>OY728143.1:1239200776-1240644109 GCA_963277665.1 Viscum album
TGATTTTAATTATGATTATGTGATTATAATATGATTATTATTATTATTATCACCCATTTTATATTTTATCATGTGTCTTATTCATCATCTTAGTGAGATTTTATATCACCACTATCATTAATTTATATCCTTAGTCGTTCATATTTACTAATGATATCAGGATATATAAGATGGAAAAAAGGAAGAATTATTTATATGAATGTTAATGTTTTATTATGTATAAGTAATGTATGAGTATAATTTTCCCAATACACTAATATTTTCTATCTTTTATTTTTATCTCAATTATTTTTTTCATCTTAAAAATGACATAATATTTATTTAAGAAAAATAGTGGTTGTTATAATGGGAGTAATGATTCAATTTTTACCAAAGCACAACGGTATTATGCTTCACTATCATTTTAATTGGGATTTTTTTTGCATTAATTTCCATTGACAGATATTTTATGATCATTATATAGTAAACAACTTTCATTTTCTTCTCATATTGTTATTAATGGAATTATAATGTAATATTACCAATTTTAAATAATTGGCACATTAATTGTTTTAGAAAATTGTTTTAAGAAAATATGACCTTGTTCCCCTCTTCCAGGAAGTGTACCTTTTCTTCTAAATATATACCTTCGTAAAATGAATCAAAAAATATATTTTCAAAAAAATTATTTCCTACAGAAATTTTACAATATATTTTACCAAATTTAGAAATATTTTAAAATGAAATTTCAAAACATTTATCGAATTTTTCACTATTGAAACATTTTAAAAAATATTTGGAAAGAATGATTATTCAAAATATTTTCAATATGAATGGAAGTTCCCTCTATTTTGATCACACATCTTTTTAAAGACCCCAATTTATTGTTGTAATGATATTTTAAATGAAAATTAATTTTTTTAATAATTATATTTTCAATATTTTTTTTCAAAATGGAAATGATATTTTCATCATGAAATTTTCCAAATTATATTTCAAAATCATTTTAAATCTGTGATTAAATATATTTTTTTATGGCTCAAAGTTAAAAGTTTGTTTTTTAAGAATGTTTTAATGATATTTTAATGGTATTTTCATTCACCATCATTAACAACCCTTCATATAACAAAACTCAACTACATATGTATTCATTTAAAACAATACTTAATCATTCATTCGATGGTTTATGAGATTCTCATTGAACCAATTTATTTTCCACTATATCATAAACTCATAAAGAAACATTTATTATTTGTATGATTGGAAAGTGATGGCATAAAAATGTTTTATTCATGAAGGTTACTAAGACATATTATTGATGTTGTATGGGTGATGACAATACATCTAATAAGAAGTGATGACACACATTATAGCTCATGGGTGATCCTGTTCTAGGTTATACAATGCATGCACACAAAAATTATCCACTGTTCCCTAGATAGCCAATATAATGGGTGTTCCTATATAGTGATTTGTGAGAATGATATAGTTTTTACAATTGGTGAGACCCATTATAACTCTCCAATGCATTGGAAAAAGTCGTTGAAATTCAAATAATGATGGTGGTGTTACTATAGTATTTATCCTTGGAATTTAACTAGGATTTTGTTATTTCTAACATGGGTTTGAAACAGTTTATAATGATGATATTCATAGACATGAACAAGTTTTATTAATCAAATATATGGGTCTTAAGGATTCCTTTGATCAATATTGAAATCACATGGATCATGACAATTGATTTTTATGTCTCATGAAGTTTATAATGATATATGTAATGTTTCATGATTGATGATCTAGGTTTTTATGGGTATAAATATATTTTTGTTATACTACTATTGTAATGACCCATAATTTTATAAATTAAAATTCTCTTCAAATAATTTTGTGAAATTAAGAACATAATCATGTAGAGAAATAAATAAATACACTATTTTGATAAATATATAATGATACATTAGTCATAAAATAAACAAATAAGAATTCTATATATTATAGTAGGATAATAAATAGAAAATAACATAATATGAATAGTGAAATTTGGATCTTCTCGACCAACTAGAATGACCAAACTCATGATGGAATCTGTAAAAATAAAATATAATGTTAATAAAAAAATATTAGTTTAAAATATTAAAGTATATCTATCCTTGGGTAAAATATAATTCACTAATGAATGGAATAAGAATAATTTGTAGGAATAAGTAAACGCTTTTGACTGTTATGAATATGACCACTAGAATGGTAACATGATCATTATAATAGTAATTTGATCATTAGGAATAGTAATTTGGACATTAGAGTAGTAAACTCACATATGAATGTATAAAAATTTTTTTTGGAGTAGTATAAATGTATATATTATATATTTATTTCATGATATTAGTAAATTAATGTTTTATAAATGTAGAATTAAGGTTATTTTTTCTAAAAAATATATTCTTATTTAATATGTTATAATTAATATAATTAGTTAAAATAATATATATTTTCATAAAATATATTCGTAAATTAATATTTTGTTTTATTATAATTATATGATAATTTTATGAGGCTTTATTTAATTTTTCAAACTCTCATAAAAATGGTTATAATATTGAAATTAGCACATTCAAAAAAATATTGATTTAAATTAAAAATTATATTTTTTAAATTTATAAAATTATATTATTTAAATGGTGTCGATTTTTTAAATATAAATTTAAAAAAAACTATGGTGAATTCTTTATATTTTTCTCAAATAATTGATTTTTGGTGAATAGTGAAATATAATGATTTTTTGGTATTTAACATTATAAGTAAAGAAGTGAAATTTTGAGACATGGTTGACTAATAGATGATGTAAGTTCCTATATTCTAAAACTCATGTACTCTAGTTACTGTATTTAGTCATGGTAATCAGCCCTATTGATTTTCTTCAGCCAAAACAATAAAAATATTAATAAAATAACCAAGAATATCACTATACTCCCGTATAAATTCCATCCATCTCAACCCTTATCCTCAGACCTAATATGATTATTAGGTTCTATAAATTAGTCCCAATCCCCTTAAAAATATTAATAGCTACATAAAAATACTTTTGTACTCAATAAAGTACAAATCCCATGTTCTTTAATGTGGTTCAAAAGGATAAAAAATTCTAGAGGTAACATCCCCCACCTTTCTCTTTTAAATTCATTATTTCTTCTACCTCAAACTTCCACTGAAAATCAAAATTGAGAGGATAAATCTAGAATCATATATATAATATAATTTTGTTTTGTTAATGGAGTATCCATAACCAAATAACATTCTTTCTATTTTTATCTTAAAAATTAAAAAATTATGTTTTATATGTTCATTCACCTCCATTTTGAACGACAATTATTTATTTCTAATTATTGGATTATGGTTTGGTTAAAAAAAAATTATAATGGATACTATATATTTTAAAATGTATAATATAAATTTTTTCAGGTTTTATCACTAATATATATACATAATTTTATGTAATAAAAGAAAACTAGTTCTTCATGGTCAGAATATAAGAAATATAAACTCAACATTATTAATTAACATTTTATCAAATGAATAAACATCATATCAAGAAACAAATGATATATAAGACCATTTAATATATTATAATTTTGTTGATAACATATCAATCCAATTATAGATTTTTTCTTCCATTTGAAAGGATATTAATTCAATTATTGATTTTTTTTTTGCAATCTGAATCAAACCAACAATGAAACAAAGGCTCCCTAAATGTCCAAATTAAAAATTATAACGCATAAAAATTGCCATAAATAAAGATTATATTATTTTAATTAATAAAGAAATTGTTGAAAAAGATATTAATTAAATTTTTAATGAATATTAATCTATTATTCAGTATACTATGTTCTTTTGAAGAACACATTCAATCAAAATGTAAAAGATCTCTACAGACCATCAAATTACATTTGGGTTATGATTTCTCTCTATTTTATGAAATATATTCATTAATTTTTCTTATATAATTCTATAATATTATGTTTTAATGAATAAAAAATATTTATTTTTATCTCAATTTATCTTTCATTGATTAATAATTAAAAGTTTTCCTTCTCAATTATTCCTGATAAGAAATCCTGATTAAAGGGAATATTTATATTTCTTACCCATTTCAAATCACATTCCATGATTGGTTTTAATCCACACATATTTTCCTCAAATCACTTATTTATTATTAAAGACATATATTTGTTCCTGAATGGTTTAATCTAAAAAATATTTTTTTCATCATTAAACACTCTTTAATATTTTTATTTAATCCACGATTATGATGCTTAGTTCAGAAGTGTTTTAAACACTAATTTTACCTATTTTTTCACTTCAGTTGGAAATCATTTATCATGAACTATGTATATTTTACCTTATTAATTTAAATATATGATTTAAATCCAATCATTATTGTAAAATATTATGATAATCACATTTGTTATTCCATATAATATAACATAAAAAGAATTTAATTACATGGTTAACCCTTATATTTATTCCTTATATCTCATTCTTTATATAGAACACATTTGCATGAACATGTTATGATGGATACTAAAGATAGAGCCGAAATTCATTCCATAATGTTCATTCTCATGCGACATCATTTATTTTATTAGAGAGTAATGCTAATACATTATGTTACTTCTTACACCATATGGAATTGTATTGAGAGTTATCCTCGAATCATGATTATGTCATGTTTTATGTTGTAGTCATATTTCTATATTGATATCATCATATGATCCCATGTTCTATAAGTTATGATTCTGTAAATTTATTCGTGTGCCATTCCTTTTCATAATGGTATACCCTCTCACTCATTAACAATTCATATTTCTATTTTTATACCCCTACTGGTATTTTTAGCTGATCCATTTTGTCTATGTATTCCCCATGTTATCCTATGTAGATTCCATAACTCAAAAGAATTTAGGACCTCTAAATGGAGATTTTTTTTTGGGTTTCATGTTTTCTATTTATTTACCTAGTCCCCCAAAACACTAGAATATTCATTCCTTGGATTGTATTTCATGGTTAGTTGTGCCTAAAATCATGTCATAATATGTAGAAAAGGCTTGAGTTTCTAGAGTTGATATCAAAAAATGGTCAAGTTAATTTTTTATATTAGGACTAGAAGACTATAATAGGAACCATTGGGATAGTTTTATTACCATGGATGACCTTGATTAAAACATATAAAATCACAATTTATGATATACTTTCATTTATAGGTTTATCTCTATAAGTTCAATGTTTCAATTTCATATACTTATTAGCTAAGTATTGGAGCACCCTAATTGAATTCTATTTCACATTATTAATGGAAAGAAACAGTAAAACTCAAAAAAAATGTGATAGATAATTCTATGATTTAGCCATTTAAATTTCTATTTTTAAAAATCATAACAATACTATGACAACTAGCTCGTGTTGTAAATAATAACCCGGAACATGTAGAACACCATCATTCTCTTAAAAAATAGGAAGTTGTTGTCAAATCCTTTATCAAACAAAGCCCTCGAATATTTAGTGTATATTCTGATTCCATCATTGTTGAACAATTTATTAACACCATTTTGAAGATATTATCCCTCCTCTATTACATGGAAGAAAATAATTTTGTGATGGTGGTCATTTATTTTGACGGGGAAACTATTTAGTGGAGGAAATTCATAATGAACACAATGTATATAAAAAAATTGATTCCATTTAATGATATTCAATATAGAAATTATTTTTCAATAAATATCTTCCCCAAAATCTCTATCTATTATGGAGAGAGACATCCTCAGTCTGGTTTAAAATAAAGAAGAGTT
This sequence comes from Viscum album, assembly GCA_963277665.1. Lineage (NCBI taxonomy): Eukaryota > Viridiplantae > Streptophyta > Magnoliopsida > Santalales > Viscaceae > Viscum > Viscum album. Next base: position 1,239,206,602 of record OY728143.1, read on the forward strand.
TATCGAGGTGTATGATGAAATCTTTTAAATAATTTCACAATGTGCCTATATTTTTTTAAGGAACACTAAAATCATTTTAGATTGTTTTTTATTAGACTAAATTGAATTCTGCAAAAAGTTTCATTAATTCAGGACTTTGAAGGCTAATATGAGATTGTCCATTGTTCCCTTAAGTTTGAAAAAATGACCAGAGACTCTCACTGGTCCCATGGCCTTAGAGATAAAAAGATGAAAGTGGAGTTTAATATGGTCGGATCAATAGATAAATCCCATGATAGAATGAAAACAAACCAACCCATGTGTCAACAGTATGGGATGATTCATTTGGGGATCTGTCTAAAGGAAACGAATAAATGATGCAAATGTAGATGAGAGGGGAATCAGGATAATTATTATCAAAGGGATATAAAAATGCCCATAAATTAAAAAGAATACATAGAGGTTCAGATCAATACATAGTATATATTGATGTGTTTCAACTAAAAGGAATATGGTAATTTTGTGAGAAAATTCTTTATGATAAGAGTTTTTATAGTCAAGAGAAAACAACAACCTCTAATGATGAAAGGAAATGAATATTATATAACTACTACTGACGTGGATCCAAAAAATGAGGTGAAGACATGTATTATGGTTATTGAATCAACAATAGAGAATATGCTATTTGATTCTGGTTTAACACAATATCTATATCTTGAATGTTATGTTCATCTATTTAGATGCCACCTCAAAATATGAAGGCCGAGTTATCTGTGAGAATAGGGAATTATAAAAATATTTCATATAGATCATATAAATCCTCCCCAATTAATGTTTTTAGAGTGAACTTAATAGAAAATAATATATTACATCATATAGTGGAGTTTGATTCTATATTATCCATGAATTGGATATCTATATATTAAACAAACATCAACTCAGAAGAAATGGAGGTCAGGCTTCACATCTCAAGGATTCCAAAAATTATAAACAAGTGTAATGAGGATGATCTATCTATTTCGGATTCTTCATCGCAATTATAGATATTATTTACTTATGAGTATGTATATATGCTTCAAATGATTTAGAAAATTGAAATAATAATGCTTCAAGATGTGAATATTGTGAGGTAATACAATGGTGTGTTCCCCAAAAAATGATGGTATTCTTCAAGATCTATAGGTATAATTCAAAATTTAACTATTCCTTGGATATATGAAAATATCAATGAATCCTAAAAAAATATAAACCATTGATTTGGAAGAACTATTGAGGAATTAAAAAGAGAATCTGGACATGGGTTATATATACAAGATTTCATTACTATGGAGTGAGCCAGTCCAATTTTTCAAAGAAGAATGACAGATCAAATGTGCCAATGCATTGATTATTATGAACATAATGAAATCATGAAAACGGACATGTATTCGCTTTAATAGACAAATGTCTTGTTTGAAAACAATGAGGGGCGGGTTTTTCTCTAAGTAGGACCTTCAGTTAGAATATAATCAATTTATGTTAAAGAATGACTATATTTCTCATAATACATATGAAATAAAATATGGACACTAGGAGTTCATAATGATTCCTTCATACTCAATAATTCTCCAAAAAATTTATTGGACATACGGAATAATGTATTTAGATGTTATCTCAAAAATCTGTTGTAGTCTTTATCGAAGATATTATAATATGCTCCACGATCATGTAGGAACACGAGGATAATTTAAATATTGAGTTGAACAACATTTAGTGGGATAAACTATATGAAAATTAAGGTAAATTTGATTTCTAGATGGATTATTTGTAATTATTGTGGCTCGTTATCACCATAAAAGTAATATTTTAATGTCATTCTAAAACCAGAACAATTGAGGGGTGGATTACACCAGCATCTCTAATGAATATTTGATGTTTCCTTATTCTAGTTAGTTATTACCGATGATTTGATACAAACATATAATGATTCTAAGACCCATTAAGCAATATGACATGGAAGGGAGTAATGTTTTTTGGGACCAGTGAATAAGAATAATGCATTAATTGTATTAAAAGGAGGGTTATCACTACACCAAACATACACACCTAACAGGTGGATAACTATTAGTTATATAATAATTCTTAAAATAAGGGTATTAGATCTGTAGTTATGAAAAATTATAATGTGATATCATACGGATCAATTCTATCAGAACATCATTGGAAGAACTATCCCATGCTTAATCTAGAGTTGGTAGCGGTAATGTTCGTATTTAAAATATGGTGGTATTATCTCTTTGAGAAGATGTGTGAAAAAATATGCTTATCATAAGAACCTAAAATATATTTTTATATAGAAGGAGAATAATATGAAATAGTAATTATGGATAGATATCATCAAGGATTATTACATCTCAACCTCTTACAATCATAGTAAATAAAATTATGTTGATGGTGCCCAATGTAGAATGGATTTTGAATCTTTATCAATAATGAGAACTGAGTAGGATCCAATCTTATAAGAATTGTAAAATATAGATATAGGAATCATAAATCAAGGTATCACATCATTCCATCCAAAAAATATTACTCAATTATCCCACTTTTTAAAATAAGGAATTCTTAATGAAATGATGAGGAGATTTAGAAAAATGTGGAATCAAGAAGAAAGGGGAAATCCAAAGAGTTCATATTTCATGATTTTTAATATTTGGGTCATGGATATCTGTACCATAAAAATATATGATAAAGTGTAATATTTTAAATTATTCACATAGATCATCTTTCTCCATTCACCAAGGTAGAAAAACGATGTGTCGAGATCTTTGAGAGAACAAATAGTGAGAACATATGAAGTTGGAGATCACTGAATATACATAAAATTTCTTGGTATGTTAGGAAGTGAGGAATGAAAGTAAAAACTATAATTAGATGATGCATCCATTACCCATACCATCATTGAAATGTTAAAACATTAACATTAAATTTTTCACTGAGCATCCAAAGACATCTAGTGGAAATGATGTTGTTTAGGTTGTAGTAGACCATGTTACGATGACATATCACTGTATTTAAATTAAATTTGACTTATCACTTGACTACATTTCTTGGATATATGTCAATGATTTTTTGAGACTCCATGGGGTACCCTTATCAATTTTATCAAATCAAGATTTGATATTCACATCCACGTTTTTAAAAAATATCCAACTTTATAAAAATAGTAATGTAATCATTAGTGCGGATTATCTTCCTCAAACCAATGACCAATCTATGAAGACTATTCAAACACTGAAATATATATTGATATATTGTCATATGGACTTCAAAGGAGGATAGGACCATCATCATCATTTGGTTGTGTTATCATATGACAATAGTTACCACTCATGCATACGAATGGCTCCATATGAATCCATTTACGTGAAAAAATGAAAAACACCTTCATATTTGGAAGATGTTTTTGAACCTAGGATAATGGGAGCTAAAATGGTCGATGAAACTGTATAAAAGGTGAAAAATAATGAACAAACCCTAATGGAATGGAAATTTTGGGAAAATAACTCTAATGATAATCATCAATGAGATATAGATTTTGAGGTTTGATAAAATGTATGCCTCTTCATATCTCTAAGGAATAGAGTCATGAGATTTGGGAGGAAATGAAAGCTATATACCAGGTAGATCGACACCTTCAAGATTCTTGATCGTGTTAGAGCTAATGAGTATCAACTGGCACTTATACCCACCACGTAACATGTATTTAATGTATTCCACATATCCCTCTGGAGATAGTAAATACCAGTTCTCCCACATCTACTAAATTCTGAGGTGTTGCATCATGAAAATGATCTCTCTTATAAGGATAAGAAAGTGAAGATCTTATAAAGGATAGATAATTTGATATGAAATAAGAAAATGCACCGTGTCAAAGTATTATGGAGGAATAATAAATTTGAAGAGATAACATTGGAACCCAAAGGAATCTATAAAGGAGAAGTACTCAAAATTGTATTCACCATATTTTGTAAAAATAAATTTTGTGGGTCGTATTTCATAAGGGGGGATGTAACCAAATAATATTTTGTTAATTAAATTTTCCTTCTTATAATTTTTTCATATAAAGAACATATATCACATATAGATTCGAATAACAAAATTATTCTCATAAATGAATAGTGATACTTTTGTATAAAAATAACCAATAACAATTCCAAATATTATAGAGGGATAATAAATTGAAAATAAGATAATAAGAATAGTAAAATTTAGATCTTCTTGATACACTAGAGTGATAATACTCACAACCAATGATGTATAAATAAAATATAATTTTAATAATAAAATATTTATTTATAATATGAAAATACATATAAAATTGTGATAAACTAGAAGTGGGTTGTTAATAAAATTAGTGTAATTTATTAGAAGTATTAAACCCTTATTTCTATTAAAAATATGAAATTTGGAATAGTAATATGACTATTAGAATTTTAATGTGATTATGAGGAATAATATTATGGACATTAAAGTAGTAACATAACATATGAAAATATAAATTAAATTCAGGTATCTTATAAATGAAAATATGGTTTTTTAATATTGTGAAATATGTAAATAAATGCTTTATAAATGATAAATTATGTTTTGGTATTTTTGGGAAATGTAAATGTTTATATACAATTTTATTATTAAAATAATAATTTAATGGAAATTTTTTGTCCATAAAATGTATTCAGAAGTTGTTATTTTGTTTTATTATATTTATAGGATAAATTATTGATTACTTAATTAATTTTCGAGGTTTCATAAAATCAGTTGTAATATTAAAATATGTTTTTTTAATAAATGGTTATTTTAATTTAATTTTTTTTCTCAAATTTAATTTTATTTTTTCATAAAATGGAGTCAATATTTGGAATCTACATGTCCAAAAATGCTTAGGTATTTTTTTGTATTTTTTTAAATGATTGATTTTTAATAGAGAAATATTCCAATTTATAGTATTTATTATTATAAATAAAAAATAAAATTTTGGGTTGTGGTTGAGCCGTGGATTATACAAGTTACAAATATCTCAAAAACAAATTCTTAATTTAATAAATTTATTAATGGGAATCAATATTATTGATTTTATAGATCCAAAATACTAAAAAAATTAATAAAATCTTTAAAAACGCCAATCACCTTCTCTATAAGTATAATCCCTCACCACCCCTTCTCATTAAACCTAGTATGTATTGAAAATTATATAAATTATATCCAATTACCTTCCAAATAATTTTACCCACATCCAATATCTAATGGTCTAAAAAATAAAGAAAATGAGTTTCCTTAAGGAGTCACTTAAGGATACAATATTCAACATTAAAATCCTCCACCTTTCGCTTTAAATTTATTAGTTATTCAACCTAATCCTTTGCCCCACTATTCAAAGTGACTTGATACCTCTAGTATCATATATATACTTCAATTGTATTGTTTTAAGGCCATATCCAACATCAAATATCTTATATTCTCATATTATCTAAAAAATGAATACATCATCTATGATATGTTGATTCACCACCTTCATGGACGACGATTTTTCATTTTCCATTACTGCCTTCATGGCTTTTCATAAAAACAATATAATTTTTGAACCAAATTTTAAAATATGTATTAAAACATCTTTCATTTTCTGAAACCAATATATATATATATATATAATATCACATAAAAATACTAGCCCCAGTTGATTGAAAACCCACCAAAATAAACTGAACATTTATCATAAACATTTTATCAAACTAATCATCCTCATCTCAAAAATCAAAATGATATATGAGAAAATTTTAAACATTTTAATTATTTTAATACTTTCTCATTCCAATTATTGTTTCTTTTATTCGTTTGATAATAACTCCCATTATGATACTCACGTGAACCCACCATGAAACCATTAAACAAATCCTCTATGAAGTAAGAAAATTAAACATTAATACTCATTTAAATGATAATAAATAAAAATAATGAAACTATAATAAGTAAAATATATATAGAAGTTGTTATTGTTTAATTAATTCATTAGTCACATTTTCTCATTATTATACTCTTTGAATGTTCATAAAACATTTATATATAAGGTTAGAGATATATATGAACCTCAACATTACCTTTCGGTTAGGTTTCTCTATTTTTTCCAATGAAATTATTCATTATTATTATATAATTCAGCAATATTATACGTTTATTAATGATTCATATTTATATATCTCAGTTTATCTTTTATATATAAATAATTATATGTTTCTCTTTTCAATTCCCCTCAATAAGAAAGCCTGATTAAAGGGAACTTCCCAATTTCATATCACCAATAATTTTTTCGAATTAAAAAAATCCACTTTAGGGTTTGTTGGAACCTAAAAATAAAATTTCTAAATACAAAAATGAAATCTTCTCAAAAACATAGTTCAACTGGAATGTGAAATTATATCTACAACCCCGTCCAAACACCATAAATTCAGGTTAATACAAAAAACATGCCACCGCCTTAGGACTTGAACCACGAGGACACTGACGAACCAAATCACCATCATCATCAACAAATTCATCGGTGTAAAAATAATTGGACATCATCACCTATTCAAAATCTACTTCATCCATTTCCACTATAAATCACCCAATAATTGAATGTAATACAAACTAAAACATTCTCCAATTTAAACCACATATTCTCCTTGAAGCGATTGAATGAAGAAGTGCAAGAACAAATCCAGCCATGCCACTTCCAAATCAGGGAAATTTTATCATCGATCAACACTATGAACCCTAATTCAATCTATACAGACAACACACAATAATGAAATATGAAGCAAAACTATAACCACTAGAAAATTTGAATCCAAATGAATAAGGAAACCAACACAAAACCCCCTATAACATCATTTATAGATCAGCCTAACATCTAGAAATCCACTAAACACCATCGCAACATCATGACTTGGGGTCTAGAATGAAATATCTAAAATATAGAGTAAAATATAGACTACACTCGAGCTTCGATAAGTGGAAGGACCTCAAAAATAATCATGATGAAGAAAATGATGAAGCCTCCATCCTACACAAATTATAATCCCAAATCACTATAAGCTCTATCACCCCAACCCAATATGGGGTTTGGCATAGGGGTAGAGTACAATAATAGAATAAGGGAGATGATGGTGGGCCTCTCTTAAAAGGAATGATGCATTGAGTGTAAGAGAATGAACCAATTGATTCCTGGATGACTAATGAGAAAACAGAAAGAAGAGAAATCCAATATGTGACCAACGCTATGGGGGGAGTAAGAAAACTCCAATAAATTAACGATAAAAGATAATGAAACCATAAGAACATAAGGATTGGAAGAGGGAGAGATTATGTAAAAGAATGTGGGAAAACTTGTCACCAATTTCATTCCCATTTCAAATTACACTCCATGGTCAGTTTTAAGCCACCATTATTTTTACGAAATCACTCATTTCATCTTGAAAAATATTCTTTTTAAAACATTGATTTTACACTAAAAATTATTCTTTTTTCTTCATTAAATAATATATAATATTTTTCAAAGGTGGTACTAAATGGGATCGAATATAATGTTTTGTAAACAAAATTCTTATACTCTCTTTCTTTATTTGGACATCATTTATCACGAACTATCCATATTTTCCTCTGGGAATATCCATGCATAATTTAAATCCATAATTTCTTGTACACCATTACTTTACACACATTGTTAATTTAATAAAAAAATTATTTTGATACCCATTACATTCCATGGGTATCCCTTATGTGTATTCCTTATATATTATTTTTTATGTAGCACACATATGCATGAACATGTTATAATGGCTCCACCTAGAAATAACCCTAATAAATTGGGTAAGGTTTAGTCTCATGAGACATAATGTATATGGTTCTGTTGTATACATAATCCATTATGATACATTTTCCACCATGTGATATAGTCTTTGTAGATAGAATTGACTCATTATGGTGTGATTCAGTTTAGAATGATGAATTTTTCCCTTTATCACATAATATAAATAAAAATATATTGGATAATGAAAAAAGGTCATTTTTTGTATCCATATAGGACATACCATATATTACCATGATATTTGAGAGATCATCTGGTCGGAAAATATGATGAAAGAAATTGTGGAGTATATCTCAAGATATTTTTTGGGTAAAAAAGATAACTCTGAGTAAAAAAATTTAAATTGGATGATTCAACCACTTGTTATATGAACATGGAGATGGGAGAATGTTATTATATAATTCTTCAATGGTCTTCTAAAAATATATAGAGGAAAAATTGTTATATGAATTTTTGTGAATTGACTCAACAAGACTTCCCGCATTATTTTTATTCTAAAATATTTCTTTCTTCAATTGCTTTACAAGATATATATAAAGGAAGTTGTGAGGCTTCATGGGGTTACAATATATGTTTTATCTAATTATGTTACATGATTTACATATAAATTTTAGGGAACCATGCAACATTTTCTGAGTACTGAATTGAATTTCAAGGTGTCTTATCACCCCTAAAAATATGGCCAATTTGAATGGGTCATTCAGACTATTAGTGAATTGTTAAGTGCATGATAAATGTAATTTAGAGGTGTGTGGGCTCAACATCTCTCATTGGATGGGGTCTCAAATAATGAAAATTTTAACAAGAGTATTCATATTAATCTACATGGAGCTATGTATGGGAATAAATGTTGAAATCAATATTTATTCAGATGAAGTTATTGGAAAAAATCTACTTTGACATAACCTTGTCTAGGAGAAGACAATGAATGTTCAAGCCATCCAAAAACATAATAAATATTTTTAGTGTAAAGGTAATTTCTTTTTTTTAAACAACTATTGGACCTGTACTTTTAAGATGGAGAATTTTTTTCTTCTTAATATCACAAATGAAAAATTTCGTCAGGTTTTTTAATAAATGGGTGATTAGACCATGGTTAATTTTCTCCTTTTATATCCTTAATCTCATAGGATTAGTGGCATATCAACGATCTCTAGAACCAAGTATGGATCTTGTTCATGATGAGTTCCACATATTACTCCCATGGAAGTACACAACTGATACTTCAAAGGTACATAATTCCATAGGTGGTAAAATTAAAGAATGAACTATCAAATTATGAGCATTCAGTAATTATCATGGATCGTAATGAGAAAGTTTCATGAAATAAGATCAAAAACCTTTATAAAGTGTTGTGAAGGAGCCATTGTTATGTAGCAGTGATATAGAAACTAAGGGAAATAATTAAACAGAAGTACCATTACCTATTATGAACAAAGAATCTGAGTTGAAATTTCATGGATGAAATTTATAAATGGAGGAATAATGTAATAACCAACAATTTTATAAATGATATTTTTCTATTGAAATAAATGTGTTTTATAATATACTATATTGTATTATAAATACATTGAAGTCGACAATAATTTACTTCATAAAAAATACCATAACATTAATTAGTAATGAAAATAATTAAAATTCTAAAAATAGAAACAAGAGTAAAATTATAACATAAAAATATAAAATAGAAAAATATGGATCTTCAAAATCCACTAGATTAATTTCCCCAAATACCAACACAATAGAAAAGAAAAAATATATTTATAAACTTATCAACATCATAAAAAATTGAAAATATATTACCTTGAGAAAAATTTAGTTGAATGTTGAGTGAAATAATTAATTGATATATATAGGTGGTAGTGTGGCCATTGTATCAGTAATGTGGACATTGGAATATTATCCTAACAATTGAAAATAGAAACTTGACCATTTGGAATAGTAACCTAAATGATGGAATGGTAATTTTACCAAAAAAATAAATTTTGATATAAATTATATTTCTCATGATTAATATGATTAAATATAAATATTATAATAAAAAATAAATACATTAATTAAAAAAGTAAAAAAATATATTAATATTTTTTATAAACTGTTTTATAATTTAATTCAAAAAAATATATTTTTTATATTTAAAAATAATAATAAATGTCTTAAAATTTTATTTTGATAAAATAAAATTCAATTTTTATATCATAACATATTAATTGTTAAATGGTGATTTTTTTTTAATTTTTTGATATATTTTAATATTCCAGAGAAATGTTAAAGTACAGTTTATCACATTATTGATGTATCTTTAATTACATAATCATGATTTATTTATGATATAGTCCTTTAACATTTCTCTAGAAAAGAACCTTCCACATCCAAAATTCAAAACAATTTCCCTAAAATAACAATTTCTCTTTATTTTCCACCTTCATTTTTAATTAAGTAATGAATTCGAATTTGATAGTGTATTTAAAGTCTAAGACCCATTATATTATTTTTATATATGATTTATGTTATCAAATATTCAATCTTACATGTTTTACCTTTCATATAATATTTTATTCTTTATTTTACTTTACATTTACCCCTCTCTTAATTTATGAAAAACCCCTTCCCTCCCATTGAAAAGCTACTCATTCCAACATTCCAAGACATAACATCTTCTAAAACCATTAGAATCATGCCCCTTATAATCCTTAAAGATGTTTTGGGTAATCCAACTCCAAGAAACCATGTATTTTTGGTGCCATACATGAGAATCTAGAACAATAATTTTGTTCCTATGAACTCTACTTTTATTTTATTCTTATCCTCTTTACATTATCACCACACCTTTCGCAATTAAAAACATAAAATGTTAAATATGCAGTATTCTAAAATAATATTTAATTATTTTATCCTATTGTATGAATCAAATATACTATATATATAAATCTTAAACTTCCTTTTCTCGCTCTCCTAACAATGTCATGTCAAAGGTTCGTTAACCACTTAAGAAGATATATACAAGTCCATGACCTTAACAAACCTCGTGGATGGATAATATTAATTATATATAATATATAAATATTTAATTATAGGTATTATATGAATATTCAATTAATTAAAATAATGTATAAATAACATTTAACATAATAGTGCTATCGTGCCAAAAGGGGAAACATTTACATAAAACATGATATCAAACTAAATACCTTATAATAGACGCAATTGATAAATTTAATCAAATGGATATAACTTATAAATAGTGGTAAATATTATAATAATTCAATTCATAATCAATATATATATATTATTGATGTTCAAATACAATGAAATAAATTCTAGAATAATGTCATAGGGAATCTTTACCTCAACTCTTTTTATTTTAGATATAACTCTTTCATGATATTATTGGTATTAATACTCCTATAATGTTCCCTAAATACCATTTAACTATTCCTCCCTTTTCAATTTGGGGATTTACAAGTTTTCTAATTTATTTTTTAAAAAATACATATATTTTTTATAAGATCTATTCATTCCAAAGAACATATTTGACACCTCATATGTTATATCATCTTCTCACAATAATGATGATTCATATACTGAGTATTTTTTCCATTTTAATTTGGGAACCCCATGTTTATAAATGAAATTATGATTTATTGAACCATTATGAAAACAATTCCTCTTCATGGGATAAATCATTCCAATAATCACAAACATTCTACGTGGCATTCATGATTATATAAATATTATGATGTGATAGGTGGTCCCAGAAATATATATCCCACCATTGAATTTGCTAATGGGATGTATATAATGAGACAATGATTTATATTATTTTATAATGATGATATATTTTTTCATAATGATGATGTTATTATTATGCACATTACTAATGCATGAACATTATCTAATATATGTTCATAACAGTGTGAGTTATTTAACCACTATGATGAGATGATTCATTTTTATGAATTTCCACATTCCATGACATTATCTTATGTTTCCCTTATGATTTTAATTATGATTATGTGATTATAAACTGATGATTATTATTATTCACACCCATTTTATATTTTATCATGTCTCTTATTAATCATCTTAATGAGATTTTAGATCACCAATATCATTGATGTATATCCTCAGTCGTTCATATTTACTAATGAGATCATGATATATTAGATGGGAAAAAGGAAGAATGATTTATATGAATGTTAATGTTTTATTATGTATATTTAATGCATGAGTATAATTTTATTAATACACTAATCCTTTCTATCTTTTATTTTTATCTCAATTATTTTTTTCATCTTAAAAATGACGTAATATTTATTTAAGAAAAATAGTGGTTGTTATAATGGGAGAAATGATTCAATTTTTACCCAAGAATTAAGGTATTATGCTTCACTATCATTTTAATTGTGATTTTTTATGCATGAATTTTCATTGACGGATATTTTATGATCATTATCTAGAAAACAACTTTCATTTTCTTCTTATCTGATTATTAATGGAATTATAAAGTAATATTTTCAATTTTAAATAATTGGCACATTAATTTTTTTCAAAAATTGTTTTAAGAAAATATGACTTCGTTCCCCTATTCCATGAAGTGTACCTTTTCATCTAAATATATACCTTCTAAAATTATTCAAAAAATATATTTTCCAAAAAAATATTTCCTAAAAAAATATAAAAAGTATTTTACCTATTTTTAAATTATTTTAAAATGAAATTTCATAATATATATCGAATGTGTCCTTATTGAAACATTTTAAAAAATATTTGAAAATAATGATTATTAAAAATATTTTCAATATGAATGGAAGTTCCCTCCATTTTGACCACACAACTTTTTAAAGACACCATTTTATTGTTCTAATGATATTTTAAATGAAAATTAATATTTTTAATATTTAAAAAAATTTGATATTTTCAATAATTTTATTTCAAAAGGGAAATGATATTTTCATCATGAAATGTTCCAAATTATATTTCAAAATCATTTTAAATCTATGATTAAATATATTTTTTATGGCTCAAAGTTAAAAGTATGTTTTTTAAGAATGTTTTTATGATATTTTAATGGTATTTTTATTAATCAGCGTTAACAACCCTTCATGTAACATAACTCAACTACATATGTATTAATTTAGTACAGTACTTAATAATTCATTGGATGGTTTATGATATTTACATGGAACCAATTTATTTTTGACTAGATCATAAATCCATAAAGGAACATTTATTATTTGTAAGATTGGAAGGTGATGGTATATAAATGTTTTCTTCATGAAGGTTAAAAATACATATTATTGATGTTGAATGGGTGATGAAAATACATCTAATAAGAAGTGATGACACACAATATAGCTCGTGGGTCATCCTGATGTAGCTTATTCGATGTATGCACACAAAAATTACCCACTAGGCCATAGATAGCATATACAATTGGTGTTCCTATATAGTGATTTTTGATAATGATATAGATTGTACAATTGGTGAGAAACATTATAACTCACCAATGCATTTGGAAAAATTCATTGAAATTCAAATAATGAGAGGTGGTGTTACCATAGTATTTATCCTTGGAATTTAACAAGGATTTAGTTATTTCTGACATGGGTTTAAAACAATTTATAATGATGATATTCCTGGACATGAACAAGTTTTATTAATCAAATATATGGGTTTTATGGATTCCTTTGATCAATATTGAAATCACATGGATCGTGACAATTGATTTTTATTTCTCGTGATGTTTATAAAGCTATATGTAATGTTTCATGATTGATGATCTAGGTTTTTATGGGTATAAATATATATTTTTTGTTGTACTCTTGTAATGACCCATAATTTTATCAATTAAATTTCTATTCAAATAATTCTGTGAAATTATGAACATAATAATGTAGATAAAAAAAATAAATACACTATTTTGACAAATAAATAATGATACATTAGTCAGAAATCAAACCAATAAGAATTAAAAATATTATAGTAGGTCAGTAAATAGAAAATTACATAATATGAATAGGGAAATTTGGATCTTCTCGACCAACAAGAATGATCAAACTCCTGATGGAATCTGTAAAAATAAAATATAATTTTAATAACAAAATATTAGTTGAAAATATGAAAGTATATCTATCCTTGGGTAAAATATAATTCACTAAAGAATGGAATAAGAAGAATTTATAGGAATTAGTAAACACTTTTGACTGTTATAAATATGACCACTAGAATAGTAACATGATCATTGTAATAGTAATTTGATCATTAGGAATAGTAATTTGGATATTAGAGTAGTAAAATCACCTATGGAAGTATAAATAAATATTTTGGTGTAGTATAAATGAATATATAATATATTTATTTCATGATATTAGTAAATGGGTGTTTTATAAATGTAAAATTAAGGATGTTTTTTTTGTAAAAAATATATTCTTATTTAAAATGTTATAATTAATATAAATAGATAAAATAATATTTATTTTTATAAAATATATTCATAAATTAATATTTTGTTTTATTATAATTATTGGATAATTTTATGAGGACTTATTTAATTTTTCAAAGTGTCATAAAATGGTTAAAATATTGAAATTGGTACTTTCAAATAAATATTGATTTATATTAAAAAATATATTTTTTAAATTAATTAAAATTATATAATTAAAATGGTGCCTATTTTTTAAATCTAAATGTTAAAAAACTATGGTAAATTTTTTAGATTTTTCTAAAATAATTGATTTCTAGTGAATAGTGAAATATAATTATTTTTCGATATTTAACATTATATGTAAAGAAGTGAAATGCTGAGACATGGTTAAGTAATAGATAATCTAAGTTCCCATATTCTAAAACTCATGTGATTTAGTTACTATATTTAGTCATGGTAATCAACCCTATTGATTTTCTTCACCCAAAACAATAATGAAATTAATAAAATAACCAAGAATATCCCTCTACTCCCCTATAAATGCCATCCATCTCTACCCTTCTCCTCAGACCTTATATGATTATTAGGTTTTATAAATTAGTCCCAATTCCCTTACCAATATTAATAGATACATAAAATTATGTTTGGACTCAACAAAGTACAAATCCCATGTTCTTTAATGAGGTTCAAAATGAGGAAATATACAAGAGGTAACATCCCCCACCTTTCTCTTTTAAATTCATCATTTCTTCTACCTCAGACTATCACCAAAAATCCAAATTGAGAGGATAAATAAAGAATCAAATATATAATATAATTTTTTTGTTAATTGAGTATCCATAATCAAATAACTTATTTTAAATTTTTATCTTAAAAATTAAAAAAATTTGTGTGATATGTCGATTCACCGCCATCATGAACGACAATTTTTTATTTCTCGTTATTGGCTTATGGTTTGGAAATAAAACAATTATAATGGATAATATATATTTTAAAATGTACACTATAACTTTTTTCAGGTTTTATCACTAATATATATACATAATATCATGTAATAAAAGAAAACTATTTCGCGAGGGTCAAAATATAGAAAATATAAACTCAACATTATTAATTAACATTTTATCAAATTAATTAACATCATATCAAGAAACAAATGATATATGACACTATTTAATATATTATAATCTTATTGAAAACATATCAATCCAATTATAGATTTTTTCATAAAATTGAAAGGATATCAATCCAATTATTGATTTTTTTCCATTGTAATCGAACCAACAATGAAACAAACGCTCCCGAAACATCCAAATTAAAAATTATGACGCATCGAAATTTCCATAAATAAAGATAATATTATTTAAATTAATAAAATATTTGTTAAAAAAGATATTAATTTAATTTTTAATAAAATTTAATCTACCATCCAGTATACTATGTGGTTTTGAAGAACACATTCAAACATAAGGTAAAAGATATCTCCAAACCTTCATATTACATTTGGGTTATGCTTTATCTCTGTTTTATGAAATTCATTTGTTATTTTTTCTTATATAATTATATAATATTATGTTTCAATGAATAAAAAATATTTCATTTTATCTCAATTTATCTTTCATTGATTGAGAATTAAAAGTCTTCTTTCTCAATTATTCCCGATAAGAAATCCTGATTAAAGGGAACATTAACATTTCATACCCATTTCAAATCACATTCCAGGATTGGTTTTAATCCACACATATTTTTCTCAAATCACTCATTTCTTATTAGATACCTATATTTTTTCATGAATGGTTTAATCAAAAAAATTATTCTTTTTCCCCATTGAACACTCTTTAATATTTTTATTTAATCCACAATAAAGAGGCTCAGTTCAGAAGTGTTTTAAACACTAATTTTACATTTTTTCACTTCATTTGAAAATCATTTATCAGAAAATATTAATATTTTCCCTTATAAATTTAAATATATGATTTCAATCCAATCATTATTGTAAAAAATTATGATAATCACATTGGTTATGCAATATGATATGATATAATAATCATTTCATTACATGGGTAACCCTTATATTTATACATTATATCTGATTCATTATATAGAACACATTTTCATGAACATGTTATGATGGATACTAAATATAGTGCCCAAATTCATTCCATAATGTTCATTCTCATGGGACATCATGTATGGTATTAGAGAGTAATGCTAATTCATTATGGTACTTCATACACCATATGATATAGTCTTGAGAGTTATCCTCGAATTATGATTATTTCATGTTTTATGTTGTAGTCATATTTCTATGTTTACATGATCATATAATCCCATGTTCTATACGTTATGATTCCATATATTTATTCGTGTGTCGTACCTTTTTATGTCATAATGATATACCTTCTCACTCATTAATAAATATTATTTCAATTTTTATACCCCTATCGGGATTTTTAGCTCATCCATTTTTTCTAGGTATTCCCCATGTTATCCTATGTAGATGCTATAACTCAAAAGAAGTTAGGAGCTCTGAATGGAGATTAAATATATTTTGGGTTTCAAGTTTTTTAATTATGTACCTAGTCCCCCAAAATACTAAAATATTAAATCCTTTGGTTTTTTTTTCATGGTAAGTTGTGCTTAAAATCATGTAATAATATGTATAAAAGGATTGAGTTTCTAGATTTGAAAAAAAAAATAGTCAAGCTACTTTTGGATTTTAGGACTAGAAAACTATAGTAGGAACCATTGGGATAGTTTTATTACCATGGATGACCTAGATTGAAACATATATAATCAAAATTTATGATATACTTTAATTTATATGTTTATCTCTCTATGTTCAATGTTTCCATTTTATATGCTTATTAGGTATGTATTGAAGCCCCCTAATTGTTTGTTATTTCTCATTATTAATCGAAAGAAATAGTAAAACTCATAAAAAAATGTGATAGATAATTCGATTATTTAGTCATTTAAATTTCTATTCATAAACATCATAACAATACTATCACAACTAGCTCATGTTGTGAATAATAACCTGAAACAAGTGGAACACCATTCTTCTACTAAAAAAATAGGAAGTTGTGGTCAAATCCTTTATTAGACAAATTCCTCTAATATTTAGTGGATATTCTAATTCCATCATTATGGAACAATTTGTTAACACCATTATTAATATATTCTCCCTCCTCTATTACTCGGAACAAAATTATGTTGTGATTGTGGTCTATTATTTTGACGGGGAAACGAATCAGTGGAGGAAATTGATAATAAACACAATGTATATAAAAAAATTTATTCCATTGAATGAGATTCCATAAAGAAAGTATTTTTCAGTAAATATTTTCCCCAAACTCTCTATCTATGATGGAGAGAGACATCCTCAGTCTATATAAAAGGAAAGAAGAGTTTATCGAGGTGTATGAGGAAAAATTTTAAAGGATTTCACAATATACCTATGGGTTTTTAAGGAACATTGAAATCTATCTAGATTGTTTTTTAATAGAATAAAGCTAATTCTACAAAAAGTTTCATTAATTCAGGACTTTGACGGATAAGATGAGATTGTCCATTGTTCCCTTAAGTTTGAAAATATGATTAGAGACTCTCATTGGTCTCATGGTCTCAGAGTTAAAAATATGAAAGTAGAGTTTAATATGGTAGGATAAATAGATAAATCCAATGATTGAAAGAAAACAAAACAACCCATGTGTCAATAGTGTGAGATGATGCATCTGGGGATCTGTCTAAATGAAACTAATAAATGATGCAAATTTAGATGAGAGGGGAATCAGGATAATTATTATCAAAGGGATATAAAAAGGCCCACAAATTAAAAATAAGACATGGAGGTTCAGATCAATACATATTATATATTTAAATGTTTCAACTAAAAGGAATATGGGAATTTGGTGAGACAATTCTATAAGATAAGAGTTGTTTTAGTCAAGAAAAAAACAACGTCTAAAGATGCAAGGAAATGAATATTATATCACTACTACTGATGTGGATCCAAAAAATGAGGTGAAGACATGTATTTTGGTTATTCAATCAATAATAGAGAATGAACTCTTTGATTCTGGTTCAACACAATCTTCTATAATTGAATGTTATGTTTATTTATTCAGATGACACCACAAAATATGAAGGTTGAGTTATCTGTGAGAATAGACAATTAAAAAATATTTCATATAAATCAGATAAATCCTCCCAAATTAATGTTTTTGGAGTGAACCTACTAGAAAATAATATATTACATCATATAGTGGAGTTTGATTCTATATTGTCCATGAATTGGATATCTTTATATAAAACAAACATCAACTCATAAGAAATGGATGTCAGGATTCACTTCTCAAGGAGTTCACCAATTATATACAAGTGTGTTGGTCGGAGTGGACACTCAAGAGGGGGGTGAATTGAGTTCCAATTAAAATTTCTGTTAAAAACAATTTCTATCAAAATCCCCCAATTTCAAAAACAAATTAAACTGTAGTGAATTTATATAGATTATAAAGGTTCAATTAGTTTCTCAAAGATTGATTAATTCTCAGTTAACTTAATCTTATGATTAAATTAACTTTTGAAACTAACTTACTGATTTATAACAAATATAAACACTTGATAATTTAACTTATCAAAGTAGCTTTGAAGATAGATTATATTTCAAAGTAATAGCAGCGGAAAATGAAATAAATATGTATAGTATGGATATAGAGTATAACTATAAGCACAGAAAATTAACCAAGAGGTTCAGTCTCAAGCCGAGACTTAGTCCTCTCAAAATTTTATATAAGAATGATCCACACCCTGGATCGGGGTTAACAACAGTGAACACACTATCCAGGTCACAAGAACTCTACCACAGTTCTTCGTGGGAAAACAAACAACAGCAGCAAGCTGTCCAGGTCACAAGACCTCTACCACTATCCACAGTGGGAAATGGGATGCAAAAAGATTTGCTGAGGATTTACAGATCCTCCAGTGAAAGTACAGGAGTCAGTGTGTGTGTGTTAGATATAGCAGATAACACACACTGCTCAAAATGAATGGTAATAAATCACAGAACAAGAGATGTAGAGTTTAGAGATTGTTCTGGTGATTTCAGTATAGCTGTGGACTCCTTTGAATTTGATTAGAAGTAAGTCTGAGTCCTCTTCTTGTTTCTGTTGAGAAACAGAGTGTCGTAAGCTCCAGGTTCACAGGTGGTGAGAATGTAGTCGATGAAGTTCTTCTTGTATGCACAGAACATTCCTCGAGTATGCTTGATTGTCTATGAGCTTCTCTGTGTTCCTCTTGTGCTTGTGTCGTTTTTGGTATATTGGATGCACCACACTTTTCTGGTTCACTTCTCGTTGTTTGTATTCTTCACACGTTCGCGCCTGTATTTCTAGTATGTAGTCTTCTCGTATTTATCTCCCATCAGGGGACAGAAAAGATTTCTTTTCAGCAGGTACGAGGTACGGGTTCCTGACATCCGACAACCTTTATCAGATATTTGACAAAACATTAAAATGTGTGATATGACCGTTAGATAGATTAAATGTAGGAAATAAAGAAATTAAAATAGTGAGTCGAGAATGTATGTCACTGTTGACTTCAACTGTGGTCTTCCAACTGTGGACTTCCAACTGTGGACTTCCAACTGTAGACTTCCAACTGACTGCTGACTTCAACAAAGGGCTTGCTGTCTGTAGGCTTGCAATAATAGCTTTTACTCCATGTAGCTGTAGCCTTTCTATCTTGACTGTAGGCTTATGACTGTAGGCTTGTTCGACTGTGAACTTGTTCCAACTGTAGACTTGTTCGTCTGTGAACTTGAGCAGATAAAACCTTGAGCAGAAGTCTTGTAGTTGTGACCTTCGTCTGTGAGCTTTGACAATAGATAGCAGTGGACTCGTAACTGTAAGCTTGTATTAGTCTTCGACTGTAACCTTGTAACTGTGAACTTATTGCAACAGTAACTTAAGGTGACAGTTAACTGTAACTGTGACTTTGAAAATAAAACTCTAACTGTTAGCTAACAATACCAGACTTATGTAAATGCTAATGTAAGCTGTTACAGTAAAGTTATGAGAGTAAGAATATGAACTGTTTAGAATAAAATACGTTTAAGCATAGAATAATGAGATTAATTCAAAGGTTTAATACATCATAATTAATGTTTAAGCATGATTTGGGATTATCAAAACATGTGATTCCAACAATCTCCCCCTTTTTGATAATCACAAATTATGTCAGTATGAAATATAGAAGTATCAGAGAGAAGTGTGCAAAACACAGTATTAGCAATATGAGCACAAAAATTAGGTATAATCCGCAAGGATTTCTCCTCTCTGTATAGGTTCATTTCTCCCTTGAGTTTCCTATTTCTCCCCATTTCTCCCCCTATCTATTTCGCTTTATTTCTCCCCCTTTGTGATTAACAAAAAGAAAGACAGAGAGAGAGAAGATAAACATTGTATTAATAAGGAGTACAATACATGACCCAAAATGTGAATACATGATCCCTATCAAAAAAAACATAAACAGACTCAATCCTCTTCATCTGGAGGTAAGGGATCTTTTCCTTTGGAGGAAGAAGATGGAGCAGGAGGTGAAGGATCAACAGGCTGAGGAATGGCAGCAGGAATGTCTGGAGGGGCAGCAACAGAGGCTCCTGAAGGCCTGTAGTGAGTAGCTTGCCGAGGGATCAGTGGTCTAAGGCTTCTGAGGGCATCAGCAGGAGACATTACTGAAGAACCACTGGGGTTGGAGACAGGTAGGGCAGGAGGAACTATAACAGGTGTGCAGTCCACATGAAGAAAAGGTAGGAGCAGATTCCTGAAATCCATGATAATGTTTCCTCCTCTGTCCATGGCAGATAAGAAGTAATCTTTGTTTTCTAAGAATTTATCCAAAGCCGGGGTCAACTCTCGTAGCTTGCTAACTTGTTCTTTGAAGGCTTGAGTTACAGGAGGCAGCTTCATAGTTTCTAGCATGAGCTTGAAGTGATTGTTCAACTGATGCTTGGTGAAAATCCGATCAAAGTAATAATCCACTTTACTTTTGATGGCCTCCTGAGAAGCAGTAGCAGCCTGCAGGTGCTCACGAACAAAGCCACTGACTTCTCTTGTAGTAGCAAGGATCTGTAGGTCTGATGTGTCATTTGCACGGGCCTGAGTAAGCTCTTCTCTGAGCAGGCTTCTAAACTGCTCAAGGTCCACAGGAGAGCTAGATGAAGGAAGGGACTTGACTGAGAATGCCACTGTCTCCTTGAAAGACTGAGTCAGATTTCCAATCACTTTCTGAATGACAGCATCCTGATTGCTAAAGTGTTCTTTTACTGATTTTTTGAAAGACTCAAATACTTCCACAAACTGCTTGACCACTTCTTTGATGTATCGAATCTCACTGGCCACTTGTGTCTGAGAACTGCTCAGGGCAGTTAAAGAAGCAACTGATTGTCTGAGGGCAACTACTGCTCCAGTCCAGCTTTCAATTTGGGTGTGGCACACTTTCATTTCATCCATCACTTCTTTGATTGGACTTCCCACAACACATCCTAGAGATAGTTCTAAGGATTGTTCTACATTTTTCAGCTCATCAAAAAGACTGGTTTTCAATTCAGCAACAGACTGTCTGATGGTCTCCTTCATTTCATTCTTTAAGGATTCAAGGTCTTCCTTGGTGGCCAATCTTTCAGTTTCTAACACTGGAGAGCTGTTAGGTAGGATGACTGGATTTCTTGGTGGTTGGTTTTCCTCATCTGAATCCTCATAATTGAGTCCTAACACCATGTATCCTGGATCTGAGGTCCATCCTTCTATATCATACAGTACAGAGACTGAACCAATACGCTCCCCCTCACTTGGAGGTCCTTCCTGAACACTTTCTACTATCTGCTCAACTCTGGGTAACTCTAGGTTCTCTTCTGTAGCTCTAGCAGGTTCCATACTTGCTTCCTCTGTAGGTTCAGTAGTGAGGTTAGTCTCCTTCTCTGTTGGGTCATCAACCACTTCCATGACAACAGTAGTAGAGACCACTCCTGCTTCCTGGTCAGACACTGACTTGTCTGTATACCCTATCAGAGGGCTCATACTAAGTTCTTCTGCAACAGTTTCTTGATTTTCATTTAGAGCTCCAGCCTCTTCTGCTTCGACTGTATCACCCTCATCAGAGGTGTCCTTGACAAAATATTGAGATTCTTCTTCTTCTTCTGTAGTCTCAGTCTCACTGTCTCTTAGAACAGGCTCTCTACTCGGTAGTTCTTTTGGAGGGCTTGATGCTCCAAACGTCACTGTCCTGACAGGACTGTGAGTAGTATCAGGATCACTCCCTTCATCAATTGGGGTGTTCTCTCTTGCAGAGTTACCAACTACTGCAGTCTGTTCATCATCTGAGTATACAGGTTCAGGCTCATCAGGCTTTAAGCCTGGATCTCTCCTATCTCTCGGTCTAGAGGGATGAGTAGAAGGGCTAAAATTCTCATAGATTCTCTCCTCATCATTCACCCATGATTTCTTCCAGGGATTCTAACTGATCTTCATGAATTTGCAGATTACTTTCGAGATACATACACTGTTCTTTGCTACTATCAACTCTTCCTGACTTCCAGCTGCACCTTTCACTTTCAACATAACCGAAATGAGTTTAGCATGAAACAAGGCACTTGACTTTGAGCTTGCCTTTATCATGTCCTCCATCTGAGCCATCAGCAACCTACAAAGGTTGACCTTCCTTCCATGTTTTAATAAGTACATCAAGTAAATATCCTGATGCTTCAGAGTTGCAAAATATCCTCTTCTAGGACTCAGTACATGCTGGATAAATTTAAACAGAAGCCTGTCCTCTCCATTCATTTCAGTAGAAATAACCTTCCTTACAGTGCCATTGCCTGTCAATTCTTCCAGAGCCGTCTCATGATCAAAGATTCTACTATTTGGAGGAGCCGCTCCAGAATAGTAGTTGTAAATACCCTCATGAGGAACTCTTAAACAAGCAGCCCATTCAACTGATGAAAAACTGACTTCATTGCCGTTTACTCTGGATACCAGTCTATGCAGATCATCCTCTTCCTCGAACTGTAGATATTCATAGAACTCCTTCACCAGCTTCGGGTAGTATGGTCCATTATTGTTTGCGAAGCATTCGGTCCATCCTTGATCATTAAGCACTGCCAGTACTAATGATCTGCTCGATAAAATCCACTCTTCACTTAGCTCCTTCTCAGCAACTATTTCTCTCTTAGTCAGATGTGGATTAACAGGTCTTATCTAGGCGTTCCTGGTGCCACTGGATTCGACTTGAATCCTCTTTGGCATTGGTGCATCTTCGTTGACAGTCGGGGGTCGCTTTGTTCTGGCCATTGGAACTGAATGAGGTTTCGAGGTTCGGTTGAAGGTTTAGGGTTTAGGACTTGAGAGAGCAAGGGTCGAGATGAGTGGATTGAGATATGTTCGATGTTCTCAATTTTATCATTTAGGGATTTAGAAATAAAAGAATAAAGAAAAGAAACGGTTCGAATTCCCGCAAAAATAAAATAAGATAAAACAGCGAAACAGCCTACAGAGAGATGTAACAGTGAGGTACACCGGTGAGGTCTAACTGTGAGGTTTCAACTGTGAGGTCTAACTGTGAGGTTTCAACTGTGAGGTTTCAACTGTGAGGTTTCAACTGTGAGGTTTCAACTGTGAGGTTTCAACTGTGAGGTTTCAACTGTGAGGTTTCAACTGTGAGGTTTCAACTGTGAGGTTTCAACTGTGCTATAGTTAATCATACCTAACTCATGTTTGATGTAACTTAATCTCTCATAATTCAAAGGCTTTGTAAAAATATCAGCTAACTGATGTTCAGTGCCAATGAACTCAAGAGTGATATCACCTTTTTGATAATGATCCCTCAGAAAGTGATGTCTCACATCAATATGTTTTGTCCTAGCATGAGATACTGGATTTTTTGAAATGTTAATAGCACTTGTATTGTCACACCTTATAGAGACATGTTTGAATTGATATCCATAGTCTAGTAAAGTGTGTTTCATCCACAAGATTTGTGCACAACAGCTACCAGCAGCTATATACTCAGCTTCGGCAGTAGATAATGCAACAGAATTCTGCTTCTTACTACACCAAGATACTAGTGACTTGCCTAAAATGTGACATGTTCCAGAGGTGCTCTTTCTATCTAACTTGCAGCCAGAAAAATCAGCATCAGAATAACTTAATAAATCAAATGATTGTCCTTTTGGATAAAATAATCCCAAATTGGGAGTATGTTTTAGATATTTGAAAATCCTTTTAACAGCAGTCAAATGAGACTCTTTTGGATTGGCTTGAAATCGAGCACACATGAATACACTGAACATGATGTCAGGTCTACTGGCAGTAAGGTACAGTAGACTACCTATCATACCTCTGTAATTGGTTTGATCCACTGGTTCACCAGTTTCATCACTGTCCAACTTGCAAGTGGTGCTCATAGGTGTGTCACTGCCTTTGGTGCCATCCAAAGAAAAACGTTTTAGAAGATCTTTAATATATTTACTTTGGTTCAAAATAATACCATTTTTATTTTGAAAGATCTGAAATCCAAGGAAAAATTTGAGTTCTCCCATTAAACTCATTTCAAACTCATTTTGCATTATTTTTGAAAAATCAACACATAAAGAATTTTTTGAAGATCCAAAAATAATATCATCCACATAAATTTGAACTATTAATACATCTTTAGAAATCCATTTAATAAAAAGAGTAGGATCAGCTATCCCTTTAGTAAATCCTTTTGAAATAAGAAAAGAGCTGAGCCTATCATACCAAGCTCTTGGAGCTTGCTTTAAACCATATAAAGCTTTAGATAGTTTAAAAACATGATTAGAAAAATGGGGATTTGTAAAACCAGGAGGTTGTTCCACAAATACATCCTCAATTATATATCCATTTAGAAAAGCACTTTTAACATCCATTTGATATAGTTTGAAATTCAGATGAGCAGCATAAGCAAGTAATATCCTAATGGCCTCTAGTCTAGCCACGGGTGCAAAGGTTTCTTCATAGTCTATTCCTTCTTCCTGACTATACCCTTGTGCAACTAGCCTAGCTTTGTTTCTGATTATGTTACCAAACTCATCAACTTTGTTTCTAAACACCCATTTAGTGCCTATGGTAAGAGTGTCTTTAGGTCTTTCCACTAATTCCCAAACTTTGTTTCTTTCAAACTGATTTAGTTCTTCTTGCATAGCCATTACCCAGAATTCATCACTGATAGCATCATTGACATTTTTGGGTTCAAGCTGTGAAAGAAAAGCTTGATGTTCAACCTGATTTCTTAGAGAAGCTCTAGTTTGTGTTCCTCTATCAAGATTACCAACAACAGCATCTAAAGGATGATTCTTTAGAATCCTAGTTGATTTGGTAAAGGTTGGACTAGAGATTTCAGGTTCCTCTATAGGTTCGGGTTCCACAGAGGAAGATTCTGGAAAAAGTCCAGAACTGGATGTTTTTATTGCAGGTTCTTTAGATTTGTCATTTAGGTCCAGAACAGATAAGTCTTCTTCAACATCTTCAAGAGAAGTTTTAGACTCATGTGGATCAGTCTCATCAAACTTGATGTGAACAGATTCTTCCACACATTTGGTTTTCTTATTGAACACTCTATAGGATTTACTAGACATAGAGTAATCTAGGAAAATTCCTTCATCACTTTTTGGAGCAAAATTTTCAAGATTATCTTTAGTATTCAGAATAAAGACTTTGCAACCAAAAACTCTAAAGTAATTAACCTTAGGCTTCCTATTATTCCACAACTCATAAGGGGTTTTCTTTAGAACAGGTCTGATCAAGACTCTATTGATGACATAACAAGATGTATTAACAGCTTCAGCCCAAAAGTAAATGGGCAGGTCATATTCATTAAGCATAGTTCTAGCAATTTCTTGCAGGGTTCGGTTTCTTCTTTCCACTACACCATTCTGTTGAGGTGTCCTAGGAGCAGAAAAATTGTGAGCATAGCCATTGTGTGAGCAGTAAGATTCAAATTCTTGATTCTCAAACTCACGGCCATGATCACTCCTCAAGGTCTTAATCTTAAGTCCACTAAGATTTTCTACAGACTTAGAGTATTTAACAAAGTAAGAGCAAGCTTCACTTTTGTGAGATAGAAAGTATACCCAAGTATATCTAGAAAAGTCATCTACAAAAACATAAACATAGTGATTCCCATTTAGACTTGAAATTCTTGATGGTCCAAACAAATCCATGTGAACCAGTTCAAGTGGTTGAGAAGTTGAAACTTCTTTCTTTGGTTTAAAAGAAACTTTGTGTTGTTTTCCCTTCTGATAGGGATTACACACTTTGTCATTTGGGAATTCAAGCTTAGGTAAGTCTCTAACTAAGTGTTTCTTAGAAAGTTTTCTAAGTGAATGAATGTTGCAGTGTCCTAATCTCCTATGCCACAGCCAAGACTCTTTATGAAAAGCATTTAAGCAAGTAACATTATGTTTAGCTAAAGTGTTTAAGTCAACAGCATAAACATTTTCATTTCTTAAGGCAGAAAATATTAAAGCATTTTTGGAATTATAACCATCACAAGAATTGTTTTCAAACTTGACATTAAAGCCATCATCACACAATTGAGAAATGCTAAGCAGGTTGTACTTAAGTCCATCAACAAATAAAACTTTGGAAATTAATACTGAGTCAGTGTTACCAATCTGGCCTAAGCCGATGATTTTTCCTTTTGAGTTATCACCAAAAGTGACATATCCTCCATCAACCTTTATTAAGCTTTTGAAGCACGAATAGTCCCCAGACATGTGTCTTGAACATCCACTGTCTAAGTACCATACCTTCTTGTAATTTCTTTTCAAACAAATTTCCTACAAAACAGATTAGACAAGAAATGACTTTGGTACCCAGATTTTCTTGGGTCCAGATATGTTAGCAATCAAGGATTTAGGTACCCAGATTTGTCTTATGGGTCCCATACAATTAATAGATGCAACAGATTTAGAGAGATATACTTTATTTGATCTACAACTATTTAAATAACCAGTTGAGGCATATGAATTTCCAAAACTGGAACTAGCAGGATTTTTTTCAGACTTGGAAATAAATCGGGTTTTAGTAAGCTGTCTTTGTCCAGGTTGGTATCCCAATCCAGTAGCATACTTAGGTGCAACTTGCTTTCCTAGTAGTTGGGTTAGAGTATCTTTTCCATTTGTGAATGTTTCTAAGTCCTTTCTAAGTTGTTCATTAGATAGTTTCAGTTCTGTATTCTCCTTTAATAATTGAACATTTTTCTCTTTTTCTACATCAAGTGCAGACTTGACACTTGCAGTAAGAGCATGCTGTTTCTTTAAAGACTTATATTTATCCTTTAGTTCATTACACGTTTCTTCCAGCATATTACAGTATTCAGTCAATTCATCTTTAGACATATTTTCAGAATCAGAACCAGATTCTGCTTCACCTTCAGAATAATAAGATTTTAAAGTGGGAGTGTCTAAGGTTACCTCAGATGTGTTTGTCATGAAACACATATTAGCACGATTTCTTTCAGAATCACTGGACTCTGATTCACTTGTGCTGTCTTCTAAAGCACTCCAGGTGGCCTTCATAGCTTTCTTATAATTCTTGTCCTTGTACTCATATTTCTTCTTGAATTTTAACTTAGGACAGTCAGCTTTGATGTGTCCTTTCCATTTACATTCATAGCAAACTATGTCTTCTTCTTTATCAGTTTTCTTCCAATCTTTCTTCCACTTACCTTGTCTATCATACTTACCCTTGTAGTTTGGTTTTCTGAAGAACTTCTTCTTCCTATTGAACTTCTTGAATCTCCTTGCTATTTGTGCCATCTCGGCATCACTGTCAGAATCTAAGTCTTCACTAGATGAGCTTTCAGTTGGTATATGCACTTTCTCCTTGTCTTTGTTCTTTGATGCAGTAGACTTAAAAGCTACAGATTTTTGTTTTGGTTCCTCATCTTCCTCTTTATTCACCTTTAGCTCTTCTTCGTACATCATCAGCTTACCAATTAACTCCTTGACAGGAAAAGTTCAAATATCACAGGATTATCTAATTGAAACGGATGTGCCTCTCCATCTGTCAGGCAGACATCTCAATAATCTCATGATTTTCTCCTTTGCTGGAACAATCTTCCCGAGTGAGCTCATTGTGTTGACTATCTCATTAAACCTGAGATACATATCAGAAATAGGTTCATCAGCTTTCATCTTAAAGTTATCATATTTGATAGTATAAGTATTTAACCGCATTTCCTTGACATTAGTTGTTCCTTCATGAGAAACAGCTAAGGTGTCCCAGATTTCAAAAGCAGTTTTACATGCAGAAATTCTATTGAATTCCTCATCTCCTAGAGCACAGTAGAGAGCATTCACAGCCTTACAATTATTATTGTAAGCTACCTTAGTAGGTTCATCCCAAGTTATTCTTTCAGTTTCTGTAATCTTGTATTGAGACTCTATAGCAGTCCAGATATCAAAACCCATACTTTCCAAATGAATTTTCATTTTGAGCTTCCATTGGGAATAATTCACACTATTAAAGAAGGGTGGCCTGATAGTAGCAGCACCTTCTAGTCTATTATCCATAAGGAAATTCTAGAAAATATTTTAAAGAGATAAAATTTAGAACTAACAGAAATTTAAGATCTTTTAGATAAAACTACAATCACAGTTTAAAAACAGAGAGTTAAAATAAAACTTTGAGCAAGTATAACAGAGATAAACACAACCTTTGATACCAAATGTTGGTCGGAGTGGACACTCAAGAGGGGGGTGAATTGAGTTCCAATTAAAATTTCTGTTAAAAACAATTTCTATCAAAATCCCCCAATTTCAAAAACAAATTAAACTGTATTGAATTTATATAGATTATAAAGGTTCAATTAGTTTCTCAAAGATTGATTAATTCTCAGTTAACTTAATCTTATGATTAAATTAACTTTTGAAACTAACTTACTGATTTATAACAAATATAAACACTTGCTAATTTAACTTATCAAAGTAGCCTTGAAGATAGATTATGTTTCAAAGTAATAGCAGCGGAAAATGAAATAAATATGTATAGTATGGATATAGAGTATAACTTTAAGCACAGAAAATTAACCAAGAGGTTCAGTCTCAAGCCGAGACTTAGTCCTCTCAAAATTTTATATAAGAATGATCCACACCCTGGATCGGGGTTAACAACAGTGAACACACTGTCCAGGTCACAAGACCTCTACCACAGTTCTTCGTGGGAAAACAAACAACAGCAGCAAGCTGTCTAGGTCACAAGACCTCTACCACTATCCACAGTGGGAAATGGGATGCAAAAAGATTTGCTGAGGATTTACAGATCCTCCAGTGAAAGTACAGGAGTCAGTGTGTGTGTTAGATATAGCAGATAACACACACTGCTCGAAATGAATGGTAATAAATCACAGAGAAAGAGATGTAGAGTTTAGAGATTGTTCTGGTGATTTCAGTATAGCTGTGGACTCCTTTGAATTTGATTAGAAGTAAGTCTGAGTCCTCTTCTTGTTTCTGTTGAGAAACAGAGTGTCGTAAGCTCCAGGTTCACAGGTGGTGAGAATGTAGTCGATGAAGTTCTTCTTGTATGCATAGAACATTCCTCGAGTATGCTTGATTGTCTATGAGCTTCTCTGTGTTCCTCTTGTGCTTGTGTCATTTTTGGTATATTGGATGCACCACACTTTTCTGGTTCACTTCTCGTTGTTTGTATTCTTCACACGTTCGCGCCTGTATTTCTGGTATGTAGTCTTCTCGTGTTTATCTCCCATCAGGGGACAGAAAAGATTTCTTTTCAGCAGGTACGAGGTACGGGTTCCTGACATCCGACAACCTTTATCAGATATTTGACAAAACATTAAAATGTGTGATATGACCGTTAGATAGATTAAATGTAGGAAATAAAGAAATTAAAATAGTGAGTCGAGAATGTATGTCACTGTTGACTTCAACTGTGGTCTTCCAACTGTGGACTTCCAACTGTGGACTTCCAACTGTGGACTTGCAACTGACTGCTGACTTCAACAAAGGGCTTGCTGTCTGTAGGCTTGCAATAGTAGCTTTTACTCCATGTAGCTGTAGCCTTTCTATCTTGACTGTAGGCTTATGACTGTAGGCTTGTTCGACTGTGAACTTGTTCCAACTGTAGAGTTGTTCGTCTGTGAACTTGAGCAGAGAAAACCTTGAGCAGAAGTCTTGTAGCTGTGACCTTCGTCTGTGAGCTTTGACAATAGATATCAGTGGACTCGTAACTGTAAGCTTGTATTAGTCTTCGACTGTAACCTTGTAACTGTGAACTTATTGCAACAGTAACTTAAGGTGACAGTTAACTGTAACTGTGACTTTGAAAATAAAACTCTGACTGTTAGCTAACAATACCAGACTTATGTAAATGCTAATGTAAGCTGTTACAGTAAAGTTATGAGAGTAAGAATATGAACTGTTTAGAATAAAATATGTTTAAGCATAGAATAATGAGATTAATGAAAAGGTTTAATACCTCATAATTAATGTTTAAGCATGATTTGGGATTATCAAAACAGGTGATTCCAACAATGTGTAATGTGGATGGTATATCTATTTAGGATTCTCTATCTCAATTATAAATATTATTTACTTATGAGTATGTTTATATACTTCAAATGATTTAGATAATTGATATAATCATTCTTCAAGAAGTGAATATTGTGAGGTATACAATGGTGTGTTCCTCAAAAAAATGATGGTCTTCTTCAATATCTATAGGAATAATTCAAAATTTAACTATTCCTTGGATCTATGACTATATCAATGAATACTAAAAAAATTAAACCATTGATTTGGAAGAACTGATGATGCATTAAAAAGAGAATCTTAACATGGGTTTTATATACATGATTTCATTACTATGTAGTGAGCTAGTACAATTTTTCAAATAAGAATGAAAGATCAAATGTGCCTATGCATTAATTATTGTGAAGATAACAAAATCATGAAAACTAACTTCAATTCCCTTTAATAGACAAATGTATTGTTTGAAAAACAATGAGAGGGGATGTTTTTCTCCATGTTGGACTTTCAGTTAGAATATCATCAATTTATGTTAAAGAATGACCATATTTCTCATACTACATATGAAATGAAATATGGACACTAGGAGATCATATTGATTCCTTCAGACTCAATAATTCTCCAAAACATTTCTTGGAAATGCTGAAAAATTTATTTACATGTTAGCTCAAAAAATATATTATAGTCTTTATCGATGATATTCTAATATGCTCCAATATCATGTAGGAACATGTGGTTAATTTAAATATTGAATTGAAGAGGATTTATTAGGAGAAACTATATGAAATGTAAAGTAAATTTGATTTCTATATTGATTATGTGTTATTATTGGGGCTTTTTATCACCATAAAAGTAATATTTTAATATCCTTCTAAAACCAAAGCAATTGAGGGGTGGATTACACTAGCATATCTAATGAATATTTGTTGTTTCCTTATTCTAGTTGGTTATTACCTATGATTTGATACAAAAATATAATGATTCTAAAACCCATTAACCAATAAGAATTGGAATGGAGTAATGTTTTCTGGGACCAGTGAATAAGAATAATGCATTAATTGTATTAAAAGGAGGGTTATCACTACATAAAACATACAGACCTAACAGGTGGAGAACTAATAGTTATGTAATGATTCTTAAAATAAGGGTATTGGATGTGTATTTATGAAAAATTATAATTTGATATCATACGGCTCATGTTCGTCAGAATATCATTGGAAGAACTATCCCATGCATAATATGGAGTTGGTCTCGGTAATGTTCGTATTGAAAATATTGTGGCATTATCTCTTTGAGGATATGTGTGAAAATATATGCTTCACATAAGAACCAAAAATATATTTTTAGATAGAAGGATAATAATAATAATAAATATTAATTATAGATAAACCTCACCAAAGATTATTACAACTCAATATCCTATAATAATCGTAGAGAAAATTTTGTTGAAGGTTCCCAACGTGGAAAGGATATCAAAACTTTATCAATGATGAGAAGTGAGTAGGATCCAATCTTCTTAGAATTTTAAAATATAGGTATTGTAATAATAAAGGAAGGTACATCATCATTCCATCCAAAAATTATTACTCAATTATCCCATTTATTAAATATAATGAATTCGGAATGAAATGGTGTGGAGATTTAGAATAATGTGGTATCAAAAAGAAAGGGGAAATCCAAAGAGTTCAAATTTCATGAATCGTAATATTTGAGTCATGGATATGTGTACCATATAATTCTATGATAAAGTATAATATTTTGAATTATTCCCATAGATCATATTTCTCCATCCATCAAGGTATAAAAAAGATGTGTTGAGGTCTTTGAGAGAAACAATGGTGAGAAAATATGAAGTAAGAGACCACTGAATATACATCAAAATTATTGGTATGTTAGGAAGTGAGGGATGAATGTAAAAACTATAATTTGATGATGCATCCCTTACCCATACCAACATTGAAATGGTAAAAAATTAACATTGACTTTTTCACTGAGCATCCAAAGACATCCAGAGGAAATGATGTTATTTAGGTTGTAGTAGACCATGTTACGATGACATATCACTGTATTTAAATTAAATTGGACTTTTCACTTCACTATCTTTCTTGTATATATGTCAATGATGTTTTGAGACTCCATGGGTACCCTTATCAATTTTATCATATCAAGATCTGATATTCACATCCATGTTCTTAAAAAATATCCAACTTTTTGAAAACAGTGATGTAATCATTAGTGCAGACTATCTTCCTCAATCCAACGACCAATCTAAGAAGACTATCCAGACAATGAAATATATATTGAGATCTTGTTATATGGACATCAAAGGAGGATGGGACCATCTTCATCCTCTGGTTGTGTTATAATAAGACAATAGTTACTACCCATGCATACGAATGGCACCATATTAATCCATTTATGAGAAAAAATGAAAAACACCTTCATATTTGGATGATGTTTTTGAACCTAAGATAATGGGACCTAAAATGGTCAATGAAATTTTATAAATGGTGAAAAATATTGAACAACACCTAATGGAAGGGAAATTTTCGGAAAATAACTCTAATGATAATCATCAATGAGACATAGAGTTTTAGGTTTTAAAAAGTGTATGCCTCTGCATATATCTAAGGAATATATTCATGATATTTGGGAGGAAATGAAAGTTATGTACTAGGTACATAGACACCTTCAAGATTCTTGATCGGGATAGAGCTAATGAGTATCAACTAGCACTTCCACCCACCTTGTATCATGCATTTAATGTATTCCCCATGTCCCTATTGAGATAGTACATTCCAGTTCTCCCACATCTACTAAATTTTGATGTGTTGCATCTTGAAAATCATCTCTCTTATGAGGATAAGCAGCTGAAGATCATATAAAGGGGAGATAATGTGACATGCAATAATAAAATTCACCTGGTCAAAGTATTATAGAGGAACAATAAATTTGAACAGCTAACATTGGAACCCAAAGGATGTGATAAAAGCGAAGTACTCAAAATAATATTCACCATATTGTGTAAAAATAAATTTTCAAGGTGATATTTCATAAGGGAGGATGTAACCAAATAATATTTTTTTAATTGAATTTCCCTTCTTATAATTTTTTCATGTAAAGAACATATATCACATATAGATTCCAATAAAAAAATTATTCTCATAAATGAATAATTCTACTTTTGTATGAAAATAACCAATAACAATTCCAAATATTATAGTGGGATAATAAATTGAAAATAAGATAATAGGAGTAGTAAAATTTGGATCTTATTGATACACTAGAATGATAGTACTCACAAACAAATATGTAGAAATAAAACATATTGTTAAGAATAAAATATTTATTTAGAATATAAAGATACATATAAAATTGTGATAGACTAGAAGTGGGTTGTTAACAAAATAAGTGTAATTTATTGGAAGTATTAAACCCTTATTTCCATTAAAAATATAAAATTTGGAATAGTAACATGACCATTAGAATAGTAATGTGACTGTGCGGAATAATATTATGGACATTAAAGTAGTAACATAACATATGAAAATATAAATTAAATTTAGGTATCTTATAAATGAAAATATGGTATTTTAATATTGTGAAATATGTAAATAAATGGGTTATAAATGATAAATTATGTGTTGGAAGTTTTGGGAAATGTAAATGTTTATATACAATTTTATTATTACAATAATAATTTAATGGAAATTTTATGTTCATAAAATAAATTCATATATTGTTATTTTGTTTTATTATATTTATAGGATAAATTATTCATTCCTTAAATAATTTTCAATGTATTATAAAATCATTTGTAATATTAAAATATGTTTTTTAATAAATTATTATTTTAATTATAATTTTATTTCTCAAAATAAATTTTATTTCTTCATAAAATGGAGTCAATATTTGGAATCTACATATACAAAAATGGTTAAGGAAATTTTTTGTATTTTCTTAAAATGGTTGATTTTTTTAATAGAGAAATATGTCAGGTTACAGTATTTATTATTATAAGTAAAAAATAAAATTTTGAGTCGTGGTTGAGTCGCGGATTATGCAAGTTACAAATATCTCAAAGTCAAATTCACAATTTAATACATTTGTTCATGGGAATCAATATTATTGATTTTCTAGATCGAAAATACTAAAAAAAATTAATAAAATCATTACAAACGCCAATCACCTACTCTATAAGTATTATCCCTCACCACCCCTTCTCATTACACCTAGTACGTATTGAAAATTATATAAATTCTATCCAATTACCTTCCAAATAATTTTACCCACATCCAAGATCTAATGATATAAAAAATACCAAAATGAGTTTTCTTAAGGAGGAAATTAAGGATACAATATTCAGCATTAAAATCCCTTACCTTTCTCTTTTAAATTCGTTAATTATTCAACCTCATCATTTTCCTCACTATTCAAAGTGACTTGATACCTCTAGTATCATATACATACATCAATTTTATTGTTTTAAGGCCATATCCATCATCAAGTATCTTATATTCTCATATATCTAAAAAGGATAACATCATCTATGATATGTTGATTCACTGCCTTCTTGGACGATGATTTTTCATTTTCTATTACTGCCTTCATGGATTTTTATAAAAATAATATAATTTTGGAACCAAATTTTAAAATTTGTAATAAAACTTATTTCATTTTCTGTAACCAATATATATATATATAATATCACATAAAAAACAAGTCTGGGATGATTGAAAACCCACCAAAATAAACTGAACATTTATCATGAACATTTTATCAAACTAATAATCCTCATCTCAGAAATCAAAATGATATATGGGACCATTTTAAACATTTTAATTATATTAATACTATCTCATTCCAATTCTGTTTTCTTTCATTCTTTTGATAAGAACTCCCATTATGATACTCACGTGAACCGACCATGAAACCATTAAACGAATGCTCTGTGAAGTAAAAAAATTAAACATTATAAATCATTTAAATGATAATAAATAAACATAATTAAACTATAATAAATAAAATATATATAGAAGATGTTCTTCTTTAATTCATTAATTAGTCACATTTTTTATCCATTATACTCTGTAAAAGTTCATAAAAAATTTAGACATAAGGTTAGAGATATATATGATCCTCAACATTACCATTGGCTTAGGTTTCTCTCTTTTTTTCCCAAGGAAATTATTCATTATTATTATATAATTTTCCAATATTCTATGTTTATTAATGATACATATTTATATATCTCAATTTATCTTTTATATATGAAGAATTATATGTTTCCCTTTTCAATTCCCCTCGATAAGAAGTCCTGATTAAAGGGAACTTCCCAATTTCAAATCACCAATAATTTTTTTGAATTAATAAAAACCCACTTTAGGGTTAGGGGGGAACCTAAAAATAAAATTTCTAAATACAAAAATGAAAACTTCTCATTAACATAGTTCAACTGGAATGTGAAATTACATCTAAAACCCCATCCAAACACCATGAAATCATGTTAAAACAAAAAAACATGCCACCGCATTAGGCCTCGAACCGCGAGGACACTGACAAACCTAATCACCATCATCATCAATAACTTCACTGGGGTAAAAATAACTGGACTCCATCACCTCTTCAAAATATAATTCATCCATTTCCACTATAAATCACTCAATAATTGAATGTAAT
Organism: Viscum album; assembly: GCA_963277665.1. Classification (NCBI taxonomy): domain Eukaryota; kingdom Viridiplantae; phylum Streptophyta; class Magnoliopsida; order Santalales; family Viscaceae; genus Viscum; species Viscum album. Next base: position 1,239,243,133 of record OY728143.1, read on the forward strand.
ACAAACTATAACGTTCTCCAATTTAAACCACATATTCTCCTTGAAGCGATTGAGTGAAGAAGTGCAAGAACAAATCCAGCCATGCCACTTCCAAATCATAGAAATTATTTCATTGATCAACAGCATGAACCCTAATTCAATCTATAGGGACAACACACAATAATTAAATGTGAAGAAAAACTATCACCACTAGAAAACTTTAATCCAAGTGAATAATGAAACCAACACAAAACCCCATATACCATCATTGATAGATCAACCTAACATCTAAAAACTCCTCTAAACACTATCACAACATCATGATATGGGGTCTAGAATGAAATATCTAAAATATAGAGTAAACGATATACTACACTCCAGCTTCAATAAGTGGAACGACCTCAAAAATAAACATGATGGAGAAAATGATGAAGCCTCTATCCTACACATATTACAATCCCAAATCACCATAAGCTCCATCGTGCCAGCCCAATATTGGGTTAGGCATGAGGGTAGAGAACAATAAGAGAAGAAGGGAGATGATGGAGGACCTCCCTAAAAAGGAACCATGCATTGAGAGTGAGAGAAAGAAACAATGGATGCCTGGATGACTAATGAGAAAACAGAAAGAAGAGAAATCCAATATGTGACCAATGCTATGGGGGGAGTAAAAAACACCAATAAATTAATGATAAAAGATAATGAAACCATAAGAACATAAGGATTGTAGGAGGGAGAGATTCTGTATAAGAATGTGGGAAACCCTGTCAACAATTTAATTCCCATTTCTAATGACACTCCATGGTTATTTTTTAGCCACCATTATTTTTACAAAATCACTCATTTCATCCTTAAAAATTTTCTTTTTAAAACTTTTATATTACACTAACAATTATTATTTTTTCATCATTAAATAATCTATAATATTTTACAAAGGTGTCACTAAATGGGATTAAAATATAATGTTTTGTAAATAATATTCTTATATGATCTTTATTTATTTGGAAATCATTTATCATGACCTATCCATATTTTCCTCTGTGAATATCCATGCATAATTTAAATCCATATTTTCTTGTACACCATTACTTTACACACATTGGTAATTTAATATAAAGTGATTTTGATACACATTACATTCCATGGCTATCCTTTACGTGTATTCCTTATATATTATTTTTTATGTAGCACACATATGCATGAACATGTCATGACGGGTCCACCTAGATACAACCTTAATAAATTGGGTAATGTTTAGTCTCATGAGACATAATTTATATGGTTATGGTGTATACCTAATCCATTATGATACATTTTATACCACGTGATATAGACTTGGTAGTTAGCATCGACTCATGATTATTTCATGTTATATGTTTCTAACACATTCTTATTTTCTCATGATCACATGATCTTTTGTTCTATATATTATGCTTTCATGTGTTCGTTCATGTGATATAGCCTTTTATGTCATCATTCTATGAATTATAACTCATCTATGATGATTTATTCTTATTTTTATTCACATTCTAGTTTGAAAGTCATGTTTTTGTCAATGTATTTTCTTGGTTATCCTATTTAGATGTAAGAGCTCATATGAATTTGAAATCTCTTAATGGATTATAAACATAAGATGTTTTTATTTTGGTTTCATACTTTGTAATTATGTTCCTAGTATTCCAAGGACACTCAACAATTCAATTCTTTGTTTTTAGTACATGTGTTTTTATTATTAAAATCATGCAATAATATTTGTCAAAGTATTTGGTATCTATAAATTCACTTTGATTATTTTATCATACCCTTATTCTCTTCTTCATCTCACATATGGAATTAAGATGCTAATGCATATGTTTACTCTTACTAGTTATTTGACAACACACTTCTTTTTTTTTACTTTTTTCCCATGTTAATACGAATGAAGTTAATTAAAAAAATTTCCAGAAGGTTTTCATATGGATGATGATGATGAATTAATTTAAACAATGAAATTTTGGGATTAGTTATTGGAACACTCACTCGAAGAAAATTGTATTTTTTATGTAGGATTTTTTCGAAATTATCTATAACTAAAAAAATGAAAATTCATTAGGTATGTAAGTGAGAAAATATAACAATTTAAATTTTTATGTTTTGGTATGTAAAAAAATATACCCCATTAATTGGTATCAAAGTCAAAAATGTAATGTTAATGTTTTTAAAATCAAATATGGGAGTGTATGTTTTATACTATTTAATTTAATAAATTTAAAAAGTAATACTTTTTAAAAAATGGTAACAATAGTAAATTAGATCAATTATATAATTATTAAGACACCATTATCCATTAAAATCAATTTTTTACATATGTTATAAAAAATATACTTAAGAAACCATTTTCTTTTCCAAACCTATTTTCTTCATAATTTCTGGTTTAATATTAAATTATATTCAAATAACAATGTGAATTTAGCTCAATAAAATAGATTCCATATTAGTATTAAGGTTAATTAATATAATGCTATAGGGATATCATAATTTTCGATCATATAAATTTTAAAAATAGTATAAATCTATTACAATGGTTAAGATTAAAATAGGTTTACAAAAGTATTAATATAATGATATAAGGGTCAAAATATCCCATAATATTTTTTAAAATCTACATAATAGACATATTCATACCTTATATCATCTTATATTTTTTAATGGTCTATTTTGTAGAAATTTTGTTAGAGTAAGAAATTTATATATTTTATTTTTAAAAGAAATCCATGTGTCCCCTCTACCCCACATATATAAGGAAACCCCAACTACTCTCTTATCAACACATAATGATATATTTTTATAAGACATTACCCAGCCAAATCCATTCCATACATAAGTCCCCTTGACATATATACACTATTTTGATCATAAATATATAATTTGTAGTCTTTAGGTATAAACCCAAAGAGGTCGTTCAGAGAAGAGGTATAGTTTTAACCATGCATTTTTGTTTTATTTCACATTCCACCACCTTAAAATGTTATTCCAACATGATGTAGTATAACAACAATATCATCTATATAATGATAATTAATTATTTTAATGAAATAAAATTTATCCATATCCTCTTCCATCAAATGGGTAATGTAATAATCGATCTTGTGTATGGATGACTACCGCCTTGCGGACCGATGTAATTTGTTTTCCATTAGTACCGCTCAAGGTGGGAAAAATGATACACTTAATATATATATATATATATATATATATATTATTTAAAATACAACTAGTAATTTAATTATAATATCAAATCTTTAATCTTACTATAAAATCTATTGGAAAACAACAATGTTTTTCATTTGTATTTATAGATGATGACCTACATGAAAGAATTTACTAATTTTTTCTTTTTAATTTATCATAGATATTAATAAAGATATATTTAATGAAAAAAATTATATATGTGATATATTAGTTATTTGATAATGGTGGATTACTATTTTACCTTCCATTTATTGCCTTTCAAAAAATTAAAACAACATTTATTCATACATGAACTACTCTAAATTAATAATTTTATCCATATAAAAGAATAATTTAAATGTCCATGAAAATTTTCTATTAATTAAAAAACATTCTAACCGATTTTATTATCAAATGGAATGGAATATGATGAATTTAATGTCTATAAAATAAAATGAATTCATTTACACTATTAATACCACAAAAATATACCTTGGAATCATAGATGAGTGATCATACACAATATTAACCATGAAACATTGAAAAAACTAGCCAATATAAGTCCCATTTTACAATATAAATTAAACTCAATCATATTATGCCTCCATAATTTTATTTATTACATTTTATCCAATATAAATATTAATTTTGTTTTATTTATTTCATATAAAATACTACTATATACACACCATACAAAAAATATTTTTTTGAACACATAAAGAATGAATTTCTAATACCATTTCAACTTTCAAAAAAAAATAGTATCTGTTACCAGATTTTTAAATTTATAAATATCCTCTAAATGAGTCATGTATTTGAGTTCATGATGATGAAAATTAAGGGGTTTTCAGTGGATATATTGTGGTTAGTTCTGATATTAATAACTATACAGAAATATAATGTTTTTGAGCTCTATAATGAATTATACATGATTACAATTTTAACATTAAATTAATTTTCCTCAATGTATTTTTATTATATTATTCATTGGTACTAGAACTTAAATTCATAATGAGGGGCTACAATGTATTATTATTATACTGACAAATCCATACTTCCCTCCCCATTTTTTGTTATTGTTTTATATATATTCTTTATAAAGAGAGAGAAAGGGGGTACAAATTTTTAAAAATAGATTTTGTGAACTTAGTGACCTATGTAAAATTTTTAATTTCCAAATAATCTTTCCCATAATGAATCTATAAGTCTATAAATCCCATGAAACCACCCCTCTTACCCACTCATTATTTGGATGAAATCATGTATATTAATCTAGTGTGTAGTTAATAGTGATAATAAGACTATAATATGGAAATCTATATGTAATTTTAACGATTTTTTTAGATAATAAGAGAATGATTTAATGGTATTCTCTAATAGATATTTATTTTAAATAATATTAGTTTTATCCTAAATAATACATCAATAATTTTTAATATAATTATATCAATTCTCGTTAATTTTACTATAATTTATAGAAATATCTAATTATGATTGAGTATATTGGTTCTCTCATAAATAAAACTATTGTGAAGAATATTTCAAAAATGGATCATATATCTTTACATATATTTGTTTTGAAATGTGGATGAAATTTCATGGATGTAGATAATTTTTTTTTCATTATTTCAATTAATATACTAATTAATGAATCTAAAAATAAGTTCATATTAGCATTGATTGATGTTGGGTTTCCTAATTATGAATTTGTTTTAATAATTTGAATATATTCCATACCTAAAATGATATATATTTCGAGCTTAATCTACATAGGAAACACATAAATATTCTTTATTTGGATTCTGGTCCTTCTTTCTCCCCTGAGAACTATCGTTTAAAAATACACTCATATTACCATTCGTGTTTATAATGGGTTTTGCGAGAAATTTTCAAGGACCATTGGTTATAATATCTAAAATTTATCCTAGATGAAATTTTAATATCTTAATATCATTTTGTAATATTGTTTTCCAAAATATATTTGGTTATATAGATATAGTTATAATTTTTTTAAGATAATTCATTATTTTTCTTTTACTCAAAGGGTGGTGGTTGGAAGGTTTGTTTATTATTTGTCTTTCTAAATGGTTTTTGGAATTATAGAGGTCATTAATATTATTTTTAAAATGATGGTTCAAACTACTTTATTAATTTACAATATCCATATTGGATATTGAAGGTATCTCTTCGGCCATTAATGGATTATTTAAAATACCCAATATTATATGAAGTGATAAAACATTATATTTATTTCATTATAAAAAATAGGCACAATAATTATTTTTAAAGAAAAACTATACCTTATATTATGTGTATTAGAGAATTTATTTCTAATGGGTAACATAACGAACTAAAGTGGTCAGTTCCTCGGGTATAGAATATAATAATGGTGATTCAAAAGATGTTTCCTCCTAAAATCAACATGTACTTGGATAACTTAAACCCAACTATTGTGAATTTTTAAAAATATACACAATAAATCCTTTAGATTTTCCTTTTATTTTTTTAATCAGATATACATATGTTTTTAATCCAACATATTTATATCAAAATACAATAGACTATAACAGTTGAAAAAAATAGATCTTCCTATACTACTTTGTTTTGATAACCTGTACCCAAGTTTTGATTTTTATACTAATACTCACATTTTATCCCACTAATGGCCAATATTTTTTAATAAATTTTATTTCTAATAGTGATTCCCCTAAAGGATTGAACGAATCGTGGGAGAGGAATCTAATTAACTACATCCCAATAATTCACTTCTCAAGGTACCATGCTCTAAATCTATTCATTGGATACTCTATCAAAACAAAAATGAGATAATATTATTTTTACATTATATTCAACAACCCTCTAGGAATAAGTGGACTAGACATTATGTGGATCTAAATAATGTTTATTTTTTGTATACACCAGAATGTCTATAAAAAATAGAAAATGATAAACTTGATCACTTTTAATTAAAAACAATATTTTGATATATGTATTAAGATTTTGTTGTTATTTTTAATTAAACGTGTTGATATTAAAATGTGTGTTTGGTTTAGAATTTAATCCATTGTCTCATATTATCAGTGAAAAAAGGATATATCATATGACTATTTTACTCAAATTTTTTCAATAAAACTATAAGAATTTCTATGGTTACCTAATTAAAATTGACCTGTGAATAGTATTTTATTTATTTAGATCAATAGAGAATAAATTTTCATTATTAGAGATAATCAGGAAAAAAAATTGTAATAAATTTAACATGACCTCCCTATAAATGGATTAATTTGATTCAAAAACATTCAAGGGTGGTGAAAGAAAATTTAATTACCTATGGATAAACAATATTATATTATGTACCAATGGTAGACTATAAGGAGTGGTGTAAATCAATTTTCTAAAAATTTGTTAGAATAATGTGGTATGACATGATTTTTAGAAAATGAGAAAAACAAAAAAGACCACAATTTTTATTGATACATGAGAAAAAAAATGTGATTAGTTCAGGGGGTCAAATTACAAATTTATATTCTCTGATTATCATATTTACTTTATCATCATTAAATAATTTCATCAATTATTGTTTCTTAAATAAATATCTCTCATCAAATAGTTATAACGAGTGTTTGTTTCAAATTCGTAAGGGTAAATTATTAAAAATTAACCATTATATGTGTGTGGGATCAATAATGGGATCTACCAATACTAATATGAAAATACAATATAGTGTTAAGGTACACATTAAAAATATTGAAAGATCCACATACCTCCATACACATATCATAAATATTTGGAAACATTACCATTATAAAAATACTCATTCCACAGTATATAGGAAGTATTATATAGATAGAGAAATTAATTAATTTTCCAAAATATAATATATATAATAAAACATAAAAAATGCAATAACATATAATTAAATATATATTAATAGAAAATTTATATCGAATAATAAAAAAATAATTCTATTATTGACATTAACATTGAATTATAGAGAAATTTTACCATTCCAACCATACCAATCATCAAAAGGGTTTTAACCCACAATGTATAACGTTTCATTATTTGATGAAAAAAATAATGAAAATAATTTTTTATAGAATCTGACTCTAAAACAGCCACGGGTCCTAGAAGTCATCATAACATTTTAAATAAATTTTCTCTTACTTTCAGAGTTCAAGTGATACCTCAATGTCTATACACCATTATCATATATCTTATATATAGATATTAATTTTTCCTGTTAAATTTTAGGTTTACAATTACTTTATTCATTGAATATTCATTTTCTATGGAAAACATACAATTAAATTTTTATCCTCGTCATTTTTTTCATGTTGATTAGAATTCATGAATTTTGATCTTATCCATATTCGATTATTATGCATGAAATCCATGAATAAACAAGATAATCACTATTATATATATTTCTTCTATTAGATTTGGAAATTTTATACATGTATAAATTTTATTCATGGTATGACACGATATTCAGATTGGAAAAATACTTAAAAGAGATTCTAGATAACTGAATTGAATCATATTCATGATCAAATAAAAATTATCTTCAACAAGAACTTCTATAATTTATATAGTTTATAATATATACAATATAAAACACTCAAAAAAATCCATTCATATATCTAATTATACTATATATGAGTAGAAAATGTTATCTATAACATGTAAGATTCAATCAACCTCCAGTAATAGTGTAAAATTCATTAAGTATCACATTTGACACTATGAAAATCATACATATTGGTATAAACATTATTATTTGTTAGCTATCTGTTACATAAAATTGAAATTAAGTATATAAAAAATTATAATCCTTTACCAATTGATAAATAATTTATTACATGTCGTCCCATGGTTTTTAAGTATCTATTTTATAGTTAGTTGTTTTGAAAATACCCCTCTTTATCAGTAGATATTGTAAGTGTATAAAATTATTATTCCCTAGATGAAGACATCATACCTATGGGATGATCCATATTTATGGTCTTCCATATATCATAAAAATTATCAAATAGAATTATTATGAGTATCCTAATTCAGTTTTTCCAACAACAAATAAAATCAACAAAAATAAAAATTTCAAGAATTTTATGTAATATTCATAAAATGGAAGGAAATGTCCATTTACTTAAAGACCATTTAAATCATAATTAATATATAAACACAATGGTTTAAATGAAATTAAAAATTAAAAATATAACAAATTAATTTCCCCTTTCAATTGAAATTTCTTTTTTATATGATGAAATCTAGGTTGTTATATTTTATTATTTCATGTGATTAAAATTTTTATAATTAGATTGTGAAAAAAATCATGTGATATAAGGAATTGATGGGATGTTTTGAATTCCACATGGTGGACTAGGGAAATATATTTTTTCTATTTACTATTAGGTGTGAAGGAGGTGTTAATTATTAATATAATGAAAAAATATATACACACAATCCAATTATATTAAATTTAGGAATGTATGTATTTAATAACACATATGATATCTAAAAAAATTATTTTATATAGATTATATGGATGTGTTGAAATAAAAAACATTTCATTTGATGATAAATAGATAAATAGAAAATTAACTATATAGTTATTATAAATAGAGAATGATGTAGAGTCTTATAGAGGATATTTTAAGGAATTTTAATCATTAATGGTATATGGAAAATATATGGAAGAGAAAATAGTAATTTTACAAAAAAACATGTGGAGTTTCTAAAAATATTTTCCACTTTGAACTCCCCCCACATACTATATTGTTGTATGTGGAAATCATAGTTTGAGATGATAACAGGATAAAAACTAAGGAGAACATATTACATTAACCAATAGATAGTTATTTATTATATACATTTTAACCTTACCACTTGTTACTTTATATAATAAGAGAAAATACTTATATAGTGTTCATTTTAGGTTTTCTGTGTACTATTCCCCTAAATTGATATAATTTATTCTGAAGCAAAGGGTAACATGTTTGTCATACTAGTTTGACATGATTCATTATTTAGTTGTGGTGCCATCCAAATGTGTATATTTTATGCTAGTAAACATTAAATGATATATTTAAAACAATGAATTTATTATGTATATATTATGGTTAATATATATAGAAGTACTCATTTGATATTTTTTATTATGTTCACCTTCTGACAAAATCATAGATTGAGTATATAAAATCATTCAAATTAGATGAATCAATTCCATTATTAATAGTTTATAATATCAAGATATTATTTTTTAGGTTTCTATTATAAATTATGATTTTATGAAAAAATTCAACTAAATCGATTTTTTGATATAAGGGGGTTTTATATTTGTGATAAATGTAAAAATTAATTTTTTATAAAAAAAATTAATATTGTTTATTTATAATTAGGATACATGAATACAAATATAGAGTTTTTATTTTAACATAAATTCAAGATTATGATTTAATGATATATTTAATTTTCAACTGAAAATAATGATTAGGAGAAATTTTTTTCATAAATGATTTTTAAGGAAATGTAAATTGGTTGTTTTGTTATTGAAAATAAATATAGTCAAGCTTAACAGACATGAGAGTAACCATCAGTGCATGTGATGTTTTAATAATAATGGAATATGATTATAGTTGTAACCGTTTATCCATGGTTACATCATTTTTAATTTTGTGTTTTCTCAAAATTACTAATATTTGGAGAATAGATATTAATTGATATGTCTGTAATGATTTGGTGAAATTTTATGTGATCTGTATATGAAATCGAAAAATTATAATAATTATTTTTTTATATGAATTTTTAACATGGTTTAAATAGTCCATTTATATGACTGGGTTGTAAAAATTAAAAAAAAAATCCAAATGAGTAATGAGTTACACAACCCTACTCAAACAACCCAGTGTGTGTGTGTGTTAATTTTTCCAATAATGATGTAGGAAAATGAATGGTTAGGTTATAAACCATTTATTAATTATAGTAAAAATGTTCATATAAGGATATAATGTTATTCAATTGTATTTATGTTGGATGATTTTGGTTATCCTTGAATGATATGTGTCTATTATTGACCTTTGTTTTTTTGTTATATTTTAGTATTCATTATTGTATTCATGGTTCTTTGATTCTTGTTTTAATTATTTATATTTTATATATATAATAATTACTCTTTATTTATTGAATAAAATAAAATATATAATCTATTATATATTATTAATACATTTATTCCAAATAAATGAACTATTTTATTATATTATAATTTAAATATTTAAAAATAAATTTTTATATAATTACTCTATGTATTAAAAATCATGTTTTATAAAAAATATATATTTATTTTCCCTAAACATTTATTGTACATCATTATATTTTAATTAAAATAATCCAATGTAGAAATATATTATTTACTCGAATCTAATAGTAAAAAAAGATATATATTTTTCATAAATTTTCTATGTTTCCCAATTACCTATTCGATTTTTTTTTCAAAAAAAATCATGAATTTTGTTTTCTAATTTTTCATAACCTATTGTTTCCATTAGTTGAGAAATGACATATTTCCTTATCACAAAATCATAAAAACTGGTTCAAAAGTTTTTTTAGTATCCTATATTCATTGTTTATATGTATATAGAAAATATCTAATGTATTAGTGATATGAGAGTGGATTTAGAGACACAAATATAGTCTGATGTAAAATTTTTTACACAACATATCCACTATTTTGATGTTTTTGATATAGTTACTATGTTTACATGATTTAAAATTTAGATGGTAGGTTAATAATTTTAAAATTATATTTAGATAGTTTTGTTCATGAATCCTCTAAAAAGAAATTGAAGGTATATAATTAATAAACTATGTAAAATGATCGATTTATTTTTAATATTTCAAATAACTAATAATTGCTTATTACTTATTATTTATATATTAATATTATTGTTATTATTAATAATTTTCATTTACTTGTTGAAATAAATACCCCTTATTTCCATATATCATTGTATATATGAATGTAGGAGAAATGATTTCCATTATATTACCGCAAATCGTAGAACCATTGAAATTGGTCTTATATGAAATGTGTATTTTTATTTAATTTTAAAAAATATTTTTATAGCTTTCTTGATTTTCTATTTTTTACATAAAAATTTCTATTTGAGGAATGTGTCACAAATATTTCCATTATTCATAGTACGATGTAAATATTGTCCTTACATCCATTGTCTTGATATATAGAGATTAAAATCATGGATGTAGCCTTAATTTTTAGTTGTTATAGTTACAATAATTTTATTAAAATTATATGTATAAAAAATTATTTCATATTACAGAAAATAATTATATATAATGCACACCCTAAGATTAACCTATTTAAATGAATGTATATTATCACTCACTATCTCTCTTTCATTTGTTTATTTAATTTTTAAAAATATTACCTAAAAACACACTTTTTTCAACACTTAAATACTTGGAAAACATAAATACAAATGATTCCTGGTAAAAATAGAAACAGATGTTAAAAATGAATGAAACAACCTCTAGTGGTAACTAATGAATAATATATATACCTTTTAAATGATTACAACAATTATATTATATTTTCACATCAACTAAACTAGAACAATTATGCTAATTACTTCTTTGTTAATGTATAATATAGGGACGACCTCCCAAAACACCATACCTTCATCTCTTCCTCATATAAGAAAATGAATGACTCTATAAATGAGATCATACCAAAATCAATACCATGTTTTTAGAAGAAATCCATAAAATATAAATATACATAATCCACTGTATATTGATATGGAAATAGTTGGAGGGAGTTAATGATTAGTAAAAATGGAAGGAAATGGAATTAGATGGGTGAGAATGAAAGGAGACCAACCCCATACTCCAAAAGCCCCTAGATATTTAGATTGAAAAAAATTACTAAATGAATGTATATAACATTGATAATTCAAATTTAAGTCCATGGTTGAACCCAAATTATCCTTTATTCATACAAGACGGTTCAATAACATTTTTATGAGAAAGAAACACTAGTTACCTGAAAAATTTAAGCAAAATAATAATATTAAATTAAAATAAAACCATAAAAAAGTTATAAATTAATTATCTTATGGGTCCACATATTTTAATAATTTATTTGGCTACATTTTAAAGACATTTAGGATCCATTTTAATGACAGTTAATAATCTTCATGATATCATCCACATAAAAATTTAGATTCTAGAATCATTCTATAAAGGATATCTTAAACTAATTCTTCCTTATTAGGAATTTTTTTTGATCTCCTTGAATACCCATAATATATTAATATTACTTTCACATGGATTTATGTCGTGGGAATAACTCCCACATTCTTTAATCGAAATAGTATACTAAAAAAATACATGATTACATTATAGACACATATATATTTTCTGCCTATGCATAATATAAATTTTCAAATGACAAAAATTAATATTTATAATGGTTTTTATGTGTTATCTATAAAAAATGAAAATATGTGTTATTAATTATGAGGATTTCATTTCGATCATAATATAATTGTTTTTCTTCAATAAATAACTATCATTATCTATATTAGAGTTGCATGAAAAACATCTTAATGATATCGATAGTGATTGATCTGAAGGCTAGATTCATTTATATATATATACATATGTATATATAAAAGATGAGCTCATAAATGATAAAAAAACATGACCAAACACCCATAGGCTATTCACTTAGTTTCAAATCAGAATATTTTTTTTGTGGTGTATAATAGTTACCTTGACACGGATTCATTCCACGGTTGAGCCCTCAATACCCTTACACCATATAACATATATATTGATTTCCCAAACATATAAATTATAAAATATGAAAATATTTCTAAATATAATTTTTTTTTGTGGTTGTGATAAAACACATGTAGATCATAAAAAATATATAATGTAGTCGATAATTCTTCTTATTATAAATTATAAACACATTAAAAATATTTTCTTTTGGAAAAAAATATTTTCCATGGTTTAGATATTCCATTATACATATCCAAATATATATAAATATTTATTTATTTTTAAATGTTTATTTATCATTATAATTCAAATAATTACAATAGCAAAATTTATTCACTAAAATTAATAAATCATGGGTTCAATATTTTAATAAGAGTGCTAAGTAGATTGAAAACCATGTAATGAAAAGTTGATTTATGGAAAATATTGATAATATTATTCCCCCAATATTTTCTTTGAACATATCAAAAAGACAATATAGTATTAAAAATGAACAACTAAATTCTAATGAAATGTAATTTTATCGTCATGTTTTACAAGAAGTGAACTATTATGCCTCTTTTATGAATTTTTTTCAATGATTTTCATTCTTTATTTCAACATGGTAATTTTTAATGTTTATCTATTCATTTATATTTTTTAACCTACCCAACATGAAAATATGTATCCTCTCATCATTCATGAGAAAAAATTATATAATCTTATACCTGTATAATGAAAATAATTTTTCCCTATAGGATTAAAATAATCAAAAAATCATAATATATGGGGTATATAAAATTAAATTCAATCCAAATTTCTTGAAAAGGTTTTATTCTGAATAAGGTTTTTTAGATAATATATTTCATGAAAAATAATAAAATTACATGGGCGCTTCTCCTAAACATAATGCATGATCTATCACATAAATCCACATAATAATTTCCAATTGAAGTTACCTTATATGTATATCCCATAATAGTTTCTTTTTTCCTTTTAAGGTAGATCATGAGATATATAAATATATTAAAAAAAAATAAATCAATCCACATTCCATATTTTTTAAAATTTATATTTATTTTTACATCTTTAATTATTTCTATAATATATTTCTATTTTTTTGACAAAAAATATTTCATTATATATATTATAAGACTGAAATGATAAAATCATGTAATAAATTTTCCTCATGTACATAACATTTTTAAAATCCAATGAATAAACCTAACCCTTATTGTCAAAAAATGAAATTATTTCTGAAGAAAACATAATAAGTGACATTCTATTAGACTCAATCAAAATATAGTAATGAAAAATATTATGTGTGTATATAGGAAAGTGAAAAGTAGACTTTATAGGTGACTTATTCCTAGTAAACTAGTATCGGTGTTCAAATATATTAATAATGACTGATATAAATGACATTCCTAATCATAATTTAAGATGGAAAAAATAATCAATATTTTGAATAATAGTTCATGAATGTAGAAAATATTTAAATTGATCAATCAAATATTTTTTTTTTCAAAATTCATATTTTTATATAGAGAAATGAGATGGTATGAAAAATTAAATGGCCAAATTGCCTCTAATACATCTCTCGGTAGTAAATAAAAAAATTTCAATCACTCATGATTTTGAATTTCATTATGATGTAAAAAATCAATCAAAATATTCAAAATAACAAATAAACAATTAATATTAGTAATTGTTAAAATCTTATAAGATCATAATTTTCAAATTCAAAAGTAGGATTACCATAAAATCTAAAAATGTGTTCATCTATTAAATAAATTTATTGTTTCTTAAAAAATAAAAATAAAAAACATTTTTAAATATTTATCAAATTAAATTTTTTTTGGTATCTCCACAACCATTTATTATATCATCTCTAATATAACTTCTATGGTTCTTTATAAATGAAATATTGAAAATTTGTTGAATAATGATAAAAATATATTGAATAATGTTATAAATTACCATAAATATGCTTGAGGTGATGGAAAAATATTCACAATAGATATAAATTAAACTTATTAAAAAAATTATCTTTCAATCCTAGAAAAAAACAATGTAATTGAAACAAAAAATAAAGTTAAACTAAATAATATTAAAACCTGAAAAAAAAAATACACAAGGTTTTATATGTTTTTTCTATTTATCTGATGAATATTCTAGTGGTCATCCCCAATACAACATTGGATGTATTTTCTTGAATTTAATCCACAAAAATGACTTTATTTCAATACTCTGTAGAGTGAGGGTGTAAAAATATACTAAAAATAGATTCTCATTCTTCATTTCAGTAAGGGCCTCCTAGGGGAAATATAATATTTTTTCCAATGAAATGGTATTTTCCTTGTATTTCTAAAATAGTCGGAAATTATATGAAGGTTCAATTTCCATACAATCCTTTATATTGGAGTTATATTTTATAAATATCACACTCCAATTCGTGGATATCTTCCTCTACAAGATTGTATGACAAGGGAATAAATAATATTACTGAATCTATAATAAAAGTATAAAACACACTTGAGTATATTAAATTTGAAATAATATTCACCCAAAATAATTTTTCAAATAGGATTGTATCTTAATATTGTTTTATTAGAAATCTCTTCCATCATTTTGTATTCTTATAGAAGGTATACCTATTAGAATCTTCGAACAAATACCACTAACTCAACTACAAAATATTCTTTATCGTAAAATATATTTAAGTCTATCTTAATATTCTCATCAGCATAAAAATTTTATTCGTTCATAATTTTGTTGGTAATATCTATGAGTGTAGTGGGAATACACATAATGTTCATCTTTTTTATTCATCAATGAAAACCAACCAATATTCCATTTACACTTTTATTTATTATGATATTCTATTTCTTTCACTATCTTCAAGATACTCAAATAATACTCAATTTTTAAAATATGAATATTATTTATTATCTTGAAAATACATACTACTCCAATTGGTTTATATATTTTTTTACCTTTTATTTATTTGACTTTTTCAGTTTTATCAATTCCAAGAAAAATAAATAAAAGGTGAAATCCCCAGAAATGATTCTACATTGATAAAAGGATATTATTTTCATTTCTTTTTCTATGTAATTATTTTCTTATTATATAATTTAATAAAATATAGTTTATGCCCTGGGGTTGATCAATGAAGAGTATACTATGAAATTAGTTACATACCATATTATCATTTTTTTATTTATTATAACCAATATAAGATCAAAAATATATATTATAGAGGGTAAGAGACCAAATAATAAATTTATATTTTGAAATAAATATAATTAAAAAAAATTAAAAAAAAAGACTCAACCATTTTGTGGATACAGTTTAATACTAAAAATACCTCCTATGTTTTTAAATTTCCTCTGATAAATGTGAACCATCCAATGTAAAATCATTGAACCACTTATTATATGTCTGAAAATATATAATCCACTACATACCTCAATGAACACCTAATAAAAACTTATTTATATATAATAAATGTTAAAAACTTCTCACAATATAGGACCCCACCCGCACTCCACTATGATGAAGATAGAACTATTCAATATGAATTAACTGGTTCCACTATATGAAAACTAGAAAACCTATCGAATGAAAAAATATTTTCTATTTTTTTAGGAAATAAAGAATTAGTATGCTTGAGAAGCCCCTATCACATACAAATAACATCATGACCACCAAATCCTCAGTGTAAGTAAAAGTAAAAAAATAGTGGAAAATATCAGGTTGAATTGAAGCATGCACCCTCAAGTTTACCATAACACTCCCTCTCTCATGAAGGAGGGTATGTGATTGAAACTATAGGGATGTAATTAAACTATTATGAAAAAAAATTAATTAATTAAGTAATGTTATATTAATATAAAAAATTGAAGACAAAATTGTGATGTAATTGGCTCAAGGATAAAACCCTTTTAATAATATCATTTTCCAAAAAAGGGAAATGATTCCCTTTGTGGAATATTTTTCAACATATATAGTATCTTTTTGTTTTGTAAGAGTAGATTAATATATCACCGTATATATGATGTAATTTTCAATGTATTATGTGTTATATAATTTTCTCAATTGATATCCGGATCAAAAAAATATTACACGATATTCCCTTTATATATATGCATGAATAATGAATCTCTTATTCTCTCTATACTCGATCTGGTGTAGAAACAAATATGTAGGTTTACATTATAATCCGAATGATTATATAGTCAACTTTTGTAGTATAATTAACCGTTAACCATGTTTAACAGTTTTTTTGGTTCTATATCCTTTCCAATTGATCCTTTCCAACGATGTGACTAGTTTCATTGCTTTCTTGTGGCTAATACATTCATGTTGAGGACTTCATAATATTTTATTACAAACTATATAAAAATTTTCACAAGTGAAATTACAATGATATGGGAAGAAATATATAGGTTTTAAAAATACTTTTATTTATATACTATGGAAAATAAATATGGTGAACATTTTTTACAAAAAAAATACGATAGAACAATCATATGTTAGTCAATAAAAATATTTCATTAGATACTAAAAAACACAAATTGACCTAAATTTTGTACATTTATAGACCTAATAATTCATTAACCCATAGAATACATTTATATGAGTCCAAATAAATGACTAATTAATATAATATATATATATATATATATATATATAACTTTTTTAGTCATCTCAAATCATTTAGTGATTATCAAATCCATATATGGTGTTTTTCTCTTTTATGAAATGTTTTAATCAAATGACTTAACAAAAGTTTCATTTAAACATAATATCTTCCATTTTGAGGATAAATATTTTAAAAAAATTATATATATTTGAAATGATTATTTACTATTTAATGTTTTTGAAAATAACTAATGAGTCATTAATAACAAACCAAAAAAATATATCTTTCAGAAATGAATAAGATATGTAATGTTGATTAAAAACCATTGATTATAAATACAATATATGGAAAATATATCTATCATCCATGTTATACTCAATTTTATAGACATACGGTTTGTTATAAAATTCACAATATAATTTCTATATAACATTTTTGTGTTGAGTGCATTATATCGGTTCCATGTATAATCTCCCAAAATCCTGATATGGTATATTCCATGTAACATTGATTGGTTTGGTAACACATACAACTATACATAAATTCTTATATAAAATCAACTATATAAAATAATATAATTTTCCTTATAAATTTATTCAAATTCCGGGAAAAAATCAAGTCTTCTAAACATGGTGACTTATTTCAGATGGAATGATACCTTATATGTGTAAGGACCACAACAATAGTAGAGAATAGTCATCATTTACCATATTAAACTAGTAATAGGTACAAGTTATCACATCCGAATGGTTGAGTGGTTTATTATATTTTTAAAACTACATATATGAATCTCATATTATATTGGTAAAAATAAAATAAAACAAAGTATTTTTAAAAAAAACAATTTTTTTTCTTTAGCATATTCATATATATAAATCATAATACACATCTAGGAATACTGGGGAATGAAAACCTAATAAAGGGATGAATACAAATGATCATTATGGGTAATCGTATAATTTAAGATAATAAAAAATGAATAATATTCTTGAAATTAATGATAATAAAATAATTCAATAAAAATAATCACATATAAATTTATTTTATTCTTTAATATTATAATAAACAAGATTACCACATGTACATGATTATCGTATTTCATAATGATGAAATGAAAAAATTAATATATTTAAAACACCCCATCAAGTCCTCATGCTAAGACATCTTATATAAATGTGTCAGTCTACAACCAAAACCCAATATATTTTACCTCATGAGACCCGCCAATTCATTGAGGGGATATAAAACTCTTCTCCCCATAGGTCAGTTAATACAAGGAATGCATTAATCATATGAATAAAAATAATATTAAAATGATATGTATAAAAAATAAATAATTTTGTATATTGGATGAACTGACGCATAGAATAAAAATTGTTTCGAATTCAAGATACTAATAAAAAATTAATTGAATTATGGTGGATGATAAAATTTCAGTATATCTTTAATATAAAATTAACCAATGTATATTAACCTAGTATATATTACTTTAAAAATATAACTCGAAAATTTATTTATTGAAATATGTTTTTCACATTGAAATCAGATATATAATGTTTAAAATAATTCCAAAATATTAAATAAAATAGTTAATTTGAAAGAAAATTGTCATATTATATAAAATATTCAAATCAATGAGTGGCCATAATGGCATAAATTTTTGTTCATACCACATGTTTTAAAAACCATTCCATTAATACATTGGAGAAATGGAAAAAAAAATTATCTTTTAGAGAATGAAATGAAGACTCCTTTTGAGCCATTTTTAAATATTATATCATAGGTAAATATGTATTCAATAAATCAATTTGTAATGTAATGAAAATAATTTTATATGTTTTATTGAAAATTTGTATAAGTAAGAGATTGATTGTTGATCAAGTAGAAAATATAATGTTTCTTATAACTCAAAACATTGTTTTTGTATCATGTGTACATAAGGGGAGGAGAATTAAAGGAAAAATTTTAATTTAAATAATAACCAGATTAAAAAAGTAAATTTGGATAAATATAGAAATGCCAAATAATTATCCAAATGGGGAGTTATGCATATTCAATCTTGAATAATGATGACATTTTGAAATGATCTATTACCACATGTCTGGTCTCTATCATACGTGTTCGAACCAAAAGTATAATAAATATATATATCTATGAAAAATATATAATATAATAATATTCCTAAATATCAACACAAATTAGAATTACATATAACAATTTATTACCTATTTATTAATTATAGTTTATTAAAATCTATATTTCACGGCTTAACTACTTTGTTTTCTATGTATATTAGGGTTTTGTGTTATTTTATATTTATATTTTTAATAGTTATATCACCTACAAAATTTTAATCATGATATATATATATATATATATAATATATTAATTATAAACATTTTTTACATGACCATAATATTTATATATATAAAAATAAATTACATCATTTATGTTGATAGTTGATTGTATGTACACATTAATTTTATTTTCTTATTTCATTGGATGGAAGAAAATGTAATTTTAATTTTCTATTATATAATAATTATTAAATAATACATATAATATATATTTGTTAAATCTATCCTTATTTTCATCCAATCAAACATAAAATGAATTAAGAATAACCTCGCTTCATATATGTGGAAGTCAATGTGTACGTATGAGAGATGTTATTATTTTAAAATAGATTAGATGGTTAGAATATGGATTTAATATTAAAGATAGATTATTATAATAATATAATAAAAATTAAATATAAACACACACACATTAAATGTATAATTATATCCATCCATGAGTGGTGGTTTTGGAAAACGAATTACATCAGTTTGTGAGGTGTTAGTCTGCCACACACACAGTTGATAGTTATGTTTCCCAATTTGAGAGAAAATAAGCTGAATAAATGTTAACAAATTGACATTATAAAATTTTATTATATTTAATATAATAATTTAATTATTTTAAAAAATTATGATGATTTTATAAGGGTATA
Organism: Viscum album; assembly: GCA_963277665.1. Classification (NCBI taxonomy): domain Eukaryota; kingdom Viridiplantae; phylum Streptophyta; class Magnoliopsida; order Santalales; family Viscaceae; genus Viscum; species Viscum album. Next base: position 1,239,263,745 of record OY728143.1, read on the forward strand.
AAAATTAGTAAATTGAAAACACATGTTAAGGAACAATACTAGTTCTTCAGACAACCACATTATGTTCACTCATAAAACCATCCTATGATTGTATCATAATAAAAATAGGTATTGTAGGTCTTTCTTATGGATCAAATGAATGTTTTTTTTGAAATTATTTGATGATAAAAAATGGAACCAAAAGTTTGTAGTGTTGAAAATAGGGTGCTTTCTTTAATAAATTAGGATGAGGACACACTTAAAATCATTAATAAGAATATAATAAATTAATATATTACTCACACAAAATAGATCAAAAAATAGAACATTAAAAATACTAGATTATATAGGGTCATGATATTCTAAATAAATACAATTTACATTATTTTTAGTTATTTTTAATCTTTAAACCTTTTTTTCAGCCCCATGTAAACCTATTTTATACCTAACATTGTGAATATCTTTTTTCTATTTTTAAAATCCATTATGAAAATAAATAAAAATTATGTTTTTAACTAATATTACATATTATTAATCCATATATGGAATCAATTCTATCAAATATAATTCATAAAAGTGGTAATATTTAATATAAAATTAATCATTAAAATGGTATAAAAAGAATATTTATAAAGAGAAATGTTTTCTTATGTATAAAGATGTTTTATAAAATTATTGTGAATAAAATTTATTTTCATTTCCAATTTTTTTTATTAATATGTTTTAAAATAATTCCATTTTTAAATCTATTTTAAATCAAAGTTTCACTTTGTAAATTATTTAAATATATAATTTTTTTTGAAAAATCAATATTTTTTACTATTCATTGCCAAATTAATAAATCCTTGTAATTATAATAAAATCACTCTAAAATAATTATGAAATTTTTAAAAACAAATTGATGATTATTTTTTTAAATAAAAACTGTAATAATGGAAAATTAATTATATTATTTTCTCAAAAAAGTAATTAAAAACATTTTTAGTGAAAACTACCTTTTTGATACATATAATGACTTTATTAAAATGATATTTAATTTATCCAATACCATAATAAATATTCTATTAAATGATTTTGTACTTATTCATATCACCAATTTAATAGCTATTTCATAATATATTTTTATATTATACTTCATTAATATATGGTTTTTCATGTATTACAATCTATCAATGAGATTATATTTATTTAAAAAGAAAAATATCCTAAAATATAGGTTTGTCACATTAAAATTCACAAAAAAAATAATTTTGAATATGAAATTAAGTTACTCTAAATAAAAAAAATTGAAATATTAATTTCATTACTTCATAAGGTTCCCAAATTCCTTTCTTTACTATTAATTACTCCACCAATCATTAAGCATGTGGATAGTCTTACTCCATAGCACATTATATTTAAAACACAATATTTATATTGTATGATATTTATAATATATATCAAACTATACTGTTATGGTCACTCAGTTTAGTATAGGTGAAATAGATATCATGGACATCCTCATGAAATATTCATGGAACACATAGTGAACTCGATAGAAGTTCAGAGTATGTTCCTTGTGATAATATTCCATCCATACTCGATCAAGAATATCGAATAGGGAAATATACCAAGGACCAAAATATCATTTCCTCTTTAATATCATTACATTATTCCATATTGAAATTTAAAAAAACACATACTCTGCACCTTTAAACTCAAAATCTCTTTGAAAATTATCATCACAACATTTGCATTGATATTGAGATGTCTAGATGTGATATTGAATGGTTCTGATATCTATATTATTTCATCAGTTACATCAGGCCCCAATATCATTCTTTAATGAACATAATCATATAGAAAATTTTTTTTAAACTTTCTTTCATACAGGGGTTCATAAGGATCCATCTGAATGCATGATTGAAATATATTATCATAGGGAAACCCAACTAGAGGAAGTTGTTGATCCCAACGAGCATTGAATTCTATAGAACATGAACTCAACAAAATTTCCACTTTTTTAATATATATCATAGATTGCATATAATGAGGAAAATTTCATCTAAAATAAATGTTTATTTTATATTTCTAAGGGTAATCGACTACAGGTGAAATAAATTATATCAATTTGATATTTTTGGGGAGTTTGATGATAAAATTCATGGTGATATTTTCCAATTTCTATTAATGTATGGGTAAATTTTCCACATCCCCTTAGAATTATGTCCCTCAAACCTAACATGATTACATATGATGCAACCATATATATAATCTCTAATATCTATCTTCATTCTACCCTACCAAAAATATTATTTCAAACCTCTTTAAATAATTTTTATTTCAATTTGAATAAATAATGATGAACTATGAGCATGAATGAATTGATTATTCTTCAAATATGATATGTATAGAACACATACGTGGTTCATGAACATTATCAACACAACACATTCATGGATGAACTTATTAAAATTTCATATATTATTTAATTTCCCACTATCTTCATGTTGCATCTATTTAATCTTCACTTCAATAGATAGTTAAATAATCATTTGAGTTGTATAAGATATTACTCCTTATATTAATATTCCATGATATATGATTCAAAAATAAATAAATATTGCATCTTTTATTATCATCATTATAGATAATATGGAATGATCTATTAGACATAAAAAATGGCACACCTTTTTTGCCTTTATAGGGTAGCAATGTGTTGAGTAATCAAAATACTTAATCAACACTAACCATATTCTCTTACACATATTCAACTCATTATGTTTGAATATATACATTATAAATATATGATTGGTAAATATATCACAACATTCTCTATAGATATAATTCGGTCATATAATTAATAGAAAAAACATCACATAACTATAAATTGGGGGTTGTGTAATTTTTCTCATGAACCATTTATTGTCTTGGGGCATCATCTATCACTATATAATTATACCTATATATGAATCTTAACCCCTTATTTGATTAATCACTATACATTCCAAACTATTATCTACTATAAGGTATTGAAAGAGCTGGTACACTACCTAATATTCACTTTAATTCCACAAAATTTTATATATATTCATTTATCCAAAGGAATATGTCTCCCTTTTCTGTTGACATGGTCAATTGATAATATTTTCAATGAAACTATTCTGACAATAATTGATAATATCCATCAAAACCATGAAAAATAAGGATCATTAACATTGTGGTTAATCCAGGAAAATTTATTGTGAATTATATAATTGAAAGATCCATAGAGATAACATCACAAGATATTATATGATTTTGGAACATAACATTTTATTGTAAAAATTCACACTTGTTAAATTTAGAATACGTCATCACATTCCATAGGGTATTCATTCAAATTCATAAATGTTATTCATATTATTCTATTCAAAATGAATATTATAGAATATCATCTATAAATACTAAAACAATAATTAGGGTAATCTATAAATACACTTCTAGTTTAATACATGATGATATATGGAGCACTGGTATGTCCAAATTGAATTACTAAAAATTCATATTGACCATACCTCATGAAAAATGATATCCTGGGTAAATCCACGTTCTTGATCGTTATCTAATGATACCCAGATTAAAGATCAATCATAGAAGAATATAGATATCCCTTTAGTTGATCAATAGAAGCATTTATATCTAGTAGAAGATATTTTTTCACTATTTTTTTCTTGATATGTCCACAAAAAACAATGAAAAAAGGCATCAACCCATAATTCCTCATAAAAATGAGAAGTTATACCACATGGTAGAGAATAAGGCCAAGGTAATCCCCTTTGTATATTATCATTGAGTTTCATCCTCAATTCCTTAAACTAGTTAGGTTCTATTCAATATGGGGTCCTTAAAATGTGTTTATCACTAGGTACGATTTTAGTTGAGAACTCCACATCATGATTTGGGAGAAGGATTGTGATGTTCCAAGGAAACACATTGGATTGTTCCAAAAAAATGTGAATATTTCCATTATTGATTTTCTACCAAACCATTGATTTAAATAACCTTGATGAATATGGAGAAAAACCCATTGAATAGAATTCATTTTCATTGGGTGTTTAGGTAAATCCTTATAATAATTGAAGATTGATGGTTTATTATGAATATTGAATCTAACATCCCTTTCCTGAAAATTGATATGGGATCTATAGTAGGAGTGCCAATACATACCCAAAATTAAAATAAATTTATTTGCATAACGATTAATAATATTCATATGATGAACAATTCAAAAAAAATCTACTAGATAAGAGTTATAAACTTTTGATGTAGCCATAGTAATGTTAGAATCTTTTATCATCTACAAAATATCCACCACCACCATTATTTTCTTTTTATTATCCAAAAAACACTTTTAAGGAAAAAGTAATAAACCCCAGGAGAAGACATATCATCTACCAAATATCAAATGATAGAGTTGGGGATATTCTTCTGTTAGAAAATTCATCAGAGATAAAAGAGTTTGAAGTACCAGAATCAAATAATTAATTTGAAATATTGAATTGGATGGTATGTCTATATTTTACCACATTGTCAGAAACATACATGATGGTTATAATAATTATTATAACCTTTATGTACTCCCCTTTCATTTTTTTGTGGTCTGTTCTAATTATTTTTTGGGAATTGAATTGAATAGTTCCCCTTATACTTATAGTTAATGAACTGATCATTGATGGATTCTCCAATAACCTTTCCTTAATGATCATGATAGATTTTTCTTCCACACGTGTTGAAAAAACATTTTCTTTTTTGGATTGTACCATTGAGTTTCTTTCCACATGTATTGAATATTAGAAAATTACTAATTGTTTTATTCTAATGATCTATTTTTATATCTTCCATTCTATAATTTTATTTCCCTCCATAGATTAAAATATTCTTATATATTTCATTCCACATCTTGATGGAACATGGTAATATATCCTAATAAATTGAGAATGTTTCAGAGACTAGTTTTTTAGGAAGGATCTTTTTATGACCAATAATGAAATGATCAATTATAAACGTTCCATTACATATTCACGCCATATAATTCACTATTAACCGTATAAAATTATATTTATACCTAAAAAATAGTTTCATCTTTCTTTTATCTCGGAATTAAGAGTTGTCTCCCTGTATCCTCTAATTTTTCAGAAGGAAAATATTTTTCCCTAAAATGTTCCATAAAATCATTTCATTTTATGCTTGATATTTCCTTGCCATACTATGTTTCGTGAATTAGTAACCACCATTTATCTCAATACCTTAAGAAATTATGAACTTCCTTGAAAAATTTTTACATTTCATTACTTCCCTAATATATATATATATAATTTTTAATAGGCTTATAAATTTCTCATCAATAAATGGATTTGATGTCCAATTTAATGGTTGAGATTACTAAAAATAAAGTGGTCTATCATGTCTACACCATGTTTGGATCTATTGTATACCCCAAATGGGAATGTTTATTGGTCATGATTTGAATCTGCTACCCCAGTAAAGTTGTATTTTTTAAACTCAAGACATAACTCCAACACCTGCTTTATTAACTTATAGTAGAGAAAATCCCTAAATGGATTACATGAATTGAAATAGTTTACATTCCTTGAACATTTCATTATTTCAAAACAATATAATACACTAGATTAAATTATATCTTAATGAATCAAATTTCATAATTTCCAAACAATTTAATAATTTAACATAAATTAAAATATTTATCCATATAAAATACCATAGTCATAATGACGCTTCCTTTAAGAATATTCTCAAATCATAAAATAATTGGTAATCCTTGAAAATGGATTTAATAACAAAACAAGTTACAACAAGCATATCACAGTGGAGTGTCAACCTATGTGGATAGTAATGGAATATTCACAGTACACCAGAATGATGGCTAAGATTAAAAAAAATATTGTTGGGGGTGATTATATATATATGAATATGTCCCAAAACCATATCTATAATTTGTATCCATACAAAGATGTTTTTCTAGGAAAACAATATAATATATAACTTATAAAAAGACTATAATTTTTTCATATAAATATATCTTTCATAAAATTTATTCACAATGTAATATTATCTAATCTATATTTTCGAAAATCATGTCCCCATGGTATCAAAAAAATAGATCGGATAATAAATTTAATGATAATGACAATTGAACTAAATATTATATTATTACATTAATATAATGGCAATACATAAAAATGTTTTCATCCCCATTGGTCAAATAATTTAGTAGTCTTTGAATACTAGATAAATACATTAATCTCACATTGTATTTGAAATCATAAAATAACACATAGTATTTTCATTTTAAAAAACCATTATTTTTATTAGTATATCCATGTTCATAAACCATAAAAGACATATTGTAATCCTGGTGAAGAAAAATAAAAATTGGGGTAGTTAAAATTCTCAATAATAGTATGCATATAGTGAAATATGATCATGCATGAATAATATAGAATTAATAAATTATTATAAAATAACATAATTTAAATAAACACCTGATCATGAAACAAATCATTGATTATTATTATTATAAATTAATAACATGGATAATAATAATTAAGTTGATACTACTCAAATGTATAATTTAGAACATCTTAAACAAATCATCAAGGCATTATTTGATGAAATATTATAGAAATTGGTGAAGTGTCCACTAATTGTCCAACATTTATTATCACATGAGACATAATGATGAATTTATATTCTTTTTAATTCCATTCCCAATAAATAATATAATAATTTGACTCCATCGTTATATTAAAAAATTCAAATTAATCAACATTCCTGAAGATTCATTTAATAACCTAATGTAAGAACTAGAATATGAAATATCAATACTTTACCTAGTAAAAAGGAGCATAAAATATTTTGAGAAATACCATATATGGTATTGATAATGTATATAAACACTATAATATAAATCAATGGATATTGATATAAATCAAAATAAATTAAAATATTACAAGAAAATTTCACCAGGAAATTACCATGCAATATCCCATCTCAGACTCCAGTCATTGGTACACTAAGATAGTCAACCACATAACCTAAAGCATATATCTGTGAATGTTAGAGTATTCCAACTAGAAGCGGTGGACATAGGTAAGTCCATGGGGAGACTATTCCCTCATTTATCATAGTAGAACACAAAAATAGATATGTATAATATATATATATAATGTAAAATATGAATGATCAGAAACATAAGATATAATAGAAATAATTGGAAATGAAATTAATAATAAAAATAGAATCATATTTCAATAAGTAAAAATGAATAATTAAAAGATATAATATAATGGTGATGGTATTATAGATATACAAAAATGAATGTGCATGGGGTATGTTATACATGCATAATAGAACATGCTAACAAAATCAAAAAAGTGGGAAAAAGGCCATAACTAAATATCTCCATCTTCAGATCTGTCCTATGCTCCCAACCCCATCCTAGTAATGAAATTAAACCAATAATTGGAAGATAGATCTTTCCATTTGTCTATATATGTAACTCTAAAGTCTACATAGTTACCAAGGCACATATTAATGGTGTGGTAGACAATATCAATAGGCTGATACCCATAGTTTCAAGACCATTCCATTTCATAAAATATTAAATAAACAGTATTCCTAAAATTTTTAAATGAAAAAAATTTAAAAAAATTATTACATTGGACTCAATTACACTTAGAGAACCATATTATTTTACAGCTTTTTCATAATCTTCTGAGTTTGAACCAAAGGAAACTACAATGTAAAATTAGTTGACATGATATATGTGAAGGTGGACTCTCTTGAATATTTTGTTTGGGCATGGATGAAATGCCTCAACACTTCCATACAAAAGATAAATTTTATTTTTAAAACATTCATATTTTATTATAATTAAATTGCAAACCTGTTAATAAATGATATCGATTCACCATGATCTCATCAATGAAAATCCATGCAGGCTTCCAATGTATATCCAGATAGGCTCATTCTATGTCCAATGTAAAGAGTCTATCCATAGTGAACAAATAATGAAGTCCATTGTGTTACTCTAGGATTGGTGTGATATTGTAAAGATCTAACATACCAGTGATTCAATACATAGTATCAAACAAAGGGGCCTGATTCTCTCCCATGGCATGGTACAACCAATCATATGATCTAGCTCATCTAATGGGTCTCCCCAAGAGAACTTGTGGCACTCATTTAGAGGTAACCTAAATAATACTCAGATATTAGGACTCAAGATTAACTTATGTCACGCCCAACATATTTACAGAGTATTAAAAATTATAATAAGAAGTCACATTAGTCTATCCAATAGGCCCTAAGTCAAAGCCCCTTGTTTTACCCACATCGCAAAGGTGAAATCATGAATCAATAAAAGTACATATATTAGATTCCCAATAGAGGTTTCATCTTAATAGCACAAGAATTTTTTTTACATTAGTTTAATTGGTCATGGGAAATCCATTTGTAAAATTCCATTTAATTTAATTGAGTAAAAAATTAAGAAATTGGCTAATTTTATTAGCTCAAGCATTCCTGAGTGGAATGAGAAGGGGGCATATCACTAGGCTCCTCTCTCTAAACAATTCAAATTCTATCTAAGGGTTTTAAATACAAAGAAAAACCGTATAAGATTATTTTAAAAGATATAAAAAATTGTTCTCTAAGAATTATAGGTGAAGAATAACCATTTGGATGGCATGGATCAAAGTGATCAGCCCACAGTGATGATCCTCCACCAACATGGGTAAATAAAGGCATGATAACACATCGAATTTTATTTAATTAGAAAAATTAGGAGTGAAGAAGGAAATGTTTGGTTCATGGAAAATTGAACAAAATTATATAATTAAAAAAACCAAGTGAGTGATCCTAGTCCACCTACCTTATCCTCAAGAGAGATTCCCTTATCTAGTGTGGAACATTGAATAGATCTTGGCTGATAGAAATAAAAAATACCATAAAATTCTTGGAAAATGAGGAAAATGATCTTGCACTGAGATGGTGAAATATATGATAATCTGAACATGAAATTTAAGGTAGAGGATTAATGATAGTACCTCTAGGTTTTTTTTGGATTTAATGATAAGTGAATCATAACTCATATGGAGGATCTATTTTAAAACCTACGAAAGGATGAGAATGGAGCATCGTACATGGTAGGAGAATAATAATGTAATGGAGGAGGGAAAAAATGAACGAAAGGGTTTAAATGTTTTTAGAGTGTGGAAATGGAATTTTAGAACTCAAAAAAACAAATATCATTTTTTCCTCATGATTGGATAAACATTTCGCAAGTTGTGCCCAACTATCCTCTTCAATTTGGAACACATCACAGTTAGGCACATGGTTTCTGTAACCATGATTAAAATATGAAAAAATAACAATCCAATAATTTTAGATGGGTCTCATGGGAATGCTCCTTGGTTCACATGGCCATGAACCTTGGTATTCATGGTTGTAGAAAAAACATACATCTAATTTGTCTCAAATGTCTCCTATCACACGATTGCTTCTAACTATGTGTCCTAGTAGTTCCCACCCATTTTTGGGATCTGGGCTCTGAACAAGACATAAATGCACTTGATACCTCCTGGAAACATTTAGGAAACCCCATTACGGTTATTTAATGTAATCATAACAAATAATTAATGGTCTATACCTTTCAATAATCTGGGACATTACAATCAATCCTCTTTAAGACAACTCTTCCCTGAGTATCCCTTATGAGGGTTGTATGATATTATCTGATAAGTGTTTTAGACACATTGAATAAACATCTAAATCCAACTACCATGTCTCATCGTTCATGAATCAAAACATCCATAGCATGCAAACCAGATGAATAAACCATCATCATAGATCCTTCATGCTTCGATCAGTGATATGTACAAGATGCTCCTTGAAAGCTGCAACTTCCTACATCCCAATATCATTGGGTTCATACATATGATATGTTTGACCCCCTGATATTTTATGAGACATATTATGTTTAATTTCATTGATGTTTCATGTTTTACACTAAACTAAGATATGATCTCACTACAAGAAACACTTCATTTGCTTGTAGTATATAAAACACTATTCTAGGCTTGTGTTACCAACAATTTCAATTTCTTTTGATATTTTTCATCTCAAAAAACACTGAATATAGATTATGTTTAATGTATAAAAGAACTATGTTTGGATTATGTTATATGAAACACAAAGGTAAGATTTCACTACATGCAACACTGACTTGACTTGCATAACACGCATGAACGACCTTACTCGATAGGTTGTGTTGTATGCAATACTGAGTTCCACTAAACAACGACATATTACTGAAATATTAATATTTAATGGAATATAAACTAGCTGTTATAAATAATTTTAATCACATTTTTTATTTTATATAACATTAACCTTCATATTATGTATTTAGAATAATATTATATAATAAAAATTCATGTTTTTTTATAAAAGAAGTATTTTTCAAAAATATAAGCAGTTTTGCTGAATCTTGATGGCGATCCAATTCTAAATCCAGTTTTTACCACAATTATATTTTATATTTGAAAAAATAAACATATTATTTGGAATAGGGAAATTAAAACATAACGTGGATAAAACTTTGGTATTTTTCTGATTAAATTCATAGTTTGATGAATAGTGATATATAATGCATTTTAATTCAAAACCTCCCTTTCATCAAATTTATTTATATACCAAGATTATCTTTTTAATGTGTTTTAAATTGAAATTGTATTATGTTTTTATCATTTAATCCAATATTTTTCATTGGAGGTAATTTGACATTAAATTGGATGTAAACACAAGACAATCATTTGATAAGTTTTTAATTCTTAAAAACCCTCTTTTTGGTTTTGACAAAAATAATTTATATTTAATTAATTTCCTATAATTTTGTGTTTTTAATTATGAAAAATGGATTTCATATTTGGAATCAGTGCATCCAAATTATTTTAATAAGTTACTTTATTTTTTTATTAATATTATGAACAGTAGCTATTATAATTTTTCTTTATCAAAGTTAAGGTAAATAGTGTAAATTAGGGTAACAAACAATATAATAAAGATAATAAAATTACCCTAACACCAGAAATTTTTTTTGGAAGAATATAAATCTACCCATATCACCTAACGGTCGGAAATCATTTATTTAATGAACTTTTTTCTATGAAAATGGTGTAATAAATATTAAAATAGAAGAATGTACAAAAATTCACTCTCTTATATATTATGAGTATAATAATATTTATATAGTAATAAATATCATAAAACATAATACATAGACAATCTCTAGAAATATAATAAAATTATTTACTTCATTTTAATTTATTTATAATTTCTAGAGACTATATAATTACATTTAATAATGACACAACAGTGTTATAGAAATTATGTTATTAATAGAAATAAAAAATACATGGTTTTAAAAATACTAAAATAAATATCATATGAATTAATTAATGTTCTAAAATAATCTTATAGGTGACTCTTACTTAATGAGATTATATTAAATATTATTTTTCTAATTTATCTTCTAGGTGGATTTTATTTAAAGTCAAATAATAGAATAGTGTCAAAATTGACACTAATGATATTTTATAAAAATAATATATTATTAAATTATTTATAAATCACAAAAAAAATTATAAATTTAAAAGTGAATATTATATATTCTATAATGTAATAAATTATAAATTTATGTACAATTTTATAATCTTATGTGAATATTTATAATCATTTAATATTTATCATATTATTACCACAAATAATATTAAATATATTAAATAAGGATAAACCAAAATTATAATGATAAAAATAAAATCAAAACATGTCTACATTTTATTAGTTGAGAGGAATTAGACCCATAGTCATCTTATATTAAAAGTAAATTATATTAAGAATATTATAAACTGAAGATAAATTTATAATAAATTAACATTTCAAGACTTTCCTAAAGTGCCCCTCCTCCCTATTTTAAAAGGGAACCATCTCTACCCACTTACTCATACCTTTAAAGCACTTTATCTCATCCAAACTCTGATAAACTAATCTCCCAACATACCTATGTTAATCCTAGAGTCCATGCATTGGGTATAAAGCAATTATTGGGAGACCTTTTGTGCAAATCAAAAAGAGATACTCAAAAAAGATGTAATTGTTTTATCACCTCTTTCAAAATTCTTTTCTTCTTTTAATTCCTATTATTATGTTCTTTCCATAATAATTAAATAAATCAAGTATATTATATATAATAATATGTTATTATAATAATGGGATAACCATATACCTCATTTTATCCGTCCTACGAATAACAATATTACCATGTATACATGTGTACGACTTACAATCTCCACAATGTGGTGTAATTTGTTATTCAACAATACATAATTTGGATGGGTATAATGATTATTATAATGGATTTATATTATTAAAATAACATGATAATTATTATTTATAATTAATTTACTATCCAAAAACACTCCATTTAACCATTTAGTGAATAATATTGTCACTCATGCATATATGGGGCCTACCGTCTTCACGATGCGATGAGATTCATTCTACACGTTAACAATTAAATAATAATTATAAAGAATAAATAATAAATAAGAATGAAATATATGACATCATAAGGATACTGTATTTTTATATATATGTAATTTTCTTACTTTCATTCCATTCAATTCAATAAGGAAATAGAAACAACGGTCATACGTACATAGGACCAACCATCTCCATGAACAGTGTATTCCATTTCATTTATCTATCTATTATATATATTCCTATACTAAATATTAATTATATATATATATATCATTTTATACATTCTATAAGTACATAAATCATGATCTATGTGATAAGATTAGGAATTTAAATTCAAAACACGTACGATAAATAAAATGATTATTCCCCAAAACGTCTCTTTAACGTGGAATTGATTAATAAAAGTGTAATATAAAGTCATAAGTGAATTATATATGATATCATAAATATAATTATGGTTCTGTTACAAGTTAATAATATGTTTAAACACACTATATGATAGTTTCAGACATAGATAGAAAAAATTAGACCAAAGGTAACAGATTATTTTTTAATCTCATTATTATCTGAGATTGTTTATTTTTAAGTTTTTACTAGGGGTATATTCATCATCAACATACAAGTTTTTTAAATAGATAATATTATTTAAATTCATACACTATTTTTTTAATATCCATTTTACTAATTGGTGATGTTTTATTTAACCATATGGAAGGAATCTTTCATTAATTTATCATAAAAGGTACTTTTTGACTTTTTCAGAACGAGTACGAAAAGAATGCTTTTTTAATTTACACTACATGACCATATTTTTACATATCCATAAATTCTTATTTCCATTAATATTACATTTAAACATTTCATGTTTATTTTCATTTAAATTCATTTTATTTTAAAATTTCATGGAATTTTGATGAAATAAAAAGTTTAGAAAAGGAAATGATATTTTCCTCAAGATTTAATTTCAACTGTTATATCAAAATTATTTTCCATCTAACATGACATAAGGATAGGTTTCTATCCCTATTATTAATTTTATTGTATTTTGTTTATTATGGAATTAATTTTATGAAATATAATTATTCTATATTGATTTTAATGGAATGAATTATAAATAACCCATTTTATATCATGGGTTATGCCATGATGAATGATTTATGTTTTTGTGGAACATGTAAGAATGATTTCATCATGAGATGTGGGGTACCTATATCTCACTCCAAATAATTTTGTACCAATTTATATCTCGTGAGATAAAAATGATAAAAATGATATGTATATATGGTTTAGTAATACATGGACGGAAAGGAATGTAAACCTGGTTGAGTAATACATGGCTTGAATGAAAAATAAACATTGTTCATTAAAGGACATTGTCCATTATGATTGTTTTGGCCACAATTCCTTGGATACTATAGAAATCATATTATGTCCTTATTTATTTTCCATAATCTCACATTTTCTTCCAATTTTATTCTATCATGGTTAATATTCCTTTATGATTTCTGCCTTATGTACTACCAATATTTATTTCATGACCCACAATTATGATATGTAAAATTTATGTTTATGATTTCAAATTCTTATGTTTGTATTCTATTTTATGTCCATTAATTTTACCCTTAATGATCGTTTGAGATCACCTTTTTTATGTTTTATTTTTCCTATGATATAAAGAAGGTTTTTGGTAGGAAAACTAAAAGGGTAGATAATTTTGGGATATTTTTAAGATCTTTCACCAAGATAAAAGATTATGTTCCCTTTCTCCAAATACACTATACTAATATCGTCTTTGTGAATATGTTTGTGTCATGTATTAGTTATTTTTCAAAATAAATGTAATTTCTATGTATGTAAAAATAGGTTTGTTAGAGTTGGTGTCATATCGAAGGTTAGTTAACCTTTGGAAACTAGGATGCGAAAAATTTTCCGATATCACTTGATATATTTATAAGGAATCACTAGTGATATCCCTAAGGTTATTTATAAATATGGGTTATAGTTCTATAATTATGGTAAAAATCATGAATAACCTAGGATTAATCCTAAGATTTTAGAGATTGAAAGTACCACCCCTTTATTATATTGTTTTCCTAGTATGATTTTCTCCTCTTATACTATTCTTTTTGGGTTTTAGAAAATGGATGGAAATAAAAGGATTCAAGTTAATGAATAATATGATGGAAAATGTAATGATGTTATTCATGAGAAACCAAATGAAATGGGAGTTAGAGGGTGAAAATAGTTATTATTTCTAATTAAAAATCTTATAATAAGATTAATAATCTCTAATTTGGTAGGTTTCCTAACCCAACAAATAAGAGAAAGAAGGAGTATCTTGGGGATCCTAGGGGAAATGATATTCCCTTTTCCTCATGTAAATCATGTGGGAAGAGGCATCAAGGTGAATATTTCAATGAAAATGGAAGATTATTTTGCTCTGGAAAAGGACACAAATCTAGTAATTGAAAAGGAAAAGGTTCAGTTTACACAATGGAAAAGAATAATGGTATTGTTAAGACATCAATGATGGTTAAATGTATTAAATGTGTAATGTACGGGAATTATGAAAATAGATTCCCTATGAGAAAATATCATGAAGGTAATCAGCATGGGTGTGTGTGTAGTATTTATGTTGCTAATGATGAAGAGAGTGCGAATGTTATATGATATGAAAGAAGTGTTAAGGAATAATACTATGAATCTCGAACAATGATTAAGATAATATTGGAATGATTGCATGTTTATGAAGAATAATTTTGTATAAGTAATTTTATGGTGTTACAGAATATTGAAATTTCTATTAATTGTTCCATGGTGGTTTTCCCATAATTATATGTTTCCAGTATCTATGAAATGTGAATTAGATATTTTTTGAAAACACGTTAAAGGAATGATAACCCAAAATATGTCACTTATGGTAAGTTAATGATGTTTGGATAATGAAATTTTGGATATGAATAAGTAAATGAGATGATTCTAGTTTCTTGGGAACTAATAATGGATTTAGTGTTATATTATCATGGATAAAGAATATAACTTTTTGGGACATAAGGAATATATCCAATAAATTTTGGAATAAAGAAACATTCATGTTTTCAATAAAGATATATGCTAATTTAGGTTATTAACATGACTCAATAGAATGCAGTATGATGTGATTAAAAATATTGAAATGTGTCCAACAAAAAATATCTTCTGATAAATGGAGGATAAATTAATGTATTCACATGCTTGTTATATTTCCATTCTTGTAATTGTTTTTTTTGTATTGTGAGTTTTGATAAAACTATTTTGGAAAAACCTACAGATTGGAATGGATTATGATAGACATAAGATAGCATTGTTTATGGGTAAAACGTTTGTTAATATTATTTATAGAATGTTATAGTAGTGTAGTCTTAGAAAAATTACAAATCATAGTATGGCCGATAACCCGTTGCGTCAGACAGTGCTGCGGGAATTAAACCCATGACTGAAGTGTGATATGCCTTTATTTCCTACCACTATCCTACGGGAAGTCATTGGTTAGTATAAATTAGTTTTATTTTATTTAATTGTTATGATAGATATGGTTTAAGTTTATTTTTGGAACTATATAATATTAATCTCACCATATATGGACTTATGTATAATTTATTACTAAGGATAACCTTTTTGTTGAGACAGATACAATGACCAATCATTCTATCGCACGATTTTCTAACACTTCAAGAGTGAAAAATTAAACATCATTTCTTTGGATGTAGCACCTCGGGTGTTGGCCCTGTTAGACTCTGGAATATTTTGACGAATAATTCTAGAGCTATCCGCGAAGATGGAATGCGATTCCGAGGCCCAGTGTGCTTGGAATTAATTTTTTAAAAATATTAATTATTTTTATACTATGCATGTGGCGGGGGTGTGATATCTTCTAAAAAGTAGCTTAGAACGGGAATAGGAGGGGACGATTGTGTCTGAAACATGTCGTTTATCCTATGAGGGGTGTAAACGTTGCGGGAGCGGGTATGCTGTGGAAGACGCCACTAGGGGCTTTTTCGTAAATAAGTGGAAAAATTTAATTATGAGCGTCATCTTGAATAACTTCTGAATGGAGTCTTGGATCGCAAAACTGATTTCGTCGTTGCATTCAGAACAGTGCATTTAACCTTGGGGTGACCTAATTTCCTCTACGCCGGGAGGTCTGGTCGGGGGAGTTGTTTTAAATGATTTTTTTAAATAAAAAAATGAAAAAAACTATCACTTTCCCCTCCCACCTCCTATGCGAAGCAGACGAAAACCCCAATCCCTCCTCCGTTTCTTCGCCAAACCGCGCTAGAATCATCCGATTTTCTCGCTGATAGTCAGTAGATCGCACTTCAGGGCATCGTTTTTCACCCGAAGCTTCGGCATTTTTCCCGCGAGGTAGGCAGTTTCTGTTTTAATCTCTCGGTCCTGTTTTTTCTGTGAATTTCTTCATTTTGATGTCGTAGCAGGGAAGATCACGTCCCGAGTGTCATGTCGGTACCTTCAGATCGCAAAAAAGACCACCGGGGTGCCCCTGGATATCCACAAATGCTCTACAAGTGTAGCAGAGCATGGTGGTGCTGGGTGCGGTGCAGCAGAGGGTCGCCGACAAGGGCGGGCCGGTGGCGGTCGGCCGGACCGGCCGGTTCTGGCCGGTCTGGCACCTTTTTCATACACAGGGGTATTTTAAACCCCTGTTTATTGCAATCAAGGAGTCGTAATAACGTTCCATCTAGGGTGACGGGACCCTGGAGATGAGGCGAACTTTTCAGTGTTGGATTGGGAATTTTACTGTTCGGGATCATGGACCGGGATCTTTAAACGTCGAATAAAATAATAATATTTTATTATTATTCGACATCGGGTTATTGTATCTTCTACCCGGAGTGTCTGATTGACGTGCTGTTAGGGGCGTTGAGATCCTAATGGTACGGTGGTAATTTCAAGTTGGTTTATGGGTGTTGGGACAAAGGTTGGGGTGTGGGCCCCACGAGGTCGGGTTTGAGCGTTTTTGAGAAACACAACTTTCTCACCAGGAGTTCATTTTTGGCGGATGAACAGTCGATTCTGTGTGTTTTTCTGAGAAGATCGCAATGGTGCAATCCATTCATTGTGTTGCGGGATCAATGTGTGGGCCCCACACTAGATGGCTTCGGTGAATAGTGTATTTTTTCACCGGGTGTTCATTTCAGACGAACGAGTAGTGAATCTCATGTTTTTTCAGAGGGGATCGTCGTGGTATGATCCTCTTGATGGGTTTCGAGATCGTTGTGCAGGCCCCGCATGGGCTAGCTATGGTGAATAGTTCCTTTTTCACAGGTTGTCCCTTTTGGGCGAGTAAATAGCCTATCATGTGTGTTTTTTCGCGTGGATCGCGATGGTGGCATGGGTATCGGCCTTGGAGGTGCGTGGTGTGGTTGAGGGTACTCCATTGGTACATTCCTGCGAGGGATCGTGTGGAATCGGAACCTTACTATAGGCTTGTGATGCTCTCGATGGGATGTGTAATTTGTTTTAGTTGTGGAATCTCTCTGGTGGGCCCGGAGCGGGGTCATCTAGAATCGTTTCCCTAGATCGAGTTCTTAGTATCGCTGTGACTGCATATCCATTGGCAGTGGTCCCCTATCTAGCAGGTTAACCTAGTAGGGTTTGTGGCATCATCGGGAATATGATCCCTTACATAGTGGGTCATGCTCATTAGGGTTGTGGCATCGTCGAGTATATGATCCCCTTCTCCACATGAGATTTATAGTAGGGTTTAGGTATCGTTGGTAATATGATCCCCAACTCAGCGCGTGGTTTTTGTAAGGTTGTGGCATCGTCGGTTTGATCCACTATAGTGCGAGATGTTCCAGATAGGGTTTCGTTATCGTCTTGACCTTCATGACACGGGGGGACAATCCTCTATCTGAGTGTCGTGTTTTTGTCGAGCGACAGATTGGGTTGTGGTATCCCCCAGCGGATCCTGGGAGTGATCCCTTATCTGTGAGATCTAAGAATGCCTGGTCGGGTTGTGGTATCCCCTAGTGGACCCTAGGAGTTACCCCCTAGTTGTGAGATCTTCTTATACTGGTGTGGGTTCATGTATCCCCTAGAATACCCTAGGAACGATTCCCTATCTGAGGAGTTTGAGGTTTATGTTTTTTTAGTGAGGATTCCTCAGTGACGCTATCTGACGATTGTGATCTCTCGGGTGAGCACCTATGATGTTTGTATGAAACCCGATGGAGTGTATCCCTCGGACGGGTGTCATCTGGGATGACAGTGCTCGTGGAGTGTGTGTTCTCATGGTTGTGAACCGTCATTGGTGATGAGGTCAGCACCACATGTGGCTTGATATGTGAGCTGAGTATATCTGGATGTTCGTGGTGTATGTATCAGCATACACTTGGATTGAGCTGACTAGTTGTGTTTAGCCGAAGATGGTCATGAGATGGAGTTTTTCTCTCATCTGTGTTCTCTTTGGATGGGATGAGCGGACTATTTCTTTTCAGTTGCTCTCTTTTGTTTTTGTTTTTTGGGGTGCCTACTGATTATTGTTATACTCTATCCGGAACAGGCTTTTCCCGCACATGTTTGCGTCTTGTGCAGACCACATGCCTTTCGACAGTGTCCCAGGAGGACCTAGAGTAGGCGGAACTGGGTGAGTGGGTTGACTGGGGTGTTTACTGGAGCTGTGCTGAGGAGCTTACCAGAAGGTGTTTTGGGCAGTGTTTTCCCTCCCTCTGAGCAAGTTGGACACTTTTTTAGGTTTCCTTTGGTGGGCCCTATTTTTCCTTTTTTGTACTTCTGTTGTACTCTGGTTGTGGGATAGTTGTATGCATGCATTTACTTTTCAGTTTTATATATCTTGGCACTATTTCAAGGATTTGTATGTGGGTGGGTGTGTGTATAGGTACCTTAAGATAATGCATCCCATTTTTGTGATATCCTACTCAGAACTAGACTCCAGCCCCTGGCCGATTGGGGGCAGGCTTGGGGAGTCGTGGCTTGAGCCTCGTTGGGTCAGGTCGTGACAGAGTGGTATTAGAGGAGGTTCCACCTTTGGAATCTCAGATCATACCTGCTCTAGCTGTGAGTTTGGTTTGTGTTGCATAGCGGTAGTGTTATAAGGTTTTGAGCTAGGCTTTCAGGCCAGAGACTCTAGTGTTGGTGCGGCAGCCGGCGTATCCATACACCAGGACTCTAATAACCTGCCTTTCGACTCGGGACATATATACACTGGTCGGAGTGGAAAATGGTACATGCATCATATAGGACTGGGTTTTGGGTTTTACATTGTTCTTATTGAGTCAACTCTCCAGATATATTCTTTGAATGTGGTTCATCTTGAATGTATTTCAGGATGCCTCCACGCTGATAGCCAACGAGGCTTCCACAACAGGACTGTGGTAACGATCTTCCCCCTCTAGAGGCTGTGGACCAGGGCATAGGTTCTAAGGATGGACCTCCAGGTGGTCCTCCAGTTGAGCCACCACATGTCAAGTAGTTGTTTGTGCCGGCAGTGCCGGATGAGGTTGCGCGCCGGCTGAGTGCACCACACGAGTTCCAAAGGCAACGACCTCTGAGGTTATGGGGTGATCCGGACCCCCAGGCAACTGATGACTGGATCGAAGCAGTCACCCATGTTTTTTTCCTACTGAGAACACCTCAATATCACATGGTGGTCCTAGGAGCGAACCTTTTGCACGGTTCGTTCGGGCGATGGTGGAACCTAGTGACACAGTCCGACGATGAGGAGACGCTCACGTGGGCAGAGTTTCAGTGGCTCTTCAGGGAAGAGTTCTATCCGGTGTCTCTGAGGTCAGTACGGATTCAGGAGCTTCTGCAGCTTCGGTAGGAGGGCATGACAGTGTCCTAGTACTCAGCGAGGTTTAAAGACCTGTCGTGCTACTCCCTGGATATGGTTCGGGACCCGTTCTTTAGGTCTCAGACCATTGAACAGGGCTTATGTAGAGACATCCAAGAAGGTGTGGATTCCTTGTGCCTGCCCACCTTTGCTGGCATGCTGGAGCAAGAGTTGGTGGTGGAGATCTTTCTGGCTGAGCAGATCCCCCCTATCAGTGCTGGGCATGGGAGAGCAGAGACGTCGGCATGTGGTCGCTGACGGCAGATTCATGGGACTGGGCATGGGCGACATTTTAGGAGGCGACCCCAGGATGGAGGCTCTGAGGCTCAGGACTCACAGGGCTCACATGCCAGTGTTGGGCAGCTGGAGGAGAGGCAGTGTTATGTTTGCGACGGTCAGGGACATCTTGCTAGAGATTGTCTGACTCTTCGGGCTGCTGAGAGGGATCTAGTCGACATACCCCCTTGGCAGAGGCAGCGTCTTGATCAAGGAGGCCCGTAGGGCAGCAGACATGGTGACGGAGCTAGGGTAGCAGCAGGAGGTGGTAGGCAGTATTAGTTGCCACCTCCCCCACCCCCAGGTGGTCC
Organism: Viscum album; assembly: GCA_963277665.1. Lineage (NCBI taxonomy): Eukaryota > Viridiplantae > Streptophyta > Magnoliopsida > Santalales > Viscaceae > Viscum > Viscum album. The sequence continues at coordinate 1,239,284,751 of OY728143.1, forward strand.
ACGCCATGCTCAGGGTGGTGGTGGCCGATGGCAAGGACAGCTGCATTCCCTAGAGGCTGTTGACCCAGAGGCTCCATAGATGGATAGATGTAAGCCTTGTGTCCTTTATACTTTTTGCAGTAGCTTTTTAAGCACTTTTTAGTGGTACCCTTCCTCTTCGTTGCTTGCTCGTGTTTTGTTTAGGGTGTCAGTAAGACCCAGTGTGCATTTTGTTTGGCGGGCTTCGCATGTGTGAGCAAGAGGGATCCTTCCCCCACCGAGATGCGTTTTTTAGATGCTATTAAAATCATGTGGGTGAGTCACTTCTATCCAAAGAGGATAGTGTTGAGGTGTGGTGGATGAGTCCCTTTGAATTATGTGTTCAGGCATGGGTGTTTGTTGGAGAACTGGCTGGTGGGGAAGACCCAGTTGAGAGTCCAGTCGTTTTCCTTCAGTTTTGGGATTTTGAGGGACCAAAATTTATAAGGGGGGAGGATGTAGCAGCTCGAGTTTTGGACTTGTCAGACTTTGGAATATTTCTACGAATAATTCTAGATCTTGGCGCGAAGACGGCGTGCGATTCCGAAACCTGGTGTTCCCAGAATTAATTTTGTAAAAATATTAAGTATTTATATACTATTCGCATGGAGGGGGTGTGATATATCCTAAAAGGTAGCTCAGAATGGGAATCTGAGGGCACGGTTGCATCTGGAACATTCCGTTTACCCTAGAAAAGGTGTAAACATTGTGGGAACGTGTCTGCTGTGAAAAATGCCACTAGGGGAATTCTCATAAATAAGTGGAAAAGTTTAATTACGAGCATTTGCTAGAATAACATCTAAACGGAGTCTCGGATCGCAAATCTGAGTCTGTTGTTGCGTTCAGATGGACGTGTTTACCCTAAGGGCGACCTAATTTCCTCCGTTCTGGGAGGTCTGGTCGGGGGTGTTGTTTTAAATGAAGTTTTTAAATAAAGAAACAAAAAAAACATATCTACTTCCCCTCCCACCACATACGTGCAATGAATGGAAAACCCCCTCCCTCCTCCATTTCGTCAGCAAATCATGCCAGAATCGTCCGTTTTTCACGCCGATCGTCAGCAGATCGCGCTTCAGGGCATCGTCGGTGTCGTTCTGCACTCGAAGATTCGGTGTTTCACCCGCAGGGTAGGTGTTTTGAGTTTTAATCCAAAGATCTTATTTTTTCAGTGAATTGCTTCGTTTTTATTTCATAGCAGGGAAGATCATGTCATGAGGGTCACGCTGGTACCTTCGGATCGCAAAACGGACCACCGGGGTGCCCCCGGCGGTCCGCGGACGCTTTGCTGGCGTGACGACGCTGACTCCGACGGAACCGCGGCAGACGGCTGCCTAGGGCGGCGACATAGAGAGCCGCATGGCCAAGGGCTGTCGATCAGGGCGGGCCGGTCTAGGCCGGCCGCACCAGTAGAATCATGCCGGTCGGACCCCTTTTTCATACACAGGGGTTTTTAAAACCCCTGTTTCTTACAATCCGGAAGTTGCATTCGTATCCTGTCTCCGTCGACGCGAACCTGAAAATGAGTCGAACCTTTCGGTGTGGGTTTGGGAATTTTAAGGTTCGGGATCGTGGCCTAGGATTTTGAAAAGATGAATAAAATAATAATATTTTATTATTATTCAACTTCGGGTCATTGTATATTCTTCCAGGAGTGTCTAATTGACGTGTCATCAGTGGAGTTGAGACCCGGATGGTATGGAAGACGTTTCAAGTTGGTTTCCGGGTATTGGGACCAAGGTTTGCGTGTGGGCCCCACGAGGTTGGGTTTGAGCGTTTTTGGAGAAACACAACTTTCCCACCAGGAGTCCGTTTTTTGCATATGAATAGTCCACCCTATGCGTTTTTTCGAGAGGATCGCAATGGTGTTATCCATTAGTTGTATTGCGGGATCGAGGAGTGGGCCCCACCCGAGCTGGCTTCGGTGAATAGTGCATTTTTTGACCCACTGTCCGTTTCAGAGGAACAAGTAGTGGATATCTTGTGTTTTTTTGAGGGGATCACCGTGGTATGATCCTCTTGATAGGTTTCGGGATCGTTTTGTGGGCCCCGCACGAGCTAGCTATGGTGAATAGTGACTTTTTCACCGGTTGTTTGTTTCGGGTGAGTAAACAACCTATCCTGCGTGTTTTTCCGCGTGGATCGCGATGGTGGCCTCGGTATCGGCCTTGGAGGTGCGCGGTGTGGCGTTGTTGCGGTTCACTTGGGTTAGCTATGTTTGGACCAGCAGTGGTTGAGGGTACTCCCTTGGTTCGTTTCTACGAGGGTTTGTGTGGCATCACAACATTACTATAGGCTTGTGATCCTCTCGATGGGATGTGTAACCTGTTATAGTTGTGGCATCCCTCTTGTGGGTCCGGAGGGGATCCTCTAGCATCGTTTCCCTAGATCGGGTTCTTGGTATCGTTGTAACCGCTTATCCACTGGAAGCGATCCCCTACGCAATGGGTCATGCTTAGTTGGATTGTATCATCGTCTAGTATACGATCCCCTGCTCAGTGTGAGATTTATAGTAGGGTTGTGGTATCGTTGGTTATATGATACCCTACTCAGTGAGTGGTTTCTGTAGAGTTGTGGCATCATCAGTTTGATCCCCTACAACGCTAGATGTACCAGATAGGGTTTTGTTATCGTCGTGACCGTCATGACACGGGTGATTATCCTCTATCGGAGTGTCGTGTTTTTTTCGAGCGCGAGATCGGGTTGTGGTATCCCCCAGCAAATCTTGAAAGTGATCACCTATCTGTGAGATTTACAAATTCCAGGTCGGGTTGCGGTATCCCCCAGTGGACCCTGGGAGTGATCCCCTATCTGTGATATCTTCATATACCAATGTGGGTTCTGGTATCCCCTAGCATACCCTAAGAGTGATCCCATATCCGAGGAGTTTGGTGTTTATGTTGTTTCAGTGAGGGTTTCTCAGTGACGTGATCCGATGAGTGTGATCCCTCGGGTGAGCGTCTGTGCTGTTCATATGAAACCCGATGGAGTGTATCTCTCCGAAGATTGTCATCTTGGATGATAGTGTTCATGGAGTGTGTGTTCTCCTGGTTGTGAACCTTCATTGGTGAGGAGGTCGGTACCTCATGTGGCTTGGTGCGTGAGCCATGTATATATAGATGGTCAATGTGTATGTATGGCCATACACTTGGATTGAGCTGACTAGTTGTGTTTAGCCGAGGATGGTCATGAGATGGAGTTTCTCTATCGTCTGGGTTCTCTCTGGATGGGATGAGCGGATTGTTGCCTTTTAGTTTCTCTCTTTTGTTTTGGGTTTTTGGGGTGCCTACGGAGTATTGTTATACTCACCCCTACACGGGCTTTGCCCACACATGTTTGTGTGTTGTGCAGACCACATGCCTTTCGACGAAGTCCCAGGAGGACCCAGACCAGGCAGAGCTGAGTGAGCGGGTTGACTGGGGTGTTTACCGGAGCTGTGACGAGGAGCTTACCGGAAGGTGTTTTTGGCAGTGTTTTCCCTCCTTCTAAGCAGGTTGGACACTTTTTGTAGTATTCCTTTGGTGGGACATGTTTTTCCCTTTTTGTACTTCTGATGTACACTGGTTGTGGGATAGTTGTATGCAGGCATTTACTTTTCTGTTTTATATATCTTTGCACTGTTGCATGGAGGTGTATGTGGGTGTGTGTGTACAAGTACCTTAGGCTAATGCCTCCCATGTGTGTGATAGCCTACTCAGTGCTAGACACTAGACCCCGACCTATTGGAGGTGAGCTTGGAGAGTCACGGCTCGAGCCCCAATGGGTCGGGTTGTGACATTGGATAAGATATGAAGTGGAAATTTTTCAGGATGGACCAATGGGGATATTTTACTGAAATGAAGTATGTATTTATCCTCATGCTAAAACTCATTATCTTTATGAAAAAAATCATGAAACCAAATATTTTATCCTAGTAACTTATTATCTGATGAATCAGATGGTCCCTTAAATCACCTCATATTTTCCTTTTTCTAGTAGTTAACATTTCCCTAACCTTAATCTCTACCACTATCATCAGAACATGATGGTTAGATTTCTCTTCGATTTCCATGTTTTCACATCTCACCAATATTCTCTTATGTGGAAACCCAGTGATGAGTTACTTTGGGTAACCATTATGTTTCTAACATTCCTTTTTAATGTTTACTTTTATTATTCATTTTTACGATGTACATTCATGTAGTAAACCATTTATATCCCCGAAATGTTTTGAAGGAAATATTAATTTTAAGGGTGTTGAATGTGACACCATATGATTTTATAAGATTAATTCGTTTTAATTTCATTGATTTTCTGGGTTTTATGTAAAAATAAAATTATATAGCGCTATATGAAACATAATATTAGCTTGCGGTATATGAAACACTATATGTGGCTTGTGTTTCACACAATTTCATGTTTTTCGTGTTTTTTTTTCATTTCACGCAACACTGAGTATATATTTTTTTCAATGTATAAAATAACATTGTTTTGATTATGTTATATGCCACACCAAAGGTATATTTCACTACATGAAACACTGATATGTCTTGGGTTACATGCAAGTGTGACCTTCCTCGATAGATTTCATTGTATGCAATACCGAGTTTCACTAAACAATGATATATTACTAAAATATTATTATCTAATTGGATATAAACTAGAATTTATGAATAGTATTACCCACATCTTTATTTTTATATAACATTAAAATTCATCTTATGTATTTACTATAACATGATATAAGAACAAATTCAATTTTTTTTATAAATGTGTTTTTTTTAAATGCACTTTTGCCGAATTTTGATGGGGCATCAATTTAAAATATTTTTTTAACACTCTTATATATTTTATTTGAAAAAATGGAAAACTTCTTGGGAAGTGGGTCAAAAAAAAATTAAATTCGTTGAAATATTTTTATTTTTTTGATGAAAAAACATATTTTTATGAATAGTGAAAAATAATTAATTTTAATTCTAAATTACCATTTCATATAATTTATTTATATGATAGATTATATTTTTAATTGGTTTTAATGTATAATTGGATTTTTTTTTCAATTAATGCAATTTTTTCATTGGATGTAATTTCACATTAAAATTGGACATAAACACATGACAATCTTTTGATAAGTTTTTACTTCTTAAAAAATCCACTTACGAGTTTTGACAACAGAGATTAATTTCAAATTAATTTATACCAATTATTTCTTATAAATAATTAATAATTTATTCCATATTTTGAATCGTTGTGTTAAAATTATGTTAATAGGTTACTTTTATTTTTTAGATATTATGAATAGTAACTACGATATTTTTTATTTTCTACAGTTAAAGGTATGGTGGGTAAATTAGTGTAACAAACAAAATGATAAAGAAAATAAAATTTCTTAAAACCTTAAAAAATCATATTTTATGAATTAAAGTTGATCCATGTCACCTAAGGGTAAAAATATATTCATTTAATGGATTTTCTCCCATGAAAATGATGTAATTATTATTAAAACTGAAGAAAGTGACTACATGTCACTCTATTATATATTATAATTACAATAATTGTAATATAGTGATAAACTTCAAAAAAACATTGAATATAAATAGACTCTTGAAATGTGATGAAATTAAATAAATCATGTTCATTTATTTATTATTTTTTTAGACTATATAATTACCATTAATGATGACACAATAATGATGCAGAAATTATTTTATTAATAGAAATATCAAATAAACAGTTTTAAAAATATTAAAATAAATATCATATTCACTAATTAACGTTCTACACAAATTTTCTTGTTGTATATTAAATGTTAGGAGTGTATTGAATATATTTGTTTTAATTTATCTTCTGTATGGATTTTATTTTCTGAGGTTATTTCAACCCATAATCATCTTAACTTATAAAAAATGAGTTTGGGATCATTACAAACAAAAAATCAATTTATAATAAATTAATATTTCAAGACTTTCTTAATGTTTCCTTCCTCCCTCTTTTAAAAGGCCACCATCTCTACCCCCTTAGTAAAACCTTTCAACAACTTTGGATCATCCAAACACCATTCAAATAAGCTCCCAAATTCTCTAAATTTTTCCTAGATGCCACAAATTGGGCTGAAAACCATCCTAGGGAGATCATTTGTGCAACTCAAATAGAGGTAATCGAAAAAGAGGTAATGGTTTTATCACCCATTTCAAAATTATTTTCTTCTTATACATCCTATTACTATGTTGTATCCATAAAAAATTAATAAATTTATTGTCCTTTATATACTTAAATGTTATCACAATTGTGGGAAAACCTTATTTATTTTTTTATCCATCCTAAGAAAAATAATATCACCATGTGTGCTTATATACGACTTACCGTCTCCAAGCCATGGTATAATTTTTTAATCAACAATAATTAATTTACATTGGAGTAATGATGATTATAATGGATTTAAATAATGAATATAACATGATAATTATTATCTACAGTTAATATACCATTCAATTTCATACCATTTAACCATTAAGTGAGTGATATCGTTGCCCGTATGTACGTACGTCCTACCATCTCCACGACTTGATGAGATTCATTATCCCCATTAACCATTCAAGAAAGATATAAAATGCATAAAATAAATAATAATAAAATATATGAGAAAATAATTCTCATTTATTTAATTTTATATATATATATATGTGAAATTTGCATGCATCCATTAAATTCAATATGGAAACGAAAACAACGTTCATGTGTACGTACGGCCTACCGTCTCCATGAACGGTGTATTCTATTTCATTTATCTATATTATATATATATATATATATTACTTAATATTTATGATATATAAATAATTTTTTACATTATGTAATTAAATCAAAATTTAAGTAATAATATCAATAATAACAAGTCAAAACACGTACAATAAATAAAATGATTATTCCCCAAATGTTTCTTTAACATAAAATTGTTAAATAAATAGGTAATATAAAGTATGAATTGAATCGTATATGATATCATAAATATTCTTATTGTTTTGATACAAATTAATAATTCATTTAAACCAACTATACAAGAGTTTCAGACACAAATGGAAGAAATCAGACCTATGGTAAGGGATGATTTTTCAATCTCATTATTATTTGAGATTTTTTATTCATAAGTATTTATTAGGGTGTATTTATCATCCAAATCCATGTTCTATAAATATATAATATTTTATCTATTCATATACTATTTTTTATATCAATTTTACCCATTTTTGAAGTTTTATTAAACGGTATGGAAGGAATATTTGTTTTATTCTTCATTACATGGTACTTTTTGACTTTTCCTGCAAGAGTATAAGAAGAACGGTTTTTAACATACATAGTATAAATGGATTTTTACATATTCATAGATAATTATTTACATAAATATTACTTTTCATCACTTAATGTTTATTTTCAACTAAATTTTGTTATTTTTTATTGTGCAGCATTTTGATAAAAGAAAATGTTTTTCAAGAAGAAATGATTTTTTCCGCAATTGTTAAGTTCAAATGTTTGATATAAATTATTTTCCATTTAATATTACATATGGTTATGTTTCTATCCATATTATTAAATTTATTTTATTGTGTTTATTATGAAATTATTTTTAGGAAATCTATTTATTCTATATGAATTTTTAAGAAATTATTTTTTTTTAAAAACCCCATTTTATTTCATGGGTTATGCTATGATGAATGAATTATGTTTTTGTGAAATATGTAAGAATTATTTCATTATGAGATGGGTGGAACAAATATCTCTCTCCAATTAAAAGGGTAAAGTTTTTTATCCAATGATATAAACATTTCTATAACAGCATATAAATCTGTTTTAGAAAAACGGGGCTGGAAAGGCAAGTAAAACATGGTTCAGTAATACATGGCTAGAATGAAAAGGAAACCAAGTTTAGTAGCAGAATTTTTCCACTATGATTACCTTGAAATCAATTCCTTGGACACTACGGAAAGAATAATATATGCTTATTTTTTCCACAATCCCATATTTTATTCCAATGCTATTATATCATGGATAATGTTCATTTTATGATTAATGACTTACGTATTTCCACGAATTATTTCCTGATTGACGATTTTGATATGAAAAATTTATGATTATGTTTTCACATTCTTATGTTTGTGTTTTGTTTGATTTCCTTCATGTTTACCCTTACTGAGAATTTGAGCTCTCCATTTTTATTTTTTCTATTCCCCAGGATATAAAGAATGGTTTTACATTGGAAAACTAATGGGGAAGATCATTATGGGAGATATTTAAGATCCTTCACCAGGTTAGAAGATTTTGTTCCACGTTTCCAATGAAACTAAACTAAAATGGTGTTTGGGTGTCTGTTTATGTCATTTATTAATTATTCTTTAAAAGAAATGTAATTACCATGTTTGTAAAACATGGGTCGTTAAGAGATGGGTCATGATGATACTTCTGAAGTTGAGATAAATGGAAGATGGAATTTATGGAATGATAACTATAGGAGAACTATAACCAATTAACTATTGGCCTAACTCTATTAACTATATCAAAATTCATAACCAATTTTGGAGGTAACTTTCCCAATCTAATAATTCATCTATGACACAATCTTGGTGATACAAGTTGAAATACCTAACGTCCCACCTCAAACTTCTAAGTTCTTTGATGATGATTAGTATAATACTTATACCCAGACTGTGTTGTATCCATATTTTTCTAAAAAAACAAAACATTCTCAAAATCCTCATGAATGAGAAGATGACACTATATAGTTGTCTCACCTGGATCTTATTGACACAGGGGTATAAGGAAAGGTCTACTATAACAGGAACCTTATGAATCCATATGGATCATTTAATGAAAAAATGTGTAAGAAATCTTAAGTAGAGGAATATGTTTTCTCATGAACCTGAAAAATCATATATAGAAGCCCGATGCATATCCTCTAACACCTATATCCTCCCCTCGGACTAGCTATCTGTTTGAGGGTGACATGATATACTCAAGGACACCTTGGAACCTAATTCCTTTTGCAACCCTTTCATAAACCATGATGTAATGGGGGAATCTCTAGCTAAAATTATATAATAGGGAACACCATTTAGTATCACTATCTCCCAAATATAAATCCATCCTAACTCATCAACAGATATGGTATCTCAGATCGGTATGAAGTGTGTGACCTGGGTGAACCTGGTGACAATCACCCATACAACATCACTTCCATGATGAGAAATTTTAAATCCCATCATGATTTTTATTATTGCGTCTTCTATTTACAATCATAAATGGAATAAGTCTATATAAGTACATAAAGTCATTAGGGATTTTCCTTAACCTGTTGACATGTGGAGAATTATGTGATAATACATACCATCCTTCATTTCATACATGACTAAAAATTATTATTGTTGATGTATTGATACATCATCACGAGACCTGGATTATCATCCAATGTAGAGGTATGTGAGTACCTCATTTTCTATTTATATATATATATATATTTAGGTACCCATACACATCTTGGGATGTAAAAAATTTCACTGCCATAAAAAATCCATCTAGGAGGTGGGTTTTATCATGTGGCACTCTCCCCCATAACATTCCCCCACATAATATGATAAATTATTCATATAGAAACGTTCTATAAGGGATGAAGTCACTAATAGGTATTCTATATTTGGTTTCCACTAATGTTGTTAAACCTCCTGGACTATCTTAGAAAATTGACCCATCAACTTCTACTCACAGTTAGCCTCCTTGATGGATTTCATATGAGTTTTTTAGATCTATTAATCAACTACATTATGAATAAGTATAGGTGTGTAATCATGATAAAAATTGAATGATTAAAGGTACCCCACTCACAAATGATTCTTCATATTCTTTTCGTTCTAGATATAGTTGTATATGAGACTTTCGCAGTCTATATAATCAAAAAATCACAAACCAGAAATATAGTGTCTTAGATAGTGTTGAGCATGTACCATGGGTTATATCTCAAGTTCTTATGTATGATAGTTTTTCTCTTGGGATTATAGCTGGATAGATCCATATTCCATGACTTTTTCACCTTGCATTAGAACATCACCCAGTCTGATTCCTGAAGAATCACAATTAACTATATAATGCCTACCCGGTTCAGATAGAATTAGGATCAGCACTGAAGTGCGTCTTCCCATTAACTTTGGAAAATATGTATCTCAAGCCTTTGTCATGTCAAATTGCACACCATTCTTGTTTAAGACCATATTTGATTCTTAGAAGAATGCGAAGTCCTGTAATAATCACCTATAATATCTACCCATCCCTAAAAAGCTACTTATGTTTACCAAATTCTTGGGCTTCTCCTAGGAATCCATAGTTCTCACCATCTGGGTGTGTATTGATATTCCAACCTTGGATATTGTATGACCCATGAAGTGATCCTTGCTTTTCCCGAAGTGTAATTGACTAAGCATCACATATATAAGGTTCTCTCTTAGTGTACACCACACGATCACAAGATGTGTTTCTTGTTCATATCTAGTGCGTGAATACAATATTATGTTTCCTATGAAGAATACCATGAAGAAATAAAGATACGGTTGAATACCAAAATTCATAAAATCCATGACATCTTTCAGTTCATTCTTCAGGATGAACCAAATGACAAGATAATAATATTTTATATACTATATCATAAACATTGATTACGGTATGTCTAATGGAATCACACATAGTTGATGGTAGATCAACCTCAAATTGATATAGGAAAAAATGGTTTCTTGTTAGAGCTAGTCAAAGAGGACATTAATTTGAGGAAATAGATAATAGTTTTTCAGTACAATTTAGTTGAGTCAGCGGTAATCCAGGAAAAATATAAGGAAAACATCCTCCTTATTTGTGAAAAGGACTTGTGAACCCCAGAGAGATGTGTTGGGTTTGATAAAACCCTTAGCCTAAACATCTTCAAGTAGATTATTGAGTACTTGGTGCACTATATGTTCCATCCTATATAGAGGAATGAACACTTATACCACAACTAGAACAATATCGATGGTGAACTCAAACAATTTGAAAAGTGGTAAGCCAAAGGAATCACCAAAGAAGACATCACTGAAATGATCCATGTCTAAAGGAAATTCCATAGGCTACATTCCCCAATCACACATGAAGAGACTATCCATCAGTATAGTAATTCCAACTATCCAAATATGAATGATACCTAATCAAAATTCATGGAGATCACATTCTAACTTATGGATATATATGGTTCCCTCGGGTGATGTGAAAGACACCTGATGGTGATAATAGTCTACATGGAGTGATAAGGAACAAGAAAGTACATTCCGGGTATAACATCAATGCTGATTATCTCTAGAATGAAAAGACTCCATAGAAAATGGAATCAAACAATTTCAAGTGGGAACCCCTTGTACTTTTGTTTACACCCAGACCGAAATCTTAAGGCCTTTTCAAGGATCATAACACCATAGGTTTACTCTATCAATAGGTATAAACTTCCTATAGTTAATAAATATATAATGAAAAATAATTAATATTTAAAAAATAATGAAGAAACTAGATTAGAGGTTAACAGGATAGTACCTATAACTATAGATGGACCTAGTCTCTGGTCCTCTAGGGAAGGCTACACTGCATAAATATGTCATGAACTATAGCCTTGAGATGCTATCGGACTAGCTCGAGCAACTCTACCCTACTGACATTGATACTATTAAGTAATAATACCTAGACCAAGACAACCTTCTGAATCGTAATGGGATATCTAAGTACAACATTCAACATTCAACATAATAATGATTCACTGATCCCACACCTAAAAGTGGTGATAGCACAGATCCTTGTTTACTTACCACTAATGTAAATGACCAGAAAGAATGATGGAGATGACTCATCCTACCATAATCCGAGTATTTGACCAACTTCCTCATTTACTGGGGCTTTTGTGGCCTATTCTTTCACACTGGTGACACACAACATAGATGTCAGTGTGTGACACATGGAAAGCACTTCCACCACGTGTAACACCAGAAAATTACTTCCTTCCATTGGATAGAAAAAAATACTCTTTGTGGAAGCTGAACATCTATGTCTTATGTCACCTGATTCCCTTTCATATTTATCTGTGATTATGGCATGGATCATGATCTCTAAAATAGTGGTCATCTGAAAGAGGTTCATCTACATGCGGATGGAGTATGAAATCTAATCCTCAAATCATCTCATAGTACTCTGATTTTCATTGGTCTAGGTTGCCTCTAAATTCTGAAAATCTATGAAAGAAGTTGAGTATTCCATTACAGACCTGTCACCTTGCTGATGTTGATTGATTTATAAAACATGATCTGACATCATGGTCTATGGGAAGATATACAATAAAAAATTATTTCTATAAATCTTCCCAGACCATACCCTGATGTTGATCCCCCCGATTTAGAATTCCCCACCTAGGATCGGTGGAGTCCCATAGCATTTATCTTGCGAGAATGACAATCCATTGTTGATTCATCTTGATATGATAAAAGATAGACACCATAGAATCTAACTGAGACTCAAACTCTGAAGGTCTGTCATTTCTTGAGAAGGTGAGGGGATGCCGTAGCAGGAACTTTTTGGTTAGCAATTCCATGTCAAGGGTAGAATTAGGTGTACCCTAAATATATTATATAAATAAAAATAAACTATCCTAGAACTCAGTATCGGTTCCCATTGGAAGATCAGTAGGATGTTCCTTAGGTGGCACTATAGAAGGTATCATGTGTGGATCAGGTCCCACTACCTCCAGAGTATGCCAATTATACCATTCCTTGCATATCACACCAGTTAATCATGGTGGAATTTCTCTAAAAGGTACAAGAGAATGCGCCATAAAGTATTTATAATAGATATGGAAGGAATAAAAAGGGCAGGAAAAAGTATGTCCTGTAAACAAAACACACCCCTCTTCCTACTCCATGAGTCTGGACCTGGTGAGAAGAACGATTAGTAGAAGGATCAAAAGAGAAATACCCACAACCCACTGCTATGGTTGGGTTAAGCTACGGTCTCACATTTCACATATAGGAGGCCATTTCTTTTTAGAGATCCACCATTTTAATATAGAATCCAATATTATTTTTTCTTATTATCATCATGATCAACTAAATTTCATCACCATTTTAACATTTACAAGGTCACATACAGCTTATAAAATGAAATTGGCATGTTAGGTAACTATATCCTGACCCTTACACTAGACATTAGGTGTAACATTCCATAGGCTATGTTTTGATTAGACAATCATTCATTTACACTCACCAATCAAAACAACTAATATGGAATTTATTGGTCAAATTAACCAAATATTCCATCATATAGAGTAATAGTAGATTATAGGGTCTAACAATCAAGGAAAAAATAGTAATCACATGAAAAATATGTAATGCATGTAGAAAAGTAGATATAAAATGGAATAATGCATGAAAAATCATGTCCTACGGTTCTATGTATTATATATATTATTACCATTCCCTCGTATCATCAGTCAAGGGCTAAAAACACAAAAAAAAATATGAACCTTAATAACATCACAATACAAGTGAGTCACCCAATGATGAAATCCTATGAAACCATAACAAGCATAAGAAATAATGACACATACCCATCCTAGAAAATTTGGTTTTCCCCTATACCTGGGGTAGGTACTCCCTATAAGGGTATCATAGGCAAATTCCATTATCATTGATTGATTTCTAATATGAAATAGTATAAAAAAATAAAAAAGTCCTTGATACCAAATTTTTTCATCTTGTCCTAGGTGCCACTCACTAGTGCCCTGATAAGGTTAGCCACATACCTCATTCATGCCTCCCAAAATTCTATAGGTCTCTGACTAGTAGTAATGACCTTTGGTAAGTCCATGGGTAGAGTATGAACTCATTGAACAGTGTGTAGTATTGTGATAAATATGTATAATATATATATATATATAATATGATATATAAAAACATAAAAAAAATTTAGTAAACTATAGTAAAAAATTAAATACATAATTCTAAATTAATAACAATTCAATATGTGAAAGATGAATAATCAGATGATACAAAATAATGATGATGGTATTGAAGCTAAAAGAATCTGAACATGTTGGGGGAAATACATACACGAATAATATAACATACTAATGAAATATAAAATTGTACAAAAACTGTTATGACCAAAATCTAGACGGTAGGATCATTCATCTTCTCCCCACTCAATCCTTGCAATGAAATCCAATCAATCATTATATGATAATTGCTTCCTTTTTTCTATACGCATAACCATAGAGTCTACTTAGGAACCAATGGTGCCCAATCATGGAGTGAGAGACAATCTTAATAGGCTAGTACTCATGGTGTCATGACCATTCCATTTTTATTGTATATAAAATAAACAGTGTTCTTTAACAATTTAAATGTAAAAAAATTAAATAAATAAATACATTAAGATGGATTCTATTTGGCGACCCATCCAATTTACCCACGTCAACCTAAGCTGGTGGGACTAAACAAAAGAATTCAAAAATTTTAAAATTGGAATGATAAAATCTGAGAAGGGGGGTTTCCCCTAGTATGGTATTGGGCTTTGATGACACATACCTATATTTCTAATACAAATGACAATTTTCTTATTAAATCATTCAAATTACATTCAAATTAAATTGAAATCCATTTAACAAATTATAATGAGACACCTTGTACCCATCTATGACAGTCTAATTAGACATTCTATGTATCGGTTGAGGGGCTTGGTATAAGTCCAATGTTAAACAGTTCATTGAAGGTTACCCATGAATGAAGTCCCTTGTGTCAATATATGAGTGGTTTGAAAATTATATGATCAAAAAACCTTTGATTCCATACCTAATAAAAAAATGGGCCCAAATTATTTCTCATTAAATGATACAACCAATCATTCCATCGAGCCCATATAAGGGGTCTCCCCTAGGGAATTGTTGTCACTCGTCTAGTGGAAACAAAAATAAAACACGAAAATCCCATCCTAGGCATCACTGTTGAAATTTCTTAGAGTGTTTAAGAATCATTAACAATTCTAATTGGATGTCACGAAAGACTCTCTAAGGGGTCCTTATGTCGGAGCCATGACTTTCACTGTCTGCACTGAGGTGAAAACATCAAACAAACAATGTACATAAATAACATGTAACAAAATGGTACATCTCATTAGATGAAAAATTTATATTACAATATACATCTTGGTCAAAGAAACCCCATTATTTCAAAATTCATTTAAGTCAAATTGCCTAAGGAATTAATCACTCGACCAAATAAATTAGGTCATCCATTCATGAGTGGCATGGGGAAAGGTCTTGTCACTATGGTCATCCAAAAAATAATGTATAAATATATGTAATTAATATGATTAAGACATATTAGGGTTGTTTAAGAAGCTAACATAAAAATGGAAATTAATAGTTTTAGGTGAATCATACCCAATCTGATGGCATTGATCAACGTGATCAAACCATACTGTTGACCATCGATAAGATCGGGTTTCCAATGGCAAAATAAAACATCCATGTGAATTAAATTTGAAAAATTTGATGCGATTAAGGAAAAAAGATAGTTCACTAAACAATGACACAATTTACAGAGGATCAAAATAAAAGGAATGATCTTAGAACAGCTCCCTTATCCTCATATATCTTCTCTCATCCAGTGTCAACCTTCTATTTGAGCTAGGTTGAATGAAATCCACAAAACCACAGAATGACTATAAAATTATGAAATTGAACTTTTATAGTGATAGTACAAAGATTCGGAATATTAAAATCAAATAGTTAGAGGAGGATAAAATATCATACTTATAAATTTCCATTATAACTGAAAATGAGTACGTCAAATATCTTATGAAGGAGCTATATAAAATTCCTATGAAAGTGGGAGGATGATGCATTGTACATGGGAGGAGAGGAAAAATCAACTAAAGTTATATAAAATGAAAGAGAGAATTTAAAAACAATAATTAAAAAGGGTAAATGACAATTTTGACATAAACAACTGTGCACAGTTTGGACGTATGTTTGGCCAAACTGTGTTCAAACTGTGAACAATTGTCTACTTCAAAGTGGAAAACTACATGGTTAGGCTCTTAGTTTTCATAACTGTGTGAAAGTGATAAAAATACCATTATCCCAAAATATCATATGGGTCACACATCCATGATCATTGGTTCACATAGTTGTATACAAATTGTGTTCCCCCCATGTCTCCACTATCTAAAACTACACAACATTGGGAAATCATGTTGGCGGGGTGGCATAGTTTTTCCTAACCAAGAAGCCCAGTCCTTCAATCACATTTCAAATCTCTACAGTCTGAATGATACTCGTGCAATCGAAAAACCTCTTTAAAACATTTAGTTTTCTTAATAAGGTCTATTTAATGAAATCTTATCACAAAATTAATGGTACATACGTTTATAAAATATGGGATGTTTCATACCATTTCCAATTTAAAATCAATTTTTTAATGTTAAAAATGTTTTGAAAATATTACGAAAAAAAATCTAAAATAAATAAAAATAGTAAACATGATATGTAATACTCAAATCAATGAGTTTTCGTGATGGATGTATGTTCTATTCATGCCTTATATATTAAAAAAATCCATTTCATAGTTTAGAAAAAAAGGACAATAGAACCGCATTTCAAAAGTGTAATGAAAATTATTTTTAAAATTTAAATGATGTATAATAATTTATTAATTAAATTAATTGATATGTATAAAAATGATATTTTAAATATTTTGTGGAATATATGGAAACAAAATAGACTGATTCCTAACTAAGTTGATAATACAAGGTGATATTTCTATAAAAAAGTACTTCGGTACTGAGAGAAATCACTGGGAGGGAAATGGAAGGAAAATATATATCTTTTAGAAATTAATAAGATAGAAGAAATTAAATTGGTATTAAAAATTTATTTTCCAATAACACTCCATTTATACACTTATATATAATAAAATATGAATAATGATGTCATTATGAATGTATACATTACCTTATGTCTGGCTTCTTCTATATGTGTGTCAAACACATGAATAATTTATATCTATTTATTATAAAAATATTCTTGAACCATATTATTTATTTCATACCATATACGTTTTACTTATAACATTTTATCACCAATCAATTTACACTTTTAATTTGAATCACTGTTCTTGGTCATAATAACCTCTTTTTTTCTTGTATAGTTTGATTAAATAGTTTTGGTATTTTTATTATGATCATAGTTTTATCACATAAATAATTTTAATAATAATATAACTATCATATAAAATTATTATATTAATATTTTGTTTTATCTATTAATTATAGATATTGAAAAAAGTTACTTGTTTTTAAAATATTTAGTTTAAATGGAAATCATAATATTATGGTCATCTTATATGTATGAAGACACCAAATAATGAGTAAAAATTTATACATGATATGTAATATCTGCCAGATAATATTGAAATTTACTAAAGGTTTGTCTCTACATGTGACATATAATATACATAAACTATTATGTTAAAATTTTATTATTGATATGAAATTGATTATGATTTATTATTGAGGAACAATTGATTTGATGTAAGGAAAAGAGGGTATGCAAGTAATTTGAATATAATACTATTAGCGCTCCTTTCCATCATAGAGTCTAAATGACTGAAAAAGGGACATACCTTAACACAAAGTGATTCATCCATTGAAGAAACATCAAAAAATGAAAAAGGCATGAATATGGATTTGTTTACACTTGGGTCGCGCAAGTTTCATCATGGCCGCACAAGTATACTTGCGTGCCTTTTATTGGTCGCGAAGGTGACTTGTGCGCCGTAAGTTATTTTGGCCCAAGGTCTTCAAAGGAAAATAAATACCCCTTGTACCCCCCCCCCCATTTCAAAGAGGAAAAATCCAGAAACTCAATGTTGAGCTCTCAGCACCCTAGTCTCTTCTCAAATACTTCCGAGCACTTCTAAGGTAATTTCTTACCTAGAAAGGAAGGTCTAAAGAGAGGGAACAAGGCCTAGGTGTTGAAATTCATCGACACCTATGTGCCTAAGTGTCTGACCCTTCAGGGAATTGAAGACATTTGTGTGCCACCTTATTCATTCAACAGAACTTGTGTGCCACTCATTTAAAAGTCTTTAGAGGTAACACTAAGGTCTTGAGAAAATCTTTACCAATATTTTACCTTATGGTTTGACCGTCACATAGGTACACCTTTGTCGCGCAGGTATACCTGCGTGACCAACACTTGCGCACCCAAACAGGACCTGCGTGCCTACCTTTTTTTGGGTGCCCCTCCTGTCCATTCATCTCTTTTCTTCATATCCACCTCTCCTCATCAAGATTTATCCTTCAGAATCCTCTTTAAATCCATTTATCTCATGATTCCTTGGTTGGATTCCTTGTCTGAAATGAATTCTGTTGAACATCTCTCAAAACCTAGTGATTTACATATCTTTATTTTACTATGGTTAGAGATTCCATTCATTCATCCTCATCCTTTAAAATGAGAAGACTATTCATGGGCCTCCTTCTCAGGAGTAAGTCCCAATCATAATTTCCTAACCTGGGATTCTTTTTCAGGAGTAAGTCCCAGTTCAAGTACCCTAATTTGGGAATCTTTTTTAGGATCAAGTCCATCTCATAAATTAACTTAGGCCTCCTTCTCAATAATTAGTCCTAAGTCTCAAGTCTCCTTAACAAATGGGCCTCCTTCTCAAGAGTAAGTCCCAATCATATTTTCCTAACTTGGGAATCTTTTTTAGGAGTATGTCCCAGTTCATGTTCCCAAATTTGGGTATCTTATTTAGGAGTAATCCCCACTCATAAATTAAATTAGGCCTCCTTATCAGGAATAAGTCCTAAGTCTCAAAGTCTCCTTAATAAATGGGCCTCCTTCTCACGAGTATGTCCCAATCTCAAAATTTTAAAATATGGGCATCCTCCTTTGGAGTAAGCCCCAAGTCCCCTAACCTGGGATTCCTTTTCAGGATTAATCCCCAGTCTTCATGTTCCCATAATTTTGGGCATCCACATCAGGAGTAAGCCCCATGTTTCCAAATATGGGTATCCTCTTTAGGAGTAAGCCCCAAATTTCAATTTCCATTAAACTAGGCCTCCTTCTTAGGAATAAGCCCCAGTTATCAAGTCCCTTTAACCTGGTCCCCCTTCTTAGGAATAAGCCCCAGTTATAATTTCTCTTAACCAATCTTATTTTATTTTGACTTGGGGATCATTCTTAGGAATAAGCCCCAATCATAAGTTAAAGTTCCCCTTTAATCTGGGCATCCTCCTTAGGAGTAAGCACCAAACCCCCTTTAACTATGGGTCTCATTCTCAAAGGTAAGTCCCAAGATATAGGTCCCTTTAATTTTAGGTTTCCTTATCAGGAAGAAAACCTAATCACAAGTTCCCTCCTAATTTGGGCATCCTCCTCAAGAGTAAGCCTCTTGTTAGAGTATCCAAATATCCATAAATCACATATACCTTTATGGACCATTTTTCTGGGCTTCTTCTCAAAAGTAAGTCATGATCTTACTATATTTGGGAAATCATACATATATAAGCCCATGTCCTTCCTCGTGACCATATATTTCATGGCACAAATTGTCAGGTTTACTGATACCTCTTTTTTCTCACACCGAGCATTACTCACTTGATCTTAGAGTGTAAAAGTAACCACGACACATTTCTTCGTGCCGTTAATCATACATAATCCCCACAATTCCTAACCAAACTACGTGAACTTTGATCTCTACCTTAAAAGTGCAGTACATAGGATGCCTTTATGAGGTTCAAGCCCATCACTCATTAATTCCCATTCGTCCCATACGACGTTAAAATATATCTTAATTCTCAAACTATGTGGGTTCCGATTACATTTCTAAACAAGGATACGTAGGTAGCCTATCTGTGGGTACAATCCCAACATTGAAATAATACATGTCCTTTTGAATGACAATAAACTGCAAGTGCCCCGCTGAGTGGCTTTTAAACTAGTATGGTTATCATAATGACCAAGAGATCTATATATAATGTGTTGAAGGATACCATTGACTAAGAATCTCTAACAAATACAGATGATTATCTATCGATGAGGAACCTCAAATACATAAACAATATTTTCTAAATCTCATACATATTAATCATTTATTGTCAGCTCTTAAGGAAAGCTCATTTTCATACTTGGTAGTGTTATAAGGATTCATGAACATAACATAAATCTATAAAGAGAGTCCCGATGTAGACAATAATTCGCCCCAAAAAGGTGTGATGAGTCCGACCTCCCATCCACTCGACCAATGAAAATTCTTAAGCCTCGTCGGCCAACAACTAATGAGAACCTACCTTTGCAATGTAGGTCCAAATGGATATAGAATCATTGGATGTTTCCGGTTCTACGAACAAACCCTTTAGAAACTGATTGAAATGTTTGAACCTTAAACAAAAAAGGTCATCCCCATTTCCAGAGGAAACAAATACTTAGAAAATTCACTATGGATTAAGTGATCTATAATGAATTTAAATTTCTAGTGGGGGATTAAGAGTATACATACCCATGGATAGTTAATAGTTTATGTTCATATGTAATATTTTTATTAATAAAAAAATAATTTTTTGGAGATTCATTGCAGATATGTAATAAATGTGGATCTTATGTAAGGTTTATACATGGAGAATAATTTCGGATAATATGTAAGATATATATTAGTTTTTTCCAATCATTTAAAAAAATCCATTTTGAAAATTAGAATGTTTGATGAATTAAATTTTATCTGAAAATATAAATTTACAAAATTGGAAGAAGGAACAATTATTATAATGATCATAATATGGTTACATGAATATGGTACATTATTATGAAACAAAGAGGATATCTATCTTCATTACTTTTTATGTGCATAACGTCAGTATAGGTATCACATTATAGTTTTCAATTTTCCTTGGGAAGAGAAGACTAATATTTATATTTTTTATGGATCCTAAAATCAAAAGAAAACAATTAAATTCCATATGGATGAGATATTTTGAAGTTTTATACACATGTAGATATCATTGGAATTAATAAATGAAGAGAAAATATGTTTAAATAAATATTAATGACATAAGTAATTAAATAAGGTCAGAGATTTTGATTTTATTTTTCAAATTTATTTATGTTTTTATGTTTTCAATGACTTTAACAGTATAGATAGAGCGTTAAAACCTATTTTGGTTATTTCTATTATATGGAGGAGAATAGTTTTCCTTGAATGAATCGGGATCTATAAAATAGAAATAATCTATTATTATTTGATAATTTTTTACATCATTTAAATATTTAATTTAAGGACATTAAATTTTTTATATAATACACAAAAATACTCTACATTGGGGGATTTATTTTTTATCCATCCCCATAATATTTACCATACATGATGGAATGTGTAATAGAGATGTGGTGATCTGTTTATGGATTTTGGATAAGATTATAGAGGACAATGGATCTTTCTGGACTACTCAGAAGTATATTTTTTTTTGTATTTCATTGAGAGGTTTCAGAGATCCCATATTTAATCCCACAACAACTAGATGCATGATTAATTAAGAGTGAAAAAAGTTGATTTGAAACTATGAAACTCTAAAAGCCATTAATATAAGATAATTGGAAGGGGAAAATATAATTTATAATATTAGATTATGAGTATAAATAAACTTGAGGCAATGATTTCATAACATTTGGTTATTAAACCCAAATTCTAATCACATATTCAATCAAATGAATCAATCACCATTATTTTATTTTACATTTTTCATAATATGGTCCAAATCATATTGAACCCCCATTAATTTCATTTATTTTGTCATCTTGAATTTCCACCTCTACTTATAGAAATTCTTAGGGAACCACTATACTATAGTTTAATATTATGTAAATACACATTTTTTCACATTCTATGACAGGTGTTCCATTCTTCTATTAAATTCATTCTAAAAATACATCATAATAAATGTACAAAAAATTAATCCAAATAAATCATTTTTCTATAACATTATAAATTACTTGTTATAAACGTGATTAAGTCCACATTAGTTAATTAAATATTAAAAATATAATGAGTTTTAAAATTCACTCCAACACAAGCCTTTTCGTCAAAAAATATTCATTAGTCTATATTTAACTAAAAATGATTTTGTCACTACTAAAATTCATGATCTTCTCTATATCATGTTTAGTTAAGAAATTTCCCATGTATGGTTATTCTTAGTAATTACTTCTCTTGTTTAGAAACTATCCTCATTATATACTCTTCAAAATTAATCTTTGATTTAGATTTGGTAGTTTTCTAATGAAGAACTTGTAATCAATCCACATTTTATTTCATAAATTGTAAAACATTTAACACTTTAGGAATTGGATAATACATCAATTATAATTTCAAAAAATAAATCACATAACTATTCAATTTAATAGTCTTAAATGGATCAATAGAAAATTGTATAAATATACCATACATACGAGGCTGTCAATTTCATAATTTCTGTGTAACATTAATTGTACTCAATCAATAACCCCAAAATCCTTATATTATTATTGATTATCATTGGAAGACATTTTACCTATATTATATTTCATAATTATCTTTTAAACTAAATGAATAGTATATGTTTTTGTCTTTTACTATACAATGTCATAAAAGATATTTTTATTTAGAATCTACTCCATATATTGTTGATAAATATGGCCTCCTTCAAATATTATTAAAATAAGTAATATAAATTCACTATTTATATTATTTTTACATTAAAATTTTCCCAATTTAATTTTATACAATGATAATTAATCAAAATCTATTATGCAAGATTGAATTTTTTTCCAAAGTATGTAATTTTTATTCCATTTTATCATCCTTTTAAAGATGGTATAATGTTTTCACCTACAATAAATGAAAACAAATTATATAAAAAACTCAAAAAATTAGAATAAATCTAAGAGAATAAATAGAATATGATAGATAATAGAACTTATTTTAATTCTATTATTTCATTCTAAATTATTTTACATTATTCCATCTTTAAAAAACTATTAAAGGGATACAAAGTCAGAATTTTTTATTCATTTCAAAAAATATAAAGATTCTTTCATGATTCTATTTATTCAGTACAAAATATACTACCAAGTTTATCATAATATTGTCCCATTTCAAATTTAAAACTTATGAATATTAAAATACTCCTAAATAAAGACAATGCTAGGTCTTCATAATCTAATCAATTAATCAGCATGATTATAAAACCTTTTATATCATTCACCATCCCAACCCACTATAATTGTTATAAACTACCGTGACAACAAATTATTACACCTATATGAATATTATCACTAAATGAATGAAATTATATTTTAATATCCCCAATAAATCCTGAGGGAACCACCATATTATCTTCTAAATACATCATCGAATACACTACTGGGGACTACCTATTAACATCCCCACACTATTTTTTTCTCTAATCCTCTAACATTCGACATTTTCCTCTCTCGTGGAATTGATCTATAATTGTAGAAGTTATGTCACTAATATTAGTATATTGTAACCCTCCTCATTAATATCATTATTTTTACACCCTATCTGAATAATTAGTTTCCACAAATATTTTAATTCTATTACAATACTAGTTTTCCTACATTAGGAATAACTGATGGTATTACCCCTTAATGGTGTGAATGAAAACTCAAAATAAAAAATATGAAGATATTAAACTAATATTATTTTCATTGTATTTATGTATATCTTGGTGGAAATATATATCAATCAAGTAAAATAATAATTTATCAAGAAATTTGAGAAAACATTTAATGGATAAATTTTATCAAATCATGAAAAAATATATCCATCACTAATTCATGAATATGTTAAATATTTTTATGTGCTAAAAATTTACTCAATCCATTTGATAAGAAATTGACTCATTACATTAAAATGTATACAAAAAAACTCTTCATGTATTAAAATAAACATAATTTCTATTATATATTTTTGGTGTCATCAAACAAAGATTATAAATGAACAATTTCTCATGATCGTCAAAATATATACTACAATATTTATCCTCAAAAAACTATATATATTCATAAACCATTGGAACCACTTATGTTTCTAGTTAATTGAATTATTTAATAAATGTTTTATTTTATTGTCAGAAACCCTTGTAGCCTATGTCCAGTGGTTATTTTATTACATGGAACTAAGTAAATGTATTCAAATATGGAAGGACCTAATAATTTAGTCATCATAGTGAAATTGATACAAAAATGAGTCTCACGTTATGTTTGATAAAAAAAATATAACATTTTATTTTCTTTTATACCACCATATTCCCTTTATTACATATATGGATATCAATCCTAAAATACATAGAGGAGTTTTAAAAATGATAAAATGGGTAAGATCACATTCTTAGTAATAAAATGTAAACATTGTAATATAAATAAGGCATGAATAATATTGGATGAATAAATAGTTATCAAATAATGACATATAAATAATCATGTGAAATTAGAATATATCAATGTAATTAATAATTATTATAAAAATCACAATGATATAAATATCTGATTTTATAACAATAGAATGCATAATTCATACATATAAAACATAACATCGAGGCATTGTGACAATACATATAAAAAATGACAATGAAACATACCAAGACATCTAAAAAAGGAGTAAGGCCTCCCTCCAAATCATTTTTTTTGTTATTTTCATAAAAACCACTTGAAAAAGTTGGAACTGCGTTACACTACACAATACCCGAATTCAAAAGTCAAGTCTAAATTAAAATTTCAAAAATGTAAAGGCATCACCATAGGAAAAAAATCTCACAAATCACACACGGTTTTAAACTCACTGACACCGTCATTATCACAACATAGTAGGCATCCTCACACCATCTCCATCCCTACCAGAAAATGATTTGTTTTCATAACATCCTGTCAACACCGTCGTCAATGTCACAACACCTATTGCCGGAGAACCTGCCCACCATCAAACACCCTAAAAACAGAACATCTTCCATTTTCTACACCATCCAACTTCCACCCCGTAACTTCAAAGAGATTCGTTCATAATCCCTAAAAACACTCAAATTAAAAAACACGCTCTCCACATGATAACACTCAATAAATATCTGTCGACCATCCAAAACAAACATTAACAAAAAAACACTCCAAAATAAGATTCATCACTGAAGAAACATCAATAAGATTGATCGTAGCAGAAGAAGCACCAACCCTTCACAAATGAATTGAGGAAAAAGTCCGAAAGAAACCGACACAAACCATCGATGATGTCAAATCCTGGACGTCAAGGAAGAAGAAATGTGAAATATGACGCGTTGGGGGAATCGTCGGCCATCAAAACACAACTCCCAAAACCTCTGTGAATACACCACTCTAGATCTGACCAAGAGAGGAGTTGAGGGACTTGATGTCAAGGTAGAGGATTGAACAGTAGAGGGATCCAAATGATGACATCCCGGCGAGACTGAAAAAAGATCCAAAAAAGAGAACAAGCCAATGTAGGAGTGTGCCTAAAAATTATCGACCACAGAACCAAATTTCCTAAAACCAAGAAGAAAAAATTCTCTATATTTGACCTATAGAGGCGCAATGGAACACGAGATTAAATAAATTTGGAGAATCCTGAGGCTTCCACAGCGAACCGCCTTTGACAAGAACACCATGAACGATGAATGAACCACAATAGAACAAAAAACTGGATCCAAGGAGAAGAGAGAATGTGGGATAGAGAAAAGTAAACAGAGAAATAAACACGATGGAAGGTGCTAATATATCATGAGGAAACCCTAGGGGTAAGAATAATGAACTTGATGGAGCACTGTAGGAGAAAACAAGGCCTTTTGGATTTTATTATCCCATAACAAATATATTTTCCCTCATGATAACTACTACTGATTTAAGGGAATATATAATTCATGGACTTATGTTCACATAATATGTCCATGTAAAGTCCCAGACCCTCTAGGTCCATTACCTTTCTTAATTCTAAGGGTTGGGGTGTCCTGGACTCATCGATCACTCCCAGCCATCCGTTTCACAGATCGGTTTCACCCAAATCGGTTTCACATATCGGTTTCACCAAATCAGTTTCACATATTGGTTTCACCCAATCGGTTTCTCATATCAGTTTCACACAATCTCTTTCATAGACCGGTTTCACCAAATTGGTTACACAGACTAGTTTCACCCAAATCGGTTTCACAGATTGGTTTCACCCTATCGGTTTCACATATCGCTTTCACCAAATCAGTTTTACAGATCGGTTTCACCAAAACGGTTCCACCGATCGGTTTCACAAAATCTGTTCCACAGATCGCTTTCACACAGATCAGTTTCATATATCGTTTTCACCCAATCAATTTCACAGATCATTTTTACCCAATCAGTTTCACATAACAATTTCACCAAGTCGGTTTCACAGATTTGTTTAACCAAATTGGTTTCACAATTGGTTTCACCAAATCATTTTCACAGATCATTTTCACAGATCAGTTTCACCAAATTAGTTTCACAGATCAGTTTCACCAAATCGGTTTCATAGATCGGTTTCACCAAATCGGGTTCACAGATCGGTTTCACTAAATCGGTTTCATAAGTTGGTTTCACCAAATTGGATTCACATATAGATTTCACCAAATCGGTTTCACAGATTGGTTTCACCAAATCAGTTTCACCATATTGGTTTCACAGATCGGTTTCACCAAATCAGTTTCATAGATTGGTTTCACCATTTCAGTTTCACAGATTGTTTTCACCAAATCGGTTTCACATATCAGTTTCACCACATCGGTTTCACAGATCAGTTTCACCAAATAAATTTCACATATCAGTTTCACAAAATCAATTTCAAAGATTGGTTTCACAAATCGGTTTCACCAAATCGGTTTCACAGATTGGTTTCACAAAATCGGTTTCATAGAACAGTTTCACTAAATCAGTTTCACAGATCAGTTTTAGCAAATTGGTTTCACATATCTGATTCACGGGATCAGGTTCATAGGATCAGCTTCACTAAATTAGCTCCACCAATCAATTTCACATATGTGTCTCAGAAATCGGCCATAGAGGGGTGTTTGGTATTCCTTCCCCATTTTTCTCGTAAGGCCACATTTATGTCTTTTGAACTTTTTAAATTGGTTCGAAGCCATTTTAACGCCATAAACAATGTTTTAAATCCACTAGTTATAGGGATACCCTCAACAGACCTGTTTTCCACTCTTTAAATGAAATCCTTTAATTCATAACTATTTTGGCCACCTCTCTGATGAGAATTATTTAAATAATAATTAATTCCATGGTGTGTCACCATCTAACCATGACGCGAAACAATGATCTTTCTTTAAAGCAGTTCATGATTTTTTAAATCCCATAACTCCAAGATCTCTCTCTATTTATTGAACAAGAATTATTTCTTTCTTCTTTTTGGCTGCTTTATTCCATCCCATGGTGTGTTTGGAGTCCTCTTTCCTGGGTCTAGTGGTGCGCTTGTGCCGAAGCATTTCCTGTTCATTCATGAAGTTCTCTAAGTTTCTCCCCTACAAGTCTTGTATCCCCAGTTTTTGGCATGAGGATAAAATATTCGATCGTTGATCATCCAAGTAGGGTTCTTTGTCTCCCTTTACTGTGTATCATGTTGGGTGGGTATGAAAATGATTCATATGGGGATGGATGAAACCAAATCATAATGAAGATAATAAATGGATTTAAAATAATGAAGGGGTGTTTTTAATAATGCTATTGTACTGGTTTATCTCTTTCTATATGTTGTGAATTTAATGGGATTATGTGAACTAGAAATCATGGTAGTTGGTGGTCCTTTCTCTCGCACTAATGAGCCTATATTTTCCTAGATAATTAGGTGATTGAATGACTGTAACATGAAAACTATTATATAACGTAAATTTGATCGATTAAATGGATTCCTAATTAATAATAATCCTTCTTTATCACCCCGATGAACCAAACATAAAAACGGATCTAAATGAATGGCATATTCAAATTTGAAAACTTCCTTTCCATGTTTTGGTGATGTTTACGGTTGATGCTTTTGAGGAGACGTGGATGGGGATGGGATCCTCTATTGTTGTGCAGTTCTTGGGGCTTGGTTTGGTTCTAGTACTTTGAGGGATCTCACAGATACCTTTTGTTGTTGTGACTTTACAAGAGAACCAGGTGTGAATGCCTAAATTACTATTTGGGTGTTTTTCCTTCCTTAGCTTGTGGCTATTCCTGTTAGTTTCCCAGTAGTGAAGAACTTATCTAAATGGAGTCACATGAATGTGAAAACATTAATGGGTTAAATGGGGATTTGTTTCAATGAATGAGTTTTGACATGTTTGTGGCTAGGGTGCTTTATATGAATGAATAGTAACAAGGGTGTTTATATGTGGGATGGTTTTGGAACCCCTAGGCTGGGATGAGTGCTTGTTACCTGTAGGTATAATTTAGTTTTTATGTTTCTTATTCATGCCCCACCCAAGTTGAGCACTTCATTCCAGACACCCCCATTTCATGGGGGGAGATTTTTGAAACACTCATATGAGTGGCTGGTTATTAGCTCATTTTTCTGATCCCCTTCCCGAGTAGCCCATGAATCATCAGGTAGGTTGTGATGGCCTAAGGTCCATTATAGCCCCATATTTTTTGGGTAGGGTACTTTGTGGTAGTTGGCCTAGGTGTGTGCGTGCAGGTTGTTTCCCAAGTATCTCCAGGATAAGGCCCATGTGTCTTCATGCATAGCGCTAGTTGTTTTATATCAGGTGTTTACAAGTGTGGTTATGTTTGGATGTTGTTCCCTAGGTGTATGCGGGTGGGATTTATGGTTGTGGTAGCCCAGGTGTGTGTGGGAAGGGTATGGCAGTGGGACTGCGGTGAGAATTGTAGGGGAGATATGATGCATAGGATGTCTTCAATAACTAGTAGGAAAGTGGCGTGGGGTACCCAAACATCAAATTGTTTTCTTATTACATTACTTTACATGAATTATTTGGGAAGTGTGACTTGGTGAGGTTTGGGTGGATAGTTTCCGTGTTAGGTGCTTTGGTTATCTCCTTTTTCACGGTACATTAGTATGCATCCCCACTTGTGCATGAGAGATTTTGTTTTTCCCTACCAAGTATACCCATATACATACCCTAGGTATATAAAACTGCATTCAGGTTTTCACGAAGACTTTGAGGACCGTGTCAGACCCTATTAGTTTGGACATTGGGGCAGTTTTTGTTTCTAGTTTTCTTTTCATTGGTACTTTCTTTTTTAGTTTTATTGTACATTGTAGAACATACTTTTGGAACATGAATAAAGGAATGGTTTGTTTTGTCTTTACCTCTACCACTAGTTTTGGTGTTGTTTTCAATTTACTATATTATTTCCTGATCCTACTAAATAAAAAGGGTAATTCCTTCCATTTTGTGTGTGATTCTATACCCTTGGTGCTAGTATCCACTTCAGGAGCTATTGAAGGCAGGTTTCGGGGGGTCATTATATCTCTTTCAACTTGAGGAAGGAAGGGTCTGACAATTCATTGTCCCTTCCCTCATCATGGTGATGGCGAGTCGTGAGAGAATGGTACCGGAGGGTGGTTTGATAGGTAGGATGGAGATCAGGGTTACGCATAGGTTGGATTTCATGGGATGTTAGGGAAACAATGTAAAGAAATCCTGGTGCGTGAAATATTCCAGGGAAGAGAGGCTAGGACACGAGATTTTAGCCCCCCCCCCACCCCTGATCTGATGCAAGGACTCTGGACCTACCAAACGACTATGTGTGGCTACACTGATTATAGGGTAGAGACCCTTACAAAGGTACATGGATTATAATGACTTGGTTTCTTATGGTTTCTGGGTGTTATAAGAATTTTAATAAATAAATAATAAGTTTAAGAAAAATTTTAAGGAAATCTTCTACACTACTTAGTCTTAGGTATTCAATGTTTTCATAGTAGATATGGCACCTAGACGGCAACCACAGGTTGTGCAGGTGATCAAGGCCCAGGAGGCTGTTTTGGCTCATTAGTAGAGGGTTTTTCGAGAGAAGTAAGAGGACCAATGGAAGAGAAATCAATGTGCCTTCCAGCAGCATACCCTTGGAATGTACGAGGGAAGCATCATAGACATGGAGACAGAGAGATGGCTTGAGGAGCTTCTAATAGCTTTAAGCATGATCCAGGAACTGATGGATTTCTGGGTTTTTCTAGTTTTAATCTAGATGCATGGAGCGGTGCGTTAGTGGTGGAATCTCTATCTTGGGGAGAAGAGGGAGTTTGATGTTTTGTGGACTAACTTTGAGACAGAAGTCCGACTGGAATTCCACTTTTCCACGATGAAGGTGGAAAAGTGGCATGAGCTGCTCTCCCTTCAGCAGGGTAGTATGTTATTAAGGGAGATGGGAATCAAGTTCAAGGATATCCTTCGTATTTATCCTTACCTTTTTTCCAATCAGGAGTCCTTTGAGAGACATTTAGAGGATGCACTCGGAACTTCTCTTCAATATGTTCTTACTCCCTTCACCCTATAGACGTACATGGAGATCCGGATGAAGGCTAAAGTGGTATAAAGAATGAACACATTGGGAGTTGTGCCATGAGAGGGGATCCAGTTGGGTTCGTCAAAGGGGAAGGCCGTCAGCAGGAAGACTCTTGCGTCAGGGCTCTCTAGGTTTCGACCAACGGGGAGCAGGCCCCATCAGTTCCTATTTCGATATCATTGTCCTTGCCCTTTCCTGGTAGGTCCAAGAATGAGGTGATTCATCTATGGGAGTTGTCGGCACCATCAGAATCAGTGCCCAGACAATGTGAAGTACAGTGGGGGTGGGTAGGTTCAGCGCCCACCTCAGCAGTAGCTGTTTCCAGCTAGACCCTTTCAGCAGCATCAGCAAGGTCAGTGAGCTCCCACTCCTCCCAGAGCAGGCATCGGAGGAGGAGGCCGACCTGAGGGTGCTCCTCAAGGACCTAGACCAAGGCATGGTTGGGGAGGCGTCTGCAAGCCGAGAGCCAGAGGAGCTGGGCCTAGGCAGTTGCACGCTGCATAAGCAGCATTTCTAGAAGTGTCCCAAGTCGTTCGAGGTATGATCATCTTGTTTAGATCTATTAATTATGCCTTGATTGATTCATGATATTCACACTTCTTTGTTACACCTGGTCTAGCCCATTACTTGGGCTAGACATAGAGAGACTCTTTAGACCCCTGGTGCTGAGTACGCCAGTTAGGGGTCATACCAGCCTGCTTTTTGTTTGTTTAGGATGCAGACTCATGTTAGGGCCACATCAGTCTAGTGGGAATCTCTTTCTACAGAAAATTCAGTCATACGATGTCATCCTAGCCATCGACTGGCTATTTTCAATGCATTCCGTTATCTACTAATCCTAAAGAAGATTCATGTTCTCTAATGTGGATGGCCAGCATGTGGCCTTTTTGGGCGAACAGAGTTGTCAGGTGGGGAGACGGTGTGTGGAGCCTCTTTTTTCTACGTTAGCCGAGCTTTCAGCAGAATCAGTGGATGTGGAGATGATAGATGATATGAGAGTTGATAGAGGGTTCCTGGATGGATTTCCTGAGGAGGTTGTGACTCTACCCCCTCGACGTGACGTTGAGTTTGGGATATACTTACAGCCTAGTGCCCGTTCTATTTCTATGGCTCCTTATCAGATGGCCCATTCTGAGTTACAGGAGTTGAGGATTCATATTAATGATCTGATGATGAAGGATTTTTTCCAACTTAACGTGTCACCATGGGGTGCTCCAGTCTTGTTCATGAAGAAGGAAGATGGTGGTCTTAGGCTATGCATAGACTAACAGAGACTTAATCAAGTAATGATCATGAATCGTTACCCTCTCCCGAGGATAGACGACATCTTGGACTAGCTAAGGGGAGTAGGTTGGTTCTCTAAGATCAATCTGTTGTCTGGGTATCACTAGTTAAGGGTGAAGGACAGTGATATTTCGAAGACTTATTTCAGGTGTAGGTTTGGGAACATTGAGTTCGTATTCATGTCGTTCGGTGTTACGAACACACCTGTTGTATTCATTGGGCTCATAAACTCTATTTTCTACGAGTTTTTGGAACGGTTTGTCATTGTGTTCCTCAATGACATTTTGATCTACTCTAGATCAGAGGAGGAACATGTTAAGCTCCTAAGTATGCTCTTGGAAATCCTTTTACATCACCATCTCTATGGGAAATTGTTCAAGTGTAAGTTCATGACACAAGAATTGAATTTCCTCAGATATGTGGTGTCTCGGCAAGGGGTAGCGGTTGATCAGTCAAAGGTTGAAATGGTTGCATATTGGGAAGCACCCAAGAATGTGATGTCGGTTCACAATTTTCTAGGTTTGGCAGGGTATTGTCATAGATTATTACCCAACTTCTCTCGATTTGCAGTTCCTTTGACATATTTGACCAGAAAGGACTAGGCCTTAGTATGGAGTGAGATGTGTCGTGCAGTGTTCAGCTATCTGAAGGAAAGGTTTGCTAGCGCTCCAGTGCTCTGGTTTCCAATGGAAGGGGTATTGTATGAGATATTTTGTGATTCTTATGGATTTGGCATGGGGTGTGCTCTGATTCAGAAGTGGAGAGTGATATCTTATGGGTCTATGTAGTGACATCCTCATGAGCATAACTATGCTACCCATGACCTATTGATTGCAGTGGTAGTGTTCACATTGAAGTTTTGGTGGCATTACCTCATCGGGGAGCACATTATGGTATTCACGGATCACAAGACTTTGAGGAATATCTTTACCCTCCGGGACCTGATCATGCAACAACGAAGGTTGGTGGAGTTTTTTCATGAATACAATTTCGAGATCTCTTGCACTAAAGGTAAGGTGAACATTTTGGCTGATGCCTTGAGCAGGAAGTCACATAGGGAAGATGTTTAGGAATATGTGGATGTTTCGAAGGTAATGGAAGAGTTTGATTCCCTACACCTGGATGCAAGGGTGGATGGTGGTAGAGGTTTCCTGTTTCAGATGACAGTATAGTCCTCTCTATTGTGGCAGGTGGAGCTGTCTTTGTGGGGAGACTTAGAGTGTGAAGTGTTGTGCAATTGGGTTAACCAAGGCATTTCTCCGGAAGGGGTATTGGCAGATGGTCAGAATCAGATTCTTTTTAGAGGGAATTTGTTTGTCCCAGAGGCGATGCACAAGGGAGTTATTTGTGAGTTCAATAACTCACTCATAGTAGTACACCCTAGAGTTTCCAAGATGTACCAAGGCCTGAGGGAAGAATTTGGTGGCCCGGTGTGAAATGGGTAGTAGCAGAGTTCGTCGCAAGGTTCCTGGTGTGTCATCAGGTGAGGGATTTACACCGCGTACCAGGAGGTTAGTTGCAGCCTTTAGATGTCCCCGAGTGGAAGAGGGATGTCATCTCAATGAATTTCATCACAGGACTACCCAGTGTTCATGGAGGTTATAATGTATCTGTGTAGTGGTAGACCGGTTGATGAAATCATATCACTTTATAGAAATCAAGGAGTTAAGTGAGGTGGATGACTTAGCACAAAGATATGTGGATGAAGTGGTGTATTTTCATGGAGTTCCGAGGTCCATAGACTCGGATAGGGATGCATGGATTACCTCATGAGTCTGTAGGGGATTTCAACATGCTTTTGGCACCCAGCTACTTCTTAGCACTGCTTTCCACCCCCAGACAGATGGGTACATAGAGCGAACCATACAGACATTAGAGGATATTCTACGAGCATGTGTTTTGGACTTCTGGGGATCATGGGAACGACATTTTCCATTAATAGGGTTTTCCTAAAATAATATCTATCACTCTACTATTGGCATGAAACCATTTTATTCTTTTTACGGGAGGTCGTATTGTTAGCTCGTATGATAGACCAAGGTTGGAGTGGGTGGTGTATTTGTCCTAGAGGTAGCACAGAGAACAACAGAGAAGGTTATGCTTCTGTGTGAGAGGATGAAGGCAGCCCATGACCCGAAGAAGTGGAATGTTGATCGTAGGAGGAGGCCTTTGGAGTTTGAGGATAGAGACCATGTGTTCTTTAAGTTTTCCCATCAACGTGGGCAGTGAAGTATCGACAAGGGGAGAATGTTATCTCCTAATTTCATCGGGCCCTTAGAAGTGTTGGGGCGAGTCGGTGGGGTGGAATATCATCTAGAATTGCTTCCTCAGTTAGAAAAGACATGTGATGTTTTTCAAGTCTCCCATCTTCGTCAATATCTACACAATGACTCCCTTGTCATTGACTAGGGAGAGATGGATATAGGGAATGATGTTACATTCGTGGAGTGACCAGTGATTATTGAGGATCAAATGGAGAAAGTGCGTTGTAGATGAACCATACCTTTGGTTCGTGTGTTGTGGAGGCATGGTGGCCTTGAGGAGAGTACTTGGGAGAGAGAAGCTCAAATGTGTGCCCAGTATCCAAATCTATTTCGAGTTTCTGTTCTGATCCTTCCTTGTTGTTCTTGTTTTTATGACCTTCTATGATGTAATTCTGACCTTTTTGGTTTATGAGATGTTTTGTTTCCTTACCATGTGAATGTTTTTGAAAAGTCCTGATATGTGGGGAAGGGAAGACTGGATATCTAATCACGATGCATTAAGGTGGATGTGATTAAACCCATGTGGATGATTCAGTTCCACCCAAATCGGATAGTATGTTGACGTGGAGGAATAAACTCCCTGATCCATGTGTCAGGACAATGTGATACTTGGGATTTGTAAGGCTATTTGGGGTGGTTTGTCCCCAAGAGGTATCTTCTGGAGTGGTTTTTTGGGTTACTCTTTTATTCTCAAGGGTGAGAATAATTTTTGAGAGGTATCTGATGAAATGGAATAGACTCTCCTGGCCCATTACCTTGCCAAATTATAAGGGTTGGGGTGTCTTAGACTCTTCTATCACTCCCACCAATCTGTTTCACAGATCGGTTTCACCCAAATCGGTTTCATAGATCGGTTTCAACAAATCAGTTTCACATATCGGTTTCACCCAATCGGTTTCACAGATAGGTTTCACCCTATCATTTTCATAGATTGGTATCACCCAATCAGTTTTACAGATCGGTTTCACCCAAATTAGTTTCACGGATCAGTTTCCCCCAATCGGTTTAACATATCGGTTTCACAAAATCGGTTTCACATATCGGTTTCACCAAATCCGTTTCACTGACCAGTTTCACCAAATCAGTTTCAGAGATCGATTTCACCAAATCAGTTTCACAGATCGGTTTCACCAAATCAGTTTCACAGATCGGTTTAACCCAATAAATTTCATAGATTGGTTTCACCAAATCGGCTTCAGTGATCAGTTTCACCAAATCTGTTTCATAGATCGGTTTCACCAAATCTGTTTCACATATCGGTTTCACCAAATCGGATTCACAATTCGATTTCACCAAATCTATTTCAGAGATCTTTTTTACCAAATCGATTTCACATATCGGTTTCACGAAATCAGTTTCTCAAATTGGTTTCACCAAATCAGTTTCACAGATCAGTTTCACCAAATCAGTTTCACAGATCGGTTTCACCAAATCAGTTTCACATATCGGTTTCACCAAATCGGTTTCAGAGATCTGTTTCACCAAATCAGTTTCACAGATCGGTTTCACCAAATCAATTTCACAGATCGGTTTCACATATCAGTTTCACCGAATCTGTTTCAGAGATCGTTTTCCCCAAATAAGTTTCTCATATCGGTTTCACCAAATCGGTTTCACAGATCAGCTTCACGGGATCAGCTTCACAGGATCAGCTTCACAGGATCAGCTTCACCTAATCAGCTCCACTGATCAGTTTCACCAATGAGTCTCACAGATTGGACACTGAGTGGTGTTGGGATTTCTATCCCCATTTTTCCCATAACACCACTTTTATGTCATTTAACATTTTTAATGTGGTTTAAAGCCATTTTTAGCACCATAAACAATGTTTTAAATCCCCTATGAGTGGGGAGACTCTCAACGGACCCGTTTCCCACTCTTTAAATGAAACCCTTTAACGCACACCTATTTTGGCCACCCCTCCGATGAGAATTATTTAAATAATAATTAATTCCATCATGTGTAAATGTCTAACCGCATGGTGAAACCACGATCCATATTTAAATCCATTCATGATTTTTTATATCCTATAACTATATGATCTCGCCCTTTTTATCACACTAGAATTCTTTCATTCTTCTTCTTGGCTAGTTTATTTCTTTCATTGGTGCATTTGGAGTCCCCTTTCTAGAAGGCCCCAGCCTTAAACATTATTTAATCTTGAGTTATTTCAAGAATACACGTTGAGGATCTTTTCAGGTTTAAAGTTTTAGAAAATTAGATCATAAATAATGCATTATATTCCACATTTAAACAAAGTGGTTAGATAAAATATAGTACTCGTTTTTTCCATTAACGGAAACATATTTATAATAAAACATGGATTCTTTCTTGACACTTCCTTGACACTATCATCACATCATGTACATGTCCCTTGACCTGTAAAAAACATTAAAAAACATGGGATGATCATAAAAGTCTCAATAAAGGATATAAAAGTACTAAATGAAAACATTAGTCCATGTATGAAATCATTCTATACTCATAAAACATAAGCATTTTAACATACCTCATCAAATCATGAATAAATAATAGAAATCATAAGACATAAAGGTAGATTGAGGCATTCATAACATTCTTACGTAGGGAGTAACCCTCATGGTTACGTTTGGAAAACCCATTATAGTATATTCCCTAAATATTTTCGGAGAAACCTTAATGTTTAACCCCTTTTCATTACCCAATGCATTTGAGAGCTATATCGGGCTCACCCGCCCTTAGATTATCACGGAACCACCCGTCTTCATAAACAATTCCCAAGAACCATAACATAATCAAAGCACATAAATTAAGCATAAAGGAAAGATAAAATTCCCATATTACAGTAACAATATAACATTTTAAGATATTGAAATTATGTATCCATTCAAAAAACCATTTTAAAAACCATTTAAAAAATTTAAAGAGATTTTTGAATCAAAGTGTCCCATGCCACTTTGAAGATTTTAACATTTTAAACCATTAATATCAATATAAATAAATCCCTAAAACAATTTTGAAAACACTGATATTAATGAGAAATATTTATAAGAATAAATCATTAAAGCATTTAAAACGATATTTTAGTTAAAGGGTTTTTAACAAAATGAGAGACACTTGAATAAAATAATTGAGGAATAACATTTAATCAGAACTTTATAATATCATGAGAATAATGGGATTCATGATATAATATTCCAAAGGACATTATATGCACCATATAAGAGTGAACTGGTGCATAACAACAATGAAGTCTCAATAGAAATGTAAAATGAGATGAAATCCATTACTAAGAAGGTATCCTTAAATTAAGGATAAATCAATCTCATAATTATGTGTGAAAAATATAAATACACCCAATATAAGTGGATATTAAGTTTAAAACAATCAAAGGACATTCACACATATTCAAAGTATGACATATTCAATAACTACATGTTGAACCCAAAGAAATCGAAATTCGGTTAAGAAGTTCCCTTTGTAAAATTCGACAGCCTAACGACGTCACTTTAAAATTCATAAAATTAGTTGATGAGAGAGAAAATGGTATCTCATCACTTGGACATAAAATTTAAATCAATAAGGATATGTAATAACATATCCCAACATAAAAATATGTAAATTATAAGACATAACAAAATAAGTCTTTTAAAAAGAGGAGTGTGAAAGGTTCCCTTACCGATTTGGGCAACTTTTGAAACGTACACCACATGAAAGAAGGGTCATACAATAAAGATGTAAATACACATAAATGAGTGTATATTATGAAATAATAAAATAATTGTCAGTACATACACCACACAAAAATAATTAGTGCCGAATGTAGCATGAATCTCATGGGAATAACAAGTGAGATGAAAAATCCCTTACGAAAACTTGGCAGCCTAACAGCGCCACTTAAAACTTCCAAAAATGGATTTATGAGATCAAATAGGGTCTCTCATAATATGAACATAAAAATTAAATAATGAGGAATATAAAATAACATCCCCAAACATAAGAAAGATGAGCTTAAAAGAAATTACATAAAAGAGAGTACTTAAAAAGAAAGAGATAGGTATGATCCCTTACTTCAAGTCCAACATGTCTTGTTCGTTTATTTATATTCCTGAATAATACACTTTTTTCAATTTATAATTTATTAAGGACCTCCTTTTAAGTTTATTATTCAATTCATATCACATATTATAAAGTTATAAAAATTAGTTAATTATGTGAGTTCATATCAGATGTTTTTGTCAATGTTTTGTACATGAGTCAAAAATGAACTTGTTTGAAAATAATAGACCATGTAGTTATAAGTAAATAATCTCCAGAATAGTATTAATGATTTAAATATCATATATATCCAGTAAATATTTATTTTATACTATTCCATAACATTTAGAGATAAAAATAAATGAAATCCACCATTCATGGAGATGGTAGGTCGTACGTACGCATGAACGCTACTTTCATTTCATTGTCATATTGATGTAATTACAAATAATTGAGATATATATATATTATAATTTAAGTATTATATATATGTTATATAGGTCACATAAGTTCATTAATTTAATTCTTTATACATTCCATGTATTGCATGAACGATTCACGTCACTTGAGGGGGCAGTAGTCCACACTTCCCCATATGAAATTATCGCATTTGCACAACATGCAAAGAATAAACGTATGTATTAAATATAAAATAAAGAAGAATATAGAAAACATAAATACCATATATATATAATATATAAAATATAGTGACATCATAATGGCCAACTTTAAAGGTGTTATAAGAATATTGAACAATCATCATTTCGTGAGGCAGTAATTCACCAACCACAGAAACAGTATGTTCTTTAACCATTAGACGGATGTGTGTGTAAGTGTAGATCGAATTATTCTTATATCAACATACTAGTATTTTGAATATACTCTTGTTGTTATAAAATAATGTAATAAAAAGAGTTTAGGGGGTTTGAGAAGAAAAATAAAACAAAAGAACTTTAGAAAAGCCTTTACCTTTAAATCGGGTAACTCCTCTAGGTTTGAACCAAAAGGGTTTGTTGAATAGATTTCTGCCTAAGGTAAGGCTTATATGATGAATAGAGGGCTTAGGAGAGATAAAATTAGAAGTGTTTGGCCGAACAAATGGCTTGGGAGGTGTCTGTAAAGAGTTAGAGGTGGGGGGCTTTTATAAGAGAAGAGTAGGGGCACTAATGGAAAGTTATAAAATGTTACTTTATAATAAAATGAGTTTCAGATTTTAAAGGTATCACATTGATATATTTATAGGATAAGGTGATAAGGATTCGGAATATACTAATCCAATAAGTCTTTGAAAAGTTTATGTCTTATATTTTACATTATCTTTTCAATTTATTTAAATCGTTCATTAATGAGGTAATCGTTGTATAATCATGATGTCATGAATAATTTAATTTATGTAATGTATAAAAATTAAAAAAAATACTATAATCTATGAAATAATTTTATCTTCCCAATTAATATTTATAGTCCAAGATATCATTTATGTAGAAAAAATTAAAAATGTTTTACACGGGTGATACATTCTTTAGTGATATTCCCCTTTAGAAAAATAAAATGATAAAGTGTCACTTTCACCCAAAAGTGATTCCATGGGGTCCCAAAGTTTGGAACAAGGCATCCCATGGTCGGAAATGAAAAAAAAAGTAGCATTAGGACACATTTTGGGGACATTTGTTATTATTATGATTTTATTTTATTATCCTTAACTACCTGATTACTAAATAATCAAGATAATTAAAGATAATTACTGTCGTTACTATTCATAATGTCCAAAAACAAAAGAGTATTAATTACATAATTTGGACCTTATGATTCCAAATATGGAATCCATTTTACCAAATTCCAAACATAGAAATTTAAATAATTAATTTAAAAAATAATTCCCATTGTCAAAACAAATAGCGGGTTTTTTTGAAACAATATCTATGAAAAGATTGGCACTTGTTTATTACCAATTCCAAAGTGAAATTAATTATAATGACCACCATTGTATTAAATAATAAAAATATATTCTAATTACAATTTAAAACAAATTAAAAAGATAATCTAACCATATAATTAAATTAGATGAAAAAGCAGTTTTGATGTTAAATGCAGTGTTTTTCACTATTCATTAAAAATGAACATTGTCAGAAAAATACCAAAAAATTATCCAATGTAAATTTCAATGTCCCAATAATAAAGAATAAGTTTATTTAGAAAAATAGATCTTATAAAATTGTCAAAAGTTATATTTAAAAAAAAGTTTCTCCATCAAAAGGTGACAAAACAATCTTTTAAAAATATTAGAGAATTTATTCTTAAAATTGGATTCATTTGAATTTTAAGCCTCCATCATTTATTGGATAAATGTAAAAATATTTAACAAACATATGTAATCATTTTGTAGTTATTTATTTTCATTCCCGCCATTACAATGGCTAGGCGTTAGCTATTATAATATTATTATATTATTAGTGTGCAACGTAAGATTTCAAAGAAACGTGTTGTTGCGTGTTGGGTACGCCATCGAGCATAGCATTACCTTTAAAGTAATATTAACATTTTATTCACAAATATTGATAAAAATTAGAATGTAATATTATTTATTTACCTAGGATGTTATATCCTTCCCCCCTTTTGGGAATTGCGTCCTCGTAATTTCAAAATTGGGCTTGGAAACTTCATTGAAAGTCCTACATCGGAACAAGAGTCAGTAAAACAATCACTTTAAAAGAAATAAAGAGAAGTACAAAGGTCACCTGAGTTAACCCATAATAGGATTCCATGAAAACATAGATATGGAGGAGAAAGGTCATGGTCTGGTGGAGATTGATAGTAAACATGTCTAGGAGAAAGTTAACCACAATAAAATCACAAACTTGTGATGGGTTAAACAGTATTCGATTCCCCAGTAGGAAACATTAACAGGCAACATTTTTGTTTTATGTTACTTTTCATTGAGTAATTCATTTTTGAGCTTAAATAAATCATAAGGAAACATACTTACTTTTCATGTAGACTTTCAACTTTTACTAGATTCCTTACTCAAACTCATATTTTTTCCAAAAGATGACTATTTAGGAAGACTTGTTCGTATTAAGAGTACTATATTCAACTTCTTGAGAATCTCCTAATCTAAAAAAGAGAACTATATATTTCCCATTTCTTTATACCTTAACCAAAACCAAACCAAAAAGTTTAGTACGAGATCAGATAATACCCAAAAAGGATAGTAAAAATAAAAAACTACTTCTAATCTCCAAAATTTGTCAAACAAAAACCAAACTTCAACAAAGACCATTCAATAAACATCTATCCATAAAATTTCTCAAAGTAAACCAAACTAAGATTGAAACCCAAATCGTTGAAGGATTTAATCATAGAGTCTCCTGAGATAAATCATAACATTTTCCTTCAAAATAACACCAGTTACTCTTAAAGTCTCATAGTGAAAAGTAATTAACCTAATCACATATCCCCCATGATAGGCTAATCATTTCAATAGATAACCCAAAAATCAACTTACTCTTAACTCATAAAATCATCTAACTAAAAATAATCATTCAAACTAACCAGGGACTTCACGTAGTTCAGTTGTAGGTGATAAATACCAGTTGCACTTTGGTTGTGGGTTCGATTCCTGCAGCTTCGTCCAACGCGACAGGTTGTCATACGTTCTGCGTGTTTTTGTTTTTCCAAAACTATATAATTCGTAAAACATTCCCCATAAAGGGAAAAAATCTTCAAAAATAACCATAACATATTTTAACTACAAAGGTTATCTAATAACCTTCATTTTGCAACCCAAAATGTATTAACCATTAATTTCCTCAAATTCAAGGATCATATAAACCCAAATGATTCTTTATAACTTATATCCACAAAATAAAAGATAATTATTCCATGAATAAAATTTTCATATATCAAACATCAGGGTTACATATACTATAAAAAGTTTTCTAATGTCACCCCATCATCAAAAGAGACTTAATACATTTAAGAATTTCACCATCCTAAAATCTACCATAACTCTTGAATCCCTTATATGTTGACTTCTTACTCATTCAACATTCTTCATGATCCATTAACTATTCCTTTTCAACTTATTCTGAAATAATTATTTCTTACAAACAAAATCATGAATCATATCCTAAGAATCAAATAATAAGAAAACATATGTTAAGAAATAATCCATACCTTTCATTAGTCATTGTCAGTTTCTTCATCCTCAATCGGAATGGGATTAGGTATTGGTAAATGAATATTTGGGCGATCTTGGTGACCACATTCCCAAAACTTCTTCATAGGACATGTGTTTGCATGATGCCCATGCACACCAAATTTGAAACATTCAATTGATCCTTTAGAAAGAACTCATTTCCCTTTCC
This sequence comes from Viscum album, assembly GCA_963277665.1. Lineage (NCBI taxonomy): Eukaryota > Viridiplantae > Streptophyta > Magnoliopsida > Santalales > Viscaceae > Viscum > Viscum album. The sequence goes on from OY728143.1 coordinate 1,239,327,317, forward strand.
TAGAGTCAAATAGATGCTTCCTTTTTCCATAGAAGGTTCTTGCTTTGTGACATTCATTTACTCATCTATAACATATTTATGTCCCTTTGAAACATTTTTCTATGTGTTTCTTTCCAAATCTTTGACACATTGGTTTTTGAACATACTTACCTTTATGATTATTACCTGAATATCCGCAGGGATTTGTCTCTCGCATATACGATGCCTTATAAAAATTACTAAGGTTCAGGTGGTCAATCATGACTTCAGATAGTTGGTTGAGGATAACCACAAGAGTTCTCATTTCAGCTCCCATATCATTCAGTTGTTCTTTCATAAAAACTTCACAGTTTTCTTCAAATCCACTATTACATTGGTGCTTGCTAGATCCAGCCTTTTACTAAAACCAAAAGGTCAGTGTGAGTATATCAGTAAAATCATCATATAATAAAGAAGAAGATAAACACCAAGATATACTTATCCAAGCTATCTCAAACTTGTTCTATCTTTAAAAAACAATGAATCCATCTAATATACTAACCATTGTGGTTATACACAACTTGTCACTTTTGCTTAAACAACACTCTAACCTCTAAATTTATCTAAACCAACCTCTAATACCAACTATAAGGCCCCAACCTTAAACATTACTTAATATTGAGTTATTTCAAGAATACGCATTGCAGATCTTTTCAGGTTTAGAGGTTTAAAGAATTAGATCATAAATCATGCATTACATTCCACATTTAAACCAAGTGGTTACATAAAAGATAGTACTCATTTTTCCCATTAATGAAAACATATTAAAATTAAAACATGGATTTTTTCTTGACACTATCATCACATCATGTACCTTTCCCTTGACCTATGAAAAACATTTCAAAACATGGGATGACCATAAAAATATCAGTAAGGGATATAAAAGTATGAAATGAAAACATTAATCCATGTATGAATTCATAATTTACTCATAAAACATAATCATTTTAACATGCCTCATAAAATCATGGATAAATCATAGAAATAATAATACATAAAGGTAACTTGAGACTTTCATAACATTATTACGTAGTGAGTAACCCTCATGGTTACGTTTGGAATACCCATCATAGTATATTCCTGAAATCTCTTTGGAGAAACCTTAACGTTTAACCCCTTCATGTTACCCAATGCATTGGAAAGCTATATCGGGCTCACCCGCCCTTAGATTATCACGGAACCACCCGTCTGCATAAACAATGCCAATGAACCATAACATAATCAAATAACATAACTTAAGTATAAATGAAATATAACATTCCCATATTTAAATAACAATATAACATTATAAGATATTTAAATAATGATTCCATTCTAAAACCATTTTCAAAACCATTTAAAACATTTAATGATATTTTTGAATCAAAGTGTCCCATACCAGTTTAAAGATTTTAGCATTTTAAACCATTAATATCCATATATATAAATCTTTAAAAACACTTTGAAAACATGGATATTAATGAGAAATATTTATACAAATAAATCATTAAAACATTTAAAACGATATTTTAGTTAAAGGGTATTTAACAAAATGAGAGACACTTGAATACAATAATTGAGGAATAATATTTATTCAGAAATTTATAATATCATGAGAATAAAGGGATTCATGATATAATATTCGAAGGGACTGTATATACACCATATAACAGTGAACTGGTGCATAACAACAATGAAGTCTCAATGGAAATGTAAAATGAGATGAGATCCATTATAAAGAAGGTATCCATAAATTAAGGATAAATCAATCTCATAATTATGTGTGAAAAATATAAATACACCCAATATAAGTGGATTTAAGTGTAAAACAATCAAAGGTCATTAAAACATATTCAAAGGATGACATATTCAATAACTACATATTGAACGCAAAGAAATCGAAATTGGGCTAAGAAGTTCCCTTGGTAAATTCGACAGCCTAACAACGTCACATTAAAATTCATAAAATTAGTTGATGAGAGAGAAATGGTATCTCATCACTTGGACATAAAATTTACATCAATAAGGATATAGAAGAACATATCGCAACATAAAAATATGTAAATTAAAAGACATAACAAAATATGTCGTTTAAAAAGAGGAGTGTGAAAGGATCCCTTATCAATTTCGGAAACATTTGAAACGTACACCACATGAAAGAAGGGTCATACAATGAAGAAGTAAATACCCATAAATGAGAGTATATTATACCAATAGTAAAATAATGTGTAGTACATACACCACACATTAATAATTAGTGGCAAATGTAGCATGAATCTCACGGTAATAACAAGTGAGATGAAAAATCCCTTACGAAAACTCAGCAGCCTAAGATCACCACTTAAAACATCCAAAAATGGATTTATGAGATTAAATAGGGTCTCTCATAATATGAACATAAAAAGTACATAATTAGGAAAATAAAATAACATCCCCAAACATATGAAAGATGAGCTTAAAATAAATGACATAAAAGAGAGTACTTAAAAAGAAAGAGAGAGGTGGGATCCCTTACCTCAAGTCTAACTTGTCTTGTTCATTTCATTATATTCCTGAATAATAAACTTTTTTAATTTATAATTTATTAAGGACATCATTTAAAGTTTATTATTCAATTCATATCACATATTATAATGTTATAATAATTAGCTAATTATGTGAGTTCATATCAGATGTTTTTGTCGATGTTTGGTACATGAGTCAAAAATGAACTTGTTTGAAAAGAATTGTCCATGTAGTTATAAGTACATAATCTACAGAATATTGATAATGATTTAAATATAATATATATCCAGTACATATTAATTTTATACTATTCCATAACATTGGGAGATAAAAAGAAATGAAATGCACCGTTCATGGAGATGGTAGGTCATACGTACGCATGAACACTACTTTCATTTCTTTGTCTTATTAATGGAATTAAAAATAATTGAGAGATATATATATTATAATAACAGTATAATATATATGTTATATATTTCACATAAGTTCATTAATTTCGTTCTTTATACATTCCATGTATTTCATGAACGAGTCACATCATTTGAGGGGGCCGTAGTCCACACTTCCTCCTATGAAATTATCGCATTTTCACAAGATGCAAACAATAAAGGTATGTATTAAATATAAAATAAATAAGTATATAGAAAACAGAAATACCATATATATCATATATAAAATACAGTGACATCATAATGGCCACCTTTAAAGGTGTTAAAATAATATTGAATAGTCATCGTCTCGTGAGGTAGTAATTCGCCATCCACAGAAACAGTGCGTTATTTAACCATTAGATGGATGTGTGTGTAAGTGTAGCTATAATCCATCTAATAATGACATACTAGTATATTGAATATATTTGTTTGTTAAAAAATAAAGTAATACCAATAGTGTAGGGGGTTGGACAATCAAAATAAAACAAAAGAACATTAGAGAAGTCTTTACCTTTAAATCGGGTTACCCCTTTAGGTTTGAACCAAAAAGGTTTCTTGAAGAGATTTTCTGCCTAAGGTAAGGCTTCTAGAATGATTAGAGGGATGTGGAGAGATACAATGAACAGATCGTGGCTGAGCCAATGGCTGGGGAGGTGTGTGTAAAGAGGTAGAGGTGGGGGCCTTTTATAAGAGAAGAGGAGGGGCACATTTGGAAAGTTATAAAATGTTACTTTATATAAAAATGAGTTTCGGATTTTAAAGGTCCCACATTGATATATTTATAGGATAACGTGATAAGGTTTCTAAATATACTCATCTAATAAGTCTTTGACAAGTGTAAGTCTTAGATTTAACATTATATTTTAATTTTATTTAAATCGTTCATTAATGAGGTAATCGTTGCATCATCATGATGTCATAAATAATTAAATTTATTTAATGTTTAAAAATTATAAACAAAATACTATAATGTTGCAAATTGTTTTATCTTTCAAATGACTATTTATAGTCCAGTATATCATTTATGTAGAGAAAATTAAAAATGTTTTACTCGGGTGATACATTCTTTAGTGATATTCTCCTTCCTTTAAAAAAATAAAATGATAAAGTGTCACTTTCACGCAAAACTGATTCCATGGGGTCCCAAATTTTGGCACAAGGCATCCGATGGTCGGACATGACACAACCAGTAGCATTAGGACACATGTTGGGGTCATTTTTTATTATTATGATATTATTTTATTATCCTTATCAACCTGATTACTAAATTATCAGGATAATTAAAGATAATTACTATCATTACTATTCATAATGTAAAAAAAGAGTCTTAATTACATAATTTTGACCTTTTGATTCCAAATATGGAATACATTTTACCATATTCAAAACTTATAAATTTGAATAATTAATTTAAAAATAACTCTCGTTGTCAAAACAAATAAGGGGTTTTTTTGAAACAATATCTATGAAAAGATTGGCACTTGTTTATGACCAATTCCAAAGTGAAATTATTTATAATGACCACCATTGGATTAAATGGTAAAAATATATTCTAATTAAACTTTGAAACCAATTTAAAAGATAATATAACCATATAATTAAATTATATGAGAAAAAGTTTTGATGTAAAATGGATTATTTTTCACTATTCATTAAAAAAATCAACATTGTCATAAAAATACCAAAAAATTATCCAAAGTAAATTTCAATGTCCCAATCATAAAGAATAAGTTTATTTCAACAAATAGATATTATAAAATTGTCAAAATTTATATTAAGAAAATTGTTCTCCATCAAAAGGTGGTAAAACAATCTTTTAAAAATATTAGAGTATTTATTCTTAAAATTGGATTCATTTGAATTTTAAGCCTATAACATTTATTGGATAAATGTAAAAGTATTTAATAAACATATGTAATAATTTTTTAGTTAATTTTGTTCATTCCCGCCATTACAATGGCTAGGTGTTAACTATTATAATATTATTATATTATTAGTGTGCAATGTAAGATTTCAAAGAAACTCGTTGTTGCGTATAGGGTACGCCATCGATAATAGCATTCCCTTTAAAGTAATATTAACATTTTATTCACAAATATTGATAAACATTAGAATTTAATATTATTTATTTACCTGGGATGTTACACTTTCTTAAGTCATGTGGTGCGCTTGTGCTAAAGCCTTTCTTGCTCATTCTTAGAGTCCTCTGAGTTCCTCCCCTGCAAGTCGTGCATCCATAATTATTGGCGCGAGGATAGAAACTTCGATCATTGATCATCCAGTTAGGGTTTTTTGTCTCTATTTATTGTGTATCATGCGGGGTGGGTATGAAAATAATTCCTATGGGTATGTATGGAACCAAACCATAAAAAAGATAATAAATGGATTTAAAAGAATGAAGGGTTGTGTTTGATAATGTTGTTGTACTCATTTATCCATTCCTATATATTGTGAATTTAATGGGATTATGTCCACTGTAAATTGTGGTCATTGGTGGTCCTTTATTACACACCAATGAACCTATGTTTTTCTGGATAATTATGTGAATGAATGGCTGTAACATGAAAATTATTATATCACGTAAACTCAGTTGATTAAATGGATTCTTAATGAATAAGAATCCTTGTGTGATCACCCCGGTTAACGAAATAGAAAAATGGATCTAAATGAATGGCATGTTTAAATTTGAAAACACCCTTGATGTATTCTGGTGATGGTTTTTGTTGATGCTTGTGAGGTGACATGGATGGGGATGGGATCCCCGGTTGTTGTGCATTTGTTGGGGCTTGGTTTGGTTTCAGTACTTTGAGGGATCTCACAGATCCCTTTTATTTTTTTAACATTACAAGAGAACTGGGTATGAATGCTTAAATTATGATTTGGTTGTTTTTCATTCCTTGTCTTGGGGATATACCTATTAGTTTCCTAGTAGTAAATAACTAATCTAAATGTAGTCACTCGAATATAAAAACAGTAATTGGTTAAATGGGGATTTGTTTTCCAAGAATGTGTTGTGACATGTTTGTGATTGGGGTGATTCTTATGAATGAATAGAAACTAGGGTGTTTGTATGTGGGATGGTTTTCGAACCCCTAGGCTGGGATGAGTGTTTGTTAACTATAGTTATAAATTAGTTTTTATGTTTCTTATTCGTCCCCCACCCAAGTTGATCACTTCATGCCGAACACCCCCATTTCATGGGGGGGGGGGTGTTTTCCCAAACACTCTTTTGAGTGGCTGGTTTTTAGCTCCTTTTATGCTCCCTTTCCCGAGTATCCAAAGACTCTTCAAGTTTTCTTTGATGGTCTGAGGTCCGTTATAGCCCTAGATGCTTTTGGCAGGGTACTTTATGGTAGTTGGATCTGGTGTGTGCGTGCAGGTTGTTTCCCATGTACCTTCGGGATGAGGCCCAGGTGACTTCAGGCATAATGGTAGTTGTTCTGGCCCAGGTGTCTATGGGCATGGTTATGTTTGGTTGTTGTGTCCTAGGTGTATGTGGGTGGAATGTGTGGTTGTGGTAACCCAGGTGTGTGTGGGCAGTGTATGGTAGTTGGACTGCGGTGAGAATGGCGGGGGAGGCCTAACGCATAGGATGTATTTAATAACCAATGGGTATGTGGTGTGGGGTATCCAAACATCGATGTGTTTTATTATTACTTTACTTGACATGCATTATTTGGGGAGTGTTCTTTAGTGAGTTTTGGTTGGATAGCTTCCGTGTTAGGTTCTTTGGTTATCTCCATTTTTATGGGACATTAGTATGTCTCCCCACTTGTGCACGAGAGCTTTGTTTTTCCCTACTAAGTATACTTGTATACACACCCTACGTATATAAAACTACTTTCAAGTTTCCTGGAGGACATCGAGGACCGTTCCAGACCCTACCAGTTCGTACTTTTGGGTAGTAGTTGTTTCTTATTTTCTTTTCTTTTGTACTTTCCTTTGGATTTTTCTTGTACTTTGTTGCACTTAATTTTGAAACATGCATATTGGAATGGTTTGTTTTGTCTTTACCTCTACCCCCAGTTTTGATGTTTTTTGGGATTTATTATCTTATCTCTCAATCCTACTAAATAAAAAGGGTATTTCCTTCCATTTTGTGTGTGATTCTAAACCGTTGATGCTAGTCGCCACTCCGGGACCTATTGAAGGTGGTGTTTGGGGGAAATTATATCTCCTTCAACATGAAGAAGGAAGGGTATTGAAAAACGATATCCCTTCCCACATCTTGGTGAAGGTGGGTCGTGACAGACCATTACATTTATTATAATATTAAATAGTAATACTTAATCAAAGAGTTTTAATAATTAAATATTCTTTTCATTAGAAGAACTAACACAAATAGTTTTAACATTATCCCTATTAAAAGAGATCATAAACCATCCAGATAAAAATGGGGGATGTTGTATATGGATTATATCATCAATAAATCTTAATAATCAATAAATTATCTTTATATAGATGAAATACATTAATAATAATATTAAAATACTTCATTAAAAAATTACACATTTTATATTGAAATCCTATATTTATAAACTAAGAATTTAAAAACTAATAAATAACACATTTTCATTTAAATGAAATTTTTTATCATGAAACGTAATCATCAAATCACTGAGTGGTCAAGATGGTAGATAATTCCTTTCATGTCATATCAGTTAAAAAATTACTTTCAATGGTTTTTTAAAAGGCCAAAAAGTATATTCTCCAGTGAATGATAAGAAAATTCATTCGATAATGTTTATTAAAAACTAAATCGTGTTAAAAATCTTTAATAATTTACTAAATAATATTACAAAAATTATTTAAATCATTTTAATGAATATATTAATTTTGATGAAAAATATTCTCGATTGAGTAAATAAACAATGTCAATTTTCCATAAAAATTGAACTTCTATATCCTTTGTACATAAATTCATGAAGTTTATAAGAAAAAATATAACCTCCATAAATAACTGAAGGGTATGAAAATATATTGCGTTAAATATAAACTTCTGAAATTATTTCCACAACGGATACATAAACAAAACTAATCCTGAATAAGGATGAGATTATGAAATAAACCCTTTCCCATACCCTAACTTCCTTCATATTTTTTTGGAATATCCATTATTAAAAATATATTATTATTATAAAAATATTATATAACCATAAATATATATATATAATAATATAAAATTTATTTATAATATTTTATCAATGTTATATTAACAAATCATTATTAAAAGAACAATTAAAGGTGATAATTGATTTATTTTCTATATATGTTTTTGTTCTGTAATTCCTGTCAATCTAATTTGATCACGGTTCTATTGTATCTATAATTTCACTCATGGAATAAATATCACATATATTACTTATACATATACATACATAAATTATAGATATAGAAATATTATTTACACCTATCAGAGAGAAGGTTGGCCGTATGTATGCATGGACTCAACATTTACTTTTTGATATATTGAAAAAATATAGATAAATATTAATTATTTTAAATTATTTTAAATTATATATCATATATAAATATATATATATTGTTTTTCATAAATTATTTCCATATTAATATTATTTTTAATAAAATTGAAAAATGAATCATATCTCATTATAGACGTGAAAATCCACACATACGTATGAGTGACGATATATTTTTCCAACAGATTCAAAAAAAGTAGCTAGATATGATGAAAAAATTAAAAAATAAGTATTATTTCATAAAAATCTTATGTAAACATTAAATATATTAAAATAACCTTCCAAAAATAAAGGTGATGAAAAATTTGTTTTTTTTGTTATTTGGATACAGTAATCAAAAATACACATGAATTATATGTATCCTTCCCATTTTATTTTAAAGAGGGTGAGGCTCAATAATTACAATAACATTATAGTATATTGAATGAAACAAATCATTATTTTATTATAAATACCATATATTAGTGTAATTATAAGAATAACTAAACTAAAAGAGTTTGGGTAAGATGTTTACCTCTTATTCATGAGGCCCTTATTAGAACATCCCCTCAGGAATCTAAGGATGGTATTTTTGAAAGTAAAAAACAACTCGAACATGTATAATGAATTTAAGGTGATAAATAAAATGTGAATATTAAATCTATGTTTCAATTTGGTGTAAATAATGGAGTTAAGGGGTGTCCTTTAATAATGGAAGGAAAGGACACACTAAGAATTAATAAAACTATTAAAACATAAAAAATAAAATTTCAAATTTTTTTCTTCAAAATCCCTAGATATTTTTTATTAAATTGGATATGGTAAAAATACCATAATCCAATTAAATTTATATATTTATTTCTTTCATTATAATGCACTTTGTTATCCTTTACCTCTTGGTTAAACAACTTTAATCTTAACCACCACAACAATAATTTTTAATCATAAAAGGGTCATAATATTACATGTACGTTAACAATGGCATCATTAATGGTCATGGGATGTTATTGGATTCTATATAATATCCAAAAATTTCCAATTTTGGGTTTTTTATTATTTTTATATCATTTAATAGATTAATGTTCTAAAAAATATCAGTTTTTTCAATTTGGGCACTATACAATTAATTGGATTTTAATGGAATAATGAAAAGGATGGAGTTATAATACTATTCTCTAGAACTTTCTTATTTTGATATATTCATCAATAATGTTTTTTTAACCAAATAATTCCATCATATTGTATTACTTTTAATATTTTTAAAATCTGTTGTTTATTTTTCCATTAATTGAATAAATATTATGTCGATGGTGTGTTATAATGTAAAGAAATTATATTATCAATAAAAATAAGAAATGATTTACCATAATAATTATAATTTCATTATTAAAAAATTCACCCTTAATATTCATTCATGACTTATTTATATCATTATGTGAAAATAAAAGTGATGTTTAAACACAAGAGAGTGAAATTATATTTTTATTATTTTTTAAAATATTATAGGCATCAATATGAATGGAATATATCATAATGAGGCAATATTATTTGTATTTTTACTTAAATGGAAGAAAAACAATCATTCAATATTATTAATATTTTTTTAGTAAAATTTTAAATTCTTCTCTAATTTTATTAATATTATATTTCTCATTTTACCCTTTTTGAGGTGAGATATTTTTCATGATTATTATTAATAATGATATGAAATATGATGGACTTATTGACCAATTATAGATAGATTAAAAAAAATATGGTATCAATTTTTAAATATGAAATATATTTAAGTGGTCTAAATTAATTTAAGACAAAAACAAAAAACACAACAAAACCCATTTTTAAATAAAAATAATATTCTATGTATAAAAATATGTATATTGAAATTATGACTATACAGTTTATTCCATTTATCATTAAATTATTATTATTAATATATTATAACTAAAGATAACTTGAAAAATATTTATTAAAAAATGGCACTTTATACATGCTTCATGAAGACATACAGTTATCAATAATAATCAATATTTTGCAATAATCACAATAAATTCAATCATTTTTCAAAAAAAAAATCCAAAACATATATCTTTAATAAATTTCAGATGTAATGATTTTAAAAATATATTACATTTTAAAAAATTATATATCTAAAATGAAAAAAATGAAATTTTAAATTTTCATAAAATTGAAATAAAAATCTGTTTTGAAAATAAAACATTTATTAAGAATAATATAATATTACTAAAATTTGAATTATTATTTAATTAGAATATTTAAATTTTTATTAACTATTATATTTATATATATTTAATAATTTTTTCCAATTCGTGCCCACAAATTCAATGCATATTTTATAATAATCATATATAAAGAGTAATATTTTATGGGTTTTTATGGTTATTATTGTGTGTGGCATATACTATATTAAAGATAATGATCTTACATTAAAATAAGGGGTTTTAAATAATAAACCTATTAAATAGACTATACACTCTCAATTTTATAAATGTAATTCATGGATCAATATATTAAAATAATATTGATGAAGGCCTTCACCATAAAATGGAATAATGAATCCTACATTAAAATTGGGAAGTGGGAGACATAAATGTTATATGAAAGATCAAGATTGTAGATAGGTAGAATGTTGAAGGTAATTTAGCATATATATGTGCAGTAAAAATAAAATGTCCAATGTCTAAAAGAGTGCGATATATAAATAGTCATTATAATTATAATTAATGAAAACCTTAAATTAGTGAGTTGTTAGAACACCATAAATTCTATTGAAATGAATGTACAATAATTAAATTTTTTTATAAGCACAAGTACCTATGTTAATTTATACATCATGTAATAAATCATAAACACCCCAAAATGGATAAAATCATTAAAATTGGGCTTATGACCAAGCCCCAAATTGGAATAAAAACTATTTTTACAACTATGGAATAACTTTTAATCAAAAATAAAATGTTCCCGTTACCAGATTCCTACTATGTGTATTAATTATTTATTAATTCATTAGACTATTATGTATTTATTAGACATCCAAGAATTATAATAATCTATTTGTATATATGGAATCAAATAAAGGATGAATATATGATCAAAGTAGTTTTTATCTAGTATTATAAAATATAAAATTCAACTATAGTAATTTCACATACCAAACCCTAATCCCTTAACTTTCACAAAGGTATATTCTCGTGATAATTCAGTAATTTATATTAATATTCCTCCAACTCTTTATAATAGAAATTCTAAATGATATAGGTTTACTTATTTCATTCCATTCATGCACTAAATGTAATTTCTCTCTAAAATAAATATAAACTCACTTTCCCCTCAAGCACAAACCATATAATTTCTTTCAATAATTACCACTTGTGGGATATTCCAACAAACATTAATCATCTGTAAACCCGTATAAAATTTCAAGGACCATATTTATCCTCTTCTTCTCATTATTTTAATTGAATATATATGAATTGGATAATTATTTCTCTATTTTGATAGCACTTCATACCATATCATGACATTATAAAAACATATAAAAAACTGGTTCCCTTTAATTATTCTCGTAACACCATTAAATAATTGGTCAATATATATGTCTATATTATGTATATATATAGAGACCCTCATTGAACATGTAATTCTTTCCACGTACAAAAAAACTCATTAAACTTCTTTTTATTTTATATTAATTAATTTTTATTACATATGATTAGGTATTCTCATGACGAATGAATTCTTAAATGAATATATCTTTAATATTGTTCCATCCCATTCACTATATATGCTCCCAAATTTTTTATTTTTAATCAATAATGATCATTTATCTATATCATCTAATAAAAAATACACCTCCAAAATAATCTTTTACCTTTCATTACTTCTTATATCCCAAAAAATCATTTCCATGGACATTATAAATAGTAATGCAATCACTGGATTTTTTATACCATTAATAGAAAGATGATTCTACACCATGTAGTGTTACATTATCAAAAAAACCCTGTTTTTATGAAATAGGGTATATATATGAGAAATTATATTATTCATAACCTAAGTATATAGTCCTAATATTTTTATAATGTTCTAAATTACTAAAAAATTCTTGTTAAATTGTTCGCAAGGGAAATATCTCCAATGATTACACATATTGAAATAATTTCCATTAATTTTAAATAGAATCTTTTATAAATAATGGAATACAAAATATTATATAATAACATTATGAAAAATAAAATATAATTTTGAAACGAGTAAAACACATAACGAAAATTTTAAATTTAGTAACATAAAATATTATTATAAAAAACATGGATTCCATGAGAATATTCTCCAAGAATAAAAATACATTCAAACATTTAACAATGTATTTTAATGAATATTTGAATTAACCAAATCTTATTCCTTGAATGCTTTAAACTAGGTGAATAGTATGAGAACCCTAACAATGCACTGGAATGATGTACAAGATATACCCGATAAATTGTTTTAAGTGTTATTTCTGTGTGATGAATCTGAGCTAATACTTAATGAAATTATTGTCTCCAATCAAGAATTTTTTATAGGGAAAACCAAACTATCTCTACAAATAAAAAATAGTAGTATTCCATCAAATAAATCAAATTATATATTAATTCAGTCATATGGTTATTTTTCAAAATAAAAAATTTCCCAAATATAATTTCAATGGTTTCTTTTAAATATCCAATAATTACAATACTGAAGATACAAAACATAGTATCTCAAATATATTGGTCATAATATTACATTGAAACTAGACACAACGTATAACATCCTAAAGGATTTAATACATTAATATTATTTGTAAACTAGATTCATATCTGAATCCCATGTTTTATTTCTAACTATAAATTAAAACATCGTATTCTGTTTGAGAGAACCATATTCCCTTTTCTTGACCCTATATTTCAATCATAAAAAACATCTTGGAATCTTGGTTGATAGAAACATAAGAATGGTGTGCGATCAGTTTCTCATTATGGGAATATATATGACACGAGATATATAAGGAATGAATAATATGGAAAAAATAAACGGTGGTCAAATAATTCCATATAAGTAATCACGTGAGCTTAAAATATTATACATTTATATCATAACTATTTTAAACAATCTCATTTACCAAAATATATGATTTCTTATTGATGAAATGAACAATTTTGAACATATGAAATATACAGTCGATGCCTTATTAATGGAAAACTAAAAATACTTTAAAGGCCTAATGCAATGATATCTACAAAAATGTGTAATAAATTAGCCGGATTACCAATATATTTTATTTCATGAGACCTATTGATTCATAAAAGGGGTATATATTTCTATTCCATATCTATAAAATAATATTTCCAATTAATTCATCTTATTAAATAAGAAAAACAATTTAACCAACATGATTTTATCATAAAAAAATATCACACTAGAAGAACTAGAATTTTAAATGTCAATTTTATCCTCTTCCTAACTAACCATAATCGACCCTGAGAAATATTTTTTTTGTAATCATTGGTTCATATCCCTAATAAATCATATTTTTCTAAATATAATGTCGACATATACAAAAATGAATTTTATAGATCACCGGAAAATTTCATGAAGAAAATAACATTTTAAATTTGAAATAATGTATTTATAATATATCAATTTCCCAAATGTTAAGGAGAAAATTTCCATTTAAAATATATTTTAAAACTTTTAATGTGTGAATTATTTTATTAATAAATAATTATTGTAGGTAATTCATTTCATTCCTTAATATGTTAAAAAAACATTACATTTGAACAATTAAAAAATTTCCAAATATTAACTCATCAAAAAATAATGAATTGGAAAAACATTATAAAAAATGTGTAAAAGAAATATAAAAATATAAACATGGATGAAATATATACTTGGACAAGTAGAAATCCAATATTGGTTTCCCATAAATATATTAGATTTGTATCATGCTATAAAAAAAGAGAAAATGAAAGGAAAACATGAAATTACTAAAAATACCCACATGATAAGATGATATATTTTTTAAGTGAAATATATACTATTGAATAATCCTCAAAATGGAGATATAAAGATAAATATTCCTGAATAATAATGATATTGTGAAATAAACTATTTCCTCAAGATCAACTTATATTGTAAGTGCCTGATCATTTAGTACAATAAATTAAAATTTATTATAAATCTATTCCAGAACCATGATCATTTATATTGTATCATATATGTTTTATTTATAGTCTTTTAAGCCTTTTATTAACAAATATTTTTTAAAATCATCATTATAGTTGGTAAAGTATTCATTTTCTATGTATGTTTTGGTTCATTAGTTTTGTTACATGTATCATGATCATAGATACATCATCTATATAATATTACACAATATATATAAATGTGATATTAATTCATTACACACACACACACACACACACATATATATATATAAATTTTCATATGATATATATATAGAAATATGAATTACATGGTTTATGTAGATGGAAGGTCCTACATATCAATGAATATTGTTTCCAATTTTGGAAATAGGGAATGAAATAATGGTAAATAATAATTACCCTATGAAAATTTATTATTATATCATATATATTCACTAAAAAATCATTATTTATATATAATTAAATAGACAATGAAAAAATAATTACATTACTTCATGGAATACATAATCAACCCTTACTCCAAAGCAATGTTATCATTTTCCAAAAAATGAATGTATAAAATGTATATAGGATATAATAGTTTTTTTATAATTAATATATCACAAATATAATTCTAAACATTAATCCCATAAAAAATCAATGGATGATGGTTATTGAAAATTAATTGTTTATTTTTATGGATATAGGAAGTCATACATATACAAGAGCGATATGTTCACTCTAAATTTCATTGAAAATATTATGGATATTGATCATTTAATAAACAGAAATACATATTAGTATATTCATTGTAATAAATTTATTTTCTATGGTAAATAGCATAGATTTATAGATTATAGGTTAATAAATAAATTGAAAGAGGTATGTTATTAGGAGTACCTCTTCCTAGAGAGACCTCCAATATATCCATTATTAAAGAGCCTTTGGTTGGTATTTTTGGAGGACCAACAACATAATAAAAGTGTTATTTATTTTTTGAATACAAATTTTTAAGGTATTGAATGAGTATGGTTACCTAATATACTGTAAAGAAGAGAGGTAAGGGTGTCCATTTTTAATGGAGGGAATGCACACACATTGAATTTCTTAAACGATTAAAATACAACCATTTCTGTATAAAGAAATATGTGAACCAAATATAGATATTTGAAGATAAAGTGTCTATGGTAAAAATAAAATCATCTAATGAAATTTAATATGCTTAAATGTAATTTTTATCCTTATCTATATAGTTAGCCCTTGGGATATTTAATTTCAATAAAAACAATGGTAATGTCTTTTTATAGATCTATAGGGTTATAATTTCAATTATAAGGTAAAACATTTCTCTATAAAAGTTCATGGGATGAAATTTTTAGACACATCTCATCCCTCCTTCTTTTTTTAATGATTTGTTTAAAATAATTTTAAAAAATTTTCTCTCATAAAATGTCATAATTTTCTATTTTGATACGATTCATTTAATTTGAGTTTAAAGGAATCAAGAAAAGGATGTAATTTGAATATAATAAAATTAAAAGCCTTAATATTATATATTAATCTATAAAAATAATTTAACACAATAATTTCTCTAAATTATTTTAATATTATAATTTTTAAAATAATTTTTTTCCATTCATAGAATAAACATTCTCTCTGTATTGTGTAAGCATTTAAGGTGATTGTACAATCAGAAAAATAAATAAATAAATATCATTAACATTATAATGGAAAAATAACCTATATTATTAATTCATAACTTATTGTTGTACATATGTGAAATTAAAAGAAATAATCAATGTCAATAGAGTGACGTTTCGTATTTTCCATATTGAAAATAATGTAAAGATAAATTTATAAAAATATAAAAAATTCATCATAATTTTTAGATTTTGAAGAAAATTGTAGAATATCATTCATCGAAGAAGATAAAGGATTTTTAGAGAAATTTTAATGTCTTATAATGATGTTAAAATACTATTTTACCCATCGTACCTTTATAAAGGTGACAAAGATTTACCAAGTTCACTATTCATACTGACCAAATTTAAAAGGTACTGTTTTAAAATTTTAAAAATTATAATAAAATATATTATATCCATATTTCAAGATTAAATCTATTTTTATGGAATATATATATCATTATATAAAATATACAAAAAATGAAAAACATATTTTTTTCATGAAAATGAATTTTGGGTTTAGACATGACTGTTTCACAAATTTTAATATTAATTTTTCCAAATGAACATAATAATGTTATTTTAATATATGAGAAAAATTATAAATTTAAATTTTTTTTAAACATTAACATATTTACATAAATGAAATAAAAATACTATTTTCAATAAAGCCCATTATTTTCACTATTAATTAGAATATAAAGCTTTTCATAAAATTCTCAACAATGTCACCGAGAGATAATTTTAATACAGTGAATAAAAAAAGAAATTTGATTTACCGAATATATTTTATAAATGTGTAATAATTTAAATATAAATTTTTCTCAAAAAAAAATTAATAATCATTTTTGAAAGAAACCATTTTATATATCATAATAAAACATTACTAAAAATGTTTTTCTATATAATTATAATTAATATATTTCAATTTATTATAAAGGTAATATTTATTTCATGATGTGATTATTCCTATTCATACAATCTGATCCAATGGAAATTTTATTTAAATCGTATTTAGAGAGGTATATATCGTAGTTTGATTAATCACGATATTATAGGTTTCATATGCAATTGATCAAGTTGTTCCTCTTGAAATATTGTGGGGTCACATTTATAATATCCAAACATCCTCTGAAGGATTAGTATTTGATATTGTTTTTGGGTTTCTTGCAAGAAATTAGTTTTTTTTTCATTCTCCAATTCCCATGAAATTTCTTTTATAAAGATAACATGTTTAAAATAAATTACTTCTTTAATTCAATACCCACAGTTTGATATATTTTCTTATATCTAGTGTTTTGGTAAAATCAATAAATAAATCATCAAATGACTAAAAATATCTTCCATTGAAATTGATTAAAATAATATATCATCTATAAAACCACAAATAATTATTTCATGTATTTATAAAAAGATCAACCCTTTGAGATATAAAAATAAATGGTGATTTGATAAACCCAATGAATATTATCAGAAAATTTTCATGTATTTACTTACTCCTAGATCTTGTTAGCAAGACCACATAATTTAATACAATCAACTGATCATACACATAATATTTTTTAATAATCCAAAACCAATTTCCCCTTCAATTGATCAATTAAATCATTAATTAATAATATAGGGTTGTTATTTTGTTTTCAAACCATGTTCATCTTTTTATGTAAAATGTAGAACTATAATATATTGTTTTTCTTCCTAGAATAGAGTATTTCTTCCACCCATGGTCATACATTTGATTAGGAAAATCCTTCCCGGTAAATATAATCTAACTGATTCTTTAGTTGTCAAAACTCTAATGTCAACAAGAAATAATGATTCATGGGTGACATAAATATTGAGGGAAATAAGTACATATTTAACTCATAGTTTGTCTATAGTTGTATCCAATTGATATATTTATGGAACATATTAATGAAATAATCAATTACTACTGAAAAATAAGTTCTATCCCAAAAATTGATAGGAAAAAGGAATTAACACAATTGGTTTTAATGTACAGACTTTAAGGTTCCTAATAAATTTCCATTCCTAGAAAACATGCATGTCCAACTCTCTATAAAACAAATAAACACACCCTTGAAGTACCATAAATGGAATACTATGGCAATGGTAGTCAATATAATTGAATCCCATTACAATTCAATATATTTTAATTTTTTAAATAATATATTACACATTCATAGAACCAAATTTTTTTGTGTTTTTATATAAATAACCACAATAGAAAACCATTAAATCTTAATTCTTGTGTAATAATTTCCCATATTAACATATATATTATTTCATTACTTGAGATAAATCCATATGAAACAAATATTTTAATATACCCTTAAATGGATTTCATTCATCTATAATTAGATTCTTTATAAAAGTATTCAACTCCAATAGTTCAAGGAAGAATAATATTGTCACTATTAGTAAATGCCATTTCTTAATTCTCAATGAATGGTTTATTCACACCCAATAAATAAGTGGCTAGGAAAATAAAAATAATCATAATCATATTTTCATGATAAACCACGTCATAAATATTATATAAATAATGTTATAATTTAAAATAATATATTAAAAAAAATTAACGTATTTTAGAAATTGATATTTTTATTTCAGTTTCTTTATCTTCTCTATTATACTCTAGAAAATCGTGATCATTTACCATATCTGAAATAACATGGTAAAATTACTATAAAAAAAATCATCCAATACTTATCCCAAGAAAAATATTTATTAAATATTAATTATGAACCCATCTATATCCAAAAAAATTGTAACCTCATTGTAGAAAATTCTTTATTTAATGTATCAGGAGTATAAGGGAACTAAAAAAACATAATATACCATCTATCACTATTATTTGGCTTTATGTAATCCATTATTTTCCCAAATGAAAAATTTATTATATTCTTAAATCATTGAAAATGTTCCCTTTAGGAACTCTTAATTATTCCCACCATTTCGTGTTTGAATAACTTTTCTGAAAAAATTAAATATTTTATCTCAATTAATACATTTCCCTCTTATTTCTAAAAGATAAGACATAAAAATGTAGGTAACTATTTAGGTCCAAAAAATAAAATATTAATTAATTAATTAATGATAAATACCATATAAACTAACTAAATTAGTGTTGAAAACTAAAAAATGTATATTTTTCAATATTGGATTTGTTCAACATTCTAGGATCTGTTTCCATCATGTTTATGAAAATAAATCATAAATAATTATAAACAAAATTTTTCCTATAGTGAAAACATTTCAAATTTATTTAAATGTGATAATACACATTTAAAATATAATGAACTTTAATGTGATACATGTAGATTCTTAACATGATCCATATTAAATCTTAATTTACAACCCATTATAGTAGTAAACACCAACATGGACAATATATATTAACAGATCCTCCAACCACTTATTACACCAAAACTATGATGCATGACATACTTGATCCCCTTATAATAATTTTACATAATAGAAATATTACATTATACAAATTCCCCATACCTTTTCATTATTTTATATATAGGGATCTTAGACAATACATCATCTAACAAAAGACATGGATTATTCAACTAATAGGTATTACCCACCCATATATAAAAAACGCTCAATTCTTGACATGTTTTTAACATGTCTGAAGTCCTCAATATAAGATATTGTATCGGACGCAACATATGTATTACATTTATTCATAACGTATGAAAATATAAACATATGAAATTTTTGATCTAAGATAATAGGTATTGGATAAATAATGAAATAAGAATATATAGTGGTATTTCATGGGTAATAAAATAATAATGTGAACAGAAGAAGGTGAAGATAATTATATAAGGTATATTATAATCATATTTAAATTCATTATACATTGTATTTTTCTATAATATAAACATGAATCATTTATAATAATACCTCCAATATTTATCATTATGTTATCACAAATTATTATTTCAAATCTTATTCACAAAGATATCATTAAAAATTAACAACAAATGATTCCATGGTATCATGAACATGTCATATCTAGGATATAATTTTTATTAAAAGGGTTGGAGGTATATCTAGGTGTATAATTTATATTACCAAGGTCATTCAATATGGTATAATGAAAAAGTAACAAATCATGATTCCGTAATTACAAGACTGTATCATCTCTAGAGATTAATTCATTACAGAATGAACTGGATTTATAGTTGATTCAACCCCTCATATGGTTATCATATGTGTTTCACCTCAATTAGTGATAACTGGAAACATCATTTTTAAAAATTTATATATAATAGGAGTTTCATACATGGAATTTCCAAATTATTAAAATAATTATTCATCTCAATGGATGTGTGATATTATATTTGGGTACAAACATCATGATAATATGACATAGAGAATAAATGAGTCATTTTGTATGCATGAAATTTATACAACAAGTATTATGTAATTCATTTTTTGATTTAGATAAGTAGTCTCTCATCAATAGAGAATTATCTTGTAATAAAAAAATAATTATTAACACATCAAATAATAAACATATACATATATATAAGAGAATATAAAATTAAAATATGACATGGAAAATCAGGCAATAGTATTGATCCCTTAATTATAATATTTAATTGGCTATTATAAATTACAAGAATATGCACTCCCAGATCTGGTGAAAAAATCGTAAAAATTATAATTTTATCTTTGATGCCGGTAATTGTGACCCATTTTTTCATTCCAAACCATATAATGACAAAATGGAATATTAGATCACATACATTATTAAGGTCCTATTCAATTAAAAGGTATAGATAATTGTGTTAAATTTCTACATAGAGAATAATCATTTTATCAAATGAATGTTTATCCAAAATAACCCATCACTTTTTATTTGAAATTAATTCAACATCATCATCCATATGGAATATTGTCTAGACATAATTTTTTCAAAATCAACACTTATAACAATGGGAAAATAAAATATAATAATTGTGCGATCAAATTCTTAGTAAGGATAAAAAAATGAATTAGAAAACGAATTTCAAAAATGAGCATAAAAAAGAAAAAGGTTATAATGACATAATACAAGTGAAATATATAATCATCAATAAAATCATACCCATCAATACCTAGATCTTCAAAAATGAAAACATGGAAAAGGAAGGAGTCATCATATTCAATAATCATAATCCATGTGATATCAATATTGATCTTAAGAATATTATAAACCAATATAAATTCTAAAAAATGTGTTGGTTTCATAGATCGTTTTTCATCATAACACTTATCTAATAGATGTTAGAAATAAATAATTCCCAGTTAAATAAATTCCTGAAAACCGCATGCAAGTCACTCATTCTTATAACTCAATAAAAGGTAAATTCTGTTTTACATTGGATTCATACCTGTGTGCACCCATCTGTTTCTCAATAATAGGCTCTCCCAACACTATATAAGCCACCCCATCATATAATTTATAATGAACTCACTAGGATCCTTCTAGGCTGGCCAATTGTATAATTTAATTCCAAGAACCAAAATGTGAAAAATGTAAAAATATATTACATATCATCATAAAAATACTAATAAATGATTATTCCTCAAATAAAATTATTAACCCATAGAAGATAATTATATTACATGTAAATATCTTAGAAACATGATTAACATTTGGAAAGGAAATGGGTTCTATAAAAATAGATTTGAAACAATATTAATTCATCCAGAGAAATAATGAGGATGGTATCATTACCAAGTATATTGATTGAATAATAAGTACCAATAATTTTTGTTGACTATTGTTAATGTAAATATGATAAAAATATAACTACATTCATTCTGATGAATGTACCCAAATGATTTTCCAAATCAATTTTCTCAAAACATTAAACATTATGAAAATCCATTATTTAAAATTACTTTATTTGAAAATAAATAATGAATTATTATAATGGAATATTTCATCTTTAAAAAATATATTTTCAACATTTTTTATATCATTTTTAGAGAACAAGGTTTTTAAATAAAAATTTTATTTGATCAAAAATGACAAATTAATATGATTTTTTTAAAAACAATTTTTTAAACTATATAGTATATAAAGATATAAAAAAGTGGAAAAATAAGAATTATAATGAAATATCTGGTGTATAAGAAAATTAATGGGAATTAATGAGATTTATATCATATTATTCATGTATATTATACTTAATCATAAACACTCTATATAAGTGGTGAGATTGTGACATTAAACACTTAGCACGTTAGAAGCATTAAATCCTGAGGCCCGTGAAATAATATCAATAAATAAATGATATAAAAATATGAAAATAATTAGATTCAGGATATATCATCTTAATAGTGATGTATATACATCTCATAAAATAATATAGGTGTGTAACATAACATATGTATCAAGAAAGAAAAATTGAGACAAAATCCATTACCATATTTGTAACACTAAAATAGTAAACCCCATAAAAGAGAGATCCTAAAACGGATATTGAAAACCCCTTGAATTTAAGGGTAATAATAATAATATAAATTTTGGGATATTATATACACTAAAAAATTAAATATGTGGACAATATAGCATATATCTCACAAAAAATAGTCAAACGAGGAAACTCTTTCCTCGAGTTCAATTCATCATGCTTGTTCTTTATCATTGGGAAAAATAAACATATATTAATCATTTAACTTCATGATAACATTTATTCAAAAAGAATTCCTTTTATTTAACTAATTATTGTGTTATACATGGTTATATAATCAATTCGCTTTAGGTTGGTTGTTTTTTCCATATTTGACTTTTGTGTCAAAATAATGATTGGTATATTGAAAATGATCAAAAGAGGTCATTATTTATACATATAAAAAATAATAATCATGAAATTATTATTATATTTATACAAAATTATACATTTAACATCATACATGATATATGGTTATAAAAAAAGGACTAACATTATGATCCTAGAAATGGTAGGCCTTACGTACGTACGAGTAATGCTTCGATTATTCAATGGTCATTATGGAACAAAAGTATGATAAAATTATCTTTATAGAATGGTAATATTATAATATATATGAGATAATTTATTTAAATATACATAAATATATCATTAGTGGGATGTGTTGATGAGAAAAATAATCACACCTATACTTGGAAGTGATAGTCCATGCTTTCATGAATGACATTATCATTTTATCAGTAAGTAGAAAGGTAAAAAATGATATATTTGATTTAAAAAATAATTATTATTTCAGTTATATCAATAATAGGTAATTTATATCTCATATATTAATTTTTATTTCCCTTATTACATTCCATGCAACATGTTAGTGAAAACGAAGCACATCACTTTGTGATGTGGTAGTCCATTGTACACACGAGTGTATTATTTAATCCCATACGGAATTTAGATTACATGGGTGTATATATGATATAATCACTCAAGAGATATAATTATTTTATAAATATCATATATAAACTTTATATCCATCATTATAACCAATAAGGATATGTGATAATGGAAGAACAAATGGCATCATTTTGTGAGGTGTTATTTCACCTAACTCATGAATGATAGTGGAATATCCTATTTGATACAAGTGTGTTTCATTGATGGTAGTAAACTTATAATTAGAAATATCAATATTTTGAATGTAATTATTTTTTATATCATCATGTTATAAAAAGAATTTAAATTGTTGGAGAATGGTATAAAATAAAAACGCTCATGAAATAACATTACCCCTAATTCGTGTATCCTCCTTAGGTTTCCAACAATGGATTTCCATGGTTGGATTTCTTCCCAAAATAGGTAAAATATGACTCTGGGAGCAACTTTTATATGTGATTTTTTAATTTATTGACTCTAAAAAATAGTATTTATGGTCTTATTATGAGAGTAGAGTCTGTGGCCTTTTATGAGTTGGGGGAGTGGCACACTTGTAATTGTATGAAAGAACGAATTCAACCAAAAATATTTTGTTTATAATAGGACCCAATAATGATAAATTATAGATCCTTTATAGAATGAAGTAAACATATTCTTATATAATTGGTTTTGGATATGTTTTCAGAAAATTTTACACTTTATATTCTATTTTTATCCACTCAGTAAACTCATTTTACCTTATATGTTGTAATTATTTTTATCTGTTTTCACTCATCATTGTGGTCAAAAATAAAGTGTAACTTATCTGATTATATTAATTATGTTGATTCCAAATATCGAATTCATTTTA
Source organism: Viscum album (assembly GCA_963277665.1). Lineage (NCBI taxonomy): Eukaryota > Viridiplantae > Streptophyta > Magnoliopsida > Santalales > Viscaceae > Viscum > Viscum album. The sequence goes on from OY728143.1 coordinate 1,239,351,817, forward strand.
ATAAATTCAACTCACATATATTTAATAATTTAATTCTTAATCAATCCTATAGACGATGTCAAATAACATGTTTATAGGAAGAGTGTTTTTTCTAGAAAATGATGATTCTATGATAAGTATATGACTAAAACTAATAATACTTTGAAACAAAATTAATAATTAATTATATATTATTTATATATTTCATTTAAAACCTTACACATTAAATATTATTTCAATTAATTAAAATGGAAATTAATTATTCATTTTATAATAGTGTTTAGAAAAAACAAATTTTTAAACCCAAAAACAAACATATACTAATAACCAATATAAATTTGATTAATTGTAATTATTTATATTAAATATAACTAAATGGTAACAAGGTTACCTAAAAACATATTCATAAAATATGTTTACTTTTAAATTACTTAATTTATTTAAAATAAAACACTTTTTAACAAAAATAGTAACTTTCATTATTTTATGAAAAGTAAATATTTGTTGAAGAGTCCCAAAATTTCCCCCAAAAAAAATTTTGTATGAAAATTAAAAAAATGAAGTTAATTTTGAAAAATATATTTTCTAAATGATCTAAAATTTTATTATAATATTTTCTCATGGAGCGTAATAAGAATTAGTTTTGAAGTAATCATATTTCTAATGAATAAAACCAATTTACTAAAAATGATCTATTATTTACATAACATTTATCAATTATTAATATTAAATAAGAAATATATATTTATATATTACATAAATTTATTAATACAATTCTTTCCCTCAAATTTAATGGAAAATTTATAAATTTAACATTTATAATGGTTTATTTATATTCATTGTTTAGTGTTGAATACACGATCAAACATAAACAATTCTTGGTGTTTTGTGTAATGCAAGATGAAATGATAGTTTCATGAAATTATATTTGAACATAAAGTTTTCTTTAAAAATGAAAACTCAATTTTATTTTTCATTTATTCTATTCAATATAATTTTATTCTTTAAAAACAATAGTGTTTTTCATGATCCCCCTTTAATAAATTGCACCCACTCACGAAAAATCATTCTCTAAATAACTATCCTTAAAATCATTTGTACATATCATGAAAATTTTGGAAAGATAATGATTATAATAATTTGATAACATATTCATCCATGATAAACCTTTATTTATTCTTGAAATTAAAGACCGTATGTTTCCAAAATAAAAATAATATTTACCAAAAAAAAATCATACTAAATAGGATATCATTTATGTTGTTGGTAGCTCAAAAACCCTTGTCCTTCATTGGTATTGGGTCAATTCCTAATAACCTTACAAGATACCATGGGTTTTCAACCATCATATATGTTGTTCCATTCTAGGTAAACATGAATATTTAATTACTCCCTAAATAACACATCTTCCATATCCTAGGGATTATAATTATCACAAACCAATAAAACTTATCACATAATGTCATCAATAACATAAAAATATTTACTACTTAAAACCTCAAATGCGGTGTCCATTTCATTTACCTCATGGTCATCTTTCATGTTATATACTAATTATGTTATCCATAATTATTAAGATAAACAAAAATGAAATAAATAAAAAACATAAAATCTATCTAAATATGGATATGATATGAACTATTATATCCCAGAACCCATACTCCTAGATTTGTTGCTGACATTGGGAACATTACATTTCCATATTTAACAATAGTAATTATAACCCTTTTTTTCTTTCCAATCCACACAATATCAAAAATAAAAAATTAGGTCACATTAATTGTAGTGGGAATTTTTAGTTTACTGTTTTAGTGAATTAGTAAAAACTCATATATAAACAATACCCATGTTTTCAAGTGATCATTTATCTTACATAACCCAAAATTTATTATGTCACATTAATTAATAATCACTATTTATATGATATCCCATCTCGAAATTATTCATTCAACTTCATTATTTATAACCTAGGGAAATAGAAACACAATATGTTTGAGGTCAAATTCTCATTAATTCTTAACATAAGAACTAACAATTTAATGTCATCAATGTTCCTAATATTTTTATAAGGGTATGAAAACATAACTGTATTTCATTATTGAATAATTAATGAACTCATTCACATAAATACATCGATTACAAAATATGAAGACATCGTAAAGGAAAGAGTCAACATAACAAATAATATTGTGACATGTTTGATCAACCATGAAAATAAGATACATTATAAACCCATAGTAAGTATAATAAAAATGTGTTGGTATCATGGAAACCTATCTTCATAACTCACGTTAATCTTGTGTTGTCAATTACTAGAGCCCATTTAAATTAGTTGGAGAAAACCTAGGGTAAATTATTTCTTATTTCATATCAATAAAAGTTATAATAACATATTGATTGGAGAATTGTCAGTGTATACCCCTTTTTTAAGAAATAACAGGCTCACACAATGCCATCTTGGTCACCCCATCATTTAAGCTATAACAGTCTCATGATGTTTTATTTGGTTAGCCCCATTATATAATCTATATCAAAGGCCCAAAATATGAATAAAGTAAAAAAGAGATTTTTTTAATTATAAAAATAATACTAAAATAACTATTTCTTTCAGAACATTATTTATTCAGGAAAAGAAATTGATTTCAACTCGATATCTTTGAAACATTATTAACCCATGGAAAATAAATGGGTTCTATAACCATATATTTGAAACAATCATAATCCAAACATAGAAACAATTTGAATGGTTTCATTATAATTTATACACATTGTAGAATAAGTAAAAAACATTTTTTAATAATGATTAATTGAAATACCAATAATATATCATTAAATACATTTTGAGGAAAATACACTATCTATTTTCAAAATCACTTGTTTTAAAACATAAAACATTTTTTATAATATATTTCATGGAAAATAACATTGATATGAAATAATGAAAAAATATAAGATAAATTAAATAAAATTTTGAGTAAAATATAATTCATAATTTGTAAAACTATTTTTGAATAAATTTTTAAAACGTTTTTAGAAAACATGGTTTTGGAAGGAAAAGTGTTTTCATTCAAATAGAGAAATAAAGGCAATTTTTAAATGAAGACTTTTATTAAACCGATGAGTACCTAAAAAGGAAAAAAAGAGTGATACCCTATATTATATTTTCATAATCATATTAGAATAAAATATATAAGAATTAATTATAGTTAGATCAAATTAATTCAACATTGGATACATAATCACATAGAGAACTAATAAATAATGAGATTTTAAACTAAAACTATTAACAAATTGGAAACTGTGAATCATAAGACCATTGATATAATATCATTAAATTAAAAATATTATATCATGAAAAAAATGATATTTGTGATATAACTTGTCAAAGGGGTTGTATATACACCTTATAAAATAAGATAGGTTTATAACATAACTTACATTTCAAGGATGAGAATTGAGATATAAATATCTTACTACATTGGTAACTTTGAAACCCTAATGCCCTTGATATATAGATCCAAAAATGGATTGGTATATCAAAATGAATTTAAGGAGAGAAATAATAAAATACATTCATTTATAGTATATACATCACTCAACAAATAATTGGTGAATATGGAATTTATCTCACTTAAATAAATTCTAGAAGAGAGAACCCTTACCTTGAGTTAGATTCATCATGATTATTATTTATTTCCCTAAATAATAAAAATATGTTTTTAAAGACTCGTAAATTTCAGGGAATTTTTTTTCTTAATTTCCTTGTAATTTTTACCACTCTGTATCTTCTGAAGGCACTTGATTCCGAGGCCCGGTGTGTCTGGAATCAATTTCTGAAGTTTAGTTCGGGTACGTTCAGTGAACGAACGAGTGGGGTTTTCTATCATTTGAACCGGTGCTCGGAATTGAAATATGAGAGTACCAATGAACTCGCAACGCCGGTAATTGCTTAAGGGGACCATTATCGTAGTTGCGTTTTCTCGGGAGGAGAAGTTCAAATTTTTTGGATTAAATATGAAGTGAATAAAATTGTGGAACAATATTATTTTTGTATCTAAGTGGTTATATCCTACATGGGGGGGTTGGGGTGGGAGCACCTAACTACCCATGTGAGGATATTAGTGAGGTGGGGCCCACATGAGTCCTAACCTTTCACATTCCCTTAACTCTCTTTTAACCCTCCTTAAACTCCCCTCTTATTTATGTGGACTCTTCCTCTTCCTTTTCCCATCTTAAATGGTTTCCAACACAAGTCAATAAATGAATTATAACTCTCCACATAAATAAATTAAGCTGTTTTAATTTTGAAATACTTGTGAGAATAAAATAATAGGTTAGCTATTATTTTATTTTGGGAATTTGTTGGGTTGAGATTTTGGTGAGATCTCTATAGAAATAGAGAATGGGTTCATCTCTCAAAGAAAGAACACCACCCTCTTCAACGAAGAATTCCTCCGACGAAGTACATTCTCCCTCGATGAGGAACACTTTACGATTCAAAGAATGTGTTGTCGCCAACATTGTTTCCTCCTCGGATGCACGCTGACGTCCACGGAATCGTCGACCGATCTCCGCGAGGCCATTATCTGACGCCATCTACTGCGATGCCCGATGTTCAACATCAATTGTTGAGGTATGGGAATATTGTATATTTCTAATTTATGGGGTTTATACCCTCTAGAATGAGTGTTTATATGTCGTATTTATCTATGTGGATTCCTTACCTCGGTTTAATTTATCATGATGAACGCGAATTAAATAAATTAATTTGTGGATCGATAAACAATTGATTGAATTAATTTTCTTCTCGTTTATCTTGAGATTGAAAATCTTAAAGTATGATAAATATTTATTTTCCAATTACTTGTGTTCTTGATTCTCAAAGATGATGACCAAACAAACATGGCCATCAATCCAGAAATAGTCCATGACCCTTTTATATTTCATTATTCACACATTCTTCACATGTTTGTCTGCGCCAAATAATTAAGCGTGTCAAAACATCGATTTTTTTTTGAGCGCGACATACAGACACAGAGATCTCGATTCGAGGATCAAGAATCTACGATGGTCATAATTTTTGGGGTTAGAACGAAGATGCGGCGAACCGGAGGAGTAGCGCCACGGTAGGCCGGAGGTGGATGAGGCTGTCGCGTGAAGGGCTCGCCATTTTGGTTGTGGGAGAAGAGAAGGAAACGTGAAAACGTGGAAGAAGGTGGATATTGGAGAGAGAAACAGATTTGGGAAATAAAATAAAAATAAACAAAAAAAGAATAATAATTAAGTGTTGGTATTTGAGTTCGGCGCGCAACAAGGGGCATTTTGAGCATGGATTTAATTTGGAGTTAGAAAAATAAACAAATAATTAATTAATAATAATAATAAAATAATTTTATTATTAATTTTGATGATAAAATACCTTTTTGTCTGCAACTTCTTCGTATAATCTCGGTTTCACAAACTGTTAGCCGCAGTGCGACCCTGACTTCGAGACGGACATTCTGAGTCCAATATTGAATGAATTTTTGGGTTTTTGGATCGGGTACCCAAAGCGCTCAAAATATAATAGATTTAATATTATTATTAAATTTTCGACCCGCCATAACTCATGCGTGCGACGTCTGATTGTCTTGGAGTTAGTGGCGATGTAATACTATCATTAATACAGTCGATTCAAGTCTAATGTTGGATACTAAATTCTGGTTTGTGGATCAGAGCCATGAAACACCGAATATTATTATTATTATTATTATTATTACGGGATCTTGTATCAGATATATCTCTCTCATACGATGTCGGAATGACGAACCGTCTACGACATTGCGACCCTGGAATTTAGATGGATGTTTCAATACAAATTTTGGATATTTAAGTCAAGGTCGAGGCATTGGCCCCATGAAGCCCGGTTCACGTGTGTTGCGGTGAAATGTAACTTTTTCACTGCCTATCCATTTTGGACCAATGGGTAGTCCATCTCGTGTATTTTTTGGTATGGATCGCAATGGTGTGACCAGTTTGGTTAGCCGCTATCATTTGAAGTACGACCTGGTTGGATCAAACATGAATCCAACCGGGACCTCGGTAATAAAAAGCTTATAACTTATGGATCGGACGTCCGAATGACGTTCCATTGACTATGTTGGATTATGTTTGATGATATGGATTTTTTGGCACACTCCACTTGATGTTTGGACGCAGTTGGAGTACGGTCGGGCTTGTTTTAGCTTAAAACCCAACCGGGCCCCTGGAACAGAAAAGCCGATAACTTTCAGACCGGGCATCCGTTTGACTAACCGTCAGCGGCATTGGTAATCTAATTAAGAAACTTTTCCTTTGAGTATACCCCATGAGAGTTTGGGGTATAGTTATGATATATTCGGGTTTGTTCGTACACGAAACCAATCGGGCCCCTGGGACGAAAAGGATAATAACACACAGACCGTGCGTCCGACTGACGTGCCGTCTGTTGTGTTGAGATCCCTATGATGTGGTAGACATTTTGGATAATTCTTCAAGGTAATTTGTGATACTTAGAGTATCTACCTGTAGCTCATGGAGAGGACCCTCCCGAAGACGAGCGTACGGAGTGCGGAGAAATAGTAGCTGTAGACCTGATGACTGCTTGTCCAATTCAACTTGGAGTGAGTCGACTAGCCCAGTGGGGAGCACTACTATGTTTGGCTGGCATGCCCATGGCGAGGAGCACTGCCGTGTTTGGGTGGAAGACCCGCGGAACTGGATAGGAGGAGTACCTCTGTAGTCTAGTAGGGGAACCACTACTGTGTTTGGGCGGCAGACCACTGGCGAGGAGCACTACTGTGTTTGGGTGGCAGACCCGCGGTACTCGACAGGAGGAGTACCTCATCAGTATAAAGTTAGTGAGTAGCACCTCAGAGTTGTGACAAGACTATTGTGCTTGATAGAAGAGGATTTCTCTAGCAGCTGTGGTTTCGACATCATGAATAAAATCTTGGTTTGAGCTGAGTCAATGACCTTTGTGTTTTCCTTCATGATTGAGATGGGTAACTCGATAACCTATGTATATGTATGGGTATATACATAAGTAAGGGCCATCTGTTGAGATTCTTCTTTGTGGTTATCCTTGTTAGATTTAGTGATACCTTGAGGCTTTCAGGGTCCCTATTATGTATCGTTACACTCACCCCTGCACGGGCTATGCCTGCACCTCATTGTGTTAGATGCAGACGACTGATTGCACTTACAGAGACCGAGTGTACGATGACTGGACGGTACCCAGAGGTGGACCTCACCACAGTTCAGTACCTGGAGGTGGACTTCATGACGAGATGGTACTCGGAGGAGGTTGACGGGTGAGAGCGTTGAGGAGACTATATGTACCTACCCTTTAGGTAGGATCCGAGGTGGACAACCCACGAGCTACTTCCATCATCCAGCTGTTTGTATTTTCTGTTGTACTTTCGTTCAGTTGTAACTGTACTTTTTAGTTGGGTTTGTATTCTGGAACATTTTCTTTTCAGCACATTCTTTTGTACTTAGTGTTTTACTTCCTCTTGTACTCTGGTTGGATGTGTTTATGTTTTATAAAGGAAATTCCTTCCCAGTTATCGGGATTTATGCCTTTGTTTCGAGTCGCCAGCCCCTGGCCTATAGAAGGCGGGATTGGGTTAGTCACGGCACGGGACCTGAGGAAGGGTCGTGACAAATTCTATCAGAGGAGTCAGTTCTACTACAGAAATCAAGACTCTGATAATTCTTTTATGTAAAGAAATAGAATTAAGGGTACTGAGTGTGGTCTTCAGTTCAGGGAGTCCAGTGTCGTGCGGCAGCCGATGTATCCATACACGAGGACCCTGACTACTGATTTCTGACTTGGTGCACGAAAAGACTGATTGCATGGGAGTTTCCAAAAGTTTTCCTTAAGTCAGCTCAACCAGGTCAGCTCCCCAGGTTTAAATCGTTTGACTGTGTCGCGTCTGTACAGGATTCCTCCACACAGAAAGTCAGTTGGAGTTCTGAGATAGTACACAATGACGGCCCACCAAGCCGCGAGGCTCCAATGCAGGGCCCTTTCTACTATGTTGGTACCTTCGGGTGGTGTACCAGCAGCAGCACCACCCGTTGGGTTGCAGATTCCATATGTCGTACTAGCGGATGGTGCACGCCAACAGAGCGTGTTGCAGGAGTTCCAACCGCAGAGGCCTCCAAGGTTACGAGGTGAGACAGATTCCCATTCAGTAGAGGACTGGGTGGATGCGATTGCTAGAGTTTTCCACCTAGTTGAGACACCAGTATAGTGGATGGTGGACTTAGATACTAGCTTTTTTCTATGGAGTGACCATGAGGTTGGTTCGTAGAGTGATGAGGCTTCAGTGCGTTGACCGATGCCTGAGTTAGTACCTTCGGGTAGTGTGCCGGCTATATCACTACTTTTTGGTCAGCAGTTTAAACCGGCCATACCGGTAGATGACACATGTAGGCTAAGTGCCTTACATGTGTTTCAGCATCAGATACCCCTCAGGTTCCAAGGAGAGCTCGGCTCACAAGTTGCTAAGGAATGGCTTCAGGATGTGGCTGAGAGTTTTCTAGAGCTTATTCAGATTCGGAAGGATGACATGTCGGTAGCTGAGTATTCATCGAGGTGTACAGATCATTCCTGGTACGTGATGAATACAATAAGATCAGCGCTTTAGAGCTCAGACCTCAGAGCTATAGAATACCTTTGTGGTTGAATGTTCTTTGGATGAACGGATACAGCTAGAGAATGTTAGTAGTGGAAGAGCAAGGAACTGGTGCCAGTCTCAGAGACTTGGGCGTGTAAAATTTTTCAAGAAGAGGAATTGTTAAGGAGAGATGAACCTGTAGAGAAGCTGACGTGGAAGCAAAGCTAGGAGTGCATCATGAGGTGGTGTAAATTTCAACATGTTACAACCACCCGCCTTTTTAGTCCCCGCCAGGATCAAGGAGCTGGAGTACAGGGGACGAAAATAGATGCATGCTATCAAGGAGTGTGACCCAAGGGATCTGAGAATGATTTGAGGTATGGTCTGTGTCTACTACGAGAACCCATATCAATAGAAATATGTACCAATAATTCCTTCCTTCCACGAATCTTGTTCCAGACCTAGAGTTTCTGTTTAAACTGTTGACTTGACCCTCACGTCTAGAGATACCTTTGGGAGGAGACTCGATGATCACACTTATGTTGACGGTGTGATCTGAACCTTGAGGTGAGAGTAACGGTTGGAACCTCTTGGTGGGAGTTTCGAGGCCTTACGATGTTAGTTTGAGTATGGACTGGGAAACAATAGTTTATACACAAAATGTCGGTATTAGGCAAAAAGGTTGTGGATTATCCAGAATTTTGGAATAGGGTTTTCCTTGGTCAGGGAAAAGGAAAACCCAGGCAACACAGAATAAAATCATGCTATGAGGTTGCAGTCGATCAGTCAATTGTCGGCCGAACTTACCTTTGTGCCAGAACTCTCCATAGTTTCAGCACCACTTCTAGCATTGACGAAAACGGGGTAACCCTTCGTGTGGTCAGATAAATTCCAGCAGATCATTCAAGAGATGAGGTAGAGGTTGACCAGTGCGACCATCATGATGCTACAATGGAGAAGGTGTAGATAATCCATTAATGGGTTGTGATCGCCTTAAGTTCATGACAGTTAAGATTGCATAGAGCAGACAGAGGTCCTATGTTGATAGGAGATGGAGACCACTTGAGTTTGACGATGGTGACCATGTATTCTTATGGGTATCACCTCGACGAGGTCTAAAGAGATTTGGCCGAGGTGGCAAGTAATCTTTGTGGTTCATCAGACCATTCCAGGTCCTCAACAGGGATAATTAAGTGGCTTAACGTCTGGCCTTTCCACCTCAGTTACACTGGGTGTATGACGTCTTCCACGTATCTCAGCTGAAGAGATTTGTGCCTGACCCTTCACACATCATCGACCGCTGGGAGCTGGACATCGATGACAGGGCGACATTAACGGGGGTCCTAGTGGGGATCGAGGATCGATAGGAGCGGGTCCTACGTGGATGGTCGATTCCTCTTGTGAGCTTTCACTGGTAGCACGTGAACCTCTAGGAAATCACATGGGATCGGGAGAGTCAGTTGCGTTCTCGGTAACTCCCTTAGTTTCCCTAGTTTGTGTTATAGCTTTATGGGGATGTAAATCCCTGAGGTGGGAGTAATGTAAAGAACCATAAATTTCGAGGGAATTTTTTTCATAATTTCCTTGTAATTTTTACGAGTCTGTAGCTTCTGAAGGAACGTGATTCCGAGGCTCGGTGGACCCAGAATCAATTTATAAAGTTTAGCTCGGGTACGTTCAGTGAATTAATGAGCGGGTTTTTTATCTTTTGAACCGGTGCTCAGAATTGAAATCTGAGGGCACTGATGAACTCACAACGCCGGTAATTGCTTAAGGAGACCTTTATCGCAGTTGTGTTTTCTCGGGAGGAGAAGTTAAAAATTTTTGGATTAAATATGAAGTGAATAAAATTGTGGAAAAATTTTAATTTTGTATCTAAGTGTTTATATCCTACATGGGGGAGTTGGGGTGGGAGCACCTAACTACCCATGTGAGGATATTAGTGAGGTGGGGACCCCATGACCCCCAACCTTTCTCATTCCCTTAACTCACTTTTAACCCTCCTTAACTCCCCTCTTATTTATGAAGACTCATCTTATTCCTCTTCACCTCTTAAATGTTTTCCAACACAAGTTAATCAATGAATTCTGACTATTCACTTAATTAAATTAAGTTTGTTTAAATTTTTAAATACTTGTGAGTATAAAATAATAGCTTAGCTATTATTTTATTTTGGGAATTTGTTGGGTTGAGATTTTGGTGAGAGCTCTAGAGGAATAGAGAAGGGGGTTCTTCTCTCAATGAAATAACACCACCCTCTTCAAAGAAGAATGCCTCCGACGAAGGACATTCTCCCTCGATGAGGAACGCTTTACGATTCGAAGAACGTGTTGTCGCCAACACTGTTTCCTCCTTGGACGCACCCCGACGTCCACCGAATCATCGACCGATCTCCGCAACGCCATTCTCCGATGCCATCTACCGCGATGCCCAATGTTCGACATCAATTGTTGAGGTAGGGGAATATTTTATATTTATAATTTATGTGGTTTATACCCTCGATCTTGAGCATTTATTTTTAGGATTTATGAGTGTGGATTCCTTACCTCGGTTTAATTTCTCATGATGAAATTGAATTAAATAAATTAATTCATGGATCGATAAACAATTGATTGAATTAATTTTCTTCTCGTTTATCTTGAGATTGAAAATCTTGATGTGTGATAAATATTTAGTTTCCAATTACTTGTGATCTTGATTCTCAAAGATGATGGCCATAAAAACATGGCCATCATTCCAGACATAGTCCATGTCCCATTTATATTTCTTTCTTCGCACATTCTCTACGTGTTCGTTCGCGCCAAACAATTAAGCATGTAAAAAACATCGATGTTTCATTGAGCGCGACATACGGACGTGGAGATCTCGATCAGAGGATCAAGAATCTATGATCGTTATAATTTTTTTGGGTTAAAACGAAGATGCGGTGGACCGGAGGAGTAGCGGCGTGGTAGGCCGGAGGTGGATGATACTACCGCATGAAGGGCTCGCCATTTGGGTTGTGGGAGAAGAGAAGGAAACGTGAAAATCATGGAGGAAGGTGGAGATTGGAGAGACAAATACATTTGGAAAATAAAATAATAATAAACAAAAAAAAGAATAATAATTAAGTGTTGGTATTTGAGTTAGGCGCACAATACGGGGCATTTAGAGCGTGGATTGAATTTGGAGTTAGAAAAATAAACAATTAATTAATTAATAATAATAATAAAATATTGTTATTATTAATTTTTATCATAAAAGACCTTTTTGTCTGCAAATTCTTCATGCGATCTCGGTTTCACGAACTGTCAGCAGCAGTGCGACCCTGACTTCGAGACGGACATTCTGAGTCCAATATTTAATGACTTTTTCAGGTTTTTGGATCGGGTACCCAAAGCGCTCGAAAAATAATAGATTTAATATTATTATTAAATCTTCGACCCGCCATAACTCATGCGTGCGACGTCCGATTGGCTTGCGGTCAGTGGTGATGTAATCTTGTCATTAATACGGTCGATTCAAGTCTAATTTTGGATACTAAATTCTGGTTCATGGATCAGGGCCACGAAACACCGAATAATATTATTATTATTATTACGGGATCTTGTATCGGACATATCTCTCTCATACGGTGTCAGAATGATGAACTTTCTGCGACGTTGTGACCCTGGAATTAAGATGGATGATTCAAGACCAATTTTGGATATTTAAGTCAAGGTTGATGCGCGTGCCCCACGAGGCCCGGTTCGCGCATGTTGTGGTGAAATGCAACTTTTTCACCGGCTATCTTTTTAGGACCAATGGGTAGTCCATCTCGTGTGTTTTTCGGTATGGATCACAATGGTGTGACCAGTTTGGTTAACCGCTGTCATTTGACGTAAGACAGGGTTAGATCGAACATGAATCCAATCGGGCCCTCGGTAATAAAACACTTATAACTTAAAGACCGGACGACCAGATGACGTTCCTTCGAATATGTTGGATTCCATTTGATGAGACGGATCTTTTGGCACACTCCACTTGAGGTTTGGATACAGTTGAAGTACGGTCGGGTTGGATTTAACTTAGAAACCAACCGGGCCCCTGGAACGGAAAAGCCTATAACATTCAGACTAGACGTCTGTTTGACGAACCGTCAACGACCTTGGTAATCTCATTGAGAAACGTTTCCTTTGAGTATACCCCATGAGATTTCGGGGTATAGTTATGATATGGTTGGGTTGGTTCGTACACGAAACCAACCGGACCCCTGGGACGAAAAGGCTAATAACACACAGACCGTGCGTCCGACTGACGCACTGTCTCTTGTGTTAAGATCCCTATGATGTGGCAAACATTTGAGATACTTCTTTGTGGGACTTTGTGATACTTTGAGTATCGACCAGTAGCTCATGGAGCGGACCCTCCTGGAGATGAGCATACAGAGTGCGGAGACCTATTAGGTGTAGACCTGACGACTGCTTTTCCGATTCGACTTGGAGTGAGTCGACTAGCCCAGTGGGGAGCTCTACTGTGTTTTGGTGGTAGACCCATGGCAGGGAGGACTACTGTTTTTGGGTGGCAGACCTGCGGTACTCGACAGGAGGAGTACCTTTGTATGCTAGTAGGGGAACCACTACTGTGTTAGGGGGGAAGACCCCTGGCGAGGAGCACTACTATGTTTTGGTGGCAGACCTATGGTACTCGACAGGATGAGTACCTCAACAGTCTAAGTTTAGTGAGTAGAACCTGAGAGTCATGAAAGGACTACTATGCTCGATAGAGGAGGAGTTCTCCAGCAGCCACGGTTTCAAAATCATGAATAATATCCTGGTTTGAGGTGATTCAATGACCTTTGTGTTTTCCCTCATGATTGAGATGGGTTACTCGATAAGCTAGGTATATGTATGGGAATATACCTAAGGGTCATCTGTTTAGATTCTTCTTTGTGGTTATCCTTGTTGGATTTAGTGAGAACTTGAGGGTCTTGGGGTCCCTAATTATTATCGTTATACTCACCCCTGCATGAGCTATGTCTGAACCTTGTTGTGTTTGATGCAGACGATGGATTGCACTGACAGAGACCGAGTGTATGAGGACTGGATGGTACCCAGAGGTGGACCTCACAATGAGTCAGTACCCAGAGGTGGAATTCATGACGAGACGGTACTTGGAGGATGTTGAAGGGAGAGAGAATTGAGGAGGCTATATGTACCTACCATTCAGGTAGGATCCGAGATGGATAACCCAGGAGCTGCTTCTATCTTCTAGGTGTTTGTCTTTTTTGATGTACTTTCGTTCAATTGTTGCTGTACATTTTAGTTGGGTTTGTATTATGGCCCATTTTCTTTTCAGTACTTTCTTTTGTACTTAGTTTTTTACTTCCTCTTGTACTCTGGTTAGATGTGTTTATGTTTTATAAAGGCAATTCCTTCCCAGTTATCTAGATTTATGCCATTGGTGCTAGTCGCCAGCCCCTGGCCTAGGGAAGGCGGCCTTGGGGTAGGCACAGCACGAGCCCCGAGGATGGGTCGTGACAATGTTAATCATTTAATTTGTGAAGAACCTTTTTTATATCTGTTATTCTATTAATTTCACATATTACTATGTTTTATGTGACAATATAACCAATTAGGTTTACGTCGGGTGTTTTTATTATATTTGGATTTTGTGTTAAAATCAACTTTGGTAGGTTGACTACGGTCAATGATTTCACGATTTAAACATATAAAGGATAATAATTATGGAATAATTGTCAAATTTATAAATCAATTATAATTTTAAAATGAATCATGGATGATGTTTATGAAAAATGATCATATGATATGATCATGGAGATGGTTAGCCATATGTACTTACGAGAAAAATTTCCATTTTTCAATGATCCTTATGGAAAGAAGGTCTGTGACATTTATATTTATAGAAAAATCATACAATTATAAAGACCATATTATTTAATTATTTATATTTATATATATCATTCTTCTGATGTGGTAATGAAAAAAATAATTGCATCACCTCGAGGAGGCGGTAGTCCACACATCCACGGATAACGATGTCATATTTTTAAGTTAGTTAAAATTTAAAATGAAAATTATATATTGTATTTACTAAATATTAAATATATCAGGAATATCATGTTAATTTTACTATATCACATTTAATTATTATATCTAATCCTATCATCTTCTATGTAACGCATTAGTGAAAGATAAATCACATCACTTTTTGTGGAAGAAATCTACCGTACAGATGAGTGATGTTAACGTATCCCCTGAGGAATTGAATTAAAATTGGTATATATAAGATAAAATTAATTTAAATGAATAAATATTTATAAAATATATTATATATTTCTTATATCCATCATCATACTTAACTGTGAGAGGTGGCAATGTAAAAATAAATTATTTATTTCGTGAGGTAGTATTCTACAATACACACCATAACCATAAAAATAATCATTTTTATTCAAGGTAAGGAGATCAAAAGAGTGTAGAGAATACTAGGCCTAGGTATGGCTAGATTAATGTAGAATAAGGGTATCCCCATGAATCAAATTCACCCCCTCTATTTTAATGTTAGAGATATCATATAAGAAAGTAAATTTGGATCCTTGGTCCACCAGAGAACCTAAGTGGTATGCTACTTTGCTCCTGTCATGCTATGTGTGGGTTACATTTTTATTCATGTTGAGGAGATGTTTTCATTTAATAATGTCGTAAGATATTTTACAAGTATTAGATCCTCTACTAATCAAGGAGTCATTTATGATCATGGAGCTAGATTCTTCTTGGGATAGGTGAATATTCTCTTGAATACAAAGGTTGAGTCTATAAAGTATTTTTTTGGCCTCTTCCTGTATCAAATTTCCATTTCCATAGTTCACTATAAAGGCTCAAATAATACTCCCCCTATATTCATGAATGTCCCATAGACCACGCATGTCCCTTGAGATTCATGATCCATATTTATTAATCATGAATCCAATTGTTGGAGGGATCCACCACAGCCATTGTCTATATATAATGGGGTGATGGGTTGAACCGTTTGTGAGGAAACCTACAGCGATTAAGAGAATAAGATTTCGTCTAGTTACTGATCAAAGTTAACAGGTTGGTCAACATACATCATGTTATTGCAATGATGGACCTTCCTATTGATAGAAACCCCTCATATATTTCCAAATTTTTGGATTGCTATAGGAACCTGCACCTAGCTCTTAGAGCCACATATCACACCATTTTTTCCCGTCTTGTGCCATTTTTTCCTCAATCAATTGTTCCATGAAAGAGATATCACATACATCAAGAGAGTATTTCATAGTAAACTCCCCGAAGGTACCCCACAAGTCATGAGCCCATTCACATTCAAATAAAATATAGTTCATGTTATCCACTCACCAATACTTGAAACAGTGGAAGATGGAAACTAAGATGTTTCCCACCTTTTTGACAATGGCATCCAATAGTTTTTCCTAGTTTCTGATACTAAATGTAAGAAAGATTTATTTCATTGGAATCATTTCGCACCATGCAATTCCATTCCATTGGTCATGTTGGGATGTAATGTAGGATTTCCTTGTAAAGTCATTTTATTTTATGTTCAACATGTTGGAATGAGTGAAGATACATATATATGGTTCAATGTTGATGGAGATTAAGGAAAACACATATTTATGATTCTTGTCCCATTTTAACCTGATGAAAATTGTTTTAAGACTTTCCTCCTTAAAATAGAATGTAGGGGAATAGAATCCCGAATAAATAGTAACATTTCCCTCCCAGTTGTGATTATAGAAAAAATCTTTCCCTCTCATAATTTCCATTTTCAGTTCTGTTAGAGGATCGATATGAGAGTGCATATCATGGAATATAGGGGAGATCCATGCGCGGTAAAAATGTCCAAATTTCTTCTCCAGTGGGAGATCCATGGGTTTGTTCTTTTCTGTTATTTAGATCTGTCTTGAAATCTATTGTTTTGTTTTGTGACTCCCCCTGGTAGACTTGAATCTTCTTCTTAGTGGTTATCAATTTCAGAACCTCTGGATGATCACTCTCTTTTGCTGTCATAAGGAAACACGCAATGTCTTCCCTCCAATCAGGGTGTTTCTGACAAGAAGATGTTGCAGCTGAATTGGAATGGAGCTAAACCAGTCTTTTTTTTTTGTTTTAGCTTGATTGAATCTTCATTCTGAAAGATGAATTCTGATCACTTATGTCTTGGAGGACATCTCGGATTTTTCTTGGAGTCTGACTTTGATTGAACCTGGACTACAACCAAGAATTTTCTACCCTCTGTTTGCTGTAACCTGATTGAAGTGTCTTGATGTTTGGAATTCTTGATTAGAGGACTGTTTTGATTCCATCTTTATCTTCCTCGGTCCTGCTTCTCTTAACTTCATGAAACTGTAACCTGCTACTTGGTCTACATTTACTGATATATTCTTCTTTCCTAGAGTATTTGATGCATGCCCTAATTTTCATGCAACTCATATGGATGGAGCTACCAATATGTATCTGGATCTTGTCTTTTGCTGACATTATATTTTCTTGATTGGTTTGGCTGGTCTGCATTTCCTTCTTGGTTCTCAGACTGGTTGCTGCTTTGGAGTTTTCTCTGACTATTAGATGCCTTTCATTCTTGGCTCAAAGATTTGTGAATGTTATATGCACTGTTTGGAGCATCTCTTAGCTCTTGAGGTGAAGATATTTGTTGGATGATCCTAGATAGAAGATCCCTCTTCATTTTAAAGCAGCTCTTATGGGGTGTTGGATTTTTTTTGTGTGGGTTGCCTTGTACCCCCTTACTTCCCTGCTGGAGTAAACACATTACTCCTCATGTTTTGTATTGCAACATTTCATTTAATAAATTCATTTGATGAAATGAACTGGGAAACGAGTTCATGTCATCACTTTTTCAAAAAAAATAGGAGGAAAAGTCATGAAATGGAATGGCTTTCGGGACAATATTTACCAAGGAAATTTGGTCCCCAAAGATCGGAATTGGTTTTTCCAGTTGAGGACACGGCCCGAGCTCTTTCTCACCACATTATCAAATTAAAGTATTTGAGTTCTGCCTAAGTAGATAGGGGTTCCATGATACTCCATTGGTAAGGTGCCTCACTGCATTCGCAATCTATTACACTGATACAAAACATAACTTAAAGAACATTTATTCTATAGGTATTAATTACTCAAATCCATATTAATAAACTATCCACTCCAGTGGAAATACTCATCAAGAACACTGTTGATCCAAAAAATAGATCTCCTACAAACATTTTTGAATATTAGGGTGTCATCGACAAACATAAAATGGGAAATGGAAGAGAGATTCAATTTCCATCGGTAAGGTATAATATCACCATTAGACATGCCCCTTTTGATCATAAGGGTGATTTTATACTGCATTTGGATGAAGATTCTTGGGGAAATTGGGTCACCTTGTCATATCACTCTATAATCCTTGAATAAACATTGGTTGTTTCTCATAAATGACATTGGCAACCATGAGTAACTATAGCATTAGGAGAGGAGGTCACAGGCCCAGGGAGGGAATCCAATTTTTAGAGGCACCATATTAATGTAGCCCCATTAAATTATATCAAACACCTTATTCATGTACAAAATTATGAATATATTAGATCAATGTGTCCTGATATTTATGTATCTTAGTTTTTCAAAGATATTGATATCTCTCCTTGGATTGAAAGACACTTAACAAAGTTATGTTCTTCGGGTATCATCCTTACTATTAAATCAAATCTCTTACAAGGATGAATGTATTACCAAAATAGTGACTATAGTATTTTGGGATGTAATTTGGTAAGTGATTTTGTCCATTTTCATCCCACTCCAATAGTTATGAAGGTGTAAATAATGAAATATATTCTGTTGAATCCTATAAGTTGTGTGAGTTGTACACTTGTAGTTTTTTAAAATGTTAATTGCCCTAATGTTTTATCCATTTCACATGGCACCATTAATTTTCCATTATCTATAATAGAAGAGATAAACTATAAATATTTTCATAATATATTTTTTGGGAAAATTTTGGCTTGTTTTTACAAATTATATTATAATTTTAACCACTAAGTAAACTTGTTTTGACATTAATCGCTGTAATTAGTTATTATTATTTAAATTAATCAGTATACTAAAAAATAATGTTCAAATTTTTAGAAATTATAAATAATTATATTTAAAATATGGAATCCATATTCTCCAATTAAAATCATATAAGTGGAAGATTTTACTTTAAAATTTACCATGCAAATACAACAAGACAACGAGTTTTTATAAGTGTATTTTTTTTAAAAACTAATGATTCTATATTAACTCTATAAATAGTAATAATAATTTAGTAAAATTAATTTAAAATTTAATGATATATAATATATATTGCATTTAATACATTCACCATTAAATATTATTTTAGTTAATAAAAAAGGATAAATGTTAGGGATTTTAAAATAGTTTTTTGAAAAATATGTTTTTAAACACAAAATAATCATAGAGTAAAATATAATATAAATATAATTAAATAAATATATTTGGATTAAATATTACTAAATAGCACTCAGTTCAGAATAATGAAGATTCAAAATATAAATTTACATTTAAATTTTTTAATTTATTAAAAAGAAAATTCATTTAAAAATTCCACTTTTTCACTATTTTTAAAAAATCAGTATTTTCTAAAAATAACCAAAATTTTAGCCAAAGTGAATTTATCATATTAAAATTATAAAATTTCATTTTTTTATCAAATAAATTTTATAAAATAAAAAAAATTATTATTCTCATGAAAATTAATAAAAATCATATTTAAATAAACTATATTTTTGAAGAAGAAAACAACGTTCCAAAAAAATGATTGAGTATTAATGTTACATTTATCGAAACATTACTTTAAATAAGGAATATATATATATATATAATAAGTTAGTTAATAATATTATTACTTCTAAATTCAACAACTAGGTTATAATTGTAATATATATCATTGGTTTTTTAAGATTAGTGTTTTTTGTTTAATATGCTATCAAACATAAAAAATCGCAGGGTTTCGTGTATCTCAACATGAACTCAATGCTGCATGTTAGTAAAGTAGACAAAATTATTTTGTTTAATTCATGAGATACATAGTTTTCTGTCCCTTTTATGTTATCGAGTATAATTTTATTCTTTTGAAATATTTGGGTGTTACAATTATAGAATAGGTTTGATATTAAGAATGGAATTTTCTCATCAATAGGATATAATTTACACGTTAAATGATTTATTATGAAATGATAGAACCATAATTTCTAGTACATAAATATTATTACAACATTGGATGTTCGTGAAATGAATAGTTGTGTTAGAGAATCAAGGGGTGATTTGCATCATAAAGGCTATACAAAAGGAAAAATCTAATTGGTTTAACAATTGAAAAAATAGTATCTAATAAATATTCAATAATTTGGTTAAAAATATAATAATTTTGGTCAAATGAAATAATAAAAAATTTAAGCTCCAAATTCTAATAAAAAATATGTACATGAATCAAAAGAAGTATGATGAGAAACCTTACCGTGATATTTTTCTCCTTAAGTCATATGAGGACTTCATAGATTTTTAGTAACTCATTCATATGGATTTATAGGGGGAAATTAAATCCATAAAAAATGTATTTTGTGTGGAGAGAGATTTGAGTATATATGGGTGACTTTTTTTATTGATGCAAATGTGGGTATTTTCAAGGGAAAATTTAGTAAGGAAGAGGGTATGAATTGAATTGTATGAGTGTATGGTGATTAATGTGGGTAAATTCTTATTATACATGCTGGTATAAATTTCTACTGATAAAATTGAATTCTATAAGTTCTAATATAAAATTGATTTAAAAGCATTCATGTAACATTTGATTTTACTTTTTAACAATTATAAATATTAATTAATATTTAACTATGGTAATTATTTTAAATATATAATTTATGAATACCCATTTTTATGAATTTAATCTTCTTGAATTAAAATTTTGACTCTATTTAATCCATTTAAATATCTATATTCGTAAAAATTAACTTTTATTTTAATTTTTTTTTAAATTATATTAAAAAAATATTTTAATCATTAAATGGTGTTTATATAATTTAAAAAAATTTAAAACTAAATGATTTTAAAAAAAATTAATTTAAATTATATTAAATTTTATATTTTCTTAAGAATCAATTTAATTTAAAATCATGAAATTCTGAAAATTATCATTCCATTAAAAATTAATGTATTTATATATTAGATAATATAATTATTATAATTAAAAATATTAAAAGAATTTTATTTTTTTCAATTTATAAATTTAATAATATTTTATGTTTAGTATTATCAATTGTAACATATAAAAAACAATTGTTTGGAAAAGTGTATTTATATGATAACAAATTAAGTGTTTGATAAAATTATACTTGACATTGATTTTATTGAAATACAAGAGTTTATTATAAAATAAATAAATTTTATATAAATTTAAAATAATTAAAAAATTAATTTAATGTAATAATATTTACTTATAAGAAAAAACCAAGTATACTTTATTTTATTTGAAGTAATTACTTCAGTTTATAAAATTATAAACATAGGTTTTATATAATGATGATAGAATTTTTAAAAATTATAGCATTAATAATCAAATAAATCACTAATCAATATTGTGGATTTATAAAAATATAGGTATTTATTAAATATGAATATGTCTAGAAATTGTTTTTGGCAAAAAATTTATTTTTTTGTACTCACAAAAAAAATATAATATTTTAGAATCATTTAAAAAAGACATAATAATAAAATAATGGCATTCATAACATAAAAATAAATATTATTTGTTCAATTAAATATTCTAATATTTGATAATTAAAAATATATATATAATATTGGAAAATATTTTCATAGAAAGAAATCCAGTTTGAAATTTTAATCATAATTAATTTGATTTAATATCAATTATTAATCAAACAAGTGTTCATATATTATTATAATGAAGAAAATTACTCATTACTGGGAAACATATTCACCTGCGACCAAGGCTCAACATAGGGATGACATGTGGAATGAGAACTTCACGTAAGCTAATGAACCACCACATCAAGCTGAGGTGGGACGAGAAAGCATATAAGAAGTATTAGTTGGTTAATGAACGGAAGAAACCATTTTATGTATCCTCTCAATCCAAGGAAAGTATTCTTGAGAAAATTGGTATTGATGAAAAGAATATAGACTATTATATTATAAAATGTTCTCAGGTCCTGCTGGAAAATAATTATAAGAAGATATCTAATTTTTTAATGACGTTGGCCTAAAATTCATAGAGGAAAATGATGAGGATTTGATTATTGGATTATGTATGAAAGGGAATGTTTTGAGAGATATATTTGGGCTGAGGTTCAATGTGGTAAGGGTTTCTAGAATTTTTCACAGGATGCTCTTTAGGGAGAAGAAGTATAATCCTATTCCCTAGAAAGGTGATGCATTTCTTGTTTCTATTTTTGTTTGAACTTTTTTCAGGGATGCATTTGGATGCATCATGGTGTTTTATAAGATTTTATAAAATATTTATTTTTTTCACTTTTAATTTTTAATAATCACTATTATATTCACGTAAACACAAATTATATAACTACTATATATATATTTTTTAATTTCTAATTCTAATGATAAATTTTGTAACCTTTTGAGGATCATTTTTCTAGAAGTCCATGATTTTATACGTTTTTCCTTAAAAATAATTCCTGATGTATTTTATATCATGACTTACACACAACTACATGTATATACGTACCACTCTACACTACACCATTATATGTTATTAAATAAATTTTAAATTATTAATATTAATAACAATTTCATAAAAATATGTATAAAGATTTTTATTTTTAGAAATGTGTTGATTATCTTATTCAGAAGAAAAATAATCAATTTTCAATAATTTTATTTTTTCTTCAAATATGTGTTTCATCAGAAAAAAATATCACATTTTTAATGTGAAAATTATTAATAATGTTTATAACATTAAGAAATATTATTTTAAAAAAATTTATATCTATTTTGAAGTCATTATGTCAATATTATCTTATGGTCAGTTTATATGTTTTTTTGAAAAATAATTATTTTTCAACAAATAAAAACGATGAATGATTTTTTAAAACAACCATTTATTTCTTATTAAAATTTACCTTGAGTTCTTATATTGATATTAATTTAATTCAAGCCTCTTTTTGTTAGAAATATTTTGATACATTAAATATGAATCATAATTATACTCTATATCAGTATAATTTCATTTTTTTTATTTAAACACATAGTTAAAGAAACATTTTCAGAGAAAAAAGGAGTTTTTATATCTATGAATTAAATTAATCTGTTTTAATATTATTTTAATTAAATTAATATATTATATAATATTTATAATATTTTATTTTTCAATTTTTGTTTCATATGTAATTTAATTAATGTAAATTATTTTTTATACATATATCTCTCCTTTTTAAATGGGATTATGTTATAGGTTTCATAATTATTTAAAATTAAATTATTTAACCTATAGAAATTAAATATATTATTACCAAATATATATTTCCAATCCTTATAATTAAAAAAATAATAGGTATGGAATAAATTTTTTCTATGATAAATTGTAAAAATAGTAAAGTTTTGTTTCCACGGCTAAGGTCAAAACAAGTTTTTCAGGGTGTACACTTAGAGATAAGGGTATAATTTCCACCCACACCAATAAAATTATTATTCAATGATTATATTTCAAAAATTATATTATCCTACCTTATAATACCTGACCATATAATAAGATTTTGCCTTATAAGTGACCAAATATCCTTGAAATATTTTAAAAAAATACATTGGTGTCCTTCACCTCACTTGTAAAATGGAAAGTATTCCCCTCCATTTTTAAAACCATTTTAGAATTTTCTTTTAGAAAATTCATACTCCATAACCATATATAAATCCTTGGAATAATAATACATCTTTTAGTATTTACTTATGACCAATCCTCCATGACTTCATGAGAAAACTAATAGATGTATCACGAAGATTATGTATGTATATTAACTTTGATCAACCCATTTTATTTATTCATTACATATTATAAACATATTGTATAAAGAAAAATTTATTAATCAAGTATCATATAAATATATAGAAGTAATTATATTTCTAAAAATACATTTTACCTCTTCTTCTATATAAAATTTTAGATGAAATTATATTTTATATCTATTTGTTGATTACCACCTTCATATTGTGACATAATTCATTTTTAATCCCTTATTTAGTTGGTGGTAAATATGTCATATGAAATATATATATATATATATATATATATATATATTATAACATAAATAATAATGATTCTAAAATTTTTAATTAACATTTACCTTTCTTTAGATCCATCAATTAAAAAATAGAATCAACAATCATGTGTACGTACTAACTACTATCTCTAAGAAGTGATGTTACTAAATTTTCATCACCTATTTATATGAATGGTTATAAATATATATATATATATTTATATATATAATATTTATCAGGTAATTGATATTATATATATGAATAAACAATTATCAATGTTTAAGGTCCAGAACTGGTGAATGAAGACATACCTGAAAATGAAGGGGTTAACACCCGAAGTGATGGTGATTATAATATATTTTTAAATAAATAGGTGATAAGATTATATAATGAAAAAATATGGTATTATAATTACTATTATTATTCTTCAATATATGTATAATTAAATTTTCATTCTCTATATAGGAGGATAGAGAACTTACAATGCCTGACATACATGTTTTAAGGGTTTTTTGTTATAATATCATTATTACGGGTGGTTATGATTCAATTTCTAAATAAAGAAATTTTATGATCTATGTCACAGAAAAATTATGTATTTTCATATTCTCTATTAATTTTGAATATTTTTTTTCCTTTAATGTTTCAATCTTTATGTACTCAGTATATCAAAAGGATGATTTTATTGAAAACTATCATTATTTCTCTTTTCCAACATGATTTTTCCTTTCATGTACATATATTCAACAGGAAAATTTCAAAGATATTTTTAATAGACTCCGTATATAATATAATTTTATTTAATATTAATTAATTTTCCTAAATAAATTAAAGGGTACCTTTTATCTCTTTACAAACATTGAACTTTTTACTTTTTTAAAAAAAATAAGGTTATTTTTTATTTAACATACACCACATAAAAGGATTTCACGTCCTTCATGAAGACACATATATATAATTCTTCCATTATGTTTTTACTTTGTACATTCAATAAAGAAATATTTAATATTCTGTAATTTATTTTATTATAAACATGTGATTTCAATTAAAATGGTTTATTTTTTTCAAGAAATGGTGTTGTTTTATTTTAAATCTATTTTTCCCCAAAACAATATCTTTTGATTTTGTTTATTAGGATTTATTTGGTATATTATCCAATTTTAACATGTTTATTATTTAAATGTATATTTTATAATATCAACGATGAAATTTTTATCAAACGCATATCCTATATTTATGATATGATATTATAAAATTTTTAATGATTTACGATCTTGAGGTATATATATATATATATATATATATATATGTTTTTAATTTTTTGATTGGTTTTATCATAATTATATATCTCTAAATTTCATTTCGTATTGATTGATATTTCATGACATAAAAAGAACATAAATTGGGAGTGAGCCATGTTTTCATAGGTATATTTTCCTGTAAGATACTATTAGCAGTGGACCATGATTATGGTAATGATATAATAAGGATTCAACCCAAATCAATTATAATTTCCTTATTACCGAGCTATTAATAAGAAAATAATTTTCTATGAATATTTTTCCAAAAAAATAATTACATATTCTAATGATAATTTCTTATTGTTCATGGTTGAATATAGATGATTCAAAAATCATCTATATAAGGAATTTTTTATATAAAAATATATGACATGTTTCATGATAATGATATTTGAATTGTTTTCTGTTACATGCTGGTTTGAATCTCGTTCTCTAATACACTTCTTCTCATCTTATGATCACATATAATATTTATTTGGTATCTCTTATAGTTACATTTTTTTAATATAATCTCACTCTTTCTTATGATTCCATTCAATATGTTATAGAGAATGGTGTAAAGTATGTTAAATCTGTGAATGGTTTTTTTGTGTGGAAATGAATGGGAATTGATGTAGAAAATTTATGTACCTATTGTTCATGAATCAATGGTTCTAATGACAATAAAACATTTTAGTTATATAATAGATCATATTTATATAGAATTTATATTTTTTTATCTCATTTATTATTTATATTTGAAAATTATTGGTCACTATATTTGGTCTCATTGAAACATTTTCTTAATTTTCAAAACATGGATGATGATACATTAGTGAGAACCCTTATGGTATCTCTACATATAGTAGAAAAATCTACATTATTTAAAATAACAGTGTTTTGTTTTTCTATGAAAATAAATCACATACTCGATACTATAGGTGGATGTTGTTTTTTTAATTATTATTCTACGGGATATATCTAAGATAATTATTGGTTGAGTATATTGTGGACATCATTCTAGTGTAAAGTTAATGAGCCCTTACTATGAGCCTGTATAAGAACACCTATGGTAAATTCCATAGTATATTCATATTTTTTATGTATCGTTATAAATGATTTAAGTAGAAAATTATAATAGATGACTTGGTTAAACATATGGTTTATAAGATTAGAAATTAAGAATCCTGATTTATAAATATTATAAAAAATCTTCCGGATATTAGGAATTCACACTATGATTATTTATGCTCTTAATTTTCTATTTTATTTCAGTAAATAAATGAAACTGAACAAAACCATGTTAATGATTCATTTGATAAAAAATTAAATGATTGTTTCCCCTAGGATACAAAATTTCTTGGGATATAGAATGATTTTTTTTGTTATGATTACGTAACATTTTGAAGACATGGTTAATACTGAGCTTCCAAATGAACAAATGAAGGAATAATGTTCTATTGAGTCCTTCAAGAAACATAAACCATATTTTTGTTTGTATACTGATCCATTTATAGTAGAGTAATGGATAAGTTTGACTATTACTATATTTTTAGTTCTCATGTTCTCTAATCATAAAAAAACTATCTTATCTTTTTATCTTTTTAAAAATGAAGCGAACCAATGGAATACTAATATTGAGAATA
Organism: Viscum album; assembly: GCA_963277665.1. Lineage (NCBI taxonomy): Eukaryota > Viridiplantae > Streptophyta > Magnoliopsida > Santalales > Viscaceae > Viscum > Viscum album. The sequence goes on from OY728143.1 coordinate 1,239,378,675, forward strand.
CAACGAAATTTGAATAAATTGAATCCATTGATTGTGATGAAGCTGGTAGATTATTTTTTCAATATGATCATTCATTTTTTTAAATATGTATATAAAGTATTGATTACTTGGGCTTATGATGAAGGATGATGAATCCATTTCTACTTATGAGTAACATTTTAGAATACTTGAAATATTGGCTTTCGGTATTGTTATTATACTAGAATCTTTGATTGATTAACATTTCATTTTCATAAAACCCATTTTCTAGAGGGGGAGAGAAACATGTTTTTTAATAGATATGAATAAATTATTGAATGTTATATAAAATCTGGAAATGGTTATTTAATTCACCCATAAATCTCACTGATTTTAAAAGGTAAAAATAAAAGAATTCCGGGGAAATATCAATAAAAAATATGGAGGGAAGAAGAGAGTTATCAATTATGATAGAATTAATGAATGAAAAATCATTGAAATTATCATAAGGGACTATTAAATATTTTATTTGTTAAAAATAAGTCCATTATAAAATTAAATGATTTAATAGTTGGTGGAAGTTATCTAATAATGGAAATGGAGCTAAATATCCCTGGAATACACCACCCAAATTCCAATGACATAATTAACATCAATAAGAAAATTATTCTAACCCATTATCTAATATAAGTTTTAATTATTATTATCTAATTTAATAACCTATAAATTCCACAAAAAATATGAAATGTTTTAAGATCACTATTTCTGATGTGGGGTGTGGTAATGAATTATTGAAATATAAACACACCATCCACTAAAAAACATCAATTTTTTTATATTATTCTCATTATAACCAAAATTTTATACCTAAAGCACATATAATGGTATAATATATACACATCAATGAATTAATATTTAAATATTAGTTAAAACTTCAAATGTTACGATGGATGTATCTCATGTTTATAAATCTTCCTCTATCATTTCTGTGGAAATGTAATCCCTAAAAATAAATTTATTCATAATCTATATGAATATGTTATTTTTTTTCTTGATCATTGAATTTTTTTTATATTAATATCATATTAATTTCTGAGAATGGAATTAGTATTTTTAATTCATCACAACCCAATGATTTCTAATGTTTCTAAGAAAAATGATCATCCAATAGAAATTATATGCATTACATGGGCCTTGTTTTCTATCAAAAAAGGTATTTAACTCATATGGTTAGGGACACAATCAAAAACATATATATTCTAATATTATTTGAGTTTATTGATTCATTTAAAGTAGTGTCAAGTAGTCTTCCAATGAATCATTATGCGGATAATTCTATAAGATAAATAATTGGTGCTACATATATTTTAATGAATCCATATTGAATTGTTTTATTTTAGTTGTTGGAATTGAAGAATAAAATTGATGAGAATATTTATAATGGATTACTTTATCCATTTGTGTCATAACGGGGTGAACCTATGTTTTTTATAAAAATAATGGTGCATTAATGGGACCCTATATTGATAATTGGGAACATAACAAGATCACATCTTAGAATAAGTATCATATACCCGATATTGATGATTTGTTCAATCAATTAAAAAGGAGATAAATATTTTCAAAAGGTTAATATTAGATCTGGATATTTCAATTGAAGGTAAAAGGGGAATATATACCAAATAAAACATTCATATTATTGTATAAAAACTATTTATTTTTGTCTATTCTATTTTGTAATATTGATTTTCTAACTACCTAAATTTTTTCAACGAATAATTAATTATGATATTAAATTGACCATAATATGGTAGATGTTATATATTAAATTATTATATATTAAAAGATAATGTAAAATAATTAATATCACTTGGGGTTTGTACTAGAGATGCTAAAAAATATGTTAATTTAAAAAAAATATACCAAGTGTGAATTTTGTCTAGAAAAATTTTATTCTTGGGGAATATAATCTAATGAAAATGTATATCAGAGGACCCATTAATGATAGATATCATTTAACAATGGACCAAAATAACCATTTCATCTATTATCCCTTTTTTATAGGATTGGATGGATCTTATCAGTGTCTATGAATGATTTCTTCTAGACATATAATCCACTCACTAAGTTACCATATAAGGTATTGAAGTTTTTATGGGAAAATGAATGTGAGAAAAGTTTATAAGATCTTCGGAGAAGTACGGTTAGTGAACCTATTCACATTGTCCCCTAGAGTTGAGAAAGAGATTTCATCTATAATGATGCATCAAAATATTATTTGGGTGTGTTCTTATGTATAATGATATTGTTAAATGAAATTATTCATGAAAGATGATGGATCATGAGAAAACTTCCCCAAAAAATATTTTGATTTAGGAGTGGTAATCATAGTATTACATAACCAATGGTTTCAACTATATAGGTAAATTGAAGACATATATTATGATATTAAATGATTAAATTATATTTTCTACCATAATGAGTTGAATATAAACCATTAAATATTGTTTAAGATGATGAATGATTATGATTGGTCAATACAATACCACCCTGGGAATGTGAACATGGTGGTTTATTCTTCATGTACACATGATCATCCAAACTTATCTATGATGAATATCAATAAATATCAAAATATATATCGATTTGAAAAAAAAGTAATTACTAATATTAAATTAATGGGATAAATATTATACTCCATAAATGATTTTCCAACCATATATCCATTTGACGATTATATTGGTGTAGAAGAAGGATATGGGGATAAAAAAACATGAGAAATATTCTAGAATACGACAATAATTGGATAGAATGTTAGATTTTGAAACTGAGTATTTGTATCATCAATACTATACACTAATATGTAAATAATTGAATAATATCACAGCTTATCATTTAATATTCATCATTAAAGAATGAAAACATGTAGAGATATGAATGATTATTATTAATTGTACAACTTGATGATTAATTTTATGGTGTATATATTTCAGTTCTTAGTATGTAATTATCTTAATTCTATGAGGAATAATTCTATGGGGATGTTACAATAATTAATGATACCAACATGGAATTAAGAAAACATCACCATGGGTCATCGTCAGTCTCCCCAAGACATCTAAAGTCCATAATGTAATTTTGGGTTGAAATTTGATCTCCTTTTAACACCGATTTAGTTAATTGTGTTAAGAGAATATTTTTATCATAATAATTATTCTATTATATACATTAAATAAATAAAAAGTGTATCATTTTTACCATGGTATATTGTATCTAATTTGAACTTTAGGATTAACATGATGTTCTAGAGAGGTCTTCTTCATGATATAGATACAAATTTGTTTATATGTACTTCTTATCATTATATAAGGATGATTATTTTTTAATGAAAATTTAAACACAAGAAGAAATTAATGATATAATGTTCTCTAGGTTTTATAAGTTATTGGGATCAACACCTTACCCACATCATGTTAACATATAATATCAAAGTTCACTAGAAAATTTAAATTCTCCCACATGAAAACCATTATAGAAGGATGTGTAGAAATATGATATACTAGTCCATATTTGAATATATAATTATATCGGGACATTATAAGTTGAAATAAATTTATGGGAAGGTGAGATCGATTCATGGCCTTATCCAGGTGGCTGAAATTTGGAAGAAGATTTATACTAAAAATCATTATATTGATTTATAATTTTTGGTCGGTGAGATGTTTTTATAGTGAATTTCACATTTTAATAAGGTCATGAGAATCAAAAATAAGGGAATATTTTCCCAAGGTATCATGGTCCCCTAATAATTCATAATTGAGTAGGTATTGTGTCTTATCACAGAGTAATCCCACTAAAATTTTCTCAACTTCACGATGTGTTCCACTTATCTCAATATATAAATGACTTACGTAATTATCAACATATAAAAAATATAGTGGTGATACTACTAAAACATGATTTTTTTATAATTAATACATGGTATAAATAATAAATGTAGAGATAATGTTCTACAAAATTACACTAATTGACTGGTTATATTTTTTTTGAGGAATCCAAAATATAAGGCTGATATAAGAGAACTTAGGTAAATGATTTATAGATATATCCTAATTTAATTGTACTAGTGTGATGGATTTTATTTTAGGGAAATGATTTTTATGTGAGTTATTATGTAATACTCGATGATATTGTACGCATTTCTTTTGAAATAAAATATTATGTATTTTGGTTTCATTCCTTACATGCATCCCCAAGTCTAATTGAAAATCAATATTATAAACCATTATAATATAATCATTAAATTGGAAGGTATTAATAGTAATAACCACATTATAAAAATATATAATTTTTTTAAAAAAAATTCAAAATTATAGATTAATTTATAATAAATTAGTAAAATATACTCAGTAATTTAATTTTCTAATTCATAAATGTATGTTTTTCAAAAATGTGGTTTTCCTATTTTTTCATTTCAAAATATATTTATTTTATACCACTTTTTCAAATTTTATTTGAGTAAATGAATATATTTTTAAAATTTTTAGGTTAATATTATCATAGGGTGAATTTTAATTTGTTTTCTATAAAAAATTTATTTTTCGCTGAATTTTGAAAAATAATGACCTTCTAAAAAACAAGGATTTATATTCAAGTAATGTATGAAAATAATTTAATTTTATCTTAAAGAAAAAATTGCCCATTATAATTTTAAATAATTTAATTAATTACAACTAAATTATCAACAAACTTGATTATGATAAATTATTATTATGCGGGTTCAAAGATGATTTTTCAAAAAAAATGAATTTTGTGAAAACAATGTGTTTTAATCTTATAAAATTAATTAATCATGCTAAATAAATGGTTTAATGGAATATGTAAATTATATATGTAATATAATAATTTATAATTAATTTAATGATTTTATCTTTGAAATGAATAGAAATAAGTTGTTATATAAATAAAAACTAATATTTCTAAAATGAATTTTCATTACGGTTTTAACGTTTACTCATAATTAAATTCATACAATACTAGAAATTTAATTTGGTTAAAAAAACTATCTATTAAATCATAATTATTGTTATAATCTAATAGATCACCTTAATTTTTATTTAATTTGAATACTAATTCTTTTAAAAAAATTACAACTATTATGGTAATAATGTTCATACAAGGTGTTTAAACCAAAATATACATATATTATTTCCGAAACACCTATAAAAATATAATAGTTTTAATTTATTTTAATATTATCATATCTAATAATCAAATATTTGTAACATTCATCCAATTTTCCTTGAATGTACACCTATACCATTAAATATGTTATGAAATTCTATGTGTGTCCCTCCCAACACTTATAAAAGGGACCTCTACTTAGGATGTCTCTAAAAGAAGAGGTATAGATCTTAACCAAGTACATAAAATATTATATTCTACTCTAAATGTTATTAAAATGTTGTAAATATCAAAAAAATATTAATAAAGTATAAAAAATATACAGATATTGTTTAATAGTGATGAAACAACCATTTACCCCCTCTAATACATCAAATGAGATATCAAAATATCGATCATGATTACATCTAAACTACCACCTAAATATAGTGATATTATTTAGTTCTCATCCCTTTAATTATATGGATGTTATTATATAATATTTAATTTTTATTCGTATATTAAATTTATTATAATATAATTATTATAGAAACATGAATAATTATTTACCTTCTTTTCCATTTACTAAATCAGAAATATATCACTCATGTGTATGTATGGACTACCATATCCATATAGTGATGTAGATTATTTTTCAACACAAAATTATATTAATGTTTATATATATATATATATATATTAAATAATAACTCAAACTCTTTATAAGGATAAACCATTATCTATATTCAAAGATCATAACTACTGAACATAAACATGCATGATGAATGAAAAACTTTACACCCAAATTGATGGTGATATTGAATAGCTATTAATGAACTACTTGAATGATATTATAAGTGAAAAATATAATGAATTATTATTATTATTTTGGTTTTGTATATAATTATAATAAAATTTAAATTCAGAATACATGTGGTTAGAGAAATTATGAAGAAAGACGAACCTGAGGTAAGGGTTCTGCATTATAATATCATTTTTACCAATACTATTTATGATTAAATTATCCAATGAAGATATTATATGTTATATCTTCCAAAATTCATATTTATTTTATTTACATATATTAATTTTAGGAGATTAATTTTTTTACTTTAATTTTCTTATTTAAATACTCTCGTAACCCAAGGGATTTTTATTATGGAAAATAAAAATCGTTTCTTCATTTGGCCGAAAATATTTTCATCAATTCCCATATTTTCATTATAATACAATCAACTATATTTTTAAAATTGTGAAAATATTATTTAAATTATTTTTTGAAAGTATTTTACTTTCATTTCATTGTTTTAAAAAAAACATATTGTGCTTTTCAAAATGTGGTACATTTTACATTTAAATGAAAATGTGAAATAATTTTTTTAACATACACCTTATGAATAGTTTTACCTACCATAATGAATAATACCATTATTAAATATTCCATTAAATATTTCCCATATTCCATTCAAAGAAAAAAAATTCATTATTATATAGTAATTTTTTAGACTCAAAATAAGTGATTCCAAATAAATGTGTTATAATATAAAATAAATGTAATACTTATCACTGATTTGTATTTTTATCTATAAGAACATGCAATGATGATTATTATAATTTACTGGGGATATGATCAATTGTGAACTAATTTTATATTTCCCTATATAGTTTATTATTATGATTCTGAAATTTTTGTGAAACTTATATCCATTCCATGAGTTAAAATTTTCATATATGATTCGTTATTTATGATCTTGTGGAAAACAAATGTGTTTTTTTCATTATGTGACATGTGGTCCCATTATTATATATACCTCAATTTAATTCTATAAATATATATATTTCATTATATTATGAGTAATTTAATAGGGAGTGAACTGAGTTCACTATAGATATTTGTTCAAAAATATAGTATTGGGAGTGACCCTCCACTAAAGAAATGATAGAATTGGATGAGAAGTAAAATATAATATGATAATCAAGGTATTTAGGATTAACTAATGAAATTATTTTCATGTTTTATGTGAATTAAAAAACATATATCTTAGTTTTATGATAAGTTATTAAGGAAAAATATTGATTATTGGTGACTTTGTGCCCTTACATTATATGTATTTTGATTCATAAAAAAATATTCCATGATTCATGATTGTGGTATATTAATTTATCGGTATTATTTTTAATATTAAACTCATGTTATCATACCCTTATTTTTATCATATTCAAACTGATGATCTTGGAATAATATATCTTATGATTATCCATACATCGTATTTATGTAGAACAAAATTTATGTTTCCCATCCTCATGCCACGATGAAATGTTTTAATTATGTTTTATATTAAAATTTTGTAGTTGTGATGAACTAAATGGTAAATGATATAGATTCTTTATTTATTGATTGTTTAAACATCCATGTTTCTAAATACAATAAACCTTTGTGTTCTTTATGTGGATCATAATGATATGTAATTCATATTTCCACTCATATGATTTTTTATTTTTATATGATATGTATAGGATGATATTTTTTTTGTTTAGTTTTGAATTTATATAATATTATTTTACACATAAGTATTTAAAATGAAATATATAATTTAAAATTAAGGGGTGTCATATTTTCACTAACATTATATAAATTGCATCCCAAAATTTTTAACTATTAGTCATTAATTTTTGGGGCTATATAATAAATATGAATTTCTAAAGATATATTTGTGTATGAGGTATTTATATTAATATTGTATGTTTGAAAATGGAACACATCATTCCTCGTTATCTTCTCCACTGATTTCTTCATTTTTATAGAAATATCATTCTATATGCCATCCTTTATTACATATGATGCATATTCCAATTCTTTGAGACATTCCCATAGGTTCCTCTTCTGAAATTAACAAAATAATAGAAATGGAATAATATTTATCTCCTATTTTTTTCCACTTTAACATCCATGATAATCTATCAATCTCATCATTTCTTTTTTTGGGGAATAAACTATGTTCATGTTACTTCTCCAAATTCTTGATTGTTATTTTGGATTTATAACATGATTTTTCAATTGAAATATAATATAGATAGGTGACATATTAGTACAATCTCTAGATATCCCATTGGATATTTTTTAAAATTTTCTACTTTGTGATCTTTCCTTCATTAAAACAAGAAAGTGTTTACATTAGTGATAACTAGCTAATAACATAAGCTGAATTTTTAAAGATGGCAAATTAAACCTCAAAATTAATAACACATAAAAACCATTAAATTATATATTATTTAAAACTGAATGACTTTAATTTGAATATATGATTCTTTATTATTTTTTCTCTTATATTCGTTTACCTAATTTTATAAATACAATTCCCAAAATTATCTTGAATTTAAAAATTATATTCCAATCTAAAAAACATTTATATTATAATCTAGAAATTAATTATATCAATTATTTATAAAATAATATTACAATTATTAGTTATAACATAACTTATGAACAAAAAATCTTCAATATCTACTATCTATGATAATTTTTCTCTTAGTTTTTATACCAAAATTCTGTTTAAATCCCACATAATGGTATATATAAAAAAAAATTATTTTGAAATAATTTCATTATATAGTGTTAAATCATGTGCTGTAATAAATATAAAATTTAATATATATATATATTTTAAATAGGGTTATATATTATGATGTATGATAAATAATTTTAAAATAATATATATAATTTATTTTCTCATGGTTGATATTTTAGAAATTTACATTGAATTTTAAATGAAAATTTTTTATTGACTAAATAGTCTAATTCATTTCTACATGATCAAATAATGTATTCAAATTTTTTAATGATAAATATATACACATTATAAAATTATATTTAAATAATGTTAATTGAAATGAATTTAATTGATATCACGCTATTAATCATAAATCATTTTCTATAATGGTTTTTCCAAAACATGTTTTTGTGCCATACAAATTATTTTGTTATCATTAATTTTCCTTATTAATAGAAAGAAAATTCGATAAAATGGTTCTCAAAAATGTATAATTAATTTCATATTGTTTTTCATATTAAAATAAATTGCTAAATATAAAATTTTACTATTTGTATTGTTCCTATTTACCTTGACAATTATGAAATGTTTATTTTAAAATTATAGTTTTATTAACATTAGAAAATTCAAATTGAATAAATTAAATTTTAATACATTAAATAAAGAATCTAAAATTATTTATAAATTTGTAATAAAATATATAAATAGTCACCTATATATTAATAAGTAAAAAAAAATATTCAAAATGCTTAATTTTTAAAATTAATTTTCGCCAATTACTGTTTTTTAAAAATTAATTTATTTTAATTTATAATTTAAATTTTTAAAAATTATAATTTGATGTTGAATAAATATAAACTAAAATTTCTTCAATAAAACTCAAAAATTTTAAATGTACTATTCTCTATTCTTAATAATATATATAAATACATAGCAAAAAAACTATTTACCCAGTATAAATGTTAAAGTGTAAAATTTGAAAACATAATGGTAAAATACTTATCAGATATTTAGAAAGCATATATAATTCCATATATGTGTCTTATTCAACCCAAACACACCAAAAACCCCATTTTTCCAAATTTTGGATCCATTGTAATGTGTATAGTGTAATGTAATTCTTAAAATAAAAAGTGTATTTCCAAAAAGTATTATATTCCTATCTCATAAAAGGTGGTAATTGAAACACAAAAACAAAAACTTATATATATAATTACACCATAAAAATATTCCTCATTAACAGTTATTAAACCCTCTCCCATAAAAATAATCCCTTAATCACAACTAATCAATATAAATCCTTCAATTGCAAGGTATTTTCCAAGGAAATATAATGTCGACAACATAAGTATTATCTCGTTCATATGTTATTATTATTAATAATACAATTCAAAATATATTATATACATAATAATATAATGATATTATAATAATTACTAGAGTCATATTTTATTATATTAATCAAATAATAAATATAAATTCCACTTCATCTGCAAAGAAAAACCAAAGATTTATTAGTGTATTACATAGAATACTGACTTCACAAAGCGAGGTCATCCATTTTTCATCCCTGAAATTAATGGCTGATAAAATGGGTATAATTACTAAATTAATATGAAATATATAATAAAATTATTATTATCAAATTTAAAATAAATATCTACATTCACCACTGTCATGCATTAAGAAATGAGACGATAATCATGTGTACCTACAGACTACAATGTCTATAAAAAACATTTTCTGTTTTCACCTAGATTTATAAAAATTGTATAAAAAATAAAATAATTTACAAAATAATAAATAAATTATAATTATATAATTATAATTATTTTATAGTGATATTATGTCAAAATACATATCTCATTAACCATACTTACTAATCGAGTTAAAACATTTTAATGTGGGGGTCAGTTTTATAATATACATAAATGATTATGTAATACAATATTATGGATGAATATGGGACCATGAAAATTAATATTAATGTAATATAATAATAAAATAATGACTAGTTTATTAATAATGTAAAATTATATTAAATTTTTTAAAAATTATTAATGTATCATGTTTCTTTTGCTAAAATCTATGAAATAACCGACATGTAATTCATTTTCACACATCATTAAAAAGTAGTTATTGAATGTTAATATATATATATATAATTAAATACAAGATATCAATTAATGTATCATAAATTATATATTGAAAATAATCATTCTTTTAATTGTTGGGATATTATATCAACATTATAAATCTTGCGGAAACTATTACAGTTACTAACAATTGATGTTCACAATGTGTTATAACCAATTAATATACTCGTGATACAAATTTATAATAAGGACTATAAAATAGTAATATTTAAGGATAAGGTTGTAAAATAAGATATTATGTTTTTTATGTTTTTTATAATAGGTTATATTTTAAAAAGGTAAGAATGGAAACAGGGTAATGGTTTTCCATAACTCATTTTTCTTTCCTTGTGTTATAATGGTTATCCTAGACCTACATTCTTATAAGAAGATTTTTTTGTACAATTATTGTATAATATTTTATTTAAACATAAATTTATCTATATTAAAAAATAATTTTCACAAATTCTTATCCAATGTATCGATACTTAAATGATTTTTATACTCATAATGGTTTTCAAGTTGATTTTCTATAATTGAGACACATTAATACTATACACCATGTTTAGTTTTGGATTATATAATTTCCACACAATTACAATGTTTATATCGCTATTATAATATCTTTCCTGATATTCAATTTTCAATTTCATTTTACATTTATTAGACAATTTTGATGATAATGTTATAATGTTTATGAGGGGTTTTTGAGATTCAAATATTTTCATTTTTTCTTATTCACTTTTTTGCAAATAATAATTCAATAATGACCTATAATACCCTAATATGGTTTTATTTTGTATTTCTAACTTATTTTATAGGTAAATCATTTTTTACACCTAATTATTCTATATTTATGATTTTATTGTTTCCATAAAATTAATTCCCATTTCTTTTAATGGATTTTCCTTCCCCGATTAATTTTTTTATATCATACCATTCTTCTTCTTCACCTTGTGTAAAATTAAATATTTTTTATCTCCATTGATGATTTTTTTATATTTTTAATTTTAAACAATATTTTCTATTTATATTTAATAATTTGGGTTTTTGAAATGGCTATTCAAAAAATTATCAAAGGATATTTCCTTATTAAAAAAATTTATCATCCACTCCATATTTTCTTTTGATAATCACTATTTATTATTTGAGGTTTGAATAATAATAGAATATTTTTAAAAGTAATATTATTAAAGTTATATTCACTATTCAATTTTTATAACAATTAATTATTTTCAAGGATATTTTATCTAAAACACATTAAACCAATGTTTTCTTATTAATTAATTTTCAATTCAATAAAATTAATATATTTAATTAAATATGTACTTTGATTTTTTTATTCTTTTTTAAAAAATCTCTTGTATTTTCACATATATTTAACATTGATGTTTTATAATTCATGACGAAATGTTTTAATAAAAAAAATTTTTTATTAAATTATTCCATTTTGAAAATGTGATTTTTGATATACGATGGTTTCATATTTTCTTAGTGGGTTATGATTTTTGAATGTTTTAATGAAACCATGTAATTTTATTGATTAGTTATTTATGAGACATTGAATGATTTTATTTCATGTTCCTCACAAATATTTGGATTATTATATTGGTGAAACCTATGCCTACAACAAATTTGTTCATTAAATGCTCATATTTTATGAAATAAACATGTTTTGTATAAACATTCACATGTAGCTAGGTTCACAACGGGTGAGTTTTATAGTGTTTAGAACATATTATATTTTTATGAGTGAACATATTATGAAGTATGTAGGTTCAAAATTATGGGAAACCCATTATTTATTATTGTAATATATTATATATTTTTTGGTAATATATTCCAATATTTTATGATTATTTATTTTTTTTAAATAATTATGAGCATTAATGTCACACTTTCATATATCTTGTTTTTAAAATATTTATTTCTAGGTCTAGAGTTTAAGAATCATTGACAATTTTTGTTATATTTTGATTATCATCATGCTTTACAATTATCAAATATTTTATTATCATGTTATATTAATATATGTATAAGTATTCTTAATGCTATCCCTCCATTTCATTTTTGGGGGTGACCATCCAATGTACTTGTCAATGTTTTTTTCGATTACTTTTTCAAAAAATTTGTGGTGTCATGGTTTTGGGTTATCAAATCCATGATCTGACCCATTTTAGTATATCTATAATGAGTGTTAAAGTATGTAATCATTATTAAAAAACATGATGCATGAGTCTACGTTTAGTACGGTACCCTAAAATATATGTAATGTATTGATTAGATAGTTTTCTAAGCAGTATATTCATGTCTATATTGTACAAGTGAACATAGTTTTTGTATAGATGAAGTTAGTTTCAATAACTAATTAAATGGATAGTTATGTATATCTCATCCATCACTCTAGTGCATGGTTAATGGTCCCTTACCATAAAACCAATTTCACACCCCCGGAGGATATGCTACACTTAATCAAAAAATTATTAAGAAACTAATATAAATGATTGATTTCCTGTAAAGAATTATAATGTAACCAAACATTACTATATGATTAATACAGTTTGAACTAAAGGAACTGTTGGATAGGATTGAAATATAAAATTTCATTAGGATTTATGATTATATTATTTTTTTGATAAATATAATTCCCCTAAATTATTGACATTTTTCACTTGTGTAAACTATTTTGGTTTTTATTAGGGGTGGAAGAAGATGGAACCATGGGTTTTACACACAATGAAAATATTTACTCAATGAAAAACACATAATAATTTGATATGGAATAAGAAACCTTGTAGTAATTTCAAAATGGATATAGAGAAATATAATTAATAAAATGATCATTTTTTATTTCCCTATTTAAATATAGGAGAGAAATATGGAGTCCCATGATAGATCATCTTATGAATATGATGAAATAATTAATGTTTATTTTTTATATGTCAAAAATATGGGATGATACCCAAGTAAATTTTGTTACATGACTGGGATATACTTTACATAAGAAATAGTGGGTCATCAAGAATTAAATTATCAAAGAAAAATTAAGAGTTTTGTTAACACGAGGAAGAGGAAAATATCTCAACCTAAAAAAAGATAATAATTCTATGTCATACTTTTAGAATAGCCATGAATTATCAAAGCCAATTCTATAATAAAATAATTTATAAGTTTAGAATGAATCAAATGCCTCATACACTTAGGGGTAATAAGAACATTCTCAATAACTATTGATGAAGACTATTGTTTTTATTATGATTAATTTACCTTATCCACAAATTAATGGATGTCTTATTATTAAAATATATTTTAAAAATATAAATTATTGTATATGATCATAATGTCTCTGCACATAGTGCTTTTAATTTTATATAAATCATTTAAAAGAAGGATTATTATATTATTAGAAATAATCATTATCAAAATCATAATATCCTCCTATAAAAAACAAAATATATTTTAAAAATAGAATGGATATGATCAATTTAACTCCAAATTTATATAAATATATATATTAAAAATCAAATTAAATATCATTTATGACCATCTATTAATCTCTAAACAATAACGATTAATCTAATAAGAAAACTAAATCCTTCCCATGGTACTTATTACCCAATTACGGGATACATTTCCCTAAAATGATTAGGGAATATGAGTGTTTTCTAGGCTTGGTAATGATATTTTAGATCAAATATCATTATATATAATTTCATCAATCATATCACTCTTTTATCCACCTATTGGTATTCATACAGGTTGATTATAATTTAATCTTAAGGGAATAATATTTTTTGGGGGTAGAATGTAAATATATAATATTTTAATACATATTTTCAATTAAATTATTATTTTGTTTGATGGATTTCAACAAAAAAATCACTAAAACCAATAATAATATGTATTATTGTTTAGTAGATGTCGAATTGGATAGTATAAACTACAGTAATATTATTATAAAAATATATTAATATATTAATAATGAAGTCCACTTTAAATATCTACCCCACTAGTTTAGTCAATAAACTAATAAAAAACTTTTATAAAAATATCTTATATTCCAGAATAACATTTATTTATCATAATTATGTATTAATACTAGTTTAATTAGAAATTTATAAGAAATATTAAGAAGAGTAAATAATTTTCAATGTTTATTTTTTAAGAAAAAAAATATTTTTCAACACTTTTCTGAATTAAACTAAAAATTTTTAGTTATTTTGATTTATCATGATCATGAATACTTAATAATTTTTTTTTGATTTTTTATAAAACACTTTATTTTAATGTGAATAGTGAAAATATAAATTTTATTAATATCATCACCTTTATGAAATTATTTTGTAATGTAAATATGTTGAATGTATTAAAAACAAATTCATATAAAATGAGATACTATATAGAATTTTGTATTTTTTGAAATACTCTATTGAATTTATAAACCCAAGGGTAGCATTTTTAAAATGTATGTAGTCTTTTAAATGTAATTTATTTATTGGGATTTTTGTTTAATTAATTAGAACATGGTGAAATGAATTTATTTATTTATTTAATAAACAATATTTCAATTTCAATAGTGATTTATTATTTATAACAATGAATTTTATTTATTTCACAATCATAGTTGTAAATCATTTTTTCATAAAATAATCTTTTCAAAATGGGGATTTTTTCATTAGTTTTGTATATGATTAAACTAATTTTCCCAACAAATTAAAATAATCTTCATAAAGTTAATATATTTTTTAAAAAATTAATTTAAATAACATTTGATATAAAAAATGACTTTTACGCTATGAATTTAGATTTCTAGGATAAATCCCAATTACAATGATAAAGTTGAAAAAATAAATTCAAAATTTTTGTTTTAATAATATTAAAAATTTTATTTAAAATATATTAAATTTAAATACTATAAATAGTAAATATAATATAATCATTAAACAGGTAAATAAATAAGATAAAACTCATTTATAAGGTAATAAATACTAATGAAAATTAAGAATCATTAATTTTCAAAATGTTATTTTTCAACCTAAATTATTTTTCTACTAATTAACTATTTTATTTTTTAATATGGGATTTAAATATTTATAAATCTCATGGGATTTTCTAGACGCTTATTTTTTTCCATAAAAACATAAATTTATTTATATGATAAATTATATATTCATTATAAAATAAGAAATCACTTAGTGAAAAACATTACCTTATTTTAAAGTAAAATAATGAAACGTAAACATATATTAGTAAAAACCAATTAGCATGTGAAATAAATATATAGAAGGATTTTATTGAGTCCTTTTAGGAATCAGTACGCCCCAAACTCCATAATTTAGAATCCTTGAGCTGCTGACCATGGAATAGTATAATGAAACTATTAAAATATAAATGTTTTAATCTAAAGTTCTCTTCACCTCTATTATAAAAGGTGTTATTTTACAAAATTTCCAACTCAAACGTATCCTTATAATTAAAGAAGAAAAATATAATGTTTTACTAACCGTATATTCTAATATAAACATATCCTTGTAATTAAAGATGAAAATATGATGTTTTACTAACCGTATACTCTAATATAAACATAACCCCAATTTCACTCATATTTATATGAGGAAAATCAATTCCAAGCAATTTTCATATTCAAGTTCATGTCTCCAATAAAAGTATTATCTCGATTAAATTTTTTTCTAGTTAATATTATTAATAAAAATATTTTAATATATATAATAATATACTAAAATAATTTTCATTTAACATATAATTTATTTTATTAATTGAATAATAGTTATTTGTTCACCTCCATCCACAAAGAAAAACAGAACTGTCATTTGTGCTGTGTGCGGAACACCACCTCGATAAGGCATAGTGAGGGGTTTTTCAACATCGCTAATGATATATGATTAAAATAATATAATTGGTGATTAAATATTATATATAAATACAATTTATAATATGAAATTTAAACTTAATATCCATATTTCCACCCTCATGTACATTGAGATATGGGAATATTGAACTTCCAAACGTGCATACTACCATTTCAATGATGAAAGTTTTCTCATTTTCCACCTTGATTTTAGTGAATTATCTAACCATATTAAAATATAGTACAATATGATATAAAATAATAATTATATCATTATTATTTTGTTATAATGATATTATTTAAAAAACTTGTCATTAACCATTCCCAAAAATTGGCTAAATTAGTTTGTATTTTTGGCAGATTAACCAGCTACAAGAATGATGCTATAATAATCTATTAAGGATTCTTGTGGGAATAAGGTAAAAACTATTATTATTATATAATAATAAAATAATTATTGGTATATAGATTTTATACTGTTATTTTATTTATATTACTTATTGTTGTTGTATCATTTTTTGTTCACTGAAATCACCAAAATCAAATAACATTCATTCCATTTTCAAACTGCATAAATAAATCACTTTAACAATTATATGAGACTTTTTTTAGAAATTATAAGTTAAATATTATACTATCTTAAATTATATATTAAAAATGAACTTGGGGTCATTGAATGGGAAAATACATAAACAATATAAACTATCCACAAATGATTAAAGTAACTAATAATAGATGGTCATAATACGTTATGACTAATCAATGTACTCATGATAGAAATTGATAATAATTATTATAAAATGGTAATATTTATGAATAAATTTTTGAAATTTGATATTATGTTATTGTAGTTTGTTTTAACGTATTTTTGAGTGTGATTAACTAAGTTAAGAACCAAGGAAGGTATTTTTGGTAAATAATTTTCCTTTCAACGAGTTATAATGGTTATTCTTGAATCCCATTCTCTAATGTTTAAATATTTTATCATATTATTATATATAATTTTATTCCCATATTCAATAATATATAATTTTAGTTTATTTCTATTAATTCAATTACAATGTATCATTACATCACTGATTTAGATATTCAGAATGTTTTGACTCTCAATTTCCAGTCATTCATAAATGTTTATGTTACACAACATTCATATATTTATATGGTGTACATACCACATAATTATAATTATTATATCATTATTATCTTATATTTATGAATTTTAATGGTTTATATTAATTTTATATTCATCATGGGTTTTTATTTAAATGTTATAAATGTTGTACATTGTTTTTATGATTGAAATATTTTCACCAACTCATAATTACCTTACTATGAATTTAATAACTAATTACTGATCTATTATAACTTATGAAGATTTAATATTGGATTTAATTATAATTATACAAGGAAATAAGTTTTCACACCCATTTATTCTAAAATAAGGAATCTTTTTGTAAAACCCTAATATATTTATGAAATATTTCTCTCTCAATAATATTATTTCATTAATAGTTGAAATTTCACGCAACATCGAGTTTAAAGGAACCACATAACATTATTAAAATATTATGTGACCATTTTATCATGTCTTTAAACTGGATGATATAAACATAATTACTAATTTATAAAATAAATATAAAGATATTAATAAATATAAATGTATTAGTAAATTATTATAAAATAATAACACAACTCTTTAGTAAAGTCATTTTATTCTGTAAAAAAGTGTTTTTCTTAAAAAATAGGATTTATTAATTTTTATAGTATTATATTATTATAAATTTCTTTAGTTTTTATTGAATTTATTTGAAAAAATGAAATTCATTTTTGAAATCAATATATCAAAATTATTCAATGGTTGATTTTTTATATTTTTTTGAAAAATATAATTTTTTTTAATATTGAAAACTAATGTTTTTATAAATAATTTAATATTTTGTTATTTATTAAAGATATAACTATTATATAAAAATATATTTAATTACTCTTGTATGTTATTATAATATAAATATAATAAAACATAACTCAAAACATTCAAATTATAATTTATTTTATGATAAATATAAATGAAATCATTATTATTGACGTAGTGCTTACATAGTAGAGAAAAAGTCAAAATAGGTGTCTTATAAATAATATTTGAGAAGTAAAAATTATTTCAGAGAAATTTTATTTAATATAATCTAATACATATTTTTTCACTAATAATTTCAAATTTTTGGGTTATATAATAAAAATATTATATAAATAATTTTGGCAACGTTTATTCAAGGTAGGAAAAGTGAAAATACAAAATTAAATAAGTTTTCTTGTAATAGATATGAATAAATAAACATAATGATAAAATATAAAGGATTATGCATAGAAAAATAATTAATTTTTTATAGTAATTTTTAAACATTTTATATATGAAATAATATCTTAATTCTTATGCAATACTAACACAATGCTTTTTCAAGAAGGATATGAATCATTAAAATGATTTTCAAAACATTAAAAAGAAAATGAAATGAACCCTTGAGTGACCCAAAAAAACTTAAATATTATTTTATGAGTATATCTGAACAATAATCATTCGTGTCTTGAATTACAGACATGTTTGCCCATATAGATGATATTATGTCCTTTTAGAATTTTATTTCAAGAAAATTCCAACTTATGACACTCTTGTTTTTAATAAGTGATATATTTTCAAAATGATTATATACAAAATATTTTTTTGAATATAAATATTATTCGGAAACTTAAAATATTTATCCACATCCTGGTAAATTATTTTTATTTTTTTGTGAAGAAATAATTATCTTTAATGTTTACACAACCCTGATGGAGTAATTATTCATTTAATGTGGTAATCAACAAAAGGATATTAAAAATACAAAATGAAATATTATATTAGATAATTATTGTTACCAAAGAATCATATAGGTTAATATAACATATTATGAATCTATTAAGTAATTTTTTTCAAAGTTATCTTGTTTTTGGATATTTTTTTATATTAATGTAATAAATAGTGTCAACATTTACATTAATGATTATTTATGAATATATTATTTTATTAAATTATTTAAAATAATAAATATACTAAATAAATAAAAAGTGGGCAATATATTTTTGGAAATATATTCATGTGTGGCTTTATTGGCCATTTTGATTCATTTTCCACTTGTAAAGACATGTTAATGTTTAATATTTTTTAAATTCCAAATGTTCCCCTCACATAAATGATAAAAGTAAACATACTTCCTCACATAATAGCACAATTTTGAGCCTTATATCTCAACTATACTCTAACAAATTATTTTCATGAACTACTTTTACACATTATAGAGGTTTCATTTTTCTTAATAGACCAACCCTAGAGCCCTTCATATGGGATTTAAAGCTGTATTTTTGAAGAAGAAATAATCAATCCAACTGATAAATTTTATTTTCAAATATAATTTTCCTCCTTTAAATATATTCTATTTAAAACGAAGTAAAAAAATTTAGTTTCTTTTTTATGATGATATTGTAATATTAGTATTAAAACACAATTATACACCATTTTTTCCAACAAATAGTAACTCATATCATTTCACATATGTATGTATGGCGTATCGAATCCACATATCGATATAATTAATTTATCATTACTATAAATTTCATATGGGTATTTAAATTTGATAAATATTTATATATTACATTTATTATATAATTATACTATTTGAATGAATATATAATATCTACCTTCTTACCTTCTAAACCATTGGAAAACCATAACGTTGCTCCAGTATATGAGTGGACTACCACCTCCACAAAGCCATGTGATCCATTTTTAATTTCTTTCTTTCGTGTATTTTATATAGGATGGTTTTGATGAGTATATATGATAAATTTAATATAATAATAATTCTAGAAAGGATAAATTATTATTAACATTTATATTGTTCCATCATTAGAAAAATGGATATAACGTTCATTAGTACAAGCGACATACTATCTCCATGAACGATGTAATTGATTTTTATATCTCCAATTATTTGCAATAATTATATGTATTTATATAATGAATATTTATTATTTTTATACAATTATTAAAATTTTGGAAATTATTGTACCATGATAAAAGTTTAAGGATTGGGACTACCGATCCAAAAAATGATCAGAAAAGGAAGTAGTTATCTCCCATAACAATGATTTCAAGGTCAAATAGTTAATAAATTGGTTATAATATGTTATAAATTAATAATAAATGGAATTGTAGATATATTTTTATGTAATAAACATATAATAAATCCATATTTATTATACTAGAATTTGGAACATAGACATCGAAATTCGAGACTTCAGGTATTGTATTTTCATCATACTTTTATTTCTATGGGGAACATGACTTAATCACCACTAGTTTCCTATGATTGGTACATATAATTCCCATAAATGAACATTATTATAAAAATTATAATTTTTTAGGGACTTACATTACCATTCCTTTATTTCAACAGTTAAAAATCTAGATGTTACAAAAGTGGTAAGTCTTTATTTAACAAACTCATCATTATTGGAGATTGTTTATATAAATATTCCATTGTGAATTATTTCTCTCCCTATCCATGTTTTATTAAAAACATTTCAAGCAGATTTTCAAAATTGTTTCAAATTATTTTTACCAATGTTTTAATTTTTTGCAAAACTGTTTGAAATGACATTTTTTTATTTCAAAATGAGGTTCTTTATGGATTTTTCGGAAAAAAATACAGAAAGATCAATTTTTAAAATTATATAGAATGAGAATAAATTCATACTACAATGATTACTTAATTATTTTATATCCACTTTTCAATCATAAACGTTTATTTTAATAGAATTTGTTTCCTTTATAATCTCACAACTTTTAAAAAAAAATTCAAAATGGAAAAAATATTTTCCTCAAAAAAAAATTTTATGTATTCTTTAAAAATCATTTCCATTTACATTAAAAATAATTTTTTGTCCTGAATTATTGAAGATATGATCCAATGATATCATAATTATATTTTCTCTAGTTGGTTTATTTTAGTTATGGTATATTTTTTTGAAACATTTCTCTTTTCCTTTTGTTATCCTTTGATTAGATGATTATAAACCCTAATTTTTTATATTTTTTATGTGATGAATGATTTATGATTTTATGATACACATATGTATGATTTTAATTATGTGATTGGTGGCACTGATATCTCCCTCAAATGTAATGGTAAAAGATTAATATTTATTGTGGTTAAAATGGGAGACACGTTCATGGTCTTTATCCACTATGAGAAACTTCTGTGCCCTAATCCACTATAGGGAATAATAATGTCTATATCTTTTTGGGGAAATAGGTGCATCCTAATCTGCATTGGGAAATAGGTTCATCCTGATCCACAATGGAAAAGATATTGATAATTCATGATCTACTATACTGGTTTTATTGGTAGTTAACCATGAAATATGAACTGTTTTATTTATTTTTGATAGTGCCACAATTTTATCACAATGGATTATAGTTCATGATCAATTTATGATAATTTTTCATCAATATAGACTATGTTTTATAAAATAATGGGTTTTATTCCATGACACATTTTTATGATCTATGATATATTGGGTATAAACTTTGTATGTTATAATCAGGATCACAAATATTTTTTTGATATCTTATTCTTTTATATGATCAAGGATTGATATCTCCTATGTTTAACCTTGTTTTTTTTTGAATTTTAGATCAACATTCATCTATTTTCTTTTTCATGGATTATGAGAAAATATGTTAAATGGATTATAAATTTAAGGATTGAAAATGGATGAATTTGGAATCCTATTGTAAAATAGGAAAATATGGGTATAGTGTGAGATAATGTTAATCATTATGAGTCAGTTGTTAAAAAATATATGACATTAACTATTTTTCTTAATTCTCTAATAGTCTAAACATAAAAAGACATAGGATATGTATGTTATCTAATATTTCCTTTTTATGGGGTGTGTTTTTATTTAAAAATAATTGATTAATATTATCAGTATTAATGATTGAAATTTATTTTTTTCACAATGAATTTGGAAGTGCGAGTTTCGAGGTTTTCATGGTTGGTATCAGAGATATTTTCAGATAAGATTGGGTATTATGAGGTTTTACTATGAGGTTATCTGAAGAGATATAAATTTTATCATGAGTGTATAAGTTTCAAGTTCAACATTAGTTCATAGTCTTAGATTACCATTTTGAGTATTTTTGTGATAAACATTTAATGAGGTTAATTAATGTTTGGGACACGTTTATGTAACCCTTAGGTTTAAAATATTAGAATATTTTAGGAATATTGTATTTACTTTTTTGGGGAAATATGCTAAATATATTTATAGTTATTTGGTTTTATATGATGATTGAGGCCACTATGGGTTATTAATATTCTATATGAAAAATTAAATGTCTGAGGTGACATTTGAGGTTAAAACATTTTATTAATGTCGAATAAATTTAATTTATTTTTCATGTTAGTAACCACATTTTTTGTAATGTAATAATATATTTAGAAGAAGAAAAACCCGTATGATTGGAGACAACCCATATCATCTAACAAGGGCATCAGTCATGAACCCAAAATCAAAGGGTGACATGGGTGCATTAACTACAACTAGCCTACATTCTTACTAGATAGTATGAAATTATTTTTCCTTATTTAATCCATCTGAAATTTAAAATTTATATATATTTTTTGATCCTTTTTTATCTTATTACTAACCTTGGTATTTTAATTTGATTTTCTGTTATGTGGTTATTATTATTTCAGAAGAAATTTGACTATTTTCGGAATCCCATATGATTAATGTTAATAGAATATTATATAATTTTGATGGAGGAAAAAAGGTTGAATTGTTTATTAATATTAAATTACATTTATTCAGATGAATGTTTATTCTTTTAAAAATCATTTCATCATATGATAAGCATTTTTAAAAATTATAATATATATGGTAAATAAGATGTTATTCTTTTTTGGATTATGAGATCTACTAGAGGATGGTTTTTTCTTCTAACATGAAACAATAATCTTCAAATACTAACCCTTTGGAGAAAACTAAGGATATGGTGGTGAAAATTTATTGATGTATGAATCTCAACTGTTCAGTTAATTATTTCTACTCATGTTCATATAAGAATCACCAATTTAGTTTCTCCACTGTAAGATAATTATCATAAGAACAAAAATATTCCTATTACCATCAATTCCGATGAATTGTTTATCATTTTTACATATATGGTTTAATATTTTTTTGACTATATACTATGTCAATACCATTCACATTATTATGATCAATTATCATGTCATGTTACTTTAGTTTCCCATAATGTTATCCAATTTTGAAACCTGTTATGTTTATTCCTATATG
Organism: Viscum album; assembly: GCA_963277665.1. NCBI lineage: Eukaryota > Viridiplantae > Streptophyta > Magnoliopsida > Santalales > Viscaceae > Viscum > Viscum album. The sequence continues at coordinate 1,239,402,749 of OY728143.1, forward strand.
ACCTTAATAGTTATCATTATCTCTTATCAAGAGAATGTTTTGTTTTCCATTTTTGTGCTATGTGTTTCAATATAGAAATTTTTAAATGAATAAATACCATTTACTTCAAAGAACAAAAAATTGAGGATGCATTTTATTATGTAGGGGATAATGTAACACTCCTATTTTTTATGAAATATATATCTTTGATTATTTTTATTTCTTTTATTTCTTTTATTTGAAACAATTATTAGTTTAAACAAACATCATAACATTATTTAAATATTATCTGACTAAAAGAAACTAGATGTTAAATTGGAAGGAATGAAGCGTAATAACTTATTTATGGAAAAAATACAAAGACTCTTCTAAATAAAAATGTATAGTTAAATTGTGAAAAATAAAACCATAATTGTTTAGTAAATTTGATTAATTCTTCATAAATATGTTTTCTTAAAAAAAGTGTTTTCTTATATTTAATTGGTCAATAATATAATTAATTTATGGATATCATATAAATTTTATTTTACAAAATGGAAATCAATTTTTAAATAACCATATGAAATTTATTCTATGATGAAATTTTGATAATTTTATGAAAAATTAAAATCATTTGTTAAATAATATAAATTACAGTTTTTATAAAATTTGATTTATTTTTTTATATAATCAAGATAAAATCAACATATAATTTTTTTTAATAACTCATTTTTGAAATTATAATATAAATATAATTCTAAAATAATTCATAACATGAAAATGATAATTTCATTCGTGATAAATATGAAAATCATTTTTTGTGCTAACAAAGTGCCTAGAGAACACTAGACATGTAAAATTCAGGGTCGTATAGTTAATAATAGAGAAGTATCATGTATTTTCAGGACCATATTATTACATATTTTCTATAAAATATTATTTCTACTGATAATATTTAATTTCTAATTCATATGACAAGAATATTATCTAGGTAATTATGAAATTCTTGTGCAAGGCTAGAAAATTCAAAATAAAAAATTAAATATGTTTTTTTGACATGTATATGAGAAAATATATTTAATAAACAAAAATAAAATATTATTTTGAACCTAATAATTTTATTTCTTTGATATAAATTTACTATTAATTTTTATATATATAATTATTACCTTAAATTATTATCCAACACTGATATATATATAATGCATGTAAGAGAAAAATTAGTAAAATGATTTTAAAAAATCATAAATTAACACGATAAGAATCATTATATGTGGTGAAAACATGAATAAATGTCATTGTATGAGTATTTCGTGACCATAATCATCCAGTGGTTGAATTTAAGACCTGTTCGGATCACATTGATGAGATTTTTACATTTATATTAATTTATTTAATGAAAATTAGAACATGCCACATCAGTATTTTTAATAAGTGCAATATTTTTAATATACTACTATCCAAAAATATTATTTAGACTAAAAATATAAATTGGTGAATTAAAATATTTAAATATATCCTTGTAATTTATTTGATATTTTTTGTAAAAAAGTATTACATTTAAAATCATAGACAATGAAAATAAATTAATTATTCATTTAATGTGGAAATAAAATAAATGATATTTAAAATATTAAAATAATTATTTTTTGAGAAAATTTTGGAGATACACAAAATTTTTAGAATGAAATGGCATATTAGGGATATAATGAAATATTTATTTTTTGAATTTATCTTGTTGTATTGTAATTTTTTAAATTTAAAGTAATAAATTCTTTCAAAATTAACAATATTGATATTTGTTTCAATATAGTATTTTATTAAATTATTTAAAAATAATAAAAATATAATATAAGGAAAATATGATACCACAGAGAATAAAACATTATCCCATATTTATTTATAGGCCGTTCTCAGGCATTTAACTCTTGAATAGTCTAATTATATTTTAATATTTTGTAAAATTCAAAAAATACCCATGAATTCAATTATAAAAGTGAACCTCTTTCCTCAATTCATTATTCCATGTTGAGCCTCCTATCTCGACCATGATAATATAAATTATCCTATTAGCTTTATTATAAAAATTTTATAGGTCATGTTCTTCGCAAAAGACCTTCCCTAGATGTAAGAACTCAGATCATCTTTTCAGGTTTGTTTTTCTTTTTTGGGTTGTTTTAGAGAAAAAAGGATTTTTTTTGAAAATTTTTGGAGTACATGCTGTGTACATATATGTATACACCATTTAACCGGTTTTCGTGAGTGATTGTGTCGTGGTTATGTAATGGCCGAGTACGTGGCCATGTGGGGTGACCTGGAGACCACCTAAAGAAGAGGTCGATTAAGGCTTGTATACAATGTGTACTTTTAATGAACATGCCATGTACTTTTATTTTTAATTGATATGATGGATCGGGGTCAAATCTAATAGATAGAAACCTCTCCTTCTTGGTCTTTCTCCTCTTGGAGCAGTGGATACTAACATATCATCTTTGAGCCCCTAGCTCACCATCTGTTCTCCGAATTGACCGCTGTTGATTGTGTTGGAATCGCCATGATATACACTTACTTCATCTAGAAACTAGTTTTCTAATTCCTCCTCTTTTATGAGATCTTCTTGGTTGAACATTTAAGACTTTTTTATAGATATATGGAAGTATATTGTGATTCAAGGCCTGAGGTTCCCGTATATCATTCTTACAACACCAAGGTAGGTGGTTTGTGCCTTTCTGTAGTTATTCTTTGAGATATATGTGAAAAGTTCCAAATACCCTCATTCGAGGTATTTTTTTGTTTCGAGAATTTAAGCCTTCTAATTTCGGCTATGTATTTTTTTTCTGGAATAAACATATTTGATTGTGAATATGGTTATTTTTCCTAGTTATGGATGTGTTTTCCCATGCTTGTTTATTATAGACTATTCAGGCTGGCTTTCCCTATTATGCTACATTGTTTTCCATGCCTATTGTTGTTAGGATGGAGTGACTTTTATTTGACATGATGTTATTTTTAGTAGAATTTTTAGCCAAATAGTTCTTGAGGTTTATTTGGGATGCCATATATCATTTGTGCATGATTTATGTACACTGGGCTATTGGAACCTGGTGTAGTTGACCATATGGGGGATGGATGTTGAGGGCTTCCCCAGAGCGTATGCTTACTTTTTACATTGCGAGACCATAGGGGGGATGTACATTTTGCTCTATTAGAGTGTTTTTAGTTTCCCCGTTACTAGAACACAAGGGGAATTGGATGTTTTTGTGCTTCCTTGGAGTGTCTATAGTTACCGATACGAGACCACATAGGGAATTGATGGTGAGTGATTCCTTAGAGAGTCTTTGATAAAGCTAAACCAGATGGGTTAGACTGTGAGTACATCCCAAAAGGTATATTGTGATTGATATTTCTTAACCAGAGGGGTTAGGATGTGGGTACTACCCATTGGTTTACTTGTGTTTTCATTTTATGCTTACTTGATAAATGAAAATGAATGCAATTGAAATTTTAGGATTGTTTACTTTTTAGTACATCCTTTTTTACTGATACATTTTTCTTATAGACTACCATATATATTCACTAACTGTTAGGCATATATCTTTGCTTGGTTACCTACTGGTATTTGTCTCACACCCTGTTTGGGTCATTCTTTTGGGTCTAAATAGATTTTATTGCAGCAGGTATAGATAAGGGAAATCTCCCTTCTACTTCAGGTACTTGATTATTATGGAGCTAGAGAGCTTGGGACCAAGCTGAGGCTTGTGATGATGATAGTGTTATTTACTTATTTTCATTTTAGATTAATTTAGTACTATATTCTAGCATTGTGACTTGTTTGTCTACTTTCCTTGATACTTGTGACATGCATCATTATTGATATATGTACATTATATGGTTTCTTATTTACTTCTAGTCTTCCATTGTTTACTATTATATGGTATTATTACTACTTATGCTACTATTATCTTTTTATTTTCACTGCCTTAGTCTGCCAATGAAGGAATTGTTTCCCCACTATTACACCCAACACCCTTACTACTAGTTGGTAGCCTCTATCATTTAGGGAAATGCACTTGAGGCCATGTGACCAACCGGGTACAGGGAACCTCGGGGCGTCCCTCGGAACCGAAACGTTATAAATTTGTATCAGAGGTATTATTTTCTTCTTGACTTATATTTTGTAGCCTATAGATTGGGATAGGAAGGAATAGGTACTTGATAATAAGTTGTTCCTTGGAGAAGATAATCCGTGTACAGGGAAAAGAAAATTTACCTCGTATATTGGGATTCTTCATGTTTTGAAATTATTATATTTGATTAGATTACAATGTTGGGTGATTCACATCATTTTTGATGTTAAAATTGATAAAATTGAGGTTCTATTTTTTTCTAACCCAATGAGATGTGAGTATGCCATCGAATGCATCATATAGGCACTTTCTAGAGATCACACGTCATGCATTATTTCCATTCCATTTACGGTGCATTACTAGTTTCATGTTGTTGTGATAGATATGCATGATTTGGTGATATATTCCTTGATAGAATACCTAATATTTTATTGGGTATTGTAATTTTTTAGGTTTTGTTCGAATAAAAAAACAAACATTGCATCTTGAGGTGTTATGGACCCACATGTATAGGAATTTAGTGGGTCATTGATTTTTTATTCATTGTATATGACATTTATAAGACGTCAAGATTTGATTTGAGGGGATTATGGGCCCTCACATATAAGAATTTGACACTATAATGTTCTTTTTTGTTTTTTTGGGTTTCAGGGTAGATTCTGAGGCTTACAGTCTAGAAAAGCCCAGAATACACAGCAAGTAATGATAAATACATGCCATGTGTCGTTCTGTTCAGGAAGGAACTATTTTTTATTACATATCATGTACTGTATGTACATGTGTTGTAGTCTCTAATCATGTCTTTGGTTGTGTGGGCAGAGACACGGAGTTGGGAAATCTTTTGTAGAACACACCATGTGCCACTGGTACATGTCGTGTTGTAGAGACTATGTGTCTTGTCATATGACTAACAAAACAGGTGGATGATGGGTATCTTGTACATGTTGTGTCTTTAAAAAACACTCCATGTAGTGTTATCCATGTAACCGGTCATGTGGCTAATAACATGGGTCGGTGAGATCCCTCTAGTACAGACCATGTTTTTCATGAACACACTGTGTAGTCTCACTCTTGGAGAACCGTATGGGTTAGTCGTGTAGAAGAACTCGGGCAGGGGATGTTGATTCAGGTACACATTGTGTGTTAGGAGAACATGCCATTTATATGGGGGGTTACCTGACCTGGGTTTGAAGAAGTACACCCCCATGTTAAGTATTAAAGGAACACGTCGTGTAGGGAACATACACACTATGTATCCAAGGTTTGAAAAACTTGATTTCTTTCATTTTCCTGTTCCCTTCTAAAACTTTTAATTTTAGCCCTTGATAATATTGATCCACGGTGTGAATTTGACCTTACGGAGTCATGCCATGGAGACATCCTTCGGTTTTACACCATTTATAGGGGAGTGATCAGACACCGAACATGGATGATCAGGGACAACTAATAGATCCTCTTATAGTGATAGTCTTGGAACCATCCATTATTCTGGATAAAGGAGTTAATGCACAAGTCCAAGAGGGGTTCCTGAGGTTCATGTAGACCTTCTAAGGAGTACCGCAGCCTGCCCCATCTATGGCAGAGTTGATGTGGGTTTTTCAGAAGAATCATTCTCCCACCATCATAGGGGATAGAGGACCGTAGGCTGCAGAATCATTTTTAGAGGCCATTCTTTTGGTCTTAGAGCATCTAGATATGCCTCCATAGAGGAGGGTGAAGATAGATACATAAATGTTTCAGGATTCTACCAAGAGGAGTTGGGATGTGATCTCACAGGAGGGACGCCATCCGGTTATGGCTTGGGATGTGTTCCATCATGCCTTTAAAGATAACTTCTACCTAGAGACTTTTATGTCCAATCAAGCCCGAGAGTTCACGAGTCTATAGTAGGGTACTATCTCAATCATGGAGTATTCTTCTCACATCATAGCATTGCAGTACTTCACGCTCATTCCAGGGGGTGATGAGTTATTTCTGGTGAGGATGTTTGAGGATGGCCCAGGCAGAACATCCATTCATAGGTGGACATCTTTAGGTTGACTTTCATCACATCAATATTCAACTAGATGTTGATCACGCAGCGCAATTTAAGAGATTTTTGAGATGTTAACAAGGGCGTCTTGACATCCAGAGTTTGTATCCTTCCTACTGGCAGTAGGAATCATCACAGTGAGTCTATATGTGGAGATCCGAGGAAGAGGGATGCTTCTTCAATACGATGAGTTCGTTCCACCAAAGAACACCAAGGAAGACAGGTCACGGATGCCCATACTGACATGGAACCTGCCAGAGCTGGCCAAAGAGAGGCTGGGGGTCAAGGACTTCTTGAAGGACATCGCCTACAAGGGCTGGTTCAGCCTGTTCCTTCATAAGGATCTGGCAATCAAGATGCCGGGACGGGGTAAACGGTGCCCAACTGCGGCTCAGAGGAGCAGTGACGGGTCATACTAGAGGAACCTGGAGGCGGGGCAGTACCAATCATGGGGTTATCGAGTCATCGAGGCCCAGGACCCGAATGTCCGGTATGTCGGGTTCCTTTCCGCCTTCCTGAGCGGGTGGCTCCTACCGGTGTGGAACACGAGAATGGGCGTTTGTCCAGCAACACTGGTGATGGCGGGAACCATGGCCGCCACCAAACGGTTCAACTTGGGTGTCCCCGTACTGGCTAAGCTGTATGCCATCCTGGGATGCATCTCACGAGGGGGTCACCTCGAAGAGTATGTGGCTCCTTCCAGATCTTCTATGGCTGGGTGGCAGCTCACCTCAGCGGGTACACATTCCCAAATGCCATTCGTCCTCCGGGAGATGGCCTGTGACCGTCCTTGCTGAACATCGCAGGGTTGGCGTCGATGACGCTCAACGAGAAGGGAGTGAGAATCTGCATCGGCAACCACAACAACATCCACTTCAGCACGTTCCCCACCCCGATGGCCAGATGGTGGAAAATGGGTGAGGCTCTCTGGAACAACAGGAATATTTCCAGAGCATTCGAGGCATGGTGCTTGTGGCTTGGATCGATGGGAAGGTGATCTACGAGCCTTACATGCCATCCCGATTCGCTAGGCAGTTTGGGTGCCTCCAACGAATGCCAAAGAACGTATTCACGACTATCTAGCAGGAGAGGAATTTATGTGTCCTGTTCCAGATGTGGTTGATGTTCACCACCTTTAGATCTGGTGAATTCATTACTCTTCCTCCCACCCGGGTTGACGCCGGCCTGGAAACTAAGTATGTCGAACACTGGACCATCGCGTACCCTGAGGGGCTTTTACGCAGGCGAGTCTGGCAACTCGAGGTTACTCGCGCGGAAACCAGGGAATGGGGGAGAAGGAAAGGGGCTGCCATAAGAGGGGAACAAGGGACGCGTTAGGCAGCGAGGCCTGCGCAAGTCGAGACTTCAGCAGCGGGAACATCACGCAGCACTACCGTGACCTCGTTTCCCATGGGGGTCACATGGGGCGTCTAGGGAAGTGCCCAGGAAGTAGATAAGATACCTTCTCGAACCTTCCCAAGAGGCAATTTTCCCGGCACTGTGGTCGGCCTGGATGACCCTACGACAATCACGGAGCGTTGATGTCATCTGGAAGAAGATCATGCAAAACGGGATCCAGCTACCAGGGGTCGGGCTCGTTCGAATTACCCACCAGGTGAACTTCCATCGGCAGCATGCTTATTTGACAGCCATGGACGCATACTCACGCCAAAGGGGTCAGCATGCGGAGCCACCTTTCTTAGTGAAAGTGATGCTCGGCCAGGATCATGATCCGGAAGCGATGCTGCCGGGAGAAGGTGACAACGAAGAGGATTCAGAGGGGGAGCAGGAGACCGGAGAAGACGAAGGCTAAGGAGAAGATGAAGAAGAAGGAGAACCCGAAGATGAGGGGTCACAAGGGACAACCTACCAAGGGAGTCTCCGAGAGAGCAGCGAGATTGTCTGCTATGATCTCGACATAGCCTAGATACTCGAGGTCTATCTCTATCTTCATTCATTTTCCTTATTCTTCCATTCTCCTTTTCAACTTCTAACCCATTTCCCTGCCTCACTCAAGAGCATCTGAGCATTGGACGGGCATCCCCACCATAGGAGGAGGGAGGAGAGGAACTGATGGGACATGACGGGGATCCGACACCCATAATTGAATTAACAAGCACAGAGGGTTCCCCTTTCATGGAGGCTCATGTAGTGGCCGAAACATTGGAGACTGACGCTCTGGACTCCTGTAAGTCTCACGCTTCACTACTGGCGCTTGTTATCAAAAGATCCTAACTAACCAGTGTACGCCTTGCGCAGTGATCTCCACATTGGAGGCTCGTTAGGCTGCGGAGCCTGGGCCGTCCGTGAGCGGACCAGTGGTGGACATACCACCTTATTCAGAACATGCTCCCCGCACTGAGTCAACCCTGGAAACTGGTGAGCAGGGGGCATCGGGAATTAGTGGCGTTATTCTTGAGGCAATGCCGGAGGTTGACGGGGCCACCGTCGCTGCTGGGGCGAGAGAGGAATGTCACCCAGACGTCGAGGATCTTATTCCTCACGAAGACATCCCTGGGGAAGATCCTGTTGCCGATCTGCTGGCTGCCTTCCCTACATACCGATCCGCTGACCCTGAGGAGGTAGATGACTCAGACTCAGAGGCATCCAAAGAGAGCCGGATGACATGGCGCAAAGGGTGGAAGTGTATTCGACGCTTCCTCAGACAGCCCCAGTCTGATTGGCTGAGGTGGATGGGATCACTCCAGACCTGGGTATGCTTCTTGTGCGCCGGAGGGGCTGACGATCAGTGCCTTCATCTGATGGTCCGTGATTACATGGCCAAGAATATACACGAGAGAAGCCAGTGCGCCGACGTTTCACAGTGTCGGGGAAGGTCGGTGAGCGCCCGAGCGTTACTGAGGGCGGAGCAGGATGTCTGGCACCTAGAAGGTCAGGTGGAAGATAAGGAGGCCTTCATCGCAACATGCTCTGAGCTCGTGGAGCAACTGACGGCCCAGCTGGCTGACAGGCAGGAACAACTGATGGAGGCGAGTCACCATATGACTGTACTTCGAACCGAGCGGGTGGAGGCACATTCTAGGGTTGGTGAGATGCGCTCTGCGGCGGCCGATGCGGAGAGATTCTTAGAGGAGCGAGAAGCGGTCCTAGAGGCTACTGGCCAAAGGGTAGCAACACTGGAAAGATCGATTCAGCACGCTGATCCCTAAGGGATTTGTTTTGGCCATCTCATGAACCTATTGCTTGTTCTTCTCATCAACTCAATCAAACACATGGCCAAATAATTCATTTTTACCCTTGGTTTAGCATGCTCACCCATAATTCCGAAACGAATAACAACTCATCTCTAAGCTCCCGTGGGTCGCGCCCAACATGAGAAGCAAAGAATGCTCGTGATAACATTTCGTCTAACTGTGGGGCATTGAACAAGCTTTAGGCATCTGAAATTGGGCCTGGATTTCTGAGGAGGAGACCTCAGACGGATTGATATATCACCTTCTCAATGTGCTCTGACACACGAGCGGGGCAATGTCGGGGGCAATGTCGGTAGTTTAAGGTCATGCAGGACCATACAGATTAAGGTCATGCTGGACCGTACAGTTTAAGGTCATGCTGGACCGTATAGTTTAAGGTCATGCAGGACCATACAGTTTAAGGTCATGCTGGACCGAGTGCGGTTTAAGGTCATGCAGGACCACACAGTTTAAGGTCATGCAGGACCATACAGTTTAAGGTCATGCTGGACCGAGTGTAGTTTAAGGTCATGCGGGACCGCGCAATTTAAGGTCATGCAGGACCATACAATTTAAGGTCATGCTGGACCTAGTGCAGCTTATGGTCATGCGGGACCATACAGTTTAAGGTCATGCTGGACCGTACAGTTTATGGTCATTATGGACCGTAGAGTTTAAGGTCATGCAAGACCATACAGTTTAAGGTCATGATGGACCGAGTGCAGGCTTAGGAAAAGTACTGATTGAGGAACCTGGCGTTGGTGGGAGGAGTTATGCGCTCACCATCCATTGTCACCTGGGAATACGCGCCATTAGGATAGACCTTATGGAAAATAAAAGGCCCCTCCCATTTAGGCTCTAACTTGGGTGGTTTCCTTCCGGGAATCTTTGGCGCTCTGAGAGCCAGCACCAGGTCACCTCGCAGGAAGGAGCGGAGGCAAACCTTCTTATTGAAAGCTCGATCCATCCTACTCTGATGCCTTTCCATGTTATGTAAAGCACGAAGCCTAATTTCATCTAGCGCTTCCAATTCGGCTAGATGGATTTCGGCAATTCTATCCAGTCCTTGTTGGTCGTAGACCACCATGCGTAATGAGGAAAACCGGATCTCGATGGGTAGGACGACCTCAACTCCGTATACCAGGGAATACGGAGTCACCTAGGTGGAGTTACGAGTCGTTGTACTATAAGCCCAGATGGTGTTGGAGAGCTTGTCTGGCCAACTTTTCTTGTTCTTACCAACCATATTTTGCAGAATGTTAGAGAGGGTTTTGTTAAACGCATCAATATATCCATTATCATGTGCATTATAGAGGGAGGTGTAGTTAGAGCGAATGTTGTACTTGGTGTACAACTTCTTCAGCTCGGCCACTCTGAAGATAGTTCTGTTATCCGTGATGATAGCATGAGGTACTCCAAACCGATAAATGATATTGGAGATCACGAGGTCAGCGATAGAACAGGCCTTGACTTCCCTGAGCGGGATTTCCTCCACCCACTTCGAGAAGAAATCCATAGCGGTTAAGATGAAATGGAACTGGCGGGCCGTCGCCCGCGGGTAAGGCCCCACGACATCCAACCCCCAGACTGAAAAGGGCCAAGAGTACTTGGTAGTATAGAGAGGCTCTGGTGGCCGATGCACAAAGTTAGCATGAACATGGCACGCATGACACCTCTTGGAGTACTCAATGCAGTCATGGATCATGGAGGTCCAGAATTATCCCAGCCTCCGAATCTGGTGGGACAACTTCGACCCGGCATGGTGGGCGCCACAAGAACCAGCGTGCACTTCTTGCATGACATGTGGGATCTCGACTCCTTGAAGACAATGGAGGAGAACACCATCAAATCTGCGCCTGTAAAGGAGGTTCTCAAGGCTAGGACCACTCTGAAGGGTGAACTGCGGCGTGTGGTGTCGGATTCATGCTCGCTCGGCTCGGTCTGGTGGAAGATTGTCGTGCTGGAGATATTCAACCAAGGGCATCCTCCAGTCAGGAACTGTTCCGATTACTATGCCTGAAGCCCCCAAGGACCCTGACGTAAGGGCACCAGCGGTGAGATGGTTCACTCGCGGTCCACGATCGTCCTCCAGAATAACAGGAGCAATGACTCTCCGGTGTGCCACGTGGATGATTAGGTCGTCCTGTTCAGGCTCCGCAAGTGATGCATCCAGGCTGGCCAAAACATCTGCTCGACTGTTCTGCGACCGGGGAATGTGAACGACCTCTATCCGAGAGGGGAACTTAGCTATTAGATAGAGGGCACACTCCAACAATGGCACGAGTTCCGGATTTCTGACTGCTTAGTCACCATTGACCTGCTTAATGACTAGATCATAGTCCCCCTTTACATACAGACGGAGTACGTCAATCTCGAGATCCAACTCGAGGCCAGTAATGAGGGCATGATACTCTGCCTCATTGCTGGTGCATCCTTCTGACAACAGAAACGAATATGGAAGAACGACTTGCTTTGGGGTGATGAAGAAAATACACAGGCCCACTCTGTTAAGTCTAGGATCGTTGAGCCTTCTACCGGTGGGGCTCTAGAAGGCACCGTCAAAGTGCATCTGCCAGTATGGGATGGCGTGATCAACTGAGAGGATTTCCTCATCAGGAAAGCCTATATCCAGGGGATGGTCTGTGGAGGTTGGTTGGGTAGATAAGAAGTCTGCCAATGCCTATCCTTTGATGGCCTTCTGAGATACAAAACTGATGTCGAACTGCTGGAGGATCACTGCCCATTGCGCCAATCGGCCGGTCAACATAGGTCAGTTCAGGATGTATTTAAACGGGTCTACCCGAGAGACCAGCTGTACCTCGTGGTACTGCAAGTAGTGTCGCAATTTTTGCATGGCAAATACGAGCGCCAGGAAGCTCTTCTGGATGGTGGAATATTTAATTTCTGCTTCGAGGATCATGCAGCTGAGGTAGTAGAGGATATTCTTTCTTCCCTCATTGTTCTTCTGTGTGAGAAGTGCACCGAGGGATCACTCTAGGGTGGTCACGTAAAGGATCAGCGGCTTTCCAGAAATGGGTGGCATCATGACCGGAGGATGAAGCAGATACTGCTTGATTTCCTCAAAAGAGATCTGACACTCTTTGTCCCATTCGTAGGCGGAGCCCTTCTTCATGAGCCGGGAAAAGGGCTTACACATGCCGACCATATTCGCAATGAATCAGCGTATATAGGATAAGTGGCCTTGAATATCTATTAGCTTCAGAATATTACTCAGGGGAGGCATCTGACTGATGGCCTTGATCTTTTCTAGGTCAATCTCGATGCCTCGATACCTAACAATGTAGCCAAGAAAATTTCTGGAGGTGACCCCGAAGGCACACTTCAACGGTTTCATCTTCAAGTGGCGAGAACAGAGGAACCCGAACACTTTCTCAAGGTCTTTGAGATGGTCCTGGCGCTGACGAGACTTAACCACCAGATCATCCACGTAACACTCCACCAGCGTCTCGAGAATCGGCTTGAATATGCGGTGCATGGCCTGTTGATAGGTGGCACCTGCGTTCTTTAGGCCAAAGGGCATGACCTGGTAGCAGAAAGTACCCTGGGGGGCCCTGAAGGCAGTGAACTCTTCATCCTCGGGGGCCATCCTGATCTAGTTGTACCCAGAGTACCCATCCATGAAGGAAAGATATTGGAACTGGGCTATGGCATCAATCAACAACTTTGTCACGGGAAGGGGAAAATCATCCTTTGGACAGTGGCGATTGAGATCGCGGAAGTTGATACAGACCCTAATCTGCATGTTCTTCTACCTGAACGTCACAATGTTGGCTAGCCACCTGGGGTAATGGACTTCTTTGACGAAGTTGGCCTTGATGAGACTATCAACTTCGGCCTCAACCATGGCATCGAGAGAGGGGTGTATCTTTCTGGGAGGCTGCTTGAACCCGCGATGGTTTGCTGGAAGGACAAGGTGGTGGATGGCTACCTGGGGATCTAGTCCTGGAATCTCGTCATAACTCCATGCGAACACATCACGGTGCTGTCTGAGAAAGTCTACGTATCGTTGTCATTCCTCGGAGGGAATAGCAGCGCTGACCAATGTAGGTCTCGGGTCCGCCTCGCTACCGAGGTTCACCTGCACTAACTCTTCGACCGTATTGGGGACGTACTCTTCAATGGTAGGAGGAGCATCTTCCATGTCCTCCTCTCCGCTTGTGTAAGGGTTATCCACGGGGGGGAGCCGTTTCAGGGATGCCAGACCCTGCTGGGAAGCTAGTGTCGGCTTGGGCGGCAGATGCTGCCATGCCAGGGGACCCATGCACTGCGGAGACGATGGAGACATAGGCGGTTGATCCAATCCCACCTGGCCTTTGGCCCAAGGGGCCACGCTTTATGACATCAAAGAAGTGGTGGAACGTTGTCTTGAGATGATTGATTCTGGCCCGGTGAAACAGAAAAGTATGACGTACTGCCGTTGCCATGAGCCCAATATCCCGATATCGTACAGGGGTAGGAGGCTCGGGGATCACCGGAGCCTAGATGGTGTAAGAGTTCGAGGTGATTCCCACCGTCGCTTGGACCTGGAAATATGCCTTCCTCTGGTACCCGAAACGACAAAGCAATGCCCCATGTCGGGGTTCGTTGCCTCCAACCGATGGATTGGGAAGACATATGTGTCATCCAAACCTGCCCAGGGACCACTCGCGACAGTGGAAGGCTCGACCTCACCTTCCAGGATCTTCTTTTCTTTGATCTTGTAGTAGCCAGCGTCCAGATAACGGGCTTCACAAGAGGCAAAAGGAGACGCATCTCCTTGGAGAACACCCACTCGACCCTTAAGGGATTATTTGAGGCACTGGTGATACGAGGAAGGGACCACTGCGTGAAGGTGGAGCCACGGCCTACCCATCAAAGCATTGTAGGCAGTGTCCTGAGGGACAACCATAAATTCGGTATTGGAAATCAGGCCACCGAACTGGGTCTTCAGAAGGATCTTGCCGAGTGGAGTTTGCTCGGTCCTGTCATACCCCTGGATCCTGAGGTTGGAGGGAGTTAAATCATCCTCAAACAACCCTAGTTTCCACAACGTCCGAGTTGGGATGAGGTTAATCCCGGAACCCATGTCAACAAGAGAGCGGCGAACTTCCACGCCATTGAACTGGCCGGTGACGTACAGTCGGCGAATGAGCCCCTGTATGGGAGGGTCTTCATATTCATCGGAAAATGAGATAACCGCCTAAAATTCGGCATCCTCAATCGGCTCGGTGTGGAAGGCTTCTGCAGCCGCCACCTCCGTCTCGAACTGGTGGGGGCTCCTTAGAGCCTCGGTGAGCTCCTCGCGAATTTCCGACGACAGGTGAAGGGCCTCAAGGATAGAAAGCCTTGCCAAAATGCTGTAAAGGTGCTTCATAACATCATACATTCAAGGCAAACGCGAGCTTTTTCTTACGGGAGGCTGCTCTGCGATTGGAGGCATGACGGGCCCAGCCGGTGGGACCGATGACTGACTGGTACTTGGCATGTCTCGTTGTTCACTAGTCGGAGCCTGGGAGGTGGCTGCCGCATTAGGACTGGAAGGCTTTAGTCAGCTGGTGGCAAGGCAGGGCTGGCTGCGACACGGACGAGTTGGTCCCGCCTGATCCAACAACACAAACGGTGGTGGAGGTGGACCTGTCGACACCGGGTGAGGGGACCACATGCACTAATCTCTGTATCGGGCCGGCTGCCTGGTCTCAGTAGCATGCACGGCCTAGCTGGAGGTGACGACTGTTGTGCCCTGACGATTCATGTAGCCACAGCTTCGCCGACGTTGGCGACGGCTGGGGACATTGGGGAAGTCCACCTGGTGTTCCTCATATTCGGGAACCAAAAAGGGATTTACCCAATCTACGGTGTTAACCGAAGCGTACCCCGAGCTTTCAATCGAGGAGTCATCCGAAACTGGACAGAGTCTCAGAGGGATCCCCATCTCTGGGGGCATAAAATCGCAAAGCGTGCATGAATATGACGGCACTGGCAGGGCGCGTTCTTTCTTCTTGCGCCGCTGCTAGCTCTTCTGGGAAGAGGTAGGCTGGGATGACGATTCCAAAGTGGCGCTCATAGATTCTGAGGGCTCTGGCTGACTTAAGCGGGCACAGATGATTCCGTGGACATGGAAAACCATCCTACAGTCCATCCATTCATTATACTTCAGGGGCCCATGGTCGAAAACCTGTTGCCACTCATCCTCGTTACCGCTACTGCCATCTGATCTCACAAAGACACCTTCCACCTATGCCAAGGCTGGGCCCAACCTGACTATGTTGTTGTCAATCTGGTCATGGAGCCAGTCCTTGAACACATATCATCACTGGATGGTGTGCCCCAGGATCCGGTGATAAGGGAAGTAGTTAGGGTGATCATTGAGAGGCTCCTCTTCTGGCTTCCGGCACTCAGGCAGCCGCACGATCCTCTGCTCCAACGCGTTGAAGAAATAGACAGGGACCTGGGCCTCGTCAAATGAGTAAGTCTGATTCTTTCTGTCTGGAAAGGGGGTTCTTGGAGGCTAACCCTGACCAGGGGCCGGAGGAGCATGCCGAGGAGGTGGATTCTGATTGTCTCGCCTAGGTGGTGGTGGTGCATCACGAGGAGGTGCCTGCCTATTTTGAGGCGGTCACTGCCAGGCCGGAGGCTGTGCCCGTGGGGGTGGACCCCTATAGGGCTACTGAGCTGGCCTTACTAGTAGCAAATCTTGCTGTCTGGGAGCCTCTATCTGGGCTATAGTAGTGGGCTCGGCTCTGGCGGCTCTCCTTGTAAGTATTACAGGAGGCAGCGGGTCGTGCTTGATTGGCCTGTTGCAGGGCTTCTTCGAGGCGTTGAGCCTTGTCCGAGAAATCCCGGAACCCTCCAGGGTAATTCTGAGTGATCAGAGAAGGAACCAGCTCTTCCTTGACGTTCCCTACACACATCGTAAGTAATTTCTCCTGAGTTACTGGCATGTCAAGGGAGTACATGAGCCCTTCCACCGGGCGACGAAGTCCGCGACCCGCTTATCCGGTCTCTGTTTTCACCTGAAAAGGTCTGCAATGTTTGTCTTCTGGGTTGTGGAACTGAACTGGTAGATAAATATCTAGTGAAGGTCCTCCCATCTAGCCACTGACCCAATAGGGATCTGGATGTACCAGACGAAGGCTGGTCCTTCCAGCGTCTGAATGAAGCAACGGAGCTTGGCAGCTTCGTGCTGCGCCGGATTCCCCAACATAGGCCCACACCTCGAGTTGAAGTGGGACAGGTGTTGTGGAGGATCTCTTGTCCCGTTAATGGGGGCGAAAGTGGTGTTACCGAATCCTGGTGGGGTCGTCATATCATCCACCCATGACGAGTATGGCTTGTCGTTCGGTGGAATTTCCACCTGCCTAGTTTCCAGAGCCTCCAAGCGGGCGATGAGCACTTCCATCAGATCGTCCGAACATGGATTCATGTCGTGATGGGGATCTCTAACCACAAGCGCAATGTAGGGCTCTCCAATCTAGTAGTCAGGCTCAGCAACTCGTGGGGCGGCTGGCGGAGCGACTCTCGGGGTAGTTGGAGGAAACCGAGCATGGTCCCCCAGGTGATCCCGCTGCTCGGGAGGGTTCGGCGAGACGTATCGCGCCCTCTTGCCAGGGGCACCGGCCTCTCCCTTGTCAGCGAACACGACATGGTTGTGGTCTCCCGGGGGAATCTCGGCAAGGGGTAGGTGCTCATGGACCTGCTGTTCTGACCTGGGATTACAGTAGTCAGGCCGCCGCTCCACAATACGTTCGGCCAACAGCTCATCAACCATCTTCTTTTGCTCAACAAGCTGATGGCGTAGCGTGGCCTTCTCGGAGTCTTCCTCTACCTTCTGCACTGAGGCAGATGGGTTGGCGAGCTTGACAGCCCCGACATGCTCTTTACCCTTGTCGATGTTTCGTCTCAGTGTCAGTGCCTCAGTGGGTGTGGGGAGACCTAGGAGGATCCTTTGGTGGCGAGTGATCCTCCCAGATGGGTCCAGTGTCGGCTTTTCCTCTGGGGTTTAGCCTCCATCGAGGAGCTCCACACTGTTTCCCTCATCCAAAAGGTCATCCATTTTGACATCCACTGCTTTTGGCGACATTCCCTCAGGGACGCCCGGTGAATCGGGTTGTCGGCAGATCGCATAGAAAAGAAGGGCAGCGTACAACCCCCATCCACGGACATGCGCATGGGGGGTGGCTTCCTCGATAACCTTGCGGAGTACTTGAAAACTCTGAACGCATTGTTGCTAGAGGGCCATGTGGTGGCCAGGCGACTCTGGGTGCTGGACCGCAGGGAGTGCTGCCAAGTTGACCCAACGACACTACTCACCGATATCCTTGAGATGTGCTTGACTCCCGAGATAAGGCACTAGATGATGGCGAATATGGGAGTGATTCAACCAAAGAGTCTGGAGGAAACATTCAAACTCTCCTAGGGTGAGCACCTCTGGCATATCAAAATCTGATCCTGCGACCGGCCAAAACTTCTCGGGGAAGTGGCCCGCTGCGAGGATGGTCCAGAAGCTCCATGAATCTAGTTCGGGGTCCGGGCCTTGCTTCCCCTTCTTGTCAACCGAGAATGGCCAGGGAGCTGGCAACGGCATCGAGGCAGTTCACCGAGCCGATGGGCTGGCCGGCGGGGAATACGACAAACATGCTGATTGGCCACAGATCCCTGAGTCGTCCTCCAAGGGCTTCAGTGCCCCGGCTTCCACGTCGTGATAGGATGGGTTAGCGAATGGGCTTCTTTTCAAAGCATCGGTGCTCTCCGAGGGTGTCTCTCCTTGCGACTCCTACATCGGTCCCCAGAAATGTTCCCCACACTCCATGACTAAGGGGGAAGGCACATCCGGGGAGGCCAGTGATAACTGCAGGTTTAACCCCTAGGGGTATGCCAAGTCCTCTTCCTCCTGGATATACCTTCGGAGGGAGGATGGAATCATACGGATCTCACATTTGGGGAGTACAAGACTGACACGCCGTGTCCCCATCCCTTCCCTCGACTCAGAGGGTCGGGGGAAGCTTCCACCATCAAGTCGTACTCCACCTCAGATTCTGAGAAACGGACTGGTCTGATTTCTGTTCGGACTCCCCTGACATTCCTCCTACGATGATGACTCCCTGCCTTCCTGCCCCTGGGTGGCTCCTCAGGGTAAGGATGATTTCCGTCAAGGAGTCCCCTGGCCGCAATAGTGCTGGGGCAGAGGGGACTGAAGGCCGGGGTGCAGGAAGCACCGGGGCAGATGTGAAAAGGGACATGGGGAGGACCTCCATGTAAGTGAGCGACTAGATACGCAACGACTCCATACTCACGGCCAACGGTAGGGAGAGTGACCTCATACCCAGTGTAGTGGGCGCAGAAAGGATTCATACCCGGAGCGTAGCTATCGCGAAGAAGCCTTCGACTTTCCAGACTAGTGGCACGTAATGAGCCTTCATGATGGGTGGAACTACCACGGATTGGTCCGCAGTGGCCATTGCATGTGCCCTCGACTGGGATATTCGACCCAACCTGCCTGTAGGGCGGTCAGGGCGTCAACCCCAGTCGGGCATGTGACTGCCCCTACTCAACATGTGTGGGGATTTGGTAGCAGGAGTCAGTAGTGGCTCAGGCCACAGTGGTTGCTGATGTTGGTGCCCCAGGACGTGCAATCTCTTCCGCTCGCGCCCGACGCTGCCATCAGGTCAGATGGGTTGGAGCCGGTGGTGCGGGAACAAAGATTTCCTGGTCCTCAGCCCGAGGAGCCGGATGATGACATCGACGCAGCCTGGCGGGGGTTCTTGCCGTTAACCCCTGGGACGGGTCTCTGATCGGGCGGACCCGGACATCCCCCACCTCATTGGAGTAGGGGACGGATGTGTCAAGACGCTCCGGGGACATGCTCCCGATGTGGTTAAACGTCGGAGTGGGGAGTGGCGGCTCCCTGCACGGCCCTTAGGGGCGGCGAAAATAGTGGGGCACAACCACCTCTAGATCCAAACGGGCCAGGCCCCTGGTGGGGATGATCTTTTCCTCGTCGTACCTACGAACCAAGTCCTGGATCACCCTTCCCTGGATGCTTTCTGATGGGGAGAAGGGGCGTGAGTGCCCGACAGTCGTGGTAATCGGAGCCAGAGTGACTGTGGAAAAGGCAGGACCACGCGGGGTAGCCGTGCCGGCGCTTCCCCTGCCCCTACGCCAGTGGGCAGGTGGCGATCGAGCTCCGGATGTAGTGATCTGATTCCTGGAAGCAGGGAGATGAACCCATTAGTACTAACAGGAAAAGAAATCGACAATCAATAGCCCATCATCGTTCCGTCTTCTGTGGTCGGCGGGAGGGATCCACGCTGACGACGTCGCGGAACGGAGTGCACAACATCCTGACTGCCTCAACCCCTGGCGGGTTTCACGTCCTGGTGATAGGTACCCGGACCTGGTGACATGATGATCTTCCGACATCCTGAACGCTACCTGTCCCCATATTGAGGAGAAGAGCTTCACGTCGGGTTCACCATTTTCTGTTTCCGACGCTTTTACGCCAGGGCACGCGCGCGTGTCTGTCACGCATGGGAGGACGTGCGGCTCACAGCCCCGCATTCCTGCTTTCCAAAGGCGGGCGGCATCCATTCCTTATTCAGAGACGTCTGCTCCTCGATCGAAATCGGGATGATGGGATGTTGGCTCTTCCTTCCGCAGATTCCTCCTCGGAGCTCGTCGCCTAATCCGGGTCTCCCTAATAGACTTAAGACGGGTTCGTGAAGATCATTCATGGCACCATATCTGCACGGACGCCAGTTAATTACGCTGTTTCCTTCGAGACGCTCCAAGGGTTCTCATCGGGGTAGCCACCTTCGGTTAGAATAATGGTCAGGTTGGGGTGTCGTTGGCATTTCTTGACGTTGGGGATCAACATTTCTGTCTTCTTTCCCTTATCATAGGGCTTCTCGAGGGCACGGAAGCCCGAGGAATCCGACATCAAACGCGGGGAATGTGTACCATCTGAGGTTTTCCTTAGCTTCCCATGTTTAATATAGGGTATGCCACGTTTTTAACGTCTTGTGAAGATGGAACGGACTGATCGAAACACTGAGAGTGGATCAGATTGAAGGACCCTCTAGGGGGAATACTAATGTTGGGGCCAACAGGTGGGCGGATTCCCAGATGCTAAAGAGTGGGGTGGAGTGGCATGATCTCATCGGGATGTGGTGGCCCGGGTAAGGATCAGGATGGATGATGAAGTGAGGCATGAGGCTTATGCTCTGAGATGGCCCAAGAGGGGAAATACAGTTTAACATCATGCGGGACAAGATACAGTTTAACGTCATACGGGACAAGGGCATATAGTTTAACGTCATGCGAGACGAAGGATATGGGGCTTACGCTCTGAGGCGGCCCGTGGTGGATATGCGGATTACGCTCTGAGGCGGCCCGTGATGGATATGGGGCTTACACTCTAAGGCAGCCCATGATGGTCGGGGAACCGATGTGGAGAGGTCGGAACGACTGGGTGGTGGGCTTGAACCTCGTGGAGGCTTCATACGTACCATGTGTTAGCACAGATCAATGTACATGTAGTTCGCTGGCACGGGGCATACGCTATGACGTGGCCCATAGGAGGATGTCATGGTCGATGTGCGCTCTAAGCTCACGTGAGTCATGTTCGGTGTGAGAAACAAGAGGCAGCAGGGACTAGACGATCACGTCATGAAGGGTGCGTCCGTGAGAAGCAGAATGGGGCTTACGCATGGTTAGCGGCCCAAAGTGGAAACAGGGGCTTACGCGTTGTTAGCGGCCCGGGTTCCGGGGCTTACTCCAGGGTGGAGGCCCGTGGTGCAACAAAGCACAGTGGGAAAGGGACTCCACTGGCCTCGGCAGGGGGGAAGTACGGAGATGCATGGGTGCAACCTTCCGTAAGAGAGGCTAGGGGCTTATGCTCTGAGGCATCCCTTCCCCCGTGGACAAGCACCACACCGACAAGGAGGATCTCATTCCATGCGAGGAAGAGTCCATTCCCGTGGAGATGAGAGGTGTAAAAAATGTTCGAGCTGGGGGGACCCTGCGTGCGAAGCATGGGGTCGGACCATAGTTTAACGTCATGTGTTAAGGACGAAGTGCTTAGCAGCTTAACGTCCTGTAGCTTGGACGAGGTGGGTTCGCTCCACACCCCTAGGGCTTACATGCCCAATGCCCTCTACCCCTTGTGGGAGGAAAGGCATCAGCAAGGCCGTAATGAATAGGGACCGTAGGGCGAACCATTGGGGGGTCCATGTTAGCATGGTATGCGAAAAAGAAATGGTTGTTAGTGTACCTATGCGGAGAAGCATAAGGAAATTCAACGCAATGGGAAGCACCACCCAAGGGACCTTGAGGATACTTTGTACGAGCCTAGAAGTCGGTACGGGAAAACAATGCATGGCGTGCATTCCCAACAGGGAAGACATCACGTGCCAGTGCGGAAAGGCAGCCAAGGGGCATCAAGGTAAAGGGGCCCTAGGTGTTGCGCGCAAAAGGAAGGTTTGCACGCAAAACACCGGGATGACGCGTAATAGGGCCAGAGTATTGTGCGGATATGGGATTGCGTGCAAGGTATTGTGCGCGTAGAAGTGGATTGCATGCAAGGTACAACGATCGCATGAAAGGGAAGTACCGGGAGGAGGAGGCAAATTAACTGAAGCCGGTGGAGTTGCAAGCAAAGGCGAACCCCAGTGCAAGGTTGCGTGAAAAGGGGGATTACCTGGAAGTCATATTACGCACAGGGGGAGTCGAATTGAGCACTCGAGAGCCAATCCGATTTCCTCAACCCCCAAACCATTAGGGGTCGCCTTCTATTTATAGGCACCCGTCAGCACAGAATCCAGGTGGTGCACGAAAGTTTCCGCGCCGGGAACCATCGGCACACAAAGCCTCACCGAGCGGAACCGGGGCGTGCAAAAATTGCATGCACCAGGGGCTTGATTATTTGAATCCCAGACATGCTTCGTGCGCACATCTTTATTTCTTGCAAGCCCTCCTTTATTTCGCGCACCACTTCTTGGGCCTCTGGACCGGGCCTCTGATTCCGAATATGACTTCACTTTGCCATTTCAAAACTTCCTCTATGAGTTGCGGACTTTTTTTGGCGTCTACAGTAGCTAACAGATTTTGAAGGACTAATTCTACAGAAGAGTGTGTCAGGAGAGGACCCTATTCCTGGATGGACATTAGGTGAGGATGGGATATTGAACCTTCATGGTTACGTATGGGTGCTAGTAGAAAAATGCGGGGAACTAATGTCTGAATTTCATTCCTCATTTTCGGCAGTTCATCCTGACATCACCAAGATGTATCATGATTTACACCATCATTATTGGTTGCCAAGAATGAAGAGGGATATTTCTAGTTTATTCATGAGGTGTTTCAACTATCATAATGTTAAGGTGGAAAATCAATGACCAGTAGGGCTTCAGAAGTAGTTACCCCTTCCCGAGTGGAAGTGGAACGATGATGCTATGGACTTCGTGACAGTTTTGTTGAGGTAACCTCATGGTAATGATGCATTAGGGGTTGTCATTGACATACTCACAATGGTTTATCACTTCTTGTCGATCAAGGATACCTTCAAGGTTGATGAGCTGGGAAGGTTTTACATCCAGGAGCTTGTGTGCTTACATGGGGTTCCACAATCCATCGTTTCAGGTAGGGATGCATGTTTTACTTATGGGGTCTGGCAAGGAATACAGAAGGCGTTGGGAACATAGTTACTTCTGAGTATAACTTACCATACCCCAAAAAAATTGCCAGTCCGAGCATATGATTCGTGTGATGAAGGACATGCTTTGACCATGCATCCAAGATTTTGTATGTTCTTGGGAGAGGCACATATCTCTTATGGATTTCTTCTATAATAATAGTTTTCAAGAACAATTCACATGACACCTTATAAGGATTTGTATGGTAGGCCATGTTGATCACAATTATGTTGCCTAGAGGTAGGATATGTAGCTATATTGAGACATCATCATGTTTAGGAGATCACAAAAAATATAGAGCTGATTCGGAAGAGGATGGACACTACATAGTCATAATAGAAGTCTTATGCTTATTGAAGGAGATGACCTCTGAAGTTCATGGTTGAAGATAAGGTTTTTCTGCATGTCACAACGAGGTTGGGACACATGAGGATTAGGAGACAAGTAAAGATTTCGCTGAGATATGTTGGGTCATTTATGGTTTTGGAGAGAGTCCAGTCGGTTGCCTATTGGTTGTAGTTACCTCAGAGGTAATGGTCTATGCATTACATTTTTCATGTTTCTCAGTTGCAGCATTACTTCTAAAAACCATCTCATGTTTTTCAACCCAAGGAGGTTAAGCTTGAGGTGGAAGCATTATTCGAGAAGCATCATATCCATATTGATGATCATAGTGAAAAGGTTCTCCGTGGCCAGTCTATTCCTCTAGTACGAGTGATATGGCAGCTTGGGTGAGTACATGACGAATCTTGGGAGAGGGATGTTGATGTACAATAAAATTGGTTGGATTTGTTCGAGAGTTCTTCTCCAACGCTACCTTGCTATAGAAATTTGAGGATGAATTTCATTAAGGGTATAAGTTTGTAAGAACCTGTTTCTTCTTTTTTAGGTATGTTTTTTTTTCTGGTTGTTTTTTAGGAAAATATGTGTTTTTGTAAATTTCCGGAGTACATGCCATGTACCTTGTTTCCGCTAGTGATAGTTTCCTTGATATGTAATGGTCGTGTTCATGGCTATGTGGGGTGACCTGGAGGCCATCTAAATAGAAGGCCTGTTAAGAAAAGTACATGCCATGTACTTTCAAAGAACACGTCATGTACTTTTCTTTTTAATTGATATGAACGATTGAGGTCACGTCTAGTTGACATAAACCTCTCCTTCTAGGTCTATCTCATCGAGGAGTAGGGGATACCGATAGATCTTCTCTGATACACTGACTCACCATCCATTCATCGAATCGACCGACGTTGATTACGTTGAAATGTCAATTGTATGCTCTTCCCTCTTCTAGTGCCTCGTTTCTTGATTCCTCATCTTTCGTGATATTGCCTTGGTTGAATGTTTTATACATTTTTGTAGATATACAACATTCTAGGGTGATTCTAGGCATGAGGTTCGCTTATTTCTTTCATACAATTCCATGGTAGTTTGTTTGTACCATTCTGTAGTTAGTCTTTGATTTATATGTGAAAAGTGCATAATACCCTCATTTGGGGTATTGTGTGTTTATGTATTTTAACCCTGTTAATACCTTCTATGTATTGTTTTCTTGGGTATAGGTATTTTATTGGGAATAAGGTTATTTTTTCATGATATGGATGTGTTTTCTCATGCATGTTTGTTATGGACCATTCGGTCTTTCTTTGCCAATTAGGCTGCTTTGTTTTCCAATACTAGTGTTGTTAGGATAGAGTGACTTTTATCTAACATGTTGTGATATGTTTTAGACTATTTAGCCCAGTAGTTATTGATGTTTAGTTTGGCTTCAGTATATCGTTTTTTGACTCTTTACTTACACAGGGTTGTGGAAACCTGCTGTAGTAGACCATAGGGGGACTAGATGATGAAGGCTTCCCCAATGTGTCTTCTTACTTTTTACCTTGTGAGACCATAGGGGGGTTGGAATTTGTGCTCTCTGAGAGTGTCTGTAGATTCTTCATTAAGAGACCACGAGGGGAATTGAAAAATGATTGCTTCCTTAATTTGTATATATTTACTAATATGAGACCACATGGGGAATTGATGGGGAGTTCTTCCTTAGAGAGGCTTTGCTAAAACTGATCTAGAGGGGTTAGACTATGAGTACATCCCACAGGGTTACTTGCGATTGATTAGGTTGAACCAAAGGGGTAAGCATATGAGTACTACCCATATGGTTACTTGTGTTTTGATTTTATTCTTACATGATAAATGAAAATTAATGCAATGGAAATTGTAAGTTTGTTTACTTTTGAGTACTTCCTTGTTTACTGCTTCATTTTGCATATTGCCTACCATATATATTCACTAACAATTAGGGACATATATTTGGGTGGTTTCAAAGTGGGATTCATATCATACCCTGTATGGGTCATGCTTTTGAGACTAAATAGATTATATTGATCATGGTGTAGATAACGTCAAGCGCCCATCAACTTTACACACTTTATTGTTGTGGGGTTGGAGAGCCTAGGACCAAGCTGATGCTTGTGATGATTCTGGAGTTATTTATTTGTTTTATTTTTTTACTTTGGTTTAGTACTATATTCCAGCGTTGTGACATGATAGGATTCTTTCCAAGATACTTGTGACATGAGTCATTATTGATATATATACATTATGTAGTTGTTTATTTACTTCCAGTCTTCCACTGTTTACTATTATATGGTATTATTATTGCTTCTGCTATTGTTATCTATTTATTTCTGCTGCATTGCTCTACCAATTAGGGCATGGTTTACTCACTATCACGCCCAAGGCCCTCGCTGCTAGTCATCAGCCTCTAGAGTTTGGGGAAATATTCTTGAGGCCATTTGACCAACCGGGTACAGGGCACCTCTGGGCAGCTCCCAAAACTATGATTTTACACTAGAGACCTTTAGAGGAAATATAAAGGTGGTTTTTTTAGGAAGATGTAACCTCTCTAACCAAACTCCTTTGGTTTCTACTCTTATATAACTCATCTAAATCTATTATATTAATAATAATTTAATAACATTATCATAAAAAAATTATTAAATTTAATGATTATTTTGAAAACGCCATTATTCACCCACTTTCACATTATATACGAACTGAAAGTCTCACACGTACAGACGTACGACATACCATCTCCACATAGCGATAAAATGTATTTCTCCTTACCATCATTTATTGTTTGGTATTATGATGTTTTTAATATTTATATATTATATTTATGATAAATTTATTCTTATATAATTAAAATATAATATCTATCTTTTTACCTTCTAAACTATGAGAGAATGATGACATTGCACATGTGTATGTGTACACTACCACCTTCATGAAGCGATTTGATTCATTTTTAATTTCTATCTTACCATGATAGTAATGATAAATTATTAAATAAATATATTATATAAATACGATATAATATTGAATCTAAAAATTTTAAATTATTATTTAACTTTCTTTTACCCCATCATTCAAAAAATATAAATGGCGTTCAAGCGTTCCTATGACCAACCATATCTAATAATGAAGTAAGTCATTATTCTATCTATAATTTTTTTATAAATAGTTACAAATATTTATATAATTTATATATATTATTTTTATACCATTATTATAATTATGTAAATTATGGTACTATGATAAAATTATATGGTTTAGATATACTAAACAGAAAAATGCAATTAAAATGATGTAGTTATGACCTAGAACAAGGTCTTTGATAAATAATTATTAATAATAGGATGATATAAAGATATAAAAACAATATAAGGTATGATAGACATTTGGTTGTATAAAAATTTATAATAATTCTATATTTATTGTACATTAGTTTTTTCATGAATAAAGAATGTCGAGACTTGAGATAAGTTATTTTTGTCTCACTATTATTTTTAGGGGACACATTCCATAATCTCCACTTCTTTCCTTTGAGTGGTGTATACAATTACCATAAATTAATTCTATCATTAAAATTATTAATTTTAATTATATTTAAATATCTTTTCATTTTTATTTATGTCATAGGGTTATGATCTAGAAGATAAAAATGTGGAAATGTTTTATTTCAAAATATCATCATTATTCATGATTGTTTTTGTTTAATTATATTTTTGGGAATATATCACGTCCATTTTAATGTTTTCTAAAAAATTATTCAAAAATGTTTTTACTATTTTTTTAGTAAACTAACCTTATTTTTATTTTTTATATAGTTTGAATGGATTTTATTTGTTTTCTAAATAAGGTTCTTTGGAATGTTTTTCGACAGAAATATGGATGAATGTTTTTTCAACTTACATAGAATTAGTGGACTTTCCCAATGTCATGATGCCTTAATACTATTAATCGATATTTAAAATATAACATGGTTATTTTAAAAGAAAAATATTTCATTCATAATTGATAGACATTTATAAAAGAGATGTAAAAATGGAAAAGATATTTTCCTCATCTGTTTTATAATATGTTATTTCAAAAATAAATTTTTTTCTAAGATAATAATAATTTTTATTACTTATGATTTATTTTGGATATAATCCAAGGACACTATACATAAGTTTTATATAGTTTTTTATGTTTATGATGGAATATTGTTTTAAAACATTTTAATTTTACATGGGATATGTTCTGTTGATATGTTTATAAAACCCATTTTTAAGGGTTTTAATGTGATGACATGATTTATGATTTTGTGGATCATATATGTATTATTTTCATTATGTGATATGTGGGTCCAATATCTCTCAAAAATGTTTTGGTAAATATTAATATCTAATGAGATTAAAATAGGAAACAACTCAATGTTGATGATCCAATATGGGAAATATGTGGATTCAAACCCATTATGCGAAACTGATGCATAATAATCTATTATAAGAAATAGGTGAATCTAGATCTGAAATGGGAAATATGTGTTTCTTATTGAACATTGGGAAACATGTGATGAATCATGACCTAATATGTTGATATTATATGTATTTAACCATGAAATATGATATTTTTTTCGATATTTACGATGGTACGACACTTTTATGACATTTTATTACGTTTTATGATAGATTAATGATGATTTCTAACTCCTAAGTTTCATGTTTTCAGATATGATAATTTTTTTTACGATGAATCATGTTTATGATGTATGATATGTTAGGTTGAACTTTTTATGTTGTTTTAATGATAAAATACCTTATTTTTATATTATGCTTTCATATGATCATAGATTGATATCTCATATGTTTAGCTATACTAGCATCAATTCTCACACTTCGTATATTTTTTACTCGGATTATAGAGAATTATATTAGTTGAATAATTACTATAAGGATTTGATATGGATTATTTTTATGACTTATTGTTATATATGAAAATTTGGGTATTGTGGGAGATTATTATAATAATTATGATTCATTTTTGTATGAATCCAATTCATTATGTATTTTTTACAATAATATAAAACTATAAACCTAAATATTTTTAAAGTATTTAACTGATATTATATTTCCTTTTTGCATTATATGTTTTTATGGAAAAAATGGGTCACATTTTTTGGTATCAGTGATAAAAATTAGTTGTTTTTTCATCATTGAATCAAAACGTATGGTGTTCAGGGATGTTGCAGTATTAATTAATACAAATTAATTCCCATTTATTTCAATGGATTGTACATACCATAAATGTTATCATTTTCTTAGTTGATACTAAAATTATATTTATTTCATATTGTTCTTTTACTCCCCTTTATTCATATTAAATCAATTATTTAAACATATTTTCGATGATGTGGGTTTTTAAAAATTTAATTATTAAATTTTAAAATGATTTTTCAATATTTTTAAGACATAATATTTAATCAACCACACCAAATTTTATTAAAATTAAAATATATTTTTTGATATACTTTATTTACAAGTTTTAAAAAATCTTATCTTTACATTCATAAAATTTATTTTGTAAAATAAAAATGTAGTATAATATTATTATATTGTTTTGTGAAAAAACATATTTTTTCAAATATATTTTTTATCCAAGGATCGTGATTCCTAATGTGATGTTTTGATCACCCAATATAAATTATATTACGATAGGATTCCTTTTTGAAAATGGTATTTTTGTTATTTTATGATTTATTAGGATCGTCTTATTTGATGTTTTTGAAGGGCGTGTGAATCATATACACATTCCATGGGTTATTAATGAGATGTTGAATATTTTTTCATGTGGAATAAATATTATGCTTTATAATATGGGTGGTACCTATATATCTCTGTGATTCATTAGTTAAAATAATAAATCTCATGAGTTTGAGATGTTATGATAATGATATAGAAATTCACTCTTCTCAAATTCGATGAGTGTGAGAATGTTTAGAACTACTCAACCTTTTATTGGTGAACAAGTAAATAGGTAAAAGGAGTAAAATTAATTTAAATCCTATGTTTATAGTTGCCCCAAATTTTCATTTTTTCCAATATATTCAATGATATCATGATTTCTACATTTTTTTAATTAACTTTGTAATTTTATGTATTTCTCTTATTTATTTTGTTATTGATAATTTCATAGCCTTGTCTATATTTTATGAATCAGTAATGAAAAATATGTGACATTGTGTTTCATTAAAATAATTTATTATTATCATGTATTATATTATGATATCATATTAATATATTTATGTATTCAGCGTATTATCCCTTATGTTTATAATCTAACAGTTTATGATTTTTTATCTCGTACCGGGTGTGTGAGCTCACCCCTTTCTGAGGTTTTTATTCCTTAGGGTATGAATATGGTTATATAATCTATGATATGTAGTAAAGGGTATATTGGAGAATTATTATGATGAAATGTTAAAAATATTACTAAATTAAGATGTTAATTAAGATAATCTCTAAGACAATAACCCATTTTGACATTGGCTAGTGATTTTTTTATTTATATTTATTTAAATCCTATTGTTATTATGTTATATGAGTCATATTTAGCTTGTTTTTTAAAGGTTTCTATCCTTCAGTGCACACATCCTACACCAGATTGATGATAGAGTCAGTTCTCAACCATTATTTTTCAAGGTTATTTACCCCAAGGTTCAAATATTCAATAGCTTCATCCACATTATTATTTCCAAACAAGGATCTAATAGCTGATATAACCATACAATCACTACATTACCATAAATTATATATTTTTTCCTATACTTAAAAATATATGATATAATAATATCTACAGTCCCCACAAAAGAATTATTTTCAAAATCAATAAAATATTTAACATTACCTTAACTATTTTAATAGATTATAAATAAATTTGAAATTATGATCAACCCTAACATACCAACCATTAAATTATAATAAAAAAAGAATGAAATGAAATTCTCTCGAAACTCATATCTTATACCAACTGTCACACTTGGTTTTTCATTTTTATCTTATTTTCCGTTTCTTTTGGGATCTTGGTTTCTCTCTCTAGTTTTGGTTATGAAGGGGAAAAATTTATGATGAGTTTCTTTTTTTAGTTTTAACCTGGTGGTTATTTCCCAGTTCATTTGATATTTTTTAATGAAAAATTTGGTTTTTGGGAATAATAGTATCATGTCCATGGTTGGTACATGATTTGGAAAACCATGAGTCCCAACACAGGTAACCATGATTCCCAACCTAGGTAACCATGTGGCAGGTGTTGGAATTTGGACAGAAATTTTTTGACAGTTTTCAAATGGTATTTCAAATATTTTGGGTTGGTCATGCGGTATATCCCTCTTCGAATTTACTTACCTCATGGTTGGTGAATGGTTTGGTAAGCCGTGTAGCCAAACCATGTAAGTTTCCCAGAACAAAAAATTGAAATTCCAAGTATGAACTCTAATTATTTTTAACCAAAAACACTGATTGTCTCCTCTCTCTAGTTTTTTCATCCTTATGTGACCTTCCCCCTTATTCTCTTAGTCCTACATACTCCTTAAATGTTTGATCTAAGGAGATTCTTATAGTTCAGGGATAGATCTCTCAAGGTAATCTCTTCTCTTCTCCTCCCTCTTATTATTATTCTATTTCATATTGATATCCTCTTCTTCCTTGGTTTAGTAGATAGAGGGTTTCTATTTATATTGTATTATATTGGTAGTTGTGTGTTTTAGGGTTCCTCTTCATATATTATGGCATTTGGAACCCTAATGGCGAGACATCGAGTGTGTGTTGTTTATGCACCATGATATTGAGGTAAGATTCCATTTACACTTAAATTTAATGATATATATTCATCGGTTTCGTGATTTTTTTACCTTAATTTTATGATAAAATATTGTTGTGTGAACTTTAGATAAAACGTGTGGTGTGAAAAGTGGTGTTTTATGAGTTATGATGTGATATATGACTTTGTTTTGTCAAAAATTGCACACCAAGTGTTTGATTAAATTCGTGGTTGGATTTTTTTTCAATATTTATGATATGTAGAGAATGGTTTACCCTTGTTAAAATAATCATGATATGTTGAATATGGTTTTCTGTTCCTCAAATGGGTCTACAATGTGGTTCTAGATTTAAAGAAATGTCTTTTGGTTTATATGAATGGTTTCAATTGTGGTGGTGGTAAAGGGAATGTTTAGTATATTTATACAAATGGATTTGGTTTGGATATGTGATTTATATATTTTAAGAGATATATAATGTGACTGTGTAATGGAAAATGGTGCCTCATTATGAAATTAGATTTAGTTATTTGATAAATTTGTGGTTTTGTAAGTAGAACATTAGGCCCATTTTGAACCTTTATGAAAGTGGTGAATTTTTATCCAAAATATTATTTGGATAATTATCTTTACTAGTCTATGTAAATGTATGGTATTTCCTCGCTATCAAATACGTGATTCCCATTCACTCATTTATTCATTATAACGCAAAGGGATTGATCCTTGGAGTGATTCGATGAGATTCATGTTTGGTAAATTATAATATATTATATATGTGAATGAATTGGATAATTGGTGGGAATTAGTTGTTTCACCTCTATTCTATATTCTTGACATGGTGTACCTAGAATAGCTATTTAATCTTTTTATAATGATTTTCAAACTAATAATTTTATGCACTATCAAGTGGCCTATATCACTTTGATGTAATGAGTTTTATTACTTTGGGATAGGGCCCCTAGGACTCTACCATGTTTGGTGTGAGATAGCATGTGGGTATATTTGATGACATTGAGTGAGGCCTGATTTCTGGGATGGGAAATCATGTATTCATTTATTAAGGATTATTGATGATCTCCTAGGATCCACCCATGTCTATTGGCATTAACATTATGCTAGATTTTTGTCCACTTACTCTTGTGTGTCACTTTCTATTTACATTTTTGTATTTTTGGTTTAGAATTATTCTAGAATAGTGTGTATAATTTCCTAAAATGATAATGTGATTAAAAATTGTTATAAAGAATGGTTTTGGAATTTTTTTACTCTTTATATCATTTATAATTGAAATTTCATCTCTCTTTTAAAACACACATGATTCCTCCTTGATAAATAATATGGTTTTAGATAGTAAAAAAGATAAATGGACCTTGTTTGGATTTAAAGAGGTATGGTGAGTGGAAAACCATACTTTTATATATTGTATTTCAAACATAAAATCTAAATTTATTTATTTTAATGGATGTTCATTGGGAATATATTTTATGTGCATTCCCACAGAGTTATAATAATCAATCCTATAGTACATTATTATTTTTAGTATTTGGTGTGTGTTTAATCTTGAGTTCTATCACAGGGGCATGATAGTTGGTCTGGGTACTGGAGAGTGACCCTTAGCATCACAGGGTGACGGTGTGGTCTTCTAGTATGGTTGGATTATTTTTTTGGGTGTTTGTTATACTATTTATATTCTAATATATAAGATTTCTTGTTTTGTTATATATATATTTTTCAGTTGTACTATTTATCATTTCAATGTTTATTATATATATTATCATTAGGAAAAATTGATCCCTTGCCTTTTTATTGATTCCTATCACAAGTATTTAACCTATGGCGATTTGGAACACTCTTTGGGATATGTCATAGATCGGATCGAGGGACCGGTTTGGTGTCAACCTAGGTTGGTTTGTGAAAAAATTGTATCAGATCGGGTTAGATCTTTAGATGACCTTACTTTTTAGATCACCCTTTGTTACTTAATGATTTCAGGGTAGATGGTGTAAGGCTTTCAAGACTCGATAGGTTGGAATGGGAATGACTTCATGAACCATTTCTTGTTCTAATCTTCATTTTTCCATGGGATGTTTGGTTTGGTTGGTTTCCCTTTGTTCTTTTGGATTGGTGGATGTTTGGGTTACGAAAAGGGAGTCAGTCTAGAGGTATCCATGAGCTTGCAATGCCTAGAAAGACATGTGGATATGATGAAAATTCTTTTAAGTCACTTCTTGATTATGGTGTTTTTGGAATATGGATTCCCACTATATGTCCATGTCACCAACCGAAACTAGTTTAATATTTTTAGATTCTTTCAGATTTCCGTGATTATAAATTTTTTTCTAAAAGCTACAATTTCAGAATTGAGAAACGCTCTTTTTAATGAGTAAATAGTTTGGTTTTGGGGAAGTGTAATGTGTATTTTCAAAACTTATGTTGAGGGGTGGTTTTGAGAAATTATTTTTTAAATAATGACATTTATTTTTAGATAGAAATGTTTAAAAGGATTCGGTTTTATAATCAAAACATGGATTTTAGTGGAAATTTTTTTTGGGAGAATGGAAACTTGTTTTAAAAAGTTCTTGAAAATTTATTTTAAATTTGTAAAAAATGGGTTTTTAACCAAATGAATTTGATAGAATATATTTTTATGAGAAGGTTGAAAATGTTTTGAATGACATGAAATGGATTGATGTGTAATGTTGTAAAAATGATAACATATTGTGTATTGTTGTGGTTCTTCTTTATATTATTTGGAAGTATTGTTTATTTGATATTTTATGTCTAATAACTCTTTTTTATGATTTTTTTTTATTTAACCTTAGGTTTTCTTTTTGTATATTTTTATCCCTCGTAGAGATTTGATGGATAATCTTAGTGGAAATATCTGTGGTTCCCCATTAGAATATCCTTAATTTGATCAACCTAAGAATTTCATTCTTGATTTAAAATATTTAATCAGCCTATATTTTATGGTCAAGAAGATCATATTGAAGTGGGATAGTGGATGTGGAAGATTGAAATTAACTCGAGCCTCCTTGAGTTTCCTAGGTTGTTAAAAGTTAAGTTTGCTCTATTTATTCGTGAAGGTATGACCTAGAAATAGTGGAAGTCGATCTCTCATAACATGCCTCATGAAGATATTACATGGGAGTTATTTAAGGCCCCATTTATACAATAATGATTTTTAGATAGTGATGTTTATAAGAGTAATGGAGGTATGCTTCTTGCATCGATATAATGGATTAGTGTTGGATTATCTCAATCCTTTGGTGGATCTTGTTCCTTACCTTCTAGAGTATGTTGTGGACGATTCCATGAAGGCCAAACATTTTTATTTTGGGATTCATCCTGATCTATATTCAAAGGTGTGGGATTAATATATAAACATTTTTAAGAAGTGGTGAGGCAATCTATTCGTGTTGAAGCTGTTATGGTGGGGTTGGTTGACATGGAAATTCCTTCTAGTATTTTTGGGAGTGGTGAGGGGAATCCCAATAGAAGAGTGGTGAAGCAGCTGGATGTTGTTGTAGCTTATCAAGGAATAAAAAGGAATCAATATCTTTTTTATATTTATGTGGGCGTGGAATCATGTTTTGTTTTAATTTTAGTAAGAAAAAACCATAATAATTCATTGTTTCCAAGTGAACCAAATACTTTTCATGTGTGTGGGAGCATATGCCACATGTAATGATTCCATCGGGGTGTTTCCAGTATGTTACATGAAACACATTTGTAGGAATATATTGTTGTTTGGGTTTCAATTAAATTCCATTTATGTTGTGATTATTCTTTATATTGTGGTGGTTGTACCAATTAGTGTGATCTTTTGTTTTAGATATATGGGGATGTTGTGAATCTCACAAGAAATCTATTTTTAATGAAAGTAATTTATAATTTTGGGAATTTTGAAATGTCATCCTTCTTAAGTGGAGGTGCCTCCCATGTGTATCATTGAATTGTTTTATTGGTGATCTTAGATTATTATCTTCTAACTAAATGGTAAGAGATTCTTAAAAAATTAGTGCTACAACTATAGTTCCCTGGGTGAAGCTCACGCGCAGTTATAATTATTCTCGAGTGAGGAAACATGGTCTTTTTTGGCTATAGTGTAGAAATGAAGATAGTCTATCATTATTTGTTGTAATTTTATTCATCATGGTTAAATTTCCTATTATCATGATTTTTTTAGGTATGACCCCCTGTAGTGGTGTTGGTTGGACTATTTTGGAAATCCCATTGTTGCTCCATGTAGTGTTTTCTATACTACCATCTGTTACCAGTTCAATATTGTTAGTTTTGAATGGTCGGCAGACCCACCGTCGGTCTTGTTGAGTTTTGTCAAAAGAATATTTTTCGTTCTAGTCATTTTCTGATGGTGGGTAGTCTATTCTGACCTCATGTGGTTGGAATGTGGTTTAATCTCATATGTCAGTCCAATATGAAGTGGATATCAGGTAGTAATGTTTTGTGTTATTTTCAATTTTTCATAGCATTGGGATTCATTGGACATGGCATGATGGTCATGCTCCAAAATTTTAGTTGTGAATGTGCCTTGAATTTATCGGAATTTCATTGGAAATAGTTTTATTTGGTTTATTTTTTTTGGACAAGAGACATAAGTTCTATTTGATAGAAGTTGATATGTCCGTTAATCTAAATGTTGTATTGTGTGGATATAGAATCCTTTGTCATCGATCGATCAACTATAAAATATTGTATCTTTTTGGGGGTGAAAATCATTAATGGTGGGGGAGGAGAATTTTTAGACATTGTTTTTCATTTTTATCTTCTCTTATGTTTCTTTTGGGTTCCTAGTTTCTCTCTTGATTTATATGTGTTATAGGGGTTAATGTTAAACTGTATTATTTTTGAGTTTTAACCATGTGTTTATTACATAGTTTTTTCAGGATTTTTATGAGAAAAAATGGGGTTTTTGGTCTTTTAGTATCATGTGCAGAGTTGGCGCACGGTTTTCAAAAATGTGTGTCCCAACCTAGGTAATTTAGCGACTAGTGCTATAATTTAGATAGAAGCTACCAAATGATTTATGCAGTGTAAGTAAAACTATTTGTCTTGTTCATCTAATCGGTCCCTCTTGGACAGTAGCTACTACATGGTTACAACATGGTTTGGAAAACTATGTTCCCAAACCATGTGAGTTCCATAGAATATAAATATTTTAAAATTCAATGTATTCCCTTTAAGGATTTTTATCCTAAAATATTTATTCCATCATCTCCCTAGAGATTATAGCCCTCAGGGGTGCTTCCCCCTTCTTCTCTAATCCACCTCCCCCACCCCCATAATCCTTCAATGGTGGATCAAATTAAATTCTTCATGTCTGGGGCTAGATCGGTCAAAGTAATATCATATCTTATCTTCCCTCTTTATTCTTCTTATATTTATTCTTGAGATATTATTCATCCTAGGTCATTTGGAACTAGGTTTTGTGTTTCCCTTTTTTTATGTTGGTGGTTTTGTGTGTTTAGGGTTCCTCTATATAGATATTGGACTTTGGAAACCTCATGGTGTGATTTCGAGTGGGTGTCATTGAAGGGCCATGAGATTGAGGTAGGTTTCACTTTGAACTTCTATAAAGTATCAAATTCACTGGTTTCATGATTTTTACAACTTCCTTAAATTCTAAATATCATTTTTTGATCTTTGGATAAATATTTTAGTGGAAAAATTAGTGGTTTATACTTTATGATGTGATATATGATGTTGTTTTGTTAAATATGCCACTCCCATTGTACGATTAAATGCCTAGTTGGATTTTGTATGTTCTTTGTGATATCTAAAAAATGTTTTAGACTTGTGAACATAATTATGATATGTGGAATAATGGTTTGGATTCCTAAAATGTGTTTTCATAGAGATTATGGACTAAAAGGAAAAGTTTATTTCATTTTTATGAATGGTTTGTCTTATGGTGGTGGTTAATGGCATTTTGATATTTTTATAAAAAAATTATTTGGTTTGAAAGTGTGATGTGAATATTTGAACGATAATTTTTAAATAATTTTGAAATGGTAAATGTTGTGTATACACCTCTTTTAAAAATAAAATTTGGTTCTCTGATAAATGAAGGGGTTTTTAAGAAAAAGAAGAGGCCCATTGGGAACCTTTATGAAAGTGGTAAATGTTAATCATTAAAATCATCCTTGGATAAATAAATTTCCCAGTTTATGTGAATGGGTGGGGGTCCTTATTATATGATCCTTGAGAATCATTGACTCAATTATGCATTGTAAGGAAAAGTGATTGATCCTTGGATTGATTTGGGGTGATTCTTATTTTATAAATTTTAAAATATGATATATGTTATTGTGATTGGATGCTCAGTTAGCTTTAGTAGGATCACCCCTCTTTTATACTCATGACATGGTGAACCAGGCATAACTATTCATTTTTTAGAAGGATTTTTGAACATGTTATATTTCAAACTATCTAGTTGATAATAAAATAATGATATATTCAGTTTTATTGCTATGGGATAGGGCCCCTAGGTCTTTATAATGTGGGATGTGGTTGTGTGTGTGTTCAAATTTGATATCATCAGGTGAGGCATGCATTCTGGGATGAGTCGTCATGTATTTTTATAAGCTACATTATTCATGAGCTCCTAGTATTCACCCATGTCTATTATCACAAACACTATGATTCATTTTTTGGATAGTTACTCCTCTGTGTTATTTTCCATTTCCCTTGTTGTATGATTGTTGATATTTCTTCTGAAATAGTTTGACTTATTTTATAAAATGATAAAGTGTTTTTAAATGGTTATGTAAAATGTTTATGGAAATTTCTTATACTCTCCATTATAATTTACATTTCATCTCTCTTTTAAAAAGACTATGTTTCTTCCTTGAGAATGACTATGGGGTTGAATGGTAAAAATTGAAATTGACAGTGCTTAGAATTAAAGTATAATGGTTTGTGTAAAAGTATCACTGTTATATGTCATATTTTAGATATTAAATTGTTATTTATTTTATTTTGAACTAATTACATTGTGAATAGATTTTTCAGGAATGCCTACTGGGTTTTAAAACCCATGCCAATAGTTATTTCTTGTTTTTAGCCTTTGGTGCAGGTTTTTGTTTGAGTTCGGTCACCATGGGTGATAGTTGGTCTTGGTACTAGAGAGTGACCCTCTGGGTCACATGTAGATATTTTTCCCCTCTAGTTTGGTTGTGTTTTGGTTGATTGGATTTTATTTTACTTTTTAGATTCTTGTATAAAAGATGTCCAGTTCAGTTTAATTTATACATGTACGCTTCTCTATTTATCTATCCTCTTTTCTCATTATTTAATTTAATTATTAGAAATTATTCCTTTTTATCTCTATTATAGTTTTTTATTATTTTCCATCACATGGGGATTGGGAATTCCCTTTTGTCCATGTCGCAGATCGGCTTAGGTGACCAGTTCAGGGTCGACCTTGGTTGGGTTGTGACACCATCTATAATGCCCCATGGACATGATCATCTCATTATTACACAATTAAAAATTATTATTACATTATATAAATTTCTAGGACCATTTAGGTGTGCTGTTTAGAAATTTGGATAAAAATATTAAATAATAAAACCTATATATTTTTTAAGTAATACAAATTTATCCCACTATTTAAGAAACTTATTTATCAAAAACAATCTATATATATATCCTTCCAACCCTCCACATAAACTGAAGTCATTGATACATAATATATATATATATATATCTTTCATTCATGATAAATCAAAATTGAAACAATATAAAGGGGTAATATCAGATCTAACATAAGGGATACACATTAAAATTAGAACATATCATGTTTAATACATAGGTAATAACAAAAGAATATAAACATAATAACATGAAGATCAATAGAAGATCCAAAACATGATCATAAGGGCTTGATTACAAACTATAAATATGGATACATTAAAACATAAAACATACATAAGAAAATCTTAAATATTTATCAATATGTTTTCATACAAATAAATTTCATGGTTATTAATTAATGTGTCATAAAAAAATATCGATGAATTCTACCAATGAATTATGGATTTTAAATCTCTATAGATTAATTCATTAAATGAATAATTATAGCCTTATCAAGGATCAAAATTTATATTAATATGTTTTTCATAATTGTATCTTAAAATTTTCATTTAAATATACCAATATATATTTTACATGTTATAAATAGATATCAATTATTTTTAAAATGAGTTATAGCATATTTAGGTTGAACCCTTCATCGGTCTATCATAATGAGTTCCACAACAATCATAGATCATATGTACATATCATTTTTACCCATTATAATGGAATAATAATTTCAAAAAAGGAATTCCCCAATAAATAAAATATTACATATATATGGATATACTTAAAGGAATTTAGAGATGGGCACTCACATCATAGGGATATGAAATTGAAAATGATGGAATGATTTTAGTAGAATAATAGTTCTAAAATTTTAATTATAGAATTGTTATAATGTGTTAAAATGTAGTATCTCATTAATAAAGAATAATTTTTAATGTATAATATTTCATATGACACATGGAATCATAGTTAAAAGGAAATTAAAATCATTATGACATGAAATATGACATGGAAAATCATAAATTATTTCAGTTACATGACAATCATTCAAAATGGATTATGCAGTGGGGAAAATGGGTGAAAATATTATCTTATCAT
This sequence comes from Viscum album, assembly GCA_963277665.1. Taxonomy (NCBI): domain Eukaryota; kingdom Viridiplantae; phylum Streptophyta; class Magnoliopsida; order Santalales; family Viscaceae; genus Viscum; species Viscum album. The sequence goes on from OY728143.1 coordinate 1,239,442,588, forward strand.
AAATATGGAATAAATTTTATAATAAATGATTTATCATAGATAAATGGAATTCTATTCACATATAAAAAATTCTTATATTAATGGAATTGCATGAATTAAAAGGTGGGGTGGGGGATCTCTAGAGTGACATCAATATCATGAGGACTATACAAGAGGGAATGTGTGAGGAGCCCTAGATATTTCTTAAATAAATATTACACATTTTTTGATGAATATTGAATATATATTATTATAATCTGTGTAAGATATGTAATTGGTAGGTGTCATTATAATCTTTGATTCATAAAAAAATGGTTCAGGAATGATCAACATCATCTCCCACACATTTTCTAAAAAAAGTGCACCATTCATAGACCAAAAAAAATCAATAAATTTCATTTTTTCATAAAGAAAATGAATCCTAATAATGGTGTGATATCATATTCATATTAAGGGTATAAAAGGGAGATATTAATTTTAATTTAATCATAAAAAAAGGATAATGTTATAAGAACAAGATAATGAAATTTTAAAACCGTACCAATAATTCTAGGATCATAATCATGACTGATCGAATAAATTTTTCTTTTTTATATATCATGAATAATAAATAATTAAAAACTTGATCCATGAGATAATAACAGTCTCCTAATATCATGTAATAATTGTATTACATAATGTGTGTAATTCATAATAATCATAAAAATATTATGTAAATGAATACCAAATAGACATTCATTATATAGTAGAAAAGGGAAAACAATATTTAAAAAAATTATGGTTGGGATGTCCTACCATTATCTTTATTTTGGTTTTTGGAAAAAACTCACATGAACCCTCTATTAAGAATGGGATAACCTAGAGTGTACCATATTTTGGTCTGTATATCTATAGCCTCTTTTGAGTTTGGAATAACCTCATGTATTTGATCTCAGAAAATAGAAATTTAATATTTACCCAATCCATTGAAGGGATATAACTACCCACCCATCATAATATCCTAATAAATTCATATTTATGAATGATAATTATGAAAACATTTTTAATTTCATCGTTAGATAACCTATTTATAATAAAATGGGTTTCATAAATAGTTAATCAATACAACCATAAACTATCAAGTTAAATAACAATGATTGTATCGTTAAATAATATGCCCAATGAATTTTATTTTACATTAATGGATGTTATCGATCATTAAAAATGGATATTAAATATCACTAGAGGATTTATTTTGAAAAATATTCTTATCATTTTGAAAGATTTAATTTAAAAGGCAAAAAATTACAAGGTAATATGGAAACTTTTTTATTTGAAATGAAAATTTGAACCCTAAAATGGAAGATTAAATGAATTTTTTATTTGTTAGTGTAAGGGGTTCAACTCAATAATTTTATGGTAAAATCATGATTATGCTCATAATTTTAATAAAAAATACCAAATTTAGGAAACAACAAGAAAAATTCTTTAAAAACATTTTATAGAAAGGAAAAAATAGTTAATAATTATATTATTAAATACAATGAGAATGGTAAAAACATGTTTACTATTTTAAAAAAAATTAGTATATATTGAAAAAACATTCTAGATCAAAATGAAAAATAATGTGAGTTTTACATAAAAACTTCTCAAACATTTTAGTATTAATGGATAGTAAAATTATAGGAAACTAATAAATCATTGGAAATATCTATTGGAGAAGAAAAATAAATATATTTTAGAGTGATGGACCATATATTTTGATTATCAAAAGTTTAGGCATTAACAATCCTAGATACAATCAAATTACAATATAAAACTTTTATCATTTTTTTAAATTGTGAATCATTAAAACCATGAACAATCGTATATTAAATTAAAAATTAAATACCATTAATATAAACATATTCATTATATACCATATCAATGAGGAATTATTTATTCCACATTAATGAATCTATTGGGGATTATGGAATATGTCTCACAGAAACAAAAGTCATATGAGAAACCCTTACCTCAATATAATATTTCATCATAGGTGATATAAATTTATATATAGTAAATGATAATTTATTATAAATGTATATCATAATAAAGTTACTAACCATAATAAAATATATTTTCCAATAATAATATTTCTATAAAATATTATTAATTATTTCTATATTTAAAACATTGTTTAGTGTTGTTGATTATTTTTTTTCATGAATGATTCTGTTCTATAGTTCTAGTCCTTGTAAATTTATCATGGTTCAATAATATATATAATTTAATTAGTTAAATAAATATAATATATATTAATTATATAATTATTTTGTGTCATCCATAAATGATAGTGATTGAAAAATGAGATATATTGTTCTGGTTGATAATTTTCTATAGGTATAAATGGATGTTATTCCTATTTTCAAATAAAATGTGAAAAAAGATGAATTATATTTTATAATTAAGTAAAAATTAATTAATTATAAATTTAATATATATTATTCAATATAATAAAATAAATATCTGTTAATAGTGGTGATAGAAAATGAATCATATTATAATGAGGAGAAGGTTTTCCAAACATATGCATGACTGATACAATCAATTTATATATGAAGGAAATAATATGGTAAATTATTTTAACATAATCATAATTAAATATCAATTCATTAATAATTTTTTACCTTTCATTGTTTATGGGAAAACACAGTTAAAGAAGGTAGAGGAAAGAATAAAATTAAATTTTCTCTTTTGGGAGTTGTATCTTTCTGTTCATAATTATTCTATGGCTTACAACCTAAGACACAAAAGGATAGTGTTATAAAAAAAGAAATGTAAGAAATTGGAAGTTATGTTTGGATGATATTAGGGGTTTTATTGGGTGATATAAAATTCCAAAACGTTATAAATATTTGAGAAGAACAAATACACATTTATAAGTGAGGGGACAGGTTCCCTCATAAATAATTAATGTGTAAACATAATATAAATGAAATTTTAGATTCATGTGGTGAAAATTTAGAATATATCAAACATATAATGAAGATGTGTGAAAATTATTTCATCTAGTAAAATGAATACATGTTTGGATGATGTTTTAGCCATTTTTCTAATGACCATGTCATCATTGTTTTTTACATTTTAGTGGTCAGGAAAGTTACTATAAAGGAAAAGTGGCCAATAAGTGGATTTGTTTTAATATAAATGATCATATATCTTTAAAATTCTTGATGAGAATATATTAAGGAATATAAATTCATTTAATAAAATATTATTCAGCATAACATGCCATTAAAGTCATATTTGTGATTATTCATAATTTATTACTTTAAATAAACAAGATAGAAAATGAAATTGAATATAAAATTTACCTTATCCATAATATGATAAATTTATCAAAGAAATTTAAGGAATAATTTAATTCATCAATATTTTTTTGATTTAAATATTTAAATATTTATTTATTTTATTTTTATATTACATAAGCATTTATTTTATTACATTGTGTTATAATTTAATGTAATTATTACACCATTAGAATTTAATATTAATAAAATGATAATAAATTTAGCTAATATTTTAAATACCTATATATAATTGATCATAAAATATATTTATACCTATGACAATATGATACGATTTTAAAACCAATAAAATTGAAATTTTGGGTTTATTATTTAATTAAGATAATAATAAATCCATTATCAAGGTTATATGAAAAATTGTTTTCATATCATCGAATATTGGATAAGGATATCCAAACAAAAATATTCCAATATAAATAATAGAGTCATTATATGCATTTTTAAATTCCAATCACATTATTTTTATCATTTGTTTCCCAATATACCCTTACTAAAGTAACAAATCTCACCATGTTTACTATTGATAATGGAAAAATTTTAGATGATCAATTATCCAAATTTCAATATGAAGATTATTAACATGGAATATTTTTTTCATTAAAAAAATTTAATTAGTAGGTAATAATTTTATTATTATCATAAAAATTTCCATTGAAACATTTTTACAAAAATGTTTTATTATGAATAAAACATTATTTATTCATATATTATGCCTATTAATACAATGCTATTATTGTTAATTTTTTTTAATATGTAATATATATGTTTCATTATAATTATTAATAAAAATTGATTAAGATTATTTATGAAGATAAACACATAATCAAGTATAAAAATAGTTATAATTAAAACATCACTTTTTATAATTGAATATATTTTTTCAATTGATAAAAAATAAAATAATTTTATAAATGTGTAATGAATTTTTTTAAATAATATTTTTCACAACATATAATCCAATATCGTGGAGAAATCATTATCATCAAAGAAAGATATAAAATCATGAAGATAGTTTGAATTGAAATACATATAAAATTAGAAGTAATTATGTACTATCCCCATTAAAATTAATTTCACCTATTAAATTCTATCACTTTTAAATAAAATGATTAAATATACCTTTGTTTCATCATATTATAACGTTCTTATATAGCTTCATTGAATTTTTGATTCATCTATAGTATATTAACCAAGTGAATAGTGATGTTCTATATATAATTATATCTAAAATACATGATCTGTATTGGTTTTTATTCATTAGAATGTTCATTTTCTAGTGTTTTAACTTATGATATTAGTATAAATGATGGATTAGGTAAATACTTTTCATGGATAGATACATTGAAAACATCCTATAATTGAAAGGGTTTTGGTGGATGCCATAAGAAATAATTTATATTCCCTAATAAATCAAAATAAATCAATGTGACCAATATTCTTAGGGCTCAACATTAACATATTCCTAACTCCCATTACCAATTTTGTGGATAAATTCATAGAAATAGCATCTCACCATCATCAAATTCTAAAACTCATCAACAATTTTTTACATAAATAATATATAAAATTTTATATGGACTGATTTGTTTTTTAATGGATCTATAAATCTATACCATTTCTATATATATCTAAGTTCCCAATATATTTTAATAATATACTTTATTCTATCATTTTAGAGTTCTGCACATCATTCCATAGTGTGGTTGATTAAGATACATCCGAGTAATAAAGTGAAAGCTATTGTTTTTGAAAATTTTACTAGTGGAATATATTAATCCCGGACACATTTTGAATTTTGAGAAGATGATATAAACATACCCTCCAGTGTATGAATGGTTCTCTCAGGCATCACAATTGTTTGTGGATAATAGCCAGTACAAAAACGTAACTCTATATGCTGAGCAAAATGAATACTTCAAAAGAATTATGAGGTAATCCTAGGATCTTGATGAGATATAATATAGTTTTATACCCTATGAACCCTTACAAAATTCTTAAAATATATCATGTAAATATAAAAATCACTGAATTATTTTCTTAGAGAAATTAAATCAACTAATCTCATATGCTGATCGAGTACAACCCAAATATAAATATAGACATTTATAAGTTCTTTTTGAGTCAGATGATGGAATCCATAGTGATGACTTCGTATTTCCATTTTTGTATCGATTTGAATAGTAATATACCCTTAGTATTATTTCTCTCTTCCTTAAATACCTATCATTCCATTCACTGAGATACAAACTAAAAAATAACTCTCTATATATTATCTCACTATATATACTCTTTTAGAGTTCTATATAACTTCTTTTATTTAATATTTATAGGGAACAATGACAAATAATCATCATCCAATAGATCATTACTCAAGAATATTATTAGTCATTCATATACTCAATTATTTGACCTTATTATTAAATTATAAAAATATATTAAACTCAATAATATTTATCACACTTTTTAAAGCTTAACATATTTTTTATATACCTCGTTATTCATGAAATGGATAAATTTTTGAACATTAATTAAACAAGATATGATTTCTTACATTCCTTAAATATTTTTTAACCACCCTTTTTTAATCTATAATAGGTAATCATTTATTATACTCATCATAGATAATTTATATTTCTTATTTTTTCTAAGAGAATCATCTAATATGTTCACCTTTCCAGGGTAGTTATTTAATGAGCAGTCGTAATCACTAAACAGCTCCAACCATCTTCTCAAGATTATTTCAACTCCTTTAAAGTGAAAATATACATTAATAAATAATAAAGATTATATATTTCACACCTTTCTAAAAAATAATCATATATCTATATCAATAATGAAAACATATCATAGAAAACTCAGAATCATGATCCATGTAAATTTTCTCATAGTCCTAAAATTGGAATGAGTCATAATTTTTCACGAAATAATTTAGTAAGATGATTCATCATTGTCACTTTATTGATGCATAAAAATATATCAGAAATTGTTCTCCACTAAATGGTAGCGTGAGGATATGTGTACTAGCATACTATCCCTTTAGTTTCATGGTATTTTCTATCCATTAATTTTTCAATGTAACATGAATCCCTTTTTATTTAACATTGAGAGTATATTGGATATCAATACAAAATTATTCACTAGTAAGTGATAAAATCATGTTAACCCAAATATATAAAATATCTCAATCTAAATGGTGATTTTATGACAATTTTTAATAACTTTCATCATTGTCGGATCAAAAAATATACCATCAAATGATATTTTATAATGAAAAAACGGAAACCATATATATGAATAATTAAAAAATTGTAAATTATTAATTTAACATATCCTTTGATAGGGTTTTCAGTTCCATCCATATGTTATTATAATGATCTTCATTGATCATTGAATATATTATAATAGCGTCTATAAAGACTACAACAAACTGATCAATATAATATCTAAAAAAATATATTCTGTAAATACATGAAGATAGTGGGGGAATTAGTAATTCCAAATAATATCACAATTTCTTTTCCCTGCATAGTATGTAATGTTGTCATGGTCTTGTATTAATTTATCACTCTAAATTTATAGTATTCAGATAGAAAATCAATAATGAAAAAATATTGAAATCATTTTAATTTATTTAGCAAGTCACCATTTTGGGGAATAAGAAATATATTCATGATTTTAATATTGTTACACTCTAGGCAATAAATTCATAGTTTCATTGATCTATTTTCATCTAAAAATGAATGGGTGGACCCCATGGTGAAAACCATAGAAGGATGAATCCATTATTAATATTATAATGGAGTTTCTTTTTTAATATGGATTAGATTAAATAGGTTTAAAACAATGTAATATTTCTATTCAAATATCAAAATCTTGATTCAGAACAATAATATAAGACACTTCTAAAAGGATATGAATAATCTCTTATACAATATGTATATCATCAGTGTTGAGTTTCTCTAAATCTATTTGAGATAAACACCATCATTAAATATGAATAAATATATATGAATATAATACACATTTGATTTTCATATTTATCTTTACACTTATAGATACTCATTTTTTGGTTTAAAATATCTAATTCGACATCCCCTCCACAAAAATCGATATAGGATTTATATTATAAGATCCAATTGTTTCCCAAAATAACAATATAAAATTAGAGGTTGAATAAATATATTTTAATTATAAATGTTCCCAAAAACATAAATCACAAAATAATCATAGACATGATATGAGATGATTATAACATTATGATTTTTTAAAACTAATTCAACTTCTAATCATTAGGGTTTTATTTTTAAAACCTTTTAAAAATTTCCAGTTATAAAAGTGGGTATATCTAAAATAAAATTGGACATTACTAGTTCATGATATAATTATTCTTATCCTTTCATCACATCTTTGTAATATTTCACATCATCAATAGTGATCACATGATATTTTTCTATGTCTCTAACCGTATGAGTTTAATAAAATCTATCATCATATCTAACTCTCATATTGGAGAATTAGATAGTATAATTCCTATAATACTTGTATTTTAAACACTATAGTTTCAGTGGTTAGTTCTGTAGAGAAATCTATTTATTTTCATCATTATATAACATATTCCCATCACATTAGAATTTAAATTTATAAAGAATCTTGTTTATATACGTCAATTATTTGATAGTCCCCTTAAGGTAATTTTCTATATGTTTCCCTCCACAAAAATGGAATAAATAAAGAATATTATATTTCTATCTTTGTATTTTCTTATTATAATTTATATTTTTTTACATCATTCATTTCATATAAAAACTGTGAGATTTATTATTAACTAGAACCAACGTTTCTATAATGCTAGCACATCAGATACTTTCTCCATAGCTACTAAAGTCCCTTATTTTTAAATACCTTCTAAAACATTTTTTAGATACTATATAATATATAAATCCTATATTATTTTATATGAAAATATAGTAAGGGTACCTCACAACTCTTGTAATATTTTCAACATAGTTATTAATTTGTTTTTTATATTTCTACTTTAGCTCAATGTATTCCATATATGATTTCATATAATGAATATAAGGAAATTAAATTTTGAGAAATAACATTCTAAACTTATACATGAATAGATATAAAATTTATTTCAATTGAATTGCGTTCTTGATGAGATTTTACCATTAATCTGCTGCTTATTAAAAATGATAAAAAATAAATATCATTTTTTTGTAATCCAACCATTTGTGACTGGAAAATATCTTTTTAGTTGAACTAATTCTTTTATATATATAATGTGAATAATACAAACCACTAGATGGAGGTCTATATTGCCTTATGAGAGACTCTATAGAATTTTTTTCGATTATTTTATATTCTTAAATCCCCTCATTTTTCATTTCTTGAGAATTTTGTGCAAGTATTGAAGTAATATTATTCAGTCTACACCCAAAATAGATTTCTTCACTAGATGAAAATAATTTTATTTTCCACAATATTCTATATTAAATTGACACCTTGAGGTTCTAACCATTGACATAAACAAAAAAATTCAAGATGGATAAACAATAATCAAATCGAGAAACCAGATAATTCTGAAAAATATTTTACAGGATGTCAAAATAAAGACAACATCATTTGAATCTATTATAAATTTTTTTTAACCTCATATATCCATGATTATCATCCATTCAAATCCCTTATAATAGTTGATAAATAAAATGTGAATTAACCTAAGCTTATCTCAAGGGAGTGTCATGATAGTTGTGTATATATTTTACCCACCAAGTATGCACTGGTGATTATCAAGGTAATACCCCATCATCCACATTTATATTTGTTACCCCTATAAAAATCTGGTTAACAGCGCACCCACTTTATAGTACCCATAAAGCGGTGTATTTTATATAAAAACCAATTGAATTTTATTACCATAAATTTGGATTTTTTTTCTTTTATATAGGATCTTCTTAAGGGTTCTCACTAAATGTTTCTAATCCAAGTTTCCAAAAATAATAAGTTCTTGTTATTATACCAAATGAAGATACTAAACTATTTCTGTAATAAATATTAAATCTTTTTAGAAAAATATTTATTGTATATCATTATGACCCATACAAAAACTATAATGGTTTATCGTATTCCAAAATTTGTATACATAAATAATGGAATATGAAATATTGACATCATCTCTCAATTATTCATTTAAAAATCTCAACATTCTTATATGTATATTACTTAAATATTGTATTCATATAATAGGAAAATGTATACATAATAAATGTGTTTAATCATATTAATAGTAAGGGTATAAATGGGTGAAATTAATAATTAATATACTATAACATGAGAACCATGGTATGGGAACATGAGTATCATTTTTTAAATTCATATCTAGTAATTTATTGATCTTGATCATGAGAAGTTACATAAATATTATATATTCATAATACATGAATAATAATTAATTCAAATAATATGATAGATAAAAACATTACATTAGCATAATATCATGTCATAATATAGGGGAATAAAGTCTTGAATAATCAAATTAATATAAATATTATTTGAAGGATTCCCATAGATAGCTAGTACATGTTTGGATTTAAATGAGAACTTTTGTATTACTTGAGACATGGTATAATCAATTTTATACCCTATTTTTGGCTTGGGATAACCTCCAATATACCCAATTTTTTATTCTGGATAACCACCAATCAATCCTATTTTAGATTAAAGAAAACCTCTTGTGTACTTATTTTCATAATGAGAAAAGATTCCTTATACAATTTTATCCCATAAACCTCTTGGGTACTTATTTTACATAAAAATATTATTTGGGAATTTTTAATACATATATATTGGAAAATGAGAGGTTAACAAAAAACATTTATAATTATCCAAAGGATATGAAACTTTTTTATTTTTTTTGATATGTCATATAATTTCATTTTGGAGAATTTTATGTATTAGTTTTTTTGAAAAAAAAAGATAGTACAACAAGAATATTTTCATTTTAATATATTTTAAATCATAACCCACCATTAAAGAAATAACTTCAATTTAATCATTAAATTCCATAAATATTAATATATTAATGATATATAATATAAAAGGGTCACTGTATACAAATATTAAAAGAAACAAGTGGGAAATGTGGATTATGTCTCATAGAAACCAAAGAAAGGTGAGAAACAGAAACCTCATGTCCATATTGTTTTTTATGTTCCGAAAACACTTATATAATATATCTAAATTTATTTAAATATATAATAGAACAATATTCATATATATAATTACATATTTTTCTAATTAAAAAAATTTGACAACCATTTATATAAATTTCAATATTAAAACCATGTTTTGAGGTGTGAACTATTACATTTTTCACAAAAGTATTAGTTCATCAGTTCTGGTCAGTGTAATTTGATCCTAGTTCAATCATATGAATATTTTTAATCTTGATATTATAATCATATATATTCATAATATATATATATATTAAATCATCCACAAAATGTAGATATAGAAAATTGTACGGCACAGTTCACGAAGATAGTAGTCAGCAAGTACTCAAGAATGTTATGTTCATTTTCTTGTAAAAGGTGGGAAAGAAAATTCAACAATAGTTTTCCCCTATAAAATAATTATTAATTAATAAATACAATATATATTTAATAAATTGATTATTTTAATCATGTGTGAAATGTAATAATGGAAAATGAATTATATCTATATGTGGAGGTGGAAGTCCATACTACTCATAGAAGTTACATTCAATTGATATTTGATGGAAAAGTGGTTTAGATTTTTTTTACGAATATTAAAAAAACATTATTATATTTGGTATATGTTATTAATCATGAAATTTTTTATAAAACATGATTATAGATGGCTGAGGAATAAATAATATTTAATGTATCTAGATAAAAGTTATACAGCGACATTGAGAAACCTCTTTTAGCTTATAACATATTCATTAAATGGATATTATAGTGAAACAATAAGGCCACTATTTCATGGTAAGGTATTTTTTTTATTTGGTCCAAAATTTTATATAATACCCTAATTTAAAAAAAATAAAATCTATGTTTGATATCATATGCAACACACAACATTGAACCCAAAAGAACTTTCATTATTTAAAAATGATCAATTAAAACCAAGTTATTAAATTCTTATGTATGAATAAGATTAAATTATATGTGAAATAGATATACATTTTATACACAATTAATAAATTTTAAGGAAATAAATGCTCTATTTTATATAAATGTTACTTATTCCTCAAAAAATATTGTTTCTTGAAAATTGTATTTTTTTTATTTTTGTGATAATGTATTATAATTTTTTTTAAAATTTTATAAATTTTAGTGTATAAATTAATAAAAATTTCTGAAATATATATATTCATTTTAAAATTTGGTAAAAGGTTTTTATTTTTATGAAAATAATTATTTTTTGGTGAATGGTAAAATATATAGATTTATGTTAACATTAAGTTTTTTTAATAAATTAAGTAATTAAAATGTTCCATTATTAATATAAAATTATATAAAAGAAAAATAAATATTTCTTAGTTATATTTAATGAAATTAATTGAATTTAAATAATAATTAAAATGTATTTCAGTATAATTTTGTTTTTATGACTAAAAACCAATTTATATAATTATTTTAATGTGTCTATTAGTTCTATAATTTAAAATATTAATGTAGTCATTAATAATGAAATAATTAAATTAAATTTTTAGATTATATATCAATAAATATTAATAAAAATTCATTTTATTAATAATATTTGTAAAAACCTATACATAATCATTAAACATTCTAGAATATTGATCTTAGAATTCACTTTATTACAATCACGATGATCTTTTGCATTTAGAGTGTTAGAAAATTAGGTCAATATTTCTCATAGTAAAAAATATATTAAAAGTGGTAAATTATACTTTGTATCCATTTTTCAATAAACCATTTTTTAAAATAAATATTCTATCTTTTCAAGATATAACTTCATAATTTTCTACATTGATTTTTTGTTTCTTTTAAAAATCCATAAACCATATGAAAAACATTTTTAATTAGTGGTGAGAACAAAAATCATTGTATGGGACAAAAAATAAAGATACAATTTATCCATAGAATAATATAAAAATCTATTGAAACCATTTTCTTAAAGATTTAACTTTTCATCTGAAATAAGAATCATTTTTCTCTCAAAAAAATCATTATCTTATCATTTTAAATCAAATAATTTCAATGAAAAATCATTAGTAAAAATATATAATTCATCAAGGATCTATGAAAATCATAATAATATAACCCATATATAATTGTTACATGAAATCTTGCAAATTGTAAAAACTATACAACCAATATCCAATATAATTATCCAGAGAAACAAAATCATTACATAATGTATTGAAACGTTATATAGGTGAACCCAAAGCAAAAAGGGATGATCGATGAGATATAATCCAGGTAAATACATCAAAAACATTACATAGACCATGTCATGAATAAAAATATTTAAAACAAATTTAAACTCATGAACAAAAAGACATTCGGATATCAACATACCCCGATTTTTTAAATATCATTTAATATCCTCAAACATTGCATATATAAATAAACCAATTTATTTGATAATAACAATGGAAACATAAAAAATAAAACATAAAGTAATTGATAAATTAGGATAGAATGAATATCAACTCATGTTTTATATGCTAAAAACATTCATTTGGACTTTTGTAAAATGTGTTGAATGATGAACCTTAAAATATTTGTTTTAAAAGTTAGTCCATTAGCATATGACCAAATTATCAAATATGTTATTTATCTCCATAAATAAAAATCATAGTTTAATTATTTTGTTACTTAATATAATTTTTCATCTTTATTATTAATTTTATATTACATATTTTCATGTTATACCCAATTACATAACTATTTCAGATCACTTTAATTGTTTATACGATACTCACCTCAAAAGTCCAAAATTTGTTGGGTGTGTTAACAGGGGTCAAAGTTGTAGTTTTTACATTTTATAAATAATTATAATCTAGAAATATTTATCACTTGTATGTATATATTTCTATCAATTATACATTTAATTACATCCATTAAATTTGGTTGTGAAAATTTAATTGTGTTATAATTAAGGAGACGGTAGGTCATACATACCAATGACCAATTTTTCCATATATCAAAGATCATTATTGAAATAGGAAAAGATTTATTTTATCAATATATAATAAAAATAATATCATTATATAATATTAATAAATTAAATATACTTATATATACCATCTATGTGATGTGGTCATGAAAAATGAATCACATTTATTTGTAGATGTGATAATTCACACATATGCACAAACAAAGTTAACTTTAATTAACGGAATGATAAGAAACAAATTGATAAATTTTAATTAAATTTTGATAAATTTTTCATTAATATCATATATAAACCCTAATTCAATAATTATAACCATTATAGAGGGATTTTTATAGATGAAGAAAAAAAAATTGTTTGCAAGGTTGTAGTGCACCGCACACAAAAACGATGAATTCATTTCCCATATGATGAAAGTATAGATAGATTGAGGTCATTACACTAAAATAATAACATATAAATATGTAAATTATAATATATTGATTATTTTATCATGTTTTATTATGGTTTTAGGGATGTGGTAGAATAAAAAAACAAAATCAATCGATTAAAAACAATTTCTCTTATTCGCACAACCTCCTTGACATAACAACAAAAGTCCACCAAGTTTGGTGTTATGAGTAAAATATAACTCTATAATTTTTTAGGGATTCTAGCAAGAAATTTGGGTAGGAAATAGTAGATACAAATAAGTATTGAAGTGAAAAGGATGGTGAAGAAGAGGTTCCCTTAATAATAGAGGGGTGGTACACTTATAAAAATTATTAAAATAATAAAATATAATAATTATTCTCTTGATAAATATATTTCGAAAATAAAACTAAATGAAAAAGTAATGAAATTATAGACTATAAAATATCCAATTTTATCTTATTTAATATATTTATGATATTTAAATAATTTAACAAAATATTTATCCAATAAAATATCATTATTACCAAATTTGATAACACTCATTATAATGAATTTAAATAAACCAAAATAAAAAATTGAAAAAAACTATTTTGTTGCATCATAAACATGTTATGGAAATATATAGGATTCTAATATCTCCTTAAATATATCAAATTATATTTACTTTAATAATCATTTCATGATTTATTTGAATGTTTCATAAATTGAAAAGTTATTACATCAGTGTTGTGTAAGTATTTAAGGTAATTATTCAATTCCAAATAATTATAAATATATTAACCCCATAAATATTATAATTTTATATTTAAATTAATATATATATTCTAACATGCCTCTTATATAACACAACATTAAAAATCGTACATTTAATAAAAACAATAGTGTGACATGATGTATATTTCTTTAAATAAAATACAATAAAGGTAAAAATAACATCTAAGAGGCCGAAAAAGGTTACAAATTCAAACCATGTAATATTATGGTGGAGGCACACTCATATAACAAAAATGAGGTAAATGTTTGGTTTATTTGATAGTTTTATCAGTCTATATCCTAAATTTCTCAATCTATCCTTTACCATGTGAATAATATTATTATGTTCACTCTTCATATTGTACAAAAAAAATAAAAGGGCTCTATTTAATAAATATAGACCAACTGATTTCATATATGTATCCTTTTTTTTTCAATATTCAAAGAAAAAGATTCCTATAATTTAATTTAAAACTAAACCGAAAAACAAAATGAAAGTCGGGTTTTCAAAAAAAATATAATCTTAAATATAAAATTTTTTATACTAAATTCAAGTATAAAATCAAATAAAATAACCCTAGTTTTATTATTTCAAATAAATATTAAAATAAATAAAATTTATAACTGACTTGAAACATAATTTGACATTCTAAATATAATAAATTAAAAATTATTCATTTATAAAAATCATTATTTTTTCACTATTCATATAAAAATCAATATTTTCAGAAATTAAAAAGAATTATTCAAATAATATTTTTACATGATGAATTAATAAGTGAATTTTATTTTTATCAAATTAAAATTCAATAATTGGAAAAATAATCAATTAAAGAAAACCATATATGGAATGTGTTTATTAAACCCATTTCTTTTTTTATTAATAAGATAATATATTTACAATGAATATTAATACATAATTCAAGAATAATAACAAATATGAAATAAATTTATTTTATTATTTTATATTTTTTACATTCTTGATTCCCCTTTTTGGAATTTCATCTTTTCAATTTCATTCAATTACTAAACAATTGGGGATACAATCCCTTCATAACATTTTCAGATTTCGATGTTCTTTCTTCAACCATATGGGTTCTCCAAAAAAATAATTAACCTATTGAATTATCGTGTCCCATAATACAGTATATCTATGGTAAAAAATATGAACCGACAGTTTCTCATAAAAGATTCTCCTAAAACTAAACTACTTCAGGGTTAAAACATGTGACGAATCATGTGCATACTCTTTTAAAATCAATACCTGAAAAATATTGTTTATATGCGATATTAATATGGGGAACAACATTAAATAAGAATAAGATACAAAATTATCTTGTATTTCATATGTTCCAATGAACTATGGAATTATCTCTCCATTTTTACCAAAATGCATAACACTTTTCTCTGAAAAAACGATAAGTAAAACATAATCACCTATGAAAAAATAATGTTCATTCCTCTAATTATTAGAATAAATTTTATACACACTCTATGATATACTCATAAGTTGTTTAATTATGTTACCCTTTTAATCCATTTCATATAGCAATTATTTTCCCATCAACTTACTTTAACATAATTCATCCCCAAATTCTGGAGTCTAAGATCACTTTTCATATGATGAATCAAAATGTTTTATATATATACTATAATTATAACTATTGTTCTAAGACAACTAATTGAATGAATTATATTGTTCCTAACTTATATGGTAACACATAGGCAAACAATAATTAATTTATTCCATAATATAAATTGTTCACACATCATTTATATCATACCATTTAATGAAAGTTATACAGAAATTTAATTAAGTTCCCATTGACTTGTGAAGTCCTTAAAAATCTGATGTGAACCTAGGATCACATTTATATATGATGGATATTTTAAATCCATATAAACTAACTAACTATATTTGATAAAATTGTGATATTTGATTTAAAAACATAGTATATCATATTAGTTGAAAATACACTAATTTAGTTTATCAATCAATAATAAACCAAATCACATTATTACCTTGAGATTTCTTGGTAACCCCACTATTAAATCCATGGATATATTCTACCACATATACTATGACACTTATTTGGTAATTTCAATTCAATATTATTATGTTTAAAACTCAAACATTTAATGGTAAAGTAATCAATATCTCTTTTAATTCTATCCCACTAGTAATAATCCATAATGCCTATATAAACTATTGTGTTATAGGGAAGAAATAAATGGGGATCAAATAGATTCATTTAAAAACTCCCATTCAATTGGGAATCACAAGGCACCCGTAATATATTTATAAATCCAAATAAAATTCATTTCTATTATTTTTATCTAGAATTTTTCCATTTTTAACCTATTATACATTTTTCTACAACTCACAATCTCCCTAGAATTATTTTTAATCATGCATAAAAAATAATATTGCACTGACGCCAGAAATAACAGAGGAAGTTCATATAACCATAACATCCTGGAAATATTTATCAATTCATTATCCGAAGGGTCGTGTTCTAAACATCACATGGTTAATGATGCAATATTTTTATGATTCAATGAATTAGATATAATTATTGAATTTCTAATTTGGTAATGGATCATGAAATCAAAATCTTTAATTATTTTTATCCATATTATCTTCCTTGTGTTCAACTTTCTCGGAAGAAATACATACTCTAATATTTTTAGATCAATATATATTTCACACTTTGACCCATAAAAATTATGTTTGCAAATTTTCAAAGAATAAAATGATAATATAAATAACCTAAGTCATGTGTATGATAATTCAACTCATGGGGTTTCTATTTCCATGGTGCATAAGTAATTACCTCGACATTTGGAATCAGTAACAAAGAAATTCCCTTCAGTGAATCACTTATATAGATGAAAAATATCAATTTTTCAAGGGTAGGGTAAAATTGTATAATTATCCAATCATAATTTTAGTTCTTGAAAATAATCATCACATTATTTTATTCAAATAACATTAAATTATTTTCATGTTATCTTAGATATGAGGGATGATAATAAGGAAAAAATTTCATTAAACCACTAGAAATAGCCCATTAATTGGGGAAAACATTAAATCTTGGTTACATATTTTGGTCTTGGCCAATCATAAACAATTTTTTAATTGAGGATAATAGTAATTCCATTTTTAGAAACAATATGACCATGAAAGTAAATTTTTTATAAAAAATTCACAGATTGTAATTTTTACTTAAAATTTTTTTTTTCTGAAAAATAATTTTTTGGTGTCTTATGTTTTTTATCATGAGTTTTATAATTTACCATATTATCATCAATAAAAAACAAAATATTATACAAGAAAAAACAAAAAAAAATATTAATTAGATCCATAAATCAAATTTTTGCATTGAAAAACCTAAATTTAATTACTAAAAACTCATAGTGACCATTTCTAGACTGAAGAGAATTATTGGAAATATATACCTCCCTCCCATTCAATTGATGGTACCCCGACCAGGAAAAAATCATTGACCATTACTATCATACATAGAGTTGATCAAAAAACAATTGATTTGAGGATTGAATACATGTTCTTAACAGTGATTTTATTCAATTTTTTATATTAAATGGTAATCCTCATATAACAATATTTTAATTTATTATATAAAACAAGATCTCCTAAAGGTCAATTACTTCTATGATTGAATCCTTTATCATGAAATTCTTATAACTGAAATTTTTTATAATTCCAAAATTTCTACATGATCCATTAAATATTTGGCACAAAAATAGGATTTGAATCATTTACTTTTTAAATAGTAAAATCACCCTCCCTATCAAGAATAACACACGGTAAATCCCCAAGATATATAGCTAGGTTTTTATTCACTAATAGCACATCAATAATATGAAGAGTTTCCTTATTTTGAATAAAATGTTCATAGATACATTTGAAACCATTTCTAATCAATTTACATTCTTCATGGATGGCTGTGAAGGTTATAAATTATTTAGAAAGGCTTCTTTATCTCCATAATATATCTTACATGATAAATTAAAATCAAATACACCCCAAAAAATGAAACCCTATTAAGGGTTTGTCAATAATATATTAAGGGAAGAACATTTTATTGATAATAATTTTGAGTGACCAATATATCTTATTTTATTTAACATTACCAACCCGTGTTTCCACTAAAATTTATATCACACATTCAGGATATGTTATTCAAAGTATTCTTGAAAACTCTCAGAAATGAATGGATGAGAGTATCCATAATCAAATAGGGCATTGTAATAATATAAAAAAACTTGTTACATACCAATAACTAATTAATTTAATACCCTAACATCAACCTTAGTAGTAGAAAAATTCTTTTTTGCACCATTCTATTTTTACACATTATTACTTACTTGTTTTGGAACTATATTCAAACACAAGGTTTCAAAATGACCCAACTCATTGCATCTAAAACAAATCACTTTTGGATAGAAATTGATCACTTAGTTCATTGGTTATGAAATATTCATTTCATTATAGTCCCTATCCATGTTACCCAACTGACCACACTGGAAAAACATCCAAGATTTCAAAATATATTCTCTATGGTGTTCCTTACCACACTTACCACATTTTGGGAACATCATTTTTATACCTATATATTATTTTTATGTATGTATCTCCACTGATTTCCATCCTATCAATGTCATACATTCATCATTATGAGGAAAATTATTTTCAGAAAAATCAATCTCAAACTTTCTTCAAAACTAGAAATGTTCTCATTGATTTTGAATTCTTAAGT
This sequence comes from Viscum album, assembly GCA_963277665.1. NCBI lineage: Eukaryota > Viridiplantae > Streptophyta > Magnoliopsida > Santalales > Viscaceae > Viscum > Viscum album. The sequence continues at coordinate 1,239,462,017 of OY728143.1, forward strand.
TGATGAAGCTCAAAATTGAATTAATTTCATCCTTGAGTAAAATATATTAATTTTACTATCAATTATCTGAAGAAAATATAGTATGTACCTTCCCATTTATATAAAATTGGATTCATGCACATCTACTAAACCTTTATCGAATTTTTTAATTCTAGTATTTAATTTTACATATGTCGCTTTATAAATTTAGGGAAATATTTTTCAAGAAAAATATCCATACATGTTTCCCATTACATGGATTGAAGTTCATATTTCTCTCTATTATTCTTAGCCATATACCACCATTGATCGAATTCACATTTAGAATGATAAATGTATAGGGTTGCCTTTAGACAATCAAAGAACCCCATAAATTATAATTTCATCTACAAAGAATTGATCCATCCATTGGCTACCACTATGTTAGATGGTTCACTGAATACTAGAGGAATTTGAATCGTAAAATTCCCTATTATTGTCATGATTCACTATGGTATATTTTGTTTTTCTCTATCATTGATTCCACCACTATTTATAAATTAATTTAACTAAACCATAACAACATCAAAATTCATTCTTTCTGTAACATCCTAGGTAAATAAAGGGTATCATATTTTCATATTAATTAATATTTTTGAATTAAATAATAATTTTACTATAAATGGTATTCTATGTTCGATGGCATACACGATACACAAAAATGGGTTTCTTTGAAATCTTACGCTGCACACAATGTTGAGATATACTAAAAAATATTAATATATTATTATTATTTAAAATGGAAGTTAACGCCTAGTCATTGTAATGGCTAGAATAAATATAACTAACTACAATATGATTATATATGTTTGATGAATATTTTTACATTTATCCAAAAATATTTAGTGGCTTAAAATGTGAATGAATCAAACATTATGCACAAATAGTCTAATATTCTTTAAAAGGACGATTTACCACCTTTTGATGGAGAACCGGTTTTAAGTATAGTTTTTTTCACTTTTATATGTAATATTTAACAAAATAATATTCTTCTTTGAATGAGGACATTAAAATTTATTTTGGATGAAATTTTGGTATTTTTCTATTAATGTTCCTTTTTTAATGAATAGTGAAAAATACTGTATTTTAATTAAAAACTTCATTTTAATCTAATTTTTTTATATGCTTAAATTATATTTTTAATTTTTTCCAAGTTTAATTATATTTTTTACCATTTTATCCAACATTTGTCATTGTATGTAATTTCACTTTGAAATTTGACATAAACAAGTGTCAATATTTTGAGAGTTATTATTTCTTAAAAATACGCTTTTTGTTTTGACAGTGGAAATTAAATTTAAATTAATTTCTTCCACTTAATTGTTTTGAATTTTAAAAAATAAATTCCATATTTTTAATTAGGAGTTACAAATTTTGTAAATAAGTAACTTTTATTTTTAGACATTATGAATATTTACATCGGTAAATATTTCATTTACCATGGTTAAAATGTAAATTAGGTAAATAAGGGTAAAAAAATATTATTATAATAATATTAAATTACTATAACATGGGTACTAATACTATTTTATGATACATGTTAGACCATGGGAATATGTGGGTCTATTTTGGGACCCCATGTATCAAATAAGGAGTGATAATAAAAGTTTATATTAATTAATTTAATGTACAATCAAAAATGACTTAAACATATATCTTTTAGTAAATCAATATTTACATGGGGTTATATAAGTTATCTCTTTGACTATAAATATTTATTAAATAATTGAAAATATTTCCTAAATCATGTTATTTTATTTATCATTTTCAGACATAAAATAAATAAGATTATTTATGACACACTAATGTTGCAGTGATTATCTTATTAGTGAAAGATTTAAATAAGTGAGATTATAAAATTTACAAAACTATCCAAAACCTGTCAATTATTATTTGATAATTTTATTTCACACAATATTCATATTAGATTCTAATATAGTGATTTTATTAAATTTTGAAACTGAAAATAAGTTAATAATAAAATAATACTTTCGTACATTCCTAAAGAGCCCCTCCTCCCTTTATAAAAAACCATAACCTCTAACCCTTACTCACACCTATCAAGCCCCCTCAGTTCATCAAACCACTTCCTAAATATGATAACAATATCCTTCTATTCCACATAGAATCCTTAACTTAGTAATTGTTCACTTAAAATTTACTTTTGGTTCAACCCAAAGGCAGTTACCCGATTTAAAGGTAACTTCATCTTTTAAGTTCATTTCGTTTATTTTACTTCTTCAACCACCTAAACTCTATTTATTCCTTTATTTTATAAAAAAACTAATATCCTCAATATTCTAGATTTTTTTATGAGAATTATTTGAACTAAAATTCCCCACACCTCCATCTAATGGATACAAACATAGTGTTTCTGTGGACATCAAACTATTGCCTCCTGAAATAATGATTGTTCAATCATCTCCGACCACCTCTTCTGGCGGAAATTATGATGACACTGTATATATATGTGATATATATTATATTTATATTTTATATATTATTTTTTATTTTTTATTTATATCATACTATAATTGTTCTTGTATTGGGTAAAATAAGATAATTTCATTTGAAGAAGAGCGAACTACCGCCCCCACAAAGCTATATGACTCGTTCATGAAACAAGTGAAACATATAAAAAATGGAGGTACTGAAATTGTATACTATATTATACAAGAATTATAATATACCTATTTATTATTATTTTTTCCTTCCATCAAAAACGAAAAAGAAATGAAATTAGTGTTCATGCGTACGTACGGCTTACCGTCTCAATGAATGCTGCATTTCATTTCTTATCTCTGAATGTTGTGAACTGTTATAAATACATAAATATATATATATACTGAATATATATATGATAAATATGATATCTAAATCATTAATAATATTCTGGATATAATGTAATTTTTACCACATGGATGACTTTTAATTATAAGATGTTCATTTTTTACTCAAATACTAAATATTGACAAAACGATCGTTATTAGATTAAATGATTATATAATGTTTATAATGTGGTAATAAGTAATATAAAAGGAATAATAAACCATAAAAATGTTCCGAATCAAGTATAAATTAACATTACTTTATTATTCATTAGATCAAAGAACGAATGAGTCAAGTCGAACAGGAGGCAAGGGACTTCGTCTCAAACTCCTTTCTTTTAGGAATATTTTGATTTATACGCGACTTTATTTTAATTATTGTATAAACCCCTTTGAATTTTCATTTCAATCAATGAGAATATTTTTATACAAACCATTTTAATAAATGAAAAAAAGTAATGTTTCTTTTTAATGTATGTGGTGACAACGAATATTCTGCCGCCGCGAGTATTAATTGATATTTGGCTTCCTCGACAAGTCATAATGTTTCTAAAAGAAAACTAAATACCATATACTTTTTTTACATTTTTGGTTATTGAAAATGGTTTTGTTAATGGATTTATTATGTCAATTTATTGAAGTGATATATTGTTATTGCAATGTTTAAATGTTATCTTACCTTTTTTTCTTATGTTATGGGTTATGACTATGCTATGATTCTTGGGCATTGTTTACAAATATGGGTGGCTCCGTGATAAACCTAGGATGGGTGAGCCCGATATAGCTGTCCAATGCATTTGGTAAGGTGATGGAGGTAAACTTTAATGTGTCCCCAAAAATATTTAGGTAATATATTGTGTTGTTATTCCAAATATAACTCCCTATGGAGTTGTGAAAGATACAACGTAAGTATTTTATTTATGAAACAAGTTACCTTTATGATTTATGATTTCTATGTGTTATTCATAAATCTTTTGATTTCATGAGTTATGTTAAAGATCTTATTCTTTGTATGTATTGATAGACTAATGTTTCCTTTTTTATTTTACAATCCTTACTAAGATTTTTATTCCCATCCCATGTTTTTTGAATTGTTTTTCACCGGACATAAAGTTGAATAGGGTCAACAATGGGATCATGGAAAAGTCATGATGTATAAAACATGGAACTAGACATGACTCTTTTTTTCAGTAGTTTTTTTTTATGAAAAAATGGATGGTGGGTAGAAGTGACTAATTTTTAATATTTCAGATATAATGTATATGTTATGGCCTAATTATAGAAAACTCTAAACCTGAAAAGATCGTCAACATGAATAATTAACTTAATTCAAGATTATGTAACGTTTAAGTTCGGGTCTTATAGTTGGTATCAAAGGTCAGTTTAGAAAACATTATGAGTTAGAATATTGTTAAAATTAATGTCCATAAATTAATTTATGGTAAGATAAAATAATTATATCATTTATATATTACCATGTTTCTTCACCTAAGAAATTTCTGTGTTCAGAATGGTTTTCTATAGAGGAAACAGGGCAGCTATGATGGGATGACATCAAGAGGAAGACAACCTTCAAAATCAGAAACCTAATATTTTTGGAATCGGAACTAATTTTTTTTTTCAATTATGGCACAATTGTCTCAGGCTATAAATGTTGGTAGTATCCATGCACTAGATCATCCAGAACAACCACAGAGGATCATGTCAGTAGTGGAGCATTTCATGAGGAAACATCCCCCACCATTCAGAGGATCATATGACCCAATGTTATCTGAATGGTGTATTAAATAACAAGAGAAGATTTTTAATTTCATGGGGTTCTCATAATATCAAAAGGATAGTCTTGATGTTTAACGTTTTGAACGTGAAGCTAATCAGTGGTGGTCAATGGTGAACAATATCCGAGATAGTGACAATATTGATTCCCTTTATGGGAATTAATTCAAAGGTATGTTTCTTAAGAAGTATTTTCCAAAGGTGTTTGTCTTGGGATGTAAAAACAATTCCTGGAATTGAGGCAGGAGGATGACTCAGTGGCTGCATATGAAGCAAAATTCAATCGACTAGAAAGGTATGCTCCAATTTTCATACAAGATCTTGATAGTAAAAGAAATTGATTTTTCATAGGATTAAATATAAAGTATCGAAGGGATTTATCTTCTCATGACTTCAAAATTTATGAAAAACTTGTTGGATGTGTGGAGAATGTGGAAATGGAGTTCACTGATGGTCAGGTGTTCCATGAAAAGCAACAAAATAAGAGGTCGATGTGGCTGATGAAATGGAATAACTCTTCAAAAAAAGTATGATGGTAAGAAAATTAAGTTTATAGTTTTTTAAATTTGTGGTAAAAGGAATGATGGGGAATTTGTTATGAATTTTGTTATGTTCTACTGATGTGTTAAAATGGGATATAAGGATCATAGTTTCGCTGAAGAAGATTAGAGTAATGGAAAGACCAAATCTGATTTACAGTCAGAAAATTCATTAAGTGTAATGAAATGGATCATTATGAAAATTAGTGTCCAACGAATAATGAAACTAAGGGAAATAATCCAGACTACAAGAAAAAAGGGGTGGTGAAATCCTTTGTAACTACTTCAGTAGATGTTGGGCCATCGAATGAAGTAGTATCAGGTATACTTTTTGTTTGTTCAGATTACGCCAATGTGTTTTTTGTTTTAGGTTCTACACATTCATTCAATTCTAAGAAGTTTTTTAATAAATAGGTAATCCCATCTCAAGATACGAATCTTGAACAAATTGTAAAAACATTGGGAGGAAATTTTTAGACAAAATGTAATTCTAAGAACCCTCTTGTACTTGTGTTCAGAAAGAATCTACTTGAAAACATCATTGTTTTTCCTATAGTAGAGTTTGATGTTATTTTATGTATAGATTGGATTTCTATTTATCATGATATAATTGACTATAGATCCAAAGAGGATTCTTTTCAGAATTATTTTTAGTTTGTGTATAAGAATAAACCCTTATTTTGATAACATATTATGAAGCTGAGAAACTAGTAAAAGATGGAAATGAATGTTATCTTGCACATATAGTTGAAAACAAAGGAACTGTTCATATTAATGATGTGCAGTGGTAAATGAGTGCCTTGATGTTTTTTCTGATGAGTTTCCTGTTATTATACTTGTTTGAGAAGTTGAATTTACTGTTAACTTAGTTCCTGATGCAAAGCTAATTTCAAAACCCCCTTATCGAATGGTTCAAATTGAAATTTTAGAGTTGAAGAAGAAATTTTAGGAGTTATTAGATAAAGGATTCATTCTACCTATCACATCCTCGTGGGGTTCTCTTTTCTTGTTTGTTAAAAATATATATGGTTCAATGATACCTTTCATTTATTATAGATCATTGAATAACATCGCTATTAAGTACAAGTATCCTTTTCCTCATATCGATAATTTGTTTGATTATCTATTGGGAGATTAGTATTTTCAAAGATTGATTTGAGGTTAGGGTACCATAAGTTGAATGTAATGGAAGAATACATTCCTAAGACCGTGTTTCATACTAGATATGTCCATTATGAATTTGTAGTTATGCTTTTTGGGTTAACCGATTAACCTGTTGTATTCATGAATATTATGAATAGAATTTTCCATGAGTACTTGGGTACGTTTTTGGTTTTGTTCATTGATGGAAATTTGGTTTTTTACAAAAGTAAAGATGAACATGAATGTAATTTAAGGTTTATCTTGCAAACTATAAAAGAAAAGAAACTGTTTGTAAAATTCAAAAGGAGTGAGTTTTGGTAACAAAATATTTCTTTCCTTGGACACATTGTTTCCAAAAATGACAGAACTGTTGATCCCACTAAAACAAAAGTTGTTTAAGAATGGCCAAGACCCATAAATATAACTGAGATCCATAATTTTCTTAGTTTAGTAGTTTATTATTGGAGGATTTTTGAAAAGTTTTCATGGTAATCTAGTACAATGTATATGTTAACTATAAGAGGTGTTATGTAAATCTGGAAAATGGAATGTAATCATTGTTTTCAGAAATTGAAAAGAAGATTGTTAAATTCTACAGTTTTGGAATTACCTTCCAAAAATGGGGAGTTTTTAAACTATTGTGATTCTTCATTGAAAGGACTTAGTTGTTTTCTTATGCAGAATTATCAGGTAATTGCTTATGCTTCACATCAATTGAAACCTCATGAGTTAAATTACACTACAAGTGATTTGGAATTAAATGTTGTTTTTTTCTTTAAAAATATAGATGCATCATTTGTATGGAGTAAAGTTTGAAATATATACTGATCACAAAAGATTAAAATATATATTTAGTTCGAAATAATTAAACATGAGATAGAGGAGATGGCTAGAATTAATCAAGGATTATGATTTCACAATTCATTACCATCAAGGAATGGAAAATAAAGTGGCTAATTCTTTGAGTCGAAAGAGTAATTCTACATTAACCATGTTATGTTTGGAACAAGATAATTTGTTTAATAATTTGATGAACTTTAGAATATATGTTGTTGGTGCAAGAAATTCCCTTGTTTTATTTCAGAAGTTAGTGAAATCATCTCTATCAGACAAGAATTAAGAAAGTGCGGAAGGAAGACAGTGAGTTGTAGAAAAAGGTAGAGTTGGTTTAGATTGGTAAGATTTATGATTTTAACATTGACAATGATTGTGTTTTTCGGTTTGGGAAGAAAATATGTGTGCCCTATGATTCACAGTTAAAGAAAGAGTTCTCATGTGAAGCTCATAGTTCTCTGTTTTTAGTTTATCCTGGTGATAATAAGATGTACATAGATCTTAGGGAGTATTAATGGTGGGATGTAATTACAATAGATATTACTGATTTTACTGTGAATTGTTAGACTTTTCAATAGGTTAAAGTAGAGTGACGGTTACCAAAAGGGATGCTTCAGCCTTTACTGGTGCTAGAGTGGAAATAGGAAAATATATCCATAGAATTATTTGTGTGCTAACCAAAGATATCTCGAGGTAATAATGAATTTTGGGTTATTTTTATTGATTGACTAAATATTCTCATTTATTTCCTATCTGATATACATTTTCACAAGGTCAATGTTCTCAGTTGTATGATAAAGAGATAGTCAAGTGGTATGGAGTTCCCCTCTCCATTGTATCTGATCGTGATCTGAGGTTTAATTCTAACTTTTGGAAAGGCCTTTAGTAGTCTTTGGGTACTGAATTAACTTTTAGTACAGATTTTCATACTCAATCAGATGGTCATCTATAATGTACAATTCATACATTGGAAGATATGACACGGTATTTCTCAATGGATTACCAACGAAGTTGGGACCAACATCTTTCTTTGGATGAATTTTATTATAATAATATTTTTCATTCCAGTATACAGATGGCTCCATTTGAGGCATTATATGTGAAGCAGTTTCGAACTCCTGCTTTTTGGGATGAAGTAGGTTAAAGGAAATTTATGGGACCAGAATTTGTAGAATATATGGCATAAAACGTTCAGTTGAATCATAAGCACATGAGAACAACTCAGAGTGAGCAGAAAAGTTATGTGAATAACCGAAGGAGGTATCTTTCTTTCAAGGTAGGTGATCATGTCATTCTCAAAGTTTCTCCATGGAAATGTGTGATGAATTTTGGTAAGAAGGGAAAGCTAGGTCCATGGTTCATTAGACCCTATGAAATCCAATATAAATATGGATCAGTTTCTTATAGAGTGGCTTTACCTCCATGGTTATCCAAGGTACACAATGTTTTTCATGTTTCAATGTTGAGAAGGTATATTCTGGATCCATCTCATGTTTTGAGTCCAGGGATAGTTCAGTTAGAAGTGAATATTTCTTATGAGAAACAACCAATCCAGATTTTTGACTGAAGAGAGCATGTTTGTGGAATAAGATAATTCATCAGGTAAAGGTTTTTAAAAAAAACCATATGGTTGAAGAGGCAGTGTGGGAATTTGAAAATGCTATGAGGGATAAATAACCTCAAATATTTGATAAGTGAATAAAATTGCAAGGACACAATTTTCCAATGGAGGTAAGGATGTAACGTCTTAGGTTAATAATGAATATGATATTTTCATATTTATTAATATTTGTGAATTAAATTTTAATTTTACATTAAAGGGGATGCTATTTTTAGTGTCTTACCCAATACGCAACAACAGTTTTCTTTAAAATCTTATGTTGCACACAATGTTGAGTTATACAGAAAAATAATAATATAACATTATTAAATTAAATGATAGTTAAAACCTAGTCATTGTAATGAGGGAATGGATAGAACTAACTAAAATATGATTATACCTATTTTTTAAAAAAATTTACATTTATACAATAAAAGTGAGAGGATTAAAATGTGAATTAATCTAACTTTAAGCAAAAATAGTTAATATTCATTAAAAGGTCGATTTACTACCTTTTGATGGTGAAGCATTTTTAAATATAGTTTTTTTCACATTTATATGTTCTATTTAAAAAAGATAATATTTTCATTTAGAATTGGGACATAAAAATGTACATTGGATGAAATTTTGGTATTTTTCGGATAATGTTCATTTTCAATGAATAGTGAAAAATATTGTATTTTAATTCAAAATTTCCTTTTAATATAATTTATTTATATAGTTATATTATCTTTTTAATTGGTTTTAAATGTTAATTATATTATGTTTTTACCATTTAATCCAATGTTGATCATTTTAAGTAATTTCACTTTGAAATTTGACATAAAAAAGTGTTAATCTTTTGATAGTTATTATTTATTAAAAATACGCTTTTTGTTTTAACAATGGGAAATAATTTTAAATTAATTTATGCCACTTTGTGTTTTGAATTTATAAAAATAGATTCCATATTTTGGATCATTATTTCTAAATTTTTTAAATAGATATAACTTTTTATACATTATGAATATTTACATCAATAAATAATTTATTTACCATGGTAAAAGTCTAAATCTGGTAAATAAGGATACAAAATTGTTAATATAATAATATTTAATTTCCCTAACATGTTTCATAATTTGATTGGATGATACATGTCCAGACATGGGCATCCTTTGGTCTATTTTGGGACTCCATGGATCCACTTAGGAGTGATAATAACACTTTATATTAATTAATTTAAAGAAAATACAAAAATAACTTAAACATATATCTTTTAGTAAATCAATTTTTACCTAGGGTTATATAAGTTCTCTATTACACTATAAATATTTATTACAAAGATACAAATATTTCCTACATCATGGTATTTTATTTATAATTTTTAGATATCAAATAAATAAAATTATTTATGACACAATGATGATGCAGGGATTACCTTATTAATAAGTGATTTAAATAAATGAGATTATAAAAGTTAAAAAACTATCCAAAACCCTATCCAATTCTTATTGGATGATTTTATTTTGAACAAGAGTAATTTTATATTTTAATTTAATTAGTTTTGGACCTTTTGAAACCAAAAATCATTTTATAATAAAATAATACTTTCAAACATTGCTAAAGAGCCCCTCCTCCCCCTTATAAAAATCCATTAACTCTAACCCTTACTCAAACCTCTCATGCCCCTTTGTCTCATCCATATTCTACCAAAATAATCTCCCAACATTTCTCTATTCTACCTAGATTCATTACCTTAGGCAGAAGTCACATTAATAAATCATTTTGGGTCAAACCAAAGGGAGTTATCCCATTTAATGGTAACATCTTCTCTTAAGTTATTTTCTTTTATTTTACTTCTCCAATCCCCATAAACTCTTTTTATTATTTTATTATATAAAAACACAATTTTACTCAATATAATAGGTTGTTTTAATGAGATTTATTCTAATTTCACTTCAACAAACCTCCATCAAATGGATATGAACATACTGTTTCTATGGATGGCGAACTACTGCCTCACGAAAAGATGATTGTTCTGTCTTCTCCTAAAACCTCTTATGGTGGACATTGTGATGGAACTATATTTATATTTGATATATATTATATTTATATTGTCTCTATGCATTTTTTTCATTTATATCATTTCATTATTGTTTCCATAAAGGGTAAAATATTATAATTTAATTTGAGGAAGTGTGGAATACCACCCCCTCAAAGTGATATGACACGTTCATGCCATACGTGGAACATATAAATGATGAAATTACTAAAATTGTATATTATATTACACTGAAATTATAATATACCTATGTATCATTATGTTTTCATTCCATTAAATAAAAAATATAAATGAAAGTAGTGTTCCTGCGTACGTACAACTTACCGTCTCCCTGAACAGTGCATTTCATTTATTATCTCCAAATGTTATGTACTGTTATAAATATATATATATACTGAATATATATGATATATATGATATCTAAAATATTGAATATCATTCTAGATATAATGTAACTTTTACCACATGATCAACTTGTAATTATTAGAAGTTCGTTGTTACCTCAAATACCAAATATCGACAAAACGATTGTTATTTACATAAATAATTATATAATGTTTATAACATGGTAATAAGTGATATAAAAGGAATAATTAACCTGAAAAAGGTACTGAAGCAGTTGTAAATTAACATTAGTTTATTATTTGGTAGATTAAGGAATGAACTAGTCAAGTCGTCCATGAGGTAAGGGACTTTATCTCAATATCCTTTCATTGAGGCATGTTTTGATATATAAACAACTTTTTTTATATGGTGTATAAACCCCTTTAACTTTTCATTTCATTCAATGCGAATATTTTTATATGAATTGTTTTACTAAATGACAAAAGGTAATGTTTCTTTTTAATGTATGGGGTGACAATGACCTTTCTGCCGCTGTGAGTATTAATTGATCTTTGGCTTCCATAAGAAGATGTAATATTTTTAAAAGAAAAATAAATACCGTATACTCCTTTTATATATTATGGTATTTAAAATTCTTTTTGTTATTGTATTGATTATGTGAATATATTGAAATGATAAATTTTGATAGCAATGTGGAAATTTAATATTTGCTTTTTTTCTTGTGTTATGTGTTATGACTATGTTAAGGTTCTTGGGAATTGTTTACGAATATAGGTGGTTCCATGATAAACCTAGGACATGTGAGCTCGTGATAGCTCTCCAATGCATTGTGTAACGTGAAGGAGGTAAAATTTAATGCTTCTTCTAGGAGTATTAGGTAATATATGGTGATGGTTATTCCAAACGTAACTCCCAACGTAGCTATGACAGCTAAAACAAAAGTATGTTATGGATGGCACAAGTTACCTTTATGATTTATGATATCAATTTGTTATTCATAAATATTATGATTTAATAAGGTATGTTAAAAGGCTTATGCTTTGTATGTATTGATGGACTAATGTTTTATTTCTTTATTTTATAATCATTAATGAGCTTTTTATGTTCTTCCCAAGTTTTTTGAAATGTTTTTCATGGGACATAAAGTTGAATAGGGTCAAGGATGGGATCATGGAAAACTCATGTTGTCTAGAACATGGAACTAGACATTACTCTTTTTTTCAAGAGTTTTTATTTTATTAAAGAATGTATAATGAGTAGAAGTATCTACTTTGTAATATTTGGTATTTAATGTATATGTTATGTCCTAACTCTCTAAAACTGTAAACCCGAAAACATTTTTAATATGAATTTATAACTTAATTTATGATTATGTAATGTTTATGGTTGGGTCCTTATACTTTCATTACTAGTGATTTTGGGTTGTTTATTTGGAATGATATCATATTCTTTATTACTTCCCACTAAAACATCCATATTTCTTTTATGGAAATCCATTCTGAACAAACATAGTTTGATCAATGAAAAATGATAATCATGATATGGAAAATCATTTAATCATTACCATAATCTATAATATTTTCAGGGTATTCTATTTTTGTTATCACATCCCATTAAGATATATAATATTTCCTCTAATCCGAACTATAAGGTTCATGCCTTAAAATTACATATTCTTGTATTTTATAACATGAATTCACATTCTTAAAATCCTAAGTAATTTTTCAGAGTTATTTATAATTAATTAAAATATTTAAATACTAAAATCTTACTTTATAAGTGAAATATTGTAGTGAATATCAATTTTTACTATCAAAAATAATTAAAATAAAACATGGTTTCTTTTCATGATATATCTTCACAATTTTTAACATGAATTTCTATGTTCTCATGCCCATCCTAAAAACCAATGAAAACCATTTTAAAATGTGGGTTGATAACTATATGATCATTATGGGACATAAAATAAGGTAAACATTATTCCAGTGAATAACATTAAAATAGATTAAATCCCATTTCGTAATGACATATCCTTTCAAAGGAAAATAGAATCATATTTCATTAAAAATAATTATCTTACCTTTATAAATAAAATAATTTCAATGAAAAATCATTAACTTGAATAAAAAAATCTTATTAGTACCTTGGGATAAAAATAATCATATAAACATTGTTGAACCCTTAAAATAAAAATTAAAAATTGGATTTAAATGACATGTGAATTCCAATATAATTATCTTGTAACACCCTAGTATTTCATAGTATGTTATCTTATTAAAGTAATTCAATAGCTTGCACTACACGCAACACCGAGTTCGAGCACACCACAACATACCAAATTAGCCATTCAAAAAGAGGTTATGAACAGTGTTATCTACATTTTTAATCTTATATACTCTATATAATTTTAACATCCCTATTATGTGTCTCTTAGACATAATATCAGAACAAATTCATTTTTTTCAGATTAAAGAAGTATTATTCAAAAAATTCAATTTTACCACCTTTTAATGGAGAACCCTTTTTAAAACCAATATTTGACACTTTTATATATTAAATTTAATGAAATTAAATTATTCTTTATAATCGGGACATAAAAATTTAGTTTCGATATATTTTTTGTATTTTTCTGAAAACATTCAATTTTTGATGAATAGTAAAAAGCATTGTGTTGTTATATAAAACTGACTTTTTATTTAAATATTTAGTTATTTTATTCTAATTTATTTAAGGTAAAATTTGATAAATAATTCCTATATATGTTCAACGTAATTAATTGGAGTCATTTTTTAATAAGTTTTATATATATAATATTATCGAACATTTTACCATCATTTACCCACCTTTTAAGAGAATTTGCAAATTTATATAAAACATAATTGTATAGCTTCTATGAGTTGAATTTCAAAAATCCTAGAGACATGGTTATTTTCAGTAAGTAAAATGTTGTTCAATAAGATGAAAATATTTTTTGTCGAATAGTAACTTTTGACTTTTATTTACCACGGTTAAAAGTAAACAGGGTAATTAAGGGTAAAAATGATATCATAATTACCCTAACATATCTACTAATTCTATAGGATAAGTATAATTCGATAAAAAGAAACATTATGAATAAAATATGATCCTCTTTGGTCCACATGGATTATATTAAGACATTTATTCGTATTTTATTTAAAGAAGAGTTAAAAGAGTTAAATTCAATGTTTAATAACTAAACCATTTTTAATATAGAGTTATACATAATATAAATTTGACTATGAATATTCATTATGAAGGTAAAACGATTTAACACATAATGACAGTTTATTTATAATTTTTATAGGTTAAATAATTTAATTTATTAATGACACAATGATGATGATGTAATTACCTTAATAATGAAATATTAAAATAATTGATATTATAAATATCCAAATAAATGTGATTTGTGACTTTTTATGAATTCCACTAATTTTATAGGTAAATATTGCATGTTAGGATTGAAAATATGAATTTATTTCAAAGTAATAATGTTTTTAGGACTTTCACAAAATCATTTATTAAATAATGTCAAAATTGACATAAATGAGTTTTTAAAACAAATACTTTATTATTGGATGATATAATATTCCTAAAAAACGGGTTCTGCAAAAGGCCCCAAAAAATATTATATATATCATTAATGAACCTATTGAGGTTCTCCTAGAAGTTTATAGTACGTTTATTAACCATATAATATAAAAATACAATGAAACGTGGTAAATGTCAAACTATTTAACTATGAGTTTAATCTAAAAGATAAGGTTAATGTGACAAACTAAACCAACATAAAGCCTATTATTTGAGATTTTTCGACCCATACCCACTTTATAATTTTAAGAATTCATTTTTGAGACATTATAAACAGAACATTATTTTATTATAAAGTAATATTTCATGCTTTTCATAAAGTGACCCTCACCTCTCCTATAAAAGGGAACTTCCCCTTCTCTTTATTTCACACCTCCAAAGCCTTTTCTCTCGACCAAACATTGCCCATATATCCTACCAACTTTCCCCCCTTCATCCTAGTGGCCTTCCTTTGGTCATAAATACATCCTATAGAGCCCTTTTGATCAAATCAAAAGGAAGAACCTGAAGAAGAGGTAAATATCTCATCATCTCTTTCAAGTTCTTTTATTCTTACACTTACTCTTTATTTGTTGTTTCCATTATAAAATAATAACTCTATTATATTATATATATTGTGATATTATTATAAAAATGTTACAACCATATTCATTATTCTATCCATCCTATAAATGACAAAGTCACCATATGTGCTTACGTACGGATTACCGTCTCCATATCGTGGTGTAGTTTGTTATTTAAATACTTCATTATTTGTATAGTTATAATAATGAGTATAACTGATGTAAATAATAAATATAACATGTTAATGATTCTGTAAATATCATATAAATCCAATTACATATGATTTTTCCATCAATATAATGATATTGTCGCTCGTGTGTATGTATGGATTACTGTCTCCACGACGCGAAGAGATTCATTTCCACGTTCACCATTCAACGATGATTATAAAATATATATCATTAATAATTATTTAATATATGACATAATAATTACAATGGAGATATATATATATATACTTACACACATTTTATTCACTTATATTCGTTCAATATGGTATGAAAATGGAAAAGGTGTTTATGTGTACGTACGACATACTGTCTCCATAAACGGTGTTTTCCATTTCTTATATATGTCTATTATACAAATTTTATTATAAATATATATGATATATAAATCATGTTTTATATTCTTGAAGTATTTATGTCATGATCTATGTGATACAATCAAGATTAACATGTTGAAACACGTACGATAAAGAAATCGATTATTAACCGAAGTGTTAATTTAACATGAAAATTTTTATTAGATGGAAAGTATAAAGTCATAAATGAATCATCTATGTTATCATAAATATTAATATGGTTAGGTTAAAATTTAATAATATTCTAAGGTCTTTATACGGAAGTTTAAACGTACCCTCGACTAAAGGAAAGTGGAAGGTAAGGGTTAATTTCACAATCTCATTATTATCTGAGGTTTTTTTTACATAAGTATCTACCGGGAAATATTTATTATCCATGTCCATGTTTCATAAAATAGTTTTCAAAGGGATTATATTTAATGGAATTTTTTTCTAAAACATCATTTTAAATGTTGTAAATATTTATTCTTCTAAATCATTCTCATTAATGTCCATGTTTTCAAAATGTGTTTTAAGGATTTATTTATATAGACATGAATGTTTTTAAAATGTTAATTCCTTTTAAGTGTTTCAAAATGGTATGGGAAACTATGATTCAAAAATGTCTTTAAATTTCTTCCTTTCTAATTTTGGTGACTTTTAAATATTTTTATGAAAAAGGGATATTTCTCTCAATGATATTTTACAAATCATTTTCAACTATATCAACATCCCTTGAGGGATTTTAGAATTTTTTAAAGTTGATGTATTATGATACAAATCTTACATATTTTATTGAATGTTTTTTTATATGTTTTACTGTGCATGCCTTATTTTTATACCGTTCAAGGCTAATTGATAAAGTATTGACATTTAGTATGCTAGTTTTAATACAAATGTTTATGTTATGTTTAAACCTCTTCATATGAGGGATGCATTGGACTAAGTAAGTGATGGGTGGAGCCCGCTATAGCTCCTCGATGCATCAGTAGGTATCGTGAGACAAACTAGTGTCTTGGCACAAAGCCTTGAAAAAATCTTATTTTTATTCTTGGAACAAGGCCTTGACTATGTGGTTATGAAGTATGACATTATGTATTCCATCATTATGAAAGTGGTTATTGATATTGCATGTGATTATTCAACTAGTAGAATATCCATGTGAATAAGTAAATGGAATTATTTTATTTTATCAATTCCATATTATGCTGAATTTTAAGTTTAAAAAGATTTTGTTTTATTCAAACATATTTCCTTAAATATTTATGCTTATTTATGAATTTTTATGCTATATTGTTATCCTTACTGAGCATCTGAGATCACCCTTTCTATGTTTTATTTTTCCCAAGATGTGAGGAAGTATTTTATGATTGATAAGAGGGGTTAATATAAGGGATTAACGGCATTCTCAAAGGATCATTTATGTTGTGTTTTATTTTCTGATGTGTAATGTAACATTCATGCATGTAATCTATTTTTCCAAGACTGCTAAACTGATTGGTCGTTCGGGACTTGATTCCTTGTAATCATTCCAATGTATTAAAATATTCCACTGGCACTAGGCTTCTAAGTTCAAGGCATTACCATTGGACTCAGAGGAAGTTTAGAAATAACCATGGAATCTAGATTTAGATAAACTATTATTAGGAAACATTACCCTAAGATAGACTTTGATGATTAGTATAGAAGAACTTCCTAGAATTTTGGTACTGTAGAGATTTTGTGAGTTTTCCAAGAAATGCATCCATGTATAGATACAAGCAGGTAGAGGTGGCTCTAGCACATATGTACCTTGGGGTAAAACCCGAAAACACCACATTGAGTTAGACTCGAATGGAAACTTGTGCATGACAACAGGCCTTGCTGAACTCTTGGTTACGACACTCCCAGGGGATATGCTTTGAATAAATCACATTTTCATTACAAGCCATTACGAAGGATTTGGGAGTAAATAATTCCTCAAAGAAAACATTTTTATGATTATGGATTATATCCATAAACTATTAAATTTAAATTAGATATTATACAAGTTTGTAATTATGAATTGCGATTCATAAACTGACCTACTGTATTCAATTTTTTAGGAATGGCACCTAGTAGAAGGAATGAGAACTCCAGCAATACGTATGATCCAAAAAGTAATAAGGATAATAAAATTCATGGTATTAAGCCAACATTTAGAAGTGCAACAGTCTCCCACATATTCTCAACATATGAAGAAATATTATCATGCGTTAATATGATAAGTAAAGAATTATCTGAGTCATATGGCTTTTAAGGGAAGTAAGAGAAGAAAAGGATGGTAGAAAGAATGATGGATAAAGGGAAGAAGGGAAAGAAGGATTTTCCCATATGTGATAATTGTGGAAGGAATCACCTTGGTAAATTCTTAAAGATAATGGGAGTTTGTTATAAGTGTGGAGAAAATGTACACCATGTATGTGATTTCAGGTTTAAGAAAAAGGTTTGAAATGTACAATTATTCATCTACAATGAGTTGGGACACAACGTGAATCAATGTCCAAATCATCAGAGTATGCCTCAAATGATGCTATTGGATAATAATCAAGTTATGATACTACCACAGATGAAGAGGAATGACTAGTGTTATTATGTTATTATTAAATAATTATTTCATTTGAGTGTTTTATCAACAATGCACTGGTTAAATAAATTATGGAAATAAATAAGGATTGTACTGAAGTACTATTTCATTATGGATTTGAGAATTGTATGGTACCAAGTAAAGTGACACAGTTTCTGGTTAAACATTTTAGAAAATACATGGTTGAAGGAAAGGTAAACCATAATATACTCATGATACTGAGGTAGTGATTTTGGAATAATATATTATTGATTTGGATAAATTTTATTGGAAATTCTTGATTACCTTGAAACTGATTAATTGTTTGTTTATTCCATCATTGTTGGAATATTAAAAAAATTGGATATAAAGAATATATATAGTATTCTATAAGGAATAAGGGGTCATGAATGTAATCAATAATATTTTTTGATAATTCATGGTGTTAGAGTGTTTTAAAAAAATACATGATGAAGGTATCCACATGTTATTATGTGTCAAAATGGATCTTCATTGTGTTTACCTTCCTTATAAATTTTGGACCGTGATTTTGGATATAAGTATTTTGGATAAGTTTAAAAGTTGGAATCGATTAAGTTTGACATTGGATACTATTGTTAAGGTTAAATAATTTCTTGAGATTATTTTTGGATTGTCATAACATGGACAACCCGGAGGTCGAATGACAACTCGTTGCGTCCGGCAAGGCTGCGAAACATGAACCCGCAATCGATGGGTGACAAGGGTGTATCACCTACCACAAGCCTACATGATGTCCTAGTTTTTATAATGTAGTTTTTTTAAAATATTATGACAAATGAATTATAAATTCATTATTTTTGTAACCCTATAAGATTAAGATAAATAGAATATTTTTGAATTCTATTGTCTTTTAGAGTGAAAGATGATTTTGGGGAAGGAATTAGTTGAAGGATGAAACACTACTTGTCAAGTATATATATATAGTTTTCCTCTTATTCTATGACTAAATTAATTCCTAAACATTAGGGAAGGGATCTTAAAACCAAAAATGTGTTATCCTAATACCGTATATTTTGTTCAACTAATGATATTTTACATCATCTTAGATTGATGGCTTTAAGCCCCTCAATATTACAGTGGTTTGTTATTGATGACCCCAATCACTCCCTATAAATATTTATGTTTTCCTCCAATTATGTGTCTCTAATTGACACCAATGTTCTCTTAATCCGGATCATAATTTGGTATTAACATTTTTATTCCCTTTCCCTTAAATTATGACTAAATTTTATTTATTGAATTTTTGATGTGGGTTTTTCAAAAAGGTATTTTTCTATTTTTAACCTTTTATTTTCAATAAACAATTTCAAATTGCAGGGATTAAATTTATTGAATGAGGGGATAATTTAACACCCCAAAATTTCAAGGTATGTTATCTAATTAAAGTAATTTAATACCTTGTTCTACACACAACACCGAGTTCAAGTGCACCAAAACTTACAAAAATAGACATTCAAAAAGTGGTTATGAACAGTATTAACTGCATTTTGAATCTTATATACTCTATATAATTTTAACATTCATATTTTCTGTTTCTTAGACATAATATAAGAACAAATTCATTTTTTTAGATAAAAGAAGTATTTTTTCCAAAATGCAATTTTACCGCCTTTTAATGGAAACCCAATTTTAAAACCAATATTTAACAATTTAATATATTAAATTTAATTAAATGAAATTCTTCTTTAGAATCAGGATATAAAAATTTAGTTTGGATAAATTTTTGTTATTTTTCTGAAAACTTTCAATTTATGATTAATAGTGAAAAACATTGTGTTATAATACAAAACCAACTTCTTATTTAAATAATTAATTATTTTAATTTATTTTATTTTAGGTAAAAATAGATACATAATACCTATATATGTTCAACATAATTCATTGGAGTAATTTTTTAATAAGTTAATATATATATAATTTTATCGAAAATTTTGCCATCTTTTACTCACCTTCTAAGCGCATTTTCAAATTTGTATAAAACATAATTTTACCACTTTAGGAGTTGAATTTAAAAAAAACCAATAGACACTGTTAATATCCTTAAGTAAAATTTTGTTCAATAAGATTAATAAAATTTGGTGAATTGTAACTTTTGACTTTTATTAACCATGCTTAAAAGTAAATAGGGTAATTAAGGGTAAAAATTATATCATAATTACCCTAACACATGTCCTAATTCTAATATATTAGAATAATTTGACCAAAAACAACCTTAGTAATATAATATGATCATATTTGGTCCACATGGATTAGATTAAGACATTTAATATTATTTTATTTAAAGAAGAGTTAAAAGATTTAAATTCAATGTTTAATAACTAAAAAATTTTAATATAGAGTTATACATAATATAAATTAGACTGTAAATATTCATTATAAATAGATAATTATTTAATACATAATGATATTTTATTTATAATTTTTAGACATTGAATAATTTAATTTATTTATGACACAATGATGATGCATTAATTACCTTAATAATGAAATGTTAAAATAATTGATAATATAAATTTTCAAATAAATATAATTTGAGACTTTTGATGAATTGAAATAACTTTATAGGTTAATAATACATTTTAGTATTTATCATTTGAATTTATTTCGAAGTAATAAATTTTTTAGGACTTCAACAAAAATCATTTATAAAATAATGTCAAAATTGAGATAATTGTGTTTTTAAAACAAATACAATATTATTGGTTGATATTATAATCCTAAATATCTAAGGTTTTTCCAAAGAACCTTAATAATATTATATATATCATTAATGAACCTATTGAGTTTCGGTTGGGATTTTATAGTGTGATTATTAACCATATAATATAAAAATACAAAGAGACATGGTAAATGTAAAACTATTTAACTAAGAGTTAAATATAAAAGATATGGTCAATAAGATAAAGTAAACCTATATAAAACCTATGTGTTGAGTTTATTAGACCCATACCCACATTATAATTAAAATAATTCATTTCTGAGCCATTAGAAACCGAAAATGATTTTATTATAAAATAATATTTCAAGCTTTTCCAAAAGTGACCCTCACCTCTCTTATAAAAGGGCACTTCCACTTCTCTTAATTTCACACCTCCAAAGCCTTTTTTTCTCAGCCAAACACTGCCCAAATATCCTACAAGATTTCCTCCCTTCATCCTATAGGCCTTCTTTTTTCATATATCCAACCTAAAGATCCCTATTGATCAAATGAAAAAGAATAACCCGAAGAGGATGTTAACATTTCATCATCTCTTTCAAGTTATTTTCTTCTTCCACTTCTTCATTCTTTGTTTTTTCCATTATAAAATAATAACTCCAATATCTTCTAAATACTTTGATGTTATTATAAAAATGGTACAACCATATTCATTATTCTATCCATTTTAAAAATAAAAATGTCACCATACATGCGTGCGTACGAATTACCGTCTTCACATCGTTGTGTAGTTTGTTATTCAAAAACATCATTTTTTGGATGGGTATAATAATGAGTATAACTAATGTAAATAATAAATATGACATGTTAATTATTATTTATATATGATATATCATCCAATTAAATACATGATTTCCATCAATATAATGATATTGTTGGTTGTGTGTATGTATGGATTACCGTCTCCACGACGTGATGAGATTCATTTCCACGTTCACCATTCAACGATGATTATAAAATATATATCATTAATAAGTATTAAATATATGAAATAATAATGCTACTAGAGGTATATATTTATTTATTTATGAACTTACATATATCTTATTCACTTAGTTTCGTTCAATATGGTATGAAAACGGAAACATCGTTTATGCGTACGTACGGCCTACCGTCTCCAAAAACAGTGTTTTCCATTTCAAATATACTTATATTATACATATTTATATTATAAATATATATATAATATATAAATCATGTTTTATATTCTGTAAGTATTTAAATCATGATCTAATTGATACAATCAAGAGTAACAAGTTAAAACACCTACGATAAAGAAAGTGATTATTACCCGAAATGTTAATTTAACATGGAAATTATTATTAAATGGGTATTATAAAGATGTAAATGAATCATGTATGATATAATAAATATTAATATGGTTCTGGTATAATTTAATAACATACTATGGTATTTACACAGGATGTTAGATGTACCATCGACTAAAGGAAAGTTCAAGGTAAGAGTTAATTTGACAATCTCATTATTATCAGAGGTTGTTTTTACATAAGTATCTACTGGTAAATATTTATTATACATGTCCATGTTTCATAAAATAATTTTCAAAGGGAATATTTTTAAGGTACTTTTTTACTAAAACATCATTTTAAATGATTTAAATATTTATTCTTCTAAATCATTCTCATTAATGACCATGTTTTCAAAATGGTTTTTAGGATTTATATATTTGGACATGAATGTTTTTTAAATGTTAATTGCATTCAAAAGATTCAAAGTGGTATAAGACACTATGATTTAAAAATGTCTTTAAATGTATTCCTTTCTAAATTGTGTGAATTTGAAATGTTTTTATGAAAAATGGGTATTTCTCCCAATGTTTTTTACAAATCATTTTCATCTATATCAAAACACTGTGATGGATTTTAAACTTGTTTTAAGTTGATTTATTATGATACAAATCATCCATATTGTATTGAATTTAAAGACCTGGAAATTTCAAGGAAATTTTTTTCTGAAATTCATTAGAATTTTACGAGTCTGTGGTTTTTGACGGCAACTGATTCCAAGGCCTGGTGTGCCCGAAATGAATTTCCGAAGTTTAGCTCGGGTACGTTCAGTAAACGAATGATCGGGTTTTTCTATCTTATGAATCGGTGCTTGGAATTGAATTCTGAGGGAACCGATGAACTCGCAGCGCTGGTAATTGCTTAAGGGTGCCTTTGTCGTAGTTGCGTTTTGAGCGGTTGAGGTTTAATAATTGGGGATTAGAATAAATTAAATAAAATTTGTTGGGTAAAAATTTTATTCAACGAAGGTGGTTATTTTCAACAAAGGGTGAGTTAGAGGTGGGTCCCACACCCACCTAAACTCCCATGGGAGAGTTTAGTGTGGTGGGGCCCACACGAGACCCTAACTCCTCACCTCCCCATAACCCCCTAGACCTCCCCATTACTCACCCCTTGTTTAATACATGAAAACTCCACTCATTTACTGAAGTGGAGCCTCTCCACCTCCCAAGCTTAATGGGGCCAACTAAGGTAATTAATAACCTTATTAATTATTCTTTTCACACCTCTTCTTTTTTTGAATTGCTTTGAGATCTTTTAAAATAAGAAGACTTAATGAAATATTTTCTTGGATAATATTTTGGGAGAATTAGAGGAGAGCTTTCTTCATCAACGGAGAACGACTTCCTCCCTCCACGAAGAAGGACTTCCTCCCTCGACGAAGAATGATCGATGCACCTTCTTTCCTTTTCTCCACAACAAGAGGGGAGACGCCACATCTTCGGGTACAATCCGATGATGACGGTTCTTCCCCGGCATTGACGAAGCGACAACGCTTTTCGCATCTACGACGAGGGAACCATAATCGAGGAAGGGTTTGTTATGTTCAAGTTTTAATGTCATTCATCATCGTTCTTCAATTCTTGAGTTCCATTTGGCCGCTTGAAATCATCTTGATGAGGAAGGACTCGGACCGTATGAACACGGTCCGACCCTTACCCTCTCGTTTGTTGATTGTAGATGATAGAGGCAGATTGCGATGAACCGGCCGACATCGGGCCGACCATGATCGGATCGTCAGTGCATGATTACCGGGTCACCGCAGAGGCGCGGCACCGTCATGACATGCAGAGTAAAGCCGGACCGCAGCCTAGCCAGACCACGGCCTAGTTGGGCCGCGGCGGAGGGGTGTGGCGCCATCGCGTCGTGCCAGTTGAATAAAGACGGGGCCTAAGGCCGCGGCGGATCGGAAAGGGCGGCCTTCTATGCCGGCCCCCGGCACCACCATGAGGTGGGACCCGAGGGGGTAACATGGTTACCAAAGGGCCGCCATCATGGTCAGCCATTTCGAAGAAACCGGGGGGTGTAACCCCCCAGACGAGTTGCTAGGGCAAGCCCCGTATGGCGCCGCCAGCCCCCCTGGTCGTCTAGCCCCGCGGCCAGCCGTGTGGGCCGGTCGGGCCAGACCGTGGCGGCCGGACCGGGCCACGCCCAACCGGGCTAGATCCGGACCCGAGTCGGGTCGACACGATTCGGGCCGACCCAGGGTGTTTTAAGTCGGGTGGAACTGGGCCCAGACTCCCTATTTTCGGACCGTTTTCAGTTAAACGATCATATCTTGAGCTACGGACCTCTAATCGATGCACTATCAATTGCATAAGATTCCTTAGATCGAGATGGTGGTTTCAGTGTATTATACTCAAGGTTTCGGTAATGTTTTGGAATGTCTCGATTGGTTAGAACTCAAAACTAACCGGGCCCTCGGAGCAGAAACGCTCATAACATGGGGACCGGACGTCTGATTGATGTGTCGTCGACTACGTTGGTTTCCTCTTGATGAGACGGTTCTTTTGGAATACTACACTTGAGGTTTAGATTTAGATGGATTATGGTCGGGTTGGTTTAGATTATAAACCAACTAGACCCCTAGAAAGGAAAATCCAATACCTCTCAGACCGGACGTCCGTTTGACGAACCGATAGCGGCGTTGGTAATATCATTGAGAAAAGGTTCCTTTGAGTATACCCATGAGAGATTTGGGTACAGTTCAGATATGGCCGGGTTGGTTCGTACACGAAACCAACCAGGCCCCCGGGACTAAAAGGCTAATAACTCACAGACCGGGCGTCCGATAGACGTGTCGTCTATTGCGTTGAGACTCCTTCGACGAGGCGGTTTGTGAGATACCTATTCGTGGGACATTGTGATAATTGGAGTATCGACCAGTAGATCGTGGAGAGGATCCTCCTATAGATGAGCGTACGGAGTATGGAGACCTTGTAGCTAGCTGAGACCTGATGACAACTTGTCTGATTCGAGTCAGAGTGACCTGACTAGCCCAGTGGGGAGCACTACTGTGTTTGGGTGAAAGACCCACGGCGGGGAGCACTATTTTGTTTGGGTGGAAGACCCATGGTACTCGACAGAAATAGTGCCTCTATAGGCTATTAGGGGGAGCACAACTGTGTTGGGGTGGCAAACCCATGGTAGGGAGCACTACTATGTTTGGTTGGTAGACCCACGGTACATGACATGAGGAGTACCTCAGCAGTGTAAGGTTAGTGAGCAGTGCCTCAGAGTTGTGACAGGATCACTGTACTCGATAGAGGAGGATCTCTTCATAAATTGTTGTTTCGATATCATTAATGAAAATCCTGGTTGAGTTGAGTCATTTACCATTGTGTTTTCGTCATGATTGAGATGGGTTACTTGATAACTTAGGTATATGTATGGGAATATACCTAAGTAAAGGTTATCTATTGAGATATTTCTTTGTGGTTTATCCTTGTTCGTTTTAGTGAGACCTTGAGGGTCTTGGGGTACCTAATGAGTATCGTTATACTCACCCCTGCACGGGCTATGCCCGCACTTCGTTGTGTTGGATGCAGACGACGGACAACACTGATCGTGGATGAGGCTTGTAGAGATGGACAGTACCTAAAGGTGGAATTCACGAAGAGATGTTGCTCGGAGGTGGACTTCATGACGAGACGGTACCCAGAGGTGACAGACATAAGTGGAGAGATGAGGTGGCCCTCTATACCTACCCTTCCGGTGGGAATTCTGGATGACGATCCAAGAGTAGTTTGACACCTTTTCATTATACTTTACTATTGGTCTTGTATTTCCGGCCCCTTTGTAGTTTCAGCACACTTTTTATATTTCATTACTTAGTGTTTTCTTTCTCTTGTACTCTGGTTGTGTTTGTTTACGTTTCATAAAGGCAATTCCTTCCCTTTTTATCGGGATTTACAGCTTTGGTTCTAGTCGTCAGCCCCTAGCCTATGGAAGGCGGGCTTGGGGTAGTCACGACATGGGCCTTGAGGAACGGTTGTGAAAAATTGGTAATAGAGGTGTCAATTCTACCATAGAACTTATAACTCTATTATTTTCTTTTCTGTGAAGCAATATTGTTAAGGGTACTGAGTGTGGTCTTCAGTTCAGGGAGTCCAGTGTTGGTGCGGCGGACGACGTATCCATACACCAGGACCTTGACTTCTGATTTCCGACTCAATGCACAAAAACACTGATTATGTTTGTGTATCCAAATTTTTTCTTTAAGTCAGCTCAACCAGGTCAGCTCACCATGTTTAAATCATTTGACCGTGTCGCATCTGTTCAGGATGCCTCCTCGCAGACAGTCGTTTGGAGTTCCGAGAGAGTACTCGATGATGGTCCACCGAGCGATGAGACTCCAGTGCAGGGCCCTCTTTCTATGTTGGCACCTTCGGGTGGTGTGCCAGCAGCACCACCACCCGTTAGGTAGCAGATTCCACCATCCTTACTAGTAGACGGTGCACACTGACAGGGCACGTTGCATGAGTCCCAACAGTAGAGGCCTCCGAGGTTACGAGGCGTGACAGACTCCCAGGCAGAAGTGGACTGGCTGGAGGCGATTTCTAGAGTTCTACACCTAGTTTAGACACTACTAGAGCAGTTGGTGATCTTATATACTCGTCTTTCCCAGTGAGTGACCATGAGGATGGTCGGCATAGTGATGGTACTTCGGTACGTGGTCCGATGCTGTAGATAGTACCTTAGGGTAGTGTGCCATCTATATCACTACCTATTGGTCAGTAGTTGCAACCAGAGGTACCGGTAGATGACGCAGGTAGGCCTAGTGTCTTACATGTGTTTCAGCATCAGATACCCCTTGGGTTCCGAGGAAAGCCCGACTCACAAGAGGCTGAGGACTGGCTTGAGGAGGTGGATGAGAGTTTTCTAGATCTATACAGCTTCGGCAGGATGACATGTCGGTAGCTGAGTAGTCATCGAGGCATACCTATCATTCCTGGAACATGATGACTACGATTCGATCAGTTCTATAGAGCTCTGACCTCTGAGCAAGGTGTGTTTAAAGGACATCTGAACTAGAACTTTTCCCTTATGCATTCCTACTTATGTTAAGGTTCTAGAGGGAACCTTTGTGGTTGAGAATTCTTTGGCTGAGTGGATACATCTAGTAAAGGTTATCAGTGGGAAGGCAGGAAACTGGCACTAGTCTTGGAGACATGGGCAAGTAAAATGTTTTAAGATGACAAACTGTTAAGGAAAGATGAATCTGTAGAGCAGTATACATGAAAGCAGATCTAGGAGAGTAGCACGAGGTGGTGTACTTTTCGACATGTTATAACCACCCACCATTGTAGTCCCCGCCAGGCACTGGGAGTAGGAGGGCAGGGGAAGACAGTGGCTACACGCGATCAAGGAGTGTGACCCAAGGGCTATAAGAATGATTCAAGGTACAGTCAGTGTCCACTAGCTGCCGTAACAACAGAAATTGATATGAATCATCCCTTCAATCCACGAATCTTATCCCAGACCTAGAGTTTCCGGTTAAGCCGTTGACTTCACCCTCACGTCTATAGATACCTTGAGGGGATACTCGATAATCACACTTACACCGAAGGTGTGATCTGACCCTAGAGGTGAGAGTTTCGGTTGGAACCTCTTAGTGGCAGCGTCGAGGCCTTCTGACGTTAGTTTGGGTATGGACTGGGCAACCACAGTTCATACACAAAATGACGGTATTAGGAAAAAAGGTTGTGGGTTACCTACAACATTGGATGGGTTTTTCCTTGGTTGGTGAAAATGAAACCCCAGGCAGCACAGGATAAACCCATGCATAGTCGGGTGTGGATGATCACTATTGAGTCGGCCAACCTTACCCTGGTGGCAGCATGAGTTTATGTTTTCAGTTACAAATAGGGAACGGAGGCCTCTAGAGTTCTAGGATGGCGACCACATCTTTATACGGGTCTCACCTCGATGAGGTCTACGGAGATGTGCCTGAAGCGGCAAGTTATCTCTGAGGTTCATCGGACCCTTCTAGGTCCCCAGCAGGGTAGGCGAGATGGTTTACCTCCTGGCCTTTCCACCTCAAATGCACCTGGTGCACAACTTCATCCACGTATCTCAGTTGAGGAGATGTGTGCATGACCTAAACATCATCATCGACCACTGGGAGATAAATATCGATGACAGGGATACTTTCAAGGAGGTTCTAGTAGAGATTGAGGATCGATAGGAGCGAGGCCTATGAGGACGGTCGATTCCTCTTGTTCACTTTCCCTGGTAGCACGAGAATCTCTAGCAGAGCACATTTGAGCGGGAGGCTCAATTGCGTGTTCGGTACCTCCTTTAGTTTCCCATGTTTGTGTTATAGCTTTACGGGGATGTAAAGCCCTGAGGTGGGAGTAATTTAAATACCTGGAAATTTCAAGGAAATTTTTTTCTTAATTTCTTTGTAATTTTACGAGTGGGTGGTTTCTGAGGGCACCTGATTCTGAATCCAGATGTGCCCGGAATCAATTTCTGAAGTTTAGCACTGGTACGTTCAGTATACAAATGAGTGGGTTTTTCTATCTTTTGAACCGATGCTCAGAATTGAAATATGGGGACACTGATGAACTCACAGCACCAGTAATTTCTTAAGGGGACCTTTGCCGTAGTTGCATTTTGAGTGGGTCAAGGTTTAATAATTGGGGGATTAGAATAAATTAAATAAAAATTCTTTTGTAAAAATTTTATTCAAGGATGGTGGTTATTTTCAACAAAGGGGGAGTT
The DNA here is from genome assembly GCA_963277665.1 of Viscum album. Lineage (NCBI taxonomy): Eukaryota > Viridiplantae > Streptophyta > Magnoliopsida > Santalales > Viscaceae > Viscum > Viscum album. The sequence continues at coordinate 1,239,491,254 of OY728143.1, forward strand.
ATAGGTGGGGCCCACACCCACCTAACCTCCCATGGTAGAGTTTAGTGTGGTGGGGCCCACACGAGACCCAAACTCTTCACCTCCCCATAACCCCCTTGCCTCCCCATAACTCACCCCATGTTTAATACATGACAAATCCAATCATTTATTGAAGTGGAGCCTCTCCACATCCCAAGATTAATGAATCCAACTAAGGTAATTAATAACCTTATTAATTATTCTTGTCACACCTCTTGACTTTTTGAACTCCATGGAGATCTTTTAAAAGAATGAGACTTAATGAAATATTTTCTTGCCAAATATTTTTGGACAATTAGAGTAGAGCTTTCTTCGTCCACGATGAATGACGTCATCCCTCCATGAAGAATGTACTCCTCCCTCGACAAAGAACGATTGAAGTTCCTTCTTTCCTTTCCTCTGAGACAAGAGGGGAGACGCCACATCTTTGGGGTACACTCCAACGACTACGGTTCTTCCCCGGCGTTGACAAAGTGACAACTCTTTCCACGTCTAAGATGAGCGAACCATAATCGAGGTATGGTTTTTTATGTTCAATTTTTAATGTCGTTCATCATCGTTCTTCAATTATTGAGTTCCGTTTATCCGCTTGATATCATCTTGATGAGGAAAGGCTCAGATGGCACGAACACGGTCTGACCCTTCCCCTCTCGTTTGATGATTGTGAACGATGGATGCAGACTGTGATGAACCAGCCGACGTTGGGCCGACCACGAGCGGATAGTCATCGCATGATTACAATGTCACCGCAAAGGCGTGACACCATCATGCCGCGCAAAGTAAATCCGGACCGCGGCCTAGCCGGTCCACAGCGGAGGGGTGCGGTGCCATCGTGTCGTGCTGAAGCTACAGGGGCCGCGATCGGGGTGGGTCGCGGTGGGGTGGGGGGGTGGGGTGTAGGGGCGCGGCGTATCGGAAAGGGCGGTTGGTTTTGTCAGCCGCCGGCGCCACCAAGATGCAGCACCCGAGGGGGTCCCACGGTTACCAACGGCCCGACCATTTCGAAGAAACTGGGGGGGGTGTAACCCTCCGGACCAGCAGCTAGGGTGGGCCCCGCTGGGCGCCGCCAGCCCCCCTTGTCGTCCAACCCCACGGCCAGCCGCGTGGGCCGCTCGGGCCGGACCACGCCGGCTGGGCCAGGCTACGCCCAGCCGGGCCAGGCCGCGCCTTCCGGGTCGGACTGTTCCCAACCGAGCCGGACCCGGACTTGAGTCGGTTGGTCCCGGTTTGGGCTGACCCAGGGGGTGTTGGGCCGGGTCAAACCGTGCCCAGACCCCCTATTTCCAGACCGTTTTCAGTTAAATGGTCATATCTTGATCTATGGACCTCCGATCGACGCACCTTCAGTTGCGTAGGATTCCATTGATCAAGACGGTCGTTTCGCTATATTACACTATAGTTTTTGGCAAATTTTGGGAATGGATGGGTTGGTTCGAACTCGAAACTAACCGGGCCCTCAGAGCGGAAACGCTCAAAACTTGAGGACCGGACGTCCGATTGACGTGTCATCGACTACGTTGGTTTTCTCTTAATGAGATGGTTCTTTTGGAATACTCCAATTGAGGTTTGGATGCAGATGGAGTACGGTCGGGTAGTTTTAGCTTATAAACCAACTGGGCCCCTTGAACGGAAATTCCAATAACTTTGAGACCGGACGTGTGTTTGACGAACCGACAGCGGCATTGGTAATCTCATTGAGAAATGGTTCCATTGAGTATACTCATGAGAGTTCGGGGTATATTTTAGATACAGTTGGGTTGGTTCGTACACCAAACCAACCGGGCCCCCGAGACTAAAAGGCTAATAACTCACAGACCGGGCATCTGATAGACGCGTCGTCTGTTGCATTGTGACTCCTTTGACGAGGAGGTCCTGGAGATACCTCTTTTTGGGACATTATGATACTTGGAGTATCGACTAGTAGTTCGTGGAGAGGATCCTCCCAGATACGGGCGTACGGAGTACAAAGACCTTGTAGCTGCATGAGATCTGATGACTGCTTGTCTGATTCGAGTTGAAGTGACTTGACTAGCCCAGTGGGGAGCACTACTGTGTTTGGGTGGATAACCCATGGTGGGGAGCACTAATGTGTTTGGACGGAAAACTCGTGGTACTTGACAGATGGAGTACCTCTATAGGCTATTAGGGGGAGCACTACTATGTTGGGGTGGTAGACCCATGGCGGGGAGCACTACTGTGTTTGGGTGGCAGACCTGCGACACTCGACAGGAGGAGTACCTCAACAGTCTAAGGTTAGTGAGAAGCACCTCAGAGTTGTGACAGGATCAATGTACTTGATAGAGGAGGATCTTTTCAGCAGTATTGGTTTCGATATCATTAATGAAAACCCTGGTCGAGCTAAATCATTGACCATTGTATTTTCCTCAAGATTGAGATGGGTTACTTGAAAACTTAGGTATATGTATGGGCAAATACCTATGTAAATGTTATCTGTTGAGATATTTCTGTGTGGTTTATCCTTTTTTGGTTTTAGTGAGACCTTGAGGCTCTCGGGGGCCCTACTGGGTATCTTCATACTCACCCATGCACGGGTTATGCCCGCACTTCGTTATGTTGGATGCAAACAACAGACAGCACTGATCGTGTTTGAGGCTTGTAGAGCTGGACAGTAACCGAAGGAGTACTTCACGACGAGACAGTACCCGGAGGTGGACTTCACAACGAGATGATACCCGGAGGTGACAGACAGACATGGAGAGATGAGGTGGCCATATGTACCTACCCTTTAGGTGGGAATTCAGTATGACTATCCAGGAGCAGTTTGACACCTTCCTGCTGTTTTGTATTTTTGTTGTACTTTATTATTGGGCTTGTATTTCCGGCCCCTTTGTACTTTAATCACACTTTTTATACTGCTTTACTTAGTTTTTTCTTTAGCTTGTACTCTGGTTGTGTGTGTTTACGTTTCATAAAGTCAATGCCTTCCCTTTTTATCCAGATTTACGGCTTTGGTGCTAGTCACCAGCCCCTGGCCTATGGAAGGCGGGCTTGGGGTAGTCACGACATGGTCCCCGAGGACGAGTCATGACATTGATGTTTTTGTGATATGTTTTACTGTGGATGTTTTATTTTTATACCATTCATGGTTTATGGATAAAGTATTTACATTTTGTATGCTATTTTTAATACAAATGTTTATGTTATGTTTAAACCTTTTCATATGAGGAATGAATTAGATGTAGTAAGTGATAGGTGGAGGCTACTATAGATCCTATATGCATCGGTAGGTCTCATGAGACAAACTTGTGTCTTGGAACATGGCCTTGAAATAATATTATTTGTAGTATTGGCCTAAGGCCTTGACTATGTCATTATGAAGTCCGATGTTATGTGTAACGCCCCGACCCCAGCTACCCAGAGTCGGTGCATTACTTCGTAACATTGGCATGATCACAAAGGATCAAGTCTCGAAAGACCGATTAGTTTAGTAGCCTTGGAAACACTAGATACATTCATAAGTCTTTCATTACATCAAAAAGTGAAAAACTACAATAACAAAGTCTCCATAGTCCACACTCATAACCTCTTCCGACTATCCCTGCAGGTCATTCATAAAATACTTCTTCACATCCTGGAAAATATTAAAACATTGAAAGGGGTGAGCTCAGATGCTCAGTAAGGATAACAATAATGCGGAAGCTTTCATAAATAAACATTAAAATTTAAGGCAATGTATAACTAAAACAAAAGCCTTTTAAACTTGAACTTCAACATAATATGGCAAAAGTAAAATGAGATAATGCCATTTACTTCTTCACATGGATATTCTACTGGTCGAATAATCACATGCAATATCAATAACCACTTTCATAATGATGGAATGCATAATGCCAGACTATCATAACCACATAGCCAAGGCCTCGTGCCAAGACTACAAATAAGATTTTGTCAAGGCCTTGTGCCAAGACACTAGTTTGTCTCATGAGACCTGCCGATGCATCGAGGAGCTATAGAGGGCTCCACCCGTCACTTATTAAGTCCAATGCATTCCTCATATGAATAGGTTTAAACATATCATAAACCATAACATAATTGTATCACATAAAACATGCATAAAGGAAACATAACATTTCCACATTTCAATCACAAGATATCAATACAGCACATTGATATAATAAAAATTCTTTCAAAACCATTTTCAATACCAAAATAAAAGAAAGTTAAAACTTTGTATTTATTTTTCATTAAAAAAAAGATGGCTTATAGAGGAAGCCGAAACTCAAATAACGGTCACGACGGCGGAGTAGTCGTTGTCGCCGCATAAGTACGGAAAGAAAAACATTCCCTTTTTGTCGTTTAGTAAAATGCTTCGTATAAAAAAAATTCATTTTGAATAAACATGAAAGTCAAAGGGGTTTATACACCGTATAAAAGAAAGTTGTGTATAAAGCCAAATATGCCTCAATGAAAGGAGATTGAGACAAAGTCCTTAAAAAGATCATTTTTAAAAATAAAATAGATCTATTATGTGTATTCACTATAGGTACACATAAAGAAAGTAAAAATAAAAAAAATAGGATATAATATCATGACATAATTTGAAAGTAGGAGATTAACCCAAAGAATGGAAGTTGGGTTAAGAAGTTCACTTACAAATAAAATAGATCTATTATGTGTATTCACTATAGATACACATAAAGAAAGTACAAATACAAGATAGGACATAATAATATCATGAAGTAATTTGAAAGTAGGAGATTAACCCAAAGAATTGAAGTTGGGTTAAGAAGTTCCCTTACCTCGTGTCTGACTTGACTCAACCGTTCTTTAACCTCCTGAATAATAAACTAGAGTTAATATATACCTTATTAAGAACCATTTTCAATTTCATTATCCTTATTATATCACTTATTACAAGGATATGAACATTATGTAATTATTTAAGTTAATAACGGTCGTTTTGTCGATCTTTGGTACATGAGTCAACAATAAACTTCTTATAATTATAAGTTGTTCATGTGGTGAAATATCCATTATATCCAGAATTATATTAATGATGTAGATATCATATATATCATATATATACAGTATATACATTCATTTATAATATTACGTAACATTTAGAGGTAAGAAATGAAATGCACCGTTCATGGAGACGGTAAGCCGTACGTACGCATGAACGCTACTTTCATTTCAATTTCATATTTAATGGAATGAAATCATAATGATATAAATGTATAATATAATTCCAGTATAATATAGTGTATAATACCATTTACTCCATCCTTTATACATCCCACACATGGCATTAACGATTCAAATCACTTTGAGGGGGCGGTAGTCCGCACTTCCTAAAATGAAATTATCGCGTTTTACCCATAATGGAAATCATAAAGTATGCCATAAATGAGAAATACAGAAGAATAAGTAAAACAAAAACATATTATATATCATATATAAAAATAGTGACATCTTAATGGCCACCTTTGGAGGTGTTATATGAGTGTTGAACAATCATCGTTTCGTGAGGCAGAAATTCGCCATCCACAGAAACCGTATGTTCTTTAACCATTAGATGTAGGTGTGTGTAAGTGTAGCTCGAATCCTTATTATAACAACATCCTAGTATATTGAGGATACTGGTGTTGTTACAAAAGAAATGAATAAAAAGAGTTTAGGGGGTTGGAGAAGAAAAATAAAACAAAACGACATTATAAAAGACATTACCTCAAAATCGGGTAACTCTTTTTGATTTGAGCCAAAGGCTTCCTTGGGAAGAGTTCTGCCCAAAGTGAGGATTCTAGGAGTAAGAGAGGGATGTTGGGAGAGTATTTGGGCAGAGGTTGGCCGAGCCAAATGGCTTGAATGTGTGAATAAGGTGGGAGAGGTGGGGGCCTTTTATAAGTGGAGAGGAGGGGCACTTTTGGAAAGTAATGAAATGTTACATTATTTCAAAATGCTTTTCGGATTCTAAAGGTCCCACATCTATATAATTCGAGGCTAAGGTGATAAGGTTTCGAAATATCTTCATCCAATAGGCTTTGGACAAGTGTAAGCCTCGGATTTTGCATTATCTTCTCATTTTATTTAAATCGTCAAATAATGATGTCATCGCTGCATCATTATTATGTCATAAATACTTTAATTTATTTAATGTCTAAAAATTATAAAACAAATACTATGATGTAGGAAATCTTTTTAGCTTTCCAATGACTATTTATAATCAACATTTGGACTTGTATAACCCCAATTAAAAATTGTTTTAGTAGAACAATTTATGTTAGTGTCATTTTCACTTTAACATTAAATAAAAACTAATTTATGTCATTTCCCAACAAAAGTGGATCCATGGGGTCCCCAAGTTAGGCCATGGCTTGTCTTGGTCGGCCATGACTCAACCAATGAGGTTGGGACATGTGTCTAGGTCATTTAATATTAATAAAGTATTATTTATACCTTAAACTACACTAATTACCACTAATCGCGATTAAGAACTTAAAAGTTACTATTCACCAAAAAATTATTTTGATCTCATTGAACCACATTTTACTTCTTAATGACAACCATGTATGTCGGATTTTTGAAAATCAAATCACAGAAGTTGTAATATTTCATTTAAACGAAAAATCAGTTATTTAACTACCACTTAGTGGTTTCACTATTCATCAAAAATTGAAGTTTTTCAGAATAAGGCCAAAATTTCACCCTAAGCTATAATTGATATTCCGAATTCAAAAATGATGTCTATTTTACAAAATTCCAAACATATTAGTTGCATTAATTAATTTTATAATTAATTCCCGCTGTCACAACAAATAGCGTGTTTTTAAGAAACAATTTATATCAAAAGATTGGCAATTGTTTATGTCCAAATTCAATGTTAAATTAATTCTAATGACCACCATTGGATAAAATGGTAAAAATATATTCTAATTATACATTAAATCCACTCAATAGTATAACTTATCACTATAAATTATTTTGATTAAAAAAGTTGTTTTAAGTATTTTTCACTATTCATAAAAAATTAGAAGTTCTCAGAAAAATACCAAAAATTCAACATAGGCTAATTTCGATATTACGAATACAAAAATGAAGTCCATTTTGAAATATAAAATTTCTATAATTTTAAAAAGTGGTTATTACTATTCATAACGGCTATTTTGATTAGTTGCGGTGTGTTAGAACTCGAACTTGCGTACAATGCAAGCTATTGCATTATTGAATGAGAAGCGTATCGTGGAAGCTCGGGGTGTTACATTCTCCCCTCCTTCAATAAATTGCGTCCTCGCAATTTGAAATTTTTTCTTGGAAAATAAAGGGTTGAAAAGAGAAAATACCTTTGAGGAAAACCCACATCGGAAATAAGGTTAATAAATACATAACATTAAAAGAAAGCAGGATAATTACAAAGGTCACCCGATATAGCCCATTCTAGGATTATATGAAAATATGGATATGGAGGAGAAACAAACCATCAAGGTCTGATGTAGAGTTATAGAAAACAGGATTAGGAGAAAGTTTAACCATAAGAAAATCACAAACTTGTGATTGGTTAAACGGTCATTGAATCCCCAGTTGGAAAAGTTAACCGACAACATTTTTGTTTTAAGTTACCTTTTATAATGTTGAGGAATTTATTTATGAGATTTACTAAGAACGTAGGGGAATATACATACTTGTTATGTATACTTTCATTCGTTAATAAATTTTTACCACAAACCCAACTTTTACTCCAAATGGTAACAGAACTCAAAAATATTCTATTTATCCTAATTGTATAAGGTTCCAAATGTTAACACATACCATTTAGATTAGTAAAATTATTTGTAATAACCAGGGACTTCCTGTAGGCTAGTGGTAGGAAATAAAGGCCTGTCGCACTTTGATTGTGGGTTCGATTCCTACAGCTTTGTCCGACGCGACGGGTTATTCCCCACCCTACAGGTTGTCCTTTTTCTAAAAATATAGTATTATAGTATTCCAGAAATAATCTTCAGAAAAGTTTTAACCTTAAACAATACTATTCAAAGTTCAACTTAATCCATCCCAACATTTATAGTTATCCAAAATACCTCTGTCCAAACTTTCTCTAAAAGGTCTCTTAATTCCAAAATCAATTGTAACATCAGATTCCCCAAACAAAGAAAAGTTTCTCTTATTGTCACATACTAAAAATATGATTACCTTAATCATATTAAAACCTTACTGAAACCAACAAGTACTGCAGTACAATCCTTATATAGATCACATTATTCTAATAACCAGAATATAATCCATGAGTCCGAAAGCATCAATACATTAGTTATTCTGCTTCAACTGTAGTAATAGCATAAGATTGTCCTTGATCCCTTGGCCTTTTCTGAGGTAAGTTTCCTTGACGCTTAGGACATTCATTTGCATAATGACCCATTTCTCTACAATTGTAGCATTCAACTTTGACAGCCTCTTTCTTTCCCTTGCAATCACGTGCCTGGTGACCTTTTTCTCCACATTTATAACAGACTCCCATTCCTTTTAGGCAAGTACCAGGGTGATTCTTCCCACAATTATCACATAATGGAAAATCCTTCTTTCCCTTTTTCCCTTTATCTGTCTCTTGTTCCACCGTTCTCTTCTTCTCTTGCTTTACTTTGTTGTCATAAGACTTAGAGAATTACTTTTCTGTCTTGATAGCACATGAGACTATATCTTCGTATGTTGAGAAAGATTGTGACACTAGAGCTCGACGGAGAAATGGTTTTAACCCATCAAAGAAACGATCAATCTTACTTCTTGGGTTACGTATATAATCTGCAGCATGCCTCGCTAACCTTGTAAAGTTAGCCTCATACTTTGCGACATTCTCATCCTCCTTCTGCCTCAGACTCAGAAATTGCCTTTCCATATCTGCTCGATGGTCACGAGGAAAGTATTTTTCTAAGAAAAGATCTTTGAACTCCCTCCATTCCATATTCGATACGTCATCATCTTCCTTTGTGTTTTGAATCAGCGACCACCACTGATCGACATCTCCAGTGAGGCGGTAAACTGCCATGACAACCTTCTCCCTTTCACTACTCCCCAAGGCATGGAATATTTTCTCTAAGGAATTTATCCATTGCTCAGCTACTATAGGATTTGTACTCCCATTGAAGGTTGGTGGTTGTTGCCTCATGAAGCGGTCTAACATTGATCCTCCACGTTGCGGATCAGGGTGCTCCATACGAGTAAGGTTATTATTCATAACCTGAGTGAGTTGTCCAAGTATGGTAATAAGTTGATCAGCACCAGTTGTATCTCCAGATCCACAATAATTATCTTGATCAGGAGGGCAATCCCTACACGGAGTTCGTGCATTGATACGGTTTCCATTCCTTCTACTAGGCGCCATTTCTAAACAATGGCATAAACTAGATTAGTTTATGAATCAAAATACATAATTCCATACTTGTAAAACACTTTACATAAATTGAACTATTTATGGATATAATCCATAATCATAAAAAGAAATGTTTTCTTTGAGGAAGTATACACTCATAACCCTTCATAGTGGTTTGTAAATAAAATGAGAATTATCCTAAGCATATCCCCCGGGAGTGTCGTAACCAAGAGTGCAGCAAGGCCCGTTGTCGTGCACCAGTTCCCGTTCGAGTCTAGCTCAAAGCGGTGTTTTCGGGTTTTACCCCTAGGTACATCTGTGCCAGAGCCGCCTCTACCTGCTCGTATCCAGACAGGGATGTATTGCTCGGAAAACTCATATCATCTCTATAATACCAAAATTCTAGGAAGTTCTTCTATACTAATCCTCGAAGCCTATCTTTGGGCTATGCGTTCTAATCAGAGTTTATCTACATCTAGCTTCCAAGGTTAGTACTAAACTGCCTCTGATACCAACTGTAACGCCCCGACCCCAGCTACCCAGAGTCGGTGCATTACTTCGTAACATTGGCATGATCACAAAGGATCAAGTCTCGAAAGACCGATTAGTTTAGTAGCCTTGGAAACACTAGATACATTCATAAGTCTTTCATTACATCAAAAAGTGAAAAACTACAATAACAAAGTCTCCATAGTCCACACTCATAACCTCTTCCGACTATCCCTGCAGGTCATTCATAAAATACTTCTTCACATCCTGGAAAATATTAAAACATTGAAAGGGGTGAGCTCAGATGCTCAGTAAGGATAACAATAATGCGGAAGCTTTCATAAATAAACATTAAAATTTAAGGCAATGTATAACTAAAACAAAAGCCTTTTAAACTTGAACTTCAACATAATATGGCAAAAGTAAAATGAGATAATGCCATTTACTTCTTCACATGGATATTCTACTGGTCGAATAATCACATGCAATATCAATAACCACTTTCATAATGATGGAATGCATAATGCCAGACTATCATAACCACATAGCCAAGGCCTCGTGCCAAGACTACAAATAAGATTTTGTCAAGGCCTTGTGCCAAGACACTAGTTTGTCTCATGAGACCTGCCGATGCATCGAGGAGCTATAGCGGGCTCCACCCGTCACTTATTAAGTCCAATGCATTCCTCATATGAATAGGTTTAAACATATCATAAACCATAACATAATTGTATCACATAAAACATGCATAAAGGAAACATAACATTTACACATTTCAATCACAAGATATCAATACAGCACATTGATATAATAAAAATTCTTTCAAAACCATTTTCAATACCAAAATAAAAGAAAGTTAAAACTTTGTATTTATTTTTCATTAAAAAAAAAGATGGCTTATAGAGGAAGCCGAAACTCAAATAACGGTCACGACGGCGGAGTAGTCGTTGTCGCCGCATAAGTACGGAAAGAAAAACATTCCCTTTTTGTCGTTTAGTAAAATGCTTCGTATAAAAAAAATTCCTTTTGAATAAACATGAAAGTCAAAGGGGTTTATACACCGTATAAAAGAAAGTTGTGTATAAAGCCAAATATGCCTCAATGAAAGGAGATTGAGACAAAGTCCTTAAAAAGATCATTTTTAAAAATAAAATAGATCTATTATGTGTATTCACTATAGGTACACATAAAGAAAGTAAAAATAAAAAAAATAGGATATAATATCATGACATAATTTGAAAGTAGGAGATTAACCCAAAGAATGGAAGTTGGGTTAAGAAGTTCCCTTACAAATAAAATAGATCTATTATGTGTATTCACTATAGATACACATAAAGAAAGTACAAATACAAGATAGGACATAATAATATCATGAAGTAATTTGAAAGTAGGAGATTAACCCAAAGAATTGAAGTTGGGTTAAGAAGTTCCCTTACCTCGTGTCTGACTTGACTCAACCGTTCTTTAACCTCCTGAATAATAAACTAGAGTTAATATATACCTTATTAAGAACCATTTTCAATTTCATTATCCTTATTATATCACTTATTACAATGATATGAACATTATGTAATTATTTAAGTTAATAACGGTCGTTTTGTCGATCTTTGTTACATGAGTCAACAATAAACTTCTTATAATTATAAGTTGTTCATGTGGTGAAATATCCATTATATCCAGAATTATATTAATGATGTAGATATCATATATATCATATATATACAGTATATACATTCATTTATAATATTACGTAACATTTAGAGGTAAGAAATGAAATGCACCGTTCATGGAGACGGTAAGCCGTACGTACGCATGAACGCTACTTTCATTTCAATTTCATATTTAATGGAATGAAATCATAATGATATAAATGTATAATATAATTCCAGTATAATATAGTGTATAATACCATTTACTCCATCCTTTATACATCCCACACATGGCATTAACGATTCAAATCACTTTGAGGGGGCGGTAGTCCGCACTTCCTAAAATGAAATTATCGCGTTTTACCCATAATGGAAATCATAAAGTATGCCATAAATGAGAAATACAGAAGCATAAGTAAAACAAAAACATATTATATATCATATATAAAAATAGTGACATCTTAATGGCCACCTTTGGAGGTGTTATATGAGTGTTGAACAATCATCGTTTCGTGAGGCAGAAATTCGCCATCCACAGAAACCGTATGTTCTTTAACCATTAGATGTAGGTGTGTGTAAGTGTAGCTCGAATCCTTATTATAACAACATCCTAGTATATTGAGGATACTGGTGTTGTTACAAAAGAAATGAATAAAAAGAGTTTAGGGGGTTGGAGAAGAAAAATAAAACAAAACAACATTATAAAAGACATTACCTCAAAATCGGGTAACTCTTTTTGATTTGAGCCAAAGGCTTCCTTGGGAAGAGTTCTGCCCAAAGTGAGGATTCTAGGAGTAAGAGAGGGATGTTGGGAGAGTATTTGGGCAGAGGTTGGCCGAGCCAAATGGATTTAATGTGTGAATAAGGTGGGAGAGGTGGGGGCCTTTTATAAGTGGAGAGGAGGGGCACTTTTGGAAAGTAATGAAATGTTACATTATTTCAAAATGCTTTTCGGATTCTAAAGGTCCCACATCTATATAATTCGAGGCTAAGGTGATAAGGTTTCGAAATATCTTCATCCAATAGGCTTTGGACAAGTGTAAGCCTCGGATTTTTCATTATCTTCTCATTTTATTTAAATCGTCAAATAATGATGTCATCGCTGCATCATTATTATGTCATAAATACTTTAATTTATTTAATGTCTAAAAATTATAAAACAAATACTATGATGTAGGAAATCTTTTTAGCTTTCCAATGACTATTTATAATCAAAATTTGTACTTGTATAACCCCAATTAAAAATTGTTTTAGTAGAACAATTTATGTTAGTGTCATTTTCACTTTAACATTAAATAAAAACTAATTTATGTCATTTCCCAACAAAAGTGGATCCATGGGGTCCCCAAGTTAGGCCATGGCTTGTCTTGGTCGGCCATGACTCAACCAATGAGGTTGGGACATGTGTCTAGGTCATTTAATATTATTAAAGTATTATTTATACCTTAAACTACACTAATTACCACTAATCGCGATTAAGAACTTAAAAGTTACTATTCACCAAAAAATTATTTTGATCTCATTGAACCACATTTTACTTCTTAATGACAACCATGTATGTCGGATTTTTGAAAATCAAATCACAGAAGTTGTAATATTTCATTTAAACGAAAAATCAGTTATTTAACTACCACTTAGTGGTTTCACTATTCATCAAAAATTGAAGTTTTTCAGAATAAGGCCAAAATTTCACCCTAAGCTATAATTGATATTCCGAATTCAAAAATGATGTCTATTTTACAAAATTCCAAACATATTAGTTGCATTAATTAATTTTATAATTAATTCCCGCTGTCACAACAAATAGCGTGTTTTTAAGAAACAATTTATATCAAAAGATTGGCAATTGTTTATGTCCAAATTCAATGTTAAATTAATTCTAATGACCACCATTGGATAAAATGGTAAAAATATATTCTAATTATACATTTAATCCACTCAATAGTATAACTTATCACTATAAATTATTTTGATTAAAAAAGTTGTTTTAAGTATTTTTCACTATTCATAAAAAATTAGAAGTTCTCAGAAAAATACCAAAAATTCAACATAGGCTAATTTCGATATTACGAATACAAAAATGAAGTCCATTTTGAAATATAAAATTTCTATAATTTTAAAAAGTGGTTATTACTATTCATAACGGCTATTTTGATTAGTTGCGGTGTGTTAGAACTCGAACTTGCGTACAATGCAAGCTATTACATTATTGAATGAGAAGCGTATCGTGGAAGCTCGGGGTGTTACATTATGAATTTCATCATTATGAAACTTCCTATAGATATTGTATGTGATTATTCGACTAGTAGAATATCTATTTCAATAAGTAAATGGAATTATATGATTTTATCTTTTCCATATTATGCAGAAGTTTAAGTTTAAAAGGCTTTTGTTTTATTCTAATATATTACCTTAAATATTTATGCTTATTTATGAATGTTTCCGCTATATTGTTAACCTTACTGAGCATCTGAGATCACCTCTTTCTATGTTTTATTTTTCCCATCATTTGAAGAATTATTTTATGATTGATAAGCAGGGTTAAGATGTGGGATTAATGGCATTATCAAAGGATCATTTATGTTGTGTTTTATTTTATAATGTGTAATGTAACGTTCATGCATATAATCTATTTTTCCAAGACTACTAAATTGATCAGTTTTTGGGACTTGATTCCATTAAATCATGCCAATGTATTAAAATAATCCACTGACTTTGGGCTTCTGTGGTCGGGGCGTTACATATCTAGAAAAATAAATCATTACCCAATAAATTTGAGCTTTATATGGTAGTACCCAAATATATAAAAAGATAACCAATGAGATATTATGGTGATAAACCCATTTCTCATAGCATCCAATGATTATATAATGAATAAAACACTTGAATAACTCTTTAGAACTCATTTAAAAAACACGTTATACTATCAAAATACACATTTTCTTAAAATAATTTTTATGATCCATAAGTATTAAAGATAATAATGAAACCATTTAATATGAATACAACCAAGGATACATAGAAAGAAAAAATAAAATAATTCTATAAACATGATGGATGTATTATCCAATATGCCGTATATTTTAAAAACATTCCTCAAGACTTTTGTAAAAATAGTTTAAATATGATCATTAAAAAAATGTTTTTAAATGAATATTCACTACCTCAAGTACAACTCATCATGTATGTTCTTTATCATTTTGAATAATAAAAATATTTTAATCATTTACATTATTAATTATATATTCCAGTGTTTTTTCCATTTTATATTTCTTTTTTTTTTGTTATTTATAAAATCAAATTATAAGTTAAGTTCACTTCATAATTTTTGAAGATATTTGGTTCACAAGTCCAAAATGACTTTGTAAAATTGACTATAGTAGTTGAGATCATTATACCATCATATAAAGAATAGTTAGAATGATATATTTATTATATATATATCCTTCATAATTTTAATTCCATCCATTAAATAGAGATATGGAAAATGGACTATGTTACCATTATGGAGACAAAAGCTTGCAAGTTTTCATGAGTTTCGTTTACATATTTCAAATATCGTTATAGAAAAAGGGAAATTATTATTTTATAATTATAATATTATCAAAATATAATTAAAATCATATTACACCTTTAAATATATCTATATATATCATCTATTATATTTGGTGTTGAAAAATGAATCACATTACTTCGTTGAGGTGATAATTCACACATACAAATGAATGTTATTTTCATTTTTTGAACATGGAATGATAATATATTTTCTGATATATTAACTTTACATTATGTTTAATAATACTTTTATATAAAATATTAACCTTAATTCCAACATCATAACTATTTCTGATAGATGTTTAAGGAAAACAAATTACATTGATCCATGAGGCAATAGTCTACCGTACACACGAATAATGAATTATTTTCAAATTTGATTGATGTGGAAAATGATATTGTGCATTAAAATAAAATAATAACATCTAAATATATTTATTATAATGAATTTGTGACATTATCATTGTTGAATAAAGTTTTATGTAAGTGTAATAATGATTAAAATTGAAACACTCCTTTAAAAATTAAGCATCTTATTCATGAAAAGTCCTTTTAATAACACCTTAATACCCATACGGTTTATTTTCATCAAATAAAAATACCTCTATAATATGGTTAGGGAGTCAAGGAAGGGTTTGGGGAAGGTTTGAATAATCTAGAGGGGTTTTATAAGTTATGTATTGTGGAGAATAGGTTCCCATTTATAAGAGATAGGAGGGTCACTTTTAGAATCTATCAAAATATTAAAATTTAACAAGACAATTCTAGATCCAAATGAATTCAAATGGACTTAAAATGCATAGTGGATATAATTTATGACTATTTATTATCACCTTTATTATTATTTAAAAAAATTATGATTTTTAAATATTCTATTTAAATATAAATTCCAAAAAATATCATTACTTCCATATTTGTTAGTATTGATACTTTGACATTAATAAACAAAACAAAAATTCAAACCAATTATTTCCTTACTTCCATAAAATGTCATGGTAATATAGATAATTCATTTATGACCATAAATATATAAAATTGTATCTTATCACTTTATTTTAAACCTAAATAAATCGATTTGGACTTTACCGTGTTAATTAAATTATCCAATTTACAATACATAATATACAGAAACAAAAGGGCCATATTTTCTAAATCTGGACCCACTAATTCCAAATAATGTATAAATTATTAAAAATTAAAACATATAATTTTCATAATTATGATTAAAATTAATCCATCAAAATTTATAAAAAAAAGTTTTTTAAAAAAATGATATTTTTAAATATAAAATATTTTTATTCAAAATTAATATTTAAAATCACTTCCCAAGAAAAATAATTAGATTATTTTAATTCAAAATCATATAATTAAAACTTTTATATAATCTAATAAAACATGACCATGTAAATTTCTTATAAAAACATATATATTCTAATAAAATCATTATTTTTCACCATTAATATAAAAATAAATATTTTCTGAAAACGCTAAAAAATTGTTTCTAATATTATTTTTGATCTATGAATTTAAAAATAAAATTCAATTTTTCAAATTATATTTGTCTATTTTTTTATTAAACTGTTAAATAAAATCTTATAAGAAATGATTTTAGTAAACCCTTTCTTTTTTCTATTAATAATTACTTAATAAATTTATATAGAATATAACTATATAATAAAATAATACTATCGAATATTAAAAACAATTTTTATATCAGTACCAAGGTTTTCAAATTAATTTCTATATAGTTATTATATGATAATCTTATGTAAAAATTCATTTATTAACAAATTGTTCTCTCGACACGTCTGCTGGATTGATTTTAAATGATTTTCTCCTAATTATATGAATTGAATTTAATAAAATAAATCCCCTTTTTGTATTAAATATAATTAATATTATATTATATTTTCAACCTACTTTTTTTGTTATAAGGAATAGTAAAAAAAGTCAAAAAAACTTATCGTGTTTAAAATTGAAAAGAGTAAAAGTGAGTAACATTAAAGTTAAATAGGATAAAATATTTAGAAATTATATTTTATTGCGAGAGGTGTGGATTGACCTTATATCTTGATTAATAATATATTTTTAAAAAATTGGACTTTTCTTGGGAGTGACTTCCCATTATTGTATTGTTTTTTGTCTTTACAAGATTGCACTCATCATCCCTTGTGAAATGTCACTCCCTTTTATCACCTCCCAAAATATAAAAAAGCCATTAGAGCAATGAAAAAATTTCCAAATATATTATTTACTTACATCCAAATTTCTATAATTCATGGATTTATCATAACTAAAATCTATAAATGATTTAGTTAAAATACAAAAAATATAGTCCAATGAACATGGATCCTTCATAACTAGTCATTTTTGTTAATTTCTTCCTCCACTTCATTCAAATATAATTTAACCATTTTTTATAACAACACCAACATCATAAATGTACTATTAATTTATTATTTTAACGTAATACCATAAATAAATCTCCACATCAATCACATGGGAAATGAAGCCATCGTTAGTTTGTACAACGGACTACCTCCTTAAGAACCAATCTAATTCATTTTACATAATCTTCTCTAACAAATGTTTATAAATATTTAACTACTGTTATTATATTATGATCATGAAATATTAAAAATTCTGGAAATTTTTTATATCTTTGAAATTATTACTTTACTATCCATTGATAAATGATTATTTCATCCCAGTATATGTCGAACAACCGCCCTGTGAAGTGACACGGTTTGTTTTTTATTACCACACCACATGGACTATAGAGACCCCGAACATGACATACATGGACATTACATTACTTTTTCTGAATACTTAAAACATGACAAAAACCAACAATCAAGGATCGTAATAGAATAGTGTCTTTGGAAACTCAGAACAAAATCATCTAACTATTGTGAAGGATCTTCAACATATCCCATAAAGATCTTCCCCTTTGGTTTTATAACCAAAAACTTTTCTTTATATCTTGGGGAAAAGAAAACATATAAAGGGTGAGATCAAATGCTCAGTAAGGGTAAGCAAGGAGAGAATAAAACAAACCATATACATTTGAACTTAAAAACATGAACATAATGTTTAAAAATCAAAATCTTGAGCAATGAAATAAAACATAGCAGTACATAAGTCATAGATACATAAATCATGATAAAATATCATGGGAATAAAACATGTAATTGTGGAAACCCTTAAGCACATGATATGATTTCCATCATAGCCAAGGCATTGCTTCCACGACCATCTTAGTGGACAAAGTCCCTTTCTGAATCAAGTTCACTCCTCGTTCCAATCCTGTATCACTAAACCGGATTAAGTTACCATTCTAGACATGTCTATATTCTGAGATATAAATCGTTACCCATTGCATTAGAGGGAGATATAGGTTCCACCCATCTCATATTGAAATCATTCTTACTTGTGCCACAAAATCATAAATCATACATCATAGAAAAACACATGTAATAGAATGGGATTCTTAAACATCATGCCATAATAAAATAATCCATATAAAAAAATGGATATCATTTCATAATAAGAAAAATCAAACCATGTAAATAATTGAGACATTATACTTTAAACATAAAAATATTAAATAATGTCATCTTAGATGGAAAATAGTTTTGAAAAAACACTTGAAATGAATTTTTGAGGAAAATATCCTTTCTTCTTCAAAATAATTTTCTTTTCACAAAATTCCATGATATTTTAAAAGAAAATGGTTTTTTTTTTTAAAATAATCATGCAATATTGTAGAGTAATCTTCATGAAAATGAGGCATTATGAAACCTTAAAAATCTGTTCATGCCGTATATGTTTAAAAAATAACATTATCCTTGTACTTTTTTCGGAAAAGTTAAAAAGTACCACGTATGGTAAAAAAAGAAAGATTCCTTCCATACAATGTGGTAAAAGTAAAAATGGGTAAAAATTACTTTAAACATACATGGAAGAAATGTAAACATTTTATGAGATCATTTTGAGAACATATGGACATGGATAATAAACGTAACCCCAGTAAATACTTACAAATAAACAATCTCGGATAAGAATGATATTGGAATAATTATCCCTTACCTTATGTCCAATTTCTTCCGTATGTGTCCCAGACTCCTGTATAGTGGGTTTAAACATATTATTAACTTGTAACAGAACCATAATAATATTTATGATATCATATTTGGTTCACTTATGTATTTATATTACTCGTTCATTTGTTAATTCCATTTTAAAGCAACGTTTGGGGTAATATTCTTTTCATTTTTCGTACGTGTTTGGACTTGTTGTTCATGATAATATTATTACTTATATCATGATTTAATTACTTCAAGAATGTAAATCATGATTTATATATCATATATATTCAGTATATATATATATATAATAGATAGATGAATGAAATGAAATACACCGTTCTTGGAGACGGTAGGCCGTACATACGCATGAACGCTGTCGTTCATTTCCTTATTGAATTGAATGTAATTAATTAGATGGAATACATATATATATATATATATAGTAGCATTATTATGTCATATATTTCATTATTACTTATCATATATACTTTATAATCATTCTTGAATTGTTAACATGGAAAATGAATCTCATCGCGTCGTGGAGACGGTAATCCGTATGTACGCACGGGCTATGATATAATTCCCATATTTATTGAATGGTGTTGGAGTGGATGATATAATATCATAGAATCAGTATGATGTTATAATAATTATATATAGTTATTCTTTACACCATTATACCCATCCAAGTAATATAGTGGTGGAAATACTGATTACACCACAGCGTGGATATGGTATTCTGTAGGTACACACGCGTGGTGATTTCGTTTTTCGTAGGGTGGATAGAAGGTGAAATAGGGTTGTTTAATATTTATAATAACATATCAGTATATTATTAATACTTATGTTATTACATTATAATGAAACAACTAAATAAGAGGCGGTAGAAGAAGAAAGAAACTTGAAAGAGTCGGTAGAAGAGATTGCCTCCTCCTCGACGCACCTCCTTTAAACATCTTCTAAGGGAACTAGAGATGGTCTTTTGGGAAAACCAGAACCTCTATGATGTAACTAGAGAGGTTGAGAAGAATAATTGGAAGGGTTTGGCTGAGGTTCAAGCCTCAAAAGGGTGTTAAGAGAAGAGGGAATGGGTGGCCTTTTATAAGGGAAGAGAGGGGCACCTTAAGAAAAACATAAATTATTATTTAATAATAAAGTCATATTCGGTTTTTAATAGCTCCAAACTGAATTATTTTGATGATATGGTGGGGAAGGGTCAAAGTACTCTCAAAATGGGTTTTAGAGAAGTTTAGGTTACTATTTTAACCTTATCATTTAGATTTAACTCTAAGTTAAGTAATTTAACTGTTACTGTGTCTTCTTCTTTTCTAACACTATATGGTTAATTAACCTACTATAACAAGCCAAAAAAACCCAAAGTGGTTCATTATAAATATATATAACCGTATCTAAGTCATATGGCCGAACCTTATATTTTTATGAAAAAAATAACAATTAATAATATAATATTTGTTTTAAAAACTATTTTATGTCAATTTTTACACTATTTTGTAATTGATTTTTGGGAAAATTATAAAAGCATGATTAGTTAGAAAAAATCTAATTAAATCAATAGTAATATGTCATAGTAACCTATAATATTAGTGTAATTTATAAAAAGTCTCAAATTACATTTATTTGGGTATTTATAACATCAATTATGTCATTATTTCATAAATAAAGTAATTACAGCATCATCATTGTGTCATTAATAAATTAACTTATTTAATGTCTAGAAATTATAAATAAAGTATAATTTTGTAGGAAGTCTTCTTTGATTTTTAATGAATATTTGTAGTCTAATTTATCTTATGTATAACCCTATATTAAAAATGTTTTAGTTATTAAACATTGATTTTAACTATTTTAACTATTCTTTAAATAAAATAATAATAAATGTCCTAATCTAATCCAAGTGGACCTAAATGGTCATATTTTATTCCTGAGGTTGTTTTTCATAGAATTATACTGATCCAATAGAATTAGGACATGTGTTAGGGTAATAATAATACCATTTTTATCCTTAATTACCCTATTTACTTTTAACCATGGTAAATAAAAGTAAAAAGTTACGATTCACCAAAAATTATTTTTATCTTATTGAACCAAATTTTACTCCTTGATGTTAACTGTATCTTTTGGATTTTCGAAATTCCACTCACAGAAGCGGTAAAATTATGTTTTATGTAAATTTTCAAACTCTCCCAGGAGGTGGGTAAAAGACGGTGAAAATTTCAATAAAATTTTTATATATCTAACATTATTATAAAATGACTCCAATGAATTACATTGAACGTATATTTGTATTATGTATCAATTTTGACCAAAATTAAATTTAAATAAAATAAATAATTATTTAAATAAAAATTCGGTTTTTAAATAGTAACCCCGTGTTTTCACTATTCATCAAAAATTGAAAGTTTTGAAAACAATACCAAAAATTCACTGTAGGCTAATTTTGATATTCCGAATCCAAATATAAAGTCCATTTTGAAATATAAAATTTATAAAATTTCGAAAGGTGGGTATTACTATTCATAATGGCATGTTTTAATAATATTTTAATAGGATATCGTTTTTAGTGAAACTCGGTATTGCATACAACGCAAGCTATCGAGGAAGTTCATGATTGCGTATAAATAAATCCAAGCTAGTGTTGTGTGCAGTGAAAGATTCCTTTGATGATAAAAAAATATTTCTCATAAAATATAGGGTGGTACATTCTACCCCCCTTAAAATGAATTTCGCCCTCGAAATTCGTCACATTATAACAAACAGATGAGGATACCTCTCCCTCATCATATCCTCAAGGTCCCATTTAGCTTCTTCTAATTGGTGGTTCATCCATAAAACTTTCACCAAGTGGGTGGTCTCGTTCCATAGTACTTTTTCGCTTCTATCTAGAATCTCTATCAGCTATTCTTTATAAGAAAGATCTTTTTCCAGCGGTACAACTTCTGAGCTGAGTACATGTGAAGGATCGGGTATGTACTTTCTCAGGAGAGATACATGGAACACATCGTGAACTTGAGAGAGATTCGGTGGAAGCGCCAATCGGTAAGCTATCTTCCCAACACGATCCAGTATTTCGAAAGGACTGATATACCTAGGGCTTAGCTTTCCCTTCACTCCAAATCTCATTAATTTCTTCCATGGAGATATTCATAAGAACACTTTATCACCCACATCAAACTCTAGGTCTTTTCATCGGTTATCGGCATAAATGTTTTGTCGACTCTGAGCTGCTCTTACTTGTTGTTGAATATATTGGACCTTTTCTGCCATCTCATCAACAAGATCAGGTCCTAATAGCTTTCTTTCCCCAACTTCATCCCAACAAGTTGGAGTTCAGCATTTATTTACATAGAGAGCTTCATAAATAGACATCTAAATACTGGAGTGAAAGCTATTATTATAAGAAAATTCCACCAAAGGTGGGTGTTGATCCCAACCACCTTTGAAATCCATAGAGCAAGCTCTTAACATATCTTCTAGAGTATGAATTGTTCTCTCAGACTGACCGTCTGTCTGAGGATGATAAGAAGTGCTAAAACTCAACTGTGTATCTAGAGTATGCTGAAGACTTCGCCCAAACATCAAGGTAAACCTCAGATCCTGATCAGATATAATGGAAAGTGGTACTCCATACAATCTTACCACTTCCTTCACATATATCCTGGCAAGCTGATCAAGAGAAAAATCTTCTCTAATAGCAATGAAGTGTGCTAACTTTGTTAGACGATCAACTATAACCTAGATAGCATTATTGTATCTGGAAAGTGGTACTCCATACAATCTTACCACTTCCTTCACATACATCTTTGTGCTTCTAGGGTGAATAGAGAATGAAGAACTATGATCCTCATCCAGTAGCTCCTTCTTTAATTCTGGGATTGGAGGAACACAAACCTGATTCATGAACCTTATTATCCCATCACGATCAAGGTTGAATTGAGGAACATTTCTCACCTTCTTTTGTAACTCTACATCTTCTTTGTGTGCCTATTTAATCTTCATATGTATAGATGTTCAAACATTCATTTGAGAAAGTTAAGATTTTCCCCTTCCATTATAATTCAAAGATCCATCCTTTTTAAATCCATAAATATTGGATATTTTGTGATCCTCATCATGGATAAGCTAGCATGGTCATGTTGACTTAATGCATCTGCCACCTTGTTTTCTTTCCCAGGGTGGTAATGAATTGAGGAGTCGTAATCCTTAATCAGCTCCAACCATCTTCTTTGGAACATATTCATCTCCTTTTGTGTGAACATATACTATAAACTTTTATGATCAGTATAAATATCACACTTTTCACCATAAATATAATGCCTCCAAATATTTAATGCAAAGATTACCGTAGCTAACTCCAAATCATGAGTTTTGTAATTTTTCTCATGGATTTTCAACTGTCATGAGGCATAAGCTGTCACCATATCATTTTGCATGATAACACACCCCAGAACATTCTTGGATACATCATTGTATCTCACAAACCTTTCTCCACTACAAGGCAGTGTGAGCACAGGTGCATTGGATAACCTTATTTTTAACTCCTTGAAATTCTCTTCACACTCCTCCGTCTAAACGAACTTAACTCCTTTTCAATTCAACCTGGTGAGTGTATTAGATAATCGTGAAAAATATTTCACAAAACGTCAATAATATCCATCCAAACCAAGAAAACTTCGGATCTCAATTACTGTTGTTGGTCTCGACCATCTTTCGATAACCACTGTTTTTGCTAGATCCACAGATATCCCCTCTTTTGAAATTATGTGACCCAAAAATGAAACTTTTTTAAGCCAAAATTCACTCTTGGTAAATTTGGCCTAAATATTCTCCTTTCTCAGGGTCTTTAATACAATTCTCAAGTGGTCTTCATGTTATTCCTTGCTCTTTGAATAGACAAGAATATTTTCTATAAATACTACCACAAAATGATCAAGATCGTCTCTAAAGACTCTATTCATTAGATCCATGAAGATAGCAGGGGAATTAGTATGACCAAATGGAATTACTATAAATTCATAATTTCCATACCTTGTACAGAAAGTCGTCTTTGGTATATCCTCCATTTTGACCTTTAATTGATGATACCCTGAATGAAGATCAATGTTGGAAAAGTATTGACCTCCGTGTAGTTGGTCAAATAAGTCATCAATGTGTGGGATAGGATATGTTTTCTTGATAGTGATCCTGTTAAGTTCTCAATAATCAATGCAGAGTCTCATTGATCCATCCTTCTTCTTAACAAACAGAACAGGTGCTCCACAAGTTGATGCACTAGGACGTATGAATCCTTTATCAAGATTCTCTTGGAGTTTCTTCTTCAATGCCTACAACTAAATTGGTTCCATTCTATAAGGTGTCTTTGAAATAGGTAAAGCACTCGGTATGAGTTCTATTGAAAACTCAACTTCATGATTTGGTGGAAGACCAGGAAATTCTTCTAGAAATACATCATCAAACTCTCGTACAATGGGCATATTCTTAATCGTGAGTTTCTCTCCAACCATTTAAGATAAATAACCTTCATTTAGTGGAATCAAGACCCATAAGATGGAAGAAATTTCCACTGGAAGGTTATGTTCATCCTTGCATCGATAGATGATCATAGATTGATCTGGAATATGAAATGTGACTTCCCTTATTTGGAAATTGATATGAGCTCCATATAAAGAAATCTAATCCATGCCAAGAATCACGTAAAATTCCACTATAGGAAGGATCACAAGATTTGCAGGAAGCACTTTCCCACAAACATCAATCAGAGAAGAATTTTAAACTTTTGATGCGACAGTTGTTCCATTAGGGGTTGTCACAACTAACTCAACATCTAACTACTGAGGTAATACGGTGATACCCTTAGAAAATTCTTCAGAAATAAAAAGAGTGGGTGGATCCTGAATCAAATAAAACATTTTATACTTTAGAGTGGATGGTAAGTGTACCTTTCACCACTTCGTTATCATACTCCACATCGCTGATAGAAATTGCTTGTGACTTTCCTTTATCATTGTCCTTACAAGTGTTTTGATTTCTATCATCATCAAAAACCCTTGGATTAGGGAATTGATTGGCATAATGCCCCATTTCCTTGCACTTGTAACATTGAAGTGTAGGAGGTGCACTCTGTGTAGACTTTTTTTTATTCGCATCACTAGACATCTTCTTCCCATCATTGCGGCATTCAAATGCCTGATGACCTTCTTTTCCAAATTTGAAACATTTACATGTCCCTTTAATACAACTCCCTACATGTTTATTTCCACACTTTGAGCATAAGGGAAAACTGATCTTCTTTTCAGTGTGCTCTTTAGATTTTCCTTTGAATTGAATTTTTCTCCTCTTATCAAACACATATGACTGATGTTTTACTCCAATCTCCATCTCAACCTTTAGAGCACATCAAACAATTTCCTCATAGCTATTAAAGTCTCTTATGGAAAATACACTTCTAAGAATTGGTTTTAAGCCACTAATGAATCGATCAATATTACTCTCAGGTTGGATAATAATCCTAGAAGCGTACCTAGCAAGTCTTGTAAAATTTGTTGCGTAGGTACCAATAGATTCATCATCCTTTTTATTTAGTTAAATAAACTCCTTCTCAATATTTGTTCGAAGAATACGAGGGAAATACTTATTGAAAAATATGTTCTTGAACTTATCCCATTCCATGGACTCAATATCATCCCTTTGCCTCATATTCTTAATAAGATTCCACCATTGATAATCTTCACCATCCAAACGATATATTACTAAGATGACTTTATCATGTTCAGAACATTCAATAACTGAAAATATCTTTTCAGTAGTACTGATCCATTTTTCAGCAACTAATGGATCAGTAGACCCGCTGAATGAGGGTGGACGCTGCCTCATGAATTATTCAACAGAATGTTGCTCTTTCATTTTCTCGTTTGGAAGTCCTGCATGATTTATAGCTTGAGAAAGTTGTGTGAGCATGGCTACAAGATTTTTCATTCCAGCTCCCATAACGTTTGGTTGCTCAGGGGGACAATCATTGCATTTCCCGTCGCATTCAGCATTAACCCGGTTCCTTCGGGTTCCAATCATGGACTAAAACCAAGAATAATAGTGTGAGAAACACTAATTATAATAGGAAAACCACATAATCAAGAATAAAATTTCACACTTAAGGTCTTATCATAGGTTGTTCATGGCCATTTCTAAAACAATAAGATTTTGTTCTATTCTTAGACTTATCCTAAGGGTTCTTACTAAGGCTTTCACATCCTAGTTTCCGAAGGTTAACTATACCTTTCCTCCAATAACAACTTTAGAGACCCCAAACTTGACATACATAGACATTTCATTTCTTTTGTGGAATACTTAATACATAACAATAACCAACACTCAAGGATCGTAATAGTTTAGTGTCTTTGGAAACTGGGAACAAAATCTTCTAATCGTTGTGAAAGATCTTCAACATCTCCCATAAAGATCTTCCCCTTTGGTTTTATTACCTAAAACTTTTCTTTATATCCTGGGGAAAAGAAAACATATAAATGGTGAGCTCAAACGCTCGGTAAGGGTAAGCATGGAGAGAATAAAACAAACCATATACATTTGAACTTAAAAACATGAACATAATGTTTATACATCAAAATCTTGAGCAAGGACATAAAACATAGCAGTATATAAGGCATAGATACACAAATCATGATAAAACAGAATGGGAATAAAACATATAAATGTGGAAACCATTAATCACATGATATGATTTCCATAGTAGCCAAGGCATTGCATCCAAGACCATCTTAGTGGACAAAGTCTCTTTCTAAATCGAGTTCACTCCTCATTCCAGTCCTGTATCACTGAACCGGATTAACTTCTCATTCCAGCCATGTCTATCTCATGAGATATAAATCTTTGCCCAATGCATTTGACAGAGATATGAGTCCCACCCATCTCATATTGAAATCATTATTTCTTGTTCTACAAAATCATAAATCATACATCATAGCATAACCCAAGTAATAGAATGGGATTCTTAAACATCATGCCATCATAAAATAATCCATATAAAAAATGGATATCCTTTAATCATAAGAAAATTTAAACCATGTAAATAATGGAGACATTATACTTTAATCATAAATATATTAAATAATGTCATCTTAGATAGATAATAGTTTTGACAAAACACTTGAAATGAATTCTTGAGGAAAATATACTTTCTTCTTCAAAATCATTTACTTTTCACAAAATTCCATGAAATTTTAAAAGAAAATGATTTTTTTGAAAATAATCATGCAATATTGTAGAGAAGATTCATGAAAATGAGGCGTTATGAAATCGTAAAAATCCGCTCATGCCGTATAAGTTAAAAAATAACATTCTCCTCGTACTTTTGTCGGAAAAGTAAAAAAGTACCTCGTATGGTAAACAAAAGAATGATTCCTTCAATACGATGTGGTAAAAGTAAAAAAGGGGTAAAAATGACTTTAAAAATACATGTAAGAAAATTAAACATTTTATGAAAACATTTTGAGAACATATGGACATGGATAATAAACATAACCACAGTAAATACTTACGAATAAACAATCTCGGATAAGAATGAGATTGGAATAATTATCTCTTACCTTATGTCCAATTTCTTCCGTATGTATCTGATACTCTTGTATAGTGGTTTTCAACATATTATTAACTTGTAACAGAACCATAATAATATTTATTATATCATATATAGTTCACTTATGTATTTATATTACCCGTTCATTTTTTAATTACATGTTAAAGCAACATTTGGGGTAATATTCTTTTCATTTGTCGTACGTGTTTGGACTTGTTGTTCATGATACTATTATTAATTATATAATGATTTACTTACTTCCAGAATTTAAATAATTATTTATATATCACATATATTCAGTATATATATATAATAGATAGATGAATGAAATGAAATAAACAGTTCATGTAGACGGTAGGTCGTATGTACGCATGAACAATGTTTTTCATTTCCTTATTGAATTGAATGTAATTAAGTAGATGACATACATATATATACATAAATAAATCCAGTAGAATTATTATTTCATATATTTCATGATTACTTATTATATATACTTTATAATCATTCTTGAATTGTTAACATTGAAAATGAATCTCATCGCGTTGTGGAGACGGTAATCCGTACGTACGCACGAGCGATGATATAGTTCCCATATTTATTGAATGGTATTGGAGTGGGTGATATAATATCATAGAATCATTATGATGTTATAATAATTATATATAGTTATTCTTTACACCATTATACCCATCCAAGTAAGTTAGTGGTGGAAAAACTGATTACACCACAGCGTGGAGACGGTATTCCGTACGTACGCACGCGCGGTGATTTCGTTTTCCATATGATGGATAGAAGGTGAAATAGGGTTGTTTAATATTTATAATAACATATATGTATATAAGTAATACTGATGTTATTAATTTATAATGAAACAACTAAATAAGAGGATGTAGAAGAAGAAAGAAACTTGAAAGAGTCGGTAGAAGAGATTACCTCTTCCTCGATGCACCTCCTTTAAACTTCTTCTTAGGGAACTAGAGTTGGTCTTTTGAGAAGACCAGAACCCTTATTATAACGACCCATACTTTACATACTTTGTTAATACTTCGAAATTGAAGCACACTTATTACAACATATGACAAAACCACAAAGGACCGTATAGGTATAATGTCTTTAGAAACTGGGAAACATAAAAAACTGGTTCTTAAATCTTCTACAGTGTCTCCCATTTATTTCATCATATCTAGGTTCCCTTTTAGCATATTCTACTTAATATCCATCTTCCTGAACTGGGGAAAAGAAAACATAAAAGGGTGAGCTCAAATGCTCAGCAAGGGAAAATAAAGGAAATAAAAATCATATCATATCTTTATGAAAATCAAAACCTGCAAAAGAGATCATAATATCTTAACATGGAATAAATCATAGAAGTGAAAATGAGATCCCCATAATCATAACATAAAACTGGAAACTTTGTGGCATGCACACATAATCATGGAAAATCATTTCTTGTTAGTCATGACTCATTGCCAAGACTATCTTAGTGGACAAAGTCCCTTTCTGAACCGAGTTCACTCCTCGTTTCAGTCCTGTATCACTGAACCGAAATAACCTTCCATTCCAGCCATGTTTATCTCATGAGATATAAAATCATTACCCAATGCATTGGAGGGAGATATAGTTCCCACCCATCTTATAATGAATCCTTTCTTATGTGTGCCACATAATCATAAAACATACATCATCGCATAACACATGTAACAAAAATGGGATTCTTGAAACATCATGACATCATAAATCAATTCATATAAGGTAAAGGAATTCATAAACATAATTCCATCACAACATAGTCAAATCAAAAAATATGGATAGAAACATAACCCTTTATTATCTTATATGGAAAATAATTTTGATAAAACACTTGAATTGAATTCTTGAGGAAAATATCCTTTCTTCTTCAAAATCAATTTCTTTTCACAAAACATCATGCAATTTTAAAAGAAAGATATTTTATTGAAAATAGTCATGAAATCTTTTAGAGGAAGCTTCATGAAAATAAGGCTTTATAAAACATTAGAAATCCGTTCGTGCCGTATAAGTTAAAAAAACATTCTTCGTACTTTTGTCGGAAAAGTCAAAAAGTACCTCGTACGAAAAACGTCAAAAGATTCCTTTCATACGTATTACTAAAAACTCACCGAAGGGTAAAAATGGATTTAAAAAATTTTAGTGGATGGAAATAATATTACATATTGAGTAAACATGGATGTGGATGATAAAATACACCCCAGTAAATACTTACGAATAAACAATCTCGGATAAAAATGATATTGTGATATTTCACTTACCTTAGGTCCGATTTGCGTTGTTCGTGTCCGAAGCTCCTGTATAATGGTTTAAATAATGTTATTGACTTATTCCAGAATCATACATATTGATATGATATCATATATGGTCATATTATTAGCTTCTTGTTAGTAATATTTCTTTGTTACTTGTTACTCGGGTCTTTATAACTTTTTGTTCTTATGCATGTTTTGTTGAATAAATTCTTATTCTTATCTTTAGGTTATAGATAATTCATTTCAAGAATGGTATTAGTGTAGTATATACCATATTAATTCATTCAATTCATTGATATAATCATTATGAAATGAAGATCATGTAGAACGAGTCGCATCACATCGTGGAGACGGTATTCCGTACGTACGCACGAGTGATGATATCGTTCCTATGATCGTTGAATTGTATTGGAGTATATATATATATTATTTCAGTATCAATATTAATTAATAATAATCATATATAGTAACTCATTACACCATTATACCCATCCTTGTAAGGTGATGGTGGAAAATAGATTACACCACGGCGTGGAGACGGTATTCCGTACGTACGCATGCGCGGTGATTTCATTTTTCCGTAGGATGGATAGAAGGTGAATTAGGTTTGTTTCATATTTATAATAAAATATCAGTATGTAAGTAATAATGATGTTATTACTTTATCAGGAAACAACTAAAGAAGAAGAAGTTGAAGAAGAAATAAATTGAAAAGATCGGTAATTGATATTACCTCTTCTTTGGAACGCCTCTTTGAATCCTCCACTTAAGGAACTAAGATTGGTCTTTGGAGAAGACCAGGACCTCTAGGATTATTCTAGGGAAGTGGAGAGGAGAGAATGGCAGGGTCTGGCCGAGCTTGAGTGCTCAAATTGGTGTGAGGAGGAGGGGGAGGAGGTGCCCTTTTATAAGGGAGGAGAGGGGCACCTTAGGAATATCTCAAAATATTATTTTATATTAAAGTCAAAATCGGTTTATAATGGTTCCAAAGGGTCTTATTTAGAAGCTAAAGTGGGGATGGGTCTAAATCCTATCAACCAATAGGATTTAGACAAGTTTAGGGTATTATTTTAACCTTATCAATTAGATTTAACTCTAAGTTAATTAATTTAACTTTTACCGTGTCTTTTTGTTTTCTTTCACTATATGGTTAATACACTTACTATAACATGCCAAAAGAACCCCAAATTGTTTATTATTAATATATATATCCTTATCTAAGTCATTTGGCCGAACCTTAGATTTTTAGGAATAAAATAACAATTAATAATATAAAATTTTATTTAAAAACTATTTTGTGTCAATTTTGACACTATTTGATATATGATTTTTGTGAAAGTCATAAAAGAATTATATGTTCGAACCAAGTTGATTAAATCAACAATAATATATCATAGTAACCTAGAAAATTAGTGTAATTCATAAAAAGTCTCAAATTATATTTATTTTGGTGTTTATAACATCAATTATGTCAATATTTCATTAATAAGATAATTACTTCATCATCATTGTGTCATAAATAAATTAAATTATTTAATGTCTAAAAATTACAAATAAAATACCATCATGTAGGAAATCTTTTTCGATTTCTAATGAATATTTACAATCGATTTTATCTTATGTATAACCCCATATTAAAAATGATTTACTTATTAAACTTTGATTTTAACTATTTTAACCCTTCTATAAATAAATTAATAATAAATGTCCTAATCTAATCCAAATGGGCCTAAATGGACATATTTTATTCCTAAGTTTGTTTTTGGTCGAATTAAACTTGTCCAATTGAATTAGGACATGTGTTAGGGTAATATTAATATCATATTTACCCTTAGTTACCCTATTTACTATTAACGGCGGTAAAAAAAGTAAAAAGTTACTATTCACCAAAAAATTATTTTTATCTCATTGTACCACATTTTACTTACTGATATCAACCGTGTCTGTCGAATTTTCGAAATTCCATTCACAGAAGCGGTAAAATTAAGTTTTATGCAAAATTCAGTTTTTAACCTACCACTTAGTGGTTTCAATATTCATCAAAAATTGAAAGTTTTCAGAAAAATACCAAAATTTCACCCTAGGCTAATTTCGATATTCTGAGTCCAAAAATGAAGTCCATTTTGAAAAATAAAATTTATAAAATTTCAAAAAGTGGTTATTACTATTCATAACGGCTAGTTTTAATAGCACATTGTTGTTTAGTGAAACTCGGTAGTGCGTACGACGCAAGCTATCGAGGAAGGTCGCGATTGCGTGTAAAGCAAGCCAAGAAAGTGTTGTGTAGAAAAAGATACCTTTGATGATTTATATAACATAAAAGTCTCGGGTGTTACATTCTACCCCCCTTAAAAATAATTTCGCCCTCGAAATTCGTCACTTTGTAACAAACAAATGAGGATACTTATCCCTCATCATATCCTCAAGCTCCCATGTAGCTTCTTCAAGTTGGTGGTTCCTCCATAAAACTTTCACCAAGAGAGTGGTCTTGTTTCGTAGGACTTTTTCGCTACGATCCAGAATCTCTATCGGGTGTTCTTCATAAGAAAGATCTTGCTCCAGCGGTACAACTTCTGAGGTGAGTACATGTGAAGGATCTGGTATGTACTTTCTCAGGAGAGATACGTGGAACACATCGTGAACTTGAGAGAGATTCGGTGGAAGCGCCAATCGGTAAGCTACCTTCCCAACACGATGCAGTATTTCAAAAGGACCGATATATCTAGGGCTCAACTTCCCCTTCTTTCCAAATCTCATAACCCTCTTCCAGGGAGATATTCGTAAGAACACTTTATCGCCCACTTCAAACTCTAGGTCTTTTCTTCGGTTGTCGGCATAACTTTTCTGTCGACTCTGAGCTGCTCTTATGTGTTGTTGAATAGATCTAACTTTTTCTGCCATTTCATCAACGAGATCAGGTCCTAATAGCTTTCCTTCCCCAACTTCATCCCAGCAAGTTGGAGTCCTGCATTTCTTTCCATAGGGAGCTTCATAAGGAGCCATCTGAATACTGGAGTGAAAGCTATTATTATAAGAAAATTCCACTAAAGGTAGGTGTTGATACCAGCCTCCTTTGAAATCCATAGAGCAAGCTCTCAACATATCTTCTAGGGTTTGAATTGTTCTCTCAGACTGACCGTCTGTCTGGGGATGATAAGCTGTGCTGAAACTCAACTCTGTATCCAGAGTATGCTGAAGACTTCGCCAGAACTTCGAGGTAAATCTCAGATCTCGATCAGATATAATAGAAAGTGGTACTCCGTGCAATCTTACCACTTCCTTTACATATATCATGGAAAGCTGATCTAGAGAGAAATCCTCTCTAATAGCAATGAAGTGTGCAGACTTTGTAAGACGATCAACTATGACCCAAATAGCATTATTGCCTTTGGATGTTTTAGGAAGTCCTGTGACAAAGTCCATAGTGATGTTTTCCCATTTCCATTCGGGTATGGGTAATGGTTGTAACATCCCCTTAGACTTCTGTCTCTCAGCTTTAACTTGTTGACAAACCAAGCATCGAGAGACATATTCAGCAACATCTCTTTTC
The DNA here is from genome assembly GCA_963277665.1 of Viscum album. Taxonomy (NCBI): domain Eukaryota; kingdom Viridiplantae; phylum Streptophyta; class Magnoliopsida; order Santalales; family Viscaceae; genus Viscum; species Viscum album. Next base: position 1,239,524,818 of record OY728143.1, read on the forward strand.
ATGCCATCCCACCAGAAGTACTCTTTCAGGTCCCTATACATCTTCGTGCTTCCAGGATGAATAGAGAATGAAGAACTATGAGCCTCATCCAGCAGCTCTTTCTTTAATTCGGGGATAGGAGGAACACAAACCCGATTCCTGAACTTTATTATCCCATCACAATCAAGGTTGAATTCAGGAACATTTCTCACCTTCTTTTGTAACTCGACATCTTCTTTCTGTGCCTCTTTAATCTTCACATGTATAGATGGCTGAACATTCATTTGAGAAAGATAAGATTTTTCCCCTTCCATTATAATTCCAAGATCCATCCTTTGTAAATCCATAAATATTGGATCTTTTGTGATGCTCATCATGGATAAACTAGCATGGTCTTGTCGACTTAATGCATCTGCCACCTTGTTTTCTTTCCCAGGGTGGTAATGGATTGAGCAGTCATAATCCTTAATCAGCTCCAACCATCTTCTTTGACGCATTTTCAACTCCTTTTGTGTGAAAATATACTTTAAACTTTTATGATCAGTATAAATATAACACCTTTCACCATAAAGGTAATGCCTCCAAATCTTTAATTCAAAGATTACCGCAGCCAACTCCAAATCATGTGTTGGGTAATTTTGCTCATGGATTTTCAACTGTCGTGAGGCATAAGCTATCACCATATCATTTTGCATAAGAACACACCCCAATCCCTTCATTGATGCATCACTGTAGATCAAAAACCTTTCTCCACTACAAGGCAGTGTGAGAACAGGTGCGCTGGATAACCTTCTTTTCAACTCCTTGAAATTCTCTTCACATTCCTCTGTCCAGACAAACTTAACTCCCTTCCGAGTCAACTTGGTGATTGGATTAGATAATCGTGAAAAATCATTTACAAAACGTCGATAATATCCAGCCAAACCAAGAAAACTTCGGATCTCAGTTACTGTTGTTGGTCTTGACCATCTTTCGATAACCTCTGTTTTTGCTGGATCCACAGATATCCCCTCTTTTGAGATTATATGACCCAAAAATGCAACTTTTTGAAGCCAAAATTCACACTTGGTAAATTTGGCATAAAGCTTCTCCTTTCTCAGGGGCTTCAATATAATTCTCAAGTGATCTTCATGCTCTTCCTTGCTCTTTGAATAGACAAGAATATCGTCTATAAAGACTACCACAAATTGATCAAGATAGTCTCTAAAGACTCTATTCATTAGATCCATGAAGATAGCAGGGGCATTAGTAAGACCAAATGGCATCACTATAAATTCATAGTGTCCATACCTTGTACGAAAATCCGTCTTTGGTATATCCTCCCTTTTGACCATTAATTGATGATACCCTGAACGAAGATCAATCTTGGAAAAGTATTGAGCTCCGCGTAGTTGGTTAAATAAGTCATCAATGCGTGGGAGAGGATATTTGTTCTTGATAATGATCTTGTTAAGTTCTCGATAATCAATGCAGAGTCTCATTGATCCATCTTTATTCTTAACAAATAGAACAGGTGCTCCCCAAGGTGACACACTAGGGCGTATGAATCCCTTATCAAGATTCTCTTGGAGTTGCTTCTTCAATTCCTGTAACTCAATTGGGGCCATTCTATAAGGTGTCTTTGAAATAGGCAAAGCACCCGGTACGAGTTCTATTGAAAACTCAACTTCACGATTTGGTGGAAGACCCGGAAATTCCTCCGGAAAGACATCATCAAACTCCCGTACAATGGGCATATTCTTAATCGTGAGTTTCTCACCAACCATTTGAGATAAATAACCTTCATTTAGTGGAATCAATACCCAAAAGATGGAAGAAATTTCCACTGGAAGGTTATGTTCATCCTTGCATTGATAGACGATCGTAGATTGATCTGGAATATGAAATGTGACTTCCCTTCTTTGGCAATCGATATGAGCTCCATGTAGAGAAAGCCAATCCATGCCAAGAATCACATCAAATTCCACTAAAGGAAGGATCACAAGATTTGCAGGAAGCACTTTCCCACAAACTTCGATCGGAGAAGAATTATAAACTTTTTATGCGATTGATGTGCCATTAGGTGTTGTCACAGCTAACTCAACATCTAATTGTTGAGGTAATACGGTGATACCCTTAGAAAATTTTTCAGAAATAAATTAGTGGGTGGATCAAGAATCAAATAAAACAATTGCTACTTTAGAGTGGATGGTAAGTGTACCTTTCACCACTTCATTATCGTACTCCACATCGCTGATAGAAATTGCATGTGACTGTCCTTTGTCTTTAGCCTTAAGATTTTGTTGACGTCGACCATCATCATCAACCCTTGGATTTGGGCATTGATTGGCATAATGCCCCATCTCCTTGCACTTGAAACATTGAAGTGTAGTAGGTTCATTCTGTGTATCCCTTCCTTTGTTTGCATCATTAGACATCTTCTTCCCATTATCACGGCATTCAAATGCCCGATGACCTTCTTTTCCACATTTAAAACATTTACTTGTCCCTTTAAGACAACTCCCTCCATGTTTCTTTCCACACTTTGAGCATAAGGAAAAGCTCATCTTCTTTTCTGTGTGATCTTTAGATTTTTCTTTGAATTCCATCTTCCTCTTCTTATCAAACCCATGTGACTGATGGGTTACTCCAATCTCCATCTCGACTTTGAGAGCACATCGAACGATTTCCTCGTAGCTATTGAAGTCCCTTATGGCTAACACCCTTCGAAGACTTGGTTTTAAGCCACTAAAGAATCGATCGATCTTACTCTCAGGTTGGATAATAATACCAGAAGCGTACCTTGCAAGTCTTGTAAAATTTGTTTCATAGGTACTAACAGATTCATCATCCCTTTGCTTCAGTTCAAGGAACTCTTTCTCCATCTTTGTTTGGAGAATACGAGGGATGTAATTATTGAAAAATAAGTTCTTGAACTCATCCCATTCCATGGACTCAATTTCATCCCTTTTCCACGTATTCTTATCAAGATTCCACCATTGATCCGCATCTCCTTCCAAATGATACACTACTAGGATGAATTTATCATGCTCAGAACATTGAAGAACTGAAAATATCTTTTCAGTAGTACTAATCCATTGTTCGGCAACTAATGGATCAGTAGACCCGCTGAAAGAAGGTGGACGCTGCCTCATGAAGGATTCAACAGAATGTTGCTCCCTCCTTTGTTCGTTTGGAAATCCTGCATGATTCATAGCTTGAGAAAGTTGTGTGAGCATGGCTACAAGATTTTGCATTCTAGCTCCCATATCATTTGGTTGCTCAGTGGGACAATCATTGCATTGCCCATCGCATTTCGCATTAACACGGTTCTTTCGGGTTCCAGCCATTGACTAAAACCAAGAAGAATAGTGTGAGCAACACTAATTATAATAGGAAACCACATAATTCAAGAATAAAATTTTCATGCTTATGGTCTTATCCTAGGTTATTCATGGCCATTTCTAAGATTGTGTTCTATGCTTAGACTTATCCTTAGGGTTCTTACTAAGGCTTTCACATCCTAGTTTCCAAAGGATGACTATACCTTTCCTCTGATACCAACTATAACGGTCTGGAATTACTTCCAGTGGACTATAATTGATACCTATCAGGGCACTCCATGGGCGGCTACACCCCCTGGGCGGGACACACCACCATCCCCAGTGGCAGCAATTTCCTCATGAATCCCTTGGGCGGAGAGCCATGCTTCGTCCAACGCTCACATGTAAGAGTTCCCAAGGATCGGATACATTCCTACCACCATTGCCTTTGATACCAACTATAATGACCCATACTTTACATACATTGTTAATACTTCGAAATTGAAGCACACTTATTACAACATATGACAAAACCACAAAGGACCGTATAGGTATAGTGTCTTTAGAAACTGGGAAACATAAACAACTGGTTCATAAATCTTCTACAGTGTCTCCCATTTATTTCATCATATCTAGGGTCCCTTTTAGAATATTCTACTTAATATCCCTCTTCCTGACCTGGGGAAAAGAAAACATAAAAGGGTGAGCTCAAATGCTCAGCAAGGGCAAATAATGGAAATAAAAATCATATCATATCTTTATGAAAATCAAAACCTGCAAAAGAGATCATAATATCTTAACATGGAATAAATCATAGAAGTGAAAATGAGATCCCCATAATCATAACATCAAACTTGAAACATTGTGGCATGCACACATAATCATGGAAAATCATTTCTTGTTAGTCATGACTCATTGCCAAGACTATCTTAGTGGACAAAGTCCCTTTCTGAACCGAGTTCACTCCCCGTTTCAGTCCTGTATCACTGAACCGAAAAAACCTTCCGTTCCAGCCATGTCTATCTCATGAGATATAAAATCATTACCCAATGCATTGGAAAGAGATATAGGTCCCACCCATCTTATAATGAATCCTTTCTTATGTGTGCCACATAATCATAAAACATACATCATCGCATAACACATGTAACAAAAATGGGATTCTTGAAACATCATGACATCATAAATCAATTCATATAAGATAAAGGAATTCATAAACATAATTCCATCACAACATAGTCAAATCAAAAAATATGGATAGAAACAGAACCCTTTATTATCTTAGATGGAAAATAATTTTGATAAAACACATGAATTGAATTCTTGAGGAAAATATCCTTTTTTCTTCAAAATCAATTTCTTTTCACAAAACATCATGCAATTTTAAAAGAAATAGATTTTATTGAAAATATTCATGAAATCTTTTAGAGAAAGCTTCATGAAAATAAGGCTTTATAAAACATTAGAAATCTGTTCGTGCCGTATAAGTTAAAAAAACATTCTTCGTACTTTTGTCGGAAAAGTCAAAAAGTACCTCGTACGAAAAACGACAAAAGATTCCTTTCATACGTATTACTAAAAACTCACCGAAGGGTAAAAATGGATTTAAACAATTTTAGGTGGATGGAAATAATATTACATATTTAGTAAACATGGATTTGGATGATAATATACACCCCAGTAAATACTTACGAATAAACAATCTCGGATAAAAATGATATTGTGATATTTCCCTTACCTTAGGTCCGATTTTCTTTGTTCGTGTCCGAACTTCCTGTATAATGGTTTAAATAATGTTATTTACTTATTCCAGAATCATACATATTGATATGATATCATATATTGTCATATTATTATCTTCTTGTTAGTAATATTTCATTGTTACTTGTTACTCGGGTCTTTATAACTTTTTGTTCTTATGCATGTTTTGTTGAATAAATTCTTATTCTTATCTTTAGGTTATAGATAATTCATTTCAAGAATGGTATTAGTGTAGTATATACCATATTCATTCATTCAATTCATTTATATAATCATTATGAAATGAATATCATGTAGAACGAGTCGCATCACATCGTGGAAACGGTATTCCGTACGTACGCACGAGTGATGATATCGTTCCTATGATCGTGGAATTGTATTGGAGTATATATATATATTATTTCAGTATCAATATTACTTAATAATAATCATATATAGTTACTCATTACACCATTATACCCATCCTTGTAAGGTGATGGTGGAAAATAGATTACACCACGGCGTGGAGACGGTATTCCGTACGTACGCACGCGCGGTGATTTCATTTTTCCGTAGGATGGATAGAAGGTGAATTAGGGTTGTTTCATATTTATAATAACATATCAGTATGTAAGTAATACTGATGTTATTACTTTATCATGAAACAACTAAAGAAGAAGAAGTTGAAGAAGAAAGAAATTGAAAAGATCGGTAATGGATATTACCTCTTCTTTGGAACGCCTCTTTGAATCCTCCACTTAAGGAACTAATATTGGTCTTTGGAGAAGACCAGGACCTCTAGGATTATTCTAGGGAAGTGGAGAGGAGAAAATGGCAGGGGTTGGCCGAGCTTGAGTGCTCAAATTGGTGTGAGGAGGAGGGGGAGGAGGTGCCCTTTTATAAGGGAGGAGAGGGGCACCTTAGGAATATCTCAAAATATTATTTTATATTAAAGTCAAAATCGGTTTATAATGGTTCCAAAGGGTCTTATTTCGAAGCTAAAGTGGGTATGGGTCTAAATCCTATCAACCAATAGGATTTAGACAAGTTTAGGGTATTATTTTAACCTTAACAATTAGATTTAACTCTAAGTTAATTAATTTAACTTTTACCGTGTCTTTTTGTTTTCTTTCACTATATGGTTAATAAACATACTATAACATGCCAAAAGAACCCCAAATTGTTTATTCGTAATATATATATCCTTATCTAAGTCATTTGGCCGAACCGTAGATTTTTAGTAATAAAATAACAATTAATAATATAATATTTGATTTAAAAACTATTTTGTGTCAATTTTGACACTATTTGATATATGATTTTTGTGAAAGTCATAACAGAATTATATGTTCGAACCAAGTTGATTAAATCAACACTAATATATCATAGTAACCTAGAAAATTAGTGTAATTCATAAAAAGTCTCAAATTATATTTATTTTGGTGTTTATAACATCAATTATGTCAATATTTCATTAATAAGATAATTACTGCATCATCATTGTGTCATAAATAAATTAAATTATTTAATGTCTAAAAATTACAAATAAAATACCATCATGTAGGAAATCCTTTTATCTTTCTAATGAATATTTACAATCGAATTTATCTTATGTATAACCCCATATTAAAAATGATTTACTTATTAAACTTTGATTTTAACTATTTTAACCCTTCTTTAAATAAATTAATAATAAATGTCCTAATCTAATCCAAGTGGGCCTAAATGGTCATATGTTATTCCTAAGTTTGTTTTTGGTCGAATTACACTTGTCCTATAGAATTAGGACATGTGTTAGGGTAATATTAATATCATATTTACCCTTAGTTACCCTATTTACTATTAACCGCGGTAAAAAAGTAAAAAGTTACTATTCACCAAAAAATTATTTTTATCTCATTGAACTACATTTTACTTACTGATATCAACCGTGTCTGTCGGATTTTCGAAATTCCATTCACAGAAGCGGTAAAATTAAGTTTTATGCAAAATTCAGTTTTTAACCTACCACTTAGTGGTTTCACTATTCATCAAAAATTGAAAGTTTTCAGAAAAATACCAAAATTTTACCCTAGGCTAATTTCGATATTCTGAGTCCAAAAATGAAGTCCATTTTGAAAAATAAAATTTATAAAATTTCTAAAAGTGGTTATTCCTATTCATAACGGCTAGTTTTAATAGCATATTGTTGTTTAGTGAAACTCGGTATTGCTTACGACGCAAGCTATCAATGAAGGTCGTGATTGCGTGTAAAGCAATCCAAGCAAGTGTTGTGTAGAAAAAGATCCCTTTGATGATTTATCTAACATAAAAGTCTCAGGTGTTACACTTATGAAGTGACTAGAGAGGTTGAGAAGAGGAATGGGCAGTGGTTGGCCGACCATCAAGGCTCAAAAGGGTGTGAAGAGAAGAGGGAAGGGGTGCCCTTTCATAAGGGAGGAGAGGGGACCCTTAGAAAAATCATAAATTATTATAGTATAATAAAGTCATATTAGGTTTTTAATAGCTCAAACTGATTTAATTTGATGATATGGTGGGTAAGGGTATAAATCCTCTCAACTAATAGGTTTTAGACAAGTTTAGGTTACTATTTTAACCTTATCATTTAGATTTAACTCTAAGTTAAGTAATTTAACTTTTACCGTGTCTTCTTGTTTTCTTACACTATATGGTTAATAAACATACTATAACAAGCCAAACTAACCCCAAGTGGTTCATTATAAATACATATATCCTTTTATAAGTCATTTTTCCGAACCTTAGATTTTTAGGAATATCATTACAATTAATAATATAATATTTGTTTTAAAAACTATTTTATGTCAATTTTTACACTATTTGGTAATTGATTTTTTAAAAACTTATAACAGCATTATTATATAGAAAAAAGTTAATTAAATCAATACTAATATGTCATATTAACCTATAAAATTATTTTAATTCATAAAAAGTCTCAAATTACAATTATTTCGGTTTTTATAACATCAATTATGTTAATATTTCATTAATAAGGTAATTACTACATCATCATTGTGTCACAAATAAATTAAATTATTTAAAGTCTAAAAATTATAAATAAAATACCATTATGTAGGAAATCTTCTTAGATTTCTAATTAATATTTATATTCTAATTTATCTTCTGTATAACCTTATATTAAAAATGTTTTAGTTATTAAACATTGATTTTATCTATTTTAACTATTCTTTAAATAAAATAATTATAAATGTCATAATCTAATCCAAGTGGACCTAAATGGTCCTATTTTATTCCTAAGTTGATTTTGGTCTAATTAAACTTATCCAATATAATTAGGACTTGTTTTAGGGTAATTATAATACCATTTTTACCCTTAATTACCCTATTTACTTTTAACCATGGTAAATAAAAGTAAAAAGAAACTATTCACCAAAAATTATTTTTATCATATTGAACCACATTTTACTCCTTGATGTTAACCATGTCTCTTGGTGTTTTGAAATTCCACTCACAGAAGTGGTAAAATTATGTTTTTTGTAAATTTTCAAACTCTCCTAGAAGGTGGATAAAAGACGGTGAAAAGTTCAATAAAATTTTTATATATCTAAAATTATTATAAAATGACTCCAATGAATTAAATTGAACTTATATTGGTATTATGTATCAATTTTGACCTAAAGTAAATTTAAATAAAATAAATTATTATTTAAATAAAATGTCTGTTTTTAAATAGTAACCTAGTGTTTTCACTATTCATCAAAAGTTGAAAGTTTTCAGAAAAATACCAAAAATTCACCCTAGGATAATTTCAATATTCCGAATCCAAAAATGAAGTCCATCTGGAGAGATAAAATTTATAAAATTTCAAAAAGTGGGTATTAATATTTATAACGGCTAGCTTTAATAATATTTTAATAGCATATCGTTGTTTAGTGAAACTCGGTATTGCGTACAATGAAAGCTATAGTGGAAGGTCAAGATTGCGTGTAAAGAAATCCAAGATAGTGTTGTGTGTAGTGAAATATTCCTTTGATGATAACAAAATATTTCTCATAAAAATATCAGGTGTTACATGGATGGTATATATAAGTTTATTTTAATAAATAATATGATATTTATGATATAATTATAATTCTTTAATTTCAATATAAAAATTTTATTATTTTCAACATAATCATAGAAAAATTGAAATTTTACTCATGTGTATGAACAACCCACCAACTCTCTGATTATACAACAGTTCATTTTCGATATCCATATTTAGTAATTGGTTTTAATATATTAATTTATTTCTAAAAATGATATTTATGATTTCCATATTATAATGTATATGATTATTTAAATATCTAGTTGACATTGGTAAAAATACTACTTTTATTATGAACATACGAGCTAAACATCATCAAAATGTCAAACATGGACCTACATGATTATGTAATTTTATATGAAATTTTATTGAATAAAATAATTTTAATATTATGATTTAAAATTTTATTAATAATGTTAATAATAATAACATGTTTATTATTTAGGAATATAATGAATACATTTGAGGAATCTTGCTCATTGTAAGGGAAATTCCTAAATAGCCCTTTTCAATGAGTTATGGTCACTCTCTCTCAAAATCACATTTTCTCTCTATTTAATTATATGCAATGATTGTAAATTTTTTATATGTGTCTCATACATATATAACTATCTCATTATCACTTACTATGACATGGTAATACATCCCTTATGATCATTTCTAAAATGCATCCTTTTTTGAATCAATTTTGATTATGTTATAAGACATGATTATGCATCCCATTTCATTCCATGGGTAATTCATATGTTTATGAATCATGATGGATTTCCTTATGTGACAAAAATATTAATTTATCTGTCGTTAATGTGATTTTTGGGCTTGAATTAATTTATTCATCCAACGCATTCAGTAATGTTTTAGTCTCATGATATTTCATGTGTGTGATTTGGGAGTAATCCTAATCCATTATGGGAATTTTCCATGATTTTATGTTGAATCTGTGATTACCCTTCACATATGTTTATGTCATGTTTTATTTATCCTACATATTTACAATGATTCTATGATCTTATGATATCATTATCTTTATGTTATTCTCTCATTAGATTACCCATCTTCCATTTTAATTTATAATATCATGTTATCCCCTGGACTCATATATCATGTTTCATATATTGTTTATTTCCTTTCTAGTATTTTTGTGACCCCGTCTATTAATGTATTCCCTAGTTTATCCCAATCATTTTTATGATCTCAAATATAAATTTCAATTCTTGTTTTGGGTAATGAATTATGGATTCACCGTTTCAAGTAACTTTTAATGTAATGTCATCCTAGTCTTACAAAGACACAAGGTTGCACAATATTTGGGATATACATAATAGATATTTATAAATAAAATTCATGTACTAGTATGTGTAAAAGGTTTTGGGTCACTATATTTTCAGAAATAGAAGGATCAATCTTTTGGATTAAGGGAGAATAAGAAGTTACATATTAGAAGTTAGTGGAGGAAAACCCTTGTAATTTTAAAAATTATTAAATTAATATAAAATAACATTTATTTTAAAGTGGACCCAATTAATATATTTATTTTTTAAAGTAATGATAAATCCAAGGTATTATTTAAAATAATATGTATACATGTTTACATGATTTTAAAACCCTTATATCTATGTTTTCACCCCTAATTATTATATTTGATGATTATTGTGAATTTACATTTTTTTACTCATTAGTTTTCATAAATGTTACTATAAAAGAAAAAGTGTCCCCTAATAGACATATTGTTTATATTCTAAAATAAATACCATAAAAACGGATAATGATATTTTCTAAAATATTAATGAATTTTATAAAATATTATTTAATTGAGTGTACCATTAAATTCATTTTCATGACATTTCTTATACTATGAATTTAACGAAACCATGATATATATTGAATTAAAATATAAACATTTAAAACATTAATTATTTGTTAGATTTTCATAAAAAAATTTATTGAACAAAAACTCATCCAAATTAAATTATTTTTAGATTTTAAAATTAATTTTTTTTCTTATCTATGAATGTACTTTGTTATCATTGCATAATAATTTTAGGTAATTATATCATTTGTAACAGTTACAAATAAATTACCCGATGAAACAAAATCATGAATATTTAATGTATTCATCTATAACTAATATAAACCAATTTATTGTAATCAAATAATTTTATTTTTATTAAAATAAAAAAAGGGTGAAATTTTCGATATATTATTTTCATAAAATAATATTAATTTTTTCACCAAGTAAAAATGGGGAATATTGAAACATATTTAAATTCATGATTAGTATGGTTAAACTAAACTAATCAAATAGATATATATAAGGTGCTATAAATATTTTTAAATACATATCATAATATATTTAAATACAATTTTTTTTATTTACCCTTACCATGACGATAAATATTTACCATAGTTACTTTTTATAACTATTAAAATAAATGTTGAACTATTTAACAGATTTGGGAATGGTTATTCAAAATATAGAATATATTTTCCAGATTATATTTATATATTTGGTATAAATATATTTTTATATAATTACATAGAACACTTTAATATCATTTTAAGATAACATTGTTTTTAATTAGAAAATTGGATTCATTATTAAGCAATTAAATGTAACAAACCATTATTATAATGTTAAAACAATTTCATGAATTTATAATATGTATAATTCAATAAAATATTAATAAAATATTGATTAATTTAATTAATAAAATAAAAAAACATTTCACAGATAACAAATGTTCTCTATAAAATCGTCCCTTTTGATTTTAGATGCCTTTACCAATTGATTATTAATGAATTCCTTCTATAAAAATAATAAAATACATTTTAACAATTTACTTTGTTTACATCACAAAAAAATCTAAAAACTCATCAATAACAATAACATTAACTAATAATAATTAAATAGTGTAATATCATTCCATTAAGATTAGTATTTCATGTAAACAAAGTTATCAAATTTATCATGTTTATTTCAATGAAAAATCATATAAAATCATAGGGAATTACTCTTTACAATGGGTTCAAAATAAACACACATAATATACCATCGATTGGGAATCATTTTAAAATACTATATTTATAATTAACACATGAATGAATAATAAATTTAAATTCAATATTCTAATCACAAGATAAGTACATGAATCATATGGAGGGAAAGAACCCTTACATTAAGAAGTGTCTTATTATAACATGAGAGGAATAAATAGAACCATAAGTACAATTTGGGAGGTCTTTAGGGAAGAATATGTAATGAAATTCATGATCAAATCATTTAGGGTGGAGATGAAAGAAGGATTGGGGGGGGGAGAGATCCATTTATTTGTGAAAAGTGAATATTATCCGTTGGAAGAAATTTATGTTAGGGGTAATAATGGAATTTCTTTTGAGTTAGGTAATTCATATAGGGAATTTTAATTTACACATGAAGGTATACCTTCACAAAACTACAAAAAATATTCTATAATTTCACAATTTTAAATTTATTTAAAAAAGATTAGTAACATTAGAATACCAATTTTAACAATTTTTAATCTTGGTCAATATTTAACTACCTAAAATGTTTTATTACTAATAATGTTGTATCCGACCGAAACCAAATTCCTTATTCTAGAATTGATGTGTTACATATATTATCTTATATCCCTGAGATGGAAAATTCCATCAATAAAATAAATTGTATTAGTTGTATTTTTTGGGATTATTTTCCTTAATGAATGAACTTATATCCACAAGATAAAATACAAGTAACCAAAAAAAACTATATGATACACCAGTAATAGTGATGAAACTCAATTGGAACTGAAATCAATGGAAACATTATAAATAAAATAATAAATAATTGATAATAAATAAAACTAATGATTAACCAAATTATTGACACTAATTTGTCATCAATTCAAATATTCTAATAGAGAAACATGATATCAAAACAACATCTTAAGAAAGAAGCATCATGTTTCACCACTTGATAAGTATTATACATTTCCCTTTGTTATGTCCTATTAAAATAAATTTGAACATACATAACAATTCCTAAGTTGGTTGTGAGTATAAAATTTAGTAATAAATCCCCAAAGACCCCCCATAACATTCCAATAGTACAACAACATGTTAGCACATTCTATAAAATATAATAAAAATAGATAATGTCGTTATTAAAAAAAAATATAAGATAAATAAACAAAATAATTTTCAATATTATCACCATTTAATCCCACTTTGCATTATCATCACATGTTCATGAACACATACACACACCTGAATTCAAATCAAGTATCTCTCTGTACTAAAAAATGATGAGTAATCCTTACATTAAGTCATCACTTGGTTGACCTAGTTAAGAGTGGAACATGTGACTAGGAACCATCACATATTTTACATATTGATATTGTAACTTTATAACATTATCATCCCTAATGAACATAAAAACACACCAACCACAGATACCATGTTTCTAATAAATAGTTTTTCTTTTGAAGACCATTTAATCACATGGAATATAAAAATGCCTTTTTCATCAATCCAAAACCTAATATTCTGTTACTTACACAAATTAAAATTTATTTAATGATATATAGATAAAGTTAAAGATTAGTTATTTATGTTATAGAATTTTTAAAATGGGATAGAATCCACCAACCTCTTAATGGATGATGAAAATGAATAAAAACATATTAAAATCATATATCTATCCTTGAAACATCGTAACATAAATAAATACAACAAAATCACATACACATTTACACTCTTGATCATAGATGTATCTACTATATATCTATTGATACATGAGAGAGAATATGTTTAAATTTTTAAAGGAATATAAATAATGAGTATATACCATTGATTCTATAAATTTAATAGAATTTTATTAATAAAAACATGATTTTGGAACAAAAATAAATCATTATGTATTCTTATGGATGGATAAAGTTAAATATAATTTCATAATAATATAAAAATAAGGTTTCAGAGCCATAATATATTTTAAACTCTAATTTTAAGTTTCTTTTGGTGCATGGTGAGGTTAGGTCGCATGGCTTGTCAAACAATACACCAAACATGTGCATGCTACTATCTCCAAACACGAGAGACGTAATGTTTTCCAATATGGTTTTATAGAAACAAGTGACATCCATTCTATTCTACTATCCATCGACTATAGGGCTCATTATGGTTCGATATGTTTTGGAAAACTGTATTCTAACCATGTGAAAATAAAAAACAATAGGATCTTATCGATCATTGTTTTTTATAGGAACCTATATTTTTTGTCCTTACCATGATCCTTCAAATTGAATTAAAAAAATTATCACAGTTTCGTAGAGTTAGTTTATAGTGTCTTGTAACTGTTCTCAAACTATTCCCCTCTATAATAACTTCCAAAATAATCTACAAACATTTATGTGCCCTTGATAATTAAACCATGTATTATATAAAATCAAATTAAAAAATACTTGGGGAATGTATATAAAAAAGAGGGTGTTATATTCTTACCATCATTTTTCATTCCTTTAATAGTAAGATTTCAATTTTAAAATCTTTTAAAATTATCAGTTCATTGCTGAAACATTTCCCTATAACGTTCTCATGTATCCTCATAAGTCCAAGAATGAAACTAAAATAATCATACTAAATCAATATATTTCTTTAAAAAATATCAATCAATTTATATATAAAGAAAAAAAGATACCTAAATTAATATAATTTCATGATCAAGGTGAACATCTTACCATTGAATAACATACTTTTGATATGGCTGGTACTGATTCTGTTGAGATACAAGAAACACATTGTTCACTATGTTGGACATTAGTAGAAAATAAAACTGATAAGATACATTAGTAATTAATTATAGTATCTCAAAAGATACAATGTATCTATGATAAAATGTCCACTATATATTCAAATGATGATGCCCTATCCTTGGAGATATTTTGAAGAAAACATAGTGACCCATGTTAAATGATGATGGTTGACATTGATGATCTATATTTTATTTCTCCAAAATCTAATCCATTTCCACCATTTTCTTTATCATTTTAATCTTCTCCATTATCTCACATACAAGGATGAATCTAATAATTAATGTATCATTCATATCAACAAAAAAATGGTAAATGAAACGGGTGACCATAAAAATCATCAAAATGATCTATATGCATCGAATCATGATAATTTTTATTGAATGAGAAATTTAAACCAATATCCTAGGACAGTTATAGGGTTTTATAAACCATATGTCACATCCCCATGAAATCAAGTTATGAAAAAAAATAAATTATCTTATTAAAATAGTGTGGGTGATATTCCTTGAAGAATGAACACAACATGATAAAAAATAGACTAGAAATCAAAACCAATTATATCATGCATGATTAAGAGAGATACAACTAAATTTAAATGAAAATAAATAGATACTTTAGGATATTAGTCACTATGAAACAAAGATGAAATAAAGAATCTATTGACCATCCAATGTTGTAACACAGGTATGGAATCACTCTAAATATACTGATAGCGAACAATAAGATCTTACCATCATCCAACCGAATAAGATTTATGCTGAACCACTAGATAAGTGTGATAAATCTCCCTTTCATGTCTCCAAATAAAAAAAAATTCAAATATACAGATGTTCCCTATCATAGGTTGAATATAAAACTCAAAAGTAAATGCTCTAAATTTTTTTCATCACATGATAATAATAAAATATCCTGTTAGCATATTTATAAAATATAGAAAAAGTAGATAACTAATTTACTAAAAAGACATTGATAGGATCAATATATGAAAATATCTTACCAGCAATACTAAAATTTCTATGAACATGGAATAATAAACCCATTTTCAAGATAACATATACACACTCATACATGCATAACATGGATCTATGTATACACATGAGCTTCAAATAATTCAGTCATCAGGCTCTCATTTGGTGAACCCCATTGACAGTAGTGATATCGATTATGATTTATCACATGTCTTATTTATAAAAGTTTTAATCTATGACTATGATCTATCCTAGAGCACAAGAAAACACACCAATGACACATTACTTGTTTCAAATAGAAAACATTTATTTTGAATAAAATTTTCCTTTCAGAATTATATCAAACACATTTTCAACATCAATTCAATAGTAAGGATTTAATCACTATAACTAATAAAATTTTACAGAAAAATTATAGAGATTAATTTAAACATAATGTCCTCATTTTGTAGAAACAAGTTGAATGGGGGAGAAGCCACCAA
The DNA here is from genome assembly GCA_963277665.1 of Viscum album. NCBI lineage: Eukaryota > Viridiplantae > Streptophyta > Magnoliopsida > Santalales > Viscaceae > Viscum > Viscum album. The sequence continues at coordinate 1,239,541,168 of OY728143.1, forward strand.
CCTCCAAATTGAAGAGGAAAACGAAGAATGAAAAATGGGACCTATAGATCTGATATTTTAATCTATTACATTAAATAAATCTAGAATTTTTTCATTAAAACACACCACCCCAAAATAGATGTATCCATAACAGATTAGATATAATGATCTTTGAATGGGAATATGACTAGATATAATGGTAAAGATAATAATTGAGGATATACCATTGATTTTTGAGATCCAACACAGTAATATTTATCAAAATTTACATCCAGATCAAAGAGAATTATCAATGATTCTTTGGTAATGAGAGGAGTTTGATATCATTGGATAAAAAGAGAAAAATTAAAGTATCTGGGGGTTAATATAAGACAAAATCTAAAGTTAATATGATTTAATGCACCTCACTTGGTGAGATTGAATGATTTTTCATTCTGTGCTTGAACAGTTATCATGATAATATCTCTATGATATATATTCACATGGTTGGGTTGTATGTTTAGTAAACAATTGTTCCAACCATTCCCTACTACGATCAACCAACCAAATGGCCACATAGTTTTGGCGATCGATTTTGAAAACCGTGTTCTAACTACACAAATCTATTTTCCACCAAATAGATGGTTTTATGGTTTAAAAAACAATGCACCAACCATATGCATTCCTGATTCTATAGTCTATCAAATAGCATGGTTACTCTGGGTATCCCACTAAGTTTTTAGAAAGTGTTTTGAAAACATGTTCCTATATAGGGACCCTAAAAATAATTTTTCATTGATTATAAGAGTTATATCATGGTATCCCCTATTTAGTCTCAATCTTTTAACAGTAAAAACAATTAAAACCCACTACAAATACATTATAGAAACTCAATCCAAGTATTATATAACTTGATAACACAAACAAAAGTTGAATTTCCTTAATACTATTGGGGTTAAAGAAATATAAGATATGCCTTATTATGAAATTTATACATTTTTGAATCAAAATTTGGACACATTTTAATAAAACTAATTCATAAAGATGATAAACGTAAAAATAAAATTAAAACATATAATGTGGTGAAAAAAAATTCTATTCATTAATGTAATATTAGTCATTAATATTTCTTAATTGTATATAACATTGATTAAAAATTAAATGTTTGTCACATTATTTATATATATATATATTTAAAAATAATATGATATTACATATTTTAAAATACATTAATTTAATTTTCAAAATTAATATTTAGAAACTAATTATTTCTTAAAAAATTAATATTTCCCCAAGATAACTAAAATTTACATTGCTAAAAAAATCATTCGTAAAAAATTAAATTACCCATTACTGATAATTTATAAATTAAAATTACTAATATTTTTATCCTCTTATTCCATTTTATTTTTAATAGTGATACATATTTAAATTTATTGTTAGTGCATGTAACATGTAATGACCTGTTTTTATAAAAATCATATTTTTAAACCCATAAAAAGTATAAGATAAAATTATCATTATCATTGAGGCAATTTGGGGTTCGTTTACTAGTAATGTGTAATGAATCCACTCCCTAGAAATAAAAATGTCATAGGGTAACGTCCTTCCACACTAAAATTTAGAAGGATGTGTGAGGCGCATATGTGGTTGGTTGGGATTAGTATATGGTTGGTGTGGATCCCATAGGTAACTCATTTCCTAATCGCATGTTTTATTAGAATAAATAATATTTATGAGAATGAAAGATGTAGAGAGAGATTTTGGGCAACATTCAAATGGGTATGGTGAGAATTCAAATTTTTTGTTCTTTCTTTTATCTTTATATGTGTAATAATTTCATCATGATTATGAGTTTTCTTTGAAGTATGAACTGAGATCTCCATTTTTTTCTTAGATAAGTTTGGGAATTTGATTTCTCTCTTACATTTTATGAGGAAATGTTTCACTTTTTCGAAGGCATTATCTGGCTACACTAATCCAGTAATGGGAATTTTCCCTATATCTTATGCTATTAAGAAGCTATACAATGGTGGTTTTACAGTTTTAGAGGATCTGGAGGCTCTTACAAGAAAATTAAATCATTGTATGTTCTTACTTATGGGTCACGTAATTTCTTCATTGGGTGATAAAATATGGTCTTATATTGATCTCAAGAACAAGATTGCACATTATGGGAGTAATCAAGTTTAGAAAATCATTCCGATAAAGAGGGGTCATTTTTATAGAATCTTTATCTGTAGAGAGGACCTTAATGTTGAATGGAATATTAGTATTTTTCAGATTCAGATAATATTTTTTAGATTCTATGAAAGGGAAGTTATTTTTAATCCCATTATAGAAAGGAAATCTATTGCCCATGTTTGGGTGAGACATCATGGATTGGGTTGAGTGTATTGGAACCCCATGATTTTGAATGATATTTCTTCCTATTTGGGAACACAAATCATGATGGATCAAATAACATTGGAAGGGGATCTGTGTTTATTTTCTCTAATTCCGGTGTATCTTGATCTAATAATTAAGTGTCCTGACGCAATTACTATTCTTGATACTAATGATGGGCTTGATGTAAGGGTGGATTATGAATGTGTTCATCCTTTTGTAATGTTTTTACAATTATGGGTCACTAAGTTAACAACTTTTTGGTGACATGATGTAATGGATTGGGGGATCTTAATTTTTTTCAAAGGAAATGAATGGAGGCTATTAAGGCTAGGGATAAGAAGAAGGTTAATAAAAATAAAAACAATAATGGTGTGGTTAGTGAGAAAGGGGAGTCTTCTAGGGGTTTTTCAGATAATGAACATTTGGTAAGCCATTATGTTTAATATAATCAATTAAATAAGTCATGGGATTTCATAGTAGAGGAGGAAGATGGTCGATATCAGCCACCAGATATTTATTTCATGAAGTATTGAAGTAGTATTCATTAGGGTGTTGCATATATGTATCATACTTCCTTCAACCAAGATATTTAAAAGGATATCTATGAATTAGTTTTCGGATTATAAAAAAATGTTTCTGAACATGATCTAGTTATGCATACTTAATTGAATATCAGGGAGTTTTCTATTCTTTTTCAAGGTCAATATAATGTTTCTGTATCTATTTGTGAGTAAAATCCATGTGATGATCCTTTTGTAACTATTGGGATGTCATTGGATTCTTATAAAATATGTTATTTGCATGTAAATATATTGAATCTATATGTTCTTAATATAAATGGGGTTGAAGAATTTTATGGGGAATCCCCCTTCTGGAAGACTCCCATATTGATCTAGATTCATCTTCCAAAACATATAATAATTAGAGAATGGAAATCCACAGTGAGAATATTGTAGTGGTTTAGGTTAAGGATATTAATGTTAAAAATCTTCCAGTATGTGTTAATGTTATTTTGATGAAAGCTTGTATGTCTCCTAGTTAGGGTAGTAAATAGTCACTAGGTGAAACCAAATGATCTTATAACCCCATATCAACATCCAAATGAAGATTCTATTTTGGAACTATTAAGGGATGGGGAACTCCCGCACTGTCACAACCCTTAAGAATTTTATTATAACCAATAATACTAATTTAATTTTTTTTAATAAACCCAAAAAGTAATTTGATAATTGGATTTATTTCAATTTTAAAATACTTTGATACATTATTTTCTATCAAAACACTCTTTCTAATGATTTGGATCAATTATGGGGTTTTAAGAATGATATTTTCCATCATGTGTCATGTGATAGAAGGTGTTAACTCATAAATATATCCATTTTTTCAAAATGTTGTACTCTTGATATTTTTTTCATACCTTAGTATCATATATTAGAAGTAGGATGATTTGGTGAGATATTAGTAAGATGTGTATGAATATGGATCCTAGGTGGATTCTAATGGAAGATTTCAACTCTCTTTTGATCCCTAAGGAGGAAACCGATTCCAATTTTCATTGATTTTTATCTTTTCAATTCTCTTTTTGCATTGACCAGTGAAATTTGACTGGGTTTTCAATTTATGGGGTTCAATTCACCTGGAACAAGTATAGTATTAATGGTATACTGACTAGTAATCTTGGAAGATGTCTTGTGACTTATAGTGATAGAGGTGGGTCTTCCAAGGATTCTATTTTTGTTCTTCCTAGGATTCACTCTGATCACAATACATATCTTATTGAGGACTCAATACAGGTTTCTAGGGAAGCCCCACTACCCTAAAAATCTAATAATGGGTGGCTACCCATTCCTATATGTAGGGAGATTGATCATGAGGCTTAATATGTGGGATATCATAGGATCCCTACTTATATTTTAACATGCAAGATGGAATCTATTAAAGTTCTTTTAAAAGAGTAGAGTATAAAATACATTTCCATGTGCGATGATGATATCAAAACTAGTGAGAACATTCTTTCAAGATTCCAAATTCCAAATCAAAATCTAGATAACCCCTTAATGGACGAATTAAATGATCTTTCCAAGATGAATGATTCATTGTTATAAAATAGATGCTAAGTAAATACCAATTAAATGTCATATAGATTTGAATTTATGACAATAACATCAATCTATTCAAGATGATGAATAAGGATAAAATAATAAGGAGTCAAAAGGATTCTCTTGGAAATATTGTGTGTAAATTTTTAATAGAGAATGAAATATATTATGAAATTATTTTTAATTTTTAAGGTCTTTACCAAGATAATGGCTCAGATTTTATATACAATTTGATATATAACATTCTTGTTTCTATTATATTGCATGTCAATTATGGCCTCACCTCAATTAAATTTGAGGAGGAAATTAGATATGCCAAAATATCTATTATCTTTGATAGTGTGGTAGGGTCGTATGAGTTCCCCAACAATATTATTACATTTTTTTGGGAAATAATTACCACGGATGTGAAGAATGTAGCCAAGGAATTTTTTACTGAGTCTCATATTCCTTCTAGGTTAAATTCTAATTTTATTGCTCTTATTACCATGAATGAAAAGATTGTTGATATCGGTGATTTTAGGCTATTGGAAATTGGGAATACTCATTCTAATTTTCAATGTAAGATTATTGCCATTATATGGGTTAAGTTGGTTAGTGATATTATCAATATAAATTTGTTTGGCTTTGTCCTTAGTAAGAACACTAAATGTTTTCATTTCACTACATCTGAAAGTGTTAATCTTCTGAAGAGGAAAATTAGGATAGGAAATTTTTTGTTGAGGATATATATTCCCAAATACATTGATAATCTCAAATGGAATTTTTTTTTTATATTTTTGAGAAGTATGGTTTATTTATTGGTTTTATTAGTATGATCAGTGTTATCATGAGATCTTCAAGGATCTCCATACTTTTAAATGGGTCCCTAATAGGTTACATTCGATATTCCAGGGGTGAGGTTTGGTGATCATTTTTCATGTATTCTTTTTTCCTTATATGAGGACTACATAAGAATATGTATGAATGATATGGTCAATATTTAAATTTTCAACAAAATTTATGTTTGGAGAGGTATGTTCACACCTTCACATATATTTTATGTTGATTATATTCTACTTTATTGGCAGGAATATGTGAAAAATCTAACTTATGTCAAGGTTATTTTTGACCAGAATTAATAGGTTTCTAGAAAATCAATAATCTGGAATAAATCCTCCCTTGTATTTTGGAATGGTATTTCAATGGAAAGGTAAAACATTATTTCTAGATACCGAGGAAATAAAATGGTTGACCTTCTTTTTTATTTATCTTGGAGTTCCCTTATTTTGGGGTCGGATCAAGAAGAGTAATCTTGAATACACTTTCTATGAAATTATTAATCAGATGTCTTAACTGAAGGGTAAATCTATGTCACTTGTGGAAATATGATTTTTAAATAACTAAGTTATAACTTCTCAGTTTTTACTCAGTTTATATTTATAGATGGCCTAGTTTCGTTATTAAAAAACTCTAAATTATGATCAATAATATTATTTAGACTAGATTGGTTTGTGAAAATAAAATCATCATGGTTTCATGGAAAAACTGTTCTTAGTACTTGTATTTTGGTTGTCTTGGTATTGATGATCTTAGTATTTTTAATGATGTTTTCCTCACAATATGTTTTTTGATTCATTTAACACTTAATGATTCTTACACTAATTTTTTCTTCTAGATTTAAAGAAAATATGATTTATGGGTATTCTTATTTTATACTTTCATCTATAAGGCCTGATATCAATATATTCTTTAAGGGGTAGAAGACCACTTCTCGATGGATTGTATTTAAGCAGTCCAATCTTAATTTTTGGACAACTCGTTTTCTTGATAAAACACTTCTGGAAAGTATGATTGTTCATCCTAAGAGAAGACATATTTCATTTGTTAGATTTTCTCCAATTGGAAAAGGAATGATTTTATATTTCCATTTCATTTTTCATCAGAAATTCTTAGATATACATTTTTTGAAAGTGATTCCATTTTTTGGGTTCTAAATAGTGGTGTTTTTTTTAATTTTCATGATTTTTAAAGGGTCAACAATGATATAGGTGGTTGTACTCTATCCAGGATTTTTGTTTTTAGATCACTATTTATTCATTGTAACACGCCGAGATTTTATGAGATATATTATTTTTAATTTCATTGAGGTCTTCTATTATACACTACACCAAGATTAGCTTGTACTATACGCAACACCGTATTAGCTTGCAGTATACAGAACACTATTCTTGGCTCCTGTTACACACAATTTCAAGTTCGTTTTGTGGAAATTATTCTACTCAACATTAAGTATAAATTTCATTTAATATATAAAATAAATAAGTTTTGATTTTGTTATACGCAACACCAAACAGATCTTTCACTACACACAGCCATGACTTGGCTTGCATTACACGCAATCACGGCCTTTCTCGATAGTGTGTGTTGTACGCAATACCGGGTTTCACTAAACAACGATATGTTATATAAACTACTGGTATGAATAGTAATACCCACGTTTTGAAATTTTATAAATTTTATCTTTCTAAATGGATTTCATTTTTGGATTCGGAATATTGAAATTATCCTAGGGTGAATTTTTGGTATTTTTCTAAAAACATTCAATTTTTGATGAATAGTGAAAATAGTAGGTTACTATTTAAAAACCGAATTTTTATTTAAATAATTATTTATTTTATTTAAATTTATTTTAGGTCAAAATTGATACATAATACCTATATAAGTTCAAAGTAATTTATTGGAGCCATTTTAAAATAATTTTAGATATATAAAAATGTTATTGAACTTTTCACTGTCGTTTACCCACCTCCTAGGAGCTTTTTGCAAACTTACATAAAACATAATTTTACCTCTTCTGTGAGTGGAATTTCAAAAATCTGAGAGACACGGTTAATATCAAGGAGTAAAATGTGGTTCAATATGATAAAAATATTTTTCTGGTGAATAGTAACTTTTTACATTTATTTACAACGGTTAAAAGTAAATAGGGTAATTAAGGATAAAAATGATATTATTATTACCGTAACACATGTACTAACTCTATTGGATAAATATAATTCAACCAAAAACTACCTTATGAATATAATATTATCATTTAGTTCCGCTTGGATTAGATTATGACATTTATTATTATTTTATTTAAAAAAGAGTTAAAATAGTTAAAATCAACGTTTAATAGCTAAAACATTTTTAATATAGGGTTATACATAAGATAAATTTGACTATAAATATTAATTAGATATCTAAACAGATTTCCTCACTAATGGTATTTTATTTATAATTTTTAGATGTTAAATAATTGAATTTATATATGAAACAATGATGATGCAGTAATTACTTTTTTAATAAAATATTAACATAATTGATGTTATAAATACCCAAATAAATGTAATTTTAGACTTTTTATGAATTCCAATAATTTTATAGGTTAATATGACATGTTATAATTGATTTAATTAACTTTTTTCGAACTAATCAGGTTGTTATGAGTTTCACAAAAATCAAGTACCAAATAATGTCAAAATTGACATAAAATAGTTTTTAAAACAAATATTATATTATTAATTGTTATTTTATTCCTAAAAATATAAGGTTCGGCCAAATGACTTAGATAAGGATATATATATTTATAAGGAACCACGTGTGGTTCGTTTGGCTTGTTATAGTAAGTTCATTAACCATATAGTGTAAGAAAACAAAAAGGCATGGTAAAAGTTAAATTATTTAACTTAGAGTTAAATCCAACTGATAAGGATAAAATAGTAACCTAAACTTGTCTAAAACCTATTGGTTGAGAGTATTTAGACTCATTTACTCCTTAGATTCTAAATAAATCAATTTGGAGCTATTAAAAACCGAATATGACTTTATTATAAAATAATATTTTATGTTTTTTTAAGGTGCACCTCTCATCCCTTATAAAAAGGGCACCCCTTCCCATTTCTCTTCTCACCCTTTTTAGCCTTGAAGCTCAGAAAAACCCTGCCCATTTCCCTTATAATCTTCCCTATAAACATTATATAGGTTCTAATCTCCTCAAAATTCCAACCCTGGTGCCTTAAGATGAGGTTAAGAAGAGGCGCATCAGAGAAGAGGTAATATCCTTTACCGATTCTTTCAAATTTATTTCTTTTTCTACTTCTTATTCTTTATTTGTTTCATCCAAAATTAATAGAATTAGTATCACTAATATACTGATATTTTATTATAAATATTAAACAACCAAATTTCATCTTCTACCCATCCTACGGAAAATGAAATCACCGCGCGTGCGTAAGTACGGAATACCGTCTCCACGCCGTGGTGTAATCTGTTTTCCACCAGCACCTTACTTGGATGGGTATAATGGTGTAAATAAATAAATATATATGATTATATTAAAGTTATATTTATTCTTAAATATTATTCATACACTTAAATACAATTCCATGATCATGGGAATGATATCATCGCTCGTGCGTACGTACGGACTACTGTCTCCACGACACGATAAGATTCATTCTCCATTTTAACCATTCATGAATGATTATAAAGTATATATATTGAATAATAATGATATATATTACATAATAATGATATTGGATTTATGTATATATATATATATATGTATGTCGTCTACTTAATTCCATTCAATTTAATAAGGAAACGAAAACAACGTTCATGCGTACGTACGGCCTACCGTCTCCAAGAACGGTGTATTTCATTTCATTCATCTATCTATTATATATATATATTGAATATGTATGATATATAAATCATATTTTACATTCTGGAATTATGTAAATCTAGATATAAGTAATAATATCAAGAACAACATGTCAAAACACGTACGATAAATGAAACGATTTTACCCAAAATGCTCCTTTAGCATGGAATTTACAAAAGAATGGGTAATATAAAGTCATAAGTGAAACATATATGATATCATAACAATGAATATGATTCTGTAATAAGTCAATGAAATTATTTAGATTATTATACAGGAGGTTCAGATACGTAAGAAGCATATCGGACCTAAGGTAAGGGATAACTATTTCAATCTCGTTCTTATCCAAGATTGTTATTCGTAAGTATTTACTGGGGTTATTATTATCATCCATGTCCATGTTTTCAAAAAATGTTTTCATGTATGTTTAATGTAATTTTTACCCATTTTGACTTTTTTTCCACATGTTATGGAAGGAATCATTCTTTTTTTACCATACGAGGAACTTTTTTGACTTTTCCAGGAAAAGTACGAGGAGAATGTTTCTTTTAAATTATACGGTAGGAATGGATTTTTACGGTTTTATAACACCTCATTTTCATGAAGCTTCCTCTATAAGATTTCATGATTATTTTTAAAAAATACCTTTTCTTTTAAAATTTTGTGGAATTTTGTGAAAAGAAAATGATTTTGAAGAAGAAAGGATATTTTCCTCAAGAATTCATTTCAAGTGTTTTATCAAAACTATTTTCCATCTAAAATGACATTATTCAGTATGTTTATGTTTCAAGTATAATGTCTCCAATATTTACATGGTTTGATTTTTCTTATGATTAAATGATATCCATTTTTTATATGGATTATGTTATGATGGCAAGATGTTTATGAATCTCATTCTATTACATGGGTTATGCTATGATGTATGATTTATGATTTTTGAGCACATGATAGAATGATTTCATTATGAGATGCATGGGACCTATATCTCCCTCCAATGAATTGGGTAAAGATTTATATCTCATGAGATAGACATGGCTAGAATGGTATGTTAATCAGGTTCAGTGATACAGGACTGGAATGGGGAGTGAACTCGATTCAGAAAGGGACTTTGTCCACTAAGATGGTCTTGGCAGCAATGCCTTCGCTACTATGGAAATCATATCATGTGCTTAATGTTTATCCACAATTAAAAGTTTTATTTCCAAGCTATTTTATCATTATTGATGTTCCATTATGATCTATGCCTTACATACTACCATGTTTTATGTTATTGCTCAATATTTTGATGTTTAAACATTATGTTCATGTTTTTATGTTCAAATGTATATGGTTTGTTTTATTTTCTTCATGATTACCCTTACTAAGCATTTGAGCTCACCATTTCTATGTTTTCTTTTCCCCAGGATATAAAGAAAGGTTTTAGGTAAGAAAACCAAAAAGGGGAAGATCTTTATAGGAGGTGTTTAATATCTTTCACCATGATTAGAAGATTTCATTCCATGTTTCCAAAGACACTAAACTAATACGGTCTTCAGGCGTCTGTTTTTTTTCATGTATTAACTATTCCATGAAAGTAATGTAATGTCCATGTACGTCAAGATTTGGGTCTCTACAGTTGGTATCATAGCAAAGGTTTTGTTAACCTTTGAAAACTAGGATGTGAAAACATTAGTGGGATCCCTAGAGATATTTCTAAGGTATTTCTAGGGATGTCCCAACGATTAAATATAATTATAGATTATAGTCCTAGAATTAAGTTAATGATATTAGAATTAAACCTAACATGTTATTTATCGAAGGTACTACCCCTTTATTATGTTGTTTTCCCTAGCATGATTTTTTCCTCTCACACTATTCTTTTTGGGTTTTAGACGATGGCTGGAACCCAAAGGAACCATGTTGATCAATGTAATGGACGATGCAAATATTGTCCTCCTGAACAAACCAATGTTATGGGATATGGAGTGAAAAATCTTACTGCTATACTTACACAAGCTATGAATCATTCTGGACTTCCAAATGAGCAGAGAAAGGAATAATATTCTATTGAGTACTTCATGAGGAAATGTCCACCTTATCTCAGTGGGTCTTCTGATCCACTTTTTGTTGAACAATGGATCAGTACAATTGAAAAGATATTTTCCATACATCTCTATTCAGAACATGAAAAAGTCATTATGTCTATTTAATGTTTAGAAGGCGAAGCAGATCAATGGTGGACTCTAAATAAGAATAAAAGTCCCCAAGATGAAATTGAATCCATGGAATGGGGTGAGTTCAAGAAATTGTTTTTTAGTAAGTACTTCCCTCGTATTCTTTGAAGAAAGATGGAAAAGGAGTTCCTTGAGCAGTAGCAGAAGGATGATGAATCTGTCGGTATATACGAAAAGAATTTTACAAGACTTTCAAGGTATACATCTGGCTTTATCATCCAACCTAAAAGTAAAGTTAATTGATTCTTCAATGGCTTAAAACCAAGTTTTCGAAGGGCATTAGCTATAAGAGACTTCAGTAGCTATGAAGAAATTGTGCGTTCTACTATCAAGGTAGAACTGGAAGTTGGTGTAACATATCCATATCATGGTTTTGACAAGAAACAAAAGATGGAGTTCAAGGAGAAATCTCAGAATAATGGTGAAAAGAATATTAATGTTTCATTATGCTCAAAGTGTGGAAAGAAGCATGGTGGATATTTTCTTAAAGGGACTAGAAAATGTTTTAAGTGTGGGAAAAAAGGTCATTGAGTAGATGAGTGTCAAAGTAATGAAAAAAGGGTGCTAAAGATGTGAATAAATAAAATACTGTAGAAAACGCACCTCTAACACTTCAATTCTTCAAGTGCAAGGAAATGGGGTATTATGCTAACCAATGCCCTAATCCAAGGGTTAATGATGATCGACATCAACAACCTCTTAAGGAAAAGGACAGAGGGAAGTCACATGCGATCACTATTGGCGATGTTGAATATGACAACGATGTAGTGGAATGATTATGTGTTTATGTAACGGGATTCCAAAATAATGTTGTGGAATCTAATGGAATATCTATGTATTGGTTTATTATGGTTTTCAATAATTATATAGTACTGGTAACCATAAAAAGTAATTCAAATATTTTGGAAAGAAGATGATATGATATGGAGAAAATGAAATGTTTAATAGTATTCATGAGCTCATGATTGATATAAGGACAAAGTGATATCATGGTTTGAGTATATAGAAATTTTAGGATTTTGGTATGTGGAAAGAGTTGACTTTTGACAGCACTCATGTTTTCAGTAAGGTTCTATGCTAATACATTATTAAGGTATTTAGATGTTTGTAATGTGACCAACAAGATATATCATATAATATATGGGGGATAAATTATGGTATCCAAATGCTCGGCAGATGACATTTCTAGTAATTGTTTCCTTTATACTATGGGCTTGGACAGAAGTATTTTGGATAAGCCTAAAGATTGGAATGGATTATGTTATACATAAGTCAGTATTGTTTAAGGATAGATTTTTTTTATATTATATATGGAATTTTATAATAATTTAGTTTTAGAAAAAGGACAACCTGCCGGACGGGCGACAACCCGTCGCGTCGGACAAGGATGTGGGAATCGAACCCACAAACGAAGTGCGACAGGCCTTTATTGCCTACCACAGGCCTACAGAAAGTCCCTGGTTAGTAGAAATTAGTTTTAATTTACTAAGGGTCATGATATATAGGAACCATATACGATTAATCACACTATAAATGCACATATGTATATTTAATAACTTTTGCTAACATTCTGTTTGAGAGAGATGGAATAACCTATCATTCTATCGCATGATCTGCTAACACTTCAAAAATGAAAAATTCAACTTCATTTCTTTAAGAGATGAAGTGGAAATTGTTCAAGGCAAGAACAACGGTGAGATTCTACCAAAATCAAGTAAGTATTTCTTTTAATTCAAAAATTCTTCAACATTAGGGAAATGATCTTGAAAACCAAAAATGTTGTCCTAGTGATCTTATATCCGATGAATTAGATGGTACCTTAGATCATCACAAATTTATGCCTTTGTGATTGTTGGCATTTTTATAGCCATGTTCTCTACCACTCTCCATCAGAACTTGATGGTTAAGTTTCTCTTCCATATCCATATTTTCACCTATGTGGAAACCCAGTTATGAGTTTATTTGGGTAACCGATATGTTTCATACTTCACTTTTTAAAATTAAGTTTTAGTATTCCTTTTTTACTATGTGGGTTTCTATGAAAGAAACCTTCAAGTAGTAAACCATTTATAACCCCGAAGAATTTCGAGGGAGAAATTCATTTTATGGGGGGTAGAATGTAACACCCATAGATTTTATGAGATATATTATTTTTAATTTCTTTGATATCTTCTATTATACACTACACCAATATTAGCTTGTACTATACAAAACATCGTATCAGCTTGCAGTATACGCAACATTATTCTTGCCTCGTGTTACACACAATTTCAGGTTTGTTTTGTGGAAATTATTCTACGAAACATTAAGTATAGATTTAATTTAATGTATAAATTAAATAAGTTTTGATTATTTTATACGCAACACCAAACAGAGCTTTCACTACATGCGGCCCTGTCTTGGTTTTCATTACATGCAATCACGACCTTTCTCGATAGCATGTGTTTTACGCAATACCGGGTTTCACTAAACAACGATATGTTATATAAACTAGCCATTATGAATAGTAATTCCCATGTTTTGAAATTTTATAAATTTTATCTTACAAAATGGACTTCATTTTTGGATTTGGAATTTTGAAATTATCCTAGGGTGAATTTTTTTTATTTTTCTAAAAACTTTCAATTTTTGATGATTGTGAAAACACTGGGTAACTATTTAAAAACTGACTTTTTATTTAAATAATTATTTATATTATTTAAATTTATTTTAGGTCAAAATTGATATATAATACCTATATAAGTTCAATGTAATTTATTGGAGTCATTTTATAATGATTTTAGATATATAAAAATTTTATTGAACTTTTCACCGTCTTTTACCCACCTCCTAGGAGCTTTTTGCAAACATACATAAAACTTAATTTTACCACTTCTGTGAGTGTAATTTTGAAAATCTGAGAGACACGGTTAATATCAATGAGTAAAATGTGGTTCAATAAGATAAAAATAATTTTTGGGGAATAGTAACTTTTTACTTTTATTTACCACGGTTAAAAGTAAATAGGGTAATTAAGGGTAAAAATGATATTATTATTATCCTAACACATGTCCTAACTCTATTGGATAAATATAATTCGACTGAAAACAACCTTATTAATATAATATTATCATTTAGGTCCACTTGGATTAAAATATGACATTTATTATTATTTTATATAAAAATAAGTAAAAATAGTTAAAATCAAAGTTTAATATCTAAACCATTTTTAATATAGAGTTATACATAAGATAAATTCAACTATAAATATTAATTAGAAAGATAAAAATATTTCCTACCTAATGGTATTTTATTTATAATTTTTATAAATTAAATAATTTAATTTATTTATGACACAATGATGATGCAGTAATTACCTTATTAATGAAATATTAACATAATTGATGTTATAAATACCCAAATAAATGTAATTTAAACATTTTATGAATTAAACTAATTTTATAGTATAATAAGACATGTTAAAATTTATTTAATTGAATTTTTAGAATAAATAATGTTGTTATGAGTTTTACAAAAATCAAGTACCAAATTGTGTCAAAATTGACATAAAATAGTTTTTAAAATAAATATTATATTATTAGTTGTTATTTTATTCCTAAAAATATAAGGTTAATCCAAATGACTTATATAGGGATAAATATATTAATAATGAACCACTTGGGGTCCTTTTGGCTTGGTATAGTAAGTTTATTAACCATATAGTGTAAGAACACAAAAATACATGGTAAAAGTCAAATTATTTAACTTAGAGTTAAATCTAACAGATAAGGATAAAATAGTAACCTAAACTTGCCTAAAACATATTGGATGAAAGGATTTATACCCATACCCACCTTAGCTTATAAATAAATCATTTATGAGCTATTAAAAATCGAATATGACTTTATTATGAAATAATATTTTAAGTTTTACTAAGGTGCCCCTCTCCTCCCTTATAAAAAGGGCACCCCTTCCCTATTCTCTTCTCACCCTTTTGAGTCTTGAATCTCGGCCAAACCCTTAACATTTACCTTATAATCTTCCCTATAAACATTATAGAGGTTCTGGTCTCCTCAAATGTCCATCCCTGGTGCCTTAACAGGAGGTTAAGAAGAGACGCGTCAAAGAAGAGGTAATATCCTTTACCGATTCTTTCCAATTTATTTCTTCTTCTACTTCTTCTTCTTTATTTGTTTAATAATAAATTAATAGCATCAGTATCACTAATATACTGATATTTTATTATAAATATGAAACAAACCAATTTTATCTTCTATCCATCCTACGGAAAATGAAATCACCACGCGTGCGTAAGTACGGAATACCGTCTCAACTCCGTGGTGTAATCTGTTTTCCATCACCACCTTACTTGGATGGGTATAATGGTGTAAATAAATAAATATATATGATTATTGTAAAGTGATATTGATTCTGAAATATTATACATACACTTAAATACAATTCCATGATCATGGGAATGATATCATCGCTCGTGCGTACGTACGGACTACCGTCTCCACGACGCGATGCGATTCATTATCCATGTTAACCATTCCTGAAAGATTATAACGTATATATGATGAATAATAATGAAATATATGACATAATAATGATACTTGATTTATTTATAAATAAATAAATATATATATATATGTATGTATGTATGTCATCCACTTAATTTCATTCAATTCAATTAAGTAAACGAAAAAAATGTTCATGTGTACGTACAACCTACCGTCTCTATGAACAATGTATTTCATTCCATTTAGTGTTCTATAATATATATATTTATATGATGAATATATATTATATATATAAATCCTTTTTTTACATTCTGGAATTAAGTAAATATGGATATAAGTAATAATATCAAGAACAACATGTCGAAACACGTACGATAAATGAAACGATTTTAACCAAAGCGCTGCTTTAGCATGGAATTTACAGAAGAAAGGGTATTATAAAGTCATAAGTGAACCATATTTGATATCATAACAATTAATATGATTTTCTAATAAGTCAATGACATTATTTAAATCATTATACAGAAGGTTTGAATACTTATGATGTATATCGGACCTAAGGTAAGGGATATCTATTCTGATATGGTTCTTATCCAATATTTTTATTCGTAAGTATTTACTAGGGTTATTATTATCATCCTTGTCCATGTTTTCTAAAAATATTTTCATGTATGTTTAATTTTATTTTTACCCATTTTGACTTTTACCACATGATATGGAAGTAATCTTTCTTTTGTTTACCATACGAGGAACTTTTTTGACTTTTCTGGCAAAAGTACGAGGAGAATGTTTCTTTTAACTTATACAGCATGAAAGAATTTTTATGGTTTCATAACACCTCATTTTCATGAAGCTTACTCTACAAGATTGCATGATTATTTTCAACAAAACCCTTTTGTTTTAAAATTTCATGGCATTTTGTAAAAAGAAAATGATTTTGAAGAAGAAATGATATTTTCCTAAAGAATTCATTTCAAGTGTTTTATCAAAACTATTTTCCATCTAAAGTTACATTATTTAATATGTTTATGTTTCAAGTATAATGTATCCATTATTTATATGTTTTGATTTTTCTTATGATGAAATGATATCCATTTTTTATATGGATTATTTCATGATGGCATGATGTTTATGAATCCCATTCTATTACATGGGTTATGTTATGATGTATGATTTATGATTTTGTGGAACATGAAAGAATGATTTCATTATGAGATGGGTGGGACCAATAAATCCCTCCAATTCATTGGGTAAAAATTAATATCTCATGAGATAGACATGGCTAGAATGGTAAGTTAATCTGGTTCAATGATACAGGACTGAAACGAGGAGCGAACTCGATTCATAAATGGAATTTTTCCACTAAGATGGTCTTGGAAGCAATGCCTTGGCTACTATGTAAATCATATCATGTGATTAATGTTTTTCCACAATTAAAAGATTTATTTACAAGATATTTTTTCATGATTGATGTTCCATTATGATCTATTCCTTACGTACTTCCATGTTTTATGTAATTTATCAATATTTCGATGTTTAAACATTATGTTCATGTTTTTATGTTCATATGTATATGGTTTGTTTTATTTTCTCCATGATTACCCTTACTAAGCATTTCATCTCACCCTTTATATTGTTCCTTTTCCCTAGGATATAAAGAAAAGTTTTATGTAAGAAAAACAAAAATGAGAATATCATTATGGGAGATGTTGAAGATATTTCACCATTATTAGAATATTTCGTTCCGAGTTTCCAAATACACTAATCTAATTTGGTCTTCTGGCATTTGTTTTAGTCATGTATTAAGTATTCCATGAAAGTAATGTAATGTCCATGTACGTCGTGATTTGGGTCTCTATATTCATCATTTTAGATATTTATTTCTTTGGAAAATATGTAAATGGAGATTGCATGCTCATGATACTCTTATGGGGTAAGGGATTCAATTAGATTCTTCCTATCATTTGTGTATGTTGGATATAGAGAAGATACACCATTTTTTTCTACTTCTCTTCCATATAAAGGTTGTGGGGTTATTTTGAGTCATTGTTTTGTGTGTAAATTAATAAGGGTGGTAATTTTGAGTTATTTATTGAAGCTCTATTGGATGATGGACCTTTTAGAAGCTAGGTGTACAATTTTCTATTGGTTGTTGTTTTTCAGTGATTGTGTTCATCTGGACAAAATGGAACACAAAAATATTTGGTAAATGGAATCATGATGTACCTACAGAGATATTTAATATTCATATAATTTTTTTTATACATAATATATTTAAACATGTTCGATGATCAATTCGTTATATGAACTGAAATTTCTTAGACTACCTAGTGTCCATGGAATGGAGAGTAGGCCAGTTGGTGTGAAGTTCATTCCATGTATTCCTCTAATTTTTATGTGGATAAAGGTAAATAATAATGGTTATTACACTTTAAATCTATGTCCATAATGTTATGGTGGTGTCTTTCTCACTCATCATGGATTTATTAAGTAGTGTTTTCTTAATTTTATTGGAAGTGAGACTTTATATGAGTCTGAGTTTTGGGCTATAATCATTGTTGTGAAACGCTGTTTTCCTCATAATTGGAGTCATTTATGGATTGAATATGATTATAAATTGGATGTTAATTTTAGTAGAGAATATAACATATAGGTGCCATGGATGGTTCATTCTAAATGGATTCAGTTCATTCTTTTCATTAAACAACTATGTTGGAGGGATTCACATGCACGCTTGGAAGGTAATGATGTTGCAAAAGTTTTGTTAAATAGGAAAATTAAAGAGACATACTCTATGTGGTCATTTTTTGCTCCGAGTTATTGTTCATCAACACTTGATTTAGATATATGGGTCATTACACACACTCATCTTTGAAATACATATTCATAATGTTATACTCTATGCTTTTAGTTTTCCATAAATTTTATGACCAAATTCTTTCAGATCCAGATATTTTTTTTGTATCCATAACGTTGATTTTGAAAAAATTTAGTTTTCTTTTACAAAAATAAATAAATTTTATATTCCCTCAAAATATATAAAAACTATATTCTACCATACTATGTTTTAATTTGAAGAATATAACAGAAAAATTGTTTTTTGGAAAATATTACATTAGTTCAGAGAATACCGAATAATGTTTTTATAATTTCTAATGTGAATTCTAAAAGTATAAATATTTAATCCTTAAATGATTTTTTATTGAATATTTGGTTTTATGAAATTATAGGGTTCTCTGAAATCATTATAACATTATAAAAATTATATTTTTGGAGAGATTTAAAATTTTCACAATTAATATATAATAAAAAAAATTTAAAAGAAAAAATATTATGATAATATTGATATGATTAATCTAAAAATAAAGTCTATTAATTCAAATTAAATGTATAAAATTTTAGAATTTATGGATTGTATAAAAAATAAAAAATAAAATATTTTCATTGGAAAATAACCTTTTAAAAATACTAACCATTGTTAATATTATTATATATCAATTACTTATCTAAAACATGTTAATATATTATTAATATAGAATACATATTATTATATATCGATTAAATATTAAATCCATAATAATAATATTTATATATTTACAGACACAAATAGAGTTATTACTAATTACATGGTATTGATAATGAATATTATTTTTATTTCTACCAATATTTTATAATTCTATATGCACTATTTTTACAAAACAAAATTAAGATTTAATTTTAATGGTTATATAAATTTTGAAGGTTTATTTTGGTCTTGTGTTGTGTATATAGAAATATATTAATTAGATTATGATTTAATGTAAAATATATAATTTAATATCAATGGTTTTTATAATCTCCTTCATTAAATAAATTTCATCCTGATAATTATAATTATCACTAAATAATAAAATTACATAGCATCAAATAAATTATATGAAGGAAAAATTATATATTTTTAGATTAGTTGAGGACCTTAATATCATTGGTATGACTTGGTTACACAACTTTTATGTTCATTGTGTTAAATAATATCTCTATTTTTCTTTCAAAATTGACTATATACCCCCACTAATGTCCACACGTTTAGAATCATTAAATTCCATGGTAACGTCTCCTAGGTGTTTCATTCCTAATTTTCTACATGCAAAAATTATGATTATCTTCACTTCCTCATCATAAAAACAAAAAATATCTTGAGGAAACATCCTTCTATATTTTGGGTTTTTAATTCAACTATGTTGACATATTAATCCTAATTCTTGATAGATTGTTTGGTATAATAATTTTATTTATCATTTTAGTATTTATATCATTATTTTTTTCATTTTAATAGTATATTCAATATCTATTTCAATAATTTGATTCTTTTTTCTTCAAGAAATGTTCATTAATAAATAAAATAATGAGTTAACATGGGTGATGGACAGTTAATACCAAAATGGAATTAGTTTATAATTTGAAAATCAACCTCATAATTTAATACCCTTCATCATCATTATATTTGATTTAAATTATACTAAAATAAAACTTGGTTCAGTATTTGTTTCTATTTTCTAGGATCTCAAATATTAATTAACCTAATTCATTAGATAATATTCCAAAAATTAGTATGAACTTAGATATAGTATTGTAAACCCAAAAACCATTTAAATATTTTCTCTTGAAATTTAATATATCCATTATCCAAAAAACCTCATATTAGATTGTATATATACCACACCATATCATTATATATGTTTTAATTAAAGTTATCCCTGAACATTTCAACTTACCTTCTCTTACATAAATATGTTCAAATCCCACTAAAGTTTCCATAAAGATAATTTGAATTTTCACAGCATACCCCCTTAGTGTGTATAACATGTTATGTAGTCATAGGACAACTAATTGTGCACTAGAGTAAAGATTGAGTTATTGATCCACCATCCTTTTGGGGTGATTTCCCTAAGGTACATCTGTTTCATAGGTTGGTCAACTTGTATGTATCCATGTCAGGATTTAATTAGTATGAGTACTACAAAATCATTACTTTATAAAAAAATTGGGTAGTTTTCCAATAAATAAAGATACTCCGAAGTCTTATTTGTATCATTTTTAATCCCTAAAATATTTAATATTTCATTAAATAATATAATATATTCTCTAAAACATTTATTTTATAATCAACCCTAACATATCAACCCTTAAATTATCTTAAACTTATATCTACATATCAAAATGTTTATAAACATTTATTAAATACCAACTATGAATCCCAACAGATGTGAGTATATAATAATTACAAGACATAAAAAAATATTACATTACATAATTTTCCAATAACATATAACATTTGGGTTTTATAATTTGAGGACAAAAAATCAACCAAAAAACCATTTGATTTTAAACTAGAAAAAAAATTCACTATGCATTCAACTTATTAATCTATAAAAATAATTCATCATCACCCATAAATCCTCTGCAAAAGATATCATTCTAAATATTTTATAAATATTACTCTACCTTATATCCTTTGGAAATTAATGCATTTGAAAAGGTTGAACTAAGACCCTCCATGAATGATAAATAATGAATTCAAAAATTGTCTTATGAATTATATTTAGCATAACAAGGGAATATGAAAAATAAAAATATTAAGTTAAGTATACGTGGTATAATATAATGATATTTATATGAAGACTTATTAAAAAAGTGGATATAACATAAACATACAAATTCATAGGTATATAATAAAATTTCATAAGTAATGTGTTCTAAAATCATATTACCATGGTTATTGACCATAGTATCATAAAAATTACCACAAATTCCATCTAATATATCATAAACACATCATATATAAATATTAATTATTTATATAATTAATTTTATTGAAATCATATTGTACCCCTCATATTACCAAGGTTATTCACAATGGCATAATAAAAATTTACCAAGTCATTATTTAAAGGTATCATGAATATTTCTTCTCTAGAGATTAATTTTTTACACAATTCATTAAAATTCAATCAAGGAGAACAATTTATATTTATATCAAAATATATCCCACATAAGTGAATGATCTTAAGAATATATAATTTTAACCTCTAATTAGTGAATTTGGGTATCATTCATCGAATTCCCTGGTAATTAAAAAAATTATATCTATATAGATACCCTGGAATGATATTAGAGTTTGGGAACTCACATCATGATGTTATGATATGGAAAATGAAGGACTGAATTAAATAACAAGATATGTGTATAAAGTGGATTACAGAATGGGTTTAACAGTAAATGCATTCACTCATTAATAGGTAATAATTTAAATAGTAATAGACTTTTTGTGAAGAAATGGATAAAAATCCGTAGGGGAAAAAAGGCATATAACATAAAAATGTAACACGGAAAATCAATGAATGATTTTAGCAACATGACAGGTATAGAAAATGGATTTTGAATTGGGTTTAATGAGTGAGAATAGTAGTCTCTCATAAATAGGGAATAAATTTTGTAGTAAAGGATTTATTATGAAACAAAAGGAACCATAATACCAAGGAAATAAATTGGATTATAAAAAAGAAACTGAATTAATTGAAACATTGAGAGAGGGGATTATGAATTAATTTTAGTAACAAAAAAACTATAAAAAAGAGATTGTGTAATGTATTTAATGGAATTAAAAATATTTAATTCATAAATAATTTATAATATTTATAGTAATATATTTATTTTAAAAAAATAATAGAATTATATATTGAGAATCAAAGGGCTTATCACAAAGTAAGAACATGAAACAAAATGTGAAGGAGGTTAATTGTTATCTTTAAAAGTAGTTTCCTAAATTATTGGAATAGTACTTATGTTATTAGGAACATAATTTGAGGTATAGATTGGGAAATGGAAGTGAAATTCAAGATAAATTCCACTAGGTTAATAGGGATGAAAAATAAATGGGAGGGAGCTAAATTAATAGGTGAAAAGGAGGAGTTTTCCTTGGAAACTAATGTAATATATGGGTTAAAGATGAAATTACGTGATATTTCGGTTATTTAGGTGGGGAAATTGTTTTGAGGCCTCTAAACAAGAATTTAAAACATAAAAATATATTATTTATGGTTAAAATGTCAAATTGATTTTTTAAAATTTGATTCACATTGGATTAAACATTTTACTAATAATTAATCCTAATTGAAATTTAACCACGGTAATTGTTTTATTGGTAAAAATATAAGATGAACCTTAATAATAAATTTAACAATGATGAATATAAATTTCAACCACATATAATCTAATTTAATTTATAAATTTTATAAAATTATCTTTCAAAATAAAAAAAAAGTAATTTTTTGAGAATTATTTTATTGGGAAAAACTATTCTTATAATCCTTAGTTATTATTAATCTTAATTACCAAATAGTAAAAACTTATTGATAGTTTGTTTATATGGTCATAAATTTAACAATAATTTTTTTAGATAGTGAAATTAAATTTAACAGAACCATATTTTGGAATGAACCATTCATCAAAAATAACTTTTTTAGCTTTATAACTAATATTTACATTGAAAACCAGATTGAATAATTAAAAAAAATATTACCTAAATTGATATAACTATTTAAAAATATTAAAATCATTTTATTTGATTCAATTTATTAATGTGATAAACTATTAATTAGAGTATAAATTCATGTAAATCAAAAAAACACATTTTCATAAAATGTGTATTTTCAAGCATAAAAATTATCTGAATGATAAAATTATATATGCCACTAATTTCTATTTTCTAAATTTTTTTACACAAATAATAATAAAATTTATCTATATTTCAATGTAATTTGAATCAAAATTCTATGTTATAAAATTCAATGAGAAGAAAAATTTTAATCTATTATGTTTTATTGGAAAATATTTCATCAGTTCATAAAATATTAAACATATGTATTATAAACTTAGAATAGTATTTTAAAAAATTATAATGTTACTCCATAAATTCATATTTTATTAGTTGAAAAACGTTATAAACTATTATGTTTTTCTAAAATAATGATAACAAAAATGTTTAATGTTTTTGTAAAAACAATATTTTCAATTATTCACATAAATTCTTCTATTTTAAAGAATAAAAAAATTCATCTTAAGCTAATATAATCATGTTTAATCTAAAATTTATTTATTTTTAATTAAACATTTTCAATTTAAGAATATATACTATTTAATAAAATGATAAAAATATGATGATAAATTTTTTCAAAGGAAAATATTCCATTTATAAAATTATCCATTTTTATAATTATTTTTTCATAATTCCTAATCAATTTGGTGTTATTATATATATTTTTTAAAATATATATTATATATAATATATTTATTTTCTTAAGATAAAACACACAAAAAAAAGAACATTTATAGAATGGTTATATTTGAATTCTTAAATCATTATTATTAGTTATCTAGAATACTAATGGGATATTTATAAATACCTTAGTCTTAATATTATATTTTTTATTATTTATTCACATGTATGATAATTCAATTAGCTCTTTTTTTACCTTTAAATTATTTTCATGACCCGTCCCTCAGGGCCCATGCCCTGACTACCCCAATCCCCCCTTCCATAGGCCAGGGGTTAGTGACTAGCACCAGAAAGGAATAACACTAAAAAGGGAAGGAAATGCCTAAAAAACTATACACACATAGGCAAGGAACACTACACACAAGTATAACATAATGAAAGAATAAACGTACAACCAAAATTAAAAAAATCAACTGAGTGTAAAAGTAATAAGAATAAAAGGGGCCAGAAAACAAGCCCAACTGAAATAGAAGTACATGAAAAAGAAAAAAAACTCATGAGGTCACCCGCCATGGATCCTAACTGAAGAGTAGGTATAACCTGTCTTTGTGTCTCTCCACATCTGTCGGTCACCTCTATACACCATCGAGTCCTGGCTCCTAGAGTCTCAATCAATGTTACTCGTTGTCTGCACAAGACACAAAAATATGCGGGTGAAGCCCATGCAAGGGTGAATATAACAATACTCAGTAAGGATCCCGAGACCCCCAAAGGTCTCTCATAATTCCATAATGAAATAACCACAAATAATTATCTCGATCTCAAAGTGAAAAGAAAAAGACATCTCACACTAGGTATAAAAAAAGTACAGAAGTACAGATGATTATTTGTAATGCTAGATCATCTTATTCTATCGAGAGGATCTACTACTGACCCATACATGATCGATAGATACTGACCCACATAGGATCACTAGGTGATACCCACACACGATCGATATGTTCTGACCCACATAGGATTGATTGGCGCTGACCCACATAGGATCACTGAGCACTGACCCACACAAGGTCAATAGGTACAGACCCACATAGGATCAAAAACTACTGACCCATGGAGGATCACTGAGAACTGACCCACGAAGGATTGGAGAGAGCTGATCCACAAAGGATTTCTGAGCACTGACCCATATAGTATCAATGATCATTAACCAAAAAATGATCGTTGAGCACTGACCCACGAAGGATCGCTGAGTGCAGACCCACTTAGGATAAAAAAAACATCATCACGTCACAGTCAACCATTAGATTCCCACAGTAAGCACGCTTTTTTTCAGAGGATCCTCTCCAAAATCCATCAAACATATTTCAAATACCATGAAGTCTCTAGAAAAGAAACCCAATGAACCACCATGTCATAAGGGTTCCAACACAATAGACGGCGCATCAATCGGACACTCGGTCTGTTAGTTATAGGCATTTTAGTGTCGGGGTCTCAGTTGGATTCGAGTCCCATCCAACTCGGTCGTACTTCAACATTCTCCCAAAACTCAAGTGGATTATTTGAAAAGGTCTTCCATGTCCTAAGCGTTCCAATTCCCCATATGGTTCATCAAACAGACGTATAGTTTTGGAGTTATGTGAATTTAAATGAAACTGCTCTCAAAAATAGTCTGAGTTCGGTCAAACACGATCGTACCGACCCGACCTGGCCTGCTAGTCAAGTGCTAGGCCCACTGGTCATGGGCTAGGACCTCTGGTCACAGGCTAGGCCCTCTAGGCTATGGGTTCGTTCTGGCCCACCCAGCTGGGCATGACCCGCCAGGTCGCGAGACCGCCCTACCCACTGGCTGGTGCGGGGGTCCAGTCCCCTCTTAAATGGATCCATCGTTCAGGGTCTTCAAATAGTGGCGCAAGATGGTGTCGATCCACCTACCCGATTCATTGGACAGGTCACCTACAAAACCTGTGTATCATGGGTCTGCCCTCTGCCACATCTCAAACCTGCATTCCACCTCTGCGGTGAGCCACCCATCTCCAATACGGTCAGTGTTGGTTGGCCTCCCCTTTCGTCTGCCGTAGTGCCATCGGGTGCCGCCACCTTCTTGAGGATGGTAGTTTTCAGCCACCGCCTCCTTTGGTCGCTGGCTCTACTACCCCGACAATGCTTCTGTGGGCCATCAGTGAAGCTCCGGTGGTCCTATTTTTTTCTCGTCTGCACCTATGGGCCTCCCGTGATAGCGCCTACACTGTGCCGCCCTCGGTTTCACATTTCCACCATATTTTATTTTCACCCACGAACAACACACCAAATACTGATATTAGAGGAGGGTGAGGGCCTTGTTCACTCTTCCCACGCCTTCCACGCTAGCATTATAATATGGAAGAAATTCAATCATCAAGAAGAGTAGAAGAATTATAAAACTCTTTGAATATAACCTCTACCTAGAACACATTGGTAGACGAAGGAGATGAGGAATATGGGTCCGTATTCATATCAGGTTCATTGGAATTCATCAAACTAAGGATTAAATTCTCTAAGGAGTCGAAGCTCCATTATATATTGGACGATGTCATCCCCAGCACTTCGTTAGAGGTTTCTCTCGTGAGTGCACAAGACTAATGCCCAACATTGTTTTAATAGATGAAGAGAGGAGTTTAACTCACCGCACAATTAATGAGGTTCACTGATGAATTTTATTAATGAACCCATTAATCTCCCGATGGTTCACTTATACTAGAAAATGTAACAATCCATTAAATTGTCTCTCAACCCAGCAGTCCCGCCACCGTCGCTCATCAGTTACAACGAAATAAATAAAGTAACTCATTGAGTTATTTTATTATTTTTTTGTAAAGTCCAAAAATTAACATTTTCGTCCGACCCTTTTGGGTTGATGTTAAGCTTATCCTAATCAAATCATGGCACTGTAAATTCAATGGTGCCCTCATATTTTTAATCTGATCAATGGTTCAAAAGATAGAAATTGTCACCCGAACGTTTACTGAACATACCTTAAAAATATCAAAAATTATTTACAATCACCCTCGACCTACACCAGTCGATGTTAGGATATGGATAATGGAAATGCTCCCTCATGAGCTCAACAGTACTCTCATATTTACAATATATTTTACCATTTTAGAGTTAAATAATTTAACAATAAAATAATTATTACTTAATTATTTTATTTATGACCAAAAACAAACTTTCACCATTGGCCCGCGTCGGCCAGGGTTAGGATCAGTCTAAGTAAATCATACCCTCACAAGTTAAGCGCTAGTCTCATATTTTTAATTTGAGTCACAATTTATGAGTTATAAGCATTTGAAAAATAAAATAATTTTATTTAATTATTTTATTTAAGGTTATGCCATTTTTTGGATTTCTCACAGGAGGCTTACACTAAATAAAATTAAGTCTTTCCAAGGGTAATCCTGCCATTCTGAATTCATCGGTGCCCTCATATTACTAATCTGGGTAACCTTTTAATAGTTATTCTACCTTTTTAAGAAAACTACTCTAGCACGTTATTTAAAGTTTAACATTTTTCGACAAATCATTTTGGGAACTCGGAGCCTCAGAATCTTGTGTCGTCCATTTTCACAGTCTCATTACAATTCCATATAATTATAAAATATATTTTTATAAAATTTCCTGGTCTTTATATTATCCACACCTTACAAATTTACATCCCCAAAATCCCCAATAAAAACTAGGGGAAAAAATGGGGGAACATAGCACGTATCTGAGCCTGCTACCCCCAGGTTCTCTCCTAGAGGTTCCTAATCTACCATCGAACTCGATCCAGAGGAATCAACTGTCCATGAAGGACCTTGTCCTGTCAATCCTATATCTTTACTGGGAACTCCTAAAGCATCGCCCAATCCTCAATGTCCAGCTCACCCCAGTCAATAACACGTGATGGATCATGCATGTACCTCCTCATATGCGACATATGGAAAACATTATACACTTGGTTAATCTTAGGGGGAAGAGCAAGGCGATACTCCACCACACCTACTCTGTTGAGGATTTAGAAATGTCTAATGATTCATGGAGATATCTAGTCGCCCCGGCCAGATATCCACAATCCTCATCGGGGTGAGTCTCATAGAAATATAGGGTCTCCCTTCTCAAACTTCAAGAGTCTCTATCTTCAGTCAGCATAATAATTATACATAATTTTTGCAGTATTCATCCACTCCTATATGATCTTCACCTTTTAGTGGTATCCAGTACCATCTCTAGACCCCTGAGTACTGACTCTACTGGGTCTGTCCAGCATAGAGGTGATCTATATATTCGCTTGTGCGAATCCTCAAACTGGGACATGATGGTGGTGGAGTGATAACTATTTTTGTATGAAAACTCCACCAGTGACAGGTGGTACTCCCAACTACATCCAAAATCAAGGATGAAAGAATGAAGCATGTCCTTGAGTGTCTGTATGGTCTGCTTTATCTGACCATTTTTTTAAGGGTGAAAGGCGGTGCTCAAGTGTAGCATAGTCCTGAACACCTCCTTCAATCCCTTCCATATCCGAGATGTATGACGAGCATCTATATTTGAAAATATCGACGATATAACCTCATTAAGCCATACAATATTTTGTATGTATAGGCATCCAAATCCCACTATTTATCTTTTCTCTCGAATGGGTAGGATGTGGGCCAGCTTG
Source organism: Viscum album (assembly GCA_963277665.1). Lineage (NCBI taxonomy): Eukaryota > Viridiplantae > Streptophyta > Magnoliopsida > Santalales > Viscaceae > Viscum > Viscum album. The sequence goes on from OY728143.1 coordinate 1,239,569,950, forward strand.
GTGAGTCAGTCAACAATCACCTAGAAGAAATCAATGCCCCTAGACATATTTGGTCTCCCTGTCACAAATTCCATGGATATTTTATCGTACTTCAACTCTAAAAACTCAAGTGTCTGAGTGAAGCCGTATTAAACATGGTGTTCTTCCTTAACTTGCTGAAAGTTGAGGCACTGTGAAACGAACTCTGCCACATCTTTCTTCAAACCTAGCCACCAGAAAAGATACTGGAGGTTTTGGTAGATCTTTGCCACACTAGGATGTATTTCTAAAGGGGATGTGTGGAAATCCCTCAAAAAATCCTCTAGTAGCGTCACTGGTACCATGGTGCGTCCTCTGAAAATGACAACATGATACCCTCCTTCATAAAATCCTTCAAGATACTGTCCTGAGGTTATCTGAGCACGTTTGGTCTCGTTGTCACCATTTCCAATCTATGCCTCCTGTACTCGCTGAAGGAGTGGGGGTGTGACAGTAATTAACTGGTGGTATGCTGCTCCATCACAATCTATAAATGATAACTGCAACTTGGAAAGCAGCTCTATCACCTCACTCATCAACTATAACCCAAACCTCCTATTGAGTGTGTTTTCCACCACATTCCCCTTTCCGAGGAGTGTAGACAATCTCAATGTCATAGTATTGTAGGAACTCGAATCATATACACTATCTCAGCTACTAAAAATCCTACAGGAACCATTCCATCTATGAAAAAGGTAACCCCATTTAACTAAGTTATGTTCCCATTGATCCTTTAGTATTGGGTTCTCATTCTCCAGTGCAACTTGGTTAATGTGTTGGTAGTCCTCACAAAACCTCGAACACTGGGTCTTACTAATACCTTCCTCTGCAAGTCCTCTAACTATACTCTCAACTCCCAGAGATCTAAGGGATCCCTCTAATATTTATTTGAAGATATTAGTGCCATTCTTGGGTAAGAGACAGTGTAAATGTCCCTCTTTCTATGGGAAGATAATCCTAAAAACATCTTTTGAAAGGATGTTTCTGATCTCTATCACTAACGTGTGGAACTGAAAACATAAAACACCTGCTACCACAAGGATAAGGTTGGCCGACTCAAGAGTGATCAGTTGATCCCTCCTATGCATGAGTTTCTATCATTCTTCCTAGGTTTCCTTTTTCTTCAACCAAGTAAAACCCCATTACAACACTATAGATATACCACAACATTTTTTCCTAAAACAGTCCATCTGAGCATGAACTATGGATGACAATTCCATAACTACTATAACATCGTAAGGCCTCAACACTGCCACCAAGAGGTTCCAATAGAAGCTTTCTCCTGATGTTTCATATCACACAATCAATATAAAGGTAATTATCGAGCCTCCTCTCATTGGTATCTCCGAATGTAATGTTCAAGTCATCTACTTAACCGGAAACTCTAGGTCTAAAACATGATTCATGACAAGAAGGAATGAGTTGTTCCTATCTCTATTAATTAAGACAGCTAGTAGTATACATAGACTGTACCTCGAATCAATCATAGAGCCCTTAGGATAGACTCATTGATGGCATACTTCTTCTCTCTTCCCCTGTCCTTCAGCTCCCTATTCCTGGTAAGTACCACATTGGGGTGGTGGTTATAACATGTCAAAATGTACACAATATCATGCTGATATCATAGCTCCCCTTCCACGTCTGCTACCATAAATATTCATCTGTACCAATCACATCCTCTTCATGAAACATTTTACACATCTATGTCTCCGAGACTAACATAGGTTTCCTGATTTCTCGCTGTTGATATTCACCAGTTGTATCTTCTTAGCCAAATAACTTTCAACCACAATGGTTATTTATAGCAACCTAACATAAGTAAGAATGCATAGAGTAATAGTTTTGGCTCGGATGTCCTTAAACACGTCTCGCACAGAGGTCTGATCCTTGAATCATTGGCAGTATCGTATTCATCATGTACCTGGAATGGTCGGTATGCCTTGATGAATACTCAATTAATGACATGTCATCTCGTAAAACTATAGAAGCTCTTGGGAACATAAACCCCTTTTATTTTCATGGAAAGATACCCCCCTTTTTTGAATGTTCTCAAGCTCTATCTATGGAAATGTCACCTCATCATAAGATAGGGGTAATATAAACCCTAACATTTCCCTACTGAGCCATGTATAATTCCCACTACTAGGACCACCACCCAATCTAATGGTTCCTTGGATAGATGGAGACTCGGTCACCACCTCCAGCCAGTCCTTAGCTGCCTGTGATTCAGGAACGCCTTGGTACCTGAGGGGTATTTGTCACTGAAACTCATATAATGAACTGATCATACATGTTCCCTCAACCGGTAGCACTAGTAGTAATTGATGTCCAATAAGGAGTGGTATTACTGGGACACCTCCCAAAAGTACCATTTTAGGATACAGTCCTTTTATTAAAGTCTCATCACTTTGTGGACTATCCTCATGGTCACACATTGGAATCCAGGATGGTTGTCTTCATGGAGTCATCTGGAAATAGAATCAAGATGAACCATTATTAATATGTTCTACCAGGTGAGATTACTCAAAAGAGATCAAGAGAAAAACATTTTCAAAACACATGGAACTAGTGTTTTCATGTACCGAGTAAGAAATCAGAATTTAGGTTCCCAGTGTAGGGATACATCAACTGCCCCCACCAACACTGGACTCCCTCGAGTGAAATATGAACTCAAGACACTTAACACTATTTCCCCCATTGAGAATGCATACTCTTAGTTCTTCTGGTAGAACTGATTTCCCTCTAATACCAATTTGTCATGACCTATCCTCTGGGGCCCATGTTGTGACTTCCCAAATCCAACCTCCCATAGGCCATGGGTTGGTGACTAGCACCGGAAAGGTATCTTCCAAAAAAGAGAGGGCATTGCCTCAAAACTTGTACACTCACAAACAGGGAACATTGTGCACAAGTATAACACAAAAGAAGAATAAAGGTACAAGCATAACTAAAAACATAAATTGAGTGTAAAAGTATGTAATGAAATTAAAAGGGTCCATAATACAAGACTAACTAAAATAGAAGTACATGAAAAAGGAAAATAGCTCATGAGGTTGCCCGCCAAGGATCTTACCTAAATGGTAGGTTCAACTCGTCACTACGTCTCTCCACATCCACCGTTCACCTCTGTATACTATCAAATCCTAGCTCCCTGAGTATAATTCAATATTGCACATCCTCTGCACAAGGCACAACAAGGTGCAGGGGAAGCCCATGCAGGGGAGAGTATAGCAATACTCAATAGAGACCTCGAGACCCCCGAAGGTCTCTCAAAATTACACATAGGAAAAAACACAAAGAATGATCTCTATCACAAAGAAAAAAAAGAAAAATACATCAAACACCATGTATAACTTAAGTAAATAAGTACTGATGATTAGTCAAAAATCTATATCATTTTATTCTGCTGAGAGGCTCTGCTGCTGACCCACAAAAGATTGATTAATGATGACCCATATAGGATCACAAGGTGTTGACCCACATTGGATCGATAGGCACTGACCCACATAGAATCGATAGGTTATAACCCACACAGGATCACTAAGTGCTCTCCCACTCATGATCGATAGGTGTGGACCCACACAGGATCGCTATGTGCTGACCCATGGAAGATTTTTGAGTGCTAACCCACAGAGAGTTGTGGAGGGTTGACCCATGGAGGATCATTGAGGGTTGACCCATAGAGTATTGATGAGCATGGACCCCGGGAATAACATTGAGCACTGACCCAAAAAGGATTATTGAGTTCTTACCCACTGAGGATTGCTATATCTTCATCATGTCACAACCAACCACTGAATTCCCAAACTCACCATGCTTGTTTTCTGGAGGATCCACTCTACAATCCATAGGTCAAATTGTAACTACCATCAATTCCCATGAAGAAGTAACCCGACAAACTACCATGTAATAATGATTCCAACACAATATGAGGCTAGTCAATCGAATGCCTGGTCTATTAGTTATAGGAATTTTAATGATGGGGTGCCCGGTTGGATTCGAGTCCGACCCCACCTAGACATACTCCAACATTCTCAAAAAACTCTATTAGAGTTTCTCAAAAGGTATGCCTTTTCATGGGGGTTCTATTTCTGTATACGGTTTGTCAAATGGATGTTTGGTTTATGAGTTAGGCCCATTTAAGCGATACTAGGTCGAAAATAGAGTCTGGGTCTGATCCGAACCAGTCAGACCAAAATGACCCGACACAATGGGCGGGTTCTAGGCCCGCTGGGCCGCAGGTTTGGCCTGGTTCACCCAACCAGGCACAACACGCTGGGTCACGAGACCACCCAGCCTGCTAGCTTGCGTGTGGGTATAATCCCCTCTTGAACGGCTCGACTGTTCGGGGTCATCAAATGGCAGCGCCAGATGGTGCCACCCCACTTGGCCGGTCCACTGGACCGGTCAACTAAAGAACCCACAGACTGTGGGTCCTCCCTCCACCATGGCTCGTAGTCACAACCCTCCTCTACTGCTCGAATCTGTAGCCCTACTCTACGGCACACCGATGAAATGCGTCTCCATGCTCCAATACGGCCGGCATTGGGAGGCCTCCCCCTTCATCCATCATGGCGCCTTTGGGCGTCGGCACCTTCTTGTGGACAATGGTTGTCTATCGCCACCTCAGCAGGTCATTGGTGCCACTGCACCAATGATGCTTCTACAGACTATCGGTGAAGCATCGCTAGCCCAATTTCTTTCATGTCTATGCCTACGGGCCTCTCATGATAGCGCATACACTGTTCATCCCTCAGATTCATGATGCCGACATATTTTTTTATCACCCACGAATAATTAAACCAATATCGATATTGGTGGGGGGTCTAGGATTTGTTCGTTCAGCCCGCTCCCTCCACATTAGCATTATAACATGAAATAAATTCAATCATCAAAAAGAGTAAAAGAATTATAAAATTCATTTAATATAACACCAACCTCATACATGTTGGTAGACGGTGATAATGAAGAAGATGGGTCCACGTTCATAGTGTGTTCCTTGGAATTTGTCGATATCCATATTTAATCCTCTAAGGCATCAAGGATCCTTTATATGTTGAAGAAATTCATCACAAGTACTTCTTCATAGGTTCTCTCATGAGTGTAGAAGATAGATGCCCAAGAATTGTTTAAATTGATTAAGAGGGGAGCTTAACACAATGCATAATTGATGAGATTTATTAATGAATTAAATTAGTGAACCCATTAATCTACCAATTGTGTGGTTATACAAGCAAGGGTAACCTTCCATTAAATGGCCTAACAACCTAGCGGGTCCACCACCATCTCTCATAGTTTATAATGGAAGAAATAAATTAACACTTTGAGTTATTTTAATATTATTATTTATAAAGTCAAAAAATTAACTTTTTTCCAACCCTTTCCGGTCGAAGTTATGTTTCACCTAAGCGAAGCCCGGTGCTGTGAATTCAATGGTTCCCTCAGAATTTTAATTCGAGCACCAGTTCAAAAGATAGAAATCGTAGCACGCATATTTACAAAACATACTCTAAAAATGTTAAAAATTATTAATAGTCACCCTCGACCTGTATCGGTCGAGTTTAGGCTCTACCTAAGGGAAACACGCCCTCAAGAGCTCAATAGTACTCTTGTATTTCTAATCTGAGTTATCTTTTAGGACATAAATTATTTAATAATTAAATAATTGTTACATAATTATTTTATTAATGGCCAAAAACTAACTTCCACCATTGGGCAGCGCCGGCCAAACATAGGATTTTCTAAGGAAAACATACCCTTATGAGCTCAATAGTTGTCTTAGATTTTTAATCTGATTCAATGTTTGTGAGTTATACACATTTATTAAATGAAATAATTTTATTTCATTATTTTATTAATGGTTATTCCATTATTTGGTTTTCTCACTGGATGCCTGTGCCGACTAAACTTAAGTCACGCCTAGGGTAAAACCACAATCCTAAACGCAATAGTGCCCACATATTTTTGATCTGGGAAACCGCTTATGAGTTATTCCATTTTTTCAACAAAACTACTCACACATGCTATTTAAAGCTTAAAATTTTTCGACGGATCATTCCGGGCACTCTAGGACTCAGAATCACGTGTCATCAATTTTTCTAGTCTCATAACAATTCCATATATTTAAAAATATTATACGGAATTTCCAGGTCTTTAATATTATAATAAATAATTTTAACATTTATATAATGTTTTACATTTCATTTTGGTCGGGTGTTAATTGTAAATCAAGCTACTGAAAAAAATATGTTTTAATGTATAATAAATAATTTCAAATTTCATGATGTTGTGTAGACTCCCTAGGAAATCATGTTTCACTGTAGTTTTTGGATATAATTTTTAGGGGTATATCAAAATATCATAGCATCCTAGTACACATATCCTCCATATTTCACATGATCAATTATAAACCATCCTTTAATACTATTTTCCAATGGCCCAACCTAATTACCGATGTCCTACTACTCGATATGGTTCTTATCAAAACATCACGGGTATTCCCTGACAAATATATACTTAGAACTTTTTCTAAGGGATACAATAACATTATTTAAGATTGATTTTTCCAAAAATGGATAAACATGTATATGAATATGTAAATACCTTTTTATTTCCAAATCAATTATATCGTCTAAAATATAATATAAAATAAATAAAGAACATTCAATGTAGTAAAAAAATACTGTAGAAATGAAAAAAGTCATGAATATATTCTACCCCTCTAAGATAGCCAAACACTTTCACTAAAATATAGAAAAAAAACTATAAAATCACATTGAAAACCTAAGTCAAATGATAAATTACTAATGAATAATGTAGCATTTCATTTCTAAACATGAAAAAACCATTCCACCCACTGATATGTGTGGGTTGGGGTGAGAAACACATTAAATATTAGTATTACTTTTATTAATCATATATATTTTCATTTATAACCAATTCAAATCCATTTAGGAGACACCATTTAGAAAAAATAAAAAAATATACATTTGTTGAATAGTTTTTTAATGAAATTAAACAATGTAAATTACTTTCAATCGTGCTTAGTATAAAATCATTACATATTTTATATAAGGTATAATCATCAATAACAAAATGAAAAGATATTAAACTACCCATAAATAAAACTAAATAAGATCAATGTGCTCTATAAATGAACCATTAACCTCACAGATATATCCTATAATGTATTCTTACCATGGCCATGGAAATTTCTTACCCTCAGACCCTATATTCACATTCCATTAATCTAGTTTCAAATATTTATATATTTTTAAAAAATAATAATTTTATATTTTTAATCTCCCTCTTTCCTAGAGTATGATTCTATTCCAAAAATATATATTAAAATCTTAATTCTATAACTCTATATGGGGTAATATTAAATAATTTCTTCATTTTCAAAAAATATATATATTCTAATAATTTTTACCATTTCATATTAATTTTATACTCATATTGAAATAATAATAATTAATCCATTGGTTATTACATAAATATAATACAACACATTTACTCAGGGGAAATATTTTAGGAACATTATTGGTTAACAAAAATGTTATGGTGATAATATTATGACATGTTGGGTTATACTAGATAAAAATATTTATGGGAAGTGATTTTTATTACATATCCCCTTAATAGATTTATAGTTTTCATAAAGAAACTAATATTGTGTAATGAATGTGACCTAACCCAATAAATATTTATTTTCAAAAAATTTAGTAAGAATGTTTTTGATATTAAACATCAAGAACTCTTTAACTATGTTCTGACCATTTTAACTTTATATAAACCATATTTGATAATTTAATCCAAATATATTAGATACAATAAAAAATTACACTAATTTATTTACATTTATTCTATACATTAATAATTACATAATATTTAAAATCACCAATTTCTTATGTTTTCTATATTTCAACAATTTATCAAGATGATTTTTTTTTCTATTATTATTAAATAATATAAATTATATGAAAAATAGTTTATATTGTTATTATGTTAGTATCATTTACTCAATGTTTTACATTTTAACAAGGTTTTTCTATATGGATAACAAACATTTAGTTAATTTCATGAGAGACATTACAAAATATTCCCTAAAAAATATATAAATAGAACACCAAAGCTATAATAATGTGTTTCTATAGGTTTTGAAAATTTTCATCTATATAATAATAAAACTGTATTGTTTTAAAAAAAATATGTATTGTTGAAACATAATAGATACAATCATGATAGTGTAAATTGACCAAAAACATCAAATACATCATTATAATGGATAATATAAAACAATTATAGAGCTACTCATATATATGGACAAGTAATATCTCACTCAATGATGTTATGAAAATAAATAATAATTCAAATCATTGAAATTCACATCAAAAAAAATCCATAATTACTTAGTTTGACTATAAACTAATCCACAAGTTAACCTACGAGGTCACTCTAATGAGTTAGATATATACATTAGATGAAGCAATATCCTCAACCACCAAATCCTAGACTAACACATAGATAATAAATAATCACATACTAATTTATGAAATTCAGCCTCATATGACTATGTTCACAAGATATTCCCTCGTGGTAAAATATTTAAACTCTTATATTCATATATAGTTTATTATTTATAGTGAATTAAGAATAAAGTTTTAAATCATATTTTATAAAATGATACAATTATATAAAACTATGATTGAATTATTGGGAATAGATAAAATATATACCATAAGAAAAACAAGGTCACATATTACTAAAATTATTATAAATATAAATTAAGAACTAGGTCCAGAGGCTTTAATATGTAAATTTTCCACTATAGGAAGTAAATTAATGGCCCCTAACAAGACCTAAAATAAAATAATCTAAGGATAAATCTACACACAAGAAGATTTTTCTGTCTTTGGTGATAGGGGATATCCACAGAAGGACCACTATGGGAGGAGTTATGTTAATATTGGAATAACATAAATGATTTTATTGTTAAATGATTGAAATTAAAGTAATCTCACCATTATTATAAGTCACTATAAGAGAAAAAATACAATTGATGGATTTTGAGAGGAGAAACAATATTTCCACACACAAAAATATTCCATAATGGGGAATCTATACCTAAGGTCCTAGATAGGGTCAGAAACATCCAATAAATAAAAAAATAGCAATTGAGAATAACTATTAGACGAGTGTTGTATGGGAAAATTCAAATATAATTTCTGAAATACATTGGATTATGATTTCATTAGAAAAATTACATATATTGAATAATAATCAATTGAATATATGAAGTGTTTGTGAATAGTAATAAATAATGAAATGTGTAACTATAAATATAATTTATATCAATTTAATTATAGAAATGGTGGAATGAATATGATCGACATCATTATGATCTTTAATGAGGAGACAAAACATATCCTTTTTAGATAGTGGCTATATATTCCAAAAAAATGATTCATATGAATTTTTTTAAAATCGAACTATTCAAATCTATTAATATCTTTGAAAAAAATAAATATAAATATATTTTTTATGTATACAGCATCAACATTTTTTATGGAGCCCAAGAATAAATTAAAACTCAAACTGAACTTCAATATAATAAATATAACTTCCAAAATACATGATCAAATAATTATTAAAAAAATATAAAATCCCATGGAAATACAACATCGAACCACGAGTACTATCTCTAAGGGTATCCATACTTTTAATCAAGATAAATACATATCATAAAATTTGGTAATAGTCAAAGAACGCTACAAAATTACATTAAAATAATGAGTCTATAATATGTCTATAGAATATTGTAATGTGAAATTTTATATCTTCATTATAATTTGGTAAGTTTCACAATAATAATTAATAACCATAATTATTTGTAAAACAATTGATAGATATAAGGAAAAATAATTACACATCCATATTATATAGATAAAAGAGATCAATGAAGATCATAAGTGGCATAAAAACACTATATAACTTGATACAATCCATTATTACTATTTAGGATTTATTTGGAACAAATTTGAATGGGAAAAAACAAAATAAATTAAAGATATAACATTTTGTCTATTTATTAAGTTATATGGTCTAAATGAAAATTTATATTATTATTATAACCTATGAAATCAACCCTTATATGACGGAAAATATTGTAAATATATTATGTATTTATATAAATCAATTTATTACACAATATAGTAATCATTATCTGTATTTGTCAATTTATTTTCAATAATGTATAGGATAAATAATTCATTTCATATGTCATATTTGTAATATGTGAGGGTCGTTTTTGTGGGAAAATTGTAATGATCAACACTGAAATTTTTTATAAACAGTTGTGGTATAATACTAAAAAATTAATAGTATTTATTAATTATAAAAAAAAATTATATTATATTACATAAAATTCTTATATGGTTTATATATCTTATGAATATATGGATCAAAATTATTGTTAAAATATTCAATCCATTAGATACTAGTATGGAGTCCATTGAGTACTATATTTAATCCATTTTCAAAACAATAACCCAAATGAAACACATTTAAATATAATAACACTCAAAATAGTTGTAACACCCCAACCCCAGAAACCAGGACCTAGTGAATTATATTAATAAATTGGCATGATTACAAGGAATCAGGTCCTAAAGTACCGATCAGTTTAGCAGTCTTGGAAAATAGATTACATACATGAACGTTACATTGCACATTAGATAAATGAAACACAACATAAATGATCCTTTGATAATTCCATTAATCCCCTAGCTTAACCCAGCTTATCAATCATAATACACTTCTTGGAACTTGGAGAAAATAAAACATAAGAAACGGGTGAGTTGAAATGCTCAGTAAGGGTACGCAATATAGTGGAAGATAACATAAATGTTAGGCATGGTGAAAAATTAAAAACACATGCCCTTAAAAATAATAAACATGAACGCATTATGGAAAGAATATGCGCTGAGTAAATAATTCCATAATAAAACATAGTCATGGGTATTCTACTAGTCAAATAACCACATGAACCATCAAAATTAATTTCATAACAAGTCAATATATAATGCCTGGCTTTCTGAAACATTGTGTCAAGGCCTCAGCCAAGACGTCTAAGAATGATTAAGGCCTAGACCAAAACCATATATCCAATTGGGAAAGGCCCCATCCAATTCCACATCTAATTTTCTCATGACACCTACCGATGCATCAAATAGCTATAGCGGGCTCCACCAGTCACTTACTATGACCAATACATTCCTCATATGAAAAGGTTGAAACATAACATAAACATTCATATTAAAACTTGCATACGAAATGTCAGTAATTTATCCATAAAACATGAATTTTATAAATATAACACATCCACAGTCAAACATATCACAAAACATTAAATAAAATTTTGAAGATTTGTATCCTAATAAATAAACTTCGAAAAAGTTCAAAATCCATCAAAGGATGTTGAAATAGATGAAAATGATTTGTAAAACTCTATGAGATAAATATCCCTTTTTTATGAAATCATTTAAAAGACACACAATTTATAAAGGAAGACATTTAAATACTTTTTTTGAATCAAAGTTTCCCACACCACTTTGAAACTTTTTAATGGAATTAACATTTTTAAAACATTGGTTTCCATATAAATAATTCCTTAAATACATTTTGAAAAAATGGAAATTAATGAGAATAATTTAGAATAATAAATATTTAAAACATTTAAAATGATGTATTAATAAAAGAGTCAATTAAGAAGAATCCCTTTGAAAACTATTTTATGAAACATGTAATTGGTTGAAAAATATGTCCTAGTAAAAACATACCCATAAATAATCTCGAATAATAATGAGATTGAGGAATTAACCCTTACCTTGCACTTTCCGTTGGTTAAGGGTACGTTTAACCTCTTGTATAATGACCACATTATGTTATTTAATTATACCAGAACCATATTAATATTTATTATATTAACATTATTCATTAATTACTTTGTACTACCCATTTAATAATGATTTCAATGTTAAATTAACATTTCAGGTAATAATCGCTTTCCTTATCGTACGTGATTTAACTTGTTATTCTTGATCGTATCATTTAGATCATGATTTACATAATTTAAGAATATTACACATGATTTATATATAATATATAATTATAATATAAATATGTATAATAGATAGATATATGAAATGGAAAACACCATTTATGGAGACGGTAGGTCGTACATACGCGTAAACATTGTTTCAATTTTCATATCGTATTGAATGGAAGTAAGTGAATAAAATATATGTAAGTAAATAAATACAAATATATATATTAATTATATTTATTATGTCACATATTACATATTATTAATTATGTATATTTTTATAATCATCGTTGAATGGTGAATGTGGAAATGAATCTCATTGCGTCGTGGAGACGGTAATCCGTACGTATGCAAGAGCGACAATATAATTATATTGATGGTGAAATCATATATAATTGTATGGTATATAATATATACAGAATACTTTAACATGTTATATTTATTATACACATCATTTATAATTATTATTATACCCATCCAAATAACTAAGTGTCTGAATAACAAACTACACCACGACGTGGAGACGGTAAGCCGTACGTACGCACGTATGATGACTTTTTCATTCATATGATGGATAGAATAATGAATTTGGTTGTACCATTTTTATAATAAAAACATAATATATATAAGATACTATAGTTATTATTTTATAATGTATACAACAAAGAAAGATGAAGTGGAAGAAGAAAAGAACTTGAAAGAGGGTGGTGAAATTATTACCTCTTCTTTGGGTGTTTTCTTTTGATTTGATCAAAAGGGCTCTTTAGGATGGCTTTATGATCAAACTAAGGCCTCTAGGTTGAAGAGAGTGAAATTTTGAGGATATTTGGGTAGGATTTGGCTAAGCCAAACGGCTTTGGAGGTATGATTTTGAGAGAAGTGGAAGTGCCCTTTTATAAGAGAGCCGAGGGGCGTCCTAGGAAAAGATTAAAATATTATTTTAAAATAAAATAATTTTCGATTTATAATGGCTCTAAAATGACTTATTTATATGATAAATTGGGTATGGGTCGAAAACCTCTCAATCAATAGGTTTTAGATAGGTTTGTGTGACCATATTAACCTCATCTTTTAGATTTAACTCTTAGTTAAATAGTTTGACATTTACCATGTCTCGTTGTATTTTTATATTTTATGGTTAATAAAATTACTATAAACATCCAAAAAAAACCCAAGTGGTTAATTAATGATAATAATATCATTATATAAGTCTTTTGATCAATCCTTATATTTATAGAAATATTATATCAATTAATATTATAATATTTGTTTTTAAAACTCTTTTATGTCAATTCTGAAACTATTTGGTATTTTGTTTTTGTTAAAGTCATAACAGTATGATTACTTCAAAAAAAATCATTTAATAAACCCTAATATGTCATATTCACCTATAAAATTCGTGTATGGAATCAAAACTATTAAATAATATTTATTTTTATATTTATAATATAATTTATTTGATTATTTCTTTAACAATGAAAATATTTCATCATTATTGTGACATATATAAATATATTTATTTTATATCTAACAATTATAAATAAAATCATGATGTATGAAATATTTTAATATTTATAATTACTATTTATAGTCGAACAGATCAATTATATAACCTCATATAAAAATTGTTTTACTAAAATATATTTTCTTTTGTTATTTTTGTCTTTACTCTATATTATTTAATATAAAATGTTATTATCACTCCCAATTGGCTCCATGGGGTCCCAACATCTACCGAAGTATGCCCATGGTAGGACATGTATCATCCAGTATGGTTAGGACACGTTTTAGGGTATTTTAACATTATTTTAATATTATTTCTTTACCAATATTTACCGGATTTACCCTTTAACCTTGGTAAATAAAATATTTACCGAAATAATAATTCATAAGGTATACAAATAAAAGTTACCTATTTACACAATTTGGAAATAATTATTCCAAATATGGAATCCATTTTTCCAAATTCAAAACACAGAAGAAGAATAAATTAATTTTAAATTAATTCCATCTCTCAAAACAAAAACCGTGTTTTTAAGAAATAATAACTATCAAAATATTAACATTTGATTATGTCAAATTTCAATGTGAAACTATATCACATGACCTAAATTATATTAAAAAATTAAAATATAATATAATTATACTTAAAAACCATTCAAATTTATAATTCAACACTATAAATTATTTCAATTAAAAAAGATGTTTTAAATTAAAATTTAGTATTTTTTCATTATTCCTCAAAATATGAAAGTTATTAGAAAAGTACAAAAAAATTATCCAAACTAAATTTTTATGCCCCTATTATAAATATGTATTTAATTCCACAAAATTTAATATATAAAATTTTCAAATATTGGATTTAAAAATGGTTCTCCATTAAAAGGCATAAAACTGCATTTTTTGAAAAATACCTCTTTTGTCTTAAAAATTGAATTTTTCTTATATAATGCCTAATAAAAACAAAAGATGAATGTTTTATTGGATATATAAAATTTAAAATGTTGTTAATTATATTTATAACCTCTTTTTTGATTGGCTAGTTTTGTAAGTCATGGTGCACTCAAACTCGGTGTTGCTTGCAGCTCATGTTATTGAAATACTTTGAAGAGATAACATACTTTGAAACCTTGGGGTGTTACTTTCTCCTCTTCTTCAATAAATTGCCTCCTCGCAATTTTTATTTTTTATTTTTGAAAATAAAATGTTAAAATAAAAAATTACATTTGTGGAAAACCCACATCGGAAATTGGTTTAATAAAATTTAATCTTAATAAAAGGGAAATGGAAATGAAAAAAGTCACCAAAAAATTATGATCTTGATTAGGAGAACATTGGTGGAAATTAGAAACTCTTAATTAGATGGAAAACTTAAATATTTATAGAGAGTGATTGAGGTCATCAATCACAAACAAGTGTAAAATTAAGGTCCTCAAAACAATCAATCAATGATGGTTTAAAATATTGTTGGTTCAACAAAGCGTAAGGTATTAGGATAACACATTTTTGGTTTTAATATCCCTTCCCTAAATTTTAAGACTTAATTTATTCATATAATAAGATGAAAAAAATATGCCTTCCACGTAGAGATTCATCCATCAACTAATTCCTACCATAAACTCGTCTTGCACTCTAAAAGATAATTGAATTCAAAAATATTCTATTTATCCTAATAGTATAGGGTTCCAAAAATAATGAATTAATAATTAATTTGTAGAAATATTTATAAAAAACATATACAAACCAAGAAATCACATATGCCAATGGTAGGTGATCCACCCTTGTTGCCCTTCGGTTGCGGGTTCAAGTCTCGCGGCCATTCCAGACGCAACGAGTAGTCACCTGACCACTGGGTTGTCCTTTTTATAACAATAAAAAAATAATCTTAAGAAATTATTAAACCTTAATAATAGTATCCAATGTCAAACTTAATCTACTCCAACCTATAGACTTACCCAAAATACTTCTGTCCAAAATCAAAAACCAAAATTTATATGGAAGGTAAACACAATGAAGATTGTTTTTTCCATTTAATAACATGTGAATACCTTTATCATGTATTATTTAAAAACACGATAACACCCTAAATTACCAAAAAAAACATATTGATTACATTCATGTTGCATTATTCCTTATTGAATACTGGATAGACTTCTTATATCCAAAAATTATGTAAACTCCAGCAATGATGGAATATACAAATCCTTAATCAGTTTCAAGGTAGACAATAATATCTAATATAATTTATCTAAATTAATCTTATATAATTTCAAAATCACTACCTTAGTATCAGAACCATATTATGGTTTATCTTTCTCTCAACCGTATATTTTCCAAAAAAATATACATGTTATTGAGTCACTTTTCTTGGTTC
Source organism: Viscum album (assembly GCA_963277665.1). Lineage (NCBI taxonomy): Eukaryota > Viridiplantae > Streptophyta > Magnoliopsida > Santalales > Viscaceae > Viscum > Viscum album. The sequence goes on from OY728143.1 coordinate 1,239,585,948, forward strand.
CACACAATCTTTTGTCTATAATAAAATAGTATTGTAGTACAATCCTTTTATACTCAATAATTTTTATAACATGTACATCATTAATACAATACTCAAATGACACTGTACTTCAATAAAAAAAAAAGAAAACTTATCATTCCTCTTCATCTTTGGTTTTATCATACCTTGATTGTTAACCAATAACAGCATTTGGGGTATACTCTAATGATTTGGATATTACTTCACATAGTGTCCCAACTCCTTGCAGATTAAGCATTGTACATTTCAAACTTTTTTCTTACCATTGCAATCACGTACTTGGGGTCATTTTTCTCCACACTTATAACAAACTCCCATTCCCTTCAAGAATTAACCAAGGTGATTCTTTCCACAATTATCACATATGGGAAAATTATTTTTCCCCTCTTCTATTTATTTATTTTTCTCTCTTCCATCCTTTTCTTCCCTTACTTCCATTCAAAGCCACATGACTCAGGGAATTATTTACTTATCTTATTAACACATGATATTGTTTCTTAATATAATGAGAATACGTGGGAGACTATTTCCCATTTAAATGTTGTCTTAATACCATGAATGATATGATTCTTCTTAATCATTCGATCATGTGTATTGCGGGAATTATCATTCCTTCTACTAGGTGACATTTCTAAATAATAGCATACACTAGGCTAGTTTATGAATCCTATTTCATAATTACAAACTTGTAAAATACCTAACATAAATTTAAAAGATTATACATATAATATATTATCATAAAATATTTCTCTTAGAGAAATTATTTACTCCTAAATCCTTCATAATTGCTTGTAATGAAAATGTGAATTATCTTGAGCATATCCCCCAAGAGTGTTGTAACCAAGAGTGCAGCATGAACCATTATCATCTCACAGGATACCCCAGGTTAAGCCCAAAACTCTTTGTCAGAGTTTTCACTCCTAGGTATATCTATGCTAGAACTTCCTCTACCTGCTTGTATCTAGACAGGAATGCATTTCTTGGAAAATATACAAAATCTCTACATTGTCAAAATTCAAGTAAGTTCTTCGATACTAATCCTCAAAGTCTTTCTTAGGTTAATGTTTTCAAATAAGAGTTTATCTAAATCTATTTCCAAGGTTTCTGCTAAACATACATTGATAATAAATTTAATTCCCAGACCCTAGAAACCTGAAGCTGGTGCATTATATTAATACATTGGAATGATTACAAAAAATCCATTCCCGAATGACCGATCAGTATTATAGTCTTGGAAAATATATTACAAACATAAATGTTACATTACACACTATAAAAATGAAACAAAACATAAATGATCCTTTGATAACACCATTGATTATCTAGCTTAACCTTACTCATCAATCATAATACACATATTGGAATCCTGGGGAAATAAAACATATGAAAGGTGCGACCTCAAACGATCAGTAAGGGTAAGAAATACAGTGGAAGATAACATAAACATTAGGCATAGTGAATAATTAAAACCACATTCCCTTATAAATAATAAACATGAACAATTTATGGGAGGAATATGAGCTGAGTAATAATGTTGTAATAAAACATAGTCATGGGTATTCTACTATTCGAATAACCACATGAACCATAAATATTATTTTTATAATGATAGAATGTATAATGTCGGACATTCTGAAACATTTTGTCAAGGCCTCGGCCAAGATGTCTAAGAATGATTAAGGCCTCGAAAAAAATCATATATCAAATTGAGAAATGCCTTAGCCAATTCCACATCTAATTGTTTCATGAGACCTACTAATACATTGAAGAGCTATAGCGGGCTCCACCTGTCACTTACTATGTCCTATACATTCCTCATTTGAAAAGATTGAAACATAACATAAACATTCATATTAAAAATAGTATAAGAAATGTCAATACTTTATCCATAAACCATGAATTGTATAAAATTTAGACATCCACAGTCAAATATATCACAAAACCTTCAATAAAATATGGAATATTTTATCATAATAAATAATCTTAAAACAAGTGTAAAATCTATCAAAGGATGTTGACATAGATGAAAATGATTTGTAAAACTTTTTGAGAGAAATATCCCTTTTTCATGAAAACATTTAAAAGTAACACAATTTATAAAGGAAGAAATTTAAAGACATTTTTTGAATTAATGTTTCCCATACCACTTTGAAACATTTGAATGGACATTAACATTTTAAAATCATTCAGGTTCATATAAATAAATCTTTAAAACATTTTGAAAACATAGACATTAATGAGCAAGATTTAGAAAAATAAATATTTAAAACATTTAAAATGATGTTTTAATAAAATATTCCCTTAAAAATGATCCCTTAGAAAACTCTTTTATGAAACATGGACATGTTTAAAAAATATATCCTAGTGAAAACTTACCCATAAACTATCTTCAATAATAATGAGATTGAGGATTTAACCCTTACCATTCACTTTCCTTTTGTAGAAGGTACGTTTAACCTACTGCATGATGACCATAGTATGTTATTAAATTTTACCAGAACCATATTCATATTTATTATATCATAAAATATTCATTTATGACTTTATACTACCGATTTAATAATTATTTCTATGTTAAATTAACATTTTAGTTAATATTCTATTTATTTATAGTACGTGTTTTAACTTGTTATTCTTGATCGTATCATTTAGATCATGATTTAAATACTTCCAGAATATAACACATGATTTATATATCATATATATTTATAATATAAATATGTATAATAGATAGATATATGAAGTGGAAAACACCGTTTATGGAGACGGTAGGCCGTACGTACGCATAAACGTTGTTTCCGTTTTCATATCGTATTGAATGGAAGTAAGTGAATAAGATATATGTTAGTAAATAAATACACATATATATATATATTAAGTAGAATTATTATTTCATATATTAAAAACTTATTAATAATTTATATTTTTATAATCATAGTTGAATGGTGAATGTGCAAATGAATCTCCGTGTGTCGTGGAGACGGTAATCCGTGTGTACGCATGAGAGATAATATGATTATATTGATGGTGAAATCGTATGTGATTGGATGGTATATGATATATACAGATTAATTAACATGTTATATTTTTTATTTACATCAGTTATACTTATTATTATACCCATCCAAATAATGAAGTGTTTGAATAACAAACTACACCACGATGTGGAGACGGTAAGTCGTACGTACGCAGGTATAGTGACTTTGTCATTCAAATGATGGATAGAATAATGAATATGGTTATAAAATTTTTATAATAACATAAAATTATATAGAAGATATTGGATTTATTATTTTAGAATGGAAACAACAAAAAAAGAGGAAGTGGAAGAAGAAAAGAACTTGAAAGAGGTTGGTGAAATTATTACCTATTCTTTGGGTGTTTCATTTTGAGTTGATCAAAAGGGCTATTTAGGTTGGATTTATGATAAAACTAAGGCCTCTAGGTTGAAGTGAGGAAATTCGGGAGGATATTTGGTTAGGGTTTGGCCAATCCAAATGGATTTCGAGGTGTGATTTTGAGAGAATGGTAAGTTCTCTTTTATAAGAGAGGTGAGGGGTACCTTAGGAAAATATTGAAATATTATTTTATAATAAAATCAGTTTAGGTTTCTAATGGATAAAAAATAATTTATTTCAAGGATATGGTGGTTATGGTTCGAAAACCTCTCAACCAATATGTTTTATACAGGGTTGGGTCACCATATTTTCCTTATCTTTTAGATTAAACTCTCAGTTAAATAGTTTGACATTTACCATGTCTCTTTATATTTTTATATTATATGGTTAATAAACTTACTATAAACTTCAAATCAAACCTAAAGTAGTTCATTAATGATACAAATATCATTACATAAGTATTTTTCCCAAACCATAGATTTTTAGAAATATTATATCAATCAATAATATAATATTTGTTTTTAAAACTCTTATGTCAATTTTGACACTATTTTGTATTTTGTTTTTGTTAAAGTCATAACATCATGATTACTTCGAAACAAATTAATTTAATCAACCCAAACATGTCATATTCACCTATTAAATTCGTGGTTGGCATGTAAATTTTCAAATTATATGTATATTAAAATTTATAATATCATTTATTTGATTGTTTCATTAATAATGACAATACTGCATCATTATTGTGTCATATATAAATATATTTATTCTTATGTATAAAAATTATAAATAAAATATCATGATGTGGGAAATATATTTAGCTTTATAATGATTATTTATAGTCGAATATATCAATTATATAACCTCATATAAATTTTTTTTTACTAAAAGATATTTTCTTTTTTATTTTTGTCTTTACTTTAGATTATTTAATATAAAATATCCCTATCACTCCCAAGTGGCTCCATGGGGTCCCAAAATAAACACATGGATTCCCATGGTCATATGTGTATCATAAAATAGGGTTAGGACACATATTAGGGTAATTTAAAATTATTTTAATATTATTTCTTTACCCATATTTACCAAATTTACCCTTTAACCATGGTAAATAAAATATTTACCGAAATAATTATTCGTAATATTTAAAAATAAAAGTTACCTGTTTACATAATTTGGAAATCCTAATTTAAAATATGGAATCTATTTTCCCAAATTCAAAACACATAGGTGGCAGAAATTAATTTAAAATTAATTCCCGCTGTCAAAACAAAAAGGGTGTTTTTAAGAAATAATAACTATCAAAAGAATGACACTTGTTTATATAAAATTTAAATGTGAAATTATATCCAATGTCCTAAATTATATTAAATGATTAAAATATAATCTAATTATACTTAAAAACCATTAAAATTTATAATTCACCACTATAAATTATTTTGATTAAAAAATTTGTTTTTTAATTAAAATTTAGTATTTTTTCAATATTCATCAAAATATGAAAGATATAAGAAAAGTACCAAAAATTTATCCAAAATAAATTATTATGTACCTATTATAAATTTTATTTTTATTTCACTAAATTTAATATATATATATATATAAGTTTCAAATATTGTATTTAAAAAGGATTTTCCATTAAAATTCATAAAACTGCATTTTTTAAAAATACCTCTTTTATCATAGAAATTGAATTTTTATTATATTATGTCTAAAAAACACAAAAGATGAATTTTATATGTGATATATGAAATTTAAAATGAGTTTAATACTATTCATAACCTCTTTTCTAAATGCATAGTTTGGTAAGTCATGGTGCGCTGGAACTCGGTGTTGCATGTATCGCATGTTATTGAAATACTTTGAAGAGATAACATACTATGAAATCTTGGGGTGTTATAATAGTAGCCTAGATAATGTGATGGTTTTTATATATTGGTACACAATATGAGTGATCACACCCAAAAGGGTTGATTAGTTTAGAAATCTTGGGAGACTGTATATATTCATGATTATTATATTATAATGGATACCTAAATCCTATATTTTAATATTCAAAAAAATATGATATCATTTTTTTACATCCTTGATATCATTAAAATATCCCTTCATGGTACTTTTGGTATGAGAAAAAATAATAAATGGTTTTCTCATATGCCCAGTAAGGGGAACTATATAGTTGAATCAATCTTGAATACATAAGGCATAAAAAATATAGAAGTGTAAATAATAAATTAGTGTTCTATAAAATAAATAAATTGGGGTTCAAATATATCCACAGAAAAACACAGTAATTATCTAGAAAATAATTAATTATTTAAAAATGATAGAATGAGTAATTATATATATCTAATTTATATCCTCATAGAATCTAAAATATGAAATCACACATAATCTAGTGGACTCTAAACCAAGAAATCATAAATAAATATGCAATTTATATTCCAAATAACCAAAATTTTTCGTCTCATGATACCTACCAATGATTAAAGTTTCTATAAATGTACATGCCTATCATTTCCACAAGACCATTGAATTCCAAAAAAACAAATGATTGATATAATATATAGTAAATAATCCTTAACAGTCAATGACAATGTGTACTGTAATATGTAATATAGAATGAAACTATTTCCAAACTCAATGGAATTATGTTCTTAGTATGTTTCTATAAATTCACACTATATTTCAATAATAAGAATATATTTTAGTATTAATTTTCCATTGAATTTCATTTCTTATAAATTTGTTCTTCAGATAATATTATAATATACTTTGAGGTTTTTATTGTAACGTTTAAAGAGTTGGTATGTATTTTAGAATACATTTGATATTGGTTTTTTGAGTTGACACATTGTTTACAAAACATAAAGAAGGAAAGTATTGGAATTTATGAATGAATTCTAATCAAAAGGAAAATTATTTTTTAGTCATTGAGTTTGTTGGTTATGCACTATATGGAATTTGGATATGTTTTATATGGATTTTATATTAAAAAATATATCCAACTATACTAGCCAAAAAGAGGGACATGGACCACTGTTTAGGTGGGTAGGGGATTTTTCATCCATTCTAGTTGGTAGAATGGTATGTAGAGGAGCACCCATAAAGTTTCATGGGGAGTTAGCGAGCCACCATGTGGGGTGGCTTGTCAGCGGATAAGATCACCGACATAGTGTAGTGTAATTGCGGGGAGGAGCATCCGGTAATTGAATTTTAGACCAAAAAATATTTGTATTGTTACATGAATAATAGATCATCCATATTTCATTTTTATGTGTAAATCCAACCATGCGAGTATTTTTTTCTCCTCCGTTAAAATATGGAAAAATCAAAATCCATCTGATCTACTCAATCTATTATTTATCATCCATCGTATCGACTCAGCCACATTTCATTCAACCCCACCCTCCAAATAGGTAATGTTCATCATACATTCAACATGAAAAATTGATATAAGATTAAAATGAGGCATAAAATCTTTATCCCATAAGCCTATTGATCCAAATATGATCAAAATTACATACAAGTTCATTTTCAGTGTATAAAATAGGAAAGAATGATGACATTAAATGTGTAATAAAACGAATTTATGATGATAACGATTCTCGTAATCATGAATAATGGTGTAAGGAATTGTATTCATGAATTGTGGTAGTGTTCATGAATTGAGTAAGTTGAAGTGTTCTCTATAAATTCTTGATAGCTTCTTATTTTTCAGTATATCTTATCATACTTCTGAGAGCAATTCATGAGAGGGAAATATAGTCAATAGAGCACTATGATTTTTTAAGATGGTCCCATGTGTTCATGTTATGGTATCACGTGAAGATGAGAATTTTTTGAGATTAAATGAACCATAATTTAATACCATCTTATGTTTTCTGATGTAGAAGTAAAAACTAGAAAAATCTATTTTTATGTGAAGAATCTAGAATCTTCATGATAATCTTCTGTGAAAGGATAGAGTAAGTATTCCATGATTGTTCAACTGCTTCTTAGAATAATCGGATTTCTACATGATTATATTAGTGAAGACGTAAATGGGATAGTGTTGCAAGGATAGCCCTGGGCTTTGATGAAGTATAGTGAGAACAATGAAACTTTATGACACACACACAGAGTTATTATGCAAATTTTTTGTTTGACATGCATGCCTAAAGGCAGCACTCATCCAAAAAGGTAGTGTGGATCTTGCACAAAGGGTTACATATAAAAATCACATAAATGATGATAAAAATATTGTATAGTGTTGTAAACACTTTCTTGTATAATGAATATGTTAATATGATGTTTCATTCACACGTGAGGTTTGTAGAGTGAATTCTACATACTATTTAAATTGAAAACCTTACTTGATAATACAATATACTCATATATTTTACACTAAATATTGAATGCATAAATGGTAGTAAGTAAAAACACACAATTATTTGTTAATAATTTGAAGAAACAAGAAGGAGGATCTTTGTGTGGTTGGGAAGTATTCATCTAGATAGAAAGGAATAAAACATGATGTCGTGTATGTCTTCATGAATTAAATGACACTTACAATCATATTCACATGCAATAAAACATGGATAAAAAAATATTGATAAGGCCAAGCATTTATTTACACATGAATGATGATTGATAATGCACAAGAAATATACATTGCATGTATATAATATGTATTATTATTTGAGACTAAAGACCAGATAGAATTTCCACCAGCAATTTAAAAGTAATTCATATCTTAGTTTTTAGTATTCAGTAAGTTTGGGTCTCCAGTAATAGAATGGTCAATTTTTAAAGTAGTGTGGTACTAAGGTAGTTGATTATCTACTGGTGACCAGAAGATTTTTAGTAAGACCATAATTTGTGAAAAGGTACATGAAATTTTGCATTGTCTAGAGTGATCCAGCAAACATGGGGAGGAGGATCTTTAATTGATCTTCCTTCTGTAGATAAAGACATATTAAATTGAAGGTTGCATCTAGGGTGTCAATAGTTTCTGAAAATAAACATTGGTGGGGGTCTGAATAATCACTATGTAGAAGATGTAGTATAGGGGTATAACCAACTATTGATGGCTAATTGGAACTGGGGGGTATAACCAGTTTTTAATTGGGGTTTATAACCAAATAAGGTTGTAAACACCTTCTTATATAGTGGATAATCCGTTCTGTGGGGGTCTAACCAACACGTCAAGGATCAGGTCTTTGTACCAAACATTCTAAATCAATGAGTTTTGTTCTTTCTTAGTTGTTTTTTCTTAAAGGGTGAGGATTAATTTCAAATATTAGGGATTCAGACTTTCATCAGCCATAGAGGTCGAATCAATAGAGAAGTAATTTTAAAATATAGTATACAAATGATTCACCCACCCCCTAATAGTGGTACCATACCACTACTTAGACACCACATATCCAACACTGAGATGATGAATATTAGGGATTTTTCTTAAAATACTAAAAAAAATTAAATAATCATGTGAAATAAAAAATCATATCCCTCAGTAGTTTCAACCCATGTGGGTAGTTATTCCCGCTAGTTGTGCACTGATTAATGATTATGTCAATACCCAACCAAATTTTTAGTGTTTATTTTTATTATTATTTTTTTCCAAATCATATATCTAATTGTTTGAATCCAGATTTGGATTTCATTAAAAAGAAACCATCACCTTTTACATTAACAAAATTTTATAATGTTTACTTATATGGAAACCCCAATATTAAGGAAACATGAATTAACAACGAGAAAAAAGGGAATATATTTTTTTGAGAACGTTTTTAATAAAATTAAATTTTTTAAAACAATGGTAATATGATATTGATTTAAATTACCTATAAATTTAAAAAGGTAACTTGATGATGAACAATAGCCATGATGGTTATACAATGTTAATGAGAGTTAAATGTTAATAGAACATTATTTTTTTCATTTTTAAAATATAAAATGTTGATATTACAAAATAATTATAAGAATATTCTGTTTAGAATATTATAAAGAGAGTTATATTTTAGAAACCTGACTTTTTTAAATGAAACACAATGTATGATAGCTTAAAAATACGCCACATCACACTTAAATGTACAATTAATTATTGTTGTTTAAATGTTAAATTTATATTCTAACTGTTAGAATTGTGGGAATGAATATGATAAACTAGAATATGAAAATATAATTTAAACATTTATAAATATTTATTTAGTTAGTTTCTAATTAATTGTAAATGACAGAAACCCCTTTTGAAAATTAAAGGAAATCATTTTCTGAAAAACTATTTAAATGTGAAAAAGTGTGTTCATAAAATAATAAAATCACTCATGTTAAATTATATTAATGAAATATATATTTATACATTAAATATTAAATATAATATTTAACATTCAACTTATGAGTTCTCAATATTTGATATAACAAAAAATCTATTTTTAAATATAAAATAAATATTTTTATAAAAAGATAGTTTTGTCGCCTTTTGATGGTGAACTTGTTTTGGATATAATTTTTCAATCTTATATAAATTATATTTTTAAAAATTAACTTTTTATTTGAATGATAAATATAAAATTTTCTTTGGTTGATTTTTTAGTATTTTTCTTATAAGTTTAATTTTTTATGAATAGTGAAAACATACCATATTTTAATTTAAAACAGGTTTTTCATCAAATTTATTTAAAATGTTATATTTTATTTCTGAATTGTTCTAAAATTAATATAAAATCAATATTTTATCATTTAATCCAATTGATTTCAGTTTAATAAATTTCAAAATCAAATTGTATATAAAAACACCTCAATCTTTTGAGCGTTTTTATATTAAAAACTTGTATTTTTATTCGATTAATGAGAATAAATTTTATTAATTTCTTTGATTTCTATTTTTTGAATATTTTAAAATTGATTCCATATTTTTATTATTAATTTAATATTTTAATAAATTGTTCCCTTTTATTTTTTTGACACAATATGAATAGTAAGTTATATAATATGTATTACCCGGGTTAAGGGTAAATTGCGTAATTAAAGATAAAAATGATATTATAAATGTTATATAATTACCATAACACTTGACCTTATTATATTGAATGAGTATTTTTAATCTATAAAAATTAAATTATCCTTTATGAGACCACTTATGGCCTTTTGAATGAAAATGATTCCTTTATAAAATTATATAGTCAATTTTTTCTTATTTTTTAACAGAAGAAATATATTTAATATGGGGTAATATAAGGGATATGTCTGACTATAAGTAGTATTTTGAAAAATAGTATTTTTATCTACATCTTGATAATTTATTTATAATTTTTAGTGATAAAATAATTAACTTATATGTTGACACAATGATGATGCAGTAACTGTTTGATTAATGAAATAATAAAACAAATAATATTGGGAATATTAAAATAAATATAATTCGATTTAACAAATTTCTACCATGAATTTTATGGATAAATTTGACATGTATTGATAAGATAAAATATGTTTATGTAAGATAACATGTTTCAATGATATTTTTAATAAGGAAACTCTTGAATAATGTCAAATTGACTTTAATTATATTTTAATATAAATAATATTTTATGAAATGATATTAATCTCATAAATATATAAAATTTAGGATACTAATTGTGATAACTCTGAAAATTTAATCAAAGACCCATTTGTTGGTTTTTTTTCATTTTATAGTAAATATATTAACACTCATTCTAAATTACAAGATGTCACATTAACAATTAAAAAGTTTAAATAAGTGTAAAAACAAAAAAGGTAAAGATTAAAAAATATTAAAAACTTGTCTAAGATCTATTAAATTAAATTATTTAGACCCAAAATATTGTTATATTATAAAATAATAATTTGGATCCATTTTAATTATAAAATTATTTTATATTAATTTAATATTTTAAAACATTCGAAGAGTGCCTCTCCCTTCTCTTATAAACGGTCACACATTATTCTATTTTTATCACACCTCAATTATTAATTTTTCCAGACCAGATATAGCCAAATACCATACTATATTCCATACCCGCATATGAGATATCTTATATTAGGTAGATCACCCACTTTAGTATATTTAATTTCTTAATCAAATGAAGTCATTTAAAAGAGTTGTATTGTTTTTAATTAAGTGTATCTTTTATTTCTTCTTCATAATACTTAAAATGTTATTACACCAAGTTGTAATAATAACGTAAGTATCCTTAATATAATAAGATGTTATAATGTTAAAATAATCACCTAAATCTATAACCAATACCATTATATTGGAAAATAATTATTATTCGTGTATACGGAGAACTACAACCTCAAATACCGATATAGTGTGTTTTGCATCCCCATATCTCAAGAATACTTATAATTATAAAATTAATGTATATATATTATATTTTTTAAATATTTATCTTTATTAAATAATTATTTATCATTTATGTTCTTACATTTCAATTCACATAAAAAGGATAACGTCGTTCAAGCAAATGTGTGAACTATAACATCTATGAAGCACTATAATTCATTTTTTAGCACCCCATCACATGGATGATATAAATATATAAGTATACTTTAATGACTAATATTATATTAATTATTTTATTATAATCATAGTAATATAAAAAATACTTAAATTCTTTCCAAACTGATCATTAAAAATTGAAATGTTCCTCATTTGTACATAAGACTTACAGTCAACATGATTGTAATATAGATCACATTTCATATCCATATGTAATGTATGGAATCAAAAGTATAATTGATATATAAAATTGATTATTTAATAGTTAATATTATTCTATAGACGATCCACCACCATACCAATGTCCTTTTGGACTCATGTATCGAATATCATCAAAACGTATTATGTGAACATAAATAATTAATTAATTGTTATAACGTCATAATAAGTTATATAAAAAGAATAATTAACTTTAAAATGGTTCTAGTGAAATTAAATAATTAACATAAGTTTTTTTTTATGAATTTAAAGGACATATGTGATGAATTAGATTTAAGGTAACGGACTTCGTCTCAGTCACTTTTGTTGAGGCATATTTTAATGTTTTACACCAACCTTATTTTATGTGGTGAATATACATCCCCCATTTAAATATGATATTATTAATTTGTTTACTATAATTTTATTTATTGTTTGTTAAAATTTTATTCCTTCTTGGATGTCATTATTTAAATGTTCAATATGTTGTGGGAAACTTTGAATGATTAATGATTTAATGATCAAATCATTTTCTCCATGTCATTAATCATGATATTATTTTACATATATATTTATTTGGATATAAAAGGATTATAATGTTTATGTCTATATTTAATTTCATTAAATGATTTTAAGAAGGAATAATTTTACATATTTTTATATGAAATGTTTTGACAAATGACAAAAGGAATGTTTTGTTCTTAATATACATGATGGGAATGAATTTTCCACCGTTCTAAATATTATTTAATTTCATGCTTCCTTTAAAATATTTCATTTTTTATTAAATGAAAATAATTTATTTTTTTGGTATTTTGGTATTGAGAATTTTTTTTAAATGAAATTTTTTTTTTGTTAGAAATGGTTTTTTTAAAATAAAATGGTATTTCGATATCTAAAAGTGTTTGTCTCGTGAGGCTGAATTTTTTTTAATGGTTTTATTATGAATTTGTTCATTGGGTATTATATATGACAGTTTTATCCACATTATACCTCATGTGTGATCTTGATATATCATTTATGAAGGGTTGCCTCTGTTATATCTCACGAGGGAGCCTGTTATAGCTTATTAAATGGATGAACCCCATTATAAATATCCAATGAATTGTGTACATTGGATATAGAATTCAAATGTACGGTTATTCCATTTGTAAGTGAGAATGTAAGAGTGATATGGTAATAATATCCCAAGGAAACTACATGGTTTTTATATGGATGATATTGTTTGATTAAGAAAATTATTTTAACGATTTTAAATTTTTTTATTAGTCCAGCGATTTCTTTATTTTATATCCCTCATTATTATTTTTGTTCGCATCCCATGTATTAAAATGTTTTTCATAGATCATATGCTTGGTAATGAAACATAATATGTCATAGTGAAAGTGTTGAATATGTTTCTGGAAAAAAATAACGTTTTATTTTAAAGGTTTTTCCTTTTGAGGGAAAATGGATATTGAGTATAAGTGTCAACTTGTAATGTAAGGGTTTTCTATGTAAGAGTTTATTCTAATTATATAATACTCTGGACATAAAATATTCTTACCAACAGAAAGTGACTGATAATTTTAAAAATAATTATCATATGTAATGTTTAAGGTAGTATCAATAAAATTTTCTAAATACAAATAAATGGAATTTAAATATAGATAATTACACTACCAAACCAATTTTAAAGAACTTATTCATTTAGGTGAACATTTTCGGAACAAAAACAAAAAATAAGATAAGATTATCTTAAAATAATTCTATAAGTATATTTGACTTCAAAAGAGGGGGAAATGGAAATAATATATTAAACCAACTAAAATATATAGAAGGAAAAAAATACCTTTTAATAGTGGATGAATATTAATTTCCAAAATCAAAATTTTCACACAGACAATCATAATTTAAAATAAATTTTAGAATAATCCTTTATGAATTCGGTATCATTTTTATCAATATATTACAAAGTATTGTATATGAAATTTAATATTTTAAACAATTAATAATAATAAAGCCATGGAAAAATAAAACAAATAGGTAGTAGGTAAACCATATACAACAATATAGGATCAAAATATGAAATATTTTTCAAATATATAACCTATAGATGATAAACCACTTCCAAATGTCCCAACTCACCATGTAAATATTTTAAATATCTGAATAATACAATTATATTAATTATATAAATTCTTGTGAATATCTATAATTTCAATTATCATTTTATTATTTCATTTATTTCATTTATTAATGGGTTTTATTTACTTAATAGAAATGTTATGTTGATATCATTCAGTTTGAGGTAGTTTGGTCATTTCCCTTTAAAATTGATTGGGTATATTATATAAATCCAATGTGTTCATTGTTACACTATGTATTTAATGAAAAAAAATTATATTTATCATTTTAATATATTTTATTTAATTATTCAACAATCCAAGTAATATGTTCATGGTATATAAAATAGATTGTTCATTGAGTTGGCACTCAACATGTACTCATGAGGAAAAATTCCACTTTCAAACAAATGGGATTTTGAGAAGGTTAATAACATGTTATCTTTATAAAATAATAATTAAATTATAAATATTATACTTATTCAACAATCAATATATATATATATCCCTGGGAGTCAGTTGATGAAAAAATAACTACATCACTTCTTGGTGGTGGTAGTCCATACTTGTACATGAGAGACGTTTTCATTCCCCATTAAATGAAATTTAAATGAAAACATCTAGTATAATAAACATAATAAAATTATTTATAGAAAATATATTGATTAAAAATTATTTTGAATGAGTTTTAGGTTATTTTTTTCAGGTATTTATACAAATGATTAATAGATAACATAGATCATATATCTAGATGTAATGGATAAATTATGTTCCCTTTTTATAGAAAAACAAATCCATAGAATTTTCAAAAACATTAAGACCTTAAAGTTCAGGAATGTAATTTTAATAATTAAGAGTGGCTCAAAATGGAATTTGGACGAAATTATATATGATTATCCATTGAACTATTACAATTATATTATTTTTATCAATTTAGATCAATTAAATAAATATTATTTAACATTATAAATCAGAAGATTCATTTGTTGACTATTGAATTAAAATAAAATTTAATATAACATGAGACTAATGTAATTTTAATATAAATTCATAAATAATCATGTATCATTCATAATTATCTGTAAAAAGTTTGTAATACCATAATTCATCTAATCTTTATCACATTTCATATTTTTAGAATAGATTTTCATAACATTTCTACTACCTTTACAAGCACTGTGTAGATAATGTAAAATCATTTTAGGTAATTATAATAAAAATTAGTTTTAAAAATAAATTACTAATATAAATTATATTTATTCATCATATATATTATTATATTAAATCATTAATATTATATATTTATTATTATCATTATTGTGAAAATGTATTGAGGGAGGGAGGTTCAATGCTTTGTTTATATTAATTTGATAGTATAAATGAAATTTCATATTTAATTAAACAATTATAAAATAGAAATTATTTGAAATATAGGATCATATGTGGTCAAAATACTCTCATAAAAGAGAATTTAGAAACAATTTAGTGATATATTAATCATTTAGTCACAGTTTAACCCATACTTATCCTTTTTTATCTATGAACATGGTGTAAACTTTTCTCAATGGTAACTAGTCATTTTCACTAAAAATTAAGTTGAATATATTACATAAATTTTATAAAATGATTCCAATAAATTTATCTATTTTATAATAATATATTTATATATGTAGTATGATTTTTTTCAAATATCTTTATGAAATAAATAATGAGAAATTGTTTTGTAAGATAAATATTTTTTTGTGAATAAAAATGATTTAAAAAAATAATAATATTTGGATTAGTTTTCACTATCAGAAATATAATTGTATAAAAAAATAATTTATTTATTAAAATAAATTTAGAACAAAAATGAATGTAGCATTGTGAATCCTTTATTAAAATAAAAGAACTAAAATATTTTTTATTAGAATAAAATATAACTTAGGTTTCCAAATGTTTTGAATGCATTTATAAAATAAACATTATAGTTTAAAGTGATATATTTTAATCCATAACTACATATTTCAAGAATATAATGGTTTCATATCTTTTTATTTCATTCTTATATCATTATGTTTCCATAAAACTATGGTATATTAAAAATCGTTATTTTTTACTCTTTACCTAAAGATCATCCCTTTGAGAAGAATCCCACAAATTATTAATAATATAATTTTAGAAATATAAATTAAAAAATAATAATTTTCGTTTTAATTAATTGTAAATATTAAATTTTCAAATCATTTTTAAATTAAAAAACTAAAAATAATGGAATAAACTTTCATATAAAAATGACCTTTTTAAACATAAATTTTTCTTAATATTATGTGACACCAAATAATTATTGAGTAAAAATATATTAGTTAATAACATAATGTCTTTAAAAAGTGATCAATTTATCAAAATAAATAATTCATTATTTTTTTAATTCATCCTTTTTAATTTAAAATTTAAATTATATTGCATACTTTTTTTTATTTTATAATAATTAAATATAATTAGTTAAAAACAATTAATAATTATCCATATTGATTATAATCATTGTTTATAATAAATTGTTGTTGTATTATTATGTGATTCGCTTTATTTTAATGATCAATGTGTCCCAAACTATTAACCATATTTATCATTAAATGGAAAAAACTAAAATCATGGGTCGTTATATTATATCCACTTAAATAATTTAAATCCTTAGAATATAAATTATTATATACTTATGAAATTACATAAAATTATTTGTCATAAATATATTACATATGATAAATTTTGTACTAATATATATACCTTAAAATATTAGTTGATTCCTCAAAACATAAAATAAATAATGGTTAATCCATATTTTGATATTTCAATGATTTGTAATTATTAATAATTTTCCAAATTACATAGTTGAGAAATATTTTTAAAATAATAAATATATATCCCTCTTTAATTTGGGGAACATTAGAATAATACATATTCAATTCCCTTTCCCTTATTAACTATATTCTTTCCTTTGATTTAGTTTTCAATCCATTTTGAATTCTAATTATAATGATGAATGACTAATAATAATTTTTCATTCCTAGAGCATGAAAATCAACATTTAATTGACCATGACATCCATGAAATAATAAAATTTCTTTATCTTTTTATATAAATTTATTCAGAAAAATAATGATAAAACCTATTATCATTAATATTTCATGTGAATAAGAAACACATTAATTCCTAAAACTACAATAATATCACTATAATACTTATACCATTAAAATTATTTAGTCTAACAAATACCACTAGTGAAAATTATATTATTTAATGCTTCATTAAAAAATTATTCATTTATTAATTCCTATAAGTCATGATTTTTTAAAAGATAATCATTGGTATAACAACCCAAATTTAAACTAGAAAAATCTATTTGGATTATTTGAGACAAGTCAATATATTGTCATTATATGAATATTTCTAATAAGTTCATGATTTGAAGCTCCTTTATTATAGTGTCATGGGTTGATTCGATGTATTTTAAAAATATTATATTTTTTATATTCTCTATCAAATAAATCATGTGATTATAGTCAATGTACATTTTTTCACAACTTAAGGTACTTATAATTTAAATATAGTTATTATAAAATATTTTACAAGCCATATCAACAAGTTATATGCTAAATTACCATGATTAATGTAGAACTAATTTGAATAGTTTCTGATTTAATAATAGTTTATGCACTAGAAATTGGTGGATTATTTCACACCCTTTAATTTATAATATTTTTTCCTTAGTCTATAAAATTGAAAAATATTCTCAATTCATTTGAGAAACTACCAAGGTGGTCCATTCCAAAGTTAACCCATGAAGGGCTTTATTTAAGTCATGTATTGTACTTTGCCAAATTTATTTTTCATTACTAATTAGATGTCCTCAACATCAATTAATTACCTTTAAAAATATTTGACAAGTGGAATTATTTATCTACCACAGATTCACTTGATACAATATAATAATGTAATAAAAATTATTGGGAGAACATTGCCTTTGATAGGATTGATATAGCCCATAAATGAAATGATCAATAATAAATTATGTATTATGTACATCATATTTATTTTTATTTTATAAACACATGATGTTTTCCAATTACTCTAAAAAACATTTCTCTATCTTATGTCATTAATTAAAGAATTTCCTTTAAATATATTATCATTTTGGCTAGGAAAATATTTTTCATAAAATATGAACATTAATTTATACTATTTAACTATATTTATATCCAACTTCTTATTTTTATTATTAATCAATGAAATTAATGATCAGAATCTCACATTGTAAAATATACTAATTGAATAGAAATATCTCATTCATTACTACTAAATGCTCGAAATATCATTTTAAGGGACGTAATTCATTAATCAGCTTTAAATGGATTGGTTGTTCCATAAAAGGGAAATACTTTTTTCATAAGAAAGGGAATAAAATAATTGTATCTTTCATGAAAGAATCATTTAGATAGATATAGGAATGTTTTTTCATCATAATTAACTCAACCACTATAGTTTACTCATAATATTCTTACCTCAAATACATGTTTTGTTATATATATTAAGTGTAAAATACCTTCATATTTTGTATTTTTAGAAATAATATCTATCCATTACATAATTCGACATCTCTAAAAATCATATAAACATAATATAACAATATAATAATGAATATTTTGGCATAAAACACAAATAATTATCTTAACATTCTATGGGTTTATCATATTTTTTGTTCTAGCCATGTACTTCTAAAATATAGTTTTAAGGGTTATATTGAAATTGATTTAATACCAATAGTAAAAATATAGAATCAAGTGTCCTATAGAATTTTTTATTATTATAATACATTATTATAAGATACATGAAAGCACATACCAACTAATCTAGTCATTTAGTAGTGTTGGGGGACAACAGGCATTGAGGACATCCATATTACATTAGAAACATAATGGAGGGCTTGTAAATTTCATAAACTCGTCATTATTACATATAATAAAATCATGAAATTATTCAATAACCACTTCATTGTACCTCAGGTAATGAAAACCATAATAAATGATGATATTATATGCCTAAAATTCGAAATTGTGGAGTGAAAGCTTTCATGAATAAAAAAGGAATAAATTGTATAGACAAGTAAATAATCAATCAGTATTCACTATAATTAGTGAATTATAAGTGAAATATTTCTATTGGAAAAAATATTATTAACAAAGGAAAAAGTGTAACTCCATTAAAATTTATAATAATAAGCTCGATATCTTGCCTAAGATATAACTCCAAGCATTAATGGAATTGTGATATACAATAACAATATTATTATTTAAATATCACTATTATTTCATTGCTATTTATTATGTGGGGTATGAATATTATTGATCACATTTTGAAATATATTTATAATTTTCATACTAAATATTAATTTTTAAACAATTCATAGCATAAATGTACTCATTTTTTTGAGATGTTGATTTATACATTAAAATATCAATTTAATAAAAAAATATTGCATTTTTTACATGGAATTATAATTAATTTATAAAACTTCTAGAAATAATAATTTATAAATTCAAAATAATTTTTTATTATCTTTATATAAATATTAACTTATAGAAATATATTAGTATTTTTCTAAAAAGATTGATATTTTAGTGAATAGTGAAAATACCAATTATTGTTGAAATGATATTTTTTAATTAAATAATGAAATTTAAAAGTGAATTTATGCATTTTAATTTTTAATTTTTTAGAATATTTTTAATTTAAAATCATATCATTGCATTAATTATGTTTGAATAAATATAATAAAATATTTTTCAATAAGTTCATTTTTTATTGAAAAAAAAAATTTAAATAAACTTTCATTGTGTTTTAAACATTTATAAAAAAATTGATTTATAAACTAATTGAAATTTAATTTCAAAAAATGGATCCCATTTTTGTAATCAAAATGTAAAAATTTCGTAAAAGTGTCCCATTTTGTTTTTAGTCTTTACGGATCATAACCAATGTAATATTTGTCAGAGTGGTTAGGGTAAAATGGGTAAAACATTGTTTAATAATTATGAAAAGTCATTAAAATGTCATTAAAACATTCATTTTACCTTATTAATTAGTAGTTTTTGACCTCATTAATACATTTTTTATAGATAATTCCACTTAGTCTCATTTTTTTTGGTTGTGGGCATTATTTAATTTTACGAAAACAATGAATAAAAAAATAAAACTCTCTTGAATTTAATATCTTTAATATTATTTTTAATGATAAAAAGTGGTTATTTTTTGTTGTAAATATATATTTTATTGTTTTATTAATTTTTTATCACATATTTTTAAAACTATTATATATTGAGAAAGTAATTTAATTGCTTATGCAATGGAGACATGTTATTTATTAAATTAAAAGAAAAATTAAATAATTGAATATAAAAATATTAACTGTAATATAATTTTTGGGAATAATTATTTTTACAAATATTTTATATATATATATATATATATAACATAATATGTATATTTTAAAAGTTTATATCTCAATTCCCTTTGATGTATGATATCATTAATGTCAAATCAAATGAATATATCTAAAAATTACATTAATGATCTCTTATAATAAAAAATATTTTAATGAATTATAAAACATTTATAAAAATAATAATTATAACACATGTAAATGGGGTATGGTTTAAAATACCAACCATTTCATATTCATTTTTATGTTTATTTTTTGTTAAAAATCATGACCCTTAAAAAGTAAAAAAAAAATATTTTATGGTAATTGTCAAAAGGGTTGATAGGGGTTAAAACAAAGAGATATATTTGATAACATAAACTAAACATTTTAAAATTTATTTTCATGAAATCATTTCAACTCATAATAATACTATATTTAAAATATATAAATTTTGTTCTATTTTTATATGAAAATAAGTGTGTATTAATTTAATAAACTATTAATTTCCAAGAGTTCCCCTCCCCTCACCTACAAAAGGGAACATACTATACTCTCTTCGTCACTCCTTATGAGACTTCAATCAAGGAAAGGTCTGGAAATAATACCTTACAATATTTATTCCCCACTTAATTGTTATTCTTTCTATAATATCATTTACTCATGGTGTAAGGTGTAAACCAATAAATATTTCTCATTAAAAATATAAAATTCTTAATCAATACTTTAAATATTATTTCTTTTCATACCAATAATATATATATGTGGTCAAAATTATAAATTAATGACATTGTATCTTAAATATGATGAGTCTTTTTATGAGAATGTAACAAATATTATTCTCATAATTTCAAACATATGGGAAAGGAAAACATTAATCTAGTGTATATGTGGACAACTATATCCTTGAAGTGATGCATTTCATTTTTCATCTCCACTTTAAATTAATGGATATAATGATTCAATAACTTAATACAAATACAATATAAATAATAATATTATTTTTTATTCATTGTGAATTATCATTTTCTTATATTTTTTTCCATCTAACTAAAAGGGGATACATCGCTCATGCATAAATAGGAACTATCATCTCCACGATTTGATTTAGTTATTTTTTAATCATATATTTAAATAAATAGTTAAGAAAGTGTATATAATAATTAAATATGATTATCATGAATTGTTACAATTCTATATATAATGTAACTAAGATCAACTTACAAGGAATGAGACTACCAAACCGAAACATGTAATTAAAACGAATCAGTTATTACCCTTAATATTGATTTTAATAATTATTTAATATTAAATGGGTGATAAAATATCATAATTAAATGAATTTTGTTTTCATATTTAATATTATTGTTCTGAAATATATTTATAATAAATATTTATGGATAATATCATAGGTTTTAATGTATAATAAGAAGAAAGAGACATGAGGAAATGGTTTATCTTTTTAATTTGACCAATTTGGGGAATATGTTATGTTTTTCACCTATCTTGTTTTATGAAATGTATATAAGTACCAATTTCCAGGTTTCTTCTTGAATATTATTATTTTTATGATATTTAATTTTTTATTTTATTTGGAGCTTCAAATTCACATCATTCGAAAGCTGTGAAGGATTTGTGTTTTAATCTAATTATAATCAAGATTTTTATGCTTTAAATTAAATTGACAAAACTATATTATCCATAAATAATAAAACCATATTACATTATTCTCAATTTTTTATTCATTTATTTTTCATGTAATATGATTATTTTTCTCTCTTTGGTAATTATTTCATTTTATCCACATTTATCTTTTAATAAAAAAATAATAATAAATCTTCTATTCATTTTACAAAATTAGTTACTTTTGCATTTTTAGAAAATTTGAATGGAATCCTTGTCATAATATACTCGATATGAACATAATTTCCTTCCATAATAACTACCCAATACATTAATTATTCCTATAAAAACATGGATATATTTAATTAAAATTTAATTCTTAATATTTTATAATTATTTTAAGTTTAAATTAATTATTTTTATGGGAAAAAATTATTTCTTTTAATGAAATATTCAGGAGATCATTTAAATAATTTTTTCATATATAACAACATCATTTGATGTTATTTATGACTTATTGGGGATATTATCCAATTATATAATCCTAATTATTTCTATATATTTTTAATTATTTTGATAATTTGATGTTTAAGTGATATTTTTTATTTTCCATGGGTTATGCTATGATGAAATGATTTTGAATACCATTTAATTTAAACAAGTTATTATATGATGATATAATGAATAATTTTATTTCTTTTGAAATACAAATGAATAGATTATTATTATGTGATTAGTAGTCAAAAAATTATATATCCCTTTAGTTCATTCTAAAATGAGGGATACATTGTGAGATCATATGATTAGTTTTATGTAGTGAAACTTGTTTTTTAAAGGTATATATATACTATGATATTCATGGGAGTGAACATTGACTATGGATATGATGAAATGGGGAGTGAAACTAATAAAAAATGACATTATTAGTTTTGATCGGTGACTAAGGATATGATGTATGGGTAGTAAACCCAATCCACTCTCACAGACATGTATGTGATCCCTAATTAAGAAAATTATTTTCTATATTTATTTTTATGGAACAAACATATGTCATATGCTAATTCTATAATATTGGGGATCATGTTCTCTGATTCCATTAGGATTTAAGTCATATAAAATACCATGTTTTATGTGTTGATTCATTTTTTTATCAACGATTTACTGGGTATGGGTTTTCAGTGGTATTATCAGGATATTGTACCATTAATATTATTTTATTATTAATTATTTTAATATATTTATATCTCCCTTGAATACCCTTAGTGAGAATTAAATCCCACCATTTCTTATGTTTTTATTTCCTAGGTTATATAGAATGATTTTACATATTGTATTTCAATTAAGGTTATAATGTGGGATGATCATTATGTATTATTTGAGGAACCCTTTTGAAATAATATTTATATGTATCTACTCTCAAAAAACCCCTTAATGATTATCACATTTATCATAATGTTAATTAATGGATATTTATATAATAATTTGCAATAGTTTTCTAAATATACTATAGGTAACTATAGTTCATATCTTTTAAGGGTTTATCAAATCATTGCTGATTATTATTAATTAATAATATTTAACAACCTATGTATAGGTCTAATTGTATGATAACATCCTAATTTTAATAATTATTGAAGATATGTGATTTTTCTAGAAATACATACATTTTTAGATAGTATATATGAAAATGATTTTGACATAGATGCATCTAGGGGTAATAACCCTAAATAATGTTGTTTGAGTATATCTCAAATATCATTCTAGTTCCCAATGAAAGATCCCTTACCGTGAACTTTGTTTGAAAATAAATTTTGATATTCTGGGGTGGAATGAAATTTTCTTTATAAACCATTATGAAGGATTTGAATTTTTGACAACTAAGGATAAACTTGGTTTAAATAATGGTGTTATTGATTAGAAGAAAGGAATCACAATTTAGAAAATCTATAAATTATTTTTCAAGATCTCTCAATATGATTAGTATATCTCTTCCTATGTTTTTAGTATTATTCAATGGGTGGAACCAAGAGAAATCATGATAATTATAAACGAGATAGAAAATGGAATGCAAATCCATATGAGAAACTAAAAAAAATAGGATAAGTATGGTGAAACCTTGTGATTATACATATAATCTATCACAATATATGATTAAAAATGTAATCATTAGTGAGTTTCTTACAATGTCACATAAGAGGAATATGTAATTTTATGGTAGTTCATATTGTGATGGCTATAGTGGAAAGAAAATTCAATTTTCCTCGTATCATTAAAATGGGAAAAATCAAAAAGGAGAATGTATCCATGTGAGTGAAATGAGTTTTATATGGTTAAATTAATCCCACTGAGTAATGAATTTTAAAGTAACTAAATTAAATTTCTTTGGGGAACTTGGGAATTATTTGACTTAATTCCCCAATCAAATAGGTAACCCATAGACTAAGAGAGTTTTAGAACCAAGGATGGACTTTTTTGTAAATGAATTATGGTTTATGTTTGTTTTTAATTATCACATGGAAGATTAGGGAGTTTTCAAGAAAAGGGATCCTATATTTACATAAAACAATAGTATTGAAGGTGGTGTTATTACCCAATGTTTGCCAATATTTTGGGTCCAAAAATTGATAAATACATAAAACTATTTTTTGAAAAGGGATTTTTGTTCATGAATGAAGGAGGTGAGGAGACATTCATAAAAGTCATTTTTTAGGATCATCGTATTAAAATATTTCAAAGGAAAATAGCACATGAAAGATTTTAAATGTCAGAAAAATATGAGGTTTTGTGAAAGAGGCATATGCGTCAAAATAGACATTAAAAGGTGTTTTGCGTGATCGAAGAGAATCTTGCATGATGTGTCTAAATATTACGTGCAAGGCCATCATGGAATATAAATATAAGGCCTCCCCCACCCAAGACTCATAAATTTTCACTGAAGATGACGTTCCACTATAAATTGAAATACTTACGCGTGGAAGAAAGTTGAGAGAGAATCCTACACGAAAAGTGGTCCTTTAGTCTAAATGGACCAAATGAACCTTTTGGGGTAGTTTCATGAAAGATAAGTGTTCCATTGAAAGTAAGGGTTGTGCAAATTTCATCTTACACGGCAACCCCAAATCATGCACACAAGAACATGTTTCTCAAACAAGTGATGTGTTCACCGTTTTTAAGGATTTGAACATCTCATTTGTTTGAATAGTGCATTAGTGTTGTGAATTATCGATTTATATGAAAGTAGCGTCTCTTTCTATTTAGAGACAAATAATTCAAGTCCAATTTATTAAAAAGACCTTCAAGTTGATAAACTGAATAATACATCACCCAAAATAGTGAGAATGGGGTCAATAGAAATGTTCTCATAGACATTGGGTGATATCCCTAAAATATTGTAAAGGCAATGTGTCTGGAAAAGAGTTGTAGTGTCTAAACTCGTGTACTCAAAAACAAGTGAAGATTATTGGAATTTTGTATGACTGAACACCTATTAGTATATGCCCTTTGGGAAAGTCCTTAGTGGTGAACCAAGTAAAATTGGTGTGTCATATCTTTCCATGTGATTTTTTGTTTTCATGTGAATGTTTTATTACCACACCATTCCAATAGATATGTTTTAACAAGTTTCTACTAACGTGGGAACAATATCTGTCACTTATGAAGAAAATTTTGACACCATAATTCACTCTTCCTATCTCATGGTTCTCTTCATTCATTCTGGGAGTTCATATGTTAAACGATAATTTAAGTATAATTTCTTAAGAGTTTATATATCAGGATTAATAATGTAGTAGTGAGAGTGTTGTATAAATGATAATGTTGTCATAAAAATCATTAATCATATGATTATTTTTCTAATTAGGTATTTTTCTAAATAATATTTTCATTAATTGTTTGTAATCATATGTTCAATGGTATTGATAACATATGAAATTGATTTAAGGGGAGTTCGTATTTTATGCAAGACACATAATTTAGGAAATGATGGCAACTATTATGATTGTGTTGTTGAGATAATAATATATTGTTAACTTAAAGTGATATTTTTTATTGGGAAAAATAATGGGATTGTAATGGAAATATTTAAACTAATTAGTGAATTGATGACTATATGGTTTATGTTATATTTGATTTATTTTTCTATATTTTTTAGATTAATGGGTTATATTAAATAATATATAATTTTAATTCAGGAATAACTAGAGAGTAAATATTTTGTGAAAATTTCTTTTCATTGAATTTTAATACTGATTTATTTTATTATCCTGTTTTAGAACAATATATGATCACGGTATTCACATATTTGTTATGTGACATTAAGAGATACGCTATGTTGTTTTAGGGATTAATGTTAAGTTTGCTATTAATATTTATTGACCTTATGTATAAATGTATGGATTTTAATTTTCTCTGATATATTTTGGATGTGTGTTGTGGATATATGTATAGAGAATGGTTTATGTTGATTTTTGGAAGTCATTGTTATTGAATTATTGATTAACCTTGTATTTATCTGTAATGGATAACCTATGTGAGTAATTTTGATTTTGGTAAATATCTTGATACATAATGAATGTATTTTCATTATTTAATGGATATTATGATTCTTTATAGTTAGTTTTAGTACATATTCTATGAAAAAATGACCTTGGAAATTAATTTCATGTAATAAGTGATAAAATAAAAATTAATCAAAGCACAACCAAAGATGAAATTGTTCTTATGAAATGAAATGAAATAAGGTAATAATGTTTTATCTTGTTCTCTATCATGATAGTAATATTATCCCTTATATTTTTCAATGGTATGATTAAATAAAAAAATCCATTTTAAATTCATTTCATTTGAATTTATTGTCTTCCCCCCACGCTGATTTATGGTTTTGTGGCCATCAACATTCTCATAACCATGCTCCATGTATCCCACTATTAGTCCATATACTATAGTATCATCCTCCATGATACTATTATAACTTACCAATTTTATTCCACATATGGGGAAAAATTATTTGTTATTTCACGTAACCATTATGTTTCACACCTCATCATTTAAAATAAGGTTTTATTATCACAATATATGATGTGGGTTTTTGGAAATGGTATTTTAAAATATTAGCCATTTTAATTCTATGATAAAATATTGAGGGTGAGATTTATTTAAGGATTAGGGTTTGGGAAATATTATTCTCGGTAATTTCCGAATAATAATCATGGTATTTGTTTTAACATGTAACATTGATCTTGATGAAAGTTTCAATATAGTATATAAATATTATTATTTAAATTTGACTATTGTAACATTGTCATTGAAATGTAGGGTTAGAATATGAGTAAAAAATAATGAAATATACTTTTAATATTTCTATTCAAAACAAAACTATGGATTAATTCATAAGAAGTAATAACTCAATATTTAGTGAAGCTCGTCAAAAATGAATTTTCAATAACAATGATTTTAATTGCATTTTTATCCTTGATTTTTTATTTAATTTATAATAAATTTAGATATATAATTTCCAAAATTGAACATTATTTTTCAAAATAATAATTTAAAAAATATATTTGGTTGAATTTTTTGTTTCTTTGTGAAAAGATTGATTTTTTAAAGAATAGTGAAAATTTTGATTTTTATAGAACTATAATTTTTTTCCCTTAGAAAAGGAAATTTAAAAGTAACATTGTCTTCTGAATTTTTTCCTAATTTAAAAAAGGTATTATTTAGTAAGATATTTTCAAAACAATTACATTTTGATCATAAATATAGATAATTATGATATATGTTCACTTTTTGGTTTGAAATACACATTTTTTATAAAAAAATCAATGACTTTTATTCATTCAAAGTATGATTGATTTCACCCACTTATAGAAATTAAATAATGAGAAGTTAATGAAATATTTTAAATCACGAGGCTCAAATTAGGTAAATAATTCCTTTTCATTTTTTTATTGTGAATAATAACTTCAGATAAGGTCAAAAATTTGGGATACAGAATTTAAATGATATTAATGATATTTTATATAAAAATTATACTATTAAAAAAATATGGATTCATTTCCTAATCATTGAAATTATCTATTCAATTATTACTGATTCAATAGTTACCTTAAATTCTTACACAAGGCCAATATATTATTTTCTGAGTTAATAGAAAAATAAAATAAATGAATTCAAAAATATTTAATGAAATTGAATTTTGGTGAATTATTAAGTTCCATGAAATATATACCTAGTGTTATTTAAATTTTTATATATTAATTATTTTTTACTTAATTTACATTAATATTATATTAATGTAATGGCTAAAATGATATTAATTATATTTTAAATAAAAATTATAATATTAAATTTATTAAAATTCATAAAAATATATTTTTTTACAAACTGAACGAGATATGATTTAATATATAAACTATGGTTTATTTTTCAGTAACATAGATTTTTATGGAAAACTTCTTTACCCATAGAGGTAAAAAAAATTATTTTTAAGAAATTATCACAAGGGTCCATGGAGGTTAATATAAAGAGATAAGTGTGATATCAAACCCGAAAAATTGTCCAAATATTGTTATATAATATTATTTATAGTAATAATCATCGAATATTTTAAATATTTAATTTTTTCACTTTTCTTTGAGATTTAGTTTATATTAATTTAATACTTTACATAATTCCATGAGTTCCCCTCCCCTCACTTATAAAAGTGAATCAATTATCCTCTCATCATAAATGATTTTAAGAACTATATATTATCCAATCACTATAGTAATCAATTACTTGATTCCTTCCCTTTTTTCTAGAGTTTATGTTCTAATCAAATGATTACCATTTCATGGTTTCAGGTGTAAGTAAAGAATATTCCCTAACAAAATGGTAAAACTCTTAATTGAGTACATTCATGCTTATTTCGTATTGCACCTTATGTAAACCTATGGTATACATTCAATAATAATGAAAATAGTTTTTAAAATAATAATTGTAGTAATTATTACAATGGTATCAACATTATCCACTTTAATTCCATTATATGGTAAAGGAAAATATTTCATGTGCATATATGTGGACTATCACATGTACGAATCAATGTGTTTGGTTTTCTTTTTCACATAACAGTATTGGTTATACTAATAGAATTACTAAATATATATTATTTATATTATATTATTATGTTTATTTAAAGGATAATTATTATTTTCCTACCTTTTATTCCATCTATAGAAAAAGAGGACCACCACTCAAGAGTATGTACAAACTATCATCTTTAAAAAGTGATATAAGTCATTTTCTATCATAGAATTATATGAATAGTTAAAAAAAGAGATAATATTTATTTTATATTATAATAATTACATTATCAACATTATATATATATATTAACCAATGTCAATGTTAAATACTCAACATAACTAAATCATTCCGGAAAAACGAACCATTTATCACTCAGAATAATGATTTTAATAATGAATTCCTAATAAATGAGTGTTAATATTTCATAAGTAGATCATATATGCTGTGATATATATAATTTTGAAACTTATTTATATTTATTATAAAAAAATAGGTATTATATAGTTATTTCTAAATGTATTAATTATGATTACAATTGCGATAAAGTATTATCATCTGAAATAGTTTACTTTGTGACATCTGTTATGTTATGCATATATATTCTGTTATAATGTGAAGAAACATACCATTTTAAATTTTATATAATTAATCTTCTTATGTTATTTATATTTAATGTTTCTTTTTTTTATTCTTTCATGGGGAAAATGATTCAAATGTTACCAAAGCGGTAGGGGATTTATGTGTTAATCCAATTTGAATTCGAATTCTTTATGCTTGATTTTACATTGATGAAATCATGTGATATTTTTTAAAAATAGTATTTAATTTTATTTTACATATGTCATTATTTTAATTTACATGTCATAGTATCATTTTATCCTATTTTTACATATAAATTTTGGGAAAATATTTTTTTGAAAAATGCATATTTTCTTCTCAATGGTCTGAGATCATTTTATTCTAGGTCCAATTTTTCATAAAATAATTGAATAATGTTTTTACAATTATAAATATATTATTAAATTTTATTTTCATCCATGTTTTAATTTTTGTATAAATAATTCAATGTAATCATATTTTTCTTTTTAATAAATAACTAAAACAGAATGTTTTCTAAAATTTTTAATTGAATCATTCTCATAATATAGTATGCATGAAAGTTTTTCCCCCTGTTATGACCACTAAATGCCTTAAAATATCCAATAAAATTTTCCATCTTCCATTTTGATGAAAAAAAATTATGTGAATAAGATGGAAATATTCTGATTTTAATTTAGTGATTTCAATGTGAAAAAATGATATTTTTGTTAAGAAATACTCAAGAGATTTTTTAATGAAAATATTCTATTATGACAACAAAAATTGTTTTTATTTATGATTTACTAGGGATATTATCCAATGATATCATCATTTTTATATCCTTGGTTGTTTTATAAACATGAAAGAGAGATGTCAATGAAACCTGTTTATTTTTTAAAAGATAAGATGTGATGAAATTCATATAAACCTCGTTTTCTTTTCCAGAGGTTATAAAATAATGATATAGTAAAAGTTTATTGAACATTTAGAACCCATATAAATAGACTCTGATTTTTTTTTGGGTGGTCCCAGAATTATATATCCATCCAATTTTTTATTTAAAGATGGATATCTCGAGAGATAATAATAAATGGCTTGTGGAGTGACCTTAGTTCCATTTGGGACTCCATCGACTATTATAGTCCTGTGAGTGTACCCTGGATATAGATATAATGGAATGGGGAGTAAAATGAATCCATTATAATAGTTTGGGAAGGTATATTTGACTAAGGATATGATTTAATGGAGAGTGATCCCATTCCACAATGATAGTATTAGAAGTGATCCATGCCTAAGGAATTGGATTTCTATTCTAATCTATAAGCCAATATTTTTTTTCTTATGCCAATGTTATGATCTCATTGATCATTTACATTTATTATTGTTGGATTGATGTCTTAATAAATACAAATATTTACACCATGAATCATGTTTATGATGTTTTATTTTCATAGTAATTTAACCATATGTTAAGTTTATTTCATTGAGCCATTATTCTTATCTTATAAAATCATATGAGAATTGATCTATATTTCCATTGTTTACCCTTACTGAGAATATGAACTCATAATTTCTTAGGTTTCCATTCCCTATATTATAGGAAACGTTTTTATGTAGGTTATGTATATTAGGGGTTTAATGCGGGAAGAACGTTATGGGAAATATTGTTGATACTCTATGAAATATGATTTCTATATATATTTACTGAAAAACATAAACCAATTGTTGTGACATCCCAGACCCAGATAAACTCTCAATGGGTTACTCAAGCCTGGTGGTCCACATGTTCTCAAGCACCTATCCTAAACCCCAATGTCTACCGACTAGCAGTGAGGGCATAAGATGTGTTTGTGGGGATACTATTCCCTCATTAATAAATTACAGCGCAGTGGGTGACTATAAACATAGATAAATAACAGATGTAGTATAGGTAAATATATGAAACAATGGAAAATAGGGACAACAATAACAA
This sequence comes from Viscum album, assembly GCA_963277665.1. NCBI lineage: Eukaryota > Viridiplantae > Streptophyta > Magnoliopsida > Santalales > Viscaceae > Viscum > Viscum album. The sequence continues at coordinate 1,239,617,872 of OY728143.1, forward strand.
TAATTGAACCAATTGGAATAATATTCAAGAATTGATGATATTTCATTTCACTAGAAAACTGGAAAGCATGGAGACAAGACAGAAGGTATAATATGTTCCAAAAAAGCATAAATAGTATCAAATACTATCCCAAGAATCTTGAGCTCCATCTCGGTCATCTTCTATCAATATATATCCTAAAAACCAAGCAACCAAATGTTTAAATCAATATTATTTCCATTATCATCAATACTAACCATTTAATCTACAATGAGTGCCAAACAACTCCTAGAGAAGGAGTGAGATAAATCTTAGTGATCCATGACCAACAGTGTCTATTACCTCTGGTCCATGTAATGGAAATGAAAAAGTGAGAAGTAATTCATATATAATGTAAAGAAGTAAATCATAACTAAATACACAAGTACCTTCTTCAGTCTTAGTCTCGTGTCTGAACATGTAATCAATTCATTATTTGATTACAACTCGTTTATAGACAAGTCACACGTTAGAAATTTCAAATGTTCCACGATGTAATAAAGAAACCTATAATGATATAAAATAGTGCATCCTAAGGTAATAATCCAGATAACATAGACCTCAAAGGTCACCAACACGGTAATAAATATATCTAAGCATAGATAAGAGAGTAATCCAAGGAGCCTTGTCCAAGGCATTTCACAATGAGGTTCCAACCAAATCCAAGGTGATCGACCTAGGTAAAATGGGGTTATGTAGAGGCAGAGACCTATGAGTTGTAACCATGGAACCTACATGTTAATGCTGGATCCAAGGAGTTTATCTGAGCCATCCTATTATGATATTTAAGGTATCATACGGTGTCATTCCTAGAAACCAAAGAATATATTAGGATTAGGATCTAGGTGGTTCTCAACATAAGTAAGTTGTATCTTGGAATTGAAATAGGGTTCCCAAATGCTCATGGAATTATCTAAATCGAATCCAAGGCGATCTTGAGTCTGGACACTCTGGTTTAATTATAAAGTCATGTAATATTTCATCTGGTTCAATCCTTTACATTCATAAGTGTGATAAGGTCACATAGCATGTAACCATTTAATAAAGTCATTTGGTTAAGGCCTTACCTTTCATTAGTGTGATAAGGACATGTAGCATGAAATTTTTCATTTAATCCATCTAAATCATATTCCATATTCAATGTTAATTATGATACCTTCCATTAATGTGGTAATGGGTGATATAAGTGTAACACCCCGCCCCTACTTCATTGTCTTGAGGAGGTGGTGAGGGATAATTGGCCTTAAGCGACGTTCCCAAGACACCAATGGCTGGAAATAAATGCCGAGTGCTTCAAGATCAAATTGGGGAATGATTTGACCTTAAGAAAAAACCAACCAAACCATCCATTAACCACCACTATATGATGATTATTAATAAAACATTCCAACATGAATTCGCAAAAGACAACCAAATGTTCCACAATACATCCAAAAACCAAAACAAACCACATAATATCAGAGTACTATGCGGAAGACCAAACAACAATGCACCACGTGCCATGATACCACCACAAATCTACACCAAGCTCCAAGCTCCAAGCTCCACCCAGACATCACTATGCACCACTAAAGGAGGGTGATGCCTTACCTTTCCCACGTCACAGTACACAACATCTGCAAAGACACCAACGTGCCAAAGCAGAGGGGTGAGTACTAAAACTCAGTAGGTTTTCCCCAAATGACTTCCCTACACACTAAAGGAGGGTGATGCCAGACCTTTCCCACATCACGGTACACAACATCTGCAAAGACACCAACGTGCCAAAGCAGGGGGTGACTACTAAAACTCAGTAGGTTTTCCCCAAATGACTTCCCTACACACACCACTAGGATAAAACTGTTAGAACATTCATATAAACCAATTTGTATAAAATAATCACAAGTACAACCATTTCCATAAGACAAACATGCGCTTACCAAGATATCACACCCAAACCAAGCAACCGAGGGAAATCAAAAAAACATGCCACATGCTATTTCATCATTCACACACTAGCAAAATAATTTCCAACTTGAAAAGTAATCCATAACAAACAACCAAAACAACCAAATGGTGGAGCTTCCTTCCAACCTATTCACCCATTCACAACTAGTGGATTTTCCCATTCACTTATCCTTTGAAGGTGGCCCTTATGTCCACTATCCATCCCCTTTTTATAGTGGGAATTCTTTACAATTCCACACAACATTCCCATCAATCCAGAAACAAGCATATGACCCACCAAGGTCAGAACAACATGTAATCAACCAATTCCATCACATACCAATCCACTTCAATAAATCATCCATTTATAGAAAACCATTTTCCATGCCAAACCACATTTCAATAAAAAACATCTTTATTGAAAACCATTTTCCATCACCCATTTCTTCAAATAAATCTCAACAACCCATTTTAAAATCTCTATTTTAAAATCCAAAACAATAGCATTTCACCATAAAACCCCCTTTTCCCCCCAAAATCCCCAAAACAACACCAAAGGGATTTTCAACCAATTTGGCCCAACAATCACAATTAATTTCAAGCACAAAAAATTAACTATAATCAAACACCATTAGTTATAACCAAGTGGAGTCCAGAGAGAAGCCACATACCTTTAGGGTTCCCAAGAAATCGACCCACGAGCAACCGCGCCTCAAATTCGGTGAACGCACCACCAAAACCTCTCTAGATCCTCTTCCCTAACATTTACAAGGCTTAAAAGAATCATCCACGGCAAACAAAACCCTACATCTACACAAAAAATGTGTAGATCAAGAAAACCAAGAAAGATATTTATGTAGATCTATAGGAAAACACAAGGAAACCAAGAGGAGAGACTTACCTGGGAGAAACCACATTCAAAACACCAAGGAACCTCTTCAAAATGCTTCAAAATAGAGTGGGAGATCCCCTACAACCCTTGAAAACTAAAGAACCTGAGTGAGGCTCGAGTGGGAGGATGTTTGGAGAGGAATGAGGCAAGCCTGATTGAGTCGGGGTTTTAAAACCCTATTTTAAGTGGCTGCACGGTTAGTCCGCACGGTTTGGAAAACAATTCGCTAACCATGCTCACACTACTTCCTCGAGAGAAAGGGTCCACACGGTTTCCTAGCACGGTTTGGAAAACCATGCATAGGCCATGTGAAGCCTATTGTCTCCCCCTGCACAGTTTCCTAGAGCATCCGCATGGTTTCCCCTAACCGTTCTCAAACCGTCCTCTCTATGCAAAGCCTCCAAACTCATCCAAAACCATTCAAAACTCTCCCAACCTCTTCCGAACTAATCCAATACACTTTAAACACATACAAATTCATAATAAAATTCCACATACCTCAAACTAGGGGTACTAAATTCTCCCCACCATTGGAATTTCCATCCCCAGAAAGTAGTGAACCCGCCCTTTGCAAAAACAGCTCGGGCCACTACTCGGCCATCTCTTTCTCCTGATCCCAAGTCTCCTCTTGAATCTGACCATGATTCCACAAAACATGAACGAAAATGATTCTTTTTCCATGTAGAACTTTCTCTTTCCTATCCACAACCCACACTGGCATTTTCACAAATGAGGAATCTGGTTCTAGTTCAACAGGATCTCATCGAATCACATGGTCACGATCCGGATGATACTTTTTCAACTTTGACACATGAAACACATTGTGCACCATACTGAACCTATGTGGTGAGGCCAAATGATAATCCACCTCACCAAACAATTCAAGAATATAAAAATGTCCAATATACCTCAGAGATAACTTTCCCTACTTCCCAAACTGACGATGTCCCAACCTAGGAGAGATCCTCAAGAAAACATGATCACTCAGATCGAATGACAACGATCATTGACGATGATCTGCATACGATTTTTGATGACTCTGAGCCATATACATTCTCTTTCTGATCAGATTTATCTTCTCCATAGTCTCCTAGACAAGGCTCGGTCCAACCATTGAGGACTCACCAGTTTCCACCCAACATAGTGTAGAACGATACAGCCGCCCATACAACACTTCAAACGGAGCCATATGTATGGATTCCTAATAACTGTTATTGTATGCAAACTCAACCAATGACAAGTGCTCCTCCCACAAGCCACCAAAATCTATGACACAAGCCCAAAAAATATCCTCTAGAGTTTTTATCGTCCTCTCGGATTGACCATCTGTCTGAGGGTGATACGTTGTACTCATGGTCAACTTAGTTTCAAGGGATTGTTGTAAGGATTTCCTAAAATGAGATGTAAACATCTGATCTCTTTCGGATTTGATCGAAACTGGAACACCATGCCTTTTTACCACCACACAAATATATATTTTGGACAGATTATCCACCGTATGCGATTCACGAATTAGAATGAAATGGGTCGAATTCATTAGTCGATCCACTAACACCCAAATGGAATCATGTTTCCTGACCGTTCTTGGGATACCTATGACAAAATCCATCGCTATTTTCCCCCACTTCCAAACATGGATTGGTAAAGACTGCAACATTCCTACTGGTCTCTGATGCTCTGCCTTGACCTGTTGACAAGTCAAGCATCTCAAAACAAACTCAGCCGCTCCCTTTTTCATACCATCCCACAAAAACTGCGCTTTCAACGCATTATACATTTTATGAATTTCAGGATGAACATCCCACCTGGAATGATGGTACACCCTAAGAAGATCCTCTTGACAGGAAACTGGTACAACTATCCGATTCCGAAAACAAAAAACTAAATCTCCATTCAGTTTCCAACCCTCAATGGTCTCCCCACCATTGAGTCTCGACCCCATGGTCACACACTCAAAATCAGATATATATGTGCCTCTTTAACCAAGTCAACCAAGTCAGGAATCAAAAAAACAGGAAAGAAGACCGCTCTATCGCCCTGGTCCTCACATGCTAACCGCATGTCAGCTTTAACTGACATCAACTTCCACTGGTCCGATTTCTCTTTTACCACCTGAGCATATGATTTTTTAATTAATGCATCCACCACCAAATTTCCCTTATCTAGTGTGTACATCAAGTCAAAATCAAACATCTAGAGATATTCCATCCATCTCATTTTCCTCATGTTCAAATAACTTTGTGAGAAAATGTTATTCAATCTCTTATGATTTGTATATACCGTGAATTTGTCACCGAAGAGATAATGACGCAACACTTTCAAAGAATGGACCACTAAATCCAACTCGAAATCATGGGTTGGGTACTTCTTATCATGCACCCTCAACTATCGTGAGCCATATGCAACCACATGATTCCCTTGTATGATAACGCACCCCAACCCTGATCCTGATGCGTCACAATACACCATGTACCCTTTTCCTGGTTCAGGAAAACTATGATTGGTGCTGATGTAAGGAAACCCTTTAGCTCTTTCAAACACTGCTGACACTATTTTTTCTAGTGGAATGGAACATTCTTTCTTGTCAAACTATCATCAGTGAATCCAAATGTGAAAGATCACGAACAAAACACTGATAATACCCAACTAGACCAAGTAAACTCTATATCTCAGACACATTCTTTGGAAGTTGCCACGAGATAACAACCTCTATATTTTCTGCATCCACTGAAACCCCCCTTTTAGAAATCACATGGCCAAGAAAACGAACTTCATGTATCCAGAAGTCACACTTTGATAATTTTTCATACAACCGATGGCCCCTCAAGATCCCTAGCACTGTCTCCAAGTACTGCTCATGCTCCACCCTTGTCTTTGAATACACCATAATATCATCTAAAAACACCACCACAAATGAATCCAGATATCTCTGAAATATATGATTCATCAATTCCATAAACACCGATGGTGTATTCATTAGGCCAAAGGGCATAACCACATATTCCTAATGGCCATATCTACTTCTGAAATCTGTTTTAAGAATATCGTCTTTCCTCACCCACAAATAATGATATCCTGACCTCTGGTCAATCTTGGAGAACCACTGGGCTCCCCTCAACTAGTCGAATAAATCATCAATTCGTGGAAGTGGATATATGTTTTTTTATCATAACATGGTTAAGTCTACAATAATCAACATAGTGCCTCAAAGTTACATCCACCTTTTTTACAAACAACACCAGTGCTACCCACGAGGACGTGCTAGGGTGAAAATACCCTTTGTTTTCAAACTCTTCCAACTAGACTTTCAATTCCCACAATTCAATAGGGTTCATCTGATAAGATGTAAGTGAGATAGGACTGGTCCCACGAAGGAGATCAATCATGAACTCCACTTTTCTTTTGCGAGGTAACCTAGAGAATTATTTAGGAAAAACATCCATGAACAGATCCACCACTGCCGGAAGAACACTCTTCTCAACACCCATTACCGATTCCAGCAACAACACCACTAACTGATATGATAATGTTTCTACTATTTGTGCCAAAAAACCCCCATTACACCTTTCCTTTCATGCCTCTCTCCTCTAAAGAGATGTCTAACACCATCGTGTGTTATTAAAGCCATTGTTTTCTCATTACAGTCGATGAGCACCTTAAACGCCACCAGCCAATCCATTCCCAGGATTACATCATACCCATCCATCTCAAGAAGTGAGAAATTCCACATTAGCTCCACCTCACCCACAACGATACAACAAGCTCTACACAAGAAGGCTCGATACTCTCTTGGACCCAGAGGCATTTGATGTTTTAAACCCAAGGGCATAATTTCTACCCTTAAACCCAGAAAATCAACCACGCGCGAAGAAATAAAAGAGTGTGAAGAACCCGTATCAAACATCACATTCATCAAGGAATAATTTTAAAGAATAGTACATCGCACCGTGGATGGTCCCGACTAATCATACACCACAACTTTCTCATCTCTGAACACATGTTTCCTTGCCATGCTCTGCTCTTTATTTCCCTTTTGAGGTGTTGTGGTATTTTGAGAATAACTATGACCCACTTTACTCTGCTTAAGAGGGGTATGTTGTTTCCCCATATCGTCTCTGCATAAAACATATGCGATCTCTGATAATTATCACGCACACCTGACCTCGGAGCATTCCAAAAATAACGCTGCAGATGCCCCCATCTGCTTATAATTATTACTTACTTGAGGTTTTTTTCATAAAATCTCGCATGATGTGTCTCATCAACCCACACTGAATACATCCTAGTTTTCTCTGGGGCTTCAGAAGAAGATTCACCGATCCTTCCATCAGATTACGTGTCATACTCTCACCCTAGGAATAAGTGTCCCTCCTCTTCTTGAACCCAGTGTTAGAGTTTCCACTATTCCCCATGGGTACCACCATACTTCTTCCGCCCGGAGCACCCATTATATCTCTCTTAGCAACCAAGGCTCTATTCACCATCTCTGTGTAATCATCTATACACAGTACTGCTTTCTTTCAATGGATTTCTTGCCTTAACCCACTTCAAATATTTTTGCCTTCAACGATGTGATACTCGCCACCGCAAGTGAAAACCTCACTAAGTTCATAAACTTAGCTGCATACTCTATTACAGACATAAGCTCTTTCTTCAAACTGATTAAATTAGTCATACACTGAATTCTGAACGTATGTGGGTATAATTGTTTATTAAAAAATTCCCCAAAGTCTTCTCGCATCATACCCTGGTTCGTTCCAGCTTGAACCACCAACTCCCACCGCTTTAGGGAAAGATCTTCCAACATATACGTGGCCAAATTCACTTTTAACTCTACTTGTGTTCCCAAGAACTCGAAAATCTTGTTCATTATATTCAACCATGCTTTAGCCCTCTTCAGCTCTGAATCACCCCTAAAGATGGGTGGATTCTGCTTTTGAAACTGAACCGCATGATCCACAATCCTTGGTGAATCCATTTTATTTCCACTTTCCATAGCTTGGAAAGCTTGCACTGTGGTTTTCACTAGCTTCTGGTTCACCTGAGGCTCAGGTGCTACCACATTCTCAGCAGCCTCCACTGGTTGGTCTCTACGATGCCAACCCGGTGCCATTTCTATCAACAGAAAACAAACAAACCTGAGTCTCACTTCCGTAGACATCAAGAATTCCCATTTATAATCTCATTACAAACACTATCACAATGAGGCTTTCCACCTTTCCACATTTTCCATGTTTCACCATTTTGAAAACCAAACCATTTTCAAAATACCAATTTATTCACATTACAATTTCACACATTCATATCACACCATAAATCATTATACCCCAATGAAATATATATCCTATAGGGAAGTAATTTCTACCTTATATGACATGCACATCTCATTGGCTACACCCACGATAATGAGATTTCCAAAGCCTATAATTGTCTTCACAACACTTTTGTACCCAACTCCCTGGTAAGTTGAATTTCAGCATAAGAGGGTTAGTTATGTCCTTTAATGCTATATATTCCAAGTTTTGACATTACTATGCCTTGCTACTATCCCAACTTAAGGAATATACCACAACGAATGCCAACTCCAAAACCAAGGCGCCAAAGCGACTGAACAACTGCTCTCACTTGAAAGATAAGGACCGAACAAGCTGATACCACTTGTAGCACCCCACCCCTACCTCATTGTCTTGGGGAGGCGGTGGGTGATACATGGCCTTAAGAGACATTCCCAAGATGCCAAATGTAGGAAATAAATGTTGAGTGCTTCAAGATAAAATTGGGGAACAATTTTCCCTTAACACAAAACCAACCAAACCATCCATTAACCACCACTATATGATGCATGTCAATAAAATATTCCAACATCAATTCCCAAAAGACAACCAAATGTTCCACAATACATCCCAAAACCAAAAAAACAACACAATATCAGAGTACTACACGGAAGACCAAACAAAAAAGCACCACGTTCCATGATACCACCACAAATCTACACCAAGTTCTAAGCTCCAAGCTCCAAACAGACATCACGATGCACCACTAAAGGAGGGTGATGCCTTACCATTGCCCACGCCATGGTACACAACATCTGCAAAGACACTGACTGACTGAAAATTATTTTTTATTTTATTATCAAATCACTTTTAAAGGAAAGTGAGAAACCCCAAGTCCATCAAAACAACCAAATAAAACAGCCCAAAAGAACCCCAAGAAAAAAAAAATCCTGCCTCTTCCCAGTAATTCATCAATATAAGGCCTCCGCCAAAGCATGAAAACTTGAAACACAGTCCCGTGAAAGTGCACGGGCATGAAACCAGTAGCCAAGCCACACCCTCTCTTTATTCCACTCCAAGTGCCATGTAGAAGTGGCGGCCTTGTGTTGTGACCCTCATCTAAGGCAGAACCATGAAGCATGCTGGAATCAAACACCCAAATGCACCTCAAGACACAGAAGATGAAAAATAACTTTCACATTTACTCACACATCAGGGGAGAGTGAGAAACCAATCATTAGGCAGAAAAAGAGTAAGAAAAATCATTGAAAACCAATTGAATTCTTCCAGAGTCTGTATCCTTAAACAACCTCGAGGATATATTGGATACCTAAGAGTGTGGATCTCCCCTTATCAGGTCTTCAAAGGAAGAAGTCAGTTTATTCCAGACCTAAATGTAATCCTCGAGACTGATCATCCCCTTATTGAAGCTCCCAACTAGGATCATGTCCTATTTTTCAACCCAAATATATTTCTCCTCATTAATATTCACTTCAATATTCTGGCCCATTATCTTGGATTCATCCTCTTCCAAGGTATTGAGAAATAACACCTGCTCTGTCACCTCATCATCCGAACTCACAATCAAATCCAAGGATAGTTCAGGCTTACCAGGTGGTTTTAGTTGACACCTGACCTCGCTGTCCAACTTCACATCCATTTTCTTTTTTGCTGATTGAGTCTTCATAGGAGGTGTCAAGGAGGAGTAGTCCTTCCTACCCATCCTCCTCCTATTACTCCTGTTTCTCCTCGAACCAGACTCCTCTTCAGATAAACCCTTATTTTCCTCAATGAATTCTTCCACCCCACCTCTATTAGTATAATTTGGATAATCATGTCCAATGATCCAACCTTCCATATTGGGGTCATTGAGGCTCTTCCTGTTAGATTTACCTCCCACAACCAGAATAGATGATTCATCTCTTGACTCTACCTCAGCAAGTCCTTCAAACATGTTGATCAAGATGATTGGGGTCCAGATTGAAGAGTTTTTACCCCCTGGCAGATTGCCAGGGCCCGATCTCCCTGCTTCCCTAGTACTAGCCTGGAAAGGCACCTCCATGACAGTCCCATGCAACTTCTGAGGTGGATCAATACCCAGTGCAAGCGCCACGGCCGGAGCATTCTCCCTATCATCCAGTATCTGGACTGTGGCAATGTTACTCTCAAGTCAATGAGGAACCCCTTCCTCCTGGTTAAGCAATTATCCCACCCTCACACTGTCAATTTGGTGTAGCGAAGAGGGGGGATGGAAAGATCTAATTTCAGCTTACTAAAAAACGATGCCACCGTTGGTAAGCCCTGGGCCATGGACGTCTTCTGTACAGGTGACAGTGATCACGATTTCCACCCAGACTCTTCCATAATAAAAACTCTGTGAGGACCTGTACAAGTCGGAGCCCTCTGATCCTAAATCTCTACTTCCTCATGCAACCCTTGTGCATTGACCCTTTCCTTGTTCTTCCTCACAACAGAGTGAGACCCCTTGTGACAACATTCCATCGAATGACCCAATCGCTTGCATTTTGGACAGAAGTTCATCCAGGTTTCGTAGACGCACCATTGATTGAATCTGTAATCCTCGCCCACAGTAATCCACACATCATAAAATGGTTCTCTTGACACATCCATTTCAATACATGCGCGAGGGTTAATAGGGTGACACAGTGCATGAGTTCTATTATCTGAACACATATATCTACCTAACAGATTTCCTAGCATGTGAATCACAAGAGGATTTTGAAAGGGAAGGGGGGGGGGGTTAGGAAAGCTAACCCATGTCTCCATAGAAGGAGGATCCTGCTTCATATGAAGATCGAAAGACCACCGAATAAGCATGTATCTGAAACCATAAAAACTGGGAGGAGCGCCTGCCCATGCCTTGATGAGGTCTGCTTCTGATGAAAAGCGTATCATAATTTGACAGCTATCTAGGATGCCCACAGTCACCATGTCCTGCAAGTCCCAAGCGCCGAAGATGAATCTGTCGAACACATAAATTGAGGGTCATCGTTAGTAAAATATGGAAACTAGGGTATGCTTCAAAAGATTAAACGATTCTCAGAACTCTGCAGTCGAAATCCGTACGTTAGGGCATCCTTCAAGAAAGTCTGGGACTTTCGGTTCAAGTGCAATTTGAAGGAAACAGGGAAGGAAATCCATATTTGAAAAAGGAATAAAAGATGAGACCACTCCGTTGAAGGAATCTGAGGGTCCCTCTCTCAACAGTGGGGGAGGGACCGACACAGTGGCTGGCGTTATCAAGGAGAAGAACTAGGGTTCTTCGGGAGGGGTGGTCTCGCAGTCACTCTATTTTCAATCCCATTATATCTGAAAAAGACACCAACGTGCCAAAGAAAGGGTTGAGTACTAAACTCAATAGGTTTTCCCCAAATTACTTCCCTACACATGCCACTAAAATAAAACCATTAGCACATTTATATAAAACAATTTATATAAAATAATCAGAAGTACATCCATTTCAATAATCCAAACATGACCTTACCAAGCCATCACACCCAAAACAAGAAACCGAGGGAAAGCCAACAAACATGCCACAATCTATTTCATCATTCACACACTAGCACAACAATTTCCAACTTTTAAAGTAATGCACAACATACAACAAAAACAACCAAACGATGGAGCTTCCATCCAACCCGTTCAACCATTCACAACTAATGGCACTTTCTGTCCACTTATCCTTTGATGGTGGCCCTTCCATCCACTATCCATCCCCGTTTTATAGTGTTACATCTCTCCACTTCCACACAACATTCCCATCAATCCATAAACAAGCATATGACCCACAAAATTCACAACAACATGCAATCAACCAATTCCATCGCATACCAATCCACTTCAATAAATCGTCCATTTATTGAAAACCATTTCCCATGCCAAACCACATTTCAATAAAGACAAAAATCATTATTAGAAACCATTTTACATTACCCATTCTCCCAAATCAATCTCAAAACCCCATTTTAAAATCTCTATTTTTAAATCCACAACAATAGCATTTCACCAAAAAATCCCCCTTTTCCCTAGAAAATCCCCAAAACATCACCAAAAGGATATTCAACCAATTTGGCCCAAAAATCACAAATAATTTCAAGCACAAAAAATTAATTATAATCAAACACCACTAGTTCTAACCAAGTGGATTCGAGAGAGAATCCACCTGCCTTTAGGGTTCCCGAGAAATCAACCCACGAGCAACCGTTCCTCAAATCTGGAGAACACACCACTGAAACCTCTCTAGATCCCCTTCCCTAACATTCACAAGACTTAAAATAATCATCCAAGGCAACCACAACCATATTTCTAAACAAAACAAGTGTATATCTAGAAAGGCAAGAAATATAGGGTTGTATATCTAGAGGAAAACGCAAGGAAAGAAAGAGGAGATACTTACCCGGGAGAAACCACCTTCAAAACACCAAGGAACCTCTCAAAACGCATCCAAACTGAGTGGAAGATCCCCTCCAACCCTTGAAAAATGAAGAACCCGAGTGAGGCTCGAGTGGGAGGAAATTTAGAATAGAATGAGGCAAGACCGAGTGAGCCCGGGTTTTAAAACCCTATTTTAAGTGGCCGCACTGTTAGTCTGCACGGTTTGGCAAACCCTGCGCTAACCATGCACACGCTACTGCCTCGAGAGCAAGGGTTCGCACGGTTTCCTTGCACGGTTTGGAAAACCATGCACAGGCCGTGAAAATCCTACTGTCTCCCCCTACATGGTTTCCTCAAGAATCCGCATAGTTTCCCTTAAACGTGCTCAAATCATGCTCCTTATTCAATGCCTCCAAACTCTTCCAAAACCATTCCAAACTCTCACAACCTCTTCCCAACTCATCCAATGGACTTTAAACACATAAAAATTCATAACCAAAGGCCACATACCTCAAACCAGGGGTACTAAAATAAGTATGTAACATACTATACATTTACATTTAAGTCCTTGTAATATACATAGTATACTTGCCAAATCACATTTCACATTTAATTGAAAAATTGAAGCACTTAACTTAGGTGGGATAAGTACTGAGCAAACATGGTTCTTTACAATATTCAATTATCATTATAAAAAACCATTTAATATAGAAACACTTTCCCTTAGGAAGTTAAGGATAAGGAATGCCTAAATGATGGATCAAAGTTGTCAAAATACTAAAACATGATATATAGAATAACATCCTAGAAGTGATGAATGGAATCGTGGGAATAACCACTAACAACTAATCACATATTTGGAAAGATCATAACTATACAGTTTTAATGAATATAAAAATTTAATATAAATTCCATAAATAGAACCCAATCAAATCAGTGGGCCCCAAAAGATAATTCAAAACCAACCAACTTTAAGGGCGAGTTATAGTGCACCGACCATAGTATTGTATGTGTCTCATCCTCCGATGTTGGACCTTGATTTGGATTGGATTGGAGTAGATCTAAGAAAAGGATAAAAATTCGCATACCTTGATATCATGTTCAAGAACTATAGAGAAGGAGAACGGATCAAGAGGACTCGAGTACTTAATGGTGTGCATCCAATGTGATGAACAAAAGCTCGATTAGACCCCGAACGAAGGATGTCTCTTGATTCCTACCATGGATCTTCAAAGGGATCAAAAATGAGGGAAACATAGGTTAATACTACTGAAGAATAATATTAGGAAATAAATGGTGGTTTAATAGATCATTAAGGGAAATTTTGTAAAATTAAATAGAAAAATGGAATGTTCATGGTTTCTCCATACAGTTTGACGACCATTTGAAAATCATGCATGATTATCTGGGTAGAAGGGCACTTTTATAGTTGGTCTACTTGGCCATGTGCCAATTTTTCCAGGTGGCGCTTTTCAGAAATCCCCAATCCACACGGTTTACTCTAAATTGTGTTCTATGGTCATTTTTTCCAAAAAACAAGATGCATTCCGAGATCTGAATAAGCCCTCGACACCCCTAAAACCTTTACTAACTTATATGGAATCCAAATTAGGTCAAAAGTAAAGATTTAGACCAAAAATTAAAAGATACTTACCTGAGTGAAAATCCAGGTTCTTACAATCATGGTTCTAACATGAATTATAATTTCACGTAATGGATATTAATAAAATTTGATGTAATATTAATTGGAAAATTATATTGGGCACTGTGATAAAAAATCATTTAATGATGATGTAATACATAAATTTATACATCATAATCTTATAATAATGGCCTCTCAACCACGCGATATGACATATGATCAATGAATGTAAAGAAATATATATTATAAACCATCAACGCCCCACAAAAAATACATATTACAGATAATAAATTTCACTAAACTATCAAAAAATAAAAAATAGTTTACACATTCAACAAATTCAAAACATTGTTCGAGTCATGAGGCTTAATACTGAATCATGGGGAAATAACAAACCCCACTTCGAATAAAAACATTTCTAATGCAATCTATAAATATTTACTGATTAATACAATATATAATAAATATTTATTAATAATGTATACATATTTATATTTAATCATCTAAATAATAATGTCAATATTATTCTAGTCAATAGAATAAATATAATTGTAAGATTCATATGTTCACCACCACATATAATAAGGGTTATATATCTTAGTCAATATTGATATAAAGAGTGGTATATAAAATATAATAAAATAATTCATCCTGGTTTATAATGAAATGTGTGAAATAACTAAAGTAGATAACATTAGAGCTTCAAAAAAAGTAGGCAGTTAGGCCTATTAGTTTTTCACTGAGTTAATATTGAGTTAATTCTCAACCAACTCTTTTATAATGTTAACATATAATTGAAATAACACTACATTGGAATTTGGATGTAATATTTGAAATAAAACGGTATATCATTTTGTATTGGAAACATTTTTTTAACCAAAAATTTATAGAATTGGGGGAATAATATTTTCATAAAAATCCTATAGACACAAGTAATGTAAGATAAATAAATAAAAATGATCATGATGGATGGATAATTCATTCCAACTATAACTTATAGAAATAAATCATTTCTTACTTTTAAAAAAAAAATTGTGTCCCAAAAAACGTTAAAGGTAATTTCATTTAAAACATCATAATTAAAAAAATATATAATTAAAAATTCTGTAGTCATTATTTTAGTGAATATAAAAACTCTCATCATTTTTTGGAAAAATATTTATATTTCCATGAAAGTTTACAAAAAAAAGATCGTATGAGGTTACCTTTTTTGAAAATACTCTTTCAGTATTCTTTAGCACCAAAGATGGGAAAATAAAAATATACATTAAAAATAAAGAAATAAATGAAGTACATGAAAATATATTATTTTACGTAGATAAATAGTATAATAGTTCAAAATTGAAATTTAAACATAAATAATCTTATATTATAAGAGATTTTTAATCAATCCCATACGACATTGATTACATTTGAATCAAAATAATTTGAATGATATAAGTAATAATTTATCTGTGAACACCATAAATAAATGATAACCATGAGAAAATATTTTAAATATATAGTAGATAAACCATCTATAAAAAATTTATATTTACCTAATTTGAAACATATATCACCGATGAAAATTTTAGATATAAAACCATAACCTCATTCCATAACTCTAAACATATATAATCTAAATACCTTAATAATACAATTATATAAATTATAAATGTATATTTCAAAATTATTCATGTTAATTATATTATTCTTATTCTTTTTATTTTATTTATTTTCATGATCTTGGAGTCACTAAATCAGTTTTGTTTATCTTGGATATTTCGAGGCAATTTGAAACATAAACATTAAAACACCTCAAGTAGTTTGATAAATGTCATAGGGGTAATTGATCAACCATTTATAAATTAATAAAAATGTCATAGTTATAATGTTTATATATTCAACCTAATTTTAAAACCATTCTTGTAAGGTTCTTATGATAAATTATATGCATCATTTTTTATAACCCACTCCCACTAAATGTACCCCTTCACGACCAATAATGAAGGAAGATATATAATGACACCCAAGTCTCGACTCTTATAGGCACTGTGTTAATGACTAGAAATGAGGGTATAAAAACCACACAAATGGGAGACATTAACATCTAGAATAATAGGATCACAGTATTGGATGAAACAATGACAACAAAATGAGTGACATAATATGAAATTGAATAAAATTCAATCCCACAATGTATGTATAATTGTTAAAAAAAATAAAATTACCTATAAATAAGTACGAAACGGCAAGCTAATCCATTAACACAGAAACATCTCTAAAGAATACTCTAGAAATTTCCTATATGGCCTATGATTTCAACCTAAAAACTTCAAAACATGATAAACATACATAGGTTGAGTATATTTTTATACTTGTTAGGATGATACCTAAATTCACTCATGCACATATGAAAAAGATCATAGTAATGCATCCATGAGACAACAGTAGAACCGAAAAAATATATTCATGTCAACTAAATAATTACATTCTAACTCGTTCCCAAATAGAGAACCATGAATCCATTTATAATAGATTAATAAGATTAATATAGATAATGGTACAATACCGAATATTCCCATAAGGTTTTCTCTATCACACCACAAAGTCATATTCCCTGTCACCCCATCTCTTCCATACATCACATCACATCAAATCCACCCAAAGACACCTAGTCCATCAGATCACATCACATATCACCTAATGAGAGAAGGTTCATCACATCAAATGATATCTCAGCTTAAGAAACATGGGACATATATTCACATCACATGTCTGCTGAAGGAATATTATTATTTCATCACATTAGAACCATTACAAGAATTATAGAGTATCATGATCATGGAGGTCAACATACCCATTACATCCACTTATCAATGATGAATCCAAAATAATCATGCGTAACATATCATCAAAAAACCAAAAATTATTCAATTTAGACTTCAATCTATCATAACCCAAGCATATCTTACTTTCCTAACTTAGAGAGTGAGTTAGAGAGGGTAACCGACCATCTATCCAAACCATGAGGATATTGGGTAAGGAAACTCCAAATAATTTGGATGTCAGCATGGGGTGATCGAAGTGGGTGGGGTGTATATAGATATCTAAATGAACATAAAATGTATATATATAACTCCATAAACATTCCCAACATATGGGTTCACAATAAAAGCACTAACCATCTCACAACAATACAACTAGGCCTCACAACATTCGCCACATTTTTTAACACCTCTAAATGAAATAAATAATAAAACAATCTCTAAAACACAATCCTTATTTCATCACTTTTCTATCAATTTTATAAAATTATTATATTTTCCATTAAAATACAATTTCATTCATTATTCCCACTCAATTATCATTTTACAACAACTGCATTTAACCACACATCCCATTTTATGTCAATGTTTCACTAACCATTCAACCCATTTCATTTTAATTCATTGTTTATATTTAATTACATAAATATCTAGGAAAATGGGTGAATTTAATACAATAGAATAGACTATCTCACATTCACATGCTAGTAAGAGATACACAACCACTCTTTCACAACTAATTCCACATCCTTATCATATCCACCAAAAAACTGCATATCATTATATCTGAAACATACAAACCACATATCATCACTTCCTCCATAATCTACATTCCCCCAACACAACCATATATCATCAAAATTGAATAAAACCACGCAATAGACATTCATATATCATTTATTCATAATCCCTTTTCAGATTTAGCGAGAAGTTTTCATCCCATTCCAACTCATCACTCAATGTAATTCTGAATGAAGCCACAAATATATGTGTTAAACCATTTTATAAACAAAAAACGAGTTCTTAGAAAATTCAATTTTTTTGTGATAAAAATTACACCGAAAGGTTTCTATAATCATAATAATCATAGTGTAACCCCCCCAAACCATAATTATATGAAATGCATCATGCCCATAGAATTCTAATATCAAAAATATCAAATATTTAAAATATTTTATTTTGTTAACCTTCCACTTTAAATTTTTATATTATCAATTTTCTATCATAATTAATATTTATTTTTTACCTTTGAAAACATGTTATATGGAATATCTCCTCCCATATGATTTCACTAAATGTGAATTGAAGCACCCTCTAACTCAAAAAAGTCCTTATAAACCACTACTAATGGATAAAGAAAAGGGAAGGACACCAATAGAAAACATAATGATAGATAAAAATTAATTAACCTTGAACACAAAAATAAGAACATCCTTCCCAAGTAATAGTACAGAAACATCTGATTTATCTTACAATATCCCTTCCCACAACGAAGAAACATGGAGAAAATAAGGTATGTACAAGGAGAAAATGCACATAAAACCATTCAGTTCAATCCACCAAGGATGAGGTTGAAAACCAATGATTAGGGACTAGAGTACATCTAGTGGGGGCACTTGGATCACCCATGACATAATAGAAATGTTACTAAAGTGATATAGTATGACAATATCTAAGAATTTATACCTTCTCCGTTGAACATAAGACCATGACACAGACCACGAAAATAGACCAAAAATTTTCTAGATAAACAAAGTAATATGAAGCAACCCAAATCACCATGCCACAACTGGCCTTCCAATTAAATGTTTGAGATTTCAGTTATCTCCATCCCATATATGTAATAATATGGGAAAATTCCACCATGAATCCAAGAACACTACACTACTAGACTCCAAAAACTAGTAAGGAGATATGGAACAACCATATATATTATGAAGTTGGACCCAAAATTAAAAAGGGGAATACATCATAAACCATGCATATAGAACAAAACTCCTAAAAATAATTGTTTTAAAAAACCCTATTATTGACTTAATGAAATTGTTAGATGAACATTACCAAAAATTTAGATTTTTTCATAGCTGTAACAACACATTAGGGACTCCTTTATACCACATCCAACCCCTCTAAATCCATAGAAAATAAAATCCTTTGTAAAAACTGAACTCTTTATTCCATTGTATCCACTATTACGGCACAAAACACAACTCCATTCCATAAAATGCATTATGGATGGATTTTATATCATGATCCTTATTTTCCCTTATAACCCCCTTGCAACATCCTCTATAATCCACCACCTCTCTAATTCATAGAAGTTAATGTGTTGGAAGGTCTGAACCATTACAACTAGTATCACTTATATTATACTACCCCTCAAGAATCATAACCCACTTACAGAAAAAAGGGAAAGATGAATGAAAAATAATCCCGTGAGAAACATCTCAAGAATATCATTACAACCAAAAAAACCACCAGCCAAACTCATACCCTAATGAAAACATTCACAAAAAATTTTACTCATTCAAATCACCAAAGAAAATTACTATCATCTCCACTAAGAATAACATCACACAATTGCATACTATCCCAAAACCACATCACTTAGCCATAACCATCTTAAAAACCTCCACAACCTCAACACATTCCAAACCAATTATTACCACTATTATATACTAAAATATTCATGAATATATGTAAAATAATTCCATCTCTCAGGTCATGATATTATCCTTTATGAGTATAAAAGACTCACCAATAAGGTTTTATTCACGTAAATGTATAATAAATACTGATCATGAAATAGGTTGTCCCTTTTTCTATTCTCAAAGATTTAATCACACATCACACATAATTATAAAAGAACATGTCATAACCAAAAAGACCCAAATAAAACTTCCCCCGAATAAGAATATATCAAGTAAAAACTCAAGAAAATTGTGGGTATTGTTCCTGCATCTATGTATCAAACTACTAAGTACTCTCTATTGGGCCTCCATACCTCCAAAACACTCAGTAAAACTGAATTTTCCATCCATGAATCACAATATCTACACAATCCTAGATCTCCCCTAGCTACTCTAAGAATGTTATTCCATCCTAGATAACCAACTATCCCTATTCAATGACATGTGATTCATCATGAAGATACCATTTGAGATGAGATACATGGGAGCCATCATGAATAGAGTCTTACCATGGTGGAAGAGACAAATAGTAAGATACATTTCCAACATATACCAACACCTAAAAATTCATAAAAAATTAGGGAATGATATTTCTCTCCTATGAAACACCTTATTCCCATGAATAGGGGAGACTCTCGAGAACATATTTCCAACAACCGTAAACTCAAAGGGACTCCTCTTATTATTGGAAGATGATTTATACCACCCATTTACTTGTTTATTCCCTTAATAAACAATATAAAACTTTTCTATCAGTATCATCACCACATTGGGAATGAGATTTGTGATTCCCAAACTCCCCCCAACCAACATAATGTAAAATTGCATGGACTCCCATACAATTACTCAAATCGGTATATTAAAATTCTTCAAAGAATTTAATTTTCTAGGAATACTAAACAAAAGGATTTTTCTTTTCACATGATTTGTCAAAGGCTATGATACATTCCCATAACATATCCTCCAACTTCTTTATAGTACACTCCATCATTGTGCCTATATATGGGTGGAAAGTAGTTTATATGAATAACTTAGTTCCAAATTCATGAAACCATCCCCTCTAAATTTATGGGGTAAAAAAGAATCCTGATTTGAGGAAATAATCCACAAGACATTACTCATCCACACCACATCTTATTCATACCTCTTTAATAAAACACCTACAATGAATAACTCCATGATCACTTGGATTTGAGTTGATTTTGTCAATTGATCCATGATGACCATGAAACAGTAAGAACCTCCATAAGATCAAGGTAACCATATGAAAAATTAAATTGATATGATGTATCATTTAATATCAAACACATATAAATGTTTCAAAAACCCACCAGGATCGTTTTTTAGACTTTATTTCTAGAAAACCAAACACCAAGCCACAAACTCTTCCACATGTAATTTTATTCCAAGACACCAAAAATGTATCCTCATGTTATTGAAAATATTATATACTCCCAGGTGTACCATCAATGAAATTATATGAAATTCTTCTAGGAATCCCCCAAGAATCACTATTAGAACAAACATACTCCCCTAGAACAACACATGGTTCTGACAATTCTACAACCATACCTCCTGAACATTATCATAGATAAGACTATCAAGAAAATCACCTTGACCCCCAATTATCCTCCTAAAACTCCTCCACCATGTAAATAATATATATATATATATATATATTTATTTATATTCATTCAAATTTGATATAATAAAACTCCCCTATCGACAACCATTTCATTTACATGAAGGGATACAAACTCTTACATCACACTCCATGTATCTTTTGACTCCTGAACAACATCCTTCCATGACATCCGAAAAAAATAGTTGACCAAAAAATTTCACTTCCCTATGGTATAGTATACCTCAAATTCATATTATTTATGAAACTCCATCCAACTACACTAATTAGATTTAGATCGTGATGAGAAAATATAATCCTCTAAATCATGTGATGTATAACGAAAATAAAGAACTCCCTAATAAGGTAATTCTTCCACATATTCAATAGACACAAAACTATTGATATCTTCATTTTATAAAATAAAAAATGAAGTTTATATGATAATAACTATCTAGACTCATTATTGAGAACTAGTTTTCACTATATGAAGATGCATACTAAGATTAGATGGGAGGTTTCATAGAACTCCTAAAACATCAACTATTCCATTTTAATTATGGAACTTAAGAAATAATCAATCTATATAATAAGTACAACAATGATTCCTAACACAGATCATTACAAATAAAATCATTGCATCTCATGATAAATTCTTTCAATGGGTCACTATCTATGATAAATATGATACAAAAATCTCATAATATCCCACGCTAATGAGAAAACTATGAACATTCACCTAATTTTTTGGTTCTTTATAACGAACATCATCATTTATACTTTACAGTTAAAAAACCACAAACTAACTAAACACCACATACATGATAAAATTCAAAACTCGTGTCTAGAACATACACACGAAATTCTTTCTACTTCATTAGAGTAATTGTGTAACTTTTGAGATAGATCTGACATGATCGGCATACTCACACACTAACATCAACTAGATCAATATGTCATTGATGAACATGACTATGAAATGGACTTGGAATTAAAGGAACACAATGGCTATCAAACCCCTTAACACAACTGATTATTTTTTTATACAAATTGATTCACAAAGAATTCAAATTGGTGTTACCTATATTTTAGGGAAGTATTTGATATATGATCCTCCTTCATTATCAATGGGTGATTCCTATAGAGTAAGTCGATCATAGGGTAGAAACATGTCCAATTAAAACTAATCAAATATATAATTTATCCTTAGAATAGATTAATTATTTTTTTTTCATTACATGAATCAACATTAGTTAGTCTATAAAAACATGTAATTCTATATGCCTTCCTGTTGAATGAATCTAGGGAACCAGATAATGACATAGAAGGATCGATGGAACCCTTCTAAAAATATTTTCTCTCTAAACCATCGACCCATAAAACCTAGAATGTTCCATCCGATAAGGATCCATTAGAATAACAGAAGCACTAAGATATATGTCTATCCAATAATCATTATCGCATCAACGGGTTACCCTCAGAAACTCCATTATAAAAACATTATAAAACTCCTTATTAAGATTGCGAGCCTCCACCATCCTAGTGACCATTGTTTTTAAATAAAACACATCCATCAATGAATAAATGGGATCTAAATATATACTACCCGATGTAAAACAATGTATTCCAATGATAACTACATGTTGTTCATCTACTTCCAATAACACACCTCTCCCCCAGAATCATCTGAAACAAATAAAAATAGAATAGAACTAATAGATTCCATGAATTACACTATATTACTACATATATAGAAAGAATAGATCACCACATGACTAATGTGGCCCCATCATTAATCTACACAGTTGACACCCATCTATTAAGATAGTATGGCCTACTACTATGATAGTCAACACAAGATGAATGAAAATACTATTTACATATAACCCTAGAGAATATAATAGCATTGGTGAATTAAGAGAGTTTGAATATTCCAAATAAAACAATGTAGTTATAAGTGTTAATGATAAATTGGTCATACTAGTAATAATATTTGGCACCTTTCTACTAAAATCTCAACTGCATGATACGGACCACACCCAGATACTCTTCCTCTCTACTGATTGAGAACACCAAAACCACACATTGTCTATGGATCTTTGAGATGATAAATAATTAGATGCTGGAATATACCTTCCCTATCTCCTCTCAGTGGAGCATAATCCTATTGTCCCAACTACTACAATTTTCTCACTGGAAGCTACTATTAAGGTTGATATTGAACCTATCCACATATAGCATACTACTCTCAAATAAACATTAGGAACTAATCCATATTATTTCAATGAACACCATACACAAAACATGTTAATCCAAATCCCATAAAAATAATAGGTACCACTTTACCTATAAAGGCCAAAAAAGAATTTTGTTGTGGTCAACTCACATATGTTTGAATCCTTGAATAAATTGGAATTAAAACCCTATAACTGGAATAATTTCTTCTCATGGAACATAATTGGTTCCTCACTACATGAAATTCTCCTCATGAGTGCACATTATTCATAGCCTTTTCTATATTTTGAACCTCTGGACATGTTGTTAATATAAACGGAGTAACAATATAATTTATAAATGGATATGGTTACTCTTCAATATGAATCACATAGGAATCCCCATAAATAAAATAATCAATTGGGGAGGAAATAGGTACTAGAACATGATTCCCATATCCTACCCATACATACACCGCAAATAAAGATATAGAAACCTTGTCCTCTTCACTTACATTATTATTGATGAATGGAACCCTTCTGAGAACACTTTTTAATAGTTGACCCATGAAAATATCCCTTCCTCACCCACATAATTATAGAATATACCATTATCATGTAGAATCACACATTTGAAAAACTACAAATGGGACCCAATATACTACTGGGTATCAGATCAAATTATAGGTGGTCTGTAGCTTCTCTGACTAGCTCAATGTCTCGTGATTTGAAATAGTACCATCATATTTTTATAAAGCATTCTACTAAAAATAGAACAATGATTTCTACTACTGATCGTCCTATAAAATTAGATCAACCCTTCGATGATAAACTAGATCATCCTACTACACCACCACTAATTTAGCCACATGTGTTCGATCATTGGGAGAAATAGATGAAAGGGAAAAAATCCTTTCCTAATATTCAATGTATAGAATTTATTAACGATTTATTTTACTATTTTTAGCATAATTTACATTTTCTATAATCAATACAATTAAATCAAGACCAAAATTCAAACATGAGGCATGTACCTATCCTAAGTCTCTACCCTAAAACCATTTCCACCCCACCAAACGTTTCACTGTGCTAAGAGTCCTTTCATTTTGTCACATGGGCTAAAATTATATGCCTTAGATATTATTCCCTAGACTATTTCACATAACAATATCATAAATTTTCATTTCCATTAAAATCCATGCAATACTCACAATGCCAAACTCAAAACTCCAGCATATCCCTCAATAATCTTACAATACCACTCTTTCATGACCTGTACTTCCATAGGTACACCTATTTGGATGAAAATAATGGATGATAAATAATAAATCTTGAGTCCTTCCTCCAGTATCCCCCAAGTTGGTGCACAATAATGATAGTATAAAAATATAATAAATGGAAATAATTACCCTCTATATTAATAGTCTAGAGAGATTTGATAAAACAACTAAAATTAAATACGTTAAATAATCTAAACAAGGAAAAATAAAACATTCCATAATGTATGTATAAGGGAAAAAAATTCATGAAACACCAAATAAATAAGCCAAAGAAAATCTAATGCAGTGACATAGAAAAACTCAAATTCTAGAGTTAGAAGTTTCATGAATTGTCCATGAAGACCTCCTAGAAACGTGAAAATAGTGTTTATATGTGTGTGATGATAATAAAAGTACAATTTCATAGATCACACCTAATGTATAACTTTCACATGTGATAATAGTGAATCTTAATTCAATGGTAAAAGATCGATAGAACCAACAACACCAAAAAAGGTCGGCATACAAATCCCATCATCAATAACGAATTCTCACCAAATATTGTTTCGAATAATAATAAAATAATATAAATAATATAAATAAGGGTACCCCACACCGCTTTCCCACTAGGTTTACACCCTCATAACCCATCATCATAGGACCTAGTGCTCCCATATCTTCAGTATATCACATTAAATCTCATATCTCCCAAATAAACATCATCAATCAGGGAACTTCACATCCCTCTTGAAAACATATAAGCAATCAAATCACCTCACATCACCCACAACAACATATGGACCATCAAATATAATTAAAATACACTAGGGATATCACATAACATAAGGGACCATCAAATATCATTAATGGGGTATTATTATCACTCATCTAGAACACACATCATAACTACCCAACACATGATCTCAAATTAGAAGGGGGTTAGGAAAGCTAACCCATGTCTCCATAGATGGAGGATCCTGCTTCATATGAAGATCGAAAGACCACCAAAGAAGCATGTATCTGAAACCATTAAAACTGGGAGGAGAGCCTGCCCAGGCCTTGATGAGGTCTGCTTCTGATGCAAAGCGTATCATAATTTGACGGCTATCCAGGATACCCACAGTCACATTGTCCGGCAAGTCCCAAGCACCGAAGATGAATCTTTCAAATGCATCAACTGAGGGTCATCGCTGGTAAAATATGGAAACTAGGGTATGCTTCAAAAGATTAGATGATTATCAGAACTCTGCAGTCGAAATCTGTAGGTTAGGGCATCCTTCAAGAAAGTCTGGGACTTTCGATTCGAGTGCGATTTGAGGGAAACTGGGAAGGAAATCCAGATTTGAAAAAGGAATAAAAGATGATACCACTCTGTTGAAGGAAGCCGATGGTCCCTCTCTCAACATTGGGGAAGGGACCGACGCAGTGGCCGGTGTCTTCAACGAGAAGAACTAGGGTTCTTCGGGAGTGGTGGTCTTGCGGTCACTCTATTTTCAATCCCATTATATCTGTAAAGACACCAACATGCCAAAGCAAGGAGTGAGTAATAAACTCATTAGGTTTTCTCTAAATTACTTCCCTACACATGCCACTAGGATAAAAACATTAGCACATTTATATAATACAATTTATATAAAATAATCACAAGTACATCCATTTCAATAATCCGAACATTCCCTTACCAAGCCATCACACCCAAACCAAGCAACCAAGGGAAAGCCAACAAACATGCCACAAGATAATTCATCATTCACACACTAGCACAAAAAATTCCAACTTTTAAAGTAATGCACAACATACAACAAAAACAACCAAACGATGGAGCTTCCATCCAACCCGTTCACCCATTCACAACTAATGGATCTTCTCGTCCACTTATCCTTTGATGGTGGCCCTTCCAACCACTATCCATACCCTTTTTATAGTGTTACTTCTCTCCACTTCCACACAACATTCCCATCAAGACATAAACAAGCATATGACCCACCAAAGTCACAACAACATGCAATCAACTAATTCCATCGCATACCAATCCACTTAAATAAATCATCCATTTATTGAAAACCATTTTCCATGCCAAACAACATTTCAATAATGACAAAAACTTTATTCAAAAACATTTTCCATCACCCATTCTCCCAAATCAATCTCAAAAACCCATTTTAAAATCTTTTTTTTTAAAATCCACAACAATATAATTTCAACATAAAATCCAATTTTCCCCCGAAAATCCCCAAAACATCACCAATGGGATATTCAACCAATTTGGCCCAAAAATCACAATTAATTTCAAGCACAACAAATTAATTGTAATCAAACACCACTAGTTCTAACCAAGTGGAGTCGAGAGATAAGCCACCTACCTTTAGGGTTCCTGAGAAATCGACCCACGAGCAATCGTTCCTCAAATATGGAAAAACACCACTGAAACCTCTCTAGATCCCTTTACCTAACATTTACAAGCCTTAAAATCATCATCCAAGGCAACCACAACCCGATATCTACACACAAAAAGTGTAGATCTAGAAAGGCAAGAAACATAGGGATGTAGATCTAGAGAAAAACGCAAGGAAACCAAGAGGAGAGACTTACCCGGGTGAAACCAACTTCAAAACACCAAGGAACCTCTCAAAATGCTTCCAAACTGAGTGGGAGGTCCCCTAAAACCCTTGAAAACTGAAGAACCCAAGTGAGGATCGAGTGGGAGGAAGTTTGGAATGGAATGAGGTAAGCCCGAGTGAGCCCGAATTTTAAAACCCTATATTAAGTGGCCGCACTGTTAGTCTGCACGGTTTGACAAACCCTACGCTAACCATGTGCACGCTACTACCTCGAGAGCAAGGGTTCGCACTGTTTCCTTGAATGGTTTCGAAAACCATGCACAGGCCGTGCGAAGTCTACTGTCTCCCCCTGCACGGTTTCCTCGAGCATCCGCACAGTTTCCCCTAACCGTGCTCAAATCATGCTCCCTATTCAATGCCTCCAAACTCATCCAAAACCATTCCAAACTCTCACAACCTCATTCCAACTCATCCAATGGACATTAAACACATAAAAATTCATAACCAAAGTCCAAATACCTCAAACTAGGGGTACTAAAATAAGTATGTAACATACTATACATTTACATTTAAGTCCTTGTAATATACTTAGTATAGTTTCCAAATCACAGTTTACATTTTATGGAAAAATTGAATCACTTAACTTAGGCGGGTCAAGTACTGAGCATACATGGTACTTTAAAATATTCAATTATCATTATAAAAAACCATTTAATATAGAAACACTTTCCCTTAGGAAGGTAAGGATAAGGAATGCCTAAACGATGGCTCAAAGTTGTCAAAATACTAAAACATGATATATAGAATAACATCCGAGATGTGATGAATGGAGTTTTGGGAATAACCACTAACAACTAATCACATATTTGGAAAGAGCATAACCATACAATTTTAATGAATATAAAAATTGAATATAAATTCCATAAACAGAACCCGATGAAATTAGTTGGCCCCAAAAGATAATTCAAAATCAACTAACTTTAAAGGTGAGTTATAGTGCACCCACCATAGTATTGTATGTGTCTCATCCTCCGATGTTGGACCTTGATTTAGCTTGGATCAGAGTAGATCTAAGAAAAACTAAAAAAATTGCATACCTTGATATCATGTTCAAGAGATATAGAGATGGAGAATAGATCAAGAGGACTCGAGTACTTAATGTTGTGCATCCAATGTGATGAACAGAAGCTCGATTAGACCCCGAACGAAGGATATCTTTTGATTCCAACCTTGGATCTTCAAAGGGATCCAAAATGAGAGAAACATAGGTTAATAATATTGAAGAATAATATTAGGAAATAAATGGTGGTTTAATATATCATTAAGGGAAATTTTTTATAATTAAATAGAAAAATGGAATGTGAATGGTTTCTCCATATAGTTTGACAAACATTTGAAAATCATGCATGATTATCTGGGTAGAAGGGCACTTTCATAGTTGGTCTGCTTGGCCATGTGCCAATTTTACATGGTGTCGCTATTCAGAAATCCCCAATCCACACTGTTTACTCTAAATTGTGTTCTATGGTCATTTTTTCCAAAAAACAAGATGCATTCTGATATCCGAACAAGCCCTGGACACCCCTCAAACCTTTACTAACTGATATGGAATCCATATTAGGTCCAAAGTAACGATTTAGACGAAAAATTAAAAGATCCATACCTGAGTGAAAATCCAGGTTCTTACAATCATGGTTCTAACATGAATTATAATTTCATGTAATGGATATTAATATAATTTGATGTAATATTAATTTGAAAATTATATTGGGCACTGTGATAAAAAATCATTTAATGATGATGTAATACATAAATTTATACATCGTAATATTATAATAATGGCCTCTCAACCACGCGATAAGACATATGATCAATGAATCTAAAGAAATATATATTATAAACCATCAATGCCCCACAAAAAATAAATATTACAGACAATAAATTTCACTAAACTATCAAACAATAAAAAATAGTTTACACATTCAACAAATTCAAAACATTGTTCGAGTCATGAGGCTTAATAATGAATCATGGGGAAATAACAAACCCCACTTCGTATAAAAACGTTTCTAATGCAATCTATAAATATTTACTGATTAATACAATATATAATAAATATTTATTAATAATGTATAAATATTTATATTTAATCATCTAAATAATAATGTCAACATTATTCTAGTCAATAGAATAAATATAATTGTAATATTCATATGTTCACCACCACATATAATAAGGGTTATATATATTAGTCAATATGGATACGAAGAG
Organism: Viscum album; assembly: GCA_963277665.1. Classification (NCBI taxonomy): domain Eukaryota; kingdom Viridiplantae; phylum Streptophyta; class Magnoliopsida; order Santalales; family Viscaceae; genus Viscum; species Viscum album. The sequence continues at coordinate 1,239,647,440 of OY728143.1, forward strand.
TGGTATATAAAATATAATAAAATAATTCATCCTGGTTTATAATTAAATGTGCGAATTAACTAAAGTATATAACATTAGTGCTTCAAAAAAAGTATGCAGTTAGGCTTATCAGTTTTTCACTGAGTGAGTATTGAGTTAATTCTCAACCAACTCTTTTATAATGTTAACATATAATTGAAATAATATTACATTGGAATTTGGATGTAATATTGGAAACAAAACGGTATATCATTTTGTATTGAAAACATTTTTTTAACCAAAAATTTATAGAATTGGGGGAATAATATTTTCCTAGAAATACTATAGACACAAGTAATGTAAGATAAATAAATAAAAATGATCATGATCTATAGATAATTCATTCCAACTATAACTTATAGAAACAAATCATTTCTTACTATAAAAAAAAATCAATTGTGTCCCAAAAAACGTTAAAGGAAATTTCATTTAAAACATCATAATTAAAAAAGAATAGAATTAAAAATTCCATAGTCATTATTTTAGTGAATATAAAACCTCTCATCATTTTTTGGAAAAATATTTATATGTCCATGAAAGTTTCCAAACAAAAAAGATGGTATGAGGTTACCTTTTGTGAAAATACTCTTTAATTATTTTTTAGGACCAATGATGGGAAAATGAAAATATACATTAAAAATATAGAAATAAATTTAGTAGATTAAAATATATTATTTTACGTAGATAAATAGTATAATAGTTCAAAATTGAAATTTAAACATAAATAATCATATGTTATAAGATATTTTTAATCAATCCCATACGACATTGATTACATTTGAATCAAAATAATTTGAATGATATAAGTTATAATTGATCTGTGAACGCCATAAATAAAATGATAACCATGATAAAATATTTTAATTATATAGTAGATAAACCATCTATAAAAAATTTATATTTACCTAATTTGAAACATATATCACCGATGAAAATTTTAGATATATAACCATAACCTCATTCCCTAACTCTCCACATATATCATCTAAAGTCCTAAATAATACAATTATATAAATTATAAATGTATATTAAAAAATTATTCATGTTAATTATATTATTCTTATTCCTTTTATTTTATTTATTTTGATGATCTGTGAGTTACTAAATCAGTTATGTTTATGTTGGATATTTCGAAGCAATTTGGAACATAAACATTAAAACACCTCAGGTAGTTTGATAAATGTAAAAGGGGTAATTGTTCAACCATTTACAAATTAATAAAAATGTCATAGTTATAATGTTTATATATTCAACCTACTTTTAAAACCATTCTTGTAAGGTTCTTATGATAAATTATATGCATCATTTTTTATAACCCACTCCCACTAAATGTACCCCTTCACGACCAATAATGAAGGAAGATATATAATGACCCCCAAGTATCGACTCTTATAGGTCCTGTGTTAATGACTATAAATGAGGGTATAAAAACCACACAAATGGGAGACATTAACATCTATAATAAGAGGATAACAGGATTGGATGAAACAATTACAATAAAATGGGTGACATAATATGAAATTGAATAAAATATAATCCCACAATGTATGTATAATTGTTAAAAAATAAAATTACCTATAAATAAGTACGAAAACGGAAAGCTAATCCATTAACATAGTAACAGCTCCAAAGAATACTCTAGAAATTTCCTATACGACTTATGACTTCAACCTAAAAACTTAAAAACATGATTAACATACATAGGCTGAGTATATTTTTATACTTGTTAGGATGATACATAAATTCACTCATGCACGTGTGAAAAAGATCATAGTAATTCATCCATGAGACAATAGTAGAACCGAAAAAATATATTCTTGTCAACTAAATAATTCCATTCTAACTCTTTCCCAAATAACGAACCATGAATCCATTTATAATAGTGTAATAAGATTAATATAGATAATGGTACAATACCGAATTTTCCCATAAGGATGTCTCTATCACACCACAAAGGCATATTCCCTGTCACCCCCATCTCTTCCATACATCACATCACATCAAATCCTCCCAAAGACACCTAGTCCATCAGATCACATCACATATCACCTAATGAGAGAAGGTTCATCACATCAATGGATATCTCATCTTAAGAAACATGGGACATATATTCACCTCACATGTCTATTGAAGGAATATTATTATTTCATCACATCAGAACCATTACAAGAATTATAGAGTATCATGATCATGGAGGTCAACATACCCATTACATCCACTTATCAATGATGAATCCAAAATAATCATGCATAACATATCATCAAAACACCAAAAATTATTTAATCTAGACTTCTATCTATCATAATCCATGCATATCTTACTTTCCTAATTTAGAGAGAGAGGTAGAGTGGGTAACCGACCATCTATCCAAACCATGAGGATATTGGGTAAGGAAACTCCAAATAATTTGGATGTCAGCATGGGGTGATCGAAGTGGGTGGGATGTATATAGATATCTAAATGAACATAAAATGTATATATATAACTCCACACACATTACATACATATGGGTTCACAATACAATAACTAACCATCTCACAACAATACAACTAGGCCTCACAACATTGGACACATTTTTTAACACCTCTAAATGAAAGTCATAATACAACAATCTCTAAAACACAAGCCTTATTTCAGCACTTTTCTATCAATTTTATAAAAATATTATATTTTCCATTAAAATACAATTTCATTCATTATTCCCACTAAATTATCATTTAAAAACAACGGAATTTAACCACACATCCCATTTTATGTAAATTTTTCACTAACCATTCAACCAATTTCATTTTAATTCATTGTTTATATTTAATTACATAAATATCTAGGAAAATGGGAGAATTTAGTACAATAGAATATACTATCTCACATTCACATGCTAGTAAGAGCTACACAACCACTCTTTCACAACTAATTCCACATCCTTATCATATCCACCGAAAAACTGCATATCATTATACCTGAAACATACAAACCACATCTCATCACTTCCTCCCTAATCTGAATTCCCACAACACAACCATATATCACCAAAATTAAATAAAACCACACAATAGACATTCATATATCATTTATTTATAATCCCTTTTCATATTTAGTGAGAAGTTTTCATCCCATTCCAACTCATCACTCAATGTAATTCTGAATGAAGCCACAAATTTATGTGTTAAACCATTTTCCAAACTAGATATGAGTTCATAGAAAATTCAATTTTTTGGTGATAAAAAATACACCACAAGGTTTCCATAATCATAATAATCATAGTTTAACCACCCCCCCCCAACAACCATAATTATATGAAATGCATCATGCCCATACAATTCTAATATAAACAATATCGAATATTTAAAGTGTTTTATTTTCTTTAACCTTCCACTTTCAATTTTTAAATTATCAATTTTCTATCATAATTAATATGTATTTTTTACCTTTGAAAACATGTTATATGGAATATATCCTCCAATATGATTTCACTAAATGTGAATTGAAGTACCCTCTAACTCAAAAAAGTCCTTATAAACAACTACTAATGGATAAAGAATAGGGAAGGACACCACTAGAAAACATAATGATAGATAAAAATTAATTAACCTTAAACACAAAAATAAGAACATCCTTACCAAGTAATAGTACAAAACCTTCCAATTTATCTTATAATATCCCTTCCCACAATGAAGAAACATGGAGAAAATAAGCTATGGACAAGGATAAAATGCACATAAACCCATTCAGTTCAATCCACCAAGGATGATGTTGAAAACCAATGATTAGGGACTAGAGTAAATCTAGTGGGGGAACTTGGATCACCCATGACATAATAGAAATGTTAGTAAAGTGATCTAGTATGAAAATATCTAAGAATTTATACCTTCTCCGTTGAACATAAGACCATGACAGAGACCACGAAACTAGTCCAAAAAATTGCTAGATAAACAAAGTAATATGAAGCAACCCAAATCACCATGCCACAACTAGACTTCCAATTACATGTTTAAGATTTCAGTTATCTCCATCCCATATATGTAATAATATGGGAAAATTCCACCATGAATCCAAGAACACTACACTACTAGACTCTAAAATCTATGAAGGAGATATGGAAAAACCATATCTATTATGAAGTTGGACCCAAAATTAAAAAGGGTCTTACATCATAAACCATTCATATAGAACAAAACTCCTAAAAATAATTGTTTAAAAAACTCTATTATTGACTTTATGAAATTGTTAGATGAACATTACCAAAAATTTAGATTTTTTCATAGTTGTAACAACACATTAGGGACTCCTTTAAACCACATCCATCCCCTCTACATCCGTAGAAAATTAATTCATTTGTAAAACCTACACTCTTTATTCCATTGTATCCATTATTATAGCACAAAACACAACTCCATTCCATATAATGAATTCTGGATGGATTTTATATCATGATCCTTATTTTCCATTATAACACCCTTGAAACATCCTCTATAATCCACCACCTCTATAATTCATAGAAGTTAATGTGTTGAAAGGTATGAACCATTACAACTAGTATCACTTAAATTATACTACCCCTCAAGAATCATAACCCACTTATAGAAAAAAGGGAAAGATGAATGAAACATAATCCCATGAGAAACATCTCAAGAATATCATTACAAACAAAAAAACCACTAGCCAAACTCATTCCCCTAATGAAAACATTCACAAGAAATTTTACACATTCAAATCACCAAATAACATTACTATCATCTCCAATAAGAATAACATCACACAATTGCATACTATCCCAAAACCACATCCCTTAGACCTAACCATCTTAATAACCTCCACATCCTCCACACATTCCAAAACAATTGTTATCACTATTATATGATAAAATATTCATGAATATATGTCAATTAATGCCATCTCTCAGGTCAAGATATTATCCTTTATGAGTATAAAAGACTCACCAATATGGTTTTATTCATGTAAATGTATAATAAATATTGATCATGAAATAGGTTGTCCCTTTTTTTATTCTCAATGATTTAATAGCACAACACACATCATTATAAAAGAACATGTCATAACCAAAAAGACCCAAATAAAACTTCCCCAGAATAATAATATATCAAGTAAAAACTCAAGAAAAATGTTGGTATTGTTCCTGCATCTATGTATCAAACTACCAAGTACTCTCCATTGTGCCTCCATACCTCCAAAACACTCAGTAAAAATGAATTTTCTATCCACGAATCACAATATATTAACAATCCTAGATCTCCCCTAGCTACTCTAAGAATGTTATTCCATCCTAGATAACCAGCTATCCCTATTCAGTGACATGTGATTCATTATGAAGATACCATTTGAGATGAGATACATGGTAGCCATCATGAATAGAGTCTTACCATGGTGGAAGAGACAAACAATAAGATACATTTCCAACATATACCAAAACCTAAAAATTCATAAAAAATTAGGGAATGATATTTCTCCCCTATGAAACACCTTATTCCCATGAATAGGCGAGACTCTCGAGAACATATTTCCAACAACCGTAAACTCAAAGGGACTCCTATTATTATTGGAAGATGATTTATACCACCCATTTACTTGTTTATTCCCTTAATAAACATTATAAAACTTCTCTATCAGTATCATCACCACATTGGGAATGAGATTTGTGATTCCCAAACTCCCCCCAACCAACATAATGTAAAATTTCATGGCCTCCCATACAATTCCTCAAATGGGTATATTAGAATTCTTGAATGAATTTAATTTTCTAGGAATACTAAATAAAAATATTTTTCTTTTCACATGAAATTTCAAAGGCTATGATATATTCCCATAACATATCCTCCAACTTCTTTATATTACACTCCATATACATGCCCATATATTTGTGGAAAGTTGTTTATATTAATAGCTTGGTTCCGAATTCATGAAACCATCCCCTCTAAATTTATGGGGTAAAAAAGAATCCTGATTTGAGGAAATCATCCACAGGACATTACTCATCCACACCACCTCTTATGTATACCTCCTTAATAAAACACCTACGATGATTAACTCCATGATCACTAGGATTTGAGTTGATTTTTTCAACTGATCCATGATGACCATGAAACGGTAAGAACCTCCCTAAGATCAAGGTAACCATATGAAAAATTCAATTGATATAATGTATCATTTAATATAAAACACATAAAAATGTTTCAAAAACCCACCAGGATTTTTTTTATACTTTACTTGCTAGAAAACCAAACACCAAGCCACAAACTCTTCCACATCTAATTTCACTTCCCTATGGTATAGTATACCTCAGATTCATATTCTTTATGAAACTCCACCCAACTACACTAATTAAGATTTAGATCATGATGAGAAAATATAATCCTCTAAATCATGTGATGTATAAAGAAAATAAAGAACTCCCCAATAAGGTATTTCTTACACATATTCAATAGACACAAAACTATTGATATCTTCACTTTATAAAATAAAAAATGATGTTTATAGGCTAATAACTACCTAGACTAATTATTGAGAACCATTTTTCACTATATGCAGATGCATCCTAAGATTAGATGGGAGGTTTCATAGAACTCCTAAAACATAAACTATTCCATTATAACTATGGATCTTAAGTAGTAATCAATCTACATTATAAGTACAACAATGATTCCTAACACTGATCATTACAAATAAAATCATTGCATCTCATGATAAATTCTTTCAATGGGTCACTATTTATGATAAATATGATACAAAAATCTCATAATATTCCACGCTAATGAGAAAACTATGAATATTCACCTAATTTTTGGGTGCTTTATATGGAACATCATCATTTATATTTTACAGTTACAAAACAAAAAACTAATTAAACACCACATACATGATAAAATTCAACACTCGTGTCTAGAACATACATACGGAATCCTTTCTACTACATTAGAGTAATTGGGTAACTTTTGAGATAGATCTGAGATGATCGACATACTCACACACTAACATCGACTAGATCAATTGTCATTGATGAACGTGGCTATGAATTGGTCTTGGAATTACAGGAACACAAGGGCTATCAAACCCCTTAACACAACAGATTATTTTTTTATAAAAATAGATTCACCAAGAATTCAAATTGGTGTTAGCTATATTTCAGGGAAGTATTTCATATATGATCCCCCTTCATTATCAATGGGTGATTCCTATAGAGTAGGTCAATCATAGGGTAGAAACTTGTCTAACTAAAACAGATCAAATATATAATTGATCCTTAGAATAGATTGATTATATTTCAACATTACATGAATCAACCTTCGTTATTCTATAAAAACATATAATTCTATATGCCTTCCAGGTGAATGAATATAGGGAACCCGATAATGACATAGAAGGATAGATGGAACCCTTCTAAAAATATTTTCTATCTAAACCATCGACCCATAAAACCTAGAATGTTCCATCCGATAAGGATCCATTAGAATAACAGAAGCACTAATATATATGTCTATCCAATAATCATTATCGCATCAAGGGGTTACCCTCAGAAACTCCATTATAAAAACATTCTAAAACACCTTAGTAAGATTGGGAGCCTCCACCAACCTAGTGACCATTGTTTTTAAATAAAACACATCCATCAATGAATAAATGGGATCTAAATATATACTTCCTAATGTAAAACAATGTATTCCAATGATAACTACATGTTGTTCATATACATCCAAGAACACACCTCTCCCCCAGAAGCATCTGAAACAAATAAAAATAGAATAGAACTAATAGATTCCATGAATTACACTATATGACTACATATATAGAAATAATAGATCACCACATGACTAATGTGGCCCCATCATTAATCTACACACTTGAAACCCATCTATTAAGATAGTATGGCCTACTACTATCATAGTCAGCACAAGATGAATGAAAATACTATTTACATATAACCCTAGAGAATGTAATAGAATGGGTTAATTAAGAGAGTTTTAATATTCCAAATCAAACAATGTAGTTATAAGTTTTAATGATAAACTGGTCATACTAGTAATAATATTTGGCACCTTTCTACTAAAATATCAACTTCATGATACGGACCACACCCAGATACTCTTCCTCTCTACTGATTGAGAACTCCAAAACCACACATTGTCTATGGATCTTTGAGATGATAAATATTTAGAGGTTGGCATATACCTTCTCTATCTCCTCTCGGTGGAGCATAATCCTACTATCCCTAATACTAAAATTTTCTCACTGGAAGCTACTATTAAGGTTGATATTGAACCTATCCACATATAGCATACTACTCTCAATTAAACATTGGGAACTAATCCATATTATTTCCATGAACAACATACACAAAATATGTTAACCAAAATACCATAAAAATAATAGGCACCACTTTCCCTAGAAGGCCAATAAAGAATTTTGTTGTGGTCAACTCACATATGTTTGAATCCATGAATAAATTGGAATTAAACTCATATAACTGGAATCATTTCTTCTCATGGAACATAATTGGTTCCCCACTACATGAAATTCTCCTCATGAGTGCACATTATCAATAGCCTTTTCTATTTTTTGAACCTCCGGATATGTTGTTAATATAAAGGGAGTAACAATATAATTTATAAATGGATATAGTTACTCTTCAATATGACTCACATAGGACTCCCCATAAATAAAATGATCAATTGGGGAAGAAATAGGTCCTAGAACATGATTCCCATATCCTACCCATACATACACCCCAAATAAAGATATAGAAACCCTATCCTCTTCACTTACATTATTATTGATGAATGTAACCCTTCTAAGAACACTTTTTAATAGTTGTCCCATGAAAATATCCCTTCCCCACCCACCAAATTATAGCATATACCATTATCATGTAGAATCACACATTTGAAAAACTACAAATGGGACCCAATATACTACTGGGTATCAGATCAAATTATATGTGGTATGTGGCTTCTCTGACTAGCTCTATGTATCATGATTTGAAATAGTACCATCATATTTTGATAAAGCATTATACTAAAAATAGAACAATGATTTCTACTACTGATCGTCTTATAAAATTAGATCAACCCTTCGATGATAAACTAGATCATCCTACTACACCACCACTAATTGAGCCACATGTGTTCAATCATTGGGAGAAATAGATGAAAGGGAAAAAATAATTTTATAATATTCAATGTATAGAATTTATTAATGATTTATTTTACTATTTTTATCATATTTTACATTTTCTATAATCTATCCAATTAAATCAAGACCAAAATTCAACATGAGGCATGTATCAATCCTAAGTCTCTAGCCAAAAACCATTTCCACCCCACCAAACTTTTCACTGTGCTAATAGTCCTTTCATTTTTTCACGTGGGATAAAATTGTATGCCTTAGATATTATTTCCTAGACTATTTCACAAACAAATATCATAAATTTTCATTTCCATTAAAATCCATGCAATACTCACAAGGAAAAACTCAAAACTCCATGATATCCCTCAATAATATTACAATACCACTCTTTCATGACCGGTACTTCCATAGGTACACCTATTTGGATGAAAATAATGGAGGATAAATAATAGAGCTTTGAGCTTTCCTTCCGTATCCCCCAAGTTGGTGCACAATAATGAGGGTATAAAAATATCATAAATGGAAATAATTACCCTCTATATTAATAGTCTAGAGAGATTTGATAAAACAACTAAAATTAAATATGCTAAATAATCTAAACAAGGAAACATAAAACATTCGATAATGTATGTATAATGGAACAAAATTCAGGAAACTCCAAATAAATAAGCCAAAGAAAATCTAATGCAGTGACATAGAAAAAACTCAAATTCTAGAGTAAGAGGTTTAATGGATTGTCCATGAAGACCTCCTAGAAACCTGAAAATAGTCTTTATATGTGTGTGACGATAATAAAAGTACAATTTCTTAGATCACACCTATTGTATAACTTTCACATGTGATAATAGTGAGTCATAGTTCAATTGTAAAAGATCGATAGAACCAACAACACCAAAGAAGGTTGACATACAAATCCCATCATCAATAACGAATTGTCACCAAATATTGTTTCAAATTATAATAAAATATTATAAATAATATAAATAAGGGTACCCCACACCACTTTCCCACTAGGGTTACACCCTCATAACCCATCATCATAGGACCTAGTGCTCCAATATCTTCAGTATATCACATTAAATCTCATATCTCCCAAATAAACTTCATCAATCAGGGAACTTCACATCCCTCTTGAAAACATATAAGTAATCAAATCACCTCACATCACCCACAACAACATATGGACCATCAAATATCATTAAAATACACTAGGGATATCACATAACATAAGGGACCATCAAATATCATTATTGGGGTATTATTATCACTCATCTAGAACACACATCATTACTAGCCAACACATGATCTCAAATTGGAAGGGGGGTTAGGAAAGGTAACCCATGTCTCCATAGATGGAGGATCCTGCTTCATATGAAGATCGAAAGACCACCCAAGAAGCATGTATATGAAACCATTAAAATAGGGAGGAGAGCCTGTACAGGCCTTGATGAGTTCTGCTTCTGATGAAAAGCGTATCATAATTTGAAGGCTATCTAGGATGCCCACAGTCACCCTGTCCTACAAGACCCAAGCACCGAAGATGATTCTGTCGAACGCATCAACTGAGGGTCATCGCTGGTAAAATATGGCAAATAGGGTATGCTTCAAAATATTAGACGATTCACAAAACTCCACAGTCGAAATCTGTAGGTTAGGCCATCCTTCATGAAAGTATGGGACTTTCGATTCGAGTGCGATTTGAGGGAAATGGGGAAGAAAATCTAGATTTGAAAATGGAATAAAAGATAAGTCCACTCTATTGAAGGAAGCTGATGGTCCCTCTCTCAACAGTGGGGGAGGGACCGGCACAGTGGCTGGCATCGTCAAGGAGAAGAACTAGGGTTCTTCGGGAGGGGTGGTCTCGCGGTCACTCTATTTTCAATCCCATTATATCTGCAAAGACACCAATGTGCCAAAGCAAGGGGTGAGTACTAAACTCAGTATTTTTTCCCCAAATTACTTCCCTACACATGCCACTAGAATAAAACCATTAGTACATTTATAAAAAACAATTTATATAAAAGAATCACAAGTACATCCATTTCAATAATCCAAACATTCCCTTACCAAGACATCACACCCAAACCAAGCAACCAAGGGAAAGCCAAGAAACATGACACAAGCTATTTTATAATTCACACACTAGAACAACAATTTCAAAATTTTAAATTAATGCACAACATACAACAAAAACAACCAAACGATGGAGCTTCCATCCAACCCGTTCACCCATTCACAACTAATGGCTCTTCTCGTCCACTTATCCTTTGATGGTGGCCCTTCCATCCACTATCCATCCCCTTTTTATAGTGTTAATTCTCTCCACTTCCACACAACATTCCCATGAAGCCATAAAAAAGAATATGTCCCACCAAAGTCACAACAACATGCAATCAAAAAATTCCATCGCATACCAATCCACTTCAATAAATCTCCCATTTATTGAAAACCATTTTCCATGCCAATCCACATTTCAATAAATACAACATATTTATTGAAAACCATTTCCATCACCCATTTTCCAAAATCAATATCAAAACCCCATTTTAAAATCTCTGTTTTAAAATCCACAACAATAAAATTTCACCATAAAATCCATGTTTCCCACGAAAATCCACAAAACATCACTAAAGGGATATTCAACCAATTTGGACCAACAATCACAATTAATTTCAAGCACAAAAAATTAATTGTAATAAAACACCACTAGTTCTAACCAAGTGGAGTCAAGAGAAAAGCCACCTGCCTTTAGGGTTCCTGAGAAATCGACCCACGAGCAATCGTTCCTCAAATCTGGAGAACACACCACTGAAACCTCTCTAGATCCCCTTTACTAACATTCACAAGCCTTAAAATCATCATCCAAGGAAACCACAACCCTATATCTACACACAACAAGTGTAGATCTAGAAAGGAAAGAAACAGAGGGATGTAGATCTAGGGGAAAATGCAAGGAAACCATGAGGAGAGACTTAACCAGGAGAAACCACCTTCAAAACACCAAGGAACCTCTCAAAACTCTTCCAAAACAAGTGGGAGATCCCCTCCAACCCTTGAAAACTGAAGAACCCAAGTGAGGTTCAAGTGGGAGGAAGTTTGGAATGGAATGAGGTAAGCCCGAGTGAGCCCATGTTTTAAACCCCTATTTTAAGTGGCTGCACAGTTAGTCTGCATGGATTGGAAAACCCTGCGCTAACCATGCGCTTGCTACTGCCTCGGGAGAAAGGGTTCTCACGGTTGCCTTGCACGGTTTCGAAAACCATGCATAGGCCGTACGAAGCCTATTGTCTCCCCCTTCACGGTTTCCTCAAGCATCCGCACAGTTTCCCCTAACCGTGCACAAATTATTCTCCTTATTCAATCCCTCCAAACTCATCCAAAACCATTCCAAACTCTCACAACCTCTTCCCAACTCATCCAATAGACTTTAAACACATAAAAATTCATAACCAAAGGCCACATACCTCAAACCAGGGGTACTAAAATAAGTATGTAACATACTATACATTTACATTTATGTACTTGTAATATACTTAGTATACTTGCCAAATTATATTTCATATTTAATTGAAAAATTGAAGCACTTAACTTAGGCAGGTCAAGTAATAAGCATACATGGTACTTTAAAATATTCAATTATCATTATAAAAAACCATTTAATATAGAAACACTTTCCCTTAGGAAGGTAAGGATAAAGAATGCCTAAACGATGGCTCAAAGTTTTCAAAATACTAAAACATGGTATATAGAATAACATCCTAGAAGTGATGAATGAATTTGTAGGAATAACCACTAACAACTAATCACATATTTGGAAAGAGCATAACCATACAGTTTTAATGAATATAAAAATTGAATATAAATTCCATAAACAGAACCTAATGAAATCATTGGTCCCCAAAAGATAATTCAAAATCAACTAACTTTAAGGGTGAGTTATAGTGCACCCACCATAGTATTGTATGTGTCACCTCCTCCGATGTTGGACCTTGATTTGGCTTGGATCAGAGTAGATCTAAGAAAAAGAGAAAAATTCGCATACCTTGATATTATGTTCAAGAGCTATAGAGAAGGAGAACAGATCAAGAGGACTCGAGTACTTAATGTTATGCATCCAATGTGATGAACATAAGCTTGATTAGACCCTGAACGAAGGATATCTCTTGATTCTTATCTTGGATCTTCATAGGGATCCAAAATGAGAGAAACATATGTTCATAATACTGAAGAATAATATTAGGAAAGAAGTGGTGGTTTAATAGATCATTAAGGGAAATTTTGTAAAATTAAATAGAAAAATGGAATGTGCATGGTTTCTCCATACAGTTTGACAACCGTTTGAAAATCGTGCATGATTATCTGGGAAGAAGGGCACTTGCATAGTTGGTCTGCTTGGCCATGTGCCAATTTTTCAAGGTGGCGCTATTCCGAAATCCCCAATCCACACTGTTTACTCTAAATTGTGTTCTATGGTCATTTTTTCCAAAAAGAAAGATGCATTCCGAGATCCGAACAAGCCCTGGAAACCCCTAAAACCTTTACTAACTGATATGGCATCCAAATTAGGTCCAAAGTAAAGATTTATACCAAAATTTAAAAGATCCATACCTGAGGGAAAATCCTGGTTCTTACAATCATGGTTCTAACATGAATTATAATTTCATGTAATGGATATTAATATAATTTGATGTAATATTAATTTGAAAAGTATATTGGGAACTATGATAAAAAAAACATTTAATGATGATGTAATAAATAAATTTATACATCCTAATCTTATAATAATGGCATCTCAACCACGTGATAAGACATATGATCAATGACTCTAAAGAAATATATATTATAAACCATCAACACCCCTCCAAAAATACATATTATAGACAATAAATGTCACTAAACTATCAAACAATAAAAAATAGTTTACACATTCAACAAATTCAAAACATTGTTCGAGTCATGAGGTTTAATAATGAATCATGGAGAAATAACAAACCCCACATCGTATAAAAATGTTTCTATTTCAATCTATATATATTTACTGATTAATACAATACATAATAAATATTTATTAATAATGTATAAATATTTATTTTAAATCATCTAAATAATAATGTCAATATTAATCTAGTCAATAGAATAAATATAATTGTAAGATTCATATGTTCACCACCACATATAATAAGGGTTATATATCTTAGTCAATATTGATATGAAGTGTAGTATATAGAATATAAAAAAATAGTTCATCTTGGTTTATAATGAAATGTGAGAAATAACTAAAGTATATAACATTAGAGCTTCAATAAAAGTATGCAGTTAGGCCTATTATTTTTTCACTAAGTGAGTATTGAGTTAATTCTCAACCAAATCTTTTATAATGTTAACATAGAATTGAAATAACATTACATTGGAATTTGGATGTAATATTGGAAACAAAACAGTATGTCATTTTGAATTAGAAACAATTTTTTAACCAAAAATTTATATAATTGAGGGAATAATATTTTCATAGAAATCCTATAGACACAAGTAATTTAAGATAAATAAATAAAAATGATCATGATGGATGGATTATTCATTCCAACTATAACTTATAGAAACAAATAATTTCTTACATTTAAAAAAATCAATTGTGTCCCAAAAAATGTTAAAGGAAATTTCATTTAAAACATCATAATTAAAAAAAAATAATTAAAAATTCCATAGTCATTAGTTTAGTGAATATAAAAACTCTCATCATTTTTTGGAAAAATATTTATATGTCCATGAAATTTTCCAAACAAAAAAGATGGTATGAGGTTGCCTTTTGTGAAAATACTCGTTTAGTATTTTTTTAGCACCAAAATGGGAAAATGAAAATATACATTAAAAATATAGAAATAAATTAAGTAGATGAAAATATATTATTTTACATAGATAAATAGTATAATAGTTCCAAATTGAAATTTAAACATAAATAATCATATGTTATAAGAGATTTTTAATCAATCCCATACGGCATTGATTACATTTGAATCAAAATAATTTGAATAATATAAGTTATAATTGATCTGTGAACACCATAAATAAAATGATAACCATGATAAAATATTTTAAATATATAGTAGATAAACCATCTATAAAAAATTTATATTTAACTTATTTGAAACATATATCACCAATGAAAATTTTAGATGTAAAACCATAACCTCATTCCCTAACTCTCCACATATATCATCTAAATTCCTAAATAATACAATTATATAAATTATAAATGTATATTACAAAATTATTCATGTTAATTATATTATTCTTATTCCTTTTATTTTATTTATTTTCATGATCATTGAGTTACTAAATCAGTTATGTTTATGTTGGATATTTCGAGGCAATTTGGAACATAAACATTAAAACACCTCAGGTAGTTTGATAAATGTCAAAGGGGTAATTGTTAAACCATTTATAAATTAATAAAAATGTCATAGTTATAATGTTTATATATTCAACCTACTTTTAAAACCATTCTTGTAAGGTTCTTATGATAAATTATATGAATCATTTTTTATAACCCACTCCCACTAAATGTACCCCTTCACGACCAATAATGAATGAAGATATATAATGACCCCCAAGTCTCGACTCTTATAGGTCATGTGTTAATGACTAGAAATGAGGGTATAAAAACCACACAAATAGGAGACATAAACATCTATAATAATAGGATCACAGGATTGGATGAATCTAAGACAATAAAATGAGTGACATAATATGAAACTGAATAAAATTCAATCCCACAATGTATGTATAATTGTTAAAAAAATAAAATTACCTATAAATAAGTACGAAAACGGCAAGCTAATCCATTAACACAGAAACATCTCCAAATAATACTCTAGAAATTTCTTATACGGCCTATGATTTCAACCTAAAAACATCAAAACATGATAAACATACATAGGCTGAGTATATTTTTATACTTGTTGGGATGATACCTAAATTCACTCATGCACATGGGAAAAAGATCATAGTAATGCATCCATGAGACAACAGTAGTACTGAAAAAAAATATTCATGTCAACTAAATAATTCTATTCTAACTCTTTCCCAAATAACGAACCATGTATCCATTTATAATTGTGTATTATGATTAATATAGATAATGGTGCAATACCGAATATTCCCATAAGGTTGTCTTTATCACACCATAAAGGCATATTCCCTGTCACCCCCATCTCTTCTATACATCACATCACATCAAATCCACCCAAAGACACCTAGTCCATCAGATCACATCACATATCACCTAATGAGAGAAGGTTCATCGCATCAATTGATATCTCAGCTTAAGAAACAAAGGACATATATTCACATCACATGTCTACTGAAGGAATATTATTATTTCATCACATCAGAACCACTACAAGAATTATAGAGTATCATTATCATGGAGGTCAACATACCCATTATATCTACTTATCAATGATGAATCCAAAATAATCATGCATAACATATCATCAAAATACCAAAAATTATTCAATTTAGACGTTTATCTATCATAACCCATGCATATATTACTTTCCTAACATAGAGAGTAAGTTAGAGTGGGTAACTGACCATCTATCCAAACCATGAGGATATTGGGTAAGGAAACTCCCAATAATATGGATGTCAGCATGGGGTGATCGAAGTGGGTGGGGTGTATATATATATCTAAATGAACATAAAATTTATATATATAACTCCACACACATTCCCAATATATGGGTTCATAATAAAAGCACTAACCATCTCACAACAATACAACGAGGCCTCACAACATTAGCCACATTTTTTAACACCTCTAAATGAAATACATAATACAACAATCTCTAAAACACAAGCCTTATTTCAGAACTTTTCAATCAATTTTATAAAATTATTATATTTTCCATAAAATACAATTTCATTCATTATTCCCACTCAATTATCATTTAACAAGAACTGCAATTTACCACATAGCCCATTTTATGTCAATTTTTCACTAACCATTCAACCCATTTCATTTTAATTCACTGTTTATTTATAATTACATAAATATCTAGGAAAGTGGGTGAATTTAGTATAATAGAATAGACTATCTCACATTACCATGCTAGTAAGAGCTACACAACCACCCTTTCACAACTAATTCCACATCCTTATCATATCCACCGAAAAACTGCATATCATTATATTTGAAACATACAAACCACATCTCATCACTTCCTCCCTAATCTAAATTCCCACAACAAAACCATATATCACAAAAATTGAATAAAACCACACAATAGACATTCATATATCATTTATTCATAATCCCTTTTCAGATTTAGCGAGAATTTTTCATCCCATTCCAACTCATCACTCAATGTAATTCTGAATGAAGCCAAAAATATATGTGTTAAACCATTTTATAAACTAGAAATGAGTTCTTAGAAAATTCAATTTTTTGGTGATAAAAAATACACCACAAGGTTTCCATAATCATAATAATCATAGTGTAACCCCCCCAAACCATAATTATATGAAATGCATCATTCCCATACAATTCTAATATAAAAAATATCGAATATTTAAAATATTTTATTTTTTTAACCTTCCACTTTCAATTTTTATATTATCAATTTTCTATCATAATTAATATGTATTTTCTACCTTTGAAAACATGTTATATGGAATATCTCCTCCCATATGATTTCACTAAATGTGAATTGAAGCACCCTCTAACTCAAAAAAGTCCTTATAAACAACTATTAATGGATAAAGAAAAGGTAAGGAAACCACTAGAAAACATAATGATAGATAAAAATTAATTAACCTTAAACACAAAAATAAGAACATCCTTCCCAAGTAATAGTACAAAAACGTCCGATTTATCTTACAATATCCCTTCCCACAATGAAGAAACATGGAGAAAATAAGGTATGGGCAAGGAGAAAATGCACATAAACCCATTCAGTTCAATCCACCAAGGATGAGGTTGAAAACCAATGATTAGGGACTAGATTACATCTAGTGGGGGCACTTGGATCACCCATGACATAATAGAAATATTAGTAAAGTGATCTAGTATGACAATATCTAAGAATTTATACCTTCTCTGTTGAACATAAGACCATGACACAGACCACGAAACTAGGCCAAAAAATTTCTAGATAAACCAAGTAATATGAAGCAACCCAAATCACCGTGCCATAACTAGCCTTCCAATTACATGTTTGAGATTTCAGTTATCTCCATCACATATATATAATAATATGGGAAAATTCAACCATGAATCCAAGAACACTACACTACTAGACTCTAAAAACTAGGAAGGAGATATGCAAAAACCATATCTATTATGAATTTGGACCCAAAATTAAAAAAGGGCATACATAATAAACCATGCATATAGAACAAAACTCCTAAAAATAATTGTTTTAAAAAACTCTATTATTGACTTTATGAAATTGTTAGATGAACATTACCAAAAATTTATCTTTTTTCATAGTTGTATCAACACATTAGGGACCCCTTTATACCACATCCATCCCCTCCACATCCATAGAAAATAAAATCCTTTGTAAAACCTAAACTCTTTATTCCATTGTATCCACTATTACGGCACAAAACACAAATCCATTCCACATAATGCATTATGGATGGATTTTATATCATGATCCTTATTTTCCCTTATAACTCCCTTGAAACATCCTCTATAATCCACCACCTATAAAATTCATAGAAGTTAATGTGTTGGAAGGTCTGAACCATTACAACTAGTATCACTTAAATTATACTACCCATCAAGAATCATAACCCACTTATAAAAAAGGGAATGATGAATGAAAAATAATCCCATGAGAAACATCTCAAGAATATCATTACAACCAAAAAACCACTAGCCAAACTCATCCCCTAATGAAAACATTCACATTAAATTTTACACATTCAAATCACCATATAACATTACTATCATCTCCACTATGAATAACATCACACAATTGTATACTATCCCAAAACCACATCCCTTAGACATAACCATCTTAAAAACCTCCACAACCTCCACACATTCTAAACCAGTTGTTACCACTATTATATTCTAAAATATTCATGAATATATGTCAATTAATGCCATATCTCAGGTCAAGATATTATCCTTTATGAGTATAAAAGACTCCCCAATATGGTTTTATTCATGTAAATGTATAATAAATATTGATCACGAAATAGGTTGTCCTGTTTTCTATTCTCAGAGATTTAATCACACATCACACATCATTATAAAAGAACATGTCATAACCAAAAAGACCCAAATAAAACTTCCCTAGAATAAGAATATATCATGTAAAAACTCAAGAAAACTGTTTGTACTATTCCTGCATCTATGTATCAAACTACCAAGTACTCTCCATTGGGCCTCCATACCTCCAAAACACTCATTAAAAATGAATTTTCCATCCATGAATCACAATATATACACAATCCTAGATCTACCCTAGCTACTCTAAGAATGTTATGCCATCCTAGATAACCAACTATCCCTATTCAATGTCATGTGATTCATCATGAAGATACCATTTGAGATGAGATACATGGTAGCCATCATGAATAGAGTCTTACCATGGTGTTAGAGACAAAAAATAAGATAAATTTCCTACATATGCAAACACCTAAAAATTCATAAAAAAATAGGGAATGATATTTCTCCCATATGAAACACCTTATTTTCATGAATAGGGGAGACTCTCGAGAACCTATTTCCATCAACTGTAAACTCAAAGGGCCTCCTATTATGATTGAAAGATGATTTATACCACCCATGTACTTGTTTATTCCTCTAATAAACAATATAAAACTTTTCTATCAGTATCATCACCACATTGGGAATGAGAGTTGTGATTCCCAAACTCCCCCCAACCAACATAATGTAAAATTGCATGGCCCCCCATACAATTCCTCAAATGGGTATATTAAAATTCTTGAAAGAATTTTATTTTTTAGGAATACTAAACAAAAGGATTTTTCTTTTCACATGATTTTTCAAAGGCTATGATACATTCCCATAACATATCCTCCAACTTCTTTATAGTACACTCCATCTACGTGCCCATATATTGGTGGAAAGTAGTTTATATGAATAACTTAGTTCCAAATTCATGAAACCATCCCCTCTAAATTTATGCGGTAAAAAAGAATCCTGATTTGAGGAAATAATCCACATGAAATTACTCATCCACACCACCTCTTATGCATACATCCTTAATAAAACACATACGATGAATAACTCCATGATCACTTGGATTTGAGTTGATTTTGTCAACTGATCCATGATGACCATGAAACGGTAAGAACCTCCCTAAGATAAAGGTAACGATATGAAAAATTCAATTGATATGATGTATCATTTAATATCAAACACATATAAATGTTTCAAAAACCCACCAGGATCTTTTTTTAGACATTAATTTCTAGAAAACCAAACACCAAGCCACAAACTCTTCCACATCTAATTTCATTCCAAGACACCAAAAATGTATCCTCATGTTATTGAAAATATTAGATACTCCCAGGTGTACCATAAATGAAAATATATGAAACTCTTCTAGGAATCCCCCAAGCATCACTATTAGAACAAACATACTCCCCTAGAACAACACATGGTTCTGACTATTTTACAACCATACCTCCTGAGCATTATCATAGATAAGACTATCAGAAAATCAACTCGACCCCCAATTATCATCCTAAAACTCCTCCACCATGTAAATAATATATATATATATATATATATTCATTCAAATTTGATATAATAAATCTCCCATATCGACCACCATTTCATTTACATGAAGGGATACAAACTCTTACATCACACTCCATGTATCTTTTGACTCATGAACAACATCCTTCCATGACATCCGACAAAAATAGTTGACCAAAATATTTCACTTCCCTATGGTATATGTATACCTCAAATTCATATTCTTTATGAAACTCCATCCAACTACACTAATTAAGATTTAGATCATGATGAGAAAATATAATCCTCTAAATCATGTGATGTATAAAGAAAATAAAGAACACCCCAATAAGGTAATTCTTCCACATATTTAACAGACACAAAACTATTGATATCTTCATTTTATAAAATACAAAATAAGGTTTATAGGCTAATAACTACCTAGACTCATTATTGAGAACCAGTTTTCACTATATGTAGATGTATCCTAAGATTAGATGGGAGGTTTCATAGAACTCCTAAAATATCAACTATTCCATTGTAACTATGGAACTTAAGTAGTAATCAATCTACGTTATAAGTAAAATAATGATTCCTAACACTCATCATTACAAATAAAATCGTTGCATCTTATGATAAATTCTTTCAATGGGTCACTGTCTATGATAAATATGATACAAAAATCTCATAATATCATGCGCTAATGAGAAAACAATGAAAATTCACCTAATTTTAGGGTGCTTTACAAGGAACATCATCATTTATATTTTATAGTTACAAAACCACAAAATAATTAAACAACACATACATGATAAAATTCAACACTCGTGTCTAGAACATACACACGGAATCCTTTATACTTCATTAAAGTAATTGGGTAACTTTTGAGATAGATCTAATATGATCGGCATAATCACACACTAACATCGACTAGATCAATATGTCCTTGATGAACATGAATATGAATTGGTCTTGGAATTAGAGGAACACAAGGGCTATCAAACTCCTTAACACAACTGATTATTTTTTTATACAAATAGATTCACCATGAATTCAAATTGGGGTTACCTATATTTTAGGGAAGTATTTGATATATGATCCTCCTTCATTTTAAATGGGTGATTCCAATAGAGTAGGTCGATCATAGAGTAGAAACTTGTCCAACTAAAACTAATCAAATATATAATCGATCCTTAGAATAGATTAATTATTTTTTATCATTACATGAATCAACCTTCGTTAGTCTATAAAAACATATAATTCTATATGCCTTCCTGGTGAATGAATCTAGGGAACCAGATAATGACATAAAAGGATCGATGTAACCCTTCTAAAAATATTTTCTATCTAAACCATCGACCCATAAAACCTAGAATGTTACATCAGATAAGGATCCATTAGAATAACAGAATCACTAAGATATATGTCTATCCAATAATCATTATCGCATCAAGGGGTTACCCTCAGAAACTCCATTATAAAAACATTCTAAAACTCCTTAGTAAGATTGGGAGCCTCCACCATCCTAGTGACCACTGGTTTTAAATAAAACACGTCCATCAATGAATAAATGGGATCTAAATATCTACTAACAAATGTAAAAAAATGTATTCCAATGATAACTACATGTTGTTCATCTACATCCAAGAACACACCTCTCCCCCAGAATCATCTGAAACAAATAAAAATAGAATATAACTAATAGATTCCATGAATTACACTATATGACTACATATATAGAAAGAATATATCACCACATGACTAATGTGGCCCCATCATTAATCTACACACTTGACACCCATCTATTAAGATAGTATGGACTACTACTATCATAGTCAACACAAGATGAATGAAAATACTATTTACATATAACCCTAGAGAATGTAATATCATGGGTGAATTAAGAGAGTTTGAATATTCCAAATCAAACAATGTAGTTATAAGTGTTAATGATAAACTGGTCATACTAGTAATAATATTTGGCACCTTTCTACTAAAATCTCAACTGCATGATACGGACCACACCCAGATACTCTTCCTCTCTACTGATTGAGAACTCCAAAACCACACATTGTCTATGGATCTTTGAGATGATAAATATTTAGAGGTTGGAATATACCTTTCCAATCTCCTCTCCGTGGATCATAATCCTACTGTCCCTACTACTAAACTTTTCTCACTGCAAGCTACTATTAAGGTTGATATTGAACCTATCCACATATAGCATACTACTCTCAATTAAACATTAGGAACTAATCCATATTATTTCCATGAACACCATACAAAAAACATGTTAACCCAAATCCCATAAAAATAATAGGTACCACTTTCCCTAGAAGGCCAAAAAATAATTTTGTTGTGGTCAACTCACATATGTTTGAATCCTTGAATAAATTGGAATTAAAACCCTATAACAGGAATCATTTCATCTCATGGAACATAATTGGTTCCTCACTACACGAAATTCTCCTCATGAGTGCACATTATCGATAGCCTTTTCTATATTTTGAACCTCTGGATATGTTGTTAATATAGAGGGAGTAACAATATAATTTATAAATGGATATAGTTACTCTTCAATATGACTCACATAGGACTCCCCATAAATAAAATGATCAATTGGGGAGGAAATATGTAACGCCCCGACCCCAGCTACCCAGAGTCGGTGCATTGCTTCGTAACATTGGCATGATCACAAAAGATCAAGTCTCGAAAGACCGATTAGTTTAGTAGCCTTGGAAACACTAGATACATTCGTAAACGTTACATTACATCATAGAGTGAAAAACTACAATAACAAAGTCTCCATAGTCCACACTCATATCTTCACTGATTATCCCTGCAGGTCATTCATAAAATACTTCTTCACATCCTGGAAAATATTAAAACATTGAAAGGGGTGAGCTCAGATGCTCAGTAAGGATAACAATAATGCGGAAGCTTTCATAAATAAACATTAACATTTAAGGCAATGTATAACTAAAACAAAAGCCTTTTAAACATGAACTTCAACATAATATGGCAAAAGTAAAATGAAATAATGTCATTTACTTCTTCAAATGGATATTCTACTGGTCGAATAATCACATGCAATATCAATAACCACTTTCATAATGAGGGAATGTATAATGCCAGACATTCTGAAACACTTTGTCAAGGCCTCGGCCAAGACGTCTAAAATGATTAAGGCCTCGGCCAAAACCATAAATCAAATTGGGAAAGGGCCTCGGCCAATTCCTCGTCTAGTTGTCTCATGAGACCTACCGATGCATCGAGGAGCTATAGCGGGCTCCACCCGTCACATATTAAGTCCAATACATTCCTCATATGAATAGGTTTAAACATAACATAAACCATAACATAATCGTATCACATAAAACATGCATAAAGGAAACATAAAATTTCCACATTTCAATCACAAGATATCAATACAACACATTGGTATAATAAAAACGCTTTCAAAACCATTTTCAATACCAAAATAAAAGAAAGTTAAAACTTTGTATTTATTTTTCATTAAAAAAAATGATGGCTTGTTGAGGAAGCCGAAACTCAAATAATGGTCACGGCGGCGGAGAAGTCGTTGTCGCCGCATAAGTACGGAAAGAAAAACATTCCCTTTTGTCGTTTAGCAAAACTCTTTGTATAAAAAGATTCCTTTTGAATAACCGTAAAAGTCAAAGGGGTTTATACACCGTATAAAAGAAAATTGTGTATAAAACCAAATATGCCTCATGAAAGGGGTTGAGATGAAGTCCTTAAAAAGATCATTTTTAAAATAAAATAGATATATTATGTGTATTCACTATAGGAACACATAAAGAAAGTAAAAAATACAAAATAAGACATAATAATATCATGACATAATTTGAAAGTAGGAGATTAACCCAAAGAATGGAAGTTGGGTTAAGAAATTCCCTTACCTCGTGTCTGACTTGACTCAACCGTTCTTTAACCTCCTGAATAATAAACTAGAGTTAATATATACCTTATTAAGAACCATTTTCAACTTCATTATCCTTATTATATCACTTATTACAATGATATGAACATTATGTAATTATTTACGTTAATAATGTTCATTTTGTCGGTATTTGGTTCTTAAGTCAAAAATAGGCTTCTTACACTTACATGTTGTTAATTTGGTCAAAGGTTCATTATATCCAGAATGGTATTCATGATGTAGATATCATATATGTCATATATATCCAGTACATACATTCATTTATAATATTACATCACATTTAGAGGTAAGAAATGAAATGCACCGTTCATGGAGACGGTAAGCCGTACGTACGCATGAACGCTACTTCCATTTCTATTTCATATTTTCTGGAATGGAATCATAATGATATGAGAGTATATTATAATTCCAGTATAATAACATATATAATATCATTAACTTTATCCTTCACACATCCCACATATGGTATTAACGAATCAAATCACTTTCAGGGGGCGGTAGTCCGCGCTTCCTAAAATGAAGATATCGTGTTTTACCCATAATGGAAATCATAAAGTATGCCATAAATGAGAAATACAGAAGCATAAGGAAAACATAAACATAATATATATATCATATATGAAAATAGTGTCATCAAAATGGCCACCATTATAGGTGTTAAAAGAATTTGAACAATCATCGTTTCGGGAGGCAGAATTTCGCCATCCACGGAAACCGTATGTTCTTTAACCATTAGATGTAGGTGTGTGTAAGTGTAGCTCGAATCCTTCTTATAACAACATCCTAGTATATTGAGGATACTTTTGTTGTTACAAAAGAAATAAATAAAAAGAGTTTAGGGGGTTGGAGAAGAAAAATAAAACAAAACAACATTATAAAAGACATTACCTCAAAATCGGGTAACTCTTTTTGATTTGAGCTAAAGGCTTCCTTTGGAAGAGTTCTGCCCAAAGTGAGGCTTCTAGGAGTAATGGAGGAATGTTGGGAGAGTATTTGGGCAGAGGTTGGCCGAGCCAAATGGCTTGAAAGTGTAAATGAGGTGGGAGAGGTGGGGGCCTTTTATAAGTGGAGAGGAGGGGCACTTTTGGAAAGATTGAAATGTTACATTATTTCACAATGCTTTTCGGATTCTAAAGGTCCCACATTTATATAATTAGAGGATAAGGTGATAAGGTTTCGAAATATCTTCATCCAATAGGCTTTGGACAAGTGTAAGCCTTGGATTTTGCATTATCTTCTCATTTTATTTAAATCGTTAAATAATGAGGTCATCGCCACATCATAATGATGTCATAAATAATTTAATTTATTTAATGTCTAAAAATTATAAAAAAAATACTATGATGTACGAAATCTGTTTAGCTTTCTAATGAATATTTATAGTCAAAATTTGGACTTGTGTAACCCTAATTAAAAATTGTTTTAGTAAAACAATTTATGTTAGTGTCATTTTCACTTTAACATTAAATAAAAAGTAATTTATGTTATTTCCCAACAAAAGTGGATCCATGGGGTCCCCAAGTTAGGCCATGGCTTGTCTTGGTCGGCCATGACTCAACCAATGAGGTTGGGACATGTGTCTAGGTCATTTAATATTATTAAAGTATTATTTATACCTTAAACTACCCTAATTACCACTAATCGCGATTAAGAACTTAATAAGTTACTATTCACCAAAAAATTATTTTTATCCCATTGAACCACATTTTACTTCTTAATGACAACCATGTATGTCGGATTTTTGAAAATCAAATCACAGAAGTGGTAATATTTCATTTAAACGAAAAATCAGTTATTTAACAACCACTTAGTGGTTTCACTATTCATCAAAAATTGAAGTTTTTCAGAATAAGGCCAAAATTTCACCCTAAGCTATAATTGATATTCCGAATTCAAAAATGATGTCTATTTTACAAAATTCCAAACATATTAGTTGCATTAATTAATTTTATAATTAATTCCCGCTGTCACAACAAATAGCGTGTTTTTTAGAAACAATTTATATCAAAAGATTGGCAATTGTTTATGTCCAATTTCAATGTTAAATTAATTCTAATGACCACCATTGGATAAAATGGTAAAAATATATTCTAATTATACTTTAAAACCACCAAATATTATAATTTATCACTATAAATTATTTTTATTAAAAAAGTTGTTTTAAGTATTTTTCACTATTCATAAAAATTTTGAAGTTCTCAGAAAATTACAAAAAATTCAACATAGGCTAATTTCAATATTAGGAATACAAAAATGAAGTCCATTTTGAAATATAAAATCTCTATAATTTTAAAAAGTGGTTATTACTATTCATAACGGCTACTTTGATTTGTCGTGATGTTTTAGAACTCGAAGTTGCGTACAATGCAAGCTATTGCATTATTGAATGAGAAGCGTATCGTGGAAGCTCGGGGTGTTACATTCTCCCCTCCTTCAATAAATTGCGTCCTCGCAATTTGAAATTTTTCTTGGAAAATAAAAGGTTGAAAATAGAAAATACCTTTGTGGAAAACCCACATCGGAAATAAGGTTAATAGAATTTAGTCTTAATAAGAGGGAAATGGAAATAAGAAAGTCACCACCAAATCATGATCTCGATAAGGAGAACATTGGTGGCAATTAGAGACATATAATTTGAGGAAAAACGTAAATATTTGTAGGGATTGATTGAGGTCATCAATCACAATCAACTGTCAAATTGAGGGCCTCAAAGCCTTCAATCTATGTTGATTTAAAATATCATCAGTTCAACAAAACATAAGTTATTAGGATAACACATTTTTTTTGTTTTAATATCCCTTTACTAAAGTTTAAGAATTAATTTATTCATTGAATAAGAGATAGGTATATATATATATATGTGTTTGACATTAGAGTTTCAACCTTCAACTCATCTTTCACTCAAAAGATAATAGAACTCAAAAATATTATACTTATCCTAATTGTATAAGGTTCCAAATGTTAACACATACCATTTAGATTAGTAAAATTATTTTGTAATAACCGGGGACTTCCTGTAGGCTAGTGGTAGGAAATAAAGGCCTGTCGCACTATGATTGTGGGTTCGATTCCTGCAGCTTTGTCCGACGCGACGGGTTATGCCCCACCCTGCAGGTTGTCCTTTTCCTAAAACTATAGTATCATAATATTCCAAAAATAATCTTCATAAATTTTTTAACCTTAAACAATACTATCCATGGTTCAACTTAATCCATTCCAACCTTAATAGTTATCCAAAATACATCTGTCCAACTCACAGTCCAAATTTTATAAGGAAGGTAAACATAATGAAGATCCTTTATCCCACGTAACAACATGTGAGCACCTTCATCATGTATTCTTTTTAAACATACTGAATTACCATGATCCCTTATTCCTTATAGAATACTAGATATACTCCTTCTATCCAAAAATGTATACAAAACATCAATCAGTTTCAAGGAAGTTAAGTATATCCAATATAATTTATCCAAATCAATCACGTCTTATTCCAAAATCACAATCTCAGTATCAAAACCATATTATGGTTTATCTTTCTCTCAACCATATATTTTCCAAAAATTTAACCTACTGTGGAGTCACTTTTCTTGGTTCCACACAATCTCAAGTCCTTGATGAAATAGTACTGCAGTACAATCCTTATATACTCCATAATTATTATAACCAGTACATCATTGATACAACACTCAAATTAAAAAAAATCTTTAATAACAACATAAGAACTCTAATCATTACTCCTCATCTGTGGTAGTATCATAACTTTATTATTATCCAATAACATCATTTGGGGCATGCTCTGATGATTTGGACATTGGTTTGCGTAGTGTCCCCAATCCTTGCAGAAGAAGCATTGTACATTTGAAACCATTTTCTTACCCTTGCAGTCACGCACTTTGTGTCCTTTTTCTCTACACTTATAACAAACTCCCATTCCCTTTAGGCAAGTTCCATGATGTTTCTTCCCACAATTACCACATATTGGAAAATTCTTCATTCCCCTCATCCCTTTATCCATCATTCTCTCTTCCATCCCTTTCATCTCTTGCTTCGCTTCAAAGCCATAGGACTCAGAGAATTCTTTACTTATCCTATTAACACATGATACTATTTCTTCATATGTTGAGAACACATGGGAGACTATTTCCCTTCGAAATGTTGGCTTAATACCGTGAAAGATACTATCCTTCTTACTCTTTGGATCATACGTACCGCTGGAGTTCACATTCCTTCTACTGGGCGCCATTTCTATACAACGGCATAAACTAGGTTAGTTTATGAATCAAAATACATAATTCCATACTTGTAAAACACTTTACATAAATTGAACTATTTATGGATATAATCCATAATCATAAAAAGAAATGTTTTCTTTGAGGAAGTATGTACTCATAACCCTTCATAGTGGTTTGTAAGTAAAATGAGAATTATCCTAAGCATATCCCCCGGGAGTGTCGTAACCAAGAGTGCAGCAAGGCCCGTTTTCGTGCACCAGTTCCCGTTCGAGTCTAGCTCAAAGCGGTGTTTTCGGGTTTTACCCCTAGGTACATCTGTGCCAGAGCCGCCTCTACCTGCTCGTATCCAGACAGGGATGTATTGCTCGGAAAAGTCATAACATCTCTATAATACCAAAATTCTAGGAAGTTCTTTTATACTAATCCTCAGAGTTCATCTTAGGTCTACGTGCTCTAATCAGAGTTTATCTAAATCTAGCTTCCAAGGTTAGTACTAAACTGCCTCTGATACCAACTGTAACGCCCCGACCCCAGCTACCCAGAGTCGGTGCATTGCTTCGTAACATTGGCATGATCACAAAAGATCAAGTCTCGAAAGACCGATTAGTTTAGTAGCCTTGGAAACACTAGATACATTCGTAAACGTTACATTACATCATAGAGTGAAAAACTACAATAACAAAGTCTCCATAGTCCACACTCATATCTTCACTGATTATCCCTGCAGGTCATTCATAAAATACTTCTTCACATCCTGGAAAATATTAAAACATTGAAAGGGGTGAGCTCAGATGCTCAGTAAGGATAACAATAATGCGGAAGCTTTCATAAATAAACATTAACATTTAAGGCAATGTATAACTAAAACAAAAGCCTTTTAAACATGAACTTCAACATAATATGGCAAAAGTAAAATGAAATAATGTCATTTACTTCTTCACATGGATATTCTACTGGTCGAATAATCACATGCAATATCAATAACCACTTTCATAATGAGGGAATGTATAATGCCAGACATTCTGAAACACTTTGTCAAGGCCTCGGCCAAGACGTCTAAAATGATTAAGGCCTCGGCCAAAACCATAAATCAAATTGGGAAAGGGCCTCGGCCAATTCCTCGTCTAGTTGTCTCATGAGACCTACCGATGCATCGAGGAGCTATAGCGGGCTCCACCCGTCACATATTAAGTCCAATACATTCCTCATATGAATAGGTTTAAACATAACATAAACCATAACATAATCGTATCACATAAAACATGCATAAAGGAAACATAAAATTTCCACATTTCAATCACAAGATATCAATACAACACATTGGTATAATAAAAACGCTTTCAAAACCATTTTCAATACCAAAATAAAAGAAAGTTAAAACTTTGTATTTATTTTTCATTAAAAAAAATGATGGCTTGTTGAGGAAGCCGAAACTCAAATAATGGTCACGGCGGCGGAGAAGTCGTTGTCGCCGCATAAGTACGGAAAGAAAAACATTCCCTTTTGTCGTTTAGCAAAACGCTTTGTATAAAAAGATTCCTTTTGAATAACCGTAAAAGTCAAAGGGGTTTATACACCGTATAAAAGAAAATTGTGTATAAAACCAAATATGCCTCATGAAAGGGGTTGAGATGAAGTCCTTAAAAAGATCATTTTTAAAATAAAATAGATATATTATGTGTATTCACTATAGGAACACATAAAGAAAGTAAAAATACAAAATAAGACATAATAATATCATGACATAATTTGAAAGTAGGAGATTAACCCAAAGAATGGAAGTTGGGTTAAGAAATTCCCTTACCTCGTGTCTGACTTGACTCAACCGTTCTTTAACCTCCTGAATAATAAACTAGAGTTAATATATACCTTATTAAGAACCATTTTCAACTTCATTATCCTTATTATATCACTTATTACAATGATATGAACATTATGTAATTATTTAAGTTAATAATGTTCATTTTGTCGGTATTTGGTTCTTAAGTCAAAAATAGGCTTCTTACACTTACATGTTGTTAATTTGGTCAAAGGTTCATTATATCCAGAATGGTATTCATGATGTAGATATCATATATGTCATATATATCCAGTACATACATTCATTTATAATATTACATCACATTTAGAGGTAAGAAATGAAATGCACCGTTCATGGAGACGGTAAGCCGTACGTACGCATGAACGCTACTTCCATTTCTATTTCATATTTTCTGGAATGGAATCATAATGATATGAGAGTATATTATAATTCCAGTATAATAACATATATAATATCATTAACTTTATCCTTCACACATCCCACATATGGTATTAACGAATCAAATCACTTTCAGGGGGCGGTAGTCCGCGCTTCCTAAAATGAAGATATCGTGTTTTACCCATAATGGAAATCATAAAGTATGCCATAAATGAGAAATACAGAAGCATAAGGAAAACATAAACATAATATATATATCATATATGAAAATAGTGTCATCAAAATGGCCACCATTATAGGTGTTAAAAGAATTTGAACAATCATCGTTTCGGGAGGCAGAATTTCGCCATCCACGGAAACCGTATGTTCTTTAACCATTAGATGTAGGTGTGTGTAAGTGTAGCTCGAATCCTTCTTATAACAACATCCTAGTATATTGAGGATACTTGTCTTGTTACAAAAGAAATAAATAAAAAGAGTTTAGGGGGTTGGAAAAGAAAAATAAAACAAAACAACATTATAAAAGACATTACCTCAAAATCGGGTAACTCTTTTTGATTTGAGCTAAAGGCTTCCTTTGGAAGAGTTCTGCCCAAAGTGAGGCTTCTAGGAGTAATGGAGGAATGTTGGGAGAGTATTTGGGCAGAGGTTGGCCGAGCCAAATGGCTTGAAAGTGTAAATGAGGTGGGAGAGGTGGGGGCCTTTTATAAGTGGAGAGGAGGGGCACTTTTGGAAAGATTGAAATGTTACATTATTTCACAATGATTTTCGGATTCTAAAGGTCCCACATTTATATAATTAGAGGATAAGGTGATAAGGTTTCGAAATATCTTCATCCAATAGGCTTTGGACAAGTGTAAGCCTTGGATTTTGCATTATCTTCTCATTTTATTTAAATCGTTAAATAATAAGGTCATCGCCACATCATAATGATGTCATAAATAATTTAATTTATTTAATGTCTAAAAATTATAAAAAAAAAATACTATGATGTACGAAATCTTTTTAGCTTTCTAATGAATATTTATAGTCAAAATTTGGACTTGTGTAACCCTAATTAAAAATTGTTTTAGTAAAACAATTTATGTTAGTGTCATTTTCACTTTAACATTAAATAAAAAGTAATTTATGTTATTTCCCAACAAAAGTGGATCCATGGGGTCCCCAAGTTAGGCCATGGCTTGTCTTGGTCGGACATGACTCAACCAATGAGGTTGGGACATGTGTCTAGGTCATTTAATATTATTAAAGTATTATTTATACCTTAAACTACCCTAATTACCACTAATCGCGATTAAGAACTTAATAAGTTACTATTCACCAAAAAATTATTTTTATCCCATTGAACCACATTTTACTTCTTAATGACAACCATGTATGTCGGATTTTTGAAAATCAAATCACAGAAGTGGTAATATTTCATTTAAACGAAAAATCAGTTATTTAACAACCACTTAGTGGTTTCACTATTCATCAAAAATTGAAGTTTTTCAGAATAAGGCCAAAATTTTACCCTAAGCTATAATTGATATTCCGAATTCAAAAATGATGTCTATTTTACAAAATTCCAAACATATTAGTTGCATTAATTAATTTTATAATTAATTCCCGCTGTCACAACAAATAGCGTGTTTTTTAGAAACAATTTATATCAAAAGATTGGCAATTGTTTATGTCCAATTTCAATGTTAAATTAATTCTAATGACCACCATTGGATAAAATGGTAAAAATATATTCTAATTATACTTTAAAACCACCAAATATTATAATTTATCACTATAAATTATTTTTATTAAAAAAGTTGTTTTAAGTATTTTTCACTATTCATAAAAATTTTGAAGTTCTCAGAAAATTACAAAAAATTCAACATAGGCTAATTTCAATATTAGGAATACAAAAATGAAGTCCATTTTGAAATATAAAATCTCTATAATTTTAAAAAGTGGTTATTACTATTCATAACGGCTACTTTGATTTGTCGCGATGTTTTAGAACTCGAAGTTGCGTACAATGCAAGCTATTGCATTATTGAATGAGAAGCGTATCGTGGAAGCTCGGGGTGTTACAAAATAGGTCCTAGAACTTGATTCTCATATCCTACCCATTAATACACCCCAAATAAAGATATAAAAACCCTGGCCTCTTCACTTACATTATTATTGATGAATGGAACCCTTCTGAGAACACTTTTTAATAGTTGACCCATGAAAATATCCCTTCCCCACCCACACAATTATAGCATATACCATTATCATGTAGAATCACACATTTGAAAAACAAAAAATGGGACCCAATATACTACTGGGTATCAGATCAAATTATAGGTGGTATGTAGCTTCTCTGACTAGCTCTATGTCTCATGATTTGAAATAGTACCATCATATTTTGATAAAGCATTCTACTAAAAATAGAACAATGATTTCTATGACTGATTGTCCTATAAAATTAGATCAACCCTTCGATGATAAACTAGATCATCCTACTACACCACCATTAATTGATCCACAAGCGTTCGATCATTGGGAGAAATAGATGAAAGGGAAAAGAAATTTTATAATAT
The DNA here is from genome assembly GCA_963277665.1 of Viscum album. Lineage (NCBI taxonomy): Eukaryota > Viridiplantae > Streptophyta > Magnoliopsida > Santalales > Viscaceae > Viscum > Viscum album. Next base: position 1,239,681,272 of record OY728143.1, read on the forward strand.
TCAATGTATAGAATTTATTAACGATTTGTTTTACTATTTTTATCATATTTTGCATTTTCTATAATCAATCCAATTAAATCAAGACCAAAATTCAAACCTGAGGCATGTACCAATCCTAAGTCTCAACCCTAAAACCATTTCCACCCCACCAAACATTTCACTGTTCTAAGAGTCCTTTCATTTTGTCACATAGGCTAAAATTGTATGCCTTAGATATTATTCCCTAGAATATTTCACATAACAATATCATAAATTTTCATTTCCATTAAATTCCATGCAATACTCACAATGCCAAACTCAAAGCTCCATCAAATCCCTCAATAATCTTACGATACCACTCTTTCATGACCTGTACATCCATAGGTACACCTATTTGGATGAAAATAATGGAAGATAAATAATAAAGCTTGAGTCCTTCCTCCAGTATCCCCCAAGTTGGTGCACAATAATGAGGGTATAAAAATATCATAAATGGAAATAATTACCCAATATATTAATAGTCTAGAGAGATTTGATAAAACAATTAAAATTAAATACGTTAAATAATCTAAACAAGGAAACATAAAACATTCCATAATGTATGTATAATGGAACAAAATTCATGAAACTCAAAATAAATAATCCAAAGAAAATATAATGCAGTGACATAGAAAAAACTCAAATTCTAGAGTTAGAGGTTTCATGGATTGTCCATGAAGACCTCCTAGAAACCTAAAAATAGTTTTTATATGTGTGTGATGATAATAAAAGTACAATTTCTTAGATCACACCTAATGTATAACTTTCACATGTGATAATAGTGAATCTTAATTCAACGGTAAAAGATCGATAGAACCAACAACACCAAAGAAGGTCGACATACAAATGCCATCATCAATAACAAATTCTCACCAAATATTATTTCAAATTATAAAAAAATGATATAAATAATATAAATAAGGGTACCCCACACCACTTTCCCACTAGGTTTACACCCTCATAACCCATCATCATAGGACCTAGTGCTCCCATATCTTTAGTATATCACATTAAATCTCATATCTCCCAAATAAACTTCATCAATCAGGGAACTTCACATCCCTCTTGAAAACATATAAGCAATCAAATCACCTCACATCACGAACAATAACATATGGACCATCAAATATCATTAAAATACACTAGGGATATCACATAACATAAGGGACCATCAAATATCATTATTGGGGTATTATTATCACTCATCTAGAACACACATCATAACTACCCAACACATGATCTCAAATTGGATGGGGGGTTAGGAAAGCTAACCCATGTCTCCATAGATGGAGGATCCTACTTCATATGAAGATCGAAATACCACCGAAGAAGCATGTATCTGAAACCATTAAAACTGGGAGGAGAGCCTGCCGAGGCCTTGATGAGGTATGCTTCTGATGCAAAGCATATCATAATTTGATGGCTATCAAGGATGCCCACAGTCACCCTGTCTTGCAAGTCCCAAGCGCCGAAGATGAATCTGTCGAATGCATCAACTGAGGGTCATCGCTGGTAAAATATGGAAACTAGGGTATGCTTCAAAAGATTAGACAATTCTCAGAACTCTGCAGTCGAAATCTGTAGGTTAGGGCATCCTTCAAGAAAGTCTAGGACTTTCGATTTGAGTGCGATTTGAGGGAAACAGGGAAGCAAATCCAGATTCGAAAAAGGAATAAAAGTTGAGACCACTCCATTGAAGGATGTCGATGGTCCCTCTCTCAACAGTGGGGGAGGGACCAGCGCAGTGGTCGGCGTTTTCAAGGAGAAGAACTAGGGTTCTTCGGGAGGGGTGGTCTCGCGGTCACTCTATTTTCAATCCCAGTATATCTGTAAACACACCAACGTGCCAAAGCATGGGGTGAGTACTAAACTCAGTAGTTTTTCCCCAAATTACTTCCCTACACATGCCACTAGGATAAAACCATTAGCACATTTATATAAAACAATTTATATAAAATAATCACAAGTACATCCATTTCAATAATCCAAACATGCCCTTACCAAGCCATCACACCCAAACCAAGCAACCAAGGGAAAGCTAACAAACATGCCACAAGTTATTTCATAATTCACACAATAGCACACCAATTTCCAACTTTTAAATTAATGCACAACATACAACCAAAACAACCAAACGATGGAGCTTCCTTCCAACCCGTTCACCCATTCACTACTAATGGCTCTTCCCATCCACTTATCCTTTGATGTTGGTCCTTCCATCCACTATCCATGCCCTTTTTATAGTGTTACTTCTCTCCACTTCCACACAACATTCCCATCAAGCCATAAACAAGAATATGACCCACCAAAGTCACAATAACATCCAATCAACCAATTCCATCTCATACCAATCCACTTCAATAAATCGTCCATTTATTGAAAACCATTTTCTATGCCAAACCACATTTCAATAAAGAAAACATCTTTATTGAAAACCATTTTCCATCACCCATTTTCCCAAATCAATCTCAAAAACCCATTTTAAAATCTCTGTTTTAAAATTCACAACAATAGAATTTCACCATAAAATCCCCTTTTCCCCCAAAAATCCCCAAAACATCACTAAAGGGATATTTAACCAATTTGGCCCAAAAAACACAATTAATTTCAATCACAACTAATTAATTGTAATCAAACACCACTAGTTCTAACCATGTGGAGTCGAGAGAGAAGCCACCTGCCTTTGGGGTTCCCGAGAAATCGACCCATGAGAAATTGTTCCTCAAATCTGGAGAACACACCACTGAAACCTCTCTAGATCCCCTTCCCTAACATTCACAAGGCTTAAAATAATCATCCAAGGCAACCACAACCCTATTTCTACACACAGAAAGTGTATATCTAGAAAGGAAAGAAACATAGGGATGTAGATCTAGAGGAAAACGCAAGGAAACCAAGATGAGAGACTTACCCGGGAGAAACCACCTTCCAAACACCAAGGAACCTCTCAAAACGCTTCCAAACCGAGTGGGAGATCCCCTAAAACCCTTCAAAAATGAAGAACCCGAGTGAGGCTCGAGTGGGAGGAAGTTTGGAATGGAATAAGGTAAGCCCGAGTGAGCTCAGGTTTTAAAACCCTATTTTATGTGGTCGCACTGTTAGTCTGCACGGTTTGGAAAACCCTGCGCTAACCATGCGCACGCTACTACCTCAAGAGCAAGGGTTTGCACGGTTGCCTTGCACTGTTTCGAAAACCATGCACAGGCCGTGCGAAGCCTACTATCTCCCCCTGCACGGTTTCCTCGAGCATCCGCATAGTTTCCCCTAACCATGCTGAAATCATGCTCCCTATTCAATGCCTCCAAACTCATCCAAAACCATTCCAAACTCTCAAAACCTCTTCCCAACTCATCTAATGGACTTTAAACACATAAAAATTCATAACCAAAGGCCACATAACTCAAACCAGGGTACTAAAATAATTATGTAACATACTATACATTTACATTTATGTCCTTTTAATATACTTAGTATACATGCCAAATCACATTTCACATTTAATTTAAAAATTGAAGCACTTAACTTAGGCGGGTCAAGTACTGAGCATACATGGTACTTTACAATATTCAATTATCATTATAAAAAACCATTTAATATAAAAACACTTTACCTTAGGAAGGTAAGGATAAGGAATGCCTAAACGATGGCTCAATGTTGTCAAGATACTAAAACATGGTATATAGAATAACATCCTAGAAGTGATGAATCGAGTTGTGGGAATAACCACTAATAACTAATCACATATTTGGAAAGAGCAGAACTATACAGTTTAAATGAATATAAAATTTGAATATAAATTCCATAAACAGAACTCGATGAAATCAGTGGGCCCCAAAAGATAATTCAAAATCAACTAACTTTAAGGGTGAGTTATAGTTCACCCACCACCGTATTATATGTGTCTCCTCCTCCAATGTTGGGCCTTGATTTGTCTTGGATCAGAGTAGATCTAAGAAAAAGAAAAAAAAATTTCATACCTTGATATCATGTTCAAGAGCTATAGAGAAGGAGAACGAATCAAGAGGACTCGAGTACTTAATGTTGTGTATCCAATGTGATGAACAGAAGCTCGATTAGACCGCGAATGAAGGATATCTCTTGAATCCTACCTTGGATCTTCAAAGGGATCCAAAATGATAGAAACATAGGTTAATAATACTAAAGAATAATATTAGGAATGAAACGGTGGTTTAATATATCATTAAGGGAAATTTTTTAAAATTAAATAGAAAATTGGAATGTTCATGGTTTCTCCATACAGTTTGACAACCGTTTGAAAATCATGCATGATTATCTTGGTAGAAGGGCACGTTCATAGTTGGTCTGCTTGGCCATGTGCCAATTTTGCAAGGTGGCGGTATTCAGAAATCCCCAATCCACACTGTTTACTCTAAATTGTGTTCTATGGTCATTATTTCCAAAAAAACAAGATGCATTTTGAGATCCGAACAATCCTTGGACACCCCTAAAACCTTTGATAACTGATATGGCATCCAAATTAGGTCCAAAGTAAATATTTAGACCAAAAATTAAAAGATCCATACCTGAGTGAGAATCCAGGTTCTTACAATCATGGTTCTAACATGAATTATAATTTCATGTAATGGATATTAATATAATTCGATGTAATATTAATTTGAAAATTATATTGGGAACTGTGATAAAAAATAATTTAATGATGATGTAATACATAAATTTATACATCCTAATATTATAATAATGGCCTCTCAACCACGCGATAATAAATATGATCAATGACTCTAGAGAAATATATATTATAAACCATCAACACCCCTCAAAAAAACATATTACAGAAAATAAACTTCACTAAACTATCAAACAATAAAAAATAGTTTACACATTCAACAAATTCAAAACATTGTTCGAGTCATCAGGATTAATAATGAATCATGGGGAAATAACAAACCCCACTTAATATAAAAACGTTTCTAATGCAATCTATAAATATTTACTGATTAATAAAATAAATAATAAATATGTATTAATAATGTATAAATATTTATATTGAATCATCTAAATAATAATGTCAATATTATTCTAGTCAATAGAATAAATATAATTGTAATATTCATATATTCACCACCACATATAATAAGTGTTATATTATTATTCAATATTGATATGAAGAGTGGTATATAAAATATAATAAAATAATTCATCCTGGTTTATAATGAAATGTGCGAAATAACTAAACTATATAACATTAGAGCTTCAAAAAATGTATGCAGTTAGGCCTATTAGTTTTTCACTGAGTGAGTATTGAGTTAATTCTCAACCAACTCTTTTATAATGTTAACATAGAATTGAAATAACATTACATTGGAATTTGGATGTAATATTGGAAACAAAACGGTATATCATTTTGTTTTGGAAACATTGTTTTAACCAAAAATTTATAGAATTGGGGGAATAATATTTTCGTAGAAATCCTATAGACACAAGTAATGTAAGATAAATAAATAAAAATGATCATGATAGATGGATAATTAATTCCAACTATAACTTATAGAAACAAATCATTTCTTACTTTTAAAAAAATCAATTGTATCCCAAAAAATGTTAAAGGATATTTCATTTAAAACATAATAATTAAAAAAATATATAATTAAAAATTCCATAGTCATTATTTTAGTGAATATAAAAACTCTCATCATTTTTTGGAAAAATATTTATATGTCCATGAAAGTTTCCAAACAAAAAAGATGGTATGAGGTTACCTTTTTTGAAAATACTCATTCAGTATTTTTTAGCACCAAGGATCGGAAAATGAAAATATACATTAAAAATATAGAAATAAATTAAGTAGATGAAAATATATTATTTTACAGAGATAAATAGTTTAATAGTTCAAAATTGAAATTTAAACATAAATAATCATATGTTATTAGAGATTTTTAATCAATCCCATACGACATTGATTACATTTGAATCAAAATGATTTGAATGATATAAGTTATAATTGATCTGTGAACACTATAAATAAATTGATAACCATGATAAAATATTTTAAATATATAGTAGATAAACCATCTATAAAAAAATTATATTGACCTAATTTGAAACATATATCACCGATAAAAATTTTAGATGTAAAACAATAACCTCATTCCCTAACTCTCCACATATATCATCTAAATTCCTAAATAATACAATTATATAAATTATAAATGTATATTACAAAATTATTCATGTTAATTATATTATTCTTATTCCTTTTATTTTATTTATTTTCATGATCTTTGAGTTACTAAATTAGTTATGTTTATGTTGGATATTTCGAAGAAATTTGGAACATAAACATTAAAACACCTCAGGTAGTTTGATAAATGTCAAAGGGGTAATTGTTCAACCATTTATAAATTAATAAAAATGTCATAGTTATAATGTTTATATATTCAACCTACTTTTAAAACCATTCTTGTAAGGTTATAATGATAAATTATATGCATCATTTTTTATAACCCACTCCCACTAAATGTACCCCTTCACGACCAATAATGAAGGAAGATATATAATGACCCCCATGTCTCGACTCTTATAGGTCCTGTGTTAATGACTAGAAATGAGGGTATAAAAACCACACAAACGGGAGACATTATCATCTATAATAACAGGATCATAGGATTGGATGAAAAAATGACAATAAAATGAGTGACATAATATGAAACTGAATAAAATAAAATCCCACAATGTATGTATAATTGTTAAAAGAATAAAATTACCTATAAATAAGTACGAAAATAGCAAGCTAATCCACTAACACAGTAACAACTCCAAATAATACACTAGAAATTTCTTATACGGCCTATGATTTCAACCAAAAAACTTCAAATCATGATAAACATAAATAGGGTGAGTATATTTTTATACTTTTTAGGATGATATCTAAATTCACTCATGCACATGTGAAAAATATCATAGTAATGCATCCATGAGACAACAATAGAACCGAAAAAATATATTCATGTCAACTAAATAATTCCATTCTAACTCTTTCCCAAATAACAAACCATGAATCCATTTATAATACTGTAATAAGATTAATATAGATAATGGTACAATACCGAATATTCCCATAAGGTTGTCTCTATCACACCAAAAAGGCATATTCCATGTCACCCCCATCTCTTCCACACATCTCTTCACATCAAATCCACCCAAAGACACCTAGTCCATCAGATCACATCACATATCACCTAATGAGAAAATTTTCATCACATCAATTGATATCTCAGCTTAAGAAACATGGGACATATATTCACATCACATGTCTGCAGAAGGAATATTATTATTTCATCACATAAGAACCATTACAAGAATTATAGAGTATCATGATCATGGAGGTCAACATACACATTACATCCACTTATCAATGATGAATAAAAAAATCATGCATAAAATATCATAAAAAAACCAAAAAAAATTCAATTTGGACTTCTATCTATCATAACCCATGCATATCTTACTTTCTTAACTTAGAGAGTGAGTTAGAGTGGGTAACCGACCATCTATCCAAACCATGAGGATATTGGGTAAAGAAACTCCAAATAATTTGGATGTCAGCATGGGGTGATCGAAGTGGGTGGGGTGTATATAGATATCTAAATGAACATAATATATATATATATATATAACTCCACATACATTCCCAACATATGGGTTCACAATAAAAGCACTAACCATCTCACAACAATAGAACTATGCCTCACAACATTGGCCACATTTTTTACAACCTCTAAATGAAATACATAATACAACAATCTCTAAAACACAAGCCTTATTTCAGCACTTTTCTATCAATTTTATAAAATTATTATATTTTACATTAAAATACAATTTCATTAATTATTCCCACTCAATTATCATTTGACAAAAAGTGAATTTAACCACACATCCCATTTTATGTCAATTTTTCACTAACCATTCAACCCATTTCATTTTAATTCATTGTTTATATTTAATTACATAAATATCTAGGAAAATGGGTGAATTTAGTACAATAGAATAGACTATCTCACATTGCCATGCTAGTAAGATCTACACAGCCACTCTTTCACAAATAATTCCACATCCTTATCATATCCATCGAAAAACTTCATATCATTATATCTGAAACATACAAACCACATCTCATCACTTCCTCCCTAAAATACATTCCCACAACACAACCATATATCACCAAAATTGAATAAAACCACACAATAGACATTCATATATCATTTATTCATAATCCATTTTCAGATTTAGCGAGAAGTTTTCATCCCATTCCAACTCATCACTCAATGTAATTCTGAATGAAGCCACAAATATATGTGTTAACCCATTTTATAAACTAGAAATGAGTTCTTAGAAAATTCAATTTTTTGGTGATAAAAAATACACCACAAGGTTTCCATAATCATTATAATAATAGTGTAACCCCCCCCAACAACCATAATTATATAAAATACATCATTCCCATACAATTCTAATATCAACAATATCGAATATTTAAAATATTTTATTTCGTTAACCTTCCACTTTCAATTTTTATATTATCAATTTGCTATCATAATTAATATGGATTTTCTACCTTTGAAAACATTTTATATGGAATATCTCCTCCCATATGATTTCACTAAATGTGAATTGAAGCACCCTCTAACTCAAAAAAGTCCTTATAAATAACTACTAATGGATAAAGAAATGGGAAGGACAGCACTAGAAAACATAATGATAGATACAAATTAATTAACCTTAAACACAAAAATAAGAACATCCTTCCCAAGTAAAAGTACAAAAACGTCTGATTTATCTTACAATATCCCTTCCCACAACGAAGAAACATGGAGAAAATAAGGTGTGGACAAGGATAAAATGCACATAAACCCATTCAGTTCAATCCACCAAGGATGAGGTTGAAATCCAATGATTAGGGACTAGAGTACATCTAGTGGGGGCACTTGGATCACCCATGACATAATAGAAATATTAGTAAAGTGATCTAGTATGACAATATCTAAGAATTTATACCTTCTCTATTGAACATAAGACCATGACACAGACCACGAAACTATGCCAAATATTTTCTAGATAAACCAAGTAATATGAAGCAACCCAAATCACCATGCCACAACTAGCCTTCCAATTACATGTTTGAGATTTCAGTTATCTCCATCCCATATATGTAATAATATGGGAAAATTCCACCATGAATCCAAGAACACTACACTACTAGACTCTAAAAACTAGGAAGGAGATATGGAACAACCATATCTATTATGAAGTTGGACCCAAAATTAAAAAAGTGCTTACATCATAAACCATGCATATAAGACAAAACTACTAAAAATAATTGTTTTAAAGACTCTATTATCGACATTATGAAATTGTTAGATGAACATTACCAAAAATTTAGATTTTTTCATAGTTGTAACAATACATTAGGGACCCCTTTATACCACATCCATCCCCTCCACATCCATATAAAATAAAATCCTTTGTAAAACCTAAACTCTTTATTCCATTATATCCACTATTATGGTAGAAAACACAACTCCATTCCATATAATGCATTATGGATGGATTTTATATCATGATCCTTATTTTCCCTTATAACTCCCTTGAAACAACCTCTGTAATCCACAACCTCTAAAATTCATAGAAGTTAATGTGTTGGAATTTCTGAACCATTACAACTAATATCAGATAAATTATACTACCCCTCAAGAATCATAACCCACCTATAGAAAAAAGGAAATGATGAATGAAAAATAATCCCATGAGAAACATCTCAAGAATATCATTACAACAAAAAAAACACTAGCCAAACTCATCCCCTAATGAAAACATTCACAAGAAATTTTACACATTCAAATCACCAAATAACATTACTATCATCTCCACTAGGAATAACATCACACAATTGCATACTATCCCAAAACCACATCCCTTAGACATAACCATCTTAAAAACCTCCACAACCTCCACACATTCCAAACCAATTGTTACCACTATTATGTGCAAAAATATTAATGAATATATGTCAATTAATGCCATCTATCAGGTCAAGATATTATCCTTTATGGGTATAAAAGACTCACCAATATGGTTTTATTCATGTAAATGTATAATAAATATTGATCCTGAAATAGTTTGTCCCTTTTTCTATTCTCAATGATTTAATCACACATCACACATCATTATAAAAGAACATGTCATAACCAAAAAGACCCAAATAAAACATCCCCAGTATAAGAATATATCAAGTAAAAACTCAAGAAAACTGTGGGTATTATTCCTGCATCTATGTATCAAACTACCAAGTAATCTCCATTGGGCCTCCATACCTCCAAAACACTCGGTAAAAATGAATTTTCCATCCATTAATCACAATATCTACACAATCCTAGATCTCCCCTAGCTACTCTATGAATGTTATGCCATCCTAGATAACCAACTATCCCTATTCAATGACATGCGATTCATCATAAAGATAACATTTGAGATGAGATACATTGTAGTCATCATGAATAGACTCTTACCATGGTGGAAGAGACAAAAAATAAGATACATTTCCAACATATTCCAACACCTAAAAATTCATAAAAAATTAGGGAATGATATTTCTCCCCTATGAAACACCTTATTCCCATGAATAGGGGAGACTCTCGAGAACATATTTCCAACAACTGTAAACTCAAAGGGCCTCCTCTTATGATTGGAAGATGATTTATACCACCCATGTACTTGTTTATTCCTCTAATAAACAATATAAAACTTTTCTATCAGTATCATCACCACATTGGGAATGAGAATTGTGATTCCCAAACTCACCCCAACCAACAAAATGTAAAATTGCATGGCCTCCCATACAATTCCTCAAATGGGTATATTAAAATTCATGAAAGAATTTTATTTTCCAGGAATACTAAACAAAAGGATTTTTCTTTTCACATGATTTGTCAAAGGATATGATACATTCCCATAACATATCCTCCAACTTCTTTATAGTACACTCCATCTATGTGCCCATATATTGATGGAAAGTATTTTATATGAATAACTTAGTTCCAAATTCATGAAACCATCCCCTCTAAATTTATGGGGTAAAAAAGAATCCTGAATTGAGGAAATCATCCACAGGACATTACTCATCTACACCACCTCTTATGCAAACCTCCTTAATAAAACACCTATGATGAATAACTCCATGATCACTTGGATTTCAGTTGATTTTGTCAACTGATCCATGATGACCATAAAACAGTAAGAACCTCCCAAAGATCAAGGTATCCATATGAAAAATTCAATTGATATGATGTATCATTTAATATAAAACACATATAAATGTTTCAAAAACACACCAAGATATTTTTTTAGACATTACTTGCTAGAAAACCAAACACCAAGCCACAAACTCTTCCACATATAATTTCATTCCAAGACACCAAAAATGTATCCTCATGTTACTGAAAATATTAGATACTCCCAGGTGTACCATCAATGAAAATCTATGAAACTCTTCTAGGAATCCCCCAAGCATCACTATTATAACAAACATACTCCCCTAGAACAACACATGGTTCTGACTATTCTACAACCATACCTCCGGAGCATTATCATAGATTAGACTATCAGAAAATCACCTCAACCACCAATTATCCTCCTAAAACTCCTCCACCATGTAAATCATATATATATATATATATATTCATTCAAGTTTGATATAATAAAACTCACCTATCGACCACCATTTCATTTATATTAAGGGATACAAACACTTACATCACACTCCATGTATCTTTTGACTCCTGAACAACATCCTTCCATGACATCCGAAAAAAATAGTTGACCAAAAAATTTCACTTCCCTATGGTATAGTATACCTCAAATTCATATTCTTTATGAAACTCTATCCAACAACACTAATTAAGATTTGGATCATGATGATAAAATATAATCCTCTAAATCATGTGATGTATAAAGAAAATAAAGAAATCCCCAATAAGGTAATTCTTCCACATATTCAATAGACACAAAACTATTGACATATTCATTTTATTAAATAAAAAATTATGTTTATAGGCTAAAAACAACCTAGACTCATTATTGAGAACCAGTTTTCACTATATGCAGATGCATCCTAAGATTAGATGGGAGGTTTCATAGATCTCCTAAAACATCAACTATTACATTGTAATAATGGAACTTAATCAGTAATCAATAAACATTATAAGTACAACAATGATTCCTAACACTAATCATTACAAATAAAATCATTGCATCTCATGATAAATTCTTTCAATGGTTCAGTATCTATGATTAATATGATACAAAAATCTCATAATATCCCATGTTAATGAGAAGACTATGAACATTCACCTAATTTTTGGGTGCTTTATAAGGAACATCATCATTTATATTTTACAGTTACAAAACCACAAACTAATTAAACACCACATACATGATAAAATTCAACACTCATGTCAAGAACATACACACGGAATCCTTTCTACTTCATTAGAGTAATTGGGTAAATTTTGAGATAGATCTGATATGGTCGGCAAACTCACACACTAACATCGACTAGATCAATATGTCATTGATGAACATGACTATAAATTGGTCTAGGAATTACAAGAACACAAGGGCTATCAACCCCCTTAACACAACTGGTTATTTTTTTATACAAATATATTGACCAAGAATTCAAATTGGTGTTACCTATATTTCAGGGAAGTGTTTGATATATGATCCTCCTTCATTATAAATGGGTGATTCCTATAGAGTAGGTCGATCATAGGGTAAAAACTTGTCCAACTAAAACTAATCAAATATATAATTGATCCTTAGAATAGATTAATTATTTTTTATCATTACATGAATCAACCTTAGTTAGTCTATAAAAACATATAATTCTATATGCCTTCCTGGTTAATGAATCTAGGGAACCAGATAATGACATAGAAGGATCGATGGAACCCTTCTAAAAATATTTTCTATCTAAACCATCGACCCATAAATCCTAGAATGTTCCATCCGATAAGGATCCATTAGAATAACAGAAGCACTAAGATATATTTATATCCAATAATCATTATCGCATCAACGGGTTACCCTCAGAAATTCCATTATAAAAACATTCTAAAACTCCTTAGTAAAATTCAGAGCCTCCACCATCCCAGGGACCACTGGTTTTAAATAAAACACATCCATCAATGAATAAATGGGATCTAAATATCTACTACCCAATGTAAAAAAATTTATTCCAATGATAACTATAGGTTGTTCATCTACTTACAAGAACACACCTCTCCCCCAGAAGCATCTGAAAACAAAAAAAAAATAGAATAGAAGTAATAGATTCCATGAATTACACTATATGACTACATATATAGAAAGAACAGATCACCACATGACTAATGTGGCCCCATCATTAATCTACACACTTGACAGCCATATATTAAGATAGTATGGTCTACTACTATCATAGTCAACACAAGATGAATGAAAATACTATTTACATATAACCATAGAGAATGTAATAGCATGGGTGAATTAAGAGAGTTTGAATATTCCAATTCAAACAATGTAGTTGTAAGTGTTAATGATAAATTTGTCACACTAGTAAAAATATTTGGGGCGTTTCTACTAAAATCTCAACTGCATGATACGGACCACACCCAGATACTCTTCCTCTCTACTGATTGAGAACTCCAAAACCACACATTGTCTATGGATCTTTGAGATGATAAATATTTAGAGGTTGGTATATACCTTCCCTATCTCCTCTCGGTGGAGCATAATCCTACTGTCCCTACTACTAAAATTTTCTCACTGGAAGATACTTTTAAGGTTGATATTAAACCTATCCACATATATCATACTACTCTCAATTATGAATTTGGAACTAATTCATATTATTTCCATGAAAACCATACACAAAACATGTTAACCCAAATCCCATAAAAATAATAGGTACCACTTTCCCTAGAAGGCCAAAAAAGAATTTTGTTTTGGTCAACTCACATATGTTTTGAATCCTTGAATAAATTGGAATTAAACCCCTATAACTGGAATAATTTCTTCTCATGGAACATAATTGGTTCCTCACTACATGAAATTCTCTTCATGAGTGCACATTATCGATAGCCTTTTCTATATTTTGAACCTCTGGATATGTTGTTAATATAAAGGGAGTAACAATATAATTTAGAAATGGATATAGTTACTCTTCAATATGACTCACATAGGACTCCCAATAAATAAAATGATCAATTGGGGATGAAATAGGTCCTAGAACATGATTCTCATATCCTACCCATACATACACCCCAAATAAAGATATAGAAACCATGGCCTCTACCCTTACATTATTATTGATGAATGGTACCCTTCTGAGAACACTTTTTAATAGTTGACCCATGAAAATATCCCTTCCCCACCCACCAAATCATAGCATATACCATTATCATGTAGAATCACACATTTGAAAAACAAAAAATGGGACCCAATTTACTACTGGGTATCAGATCAAATTATAGGTGGTATGTAGCTTCTCTGACTAGCTCTATGTCTCATGATTTGAAATAGTACCATCATATTTTGATAAAGCATTCTACTAAAAATAGAACAATGATTTCTACTACTGATCGTCCTATAAAATTAGATCAACCCTTCAATGATAAACTATATAATCATACTAAACCACGACTAATTGATCCACATGTGTTCGATCATTGGGAGACATAGATGAAAGGGAAAAAATCATTTTCTTATATTCAATGTATAGAATTTATTAACGATTTATTTTACTGTTTTTAGCATATTTTACATTTTCTATAAACAATCCAATTAAATCAAGACCAAAATTCAAACATGAGGCATGTACCAATCCTACGTCTCTACCCTAAAACCATTTCCACCCCACCAAACTTTTCACTCTGCTAAGAGTCCTTTCATTTTGTCACATGTGATAAAATTGTATGCCTTAGATATTCTTCCCTATACTATTTCAAATAACAATATCATAAATTTTCATTTCCATTAAAATCCATTCAATACTCACAATTCCAAACTCAAAACTCCATCATATCCCTCAATAATATTACAATACCACTCTTTCATGACCTTTACTTCCATAGGTACACCTATTTGGATGAAAATAATGGACGATAAATAATAAAGCTTGAGTCCTTCCTCCAGTATCCCCCAAGTTGGTGCACAATAATGAGGGTATAAAAATATCATAAATGGAAATAATTACCCTCTATATTAATAGTCAAGAGAGATTTGATAAAACAACTAAAATTAAATACATTAAATAATTTAAACAAGGAAACATAAAACATCCCATAATGTATGTATAATGGAACAAAATTCATGAAACTCAAAGTAAATAAGCCAAAGAAAATCTAATGCAGTGACATAGAAAAAACTCCAATTCTAGAGTTAGAGGTCTCATGGATTGTCCATGAAGACCTCCTAGAAACCTGAAAATAGTATTTATATGTGTTTGATGATAATAAAAGTACAATTTTTTAGATAACACATAATGTATAACTTTCACATGTGATAATAGTGAATATTAATTCAATGGTAAAAGATCGATAGAACCAATAACACCAAAGAAGGTCGACATACAGATCCCATCATCAATAACAAATTCTCACCTAATATTGTTTCAAATTATAATAAAATAATATAAATAATATAAATAAGGGTACCCCACCCCACTTTCCAACTAGGTTTACACCCTCATAACCCATCACCATAGGACCTAGTGCTCCCATATCTTCAGTATAACACATTAAATCTCATATCTCCCAAATAAACTTCATCAATTAGGGAACTACACATCCCTCTTGAAAACATATAAGCAATAAAATCACCTCACATCACCCACAACAACATATGTACCATCAAATATCATTAAAATACACTATGGATATCACATAACATAAGGGACATATACAATATAGTAGAGTGATAATAATACCCCAATTCCAATTTGAGATCATGTGTTGGGTAGTTATGATGTGTGTTCTAGAAGAGTGATAATAATACCCCAATTCCAATTTGAGTTTTAAAAAGGAAAAAAATATTTTTTAAATAATCTAAAAAACTAAAGTGATAATAATACCCCAATATGAATGATTTTCACTAAGTATTCTTGCTTGTACAATTCCAAAATCATTAGTATCAGCATTTTAAGACATATGATTTCATTCCCCATCCCACTTAAATTTTTAGATAACCAATTCATTATATTCATTTAGATGGATGTCATATATTATTAAAGATATATTAGGCCATAAAACCACATGAATTATTAAAATAAATGATAATTGATGGATTCCATAGCTCAAAAGATTGTTTTCAACACATTATACTAGGTTGAGGAAAGAGAAAGTAGACTAATAGGAACATAGTAATAGAGAAAACATTTACCAACATATACAACACCAACCATATCATTCTACCATAAAAATAAAACCAAATCCATTGATGTAATTGTTACATACCCTTCCCTAGGTGAAGAAACATGGAGATAACAAGTCATTGAGAAGGAGGAAACTCCCCTAAATCACAACAGATTGATCATTATTTTTCAATGTCTGAAGCTACTAATTAGGGGATGAAGGACACCAAAGGATCCATTTGGGTGGTATAAGAAATGAACGAATAGCTAAAAAATGGATCATTTATGGGGGGAAGCAGAAATTTTATACACTGTTTGTAAAATAGAGGACCATAATATAACATATTGGACCACACTACATAAGCACTGAAAAAATAAGGGACTATAGTGTAGAATGAATCACTATAAAAAATATGGATGATCAAATAAACATAAAGTATTTCCAGGTATCTCCACTCTATATATATGATAAAAGTTGTAAAATAACACATAGAATCCTTGGACACTATTCCAAAGACCACTAATAACTAAGAATGAGCTATACTTCATCCAATTTTTTTATACTCTTGGACACACAAACCATCAAAGGGGATACCCCCAGCCCATCCTTAGGGTGCAACTACCCTAAAAATATATCTCATAAAACCCCACAATTTACTCTTTAACATAGCTAGAGGACTATGCCAAAACTATTTAAACATTGGTGGCACAAAGAAACATCACTCATTCCTCCCACATACTACAGTCAACTATTCTACACCATAGCGACTCCACCTATGATGCATCCATGAGATCCATTCCAAAAAAATTAATTAAATTACAAGTATATCTAAAACTATTTCCTTAAAAACTAATCTAAATCAAGGACCTGCACATCTATAGAACAAAAAACCCTATTCCATAGATGGAATATCTATCCCACGTCTCACACCATTACTATGTAGGACCAATTTACAACTTTAGAACCACATTTAATTAGGTTTTCAGGACATTCCAACATTTCCCCTACAAATCCATTGGTAAATCCTTTGGAGGCATCCAATAATAAAATTCCACCAATGAAATGGGTTCGAAATTCAATAAATCATAATCATTCATAGACCTATTTTTAAGCAAAAACACTTGGATTCCAAATCAATTATCCAAAATATGTGAGTGAAATAATTTAAATATTATCATATACTTATAGTATCACAATGATGTTATAAATATTGAATTTACTAATAAAACAAATCAATAAAACCATCCATGTGATGCTTCTGATTAAAATTTAAATTTGATTCTTCATTTAGGGGGTATCTTGAAGATACACATGAGAAATGATTTCATTCTTCATTACATGTAATAGGGATGGAAGAATGTTGTACAATTAGTATAGTAATTTTACATATATTAAAGATGGGTATTAACATATATTATTATATTTATAATACATTATCCTTGTGTGGATAAATAAATAAAATTAATTAATTTAGTTAAAGGTTACAACTCTTTTTTATATGGTCTATTTCATTAAACCTAAGTCTTTTTCAATAGAGATGTTGGGTCATACATAGATCATGTGAATTTGGTATTTTATATTTAGAGAGATATTTCATAATAATTATTAGAGCATATTGAAATAATATATTCTTTTTAATAGGTTATATTATGCCCACTTTTATAGTAAAGATCATTTTTAATCAAATTATATGATATTAAAATTCTTCAATGTAATTTTAAAAATTTAAACTAGCTCATAAATGTACCATAGATTAAATTTTTGAATATTTCACATCCTAACAATCCTCTATAATTATTTTTTTCTATTTAACATTATTAATAAGATTTTTTAACATAAAAAATTCTTACAATCCTTTTTAATACTATTAAAAAAATTCTAAAACATAAATATTACAATAGAGTTATAATATAAATATATACATGATCACTTATCCCTCACAAGAATCTATAAATTTTATGGGAAAAAATAATTCATCCAAACCATAACCTTTTAAATTATATTTAAATCATTTATTTGAATTGAATAATTCTTTCATGCATCACCAAAAGATTTTAATAAATATTTTTCATGAAATAAATTTTATTTCATTTTTATCTTTGTTCAATTGCTATGCTGAGTTTATATAGATTGTGAAATACTATTGATTTGTTATTATTTAATATTTTTAGCTATTGACTAGGTGTTTTTTATGTTTATGAATAAAACTATCTAAATTTGGAAAAATTATTTTTAATAAATGTGTAAAATAAATTAATTTATTTCCAATTGGGTATAAATTAAAAAAAACTTTTCATTGTAAAAATATATGTTTTCTAAAAAACCGTGTTTCATGTGCTTGCTATGTTTTTTGATAATCAATTAAATTAATATTTAATGATTAATTATTTTAATAAATTTGTAGATAATACTTTATATAAAATACTTTTACTTGCACCGAGTATATTTTACATTAAAAGTATTTTAGATAAACTATGCATTATTCATGAAAATTGATTTTCCTAAAGATAAATTTATTACTATTTTCACACTAATTTTATAATTAATTTTCTCCATATGATGAAAATTAATAGTTTAAAATGGTTCTCGTATTTTTAATCAAAATAATAATAATTATTTAATAAGGTAAATATAATTATTTTTCATTTTTAATAGTAACATAGGTTAACAGTTAGTTATTATGGTAAGTCTCAAAGCATGTGAACAGGATAAAAACAAAATTGATTAGTGTTAAAATGCCATGAACTTTTTATAAAGTAATTTTGAGTAATATTATATCCTTATTTAATCTTTGATTTTATGAAGATTCATTTCTAATCTATTTTCCAAGAGTGAGACATTAATAAATTTTAATCTTTCAAATAATTCATATTTTGTCCCCACCCTTCCTTATAAAAGGACGCCAGCTATACCATATTAATCACACATGAAGATCTTATTATCATAGTCTTACGGGGAATATATATTTTCCAACATTAATTTCCCACATATAATTGGTACTTTACTGGTCATAATTCCATTCATTCCAATCTTAACTTATAATATAAATTCTTTTTCTCAATGGAGAGGTATAACTCTATACAGATAACTTTCAATTTTATTTTATCCTAAACATACTATAAATATATGGTAGCCATTATAAAATAATAAATTAAATATATTCAATATGATTAATTTTTATTTTGATGATAGGGAACCCATTTTCCACCTCCCTACTATCATTTGAAAAATTAAAGTATTGTGTCTATGTATATTTGGGCCACTATATCCACATAGAGATGTGTCTCATTTTCCATCACCACTATTTTTTGATGGTTGTTATGTCTGATATAATTTTTAAATATGAAATTTATGACATAACTATGTTTCATTAATTATACTATATTATCTACATTAATATTTTTCCATTCATTTGAAAATGATAATTGTGCTCATATATTGGTGTGGACTACAATCTCTATGAAATGATGATATTTTTTCTATCACAATTTTATATGAATTATTATTATGTTAAATATATTGAATAAATATGATACTTATTCATTTTAAAAGTTATGAAGTGTTTGAATAATTTACCAAGTTGTATTTATATGAACCATGAAACTAAAACATGCATGCATTGTTTAATAATTCTCAACCGAATGTTACTTTAAATGAAAAAAACATTATAAGGATAAATGAAAACTATAAATAGGTGATAAGTTTTTTTAAGGTCTTAATATAGTCAAAAAAATATATTTATAATAATTATATATTTATTATATGTAATATTGGAACTTGAATTATTTATTTATGGTACTTCAGGTAAAGGTTGGAGTTATAATCTAATTTCATTTCTGGATTTCCTTTGCTAAATTTATATTGAGGGAAATTATATTTTCCTTATCCTTTTGGGACCGTATATTTTTTTATACTATGGTAATTCTTATAATTTTAATCATTATTACTATTTTATTCTCTCTTTTAATTAAAAATATCAAGATTTTATTTCTCAAAATTAGTATTATATCATATTGAGTCATCAATGTTTTTCATTTATGGCCATACCATTCAAAACAAATTATGGAATTTTATAAACATACATGAATTGTTTAAAAATGAACATTTTTATTATCTTGAATTTATTAACATGGTATTAATTGGATTTTTTTAATGAACCATTTTCCAAACTAGTCATTTTGATATTATGAAAAAGTATGAAAACAATGTTCTCTTATAAAATATTTGGTATGAATTTTTTTTTTTTACTATCATGAATGTTCATATTATTGAAGATTAAATTAAATTATCTTATGACTATTTTAAAAGAATATAACAATCTAAAAAATATATAAATTTTCAGTTAAACTATTATTAAATAAAAATTTGATTAATACCATGTTTTCAAAGAAAGTATAGAAAACTCTTCTAATGATATTTTTATCTATATAAATACACTTTAATAATTTTTTTATTCAATATTAATATGATATTATTATACTATTTACTTGTTTCTATAAATATTTTATGATGGTGATGATGATTCAGGGATGAATCATTATCATGAACTGACCACCCTTGTATTTTGAATCTTCTCATCTTACCCTATTGGTATCCTATAACACATATCATTCCTTCCTAACACAATAGAGGTTATTAATCACATATTCCACTTATATAACAAATGATTTTACCCAAAGGGAATTTTATGTCACTTTCATGTTCATTTTTTTCATGCACACATACCTTGAGAAAATTCCTAGAATGACATTAATCCTGACAGTACACTAGGTGAAGCCACAATTAACTATAGATTTCCAATAAAGTAGGCTTCAATAAATAATAGATCTCTTTTTTTAAATGGGTGGTAACATTTAGTCATTTAATTATCATTTTTTATTGTTTTCACACAAATACCTTTATTATACATCCTCTTTATTGTTTACCACACACATTTAACCAAGTAATTCCCATTAAAATACAAACTAGGTATTGGATTTGATTCCATTTTTTTATACATTAATACATGTCAACCCATAATATCACCCAATTTGGCCCGTGACAAGGTTGGAAGAACATTCCTGATTTTTGTAAGTTATAGAAAATCACTTGGTAACATACAATGGAATGCAAAATCTTTTTTACTATCCATGATATATATAAAGACCCATACTTTACATACATTGTTAATACTTCAAAATTGAAGCACACTTATTACAACATATGACAAAACCACAAAGGACTGTTTAGGTATAGTGTCTTTAGAAACTGGGAAACATAAACAACTGGTTCATAAATCTTCTTCAGTGTCTCCCATTTATTTCATCATATCTAGGGTCCCTTTTAGAATATTCTACTTAATATCCATCTTCCTGACCTGGGGAAAAGAAAACATAAAAGGGTGAGCACAAATGCTCATCAAGGGAAAATAAAGGAAATAAAAATCATATCATATCTTTTGAAAATCAAAACCTGCAAAAGAGATCATAATATCATAACATGGAATAAATCATAGAAGTGAAAATGAGATCCCCATAATCATAACATGAAACTTTAAACTTTGTGTCATGCACACATAATCATGGAAAATCATTTCTTGTTAGTCATGACTCATTGCCAAGACTATCTTAGTGGACAAAGTCCCTTTCTGAACTGAGTTCACTCCTCGTTTCAGTCCTGTATCACTAAACCGAAATAACCTTCCGTTCCAGCCATGTCTATATCATGAGATATAAAATCTTTACCCAATGCATTGGAGGGAGATATAGGTCCCACCCATCTTATAATGAATCCTTTCTTATGTGTGCCACATAATCATAAATCATCGCATAACACATGTAACAAAAATGGGATTCTTGAAACATCATGACATCATAAAAAAAATCATATAAGGTAAATGAATTCATAAAAATAATTCCCTCACAACATAATCAAATCAATGTAATAATAGGGATAAAAACAGAACCCTATATTATCTTAGATGGAAAATAATTTTGATAAAACATTTGAACTCTATTCTTGAGAAAAATATCCTTTCTACTTCAAAAACACTTTTCTTTTCTTAACATGTCATACAATTATAAACTAAAAGAAGTTGATTAAAAATAAACTTGAAAAATTTTAAAGGAAGATTCTTGGAAATAATGTTTTAAAAATCCATTCATGCCGTATAAGTTAAAAAAAACATTCTTCGTACTTTTGTCGGAAAAGTCAAAAAGTACCTCGTATGAAAAACGACAAAAGATTCCTTTCCTTTCTTTTACTAAAAACTCACCGAAGGGTAAAAATGGATTTAAAAAATTATATGTGGATGGAAATAATATTACATATTTATGAAACATGGATGTGGATGATAAAATACACCCGAATAAATACTTACGAATAAACAATCTCAGATAAAAATGAGATTGTGATATTTCCCTTACCTTAGGTCCGATTTGCTTTTTACGTGTCCGAAGCTCCTGTATAATGGTTTAAATAATGTTATTGACCTATTCCAGAATCATACATATTGATATGATATCATATATGGTCATATTCATAGCTTCTTGTTAGTAATATTTCATTGTTACTTGTTACTCGGGTCTTTATTGCCTTTTGTTCTTATGCGTGTTTTGCCGAATAAATTCTTATTCTTATTTTAAGGTTATAGATACCTTATATCCAGAATGGTATTAGTGTAACATATATCATATTTATTTATTCAATTAATTTATATAATTACTATGTAATGATGATCATGTAGAACGAGTCGCTTCACATCGTGGAGACGGTATTCCGTACGTACGCACGAGTGATGATATCGTTCCTATGATCGTGGAATTGTATTGGAGTATATATATATTATTTCAGTATCAATATTACTTTATAATAATCATAAATAGTTACTCATTACACCATTATACCCATCCTTGTAAGGTGGTGGTGGAAAATAGATTACACCACGGCGTGGAGACGGTATTCCGTACGTACGCACGCGCGGTGATTTAATTTTTACGTAGGATGGATAGAAGGTGAATTATGGTTGTTTCATATTTATAATAACATATCAGTATGTAAGTAATACTGATGTTATTACTTTATCATGAAACAACTAAAGGAGAATAAGTTGAAGAAGAAAGAAATTAAAATGATCGGTAACAGATATTACCTCTTCTTTGGAACGCTTCTTTGAATCCTCCACTTAGGGAAATAATATTGGTCTTTGAAGAAGACCATGACCTCTAGGATTATTCTAGGGAAGTGGAGAGGAGAAAATGGTAGGGGTTGGCAGAGCTTGAGTGCTCAAATTGGTGTGAGGAGGAGGGGGAGGAGGTGCCCTTTTATAAGGGAGGAGAGGGGCACCTTAGGAATATCTCAAAATATTATTTTATATTAAAGTCAAAATCGGTTTATAATGGTTCCAAAGGGTCTTATTTCGAAGCTAAAGTGGGGAAGGGTCTAAATCCTATATAAAAATAGGATTTAGACTAGTTTAGTGTATTATTTTAACCTTATCAATTAGATTTAACTCTAAGTTAAATAATTTAACTTTTACCATGTCTTTTTGTTTTCTTTCACTAGATGGTTAATACACATACTAGAACATGCCAAACGAACCCCAAATTGTTTATTATTAATATATATATCCTTATCTAAGTCATTTGGCCGAACCTTAGATTTTTAGGAATAAAATATCAATTAATAATATAATATTTGATTTAAAAACTATTTTGTGTCAATTTTGACACTATTTGATATATAATTTTTGTGAAAGTCATAACAGAATTATATGTTCAAACCAAGTTGATTAAATAAACACTAATATATCATAGTAACCTAGAAATTTTTTTTAATTCATAAAAAGTCTCAAATTACATTTATTTTGGTGTTTTTAACATCAATTATGTCAATATTTCATAAATAAGATAATTACTGCATCATAATTGTGTCATAAATAAATTAATATATTTAATGTCTAAAAATTATAAATAATATACCATTATGTAGGAAATATTTTTATCTTTCTAATGAATATTTATAGTCGAATTTATCTTATGTATCACCCCATATTAAAAATGATTTACTTATTAAACTTTGATTTTAACTATTTTAACCCTTCTTTAAATAAATTAATAATAAATGTCCTAATCTAACCCAAGTGGGCCTAAATGGTCATATTTTATTCATAAGGTTGTTTTTGGTCGAATTACACTTATCCAATAGAATTAGGACATGTGTTAGGGTAATAGTAATATCATATTTACCCTTAGTTACCCTATTTACTATTAACCGCGGTAAAAAAAAGTAAAAAGTTACTATTCACCAAAAAAATATTTTTATCTCATTGAACCACATTTATTTACTGATATCAACCGTGTCTATCGGATTTTCGAAATTCCATTCACAGAAGCGGTAAAATTAAGTTTTATGCAAAATTCAGTTTTTAACCTACCTCTTAGTGGTTTCACTATTCATCAAAAATTGAAAGTTTTCAGAAAAATACCAAAATTTCACCCTAGGCTAATTTTGTTATTCCGAATCCAAAAATGATGTCCATTTTGAAAAATAAAATTTATAAAATTTCAAAAAGTGGTTATTACTATTCATAACGGCTAGTTTTAATAATATTTTAATAGCATATCGTTGTTTAGTGAAACTCAGTATTGCGTATGACGCAAGCTATCGAGGAAGGTTGTGATTGCGTGTAAAGTAAGCCAAGAAAGTGTGTAGTGAAAGATTCCTTTGATGATATAAAAAAAATATTACTTATAAAAATCTCGGGTGTTACATTCTACCCCCCTTAAAAAGAATTTCGCCCTCGAAATTCGTCACTTTGTAACAAACAGATGAGGATACTTCTCCCTCATCATATCCTCAAGCTCCCATGTAGCTTCTTCAAGTTGGTGGTTCCTCCATAAAACTTTCACCAATCGAGTGGTCTTGTTTCGTAGGACTTTTTCACTATGATCCAGAATCTCTATCGGTTGTTCTTCATAAGGAAGATCTTGCTCCAGCGGTACAACTTCTGAGCTGAGTACATGTGAAGGATCAGGTATGTACTTTCTCAGGATAGATACATGGAACACATCGTGAACTTGAGAGAGATTCGGTGGAAGCGCCAATCAGTAATCTACCTTTCCAACACGATCCAGTATTTCAAAAGGACGGATATATCTAGGGCTCAACTTCCCCTTCTTTCCAAATCTCATAACCCTCTTCCAGGGATATATTCGTAAGAACACTTTATCGCCCACTTCAAACTCTAGGTCTTTTCTTCGGTTGTAGGCATAACTTTTTTGTCGACTCTAAGCTGCTCTTATGTGTTGTTGAATAGATCTGACCTATTCTTCCATTTCATCAACGAGATCAGGTCCTAATAGCTTTCTTTCCCCAACTTCATCCCAGCAAGTTGGAGTCCTGCATTTCTTTCCATATAGAGCTTCATAAGGGTCCATCTGAATACTGGAGTGAAAGATATTATTATAAGAAAATTCCACCAAAGGTAGGTGTTGATCCCAACCTCCATTGAAATCCATAGAGCAAGTTCTCAACATATCTTCTAGGGTTTGAATTTTTCTCTCAGACTGACCGTCTGTCTGGGGATGATAAGCAGTGCTGAAACTCAACTCTGTATCCAGAGTATGCTGATGAATTCGCCAGAACTTCGAGGTAAATCTCGGATCCCGATCAGATATAATAGAAAGTGGTACTCCATGCAATCTTACCACTTCCTTTACATATATCCTGGCAAGCTGATCTAGAGAGAAATCCTCTCTAATAGCAATGAAGTGTGCAGACTTTGTAAGACGATCAACTATGACCCAAATAGCATTATTTCCTTTGGATGTTTTAGGATGTCATGTGACAAAGTCCATAGTGATGTTTTCTCATTTCCATTCGGGTATGGGTAATGGTTGTAACATCAACTTAGACTTCTGTCTCTCAGCTTTAACTTGTTGACAAACCAAGCATCGAGAGACATATTCAGCAACATCTCTTTTCATGCCATCCCACCAGAAGTACTCTTTCAGGTCCCTATATATCTTCTTGCTTCCAGGATGAATAGAGAATGAAGAACTATGAGACTCATCCAGCAGCTCCTTCTTTAATTCGGGGATTGGAGGAACACAAACCCGATTCCTGAACTTTATTATCCCATCACAATCAAGGTTGAATTCAGGAACATTTCTCACCTTCTTTTGTAACTCGACATCTTCTTTCTGTGCCTCCTTAATCTTCGCATGTATAGATGGTTGAACATTCATTTGAGAAAGATAAGATTTTTCCCCTTCCATTATAATTCCAAGATCCATCCTTTGTAAATCCATAAATATTGGATCCTTTGTAATCCTCATCATGGATAAACTAGCATGGTCCTGTCGACTTAATGCATCTGCCACCTTGTTTGCTTTCCCAGGGTGGTAATGGATTGAGCAGTGATAATCCTTAATCAGCTCCAACCATCTTCTTTGACGCATATTCAACTCCTTTTGTGTGAAAATATACTTTAAACTTTTATGATCAGTATAAATATCACACCTTTCACCATAAAGGTAATGCCTCCAAATCTTTAATGCAAAGATTACCACAGCCAACTCCAAATCATGTGTTGGGTAATTTTTCTCATGGATTTTCAACTGTCGTGAGGCATAATCTATCACCATATCATTTTTCATAAGAACACACCCCAATCCCTTATTGGATGCATCACTGTAGATCACAAACCTTTCTCCACTACAAGACAGTGTGAGCACAGGTGCACTGGATAACCTTCTTTTCAACTCCTTGAAATTCTCTTCACATTCTTCTGTCCAGACAAACTTAACTCCTTTCCGAGTCAACTTGGTGAGTGTATTAGATAATCGTGAAAAATCCTTTACAAAACCAAGAAAACTTCGGATCTTAGTTACTGTTGTTGGTCTTGACCATCTTTCGATAACCTCTGTTTTTGCTGGATCCACAGATATCACCTCTTTTGAGATTATGTGACCCAAAAATGTAACTTTTTGAAGCCAAAATTCACACTTGGTAAATTTGGCATAAAGATTCTCTTTTCTCAGGGTCTTCAATATAATTCTCAAGTGATCTTCATGCTCTTCATTTCTCTTTGAATAGACAAGAATATCTTCTATAAAGACTACCACAAATTGATCAAGATAGTCTCTAAAGACTCTATTCATTAGATCCATGAAGATAGCAGGGGCATTAGTAAGACCAAATGGCATCACTATAAATTCATAGTGTCCATACCTTGTACGGAAAGCCGTCTTTGGTATATCCTCCCTTTTGACCCTTAATTGATGATACCCTAAATGAAGATCAATCTTGGAAAAGTATTGAGCTCCGCGTAGTTGGTCAAATAAGTCATCAATTCGTGGGAGAGGATATTTTTTCTTGATAGTGATCTTGTTATGTTCTCGATAATCAATGCAGAGTGCAGAGTCTCATTGATCCATCTTTCTTCTTAACAAATAGAACAGGTGCTCCCTGAGGTGATGCACTAGGGCGTATGAATCCCATACCAAGATTCTCTTGGAATTGCTTCTTCAATTCCTGCAACTCAATTGAGGCCATTCTATAAGGTGTCTTTGAAATTGGCAAAGCGCCCGGTACGAGTTCTATTGAAAACTCAACTTCACGATTTGGTGGAAGACCCTGTAATTTCTCCGGAAATACATCATCAAACTCCCGTAAAATGGGCATATTCTTAATCGCGAGTTTCTCACCAACCATTTGAGATAAATAACCTTCATTTAGTGGAATCAATACCCATAAGATGGAAGAAATTTCCACTGGAAGGTTATGTTCATCCTTGCATTGATAGACGATCATAGATTGATCTGGAATATGAAATGTGACGTCCCTTCTTTGGAAATTGATATGAGCTCCATGTAGAGAAAGCCAATCCATGCCAAGAATCACATCAAATTCCACTAAAGGAAGTATCACAAGATTTGCAGGAAGCACATTCCCACAAACTTCAATCGGAGAAGAATTATAAACTTTTGATGCGACTGTTGTGCCATTAGGTGTTGTCACAGCTAACTCAACATCTAATTGTTGAGGTAGTACGGTGATACCCTTAGAAAATTTTTCAGAAATAAAAGTGTGGGTGGATCCAGAATCAAATAAAACATTTGCTACTTTAGAGTGGATGGTAAGTGTATTGTTCACCACTTCGTTATCGTACTCCACATCACTGATAGAAATTGCATGTGACTTTCCTTTGTCATTAGCCTTAAGAGTTTGTTGACGTCGACCATCATCATCAACCCTTGTATTTGGGCATTGATTGGAATAATGCCCAATCTCCTTGCACTTGAAACATTGAAGTGTAATAGGTTCATTCTGTGTATCCCTTCCTTTGTTTGCATCATTAGACATCTTCTTCCCATTATCATGGCATTCAAATGCCGGATGACCTTCCTTTCCACATTTAAAACATTTACTTGTCCCTTTAAGACAACTCCCTCCATGTTTCCTTCCACACTTTGAGCATAAGGGAAAGTTCATCTTCTTTTCAGTGTGCTCTTTAGATTTTCCTTTGAATTCCATCTTCCTCTTCTTATCAAACCCATGTGACTGATGGGTTACTCCAATCTCCGTCTCGACTTTGAGAGCACATCGAACGATTTCCTCATAGCTATTGAAGTCCCTTATGGCTAACGCCCTTAGAAGACTTAGTTTTAAGCCACTAAAGAATCGATCGATCTTACTCTCACGTTGGATAATAATACCAGAAGCGTACCTTGCAAGTCTTGTAAAATTTTCTTCATAGGTACTGACATATTCATCATCCCTTTGCTTCAGTTCAAGAAACTATTTCTCCATCATTGTTCGGAGAATACGAGGGAAGTACTTATTGAAAAATATTTTCTTGAACTCGTCCCATTCCATAGACTCAATTTCATCCCTTTGCCTCGTATTCTTAATAAGATTCCACCATTGATCATCATCTCCTTCCAAACGATACACTGCTAGGATGACTTTATCATGTTCAGAACATTGAGGAATTGAAAATATCTTTTTAGTAGTACTAATCCATTGTACAGCAACTAATGGATCAGTAGACCCACTGAATGAAGGTGGACGCTGCCTCATGGAGGATTCAACAGAATGTTGCTCCTTCCTTTGCTCGTTTGGAAGTCCTGCATGATTCATAGCTTGAGAAAGTTGTGTGAGAATGGCTACAAGATTTTTCATTCCATCTCCCATATCGTTTGGTTGCTCAAGGGAACAATCATTGCATTGCCCATCGCATTCCGCATTAACACGGTTCCTTCGGGTTCCATCCATTGACTAAAACCAAGAAGAATAGTGTGAGCAACACTAATTATAATAGGAAAACCACATAATCAAGAATAAAATTTCACACTTAAGGTCTTATCCTAGGGTATTCATGGCCATTTCTAAAACACTAATGTTGTGTTCTATGCTTAGACTTATCCTTAGGGTTCTTACTAAGGCTTTTACATCCTAGTTTCCAAAGGTTGACTATACCTTTCCTCTAATACCAACTATAACGACCCATACATTACATACATTGTTAATACTTCAAAATTGAAGCACACTTATTACAACATATGACAAAACCACAAAGGACCGTATAGGTATAGTGTCTTTAGAAACTGGGAAACATAAACAACTGGTTCATAAATCTTCTTCTGTGTCTCCCATTTATTTCATCATATCTAGGGTCCCTTTTAGCATATTCTACTTAATATCCATCTTCCTGACCTGGGGAAAAGAAAACATAAAAGGGTGAGCTCAAATGCTTAGCAAGGGAAAATAAAGGAAATAAAAATCATATCATATCTTTTGAAAATCATAACCTGCAAAAGAGATCATAATATATTAACATGGAATAAATCATAGAAGTGAAAATGAGATCCCCATAATCATAACATGAAACATTAAACTTTGTGGCATGCACACATAATCATGGAAAATCATTTCTTGTTAGTCATGACTCATTGCCAAGACTATCTTAGTGGACAAAGTCCCTTTCTGAACCGAGTTCACTCCTCATTTCAGTCATGTATCACTGAACCAAAATAACCTTCCGTTCCAGCCATGTCTATCTCATGAGATATAAAATCTTTACCCAATGCATTGGAGGGAGATATAGGTCCCACCCATCTTAAAATGAATCCTTTCTTATGTGTGCCACATAATCATAAATCATCGCATAACACATGTAACAAAAATGGGATTCTTGAAACATCATGACATCATAAAACAAATCATATAAGATAAATGAATTCATAAAAACAATTCCCTCACAACATAATCAAATCAATGTAATAATAGGGATAAAAACAGAACCCTATATTATCTTAGATGGAAAATAATTTTGATAAAACATTTGAACTCCATTCTTGAGGATAATATCCTTTCTACTTCAAAAACACTTTTCTTTTCTTAACATGTCATACAATTATAAACTAAAAGAAGTTGATTAAAAATAAAATTGAAAACTTATAAAGGAATATTCTTGGAAATAATGTTTTAAAAATCCATTCATGCCGTATAAGTTAAAAAAACATTCTTCGTACTTTTGTCGGAAAAGTCAAAAATTACCTCGTACGAAAAACGACAAAAGTTTCCTTTCATTTCTTTTACTAAAAACTCACCAAAGGGTAGAAATGGATTTAAACAATTATAGGTGGATGGAAATAATATTACATATTTATGAAACAAGGATGTGGATGATGAAATACACCCGAATAAATACTTACGAATAAACAATCTCGGATAAAAATGAGATTGTGATATTTCCCTTACCTTAGGTCCGATTTGCTATGAACGTGTCCGAAGCTCCTGTATAATGGTTTAAATAATGTTATTGACTTATTACAGAATCATACATATTGATATGATATCATATATGGTCATATTCTTAGCTTCTTGTTAGTAATATTTCATTGTTACTTGGTACTCAGGTCTTTATTGCCTTTTGTTCTTATGCATGTTTTTTCGAATAAATTCTTATTCTTCTTTTAAGGTTATAGATACCTTATATCCAGAATGGTATTAGTGTAACTTATATCATATTTATTCATTCAATTCATTTATATAATTACTATTTAATGATGATCATGTAGAACGAGTCGCTTCACATCGTGGAGATGGTATTCCGTACGTACGCACGAGTGATTATATCGTTCCTATGATTGTGGAATTGTATTGGAGTATATATATATTATTTCAGTATCAATATTACTTTATAATAATCATAAATAGTTACTCATTGCACCATTATACCCATCCTTTTAAGGTGGTGGTGGAAAATAGATTACACCACGGCGTGGAGACGGTATTCCGTACGTACGCACGCGCGGTGATATCATTTTTCCGTAGGATGGATAGAAGGTGAAATAGGTTTGTTTCATATTTATAATAACATATCAGTATTTAAGTAATAATTATGTTATTACTTTATCATGAAACAACTAAATGAGAAGAAGTTGAAGAAGAAAGAAATTGAAATGATCGGTAACGGATATTACCTCTTCTTTGGAACGCTTCTTTGAATCCTCCACTTAGGGAACTAATATTGGTCTTTGAAGAAGACCAGGACCTCTAGGATTATTCTAGGGAAGTGGAGAGGAGAAAATGGCAGGGGTTGGCCGAGCTTGAGTGCTCAAATTGGTGTGAGGAGGAGGGGGAGGAGGTGCCCTTTTATAAGGGAGGAGAGGGGCACCTTAGGAATATCTCAAAATATTATTTTATATTAAAGTCAAAATCGGTTTATAATGGTTCCAAAGGGTCTTATTTCGAAGCTAAAGTGGGTAAGGGTAGAAATCCTATCAACCAATAGGATTTAGACTTGTTTAGTGTATTATTTTAACCTTATCAATTAGATTTAACTCTAAGTTAAATAATTTAACTTTTACCATGTCTTTTTGTTTTCTTTCACTATATGGTTAATACACTTACTATAACATGCCAAACGAACCCCAAATTGTTTATTATTAATATATATATCCTTATATAAGTCATTTGGCCGAACCATATATTTTTAGGAATAAAATAACAATTAATAATATAATATTTGATTTAAAAACTATTTTGTGTCAATTTTGACACTATTTGATATATGATTTTTGTGAAAGTCATAACAGAATTATATGTTCGAAACAAGTTTATTAAATCAACAATAATATATCATAGTAACCTATAAAATTTGTGTAATTCATAAAAAGTCTCAAATTACATTTATTTTGGTGTTTATAACATCAATTATGTCAATATTTCATAAATAAGATAATGACTGCATCATAATTGTGTCATAAATAAATTTATTTATTTAATGTCTAAAAATTATAAATAAAATACCATTATATAGGAAATCTTTTTATATTTCTAATGAATATTTATAGTCGAATTTATCTTATGTATATCCCCATATTAAAAATGATTTACTTATTAAACTTTGATTTTAACTATTTTAACCCTCCTTTAAATAAATTAATAATAAATGTCCTAATCTAACCCAAGTGGGTCTAAATGGTCATATTTTATTCATAAGGTTGTTTTTGGTCGAATTAAACTTATCCAATAGAATTAGGACATGTTTTAGGGTAATAGTAATATCATATTTACCCTTAGTTACCCTATTTACTATTAACCGCGGTTAAAAAAAGTAAAAAGTTACTATTCGCCAAAAAAATTATTTTTATCTCATTGATCAAAATTTTACTTACTGATATCAACCGTGTCTGTCGGATTTTCAAAATTCCATTCACAGAAGTGGTAAAATTATGTTTTATGCAAAATTCCTTTTTTAACCTACCACTTAGTGGTTTCACTATTCATCAAAAATTGAAAGTTTTCAGAAAAATACAAAAATTTCACCCTAGGCTAATTTCGGTATTCTGAATCCAAAAATGAAGTCCATTTTGAAAAATAAAATTTATAAAATTTCAAAAAGTGGTTATTACTATTCATAACGGCTAGTTTTAATAATATTTTAATAGCATATCGTTGTTTAGTGAAACTTAGTATTGCGTACGACGCAAGCTATCGAGGAAGGTCATGATTGCGTGTAAAGTAAGCCAAGAAAGTGTGTAGTGAAAGATTCCTTTGATGATATAAAAACAAAATATTACTCATAAAAATCTCGGGTGTTACAATATATATAATCAAAAGAAATGAATTATAGTATCATAGAATATATATTAAAAACATATATTTATTCTACATAACAATAAAAAAACATCCAACAAATGGATAATAAATACTTAATGATCAAATGAATTGCCATCAACATGGAACAAGAAAAACCTATTGGCCTATCACTATGTGGAAAAATTCCACCACTATGTCAACCCATTGGAAGAAAACATAATCAATGAGAGTCATCATCAAAATTATTATTTTACCATCTTCTATATCATGAAAATCCAAGACTAAAAACACAAAAAATTAAAATGTAAAGTGTGAGCATAAACTCTTATTTCAGTATAACGAATGAATCTATACAATTTCTATCCACATGCATGTATTAGTTATTATAGAAAACATATTTCAAAAAAAATGTTCACAATAAATTAATTTTTCATATAAATCCATCCATTTATTTTCTTTTCAAAAAAATATATCATCTATTAATCAATGTAATATTAAAAAACATATATCCATGAGGAATTAATAGATGAATACAATAAGATTCTATGCATAAATATCCAAATCAAGTGGTAAATAAGTATTATAAGAAATGATGAATCAAATAAATCCAAAAAAATATATTTTAAATCTAGAAAATAAGAGGGTACACAACTATACCCATAGTGGAACACTAGCTGGCATAAGTGAATTAGAATTTTGAAGACCATTATCCCTAGTAAGGGAATATCACTGAAGCCATATAATCACATACACCTACCCATGTGAAAGTTTTAACCACTATGTTTCATATACATTTTGTTTCCCCGTACACTACGGTCTCCAATTATTCCATATATCATCATTATTTTTCAATAAAACCAAGACCACATTTTAGAAAAAACACTCTATTGTCATGCCATGGCATTTCAATTCAATAGATATAATTCTCAAATAAATACAATATTTGAGCTACTTTATCAAACACATTATTTGAATGAAATTTAGTCTCTAATGAAAACACTTTCAATTTCAACTATAGAAAAATTATATTACTCGTGAACATCAAACAATATATTTCATTAATAAAAAACAAAATACATCATGATTAAAACATAGAATTTCAAGGGATAGACCAATGGATATCGACACCTACCTAAATTATATTGTAGATGTTGATGCCTTCAAATCTGGAGATGGAATATGAATATATCGTTTCTTTATGAGTATATTTAAATGATAATATCATTTATTCTCTCATAATATAATTATTTATAGAAATCACATTTCATTTTGGATCTAATAGATCATGAGATAAAAAGACCAGGGATATATTTTGAGAAAAGAAGAGAAATAAAGGGAAAATCCAAAAAAATGAAGATATCCACCAAAATCGATTATGAATAATGAAGGAATCGAGGAGATTTCACCATAAATCATCTAGTAATGGATAATTTAATTAATAATGGATTAAAAGAATATTATAGTTAAAAATTACTAAGTAAAATAGATTAATTTTTCATTTTAATAAGTTCAAATTGGGTAACATGGGTAGGCTACAGGTTACAAAAATCATGCACTAACCTATAGGTTTTCACTATATAATGAATGGAAATGTTTGTGGTTTTAAGAAAAAATCACTCTTATATCTATTAAAATCTCCATAGGAAATGGAAAATCCACATCACATGGTAACCATATAATTACTACTAACTATGTACCTAAACTATGCACCTAGACTATTATCAACAAGGCATTATTGTTTTGAGCCTTGACAGATGAAATACACTAGAAGCTCATGAAATATAACTATGCTCAAAATTAAATATACCTATATCCCAAAATGATCCATATTTTTTAAAAGTAGTTTAACTCTAATGTGTTACTTTTTTTTAAAATAAACCTTAATGAAAATTGTTTCTTTCACATGAGTTATGGTTTTATTAAATGTAAAAAAAATATGAAACTTTTTTTCCATCAATGGGTTATGATATGGTGATATAATTTTATTTTCAGTATTATATTATCTTGTTATATATTTATGTATGGTTCTAATTATGTGATAGGTAAGCATGAAATTATATTTCTGTATAATACATTTTGTAAGATAGATACATCATGAGATAATAAGGACTTGAATAGGGAGTTAACCCACTTCATAATAGAACAATTTCCATCATAATTGTGGTTGTAATGAACAATTTTATGGAAATAATTGAATTGGGAGTGAACATAATCCATTATAATAGTCTGAGTAGTGATCCATCACTTTTAAAATTACTCTTTTATGCCTATGTGTATGGAAGACATATTTATTATACATATGATATGTTTTCATTAGTCATTATTAATTATTGATGATTCCGTGCACTTATTACTTGTATATTGTATTATGACATGGAATTATGAAATAAATTATGATTATTAAAATATTAATAATTGGGTATGATTTTTTTTATGTAATGATCATTTTATCATACCCTTATGCCTATATTATTCTCACATATGTTCATTGCTATATATGACCTATGCCTCTCTATATTGAAAAACAGATATCACCCTTTCCTACGATTCCAATTCCTAGAATACGATGAATGGTTTTCAGAAGGGTATGTCATGAATTGAAATGAGTACAAATATATTTTTAAGAAATAATTAAGCTCATCATGAATTAATATGATTAATAATATTGTCTCTGAATACAAAAAACATTTTTATTCATGTGGAACACATTACCCTAATATATAATTAATACTTATCCAAAAATGATTTCATATATACATATGAAATTCTTAGGTCACCTTACTTTGAATTAAAGTAGGGTTTATTTCATTATAAATAATTGGAATTTAGATCCTTGATGGTAACTATGGGGATATTTCTATGTAAAAGATAAAATCCAGATGATTTTTTAAAATCTATATTGTGAGATATTACTAGAAAATATATTTATGTTTCGATATTGGGATATGGATGTAGTAATTTGAAGAATAATCATATGGGTTCCAACTCATAAGTTTTAGGATTGGTTATTAACATTGAATATACGATGGAAAATTGGGAGAGAATAAGACTAATCACATAGATAAAAACTCTTGGGAAATATGATGGGGAAAATTTTAATTTACATTATAAACCATTTTAAATGATTCAATAAATGATTAATAGGAATATCCAAGTATAAAACTAAGGATTTATTTATTAAAAAAATAGTTCATGATTTTGAAATCCTATTAAGAGGACTCGAGTACTTAATGTTGTGTATCCAATGTGATGAACAGAAGCTCGATTAGACCGCGAATGAAGGATATCTCTTGAATCCTACCTTGGATCTTCAAAGGGATCCAAAATGATAGAAACATAGGTTAATAATACTAAAGAATAATATTAGGAATGAAACGGTGGTTTAATATATCATTATGGGAAATTTTTTAAAATTAAATAGAAAATTGGAATGTTCATGGTTTCTCCATACAGTTTGACAACCGTTTGAAAATCATGCATGATTATCTTGGTAGAAGGGCACGTTCATAGTTGGTCTGCTTGGCCATGTGCCAATTTTGCAAGGTGGCGCTATTCAGAAATCCCCAATCCACACTGTTTACTCTAAATTGTGTTCTATGGTCATTATTTCCAAAAAAACAAGATGCATTCTGTGATCCGAACAATCCTTGGACACCCCTAAAACCTTTGATAACTGATATGGCATCCAAATTAGGTCCAAAGTAAATATTTAGACCAAAAATTAAAAGATCCATACCTGAGTGAGAATCCAGGTTCTTACAATCATGGTTCTAACATGAATTATAATTTCATGTAATGGATATTAATATAATTCGATGTAATATTAATTTGAAAATTATATTGGGAACTGTGATAAAAAATCATTTAATGATGATGTAATACATAAATTTATACATCCTAATATTATAATAATGGCCTCTCAACCACGCGATAATAAATATGATCAATGACTCTAGAGAAATATATATTATAAACCATCAACACCCCTCAAAAAAACATATTATAGACAATAAACTTCACTAAACTATCAAACAATAAAAAATAGTTTACACATTCAACAAATTCAAAACATTGTTCGAGTCATCAGGCTTAATAATGAATCATGGGGAAATAACAAACCCCACTTCATATAAAAACGTTTCTAATGCAATCTATAAATATTTACTGATTAATAAAATAAATAATAAATATGTATTAATAATGTATAAATATTTATATTGAATCATCTAAATAATAATGTCAATATTATTCTAGTCAATAGACTAAATATAATTGTAATATTCATATATTCACCACCACATATAATAAGTGTTATATTCTTATTCAATATTGATATGAAGAGTGGTATATAAAATATAATAAAATAATTCATCCTGGTTTATAATGAAATGTGCGAAATAACTAAAGTATATAACATTAGAGCTTCAAAAAATGTATGCAGTTAGGCCTATTAGTTTTTCACTGAGTGAGTATTGAGTTAATTCTCAACCAACTCTTTTATAATGTTAACATAGAATTGAAATAACATTACATTGGAATTTGGATGTAATATTGGAAACAAAACGGTATATCATTTTGTTTTGGAAACATTGTTTTAACCAAAAATTTATAGAATTGGGGGAATAATATTTTCGTAGAAATCCTATAGACACAAGTAATGTAAGATAAATAAATAAAAATTATCATGATAGATGGATAATTCATTCCAACTATAACTTATAGAAACAAATCATTTCTTACTTTTAAAAAAATCAATTGTATCCCAAAAAATGTTAAAGGATATTTCATTTAAAACATAATAATTAAAAAAATATATAATTAAAAATTCCATAGTCATTATTTTAGTGAATATAAAAACTCTCATAATTTTTTGGAAAAATATTTATATGTCCATGAAAGTTTCCAAACAAAAAAGATGGTATAAGGTTACCTTTTTTGAAAATACTCATTCAGTATTTTTTAGCACCAAGGATCGGAAAATGAAAATATACATTAAAAATATAGAAATAAATTAAGTAGATGAAAATATATTATTTTACAGAGATAAATAGTTTAATAGTTCAAAATTGAAATTTAAACATAAATAATCATATGTTATTAGAGATTTTTAATCAATCCCATACGACATTGATTACATTTGAATCAAAATGATTTGAATGATATAAGTTATAATTGATCTGTGAACACCATAAATAAATTGATAACCATGATAAAATATTTTAAATATATAGTAGATAAACCATCTATAAAAAAATTATATTGACCTAATTTGAAACATATATCACCGATAAAAATTTTAGATGTAAAACAATAACCTCATTCCCTAACTCTCCACATATATCATCTAAATTCCTAAATAATACAATTATATAAATTATAAATGTATATTACAAAATTATTCATGTTAATTAGATTATTCTTATTCCTTTTATTTTATTTATTTTCATGATCTTTGAGTTACTAAATCAGTTATGTTTATGTTGGATATTTCGAGGAAATTTGGAACATAAACATTAAAACACCTCAGGTAGTTTGATAAATGTCAAAGGGGTAATTGTTCAACCATTTATAAATTAATAAAAATGTCATAGTTATAATGTTTATATATTCAACCTACTTTTAAAACCATTCTTGTAAGGTTATAATGATAAATTATATGCATCATTTTTTATAACCCACTCCCACTAAATGTACCCCTTCACGACCAATAATGAAGGAAGATATATAATGACCCCCATGTTTCGACTCTTATAGGTCCTGTGTTAATGACTAGAAATGAGGGTATAAAAACCACACAAATGGGAGACATTAACATCTATAATAACAGGATCATAGGATTGGATGAAAAAATGACAATAAAATGAGTGACATAATATGAAACTGAATAAAATACAATCCCACAATGTATGTATAATTGTTAAAAGAATAAAATTACCTATAAATAAGTACGAAAATAGCAAGCTAATCCATTAACACAGTAACAGCTCCAAATAATACTCTAGAAATTTCTTATACGGCCTATGATTTCAACCTAAAAACTTCAAAACATGATAAACATAAATAGGGTGAGTATATTTTTATACTTTTTAGGATGATATCTAAATTCACTCATGCACATGTGAAAAATATCATAGTAATGCATCCATGAGACAACAATAGAACCGAAAAAATATATTCATGTCAACTAAATAATTCCATTATAACTCTTTCCCAAATAACAAACCATGAATCCATTTATAATACTGTAATAAGATTAATATAGATAATGGTACAATACCGAATATTCCCATAAGGTTGTCTCTATCACACCAAAAAGGCATATTCCATGTCACCCCCATCTCTTCCACACATCTCTTCACATCAAATCCACCCAAAGATACCTAGTCCATCAGATCACATCACATATCACCTAATGAGAAAATGTTCATCACATCAATTGATATCTCAGCTTAAGAAACATGGGACATATATTCACATCACATGTCTGCAGAAGGAATATTATTATTTCATCACATCAGAACCATTACAAGAATTATAGAGTATCATGATCATGGAGGTCAACATACACATTACATCCACTTATCAATGATGAATAAAAAAATCATGCATAAAATATCATAAAAAAACCAAAAATTATTCAATTTGGACTTCTATCTATCATAACCCATGCATATCTTACTTTCTTAACTTAGAGAGTGAGTTAGAGTGGGTAACCGACCATCTATCCAAACCATGAGGATATTGGGTAAAGAAACTCCAAATAATTTGGATGTCAGCATGGGGTGATCGAAGTGGGTGGGGTGTATATAGATATCTAAATGAACATAATATATATATATATAACTCCACATACATTCCCAACATATGGGTTCACAATAAAAGAACTAACCATCTCACAACAATAGAACTATGCCTCACAACATTGGCCACATTTTTTACAACCTCTAAATGAAATACATAATACAACAATCTCTAAAACACAAGCCTTATTTCAGCACTTTTCTATCAATTTTATAAAATTATTATATTTTACATTAAAATACAATTTCATTAATTATTCCCACTCAATTATCATTTGACAAAAACTGCATTTAACCACACATCCCATTTTATGTCAATTTTTCACTAACCATTCAACCCATTTCATTTTAATTCATTGTTTATATTTAATTACATAAATATCTAGGAAAATGGTTGAATTTAGTACAATAGAATAGACTATCTCACATTTCTATGCTAGTAAGATCTACACAGCCACTCTTTCACAAATAATTCCACATCCTTATCATATCCATCGAAAAACTTCATATCATTATATCTGAAACATACAAACCACATCTCATCACTTCCTCCCTAAAATACATTCCCACAACACAACCATATATCACCAAAATTGAATAAAACCACACAATAGACATTCATATATCATTTATTCATAATACATTTTCATATTTAGCGAGATGTTTTCATCCCATTCCAACTCATCACTCAATGTAATTCTGAATGAAGCCACAAATATATGTGTTAACCCATTTTATAAACTAGAAATGAGTTCTTAGAAAATTCAATTTTTTGGTGATAAAAAATACACCACAAGGTTTCCATAATCATTATAATAATAGTGTAACCCCCCCAACAACCATAATTATATAAAATACATCATTCCCATACAATTCAAATATCAACAATATCGAATATTTCAAATATTTTATTTCGTTAACCTTCCACTTTCAATTTTTATATTATCAATTTGCTATCATAATTAATATGTATTTTCTACCTTTGAAAACATTTTATATGGAATATCTCCTCCCATATGATTTCACTAAATGTGAATTGAAGCACCCTCTAACTCAAAAAAGTCCTTATAAATAACTACTAATGGATAAAGAAATGGGAAGGACAGCACTAGAAAACATAATGATAGATACAAATTAATTAACCTTAAACACAAAAATAAGAACATCCTTCCCAAGTAAAAGTACAAAAACGTCTGATTTATCTTACAATATCCCTTCCCACAACGAAGAAACATGGAGAAAATAAGGTATGGACAAGGAGAAAATGCACATAAACCCATTCAGTTCAATCCACCAAGGATGAGGTTGAAATCCAATGATTAGGGACTAGAGTACATCTAGTGGGGGCACTTGTATCACCCATGACATAATAGAAATGTTAGTAATGTGATCTAGTATGACAATATCTAAGAATTTATACCTTCTCTATTGAACATAAGACCATGACACAGACCACGAAACTATGCCAAAAATTTTCTAGATAAACCAAGTAATATGAAGCAACCCAAATCACCATGCCACAACTAGCC
Organism: Viscum album; assembly: GCA_963277665.1. Taxonomy (NCBI): domain Eukaryota; kingdom Viridiplantae; phylum Streptophyta; class Magnoliopsida; order Santalales; family Viscaceae; genus Viscum; species Viscum album. The sequence goes on from OY728143.1 coordinate 1,239,723,134, forward strand.
TTCCAATTACATGTTTGAGATTTCAGTTATCTCCATCCCATATATGTAATAATATGGGAAAATTCCACCATGAATCCAAGAACACTACACTACTAGACTCTAAAAACTAGGAAGGAGATATGGAACAACCATATATATTATGAAGTTGGACCCAAAATTAAAAAAGTGCTTACATCATAAACCATGCATATAAGACAAAACTACTAAAATAATTGTTTTAAAGACTCTATTATCGACTTTATGAAATTGTTAGATGAACATTACCAAAAATTTAGATTTTTTCATAGTTTTAACAATACATTAGGGACCCCTTTATACCACATCCATCCCCTCCACATCCATATAAAATAAAATCCTTTGTAAAACCTAAACTCTTTATTCCATTATATCCACTATTATGGTAGAAAACACAACTCCATTCCATATAATGCATTATGGATGGATTTTATATCATGATCCTTATTTTCCCTTATAACACCCTTGAAACAACCTCTGTAATCCACAACCTCTAAAATTCATAGAAGTTAATGTATTGGAATTTCTGAACCATTACAACTAATATCAGATAAATTATACTACCCCTCAAGAATCATAACCCACCTATAGAAAAAAGGAAATGATGAATGAAAAATATTCCCATGAGAAACATCTCAAGAATATCATTACAACCAAAAAAACACTAGCCAAACTCATCCACTAATGAAAACATTCACAAGAAATTTTACACATTCAAATCACCAAATAACATTACTATCATCTCCACTAGGAATAACATCACACAATTGCATACTATCCCAAAACCACATCCCTTAGACATAACCATCTTAAAATCCTCCACAACCTCCACACATTCCAAACCAATTGTTACCACTATTATGTGCAAAAATATTAATGAATATATGTCAATTAATTCCATCTATCAGGTCAAGATATTATCCTTTATGGGTATAAAAGACTCACCAATATGGTTTTATTCATGTAAATGTATAATAAATATTGATCCTGAAATAGTTTGTCCCTTTTTCTATTCTCAATGATTTAATCACACATCACACATCATTATAAAAGAACATGTCATAACCAAAAAGACCCAAATAAAACTTCCCCAGAATAAGAATATATCAAGTAAAAACTCAAGAAAACTGTGGGTATTATTCCTGCATCTATGTATCAAACTACCAAGTAATCTCCATTGGGCCTCCATACCTCCAAAACACTCGGTAAAAATGAATTTTCCATCCATTAATCACAATATCTACACAATCCTAGATCTCCCCTAACTACTCTATGAATGTTATGCCATTCTAGATAACCAACTATCCCTATTCAATGACATGTGATTCATCATGAAGATACCATTTGAGATGAGATACATTGTAGCCATCATGAATAGACTCTTACCATGGTGGAAGAGACAAAAAATAAGATACATTTCCAAAATATTCCAACACCTAAAAATTCATAAAAAATTAGGGAATGATATTTCTCCCCTATGAAACACCTTATTCGCATGAATAGGGGAGACTCTCGAGAATATATTTCCAACAACTGTAAACTCAAAGGGCCTCCTCTTATGATTGGAAGATTATTTATACCACCCATGTACTTGTTTATTCCTCTAATAAACAATATAAAACTTTTCTATCAGTATCATCACCACATTGGGAATGAGAATTGTGATTCCCAAACTCACCCCAACCAACAAAATGTAAAATTGCATGGCCTCCCATACAATTCCTCAAATGGGTATATTAAAATTCATGAAAGAATTTTATTTTCTAGGAATACTAAACAAAAGGATTTTTCTTTTCACATGATTTGTCAAAGGATATGATACATTCCCATAACATATCCTCCAACTTCTTTATAGTACACTCCATCTATGTGCCCATATATTGATGGAAAGTATTTTATATGAATAACTTAGTTCCAAATTCATGAAACCATCCCCTCTAAATTTATGGGGTAAAAAAGAATCCTGATTTGAGGAAATCATCCACAGGACATTACTCATCTACACCACCTCTTATGAAAACCTCCTTAATAAAACACCTATGATGAATAACTCCATGATCACTTGGATTTCAGTTGATTTTGTCAACTGATCCATGATGACCATAAAACAGTAAGAACCTCCCTAAGATCAAGGTAACCATATGAAAAATTCAATTGATATGATGTATCATTTAATATCAAACACATATAAATGTTTCAAAAACACACCAGGATATTTTTTTAGACATTACTTGCTAGAAAACCAAACACCAAGCCGCAAACTCTTCCACATCTAATTTCATTCCAAGACACCAAAAATGTATCCTCATGTTACTGAAAATATTAGATACTCCCAGGTGTACCATCAATGAAAATATATGAAAATCTTCTAGGAATCCCCCAAGCATCACTATTATAACAAACATACTCCCCTAGAACAACACATGGTTCTGACTATTCTACAACCATACCTCCTGAGCATTATCATAGATTAGACTATCAGAAAATCACCTCGACCCCCAATTATCCTCCTAAAACTCCTCCACCATGTAAATCATATATATATATATATATATATATATTCATTCATGTTTGATATAATAAAACTCCCCTATCGACCACCATTTCATTTATATTAAGGGATACAAACACTTACATCACACTCCATGTATCTTTTGACTCCTAAACAACATCCTTCCATGACATCCGACAAAAATAGTTGACCAAAAAATTTCACTTCCCTATGGTATAGTATACCTCAAATTCATATTCTTTATGAAACTCTATCCAACTACACTAATTAAGATTTGGATCATGATGATAAAATATAATCCTCTAAATCATGTGATTTATAAAGAAAATAAAGAAATCCCCAATAAGGTAATTCTTCCACATATTCAATAGACACAAAACTATTGACATATTCATTTTATTAAATAAAAAATTATGTTTATAGGCTAAAAACAACCTAGACTCATTATTGAGAACCAGTTTTCACTATATGCAGATGCATCCTAAGATTAGATGGGAGGTTTCATAGATCTCCTAAAACATCAACTATTACATTGTAATAATGGAACTTAAGCAGTAATCAATAAACATTATAAGTACAACAATGATTCCTAACACTAATCATTACAAATAAAATCATTGCATCTCATGATAAATTCTTTCAATGGTTCAGTATCTATGATTAATATGATACAAAAATCTCATAATATCCCACGTTAATGAGAAAACTATGAACATTCACCTAATTTTTGGGTGCTTTGTATGGAACATCATCATTTATATTTTACAGTTACAAAACCACAAACTAATTAAACACCACATACATGATAAAATTCAACACTCATGTCAAGAACATACACATGGAATCCTTTCTACTTCATTAGAGTAATTGGGTAAATTTTGAGATAGATCTGATATGGTCGGCAAACTCACACACTAGCATCGACTAGATCAATATGTCATTGATGAACATGACTATAAATTGGTCTAGGAATTACAAGAACACAAGGGCTATCAAACCCCTTAACACAACTGGTTATTTTTTTATACAAATATATTGACCAAGAATTCAAATTGGTGTTACCTATATTTCAGGGAAGTGTTTGATATATGATCCTCCTTCATTATAAATGGGTGATTCCTATAGAGTAGGTCGATCATAGGGTAAAAACTTGTCCAACTAAAACTAATCAAATATATAATTGATCCTTAGAATAGATTAATTTTTTTTATCATTACATGAATCAACCTTAGTTAGTCTATAAAAACATATAATTCTATATGCCTTCCTGGTTAATGAATCTAGGGAACCAGATAATGACATAGAAGGATCGATGGAACCCTTCTAAAAATATTTTCTATCTAAACCATCGACCCATAAATCCTAGAATGTTCCATCCGATAAGGATCCATTAGAATAACAGAAGCACTAAGATATATTTATATCCAATAATCATTATCGCATCAACGGGTTACCCTCAGAAATTCCATTATAAAAACATTCTAAAACTCCTTAGTAAAATTCAGAGCCTCCACCATCCCAGGGACCACTGGTTTTAAATAAAACACATCCATCAATGAATAAATGGGATCTAAATATCTACTACCCAATGTAAAAAAATTTATTCCAATGATAACTACAGGTTGTTCATCTACTTACAAGAACACACCTCTCCCCCAGAAGCATCTGAAAACAAAAAAAAATAGAATAGAAGTAATAGATTCCATGAATTACACTATATGACTACATATATAGAAAGAACAGATCACCACATGACTAATGTGGCCCCATCATTAATCTACACACTTGACAGCCATATATTAAGATAGTATGGTCTACTACTATCATAGTCAACACAAGATGAATGAAAATACTATTTACATATAACCATAGAGAATGTAATAGCATGGGTGAATTAAGAGAGTTTGAATATTCCAATTCAAACAATGTAGTTATAAGTGTTAATGATAAATTTGTCATACTAGTAAAAATATTTGGGGCGTTTCTACTAAAATCTCAACTGCATGATACGGACCACACCCAGATACTCTTCCTCTCTACTGATTGAGAACTCCAAAACCACACATTGTCTATGGATCTTTGAGATGATAAATATTTAGAGGTTGGTATATACCTTCCCTATCTCCTCTCGGTGGAGCATAATCCTACTGTCCCTACTACTAAAATTTTCTCACTGGAAGATACTATTAAGGTTGATATTGAACCTATCCACATATATCATACTACTCTCAATTATGCATTAGGAACTAATTCATATTATTTCCATGAAAACCATACACAAAAAATGTTAACCCAAATCCCATAAAAATAATAGGTACCACTTTCCCTAGAAGGCCAAAAAAGAATTTTGTTTTGGTCAACTCACATATGTTTTGAATCCTTGAATAAATTGGAATTAAACCCCTATAACTGGAATAATTTCTTCTCATGGAACATAATTGGTTCCTCACTACATGAAATTCTCTTCATGAGTGCACATTATCGATAGCCTTTTCTATATTTTGAACCTCTGGATATGTTGTTAATATAAAGGGAGTAACAATATAATTTATAAATGGATATAGTTACTCTTCAATATGACTCACATAGGACTCCCAATAAATAAAATGATCAATTGGGGATGAAATAGGTCCTAGAACATGATTCCCATATCCTACCCATACATACACCCCAAATAAAGATATAGAAACCATGGCCTCTACCCTTACATTATTATTGATGAATGGAACCCTTCTGAGAACACTTTTTAATAGTTGACCCATGAAAATATCCCTTCCCCACCCACCAAATCATAGCATATACCATTATCATGTAGAATCACACATTTGAAAAACAAAAAATGGGACCCAATATACTACTGGGTATCAGATCAAATTATAGGTGGTATGTAGCTTCTCTGACTAGCTCTATGTCTCATGATTTGAAATAGTACCATCATATTTTGATAAAGCATTCTACTAAAAACAGAACAATGATTTCTACTACTGATCGTACTATAAAATTAGATCAACCCTTCAATGATAAACTATATAATCATACTACACCACGACTAATTGATCCACATGTGTTCGATCATTGGGAGACATAGATGAAAGGGAAAAAATCATTTTCTTATATTCAATGTATAGAATTTATTAACGATTTATTTTACTGTTTTTAGCATATTTTACATTTTCTATAAACAATCCAATTAAATCTAGACCAAAATTCAAACATGAGGCATGTACCAATCCTACGTCTCTACCCTAAAACCATTTCCACCCCACCAAACTTTTCACTCTGCTAAGAGTCCTTTCATTTTGTCACATGTGATAAAATTGTATGCCTTAGATATTCTTCCCTATACTATTTCAAATAACAATATCATAAATTTTCATTTCCATTAAAATCCATTCAATACTCACAATTCCAAACTCAAAACTCCATCATATCCCTCAATAATATTACAATACCACTCTTTCATGACCTGTACTTCCATAGGTACACCTATTTGGATGAAAATAATGGACGATAAATAATAAAGCTTGAGTCCTTCCTCCAGTATCCCCCAAGATGGTGCACAATAATGAGGGTATAAAAATATCATAAATGGAAATAATTACCCTCTATATTAATAGTCAAGAGAGATTTGATAAAACAACTAAAATTAAATACGTTAAATAATTTAAACAAGGAAACATAAAACATCCCATAATGTATGTATAATGGAACAAAATTCATGAAACTCAAAGTAAATAAGCCAAAGAAAATATAATGCAGTGACATAGAAAAAACTCCAATTCTAGAGTTAGAGGTCTCATGGATTGTCCATGAAGACCTCCTAGAAACCTGAAAATAGTCTTTATATGTGTTTGATGATAATAAAAGTACAATTTTTTAGATAACACATAATGTATAACTTTCACATGTGATAATAGTGAATATTAATTCAATGGTAAAAGATCGATAGAACCAATAACACCAAAGAAGGTCGACATACAGATCCCATCATCAATAACAAATTCTCACCTAATATTGTTTCAAATTATAATAAAATAATATAAATAATATAAATAAGGGTACCCCACCCCACTTTCCAACAAGGTTTACACCCTCATAACCCATCACCATAGGACCTAGTGCTCCCATATCTTCAGTATATCACATTAAATCTCATATCTCCAAAATAAACTTCATCAATTAGGGAACTACACATCCCTCTTGAAAACATATAAGCAATAAAATCACCTCACATCACCCACAACAACATATGTACCATCAAATATCATTAAAATACACTATGGATATCACATAACATAAGGGACATATACAATATAGTAGAGTGATAATAATACCCCAATTCCAATTTGAGATCATGTGTTGGGTAGTTATGATGTGTGTTCTAGATGAGTGATAATAATACCCCAATTCCAATTTGAGTTTTAAAAAGGAAAAAAATATTTTTTAAATAATCTAAAAAACTAAAGTGATAATAATACCCCAATATGAATGATTTTCACTAAGTATTCTTGCTTGTACAATTCCAAAATCATTAGTATCAGCATTTTAAGACATATGATTTCATTCCCCATCCCACTTAAATTTTTAGATAACCAATTCATTATATTCATTTAGATGGATGTCATATATTATTAAAGATATATTAGGCCATAAACCCACATGAATTATTAAAATAAATGATAAGTGATGGATTCCATAGCTCAAAAGATTGTTTTCAACACATTATACTAGGTTGAGGAAAGAGAAAGTAGACTAATAGGAACATAGTAATAGAGAAAACATTTACCAACATATACAACACCAACCATATCATTCTACCATAAAAATAAAACCAAATCCATTGATGTAATTGTTACATACCCTTCCCTAGGTGAAGAAACATAGAGATAACAAGTCATTGAGAAGGAGGAAACTCCCCTAAATCACAACAGATTGATCATTATTTTTCAATGTCTGAAGCTACTAATTAGGGGATGAAGGACACCAAAGGATCCATTTGGGTGGTATAAGAAATGAACGAATAGCTAAAAAATTGATCATTTATGGGGGGAAGCAGAAATTTTATACACTGTTTGTAAAATAGAGGACCATAATATAACATATTGGACCACACTACATAAGCACTGAAAAAATAAGGGACTATAGTGTAGAATGAATCACTATAAAAAATATGGATGATCAAAAAAACATAAAGTATTTCCAGGTATCTCCACTCTATATATATGATAGAAGTTGTAAAATAACACATAGAATCCTTGGACACTATTCCAAAGACCACTAATAACTAAGAATGAGCTATACTTAATCCAATTTTTTTATACTCTTGGACACACAAACCATCAAAGGGGATACCCCCAGCCCATCCTTAGGGTGCAACTACCCTAAAAATATATCTCATAAAACCCCACAATTTACTCTTTAACATAGCTAGAAGACTATGCCACAACTATTTAAACATTGGTGGCACAAAGAAACATCACTCATTCCTCCCACATACTACAGTCAACTATTCTACACCATAGCGACTCCACCTAGGATGCATCCATGAGATCCATTCCAAAAAAATTAATTAAATTACAAGTATATCTAAAACTATTTCCCTAAAAACTAATCTAAATCAAGGACCTGCACATCTATAGAACAAAAAACCCTATTCCATAGATGGCATATCTATCCCACGTCTCCCACCATTACTATGTAGGACCAATTTACAACTTTAGAACCACATTTAATTAGGTTTTCAGGACATTCCAACATTTCCCCTACAAATCCATTGGTAAATCCTTTGGAGGCATCCAATAATAAAATTCCACCAATTAAATGGGTTCGAAAGTCAATAAATCTTAATCATTCATAGACCTATTTTTAAACACAAACACTTGGATTCCAAATCAATTATCCAAAATATGTGAGTGAAATAATTTAAATATTATCATATACTTATAGTATCACAATTATGTTATAAATATTGAATTTACTAATAAAACAAATCAATAAAACCATCCATGTGATGCTTCTGATTAAAATTAAAATTTGATTCTTCATTTAGGGGGTATCTTGAAGATACACATGAGAAATGATTTCATTCGTCATTACATGTAATAGGGATGGAAGAATGTTGTACAATTAGTATAGTAATTTTACATATATTAATGATGGGTATTAACATATATTATTATATTTATAATACATTATCCTTGTGTGGATAAATAAATAAAATTAATTAATTTAGTTAAAGGTTACAACTCTTTTTTATATGGTCTATTTCATTAAACCTAAGTCTTTTTCAATAGAGATGTTGGGTCATACATAGATCATGTGAATTTGGTATTTTATATTTAGAGAGATATTTCATAATAATTATTAGAGCATATTGAAATAATATATTCTTTTTAAAAGGTTATATTATGCCCACTTTTATAGTAAAAATCATTTTTAATCAAATTATATGATATTAATATTCTTCAATGTAATTTTAAAAATTTAAACTAGCTCATAAATGGACCATAGATTAAATTTTTGAATATTTCACATCCTAACAATCCTCTATAATTATTTTTTTCTATTTAACATTATTAATAAGATTTTTTAACATAAAAAATTCTTACAATCCTTTTTAATACTATTAAAAAAATTCTAAAACATAAATATTACAATAGAGTTATAATATAAATATATACATGATCACTTATCCCTCACAAGAATCTATAAATTTTATGGGAAAAAATAATTCATCCAAACCATAACCTTTTAAATTATATTTAAATCATTTATTTAAATTTAATAATTCTTTCATGCATCACCAAAATATTTTAATATATATTTTTCATGAAATTAATTTTATTTCATTTTTATCTTTGTTCAATTGCTATGCTGAGTTTATATAGATTGTGAAATACTATTGATTTGTTATTATTTAATATTTTTAGCTATTGACTAGGTGTTTTTTTATGTTTATGAATAAAACTATCTAAATTTGGAAAAATTATTTTTAATAAAAGTGTAAAATAAATTAATTTATTTCCAATTGGGTATAAATTAAAAAAAACTTTTCATTGTAAAAATATATGTTTTCTAAAAAACCGTGTTTCATGTGCATGCTATGTTTTTTGATAATCAATTACATTAATATTTAATGATTAAATAATTTAATAAATTTGTAGATAATACTTTATATAAAATACTTTTACTTGCACCGAGTATATTTTACATTAAAAGTATTTTAGATAAACTATGCATTATTCATGAAAATTGATTTTCCTAAAGATAAATTTATTACTATTTTCGCACTAATTTTAAAATTAATTTTCTCCATATGATGAAAATTAATAGTTTAAAATGGTTCTCGTATTTTTAATCAAAATAATAATAATTATTTAATAAGGTAAATATAATTATTTTTCATTTTGAATAGTAACATAGGTTAACAGTTAGTTATTATGGTAAGTCTCAAAGCATGTGAACAGGATAAAAACAAAATTGATTAGTGTTAAAATGCCATGAACTTTTTATAAAGTAATTTTGAGTAATATTATATCCTTATTTAATCTTAGATTTTATGAAGATTCCTTTTTAATCTATTTTCCAAGACTGAGACATTAATAAATTTTAATCTTTCAAATAATTCATATTTTGTCCCCACCCTTCCTTATAAAAGGACGCCAGCTATACCATATTAATCACACATGAAGATCTTATTATCATAGTCTTACGGGGAATATATATTTTCCAACATTAATTTCCCACATATAATTGGTACTTTACTGGTCATAATTCCATTCATTCCAATCTTAACTTATAATATAAATTCTTTTTCTCAATGGAGAGGTATAACTCTATACAGATAACTTTCAATTTTATTTTATCCTAAACATACTATAAATATATGGTAGCCATTATAAAATACTAAATTAAATATATTCAATATGATTAATTTTTATTTTGATGATAGGGAACCCATTTTCCACCTCCCTTCTATCATTTGAAAAATTAAAGTATTGTGTCTATGTATATTTGGGCCACTATATCCACATAGAGATGTGTCTCATTTTCCATCACCACTATTTTTTGTTGGTTGTTATGTCTGATATAATTTTTAAATATGAAATTTATGACATAACTATGTTTCATTAATTATACTATATTATCTACATTAATATTTTTCCATTCATTTGAAAATGATAATTGTGCTCATATATAGGTGTGGACTACAATCTCTATGAAATGATGATATTTTTTCTATCACAATTTTATATGAATTATTATTATGTTAAATATATTGAATAAATATGATACTTATTCATGTTAAAAGTTATGAAGTGTTTGAATAATTTACCAAGTTGTATGTATATGAACCATGAAACTAAAACATGCATGCATTGTTTAATAATTCTCAACCGAATGTTACTTTAAATGAAAAAAACATTATAAGGATAAATGAAAACTATAAATAGGTGATAAGTTTTTTTAAGGTCTTAATATAGTCAAAAAAATATATTTATAATAATTATATATTTATTATATGTAATATTGGAACTTGAATTATTTATTTATGGTACTTCAGGTAAAGGTTGGAGTTATAATCTAATTTCATTTCTGGATTTCCTTTGCTAAATTTATATTGAGGGAAATTATATTTTCCTTATCCTTTTGGGACCGTATATTTTTTTATACTATGGTAATTCTTATAATTTTAATCATTATTAGTATTTTATTCTCTCTTTTAATTAAAAATATCAAGATTTTATTTCTCAAAATTAGTATTATATCATATTGAGTCATCAATGTTTTTCATTTATGGCCATACCATTCAAAACAAATTTTGGAATTTTATAAACATACATGAATTGTTTAAAAATGAACATTATTATTATCTTGAATTTATTAACATGGTATTAATTGGATTTTTTTAATGAACCATTTTCCAAACTAGTCATTTTGATATTATGAAAAAGTATGAAAACAATGTTCTCTTATAAAATATTTGGTATGAATTTGTTTTTTTACTATCATGAATGTTCATATTATTGAAGATTAAATTAAATTATCTTATGACTATTTTAAAAGAATATAACAATCTAAAAAATATATAAATTTTCAGTTAAACTATTATTAAATAAAAATTTGATTAATACCATGTTTTCAAAGAAAGTATAGAAAACTCTTCTAATGTTATTTTTATCTATATAAATACACTTTAATAATTTTTTTATTCAATATTAATATGATATTATTATACTATTTACTTGTTTCTATAAATATTTTATGATGGTGGTGATGATTCAGGGATGAATCATTATCATGAACTGACCACCCTTGTATTTTGAATCTTCTCATCTTACCCTCTTGGTATCCTATAACACATATCATTCCTTCCTAACACAATAGAGGTTATTAATCACATATTCCACTTATATAACAAATGATTTTACCCAAAGGGAATTTTATGTCACTTTCATGTTCATTTTTTTCATGCACACATACCTTGAGAAAATTCCTAGAATGACATTAATCCTGACAGTACACTAGGTGAAGCCACAATTAACTATAGATTTCCAATAAAGTAGGCTTCAATAAATAATAGATCTCTTTTTTTAAATGGGTGGTAACATTTAGTCATTTAATTATCATTTTTTATTGTTTTCACACAAATACCTTTATTATACATCCTCTTTATTGTTTACCACACACATTTAACCATGTAATTCCCATTAAAATACAAACTAGGTATTGGATTTGATTCCATTTTTTTATACATTAATACATGTCAACCCATAATATCACCCAATTTGGCCCGTGACAAGGTTGGAAGAACATCCCTGATTTTTGTAAGTTATAGAAAATCACTTGGTATCATACAATGGAATGCAGAATCTTTTTTACTATCCATGATATATATAACGACCCATACTTTACATACATTGTTAATACTTCAAAATTGAAGCACACTTATTACAACATATGACAAAACCACAAAGGACTGTTTAGGTATAGTGTCTTTAGAAACTGGGAAACATAAACAACTGGTTCATAAATCTTCTTCAATGTCTCCCATTTATTTCATCATATCTAGGGTCCCTTTTAGAATATTCTACTTAATATCCATCTTCCTGACCTGGGGAAAAGAAAACATAAAAGGGTGAGCACAAATGCTCATCAAGGGCAAATAAAGGAAATAAAAATCATATCATATCTTTTGAAAATCATAACCTGCAAAAGAGATCATAATATCATAACATGGAATAAATCATAGAAGTGAAAATGAGATCCCCATAATCATAACATGAAACTTTAAACTTTGTGTCATGCACACATAATCATGGAAAATCATTTCTTGTTAGTCATGACTCATTGCCAAGACTATCTTAGTGGACAAAGTCCCTTTCTGAACTGAGTTCACTCCTCGTTTCAGTCCTGTATCACTAAACCGAAATAACCTTTCGTTCCAGCCAAGTCTATATCATGAGATATAAAATCTTTACCCAATGCATTGGAGGGAGATATAGGTCCCACCCATCTTATAATGAATCCTTTCTTATGTGTGCCACATAATCATAAATCATCGCATAACACATGTAACAAAAATGGGATTCTTGAAACATCATGACATCATAAAACAAATCATATAAGGTAAATGAATTCATAAAAATAATTCCCTCACAACATAATCAAATCAATGTAATAATAGGGATAAAAACAGAACCCTATATTATCTTAGATGGAAAATAATTTTGATAAAACATTTGAACTCTATTCTTGAGAAAAATATCCTTTCTACTTCAAAAACACTTTTATTTTCTTAAAATGTCATACAATTATAAACTAAAAGAAGTTGATTAAAAATAAACTTGAAAAATTTTAAAGGAAGATTCTTGGAAATAATGTTTTAAAAATCCATTCATGCCGTATAAGTTAAAAAAAACATTCTTCGTACTTTTGTCGGAAAAGTCAAAAAGTACCTCGTACGAAAAACGACAAAAGATTCCTTTCCTTTCTTTTACTAAAAACTCGACGAAGGGTAAAAATGGATTTAAAAAATTATATGTGGATGGAAATAATATTACATATTTATGAAACATGGATGTGGATGATAAAATACACCCGAATAAATACTTACGAATAAACAATCTCGGATAAAAATGAGATTGTGATATTTCCCTTACCTTAGGTCCGATTTTCTTTTTACGTGTCCGAAGCTCCTGTATAATGGTTTAAATAATGTTATTGACCTATTCCAGAATCATACATATTGATATGATATCATATATGGTCATATTCATAGCTTCTTGTTAGTAATATTTCATTGTTACTTGTTACTCGGGTCTTTATTGCCTTTTGTTCTTATGCGTGTTTTGCCGAATAAATTCTTATTCTTATTTTAAGGTTATAGATACCTTATATCCAGAATGGTATTATTGTAACATATATCATATTTATTCATTCAATTCATTTATATAATTACTATGTAATGATGATCATGTAGAACGAGTCGCTTCACATCGTGGAGACCGTATTCCGTACGTACGCACGAGTGATGATACCGTTCCTATGATCGTGGAATTGTATTGGAGTATATATATATTATTTCAGTATCAATATTACTTTATAATAATCATAAATAGTTACTCATTACACCATTATACCCATCCTTGTAAGGTGGTGGTGGAAAATAGATTACACCACGGCGTGGAGACGGTATTCCGTACGTACGCACGCGCGGTGATTTAATTTTTACGTAGGATGGATAGAAGGTGAATTATGGTTGTTTCATATTTATAATAACATATAATTATGTAAGTAATACTGATGTTATTACTTTATAATGAAACAACTAAAGGAGAATAAGTTGAAGAAGAAAGAAATTGAAATGATCGGTAACAGATATTACATCTTCTTTGGAACGCTTCTTTGAATCCTCCACTTAGGGAAATAATATTGGTCTTTGAAGAAGACCAGGACCTCTAGGATTATTCTAGGGAAGTGGAGAGGAGAGAATGGCAGCGGTTGGCAGAGCTTGAGTGCTCAAATTGGTGTGAGGAGGAGGGGGAGGAGGTGCCCTTTTATAAGGGAGGAGAGGGGCACCTTAGGAATATCTCAAAATATTATTTTATATTAAAGTCAAAATCGGTTTATAATGGTTCCAAAGGGACTTATTTCGAAGCTAAAGTGGGGAAGGGTCGAAATCCTATAAAACAATAGGATTTAGACTAGTTTAGTGTATTATTTTAACCTTATCAATTAGATTTAACTCTAAGTTAAATAATTTAACTTTTACCATGTCTTTTTGTTTTCTTTCACTAGATGGTTAATACACATACTAGAACATGCCAAACGAACCCCGAATTGTTTATTATTAATATATATATCCTTATCTAAGTCATTTGGCCGAACCTTAGATTTTTAGGAATAAAATATCAATTAATAATATAATATTTGATTTAAAAACTATTTTGTGTCAATTTTGACACTATTTGATATATAATTTTTGTGAAAGTCATAACAGAATTATATGTTCGAACCATGTTGATTAAATAAACTCTAATATATCATAGTAACCTAGAAAATTTGTTTAATTCATAAAAAGTCTCAAATTACATTTATTTTGGTGTTTATAACATCAATTATGTCAATATTTCATAAATAAGATAATTACTGCATCATAATTGTGTCATAAATAAATTAATATATTTAATGTCTAAAAATTATAAATAATATACCATTATGTAGGAAATATTTTTATCTTTCTAATGAATATTTATAGTCTAATTTATCTTATGTATCACCCCATATTAAAAATGATTTACTTATTAAACTTTGATTTTAACTATTTTAACCCTTCTTTAAATAAATTAATAATAAATGTCCTAATCTAACCCAAGTGGGCCTAAATGGTCATATTTTATTCATAAGGTTGTTTTTGGTCGAATTAAACTTATCCAATAGAATTAGGACATGTGTTAGGATAATAGTAATATCATATTTACCCTTAGTTACCCTATTTACTATTAACCGCGGTTAAAAAAAGTAAAAAGTACTATTCACCAAAAAAATATTTTTATCTCATTCAACCACATTTATTTACTGATATCAACCGTGTCAATCGGATTTTCGAAATTCCATTCACAGAAGCGGTAAAATTTAGTTTTATGCAAAATTCAGTTTTTAACCTACCTCTTAGTGGTTTCACTATTCATCAAAAATTGAAAGTTTTCATAAAAATACCAAAATTTCACCCTAGGCTAATTTTGGTATTCCGAATCTAAAAATGAAGTCCATTTTGAAAAATAAAATTTATAAAATTTCAAAAAGTGGTTATTAATATTCATAACGGCTAGTTTTAATAATATTTTAATAGCATATCGTTGTTTAGTGAAACTCAGTATTGCGTACGACGCAAGCTATCGAGGAAGGTCGTGATTGCGTGTAAAGTAAGCCAAGAAAGTGTGTAGTGAAAGATTCCTTTGATGATATAAAAAAATATTACTTATAAAAATCTCAGGTGTTACATTCTACCCCCCTTAAAAAGAATTTCGCCCTCGAAATTCGTCACTTTGTAACAAACAGATGAGGATACTTCTCCCTCATCATATCCTCAAGCTCCCATGTAGCTTATTCAAGTTAGTGGTTCCTCCATAAAACTTTCACCAATCGAGTGGTCTTGTTTCGTAGGACTTTTTCGCTATGATCCAGAATCTCTATCTGTTTTTCTTCATAAGAAAGATCTTGCTCCAGCGGTACAACTTCTGAGCTGAGTACATGTGAAGGATCAGGTATGTACTTTCTCAGGATAGATACATGGAACACATCGTGAACTTGAGAGAGATTCGGTGGAAGCGCCAATCAGTAATCTACCTTTCCAACACGATCCAGTATTTCGAAAGGACCGATATATCTAGGGCTCAACTTCCCCTTCTTTCCAAATCTCATAACCCTCTTCCAGGGATATATTCGTAAGAACACTTTATCGCCCACTTCAAACTCTAGGTCTTTTCTTCGGTTGTAGGCATAACTTTTTTGTCGACTCTAAGCTGCTCTTATGTGTTGTTGAATAGATCTGACCTTTTCTTCCATTTCATCAGCGAGATCAGGTCCTAATAGCTTTCTTTCCCCAACTTCATCCCAACAAGTTGGAGTCCTGCATTTCTTTCCATAGAGAGCTTCTTAAGGAGCCATCTGAATACTGGAGTGAAAGATATTATTATAAGAAAATTCCACCAAAGTTAGGTGTTGATCCCAACCTCCATTGAAATCCATAGGGCAAGCTCTCAACATATCTTCTAGGGTTTGAATTTTTCTCTCAGACTGACCATCTGTCTGGGGATGATAAGCAGTGCTGAAACTCAACTCTGTATCCAGAGTATGCTGATGACTTCGCCAGAACATCGAGGTAAATCTCGGATCCCGATCAGATATAATAGAAAGTGGTACTCCATGCAATCTTACCACTTCCTTTACATATATCCTGGCAAGCTGATCTAGAGAGAAATCCTCTCTAATAGCAATGAAGTGTGCAGACTTTATAAGACGATCAACTATGACCCAAATAGCATTATTGCCTTTGGATGTTTTAGGATGTCCTGTGACAAAGTCCATAGTGATGTTTTCTCATTTCCATTCGGGTATGGGTAATGGTTGTAACATCCACTTAGACTTCTGTCTCTCAGCTTTAACTTGTTGACAAACCAAGCATCGAGAGACATATTCAGCAACATCTCTTTTCATGCCATCCCACCAGAAGTACTCTTTTAGGTCCCTATATATCTTCTTGCTTCTAGGATGAATAGAGAATGAAGAACTATGAGCCTCATCCAGCAGCTCCTTTAATTCGGGGATGGGAGGAACACAAACCCGATTCCTGAACTTTATTATCCCATCACAATCAAGGTTGAATTCAGGAACATTTCTCACCTTCTTTTGTAACTCGACATCTTCTTTCTGTGCCTCCTTAATCTTTGCATGTATAGATGGTTGAACATTAATTTGAGAAAGATAAGATTTTTCCCCTTCCATTATAATTCCAAGATCCATCCTTTGTAAATCCATAAATATTGGATCCTTTGTGATCCTCATCATGGATAAACTAGCATGGTCCTATCGACTTAATGCATCTGCCACCTTGTTTTCTTTCCCAGGGTGGTAATTGATTGAGCAGTCATAATCCTTAATCAGCTCCAACCATCTTCTTTGACGCATATTAAACTCCTTTTGTGTGAAAATATACTTTAAACTTTTATGATCAGTATAAATATCACACCTTTCACCATAAAGGTAATGCCTCCAGATCTTTAATGCAAAGATTAACACAGCCAACTCCAAATCATGTGTTGGGTAATTTTGCTCCTGGATTTTCAACTGTCGTGAGGCATAATCTATCACCATATCATTTTTCATAAGAACACACCCCAATCCCTTATTGGATGCATCACTGTAGATCACAAACCTTTCTCCACTACAAGGCAGTGTGAGCACAGGTGCACTGGATAACCTTCTTTTCAACTCCTTGAAATTCTCTTCACATTCTTCTGTCCAGACAAACTTAACTCCTTTCCGAGTCAACTTGGTGAGTGGATTAGATAATCGTGAAAAATCCTTTACAAAACCAAGAAAACTTCGGGTCTTAGTTACTGTTGTTGGTCTTGACCATCTTTCGATAACCTCTGTTTTTGCTGGATCCACAGATATCGCCTCTTTTGAGATTATGTGACCCAAAAATGAAACTTTTTGAAGCCAAAATTCACACTTGGTAAATTTGGCATAAAGATTCTCTTTTCTCAGGGTCTTCAATATAATTCTCAAGTGATCTTCATGCTCTTCATTTCTCTTTGAATAGACAAGAATATCTTCTATAAAGACTACCACAAATTGATCAAGATAGTCTCTAAAGACTCTATTCATTAGATCCATGAAGATAGCAGGGGAATTAGTAAGACCAAATGGCATCACTATAAATTCATAGTGTCCATACCTTGTACGGAAAGCCGTCTTTGGTATATCCTCCCTTTTGACCCTTAATTGATGATACCCTAAACGAAGATCAATCTTGGAAAAGTATTGAGCTCTGCGTAGTTGGTCAAATAAGTCATCAATGCGTGGGAGAGGATATTTTTTCTTGATAGTGATCTTGTTATGTTCTCGATAATCAATGCAGAGTGCAGAGTCTCATTGATCCATCTTTCTTCTTAACAAATAGAACAGGTGCTCCCTGAGGTGATGCACTAGGGCGTATGAATCCCTTATCAAGATTCTCTTGGAGTTGCTTCTTCAATTCCTGCAACTCAATTGAGGCCATTCTATAAGGTGTCTTTGAAACTGGCAAAGCGCCCGGTATGAGTTCTATTGAAAACTCAACTTCACGATTTGGTGGAAGACCCAGTAATTTCTCCGGAAATACATCATCAAACTCCCGTACAATGGGCATATTCTTAATCGTGAGTTTCTCACCAACCATTTGAGATAAATAACCTTCATTTAGTGGAATCAATACCCATAAGATGGAAGAAATTTCCACTGGAAGGTTATGTTCATCCTTGCATTGATAGACGATCATAGATTTATCTGGAATATGAAATGTGACGTCCCTTCTTTGGAAATTGATATGAGCTCCATGTAGAGAAAGCTAATCCATGCCAAGAATCACATCAAATTCCACTAAAGGAAGTATCACAAGATTTGCAGGAAGCACATTCCCACAAACTTCAATCGGAGAAGAATTATAAACTTTTGATGCGACTGTTGTGCCATTAGGTGTTGTCACAGCTAACTCAACATCTAATTGTTGAGGTAGTACGGTGATACCCTTAGAAAATTTTTCAGAAATAAAAGAGTGGGTGGATCCAGAATCAAATAAAACATTTGCTACTTTAGAGTGGATGGTAAGTGTACCTTTCACCACTTCGTTATCGTACTCCACATCACTGATAGAAATTGCATGTGACTTTCCTTTGTCATTAGCCTTAAGAGTTTGTTGACGTCGACCATCATCATCAACCCTTGTATTTGGGCATTGATTGGCATAATGCCCAATCTCCTTGCACTTGAAACATTGAAGTGTAATAGGTTCATTCTGTGTATCCCTTCCTTTGTTTGCATCATTAGACATCTTCTTCCCATTATCACGGCATTCAAATGCCGGATGACCTTCCTTTCCACATTTAAAACATTTACTTGTCCCTTTAAGACAACTCCCTCCATGTTTCCTTCCACACTTTGAGCATAAGGGAAAGTTCATCTTCTTTTCAGTGTGCTCTTTAGATTTTCCTTTGAATTCCATCTTCCTCTTCTTATCAAACCCATGTGACTGATGGGTTACTCCAATCTCCATCTCGACTTTGAGAGCACATCGAACGATTTCCTCGTAGCTATTGAAGTCCCTTATGGCTAACGCCCTTAGAAGACTTTGTTTTAATCCACTAAAGAATCGATCGATCTTACTCTCAGGTTGGATAATAATACCAGAAGCGTACCTTGCAAGTCTTGTAAAATTTTCTTCATTGGTACTAACATATTCATCATCCCTTTGCTTCAGTTCAAGAAACTCTTTCTCCATCATTGTTCGGAGAATACGAGGGAAGTACTTATTGAAAAATATGTTCTTGAACTCGTCCCATTCCATAGACTCAATTTCATCCCTTTGCCTCGTATTCTTAATAAGATTCCACCATTGATCATCATCTCCTTCCAAACGATACACTTCTAGGATGACTTTATCATGTTCAGAACATTGAGGAATTGAAAATATCTTTTTAGTAGTACTAATCCATTGTTCAGCAACTAATGGATCAGTAGACCCACTGAAAGAAGGTGGACGCTGCCTCATGAAGGATTCAACAGAATGTTGCTCCTTCCTTTGCTCGTTTGGAAGTCCTGCATGATTCATAGCTTGAGAATGTTGTGTGAGAATGGCTACAAGATTTTTCATTCCATCTCCCATATCGTTTGGTTGCTCAGGGGAACAATCATTGCATTGCCCATCGCATTCCGCATTAACACGGTTCCTTCGGGTTCCATCCATTGACTAAAACCAAGAAGAATAGTGTGAGCAACACTAATTATAATAGGAAAACCACATAATCAAGAATAAAATTTCACACTTAAGGTCTTATCCTAGGGTATTCATGGCCATTTCTAAAACACTAATGTTGTGTTCTATGCTTAGACTTATCCTTAGGGTTCTTACTAAGGCTTTTACATCCTATTTTCCAAAGGTTGACTATACCTTTCCTCTAATACCAACTATAACGACCCATACATTACATACATTGTTAATACTTCAAAATTGAAGCACACTTATTACAAAATATGAC
This sequence comes from Viscum album, assembly GCA_963277665.1. Lineage (NCBI taxonomy): Eukaryota > Viridiplantae > Streptophyta > Magnoliopsida > Santalales > Viscaceae > Viscum > Viscum album. The sequence continues at coordinate 1,239,743,963 of OY728143.1, forward strand.
AAAACCACAAAGGACCGTATAGGTATAGTGTCTTTAGAAACTGGGAAACATAAACAACTGGTTCATAAATCTTCTTCAGTGTCTCCCATTTATTTCATCATATATAGGGTCCCTTTTAGCATATTCTACTTAATATCCATCTTCCTGACCTGGGGAAAAGAAAACATAAAAGGGTGAGCTCAAATGCTCAGCAAGGGCAAATAAAGGAAATAAAAATCATATCATATCTTTTGAAAATCATAACCTGCAAAAGAGATCATAATATATTAACATGGAATAAATCATAGAAGTGAAAATGAGATCCCCATAATCATAACATGAAACATTAAACTTTGTGGCATGCACACATAATCATGGAAAATCATTTCTTGTTAGTCATGACTCATTGCCAATACTATCTTAGTGGACAAAGTCCCTTTCTGAACTGAGTTCACTCCTCATTTCAGTCCTGTATCACTGAACCAAAATAACCTTCCGTTCCAGCCATGTCTATCTCATGAGATATAAAATCTTTACCCAATGCATTGGAGGGAGATATAGGTCCCACCCATCTTAAAATGAATCCTTTCTTATGTGTGCCACATAATCATAAATCATCGCATAACACATGTAACAAAAATGGGATTCTTGAAACATCATGACATCATAAAACAAATCATATAAGATAAATGAATTCATAAAAACAATTCCCTCACAAAATAATCAAATCAATGTAATAATAGGGATAAAAACAGAACCCTATATTATCTTAGATGGAAAATTATTTTGATAAAACATTTGAACTCCATTCTTGAGGAAAATATCCTTTCTACTTCAAAAACACTTTTCTTTTCTTAACATGTCATACAATTATAAACTAAAAGAAGTTGATTAAAAATAAAATTGAAAACTTATAAAGGAATATTCTTGGAAATAATGTTTTAAAAATCCATTCATGCCGTATAAGTTAAAAAAAACATTCTTCGTACTTTTGTCGGAAAAGTCAAAAAGTACCTCGTACGAAAAACGACAAAAGATTCCTTTCATTTCTTTTACTAAAAACTCATCAAAGGGTAAAAATGGATTTAAACAATTATAGGTGGATGGAAATAATATTACATATTTATGAAACAAGGATGTGGATGATAAAATACACCCGAATAAATACTTACGAATAAACAATCTCGGATAAAAATGAGATTGTGATATTTCCCTTACCTTAGGTCCGATTTGCTTTGTACGTGTCCGAAGCTCCTGTATAATGGTTTAAATAATGTTATTGACTTTTTCCAGAATCATACATATTGATATGATATCATATATGGTCATATTCTTAGCTTCTTGTTAGTAATATTTCATTGTTACTTGGTACTCGGGTCTTTATTGCCTTTTGTTCTTATGCGTGTTTTGCCGAATAAATTCTTATTCTTCTTTTAAGGTTATAGATAACTTATATCCTTTATGGTATTAGTGTAACTTATATCATATTTATTCATTCAATTCATTTATATAATTACTATTTAATGATGATCATGTAGAAAGAGTCGCTTCACATCGTGGAGACGGTATTCCGTACGTACGCACGAGTGATTATATCGTTCCTATGATTGTGGAATTGTATTGGAGTATATATATATTATTTCAGTATCAATATTACTTTATAATAATCATAAATAGTTACTCATTGCACCATTATACCCATCCTTTTAAGGTGGTGGTGGAAAATAAATTACACCACGGCGTGGAGACGGTATTCTGTACGTACGCACGCGCGGTGATATCATTTTTCCGTAGGATGGATAGAAGGTGAAATAGGGTTGTCTCATATTTATAATAACATATCAGTATGTAAGTAATACTTATGTTATTACTTTATCATGAAACAACTAAATGAGAAGAAGTTGAAGAAGAAAGAAATTGAAATGATCGGTAACGGATATTACCTCTTCTTTGGAACGCTTCTTTGAATCCTCCACTTAGGGAACTAATATTGGTCTTTGAAGAAGACCAGGACCTCTAGGATTATTCTAGGGAAGTAGAGAGGAGAAAATGGCAGGGGTTGTCTGAGCATGAGTGCTCAAATTGGTGTGAGGAGGAGGGGGAGGAGGTGCCCTTTTATAAGGGAGTAGAGGGGCACCTTAGGAATATCTCAAAATATTATTTTATATTAAAGTCAAAATCGGTTTATAATGGTTCCAAAGGGTCTTATTTAGAAGCTAAAGTGGGGAAGGGTCGAAATCCTATCAACCAATAGGATTTAGACTTGTTTAGTGTATTATTTTAACCTTATCAATTAGATTTAACTCTAAGTTAAATAATTTAACTTTTACCATGTCTTTTTGTTTTCTTTCACTATATGGTTAATACACTTACTATAACATGCCAAACGAACCCCAAATTGTTTATTATTAATATATATATACTTATATAAGTCATTTGGCCGAACCATATATTTTTAGGAATAAAATAACAATTAATAATATAATATTTGATTTAAAAACTATTTTGTGTCAATTTTGACACTATTTGATATATGATTTTTGTGAAAGTCATAACAGAATTATATGTTCGAAACAAGTTTATTAAATCAACAATAATATATCATATTAACCTATAAAATTTTTGTAATTATTAAAAAGTCTCAAATTACATTTATTTTGGTGTTTATAACATCAATTATGTCAATATTTCATAAATAAGATAATTACTGCATCATAATTGTGTCATAAATAAAGTAATTTATTTAATGTCTAAAAATTATAAATAAAATACCATTATGTAGTAAATCTTTTTATCTTTCTAATGAATATTTATAGTCGAATTTATCTTATGTATATCCCCATATTAAAAATGATTTACTTATTAAACTTTGATTTTAACTATTTTAACCCTCCTTTAAATAAATTAATAATAAATGTCCTAATCTAACCCAAGTGGGTCTAAATGGTCATATTTTATTCATAAGGTTGTTTTTGGTCGAATTAAACTTATCCAATAGAATTGGGACATGTTTTAGGGTAATAGTAATATCATATTTACCCTTAGTTACCCTATTTACTATTAACCGCGGTTAAAAAAAGTAAAAAGTTACTATTCACCAAAAAAATTGTTTTTATCTCATTGATCCAAATTTTACTTACTGATATCAACCGTGTCTGTCGGATTTTCGAAATTCCATTCACAGAAGCGGTAAAATTAAGTTTTATGCAAAAACCGTTTTTAACCTACCACTTAGTGGTTTCACTATTCATCAAAAATTGAAAGTTTTCAGAAAAATACAAAAATTTCACCCTAGGCTAATTTCGGTATTCTGAATCCAAAAATGAAGTCCATTTTGAAAAATACAATTTATAAAATTTAAAAAAGTTGTTATTACTATTCATAACGGCTAGTTTTAATAATATTTTAATAGCATATCGTTGTTTAGTGAAACTCAGTATTGCGTACGACGCAAGCTATCGAGGAAGGTCATGATTGCGTGTAAAGTAAGCCAAGAAATTTTGTAGTGAAAGATTCCTTTGATGATATAAAAACAAAATATTACTCATAAAAATCACGGGTGTTACAATATATATAATCAAAAGAAATGAATTATAGTATCATAGACGATATATTAAAAACATATATTTATTCTACATAACAATAAAAAAACATCCAACAAATGGATAATAAATACTTAATGATCAAATGAATAGCCATCAACATGGAACAAGAAAAACCTATTGGCCTATCACTATGTGGATAAATTCCACCACTATGTCAACCCATTGGAAGAAATCATAATCAATGAGAGTCATCATCAAAATTATTATTTTACCATCTTCTATATCATGCAAATCCAAGACTAAAAACACAAAAAATTAAAATGTAAAGTGTGAGCATAAACTCTTATTTCAGTATAACGAATGAATCTACACAATTTCTATCCACATGCATGTATTAGTTATTATAGAAAACATATTTCAAAAAAAATGTTCACAATAAATTAATTTTTCATATAAATCCATCCATTTATTTTCTTTTCAAATAAATATATCATCTATTAATCAATGTAATATTAAAAAACATATATCCATGAGGAATTAATAGATGAATATACTAAGATTCTATGCATAAATATCCAAATCAAGTGGTAAATTAGTATTATAAGAAATGATGAATCAAATAAATCCAAAAAAATATATTTTAAATCTAGAAAATAAGAGGGTACACAACTATACCCATAGTGGAACACTAGCTGGCATAAGTGAATTAGAATTTTGAAGACCATTATCCCTAGTATGGGAATATCACTGAAGCCATATAATCACATACACCTACCCATGTGAAAGTTTTAACCACTATGTTTCATATACATTTTGTTTCCCCGTACACTACGGTCTCCAATTATTCCATATATCATCATTATTTTTCAATAAAACCAAGACCACATTTTAGAAAAAACACTCTATTGTCATGCCATGACATTTCAATTCAATAGATATAATTCTCAAATAAATACAATATTTGAGCTACTTTATCAAACACATTATTTGAATGAAATTTAGTCTCTAATGAAAACACTTTCAATTTCAACTATAGAAAAATTATATTACTCGTTAACATCAAACAATATATTTCATTAATAAAAAACAAAATACATCATGATTAAAACATAGAATTTCAAGGGATAGACGAATGGATATCGACACCTACCTAAATTATATTGTAGATGTTGATGCCTTCAAATCTGGAGATGGAATATGAATATATCGTTTCTTTATGAGTATATTTAAATGATAATATCATTTATTCTCTCATAATATAATTATTTATAGAAATCACATTTCATTTTGGATCTAATAGATCATGAGATAAAAAGACCAGGGATATATTTTGAGAAAAGAAGAGAAATAAAGGGAAAATCCAAAAAAATGAAGATATCCACCAAAATCGATTATGAATAATGAAGGAATCGAGGAGATTTCACCATAAATCATCTAGTAATGGATAATTTAATTAATAAGGGATTAAAAGAATATTATAGTTAAAAATTACTAAGTAAAATAGATTAATTTTTCATTTTAATAAGTTCAAATTGGGTAACATGGGTAGGCTACAGGTTACAAAAATCATGCACTAACCTAGAGGTTTTCACTATATAATGAATGGAAATGTTTGTGGTTTTAAGAAAAAATCACTCTTATATCTATTAAAATCTCCATAGGAAATGGAAAATCCACATCACATGGTAACCATATAATTACTACTAACTATGTACCTAAACTATGCACCTAGACTATTATCAACAAGGCATTATTGTTTTGAGCCTTGACAGATGAAATACACTAGAAGCTCAAGAAATATAACTATGCTCAAAATTAAATATACCTATATCCCAAAATGATCCATATTTTTTAAAAGTAGTTTAACTCTAATGTGTTACTTTTTTTTAAAATAAACCTTAATGAAAATTGTTTCTTTCACATGAGTTATGGTTTTATTAAATGTAAAAAAAATATGAAACTTTTTTTCCATCAATGGGTTATGATATGGTGATATAATTTTATTTTCAGTATTATATTATCTTGTTACATATTTATGTATAGTTCTAATTATGTGATAGGTAAGCATGAAATTATATTTCTGTATAATACATTTTGTAAGATAGATACATCATGAGATAATAAGGACTTGAATAGGGAGTTAACCCACTTCAGAATAGAACAATTTCCATCATAATTGTGGTTGTAATGAACAATTTTATGGAAATAATTGAATTGGGAGTGAACATAATCCATTATAATAGTCTGAGTAGTGATCCATCACTTTTAAAATTACTCTTTTATGCCTATGTGTATGGAAGACATATTTATTATACATATGATATGTTTTCATTAGTCATTATTAATTATTGATGATTCCATGCACTTATTACTTGTATATTGTATTATGACATGGAATTATGAAATAAATTATGATTATTAAAATATTAATAATTGGGTATGATTTTTTTTATGTAATGATCATTTTATCATACCCTTATGCCTATATTATTCTCACATATGTTCATTGCTATATATGACCTATGCCTCTCTATATTGAAAAACAGATATCACCCTTTCCTACGATTCCAATTCCTAGAATACGATGAATGGTTTTCAGAAGGGTATGTCATGAATTGAAATGAGTACAAATATATTTTTAAGAAATAATTAAGCTCATCATGAATTAATATGATTAATAATATTGTCTCTGAATACAAAAAACATTTTTATTCATGTGGAACACATTACCCTAATATATAATTAATACTTATCCAAAAATGATGTCATATATACATATGAAATTCTTAGGTCACCTTACTTTGAATTAAAGTAGGGTTTATTTCATTATAAATAATTGGAATTTAGATCCTTGATGGTAACTATGGGGATATTTCTATGTAAAAGATAAAATCCAGATGATTTTTTAAATTCTATATTGTGAGATATTACTAGAAAATATATTTAAGTTTTGATATTGGGATATGGATGTAGTAATTTGAAGAATAATCATATGGGTTCCAACTCATAAGTTTGAGGATTGGTTATTAAAATTGAATATACGATGGAAAATTGGGAGAGAATAAGACTAATCACATAGATAAAAACTCTTGGGAAATATGATGGGGAAAATTTTAATTTACATTATAAACCATTTTAAATGATTCAATAAATGATGAATAGGAATATCCAAGTATAAAACTAAGGATTTATTTATTAAAAAAATAGTTCATGATTTTGAAATCCTATTAATGATCTATTAAAATTACATAATTAATCACTATTATTATTTTCTCTCATACAATTATTTTAGTTCTTATTCAATGGGTGGACCTATCGGAATCAGTGTTCAGGTTGGATGTGGTAAGAAATGTAAAAAAATTCCCCTGAGAAAATAAATGAAAAGGGATCTAGGTTTTAAAATCATGTGGGTACACTGACTTGACTATCATAAGTTATGAACGGTAATATCGAACATTCTTAGAATCCAAATAGCTAAAGGATATATCAGATCATAATTAATTCCTTTATGTTGAAAAATATACCATGATTATGTGGTTCCTCGGATAAACATATCACTCAGAAATGGATTAATTCAAAAGGAATGATATTATTTTTTATCAAATTCTTAGAAAATGATATAGTTATCTTTTCCTTGTATCCTTTTATAGGTAACTCTAATCAATGGTGGAATTCTGTCATGAATATGAGGAAAATGTTAGAAATTTACACCACAAAATGGGGTGATATTAAGAAGGTATTTTTTTAATATGTACTTTCCATGTACTCTTTGAATGTTAATTAAAATGAAATTTATGTAAATAAATAATAATGACTATGAATCTATTATCACCTATGAGAATAATACTACCATATTAGGATGTTATTATTCTAGTTTTATCATCAACCATAAAAGAAACATTTTCAAATTCATTAGTGTCTCTAAACCATCTCATTGAATGGAATAGTTTATTATAATCATTGATATCTATGAATAGATCTTTTGATATGAATTGAAGTTGTAAATGAAAATTAGAGAATCTCATTGTTCTAATGGTTTATGGTAAAAAAGGGGAAAGAAAAAATTTTAAGGGTATTATAATAATAAAACCCATAAAGAATAGAAAATTAATCTTCTTACTTGTCTAAATTGAGGAATGATTAATGATTATTATTTTCTTATGGGGTATATTAAATGATATTACTATGAAAAATAAGGATTTCATAAAAAATAATGTTGAATGTATCTGAAGATGGAAGTCATTAAGATGAATTGTGAAAAAGAATTACAAAATGTGATACCTCCAGTATAATGCAATAATTTTCTATAGTATAAAATGTTCTCTGATATTTGGATGCTTTTAATTGGTAATGAAGTTAATTGTTATATTAAAAATATTTAACTATGAGATAATGGGATAGCTAATGCAATCACAACTTCTAAAATTGATCATGAGGTAGATGTTTTGAGATTTATACCTAACAAACACACTAAGAATATATGTTTTTCAAATTCTAAATATACAAAACATGATATATATATTATGATATTTTATTCATTAATCAGGTCACTACCTTAATGATTAAATGAAGAGTTAGTGGTAAAAACTATTAATGGTATGATAATTACATCTCAAGATAAAATACCCCCTCTAATAGAAGTTTGTTTGAAATCTTTCTTCCTAAAATCCTATGATTCCCCCCCCCATAGTTGAATTTTATGTGATTTGGGTCATCAATTAACACTCATTATATATAGATCTAATATCAAATCTTATGTAAGTGATGTCACATTTGATTTTCCAATTCAAAAAATGATCAGAATTTTGTGTGATGATGTATAATAAATTCTAATAGAAGTCACTACAGTTATATCATTCATTCCTACTTTTCACAAGGTATATTTAAATAAAATTATTAGAGATAAAATACAAATCAATTCATTACTTATTATCTTGGATTATACTGAGATGTTTTCCGATGGAATGCATATATTTCCTTTAAATAATGATGTTGAATTTTGAATATAAGCCATAAATTTTACTACATATATTTCAAGGAATCATTATATAATACTGACGATTGAGTTTCTTAAATTAATTATGACACCCAAGGAGAATCTAGATAAGGGATTCATACACCCTAGTACATCACTACCGGTTTCATATATTATTTTTTTACGAATAATGGTGTGTCAATACATTTTTGCAATTATTTATCAATAACATAACCAGATCATTATCAAGAGAAAATATTTTATACCCATATTGATGGATTTATTAATCAACTATAGGGTGATAAATATATTTATAATATTTAACATCATTTAGAATATCGAAAATTGAGTCTCAATAAGTAGTATATACACTATAAATCCTTCCCTATGATGGATAATCATTATAAATTTATAGTGGTTACATTTGGACATTGTAATTCCTCTAAAATCTTCATGGAATTACTGAATAGTGATTTTCTGGGTTTCTAAAATCTATTTGTTGTATAATTTTTAGAGAATAATCTAATATATTATAATAGTTAAAAATAGAAAACATATAATTTAAATATTATGTTTAATTACCCAATAGAAGAGATTTTTTTTCTAAATTCAAGAAGTGTGTTTTTGTCAAAATTAGGCATTCATGGTTCATATAATTTAATGTGAGAGTATAGAGGTAGATTCCTCAAATACATAACTTATTGTAAAATAGCCCAAAAAGACCCTGATAACTGAGATTCTTAGTATTCTCAGGTTGGATGGACATTACCAGTTTATAGTGGGGTAATTCTCATGGATCATGATTTGGTGTCCACATATATAATTTTTAAATTTAAAATAATGAGCAAATATATTTATGTTTGAGGTTATTATAAATATAATAGTCAAATAATATTGGATTATATGTGAAAAATAAAAATTGATTATTCGCCAAATGATATAATTTTTAATTATTAAATATTATGACTACTCAATACAAAACCACCCTAGGATAGTGAACATGGTAGATTATGATCTAAGTCGAAATGACTTTTCCAGATTTTCTATGATGACTATTGAATGAGATCCAATATTTCTTTATATTCTAATGATGGGTCATCGAATCATGTTGAAAGGGGATAGATCATAGAATTATCTGATGAATGGTTAATCATTAATCAATGTAAGGCATAAATATGCTTAGAAGGAGGATGTGAAATTACACTAAATTGTGAAAAATGATCCTTTAATCAATACTTATTATGATGGAATGATAAGGTAAATTAATTGATTATGTTTCACATTAATACTAGTATTGAACAAAAAACTATCTCAGGGAGATCAATGTTCATAATTATATATTCATACCAAAATTATAAAAATTTATAGAGAATGAAGGGTTTGTCTATTATGGTATCATAATAAAAGAGATATGATATTGTATATATCTAGATATCGATAGTGGAATAAAGTTAAGGATGACATATATAATTCTATGTGTATTTTAAAACCAATACCTAATACTACCAATTATTACACAATTGAACTCCATTTAAAATATAAAGGGAACTATTTTATTTGTTTTATAATAGATCTCCATTATAAATCAGATCATTTAATTATTTTGTAGTGATGATTTCTCTATTGATAACCGTTCTATGATATTTGTTAATTATGTTATATTGTTTCATATAGTACCAAATTATTTTGAATCTTATCATGATTCTAGGTTTACATCGATGTTCTTGAGAAGTATTTAGTAGGCATCGAAAAAATGATTGTTTTTCAGCACTCAATATCATCCTTAAAAAGATTTAAATTATAATATTAAAAAAATGTGGATAAGTTGCACTCCAATTATATAGATTTTTAAGGTGGTCGGCACAAACATCGTTATGTTATCTAATTCTCTTATAATATTATTTTTCACTCAATCATACATATGGAACCATTTTCAGAATATGAGAAAGGATGTTTGAAACACCAATGTTTTTTAATGGATTTAGAAATATAATTATTTTCGGACATGAGGTTATTAGGGAAATAATGGTAAATGTTTGATAAATCTAGTAGAACTCTAGGGAGACATAAATTCGACAGAATAGTTCTATCGAAAATCCTTATTGTGGCCTTGAAATTAATTTTAGTGATAATTTTTTCATTAAAAATTATTTATAGAATATGATTATGTGATTTATATATAATTGAATGGTTTTACCTATAACTATTTACCCTTTAGATATTCTAGATCAAATTGGGATGATTTCTACTTTTATGGTGATTCTACTAAACCTCTATCAAGTTTATGTTGTGTGGCATGTATCTCTCTTGATGAAGGACACACTTGATCAATCTCATGTACTGATCTAAGTAGTTTCACTACTGAATAATGATCATTAATATGAATAAAATTAGGTATAATTAATCAGATTTAGATTTAATGGTATATGGAAGAAGTATTCCCACCTTATATAAGTTAATTGTATGAATCATAATGTTGTGGAAGTTATGTGGGACTGAAATTATTGATGAGATGAAAATATACCCATTTTTTCAGACTGAAACAATTTCAAGGCCTAAATTCTGATATGTGTGGTGTAATGTGAGACCCTGTGATTTTAAGATATATTAATAACTATTTAAACTTTATTTCTTAAACTTCATTCTTTACACTCAACATATATTTTACAAAAATTGTGATATATAATAACATTATTATTATTTAATGTGATCGTTATCATATAATAATATGATCAGATGGTATAAAAAAGACTTAAAAAAATAAGGAAAATGTAATTTCTACATAATCATAAAATTAAATCATTATTATCAATTAACTATAAATTAAAATATAATCATTTCAAGGAGAAGGATATTATTTCTAATAAAACTTTTTTACATGCACAATATGTTTTTATATAATTAAAAAAAATTAATATATAGTGATTAATTATTTATATTAAATTTTTAGATAATATATTCAGTAAATAAATTTAACATTCATCTAAAATTTGTTACTTCGAATGGAAAAATGGTAAGAAAAAATTATTCCTAATAATGAATTTTTATTAAAACACTTTTTTTTCATTTTGTGAAATTATTTTCAAATATATTTCATCCAATTAAATAAATTGTGTCATATAAAATTGGTACATGTTACTAAATTATTATTATTAATATTATTTAATATGTTAAACTTATTTTTTTCCCATTATAAATTGAATCTTTTTTTTAGAATTCAGTTACCACGGTTATTGTTGAAAATTGTTAAAATAGTGAAAACTAAAATGATAAGGATAAAAATTTTATAAAAAAATATATAAAACCTTTTTTACCATATTTACTCCATATTTATTTTTTTTCAAAAATGATCCATTTTTTCCCATTTGTATTGAGTGAAATGTTAATTTATTTTTATAATTAAAAAATCCTAACTGTGTCCTCCTCCTACGATATTAAATGAAACCACTTCTAATATCATCCTCACACTTCTACAGATTGTTATATCATACAATATCTACCCAAATACATTCTAAAAATCCCTCCCAATATCTTAGAGTTCCATTTTTATCATAATGTATCCATTCGATGATTTAGGTGTAAGCCAAAGTAGGGTTTTCAATATAGATGTGTAACTCTTAAACAAGTAATTTTAATTCTATTTGTTCTTAAATCACTAATAAATATATTTTATGAATTAAAAAATAGTTTATTTAGTAACAGTTATTAACTTAATATTTATTATGATGATGTAGAAACCATTTTCCATCTCATTTTCTTAAAATGGGAAATAAAAGTATCACTCGTGCATACATGTGGACTACTGTCTCAACATAAAAACATGATTCATTTTCTATCACTGTCCTCTATAGTGGGTAATTTTTATGGACATGTTTTTTTATTGGATTATAAGGAAAATAATATTATTCCTTAATTTTATTCTATTTTATACCTTCAAATATTTCCTTCTCTTGGAAAATGAAAATCTATCTAATGCGCACATGTGGACTATAACCTCCATGAAGTGATGTGATTATTTCTTCATTTATGATTTATATGAATAATTATAAAAATTTATAAGATTAATGAGTTTGATAGATATGTGTTATTATTAATATTCTATAGAGTATGAAATCAGGAATTAGGTGCAATTACTAGATTCATTAAACCGAATCATGTAAGGAAAATATGTTTTTTTCACCTATAAGATTTCTTATAAAATTTGAGGCCAAGACTCGTTATTAAATTCAAAAAAAACTAAAAAGAAGATATAAATAGGGTCACATATGACACCAGTCCATCTTTCAAGATTAGATAAATATGGTAAGAACATCATTAACCAAATTCAAGAGGATTATAATCATAAAATCCATGTCAGATTTATCTTCCAATGGATGAAATAAACTATGTTGTTCCCTTCAAACACAAGAGATAGATCTTGTTCAAATTATGGGAGTCATATGTGACTAGTAATTCATTATAATTTATTCCCTCATATAGAAATATAATAATCATTTATTTTATAATTCTATAACGTTTTCAGTAGAATCTCGATATGATATTTTCATTTGAGATTCATCTATCACTTTTTCATCCCAATTACCCTTAATGTTATATGAATATGAATGATTATTAAGATCCCCTACAATCAAATTACGTATAGTCTTGTAATCCCAAACAACTATGTAAGTATTTTGCATCAATTTTCCTACCTCAACATGATCCCTTGGAAAATTCACATCCTTAATGGTGTAATTTTCTACTCCTTCATGTGGTAGAAGGCTAAATGTTGATTCCATAAGATAATATTAATGTACAAAGGACTTGTAATGTGATTCCTCTAGAATAGCATATTCAGAGGTCCTGTAATAGTTTTTTTATATCCCCTCATCGTAATATTTTGGCCCCTCTTACTAATATTCACTAGTTCCACTCAACTGAAAAAATTATCTTACAATGTTTGACCAAAACCAATATCATCACTGTATGAAAACTCTCATGCTATTCATTGTCATATTAATAGATTTATTAATACAAGGATAATTTAAAATTATAATGGAATGATACATAGTATGTTATTTAGTATTATTTTTATTAAATATTTGTATAATAAATTTATATTTTTAAATAGGATATTTAAATTTGTTCAATGAAATATAGGACCTGAGGTAATGGTATATGCTTGAAAATCATTTATTTTCTATATTTTCTATGATAATTTTATATTTAGTTAAATTATATATTCATTATCCTTTAAAACCATTTATTTTTTCTATTATGTTTATTAGATGAATTTTTTTTATCACTACCATTTTCCCCTCCATGGTGCATAGAATGATCAATAAAATGTTTTTAATGAAATATAGCCATTATTTTCTAATTAGTTATCAAAAATTGTTCTATATTAATTTTCTTCAAAAAAATTACCAAAACATTTATCGATATATATAATTTTTTAAAAATGTAATTTTCAGACGCTTATATGTTATTTTCAATAATCATACAATAAATCGTTTTTGGAAATATTTTTTGAATAAGTAATTTTCAATTTTTTGGAATGATTTGAAAATAATGTTTTATTTTAATGGATATGATATTAAGGTTTTGTTGGAAATCATTATGCCAACTAATTTATAATATGAATTTAAGAAATATTCAATGAAAATCACATTCTTATTTTCTTGTGATTGTTAGTTAGAATATTATCAAAAGTAAGGAATAGTTTTCTGATGTTTTTAGTAAATTATTATAATATTCTTTTGACATTATTTCCAATCAATTTAAACATTATTTGGGGATAGTTATAAATCACTAAGGATATGAACTTATGAGGATATAAACATTATTATTATAGATGAAATATGATGATGATTTTTCAATAATGGTTCCATAAAACTAGTTTTTTCCGTGGTATAATTTAGTTAATATGAAACATTTATGAAACAAATTTCATTTCAATATGTTCTACAATGATAAAATGATGAAATTTTAATAACACTAATTTCTATTCAATGGGTTATTAAATGATGATATGATGAATTGCTGAATGAGTGATGATCTTGTGGAACCTATATGTATGAATTTTATCATGTGAGATGTGGTCCAGAAATTATATAACCCTATAATTAATTAGGTAATGAAAGATTCCTCATGAGATAATAAGGAATGGAATGTGGAGAGAACTAATTTTTGTAAGAGATACTATAAACTAGAAAATTATTCATAGTGAACCTTGACTATAGAGATGATTTAATAGAGAGTGGATTCAATAAACGTTGATAGACATCGCTATGATCCTTGACTAAGAAAAGGGGTTTATATACTTATATGTATTCAATAAACATATTAATTATTCTTATGATATATTATGATGTCTACTTTTTGATTATTGAGTATTCAATACACTTATAACCTGTGTAATTGTTTTGATAAATCCTTATGCCATGTTTTATTATTGATGATCATTGACGTATTGGGTATGATTTTAGTTAGTTAAGGTCATGTTTTCAAACGTTTATTATCATCTTATGCTCACTTATGATCATTAAATGATATCTAACATTCTTTTCATTACTAAACAAATTTTCTAACCATTTCATATATTTTCTTCCCCATGTTTTGAAGAAGGTTATTTGGTAGGGTATTTCTATGAAGTGTACCACGTGAGAAGATTAATGTGGGATATGTTAAAGATCATTCATGAAATAGGCTTATTCTTTACCTTATCTCTAAAGACACTAATCCTTTATGGTTCTTGGTAATTTTTAATTATGATATGTATGGAAAATTCATCTTAAAATATGTAATATATAAATATATATGTATATATTTATTGGTTCATCTCATTTTATTAGAACAGTGTCAACTTTATGTTAGAATTTTTGGATAATTATAATGTTATTAAATTGGAAAATAAAGTAAAAAAATAAATACTCCTATCATAATAAATATTATGTTTTTTAACTTCTCATTAATTATTTTTATCCTTATCATTAATTTAAAAAAGTATAATGTCAGCGAGGGTGTGTGTTTTTCATATATTAATTTTTTATTAAAAATTAAATACTATAATCAGATAATGAGGATTCAAAATGGACTAAATATTTAATATAATAAAATGGTGGCTTGGAATACAGTATTTCAATAAAATCTAGATAAGTTATGGAAGTTTGTTAAGTGATATATCTTTGTTTAAGCCCCTCATTTTCCCTTTTTAACCATTACAATAAATACAAACATTGACCATGGTAACAATTCATTATTACTAAAAATTAAATTGAACTTACTAAATAATTTGAATTGTATTATTTTAAATATAATAATATTGTTAAAATATTCAATTTATAAAATTCTATGTATTTAATTCAAATAAATGTTCAAAAAATACAATTAAAAAAATATTTGGAATAATTTCATATTAAGAAGAAAATGAATTTAAAAAAAATTAAAGAAAAAACAATATTGGATTTTTTTGAAATAAATATAAATATATAATATTATTAGTAATATAATATAGATTAAAAAAATGGGTCATTGTTTATAATTACATAAAGGAAAAGGTCCAAAAAAGTTTTTTATTAGAATAAATCATAAAAAAGGTACCAAAAATCCATGCATGGGTGTTTGTATTATACATATTAGATTTAGATAAATTCATATACTCATTTTACACATATTATTCCATTCAAAATGATTCATATGTTTATTTTTAAATATTCTATCATTGTGATGTTATAATGGTTATTGTATTTTTAACATTAGTATTGTTTAATATCCACATAAAAATAACCATTTAGATGAATCCCAAAAAGCTCACCTTATAATGAAATGAAAATTATGAATTAAAAATAATCATCATTTTATCAAATTTAAATTATAAAAAAGTAAAATTTATCCTTAAAATAACAATTTTTTAATGCTAGGAAAAACAACTTTGATAGAAAATAAATTTGTAACCATCTTGTGCTCTAAAACCAATTTAATATCAATTTATAATGGTATTTTATATTATAATTTCATGAATTTATGATTTTTAAAATTCATAAATTTATAAAAGTACAAAACCCTTTAAAAATGTTCTTTAAAAAATAATCCTTTTAAACAATGAATTATTTTAATCATATAAAAATAATTATTAATTTTATTATCAATATATTTCACCAATTGAAAAAAAATAATAACAAAATTTATTAATATCTATATATTTAATAATGACCTTTTTAAATATTTAATGGATCTTGGTAGTTTGGTGTTGCGTATGTTACAAGTTATTCAATATTTTATTTATTTAGAGGATATCACATTAAAAAATTAGATAGTGTAATACAGAACATCTTGAATCATATTCCAACATTAAAAACATCATTATTAATGTATAATGATCACTAAATTATTAAAATATCCATTTCACATTAAATTTATTGATAATATGCACTAATTAGATACATTTATTTCATAGAAGTACGAATTCATCCATTAATACATTCTTGAATAGAAAAATTATTATTTAAATATTCTTTTATTTGAATGTAATTTTTAAAGAGTTTAAACATATAATAGGATTAAATATACTTATTTATATGATATTTATTTCATAATATATGAGGATAAACAATGTAATTTTTTTAAAATGAATTTTTTTTCTTAAAAATGGAAATCTCCAATTAGAGGGAATAGAATTGTGTGAAATAATACTATTCAAATCCATATAAATTTTATTATGTATCTAAAAATAAGTTATAATATATTAAAAAAAATTATTAAAAATTAAAACCCCTGATTTATTATATTTTTTTAATGATAATAGAGGGACTAAAATAAAAACCTATTATTTAAAAAACAAAAAGAAGATTATTTTATATATGTTTTATTATAATAATATTATTTCAAATAAATAATAGTTAATATAATAATAATAATGTTTTTATATTATGTATCAGATAAATATTTGTTAAGTAATTACAATAAATAGATTAACAATTCAATATGAAATTACATTAATGTGTTATTAATTGAAAATTGATGAATATTAAAATAACATACCACATATTCATTCCCAATTCCATTTAATAAATGAAGAGTGAAAGAGAGTTAAAAAGGTATATCATGACCAATAATAGTTTTTTTATTATTAAGAGTATAGAATAAAACAACAAGATATTCCTTATAGATATATTTGAAGTTAAATCTATAAAAATGGATGGGACCCATGTATATAGTCTAAAAAACTAATTATCACAAAGTAAATAAAAGATCATTAGAAATAAATCACCTAAAAATTAAATAAATTATTAAAAATTTTATTTTAAGAAGTCACGTAATGAAAATATATATATATTAATTCAGGTGTAATACTGCAAGAAGGAGCCCAGAAATTACATAAAACTAGATAAATGATTCTTGATATCTCTATAATTAATCAATATATTTGAAGGTAGAAAATATAAATTTGACTAATTATAACATAATACTGAGTTAAAATGTTTTGTGAAAAAAATAATTTAATATATTCTATACATGGTAAATATAATAACCATTAAATATAAAAAACCTAAACTCATTTATATATATAAATAATTATATTTTTTTTAAAAATATCCTATATTTAATTTATTATAAATATTGAATAATTTAAAATCACATTAAACATTAATTTTTAATTTTTAAGCGTAACATTTTTAAAAAAATATACAATTTTTACCATTACATAGGAAAAAATAATAATTCAAACATAGTTACCTATTTTTAAAAATATTTACCACATATGTCTAACTATATAAATATAAAAAATCTAAATAGAACCCAAAATGGATATAAGGAATTATTAGTTTATAAAAATAATATAGTCAAATGAAAAACTTTTTATATAAATCCTATAATACAAACCAAATGGATTTTTACGAATTTAAAATGATTATTAGTAGATAATTTTCAATTAAGATAAATGAGTGATATAATTGGAATCAATTTTAGTCAATTTAAAATTGGATTTTTTTAATTTTTTGATTCACCAAATTTTTTCAAATATAGTTAATTCTTTTATGAAATATATTTTATCTAATAAACATTAATGATTCTATTATAAAGCAAGAAAATTCCAAAATTATTGGGCTCAGTGTCTTTTGAAGGCGGGGATCGTATTACATCAAATGTATCGTAAAACATGGAATTCCTATTTCATTATCCATAATGAGAACTTGAAATCCATTTTTTCACATAAAACTGGATAGGATAACCTACGGACTACATGAAATAAATGGGTGAGTTAAAAAATAATAGTATTGGAATAAACAAGAAAGGGGAATGTGATAGATGATTCAAAGGTATGACAATATATTATAAAGGAGAAGAAATATGAGTAATAAAATTGGATTATAACATAAAGATCATGGTATCAGAATATCATGGATACCAGAAACATTAAAAACAATATAAATTATGACATAAAATAAGTTAATTATAACCATAGTGAAACATCACACGGTGGACATAGTCCCATAATGTAATTGTTTCACTCCCTATTCCCATACATGATATCCCATTAAACTAAAACATTACCCAAATAATTATAGGGATATATAATTTTGTGATCATCTGTCACATTCATATAGTGTATATGAATATTTGTACTATATAAGTATATGATTAAAAATGAATTCACATAAGAATTACTCTTGTAATGATGTGGGGGCATAATTTTGTTTAATAACATAATAAAAAGAAATATCTTAATGATGAAAATTTTTAAATAGTCAAATGGTTTAAACTACACAATGAATTGAATGGATTATGTGCTAGTTATATACGAAAAATTCAAACAAAATTAATTTTAAAAAATTCCAAATCATTAAGGGAATAGATAATGTGATTTATAGAGAGTTTTCATATCTGGTAGAAATGGGTAGTTTAGAGAGATCCCTTACCATGTTCTTGATTTATCATTTGTGTTCATTATCATCCCAAATAATAAAATTATGTTAATTAATAAATTTTATAAGTAAAATTTGAATATTATTATAACTTTTATTTTATTCATTACAATGTCACATTATGTTTTTTAATCAATTAGGTTCTTGTAAGTCAATTTGATGATGTTCGACTCATATGTTAAAAATCACATTATTAAGTAGTCTAAGGTCGCACATATTACTAGTTACAAATCTCTAGAATACAAATCATGATATAAATATAATTTTTTTAATTATATAATAATTATAAAACCAATTATTGTGGATGTTCATGAGTAATGAACTACATTACTACCATGGAGATAATAGGTCGTATGTGCACATGAGTAACGTTTAAATTTTAATGATCAAGAAGAAAATAAATTAAGTGTTATTTTTACATTAAAAAATTATAATCATATATTAAATATCATATTTTTAATTTAAACAAACTTTTATATAATGTCTATGTGATGTGGTAATAAAAAACTAATCACATTTCTTCATGAGGTGGTAGTACCGCGTACCCATGAATAACATTATCATTTATCTATGGATGGAATGGTAAAAAAATATATGATATTATAATTTTATAGAATGGTTAATATTTAATTATTATCATATATAAACATTTAATAAATAATTATTTGTATCTTTGAGAGTATGTTATTGAAAATGAATTACATCGATCCATGAGGTTATAGTCTTCCGTACACACAAACAATGTTTTCATTTATCATTTTATTGAGGTGGAGATAAATTTAGTGCATTAAAAATGAAATAATGGTATTATATCTTATATACTACTAGTATTTTATCATTATGTTTAATAATTATTTTATATAGTGAAAGATTAAAAATGATTCTCAGTTAAGAATGGTACCTCTTCATGGGATAACCTATTTATGATTATAACTTCAACCTTCCCCTATAAGAGTTATGATCAAACGAAGGATTTTGAGACATGTGGAGGATAATATAAAATGTATTTTTTTAATTTCATGGATAAACAAATGGGGTTTTAATATTCTTAGAGGATAGAATATGGGTGATCTTTTTTAAGGGAGGAGTAGTATTCTGTTTAATACCCAAAAAATTTTCAATAATGAGATTTCAATCCAAAGACAAGAGCCTAAAAAATTGAAAAATAATATATTTTAAGAGACATAAATTCAATTAATATTAATAAAACTAATATTAAACACATTTTTAACATTCTATCTTATTTACCACTACGTTTTCACCCTTGTACCCATTCTTTTTTTACCACAGTTCCTACTTTTTTATAGTTTTTTACTATTCATTACAAAAAAAACTAAGTTGATGTTTTTATATAATATTAATTATGATGATTAAAAATATGGAATACATTTTATCTAATTCAATTCACATAATTGGTATAATATATTTTTATTTTAAACATGTATACGTGTCGAAATAACTTTTATTCGTGAAATCCAATCTACATGAATAAGATGATCTTTTAATAACTATTTAGTGATTAATGTTAATTAAAATAACTAAAATTAACATTTATAGATAAATAATATATAAATATAATTTAAATAATACTATTTTTTAAATTTTTTTATTTAAAATTGATTATCGTTATGCACAATAGAAAAGATTTTCAAAAATTTTGTTTTTATACTTAAAAATAAAATTATATTAAAATCAAGAATAAAAATGATTAAAATGTAATTAATTGTATTTAATTTAACTAAATAATACTTATTTTACATTTAAATAAAATTTATTTAATAATGGTCCTTTTATATTAATTTAGTTGCTAATGAAATGAAAGTTTCCCAAAAATTGATTTTTTTTTACTATTCATAAAAAATGAGTATTTTTCGAAAAAAACCAAAATTTACCACTAAGATAGCACGTAAAAGATTATTTCCTAAATTTTATATGTTTAGTAATATTAAATTTCTGAAATTTATAAAAATATTTATAAAAAATTATTTTAAAAAATCAATACAAATCAATTTTATAGAAAATTTATTTTTTGAATAGTAAATGTCATTATTAAAAATGGAGCTCTTATTTCACAATAATTTAGAAATTTAGTAGAATAATTTTATCTCTTACATATATTCTATAATATTATTCATACCCTCCAATTTAATGGCTAATTTTAGATAGTCATTTTAAAACATTATGGTACGTTTGGGTTCTGTGTTGTCTATTTCATATGTAATCAAACATTGTTTTCTAATTTCAATACTCATTGTGTTACAATATAAAATATAATAATACTCTATATGTTCCATTTATTATTTATTCTCATTGAATAATGTTATCATGTGTATTGCTAATTTATATCTAAGAATAAAAAATGTATTGATACAAAAACTACACAACATGATAAATTTATTACAAAGTAAACCTTAGTAAATCCTATACACCTAAATAAAATATGTTGAAAATTAATTAATAAAGAGTATTTAAATTTTTTGGAACTCAACTATGTTTTTTAAATTCATGTGATGTGTCTTAGTTAATTTTTTATGTGTTTTATGTGTAAATAAATGATTGGTTTCTAATTTGAATAATCTTACACCATGGTTTGGACTTCATTACACCATCGTCGATCTAGTGTTTGTTTGGGTTCTGTTATTGTCTTGGGGGTTTTCTATTTTTTATAAATGGGGAATACTCAATTTTTTTATAACTTTTGGAGAAATATTAAATTTTTGGGCTAAAAACAACAATGTTTTTCTTTTTTCATGTTGTGAAAAAATATTTGATAAGTTATTAATTACCAATCTCCCATAACATGAGTTGAAATCCACATTGTTAATATAATATTGTTATATTATGTAGTTTAATGAATTAAATTGTTTGGTTTTGGATTGTTAGAGTTGGTTTCATATGTATATGTTGACATTATCTTTATATTATTATTCGATAGTCAAATATTGATAAACTAGAGTGATATTTTTAAAATATTTATGTTGCCTATGAAACATGGTATAGTGGACATTGACATGTTTATTTTAATTTTTTTGGTCTATATAATATTATTTTTCAAATCTATCAATGAAGTAATTTTATCATGAGTTATATAATGGGATTTAGTATTCCCTAATGTTGATGGGGTTTTAAGGATCTTGTAATTCCATCATATGTATTGTTGTTATTATTATTGTAACATTATGAATTTCTTTATCATATAAAAATAGTCAATGTCATAGATGATGGAAGTAGTTTTTCTTAGAGAATGAAATTTTAATGTCATGTCCATCCTAAGGTTATGTTATTCCCATGGTGATCGTGACATAGGTGGTGAAGTGAATCATATTTTTTTACTAATGTGGAAATTATTCTTGATTACAAAGTAAATTAAATTTTAATTGTATAATTTATTTTTCAAGGATGTATAATCACTATTCACATGACAAGGGAGAAGTATGAGGAGGAACCCACTCAGTATACTTTAATGCTCTCTTTTTTAAAAAATAATTTTTATAGACTCTTGGATCATTTTGAGGGTTGTGTTGGGAATAATTTCTTTATACATGTGATGACATATATAATACATATTCATTGGTGTTTATAGATATTGTTCTTGGATATTTTATTTCAAGACTCCCACAGTCATATTTTTATTTTCATTTAAAAAATATGATTATCATATTTATGGGTATTGTATTCAATTTTTGGATTATTCATTTTTATTAATAATGAAAATGGATCCCTTATTTGTGCTTTGTACCCTCAGTGTTGGTCACCACTAGATGGCCAGCTATGGGTCATCATTGGGGTGACACTCAAACTTTTTTTAGATTTTTAGGATCCATGGTATGAAAAATCTAGTATAGAATGATGTAAAATGGAGTGTTCTAGGATGTATTTTGTAGTAAGTACTATTATAAATTTCATGTGTTTTTAAGGTCAACCTTTAACAAGAACCCTGCATCTGTAATAGATGAGAGAAGATGACTAAGGACATTGTGGGCCCATGTGATCCCCTATAAGCTATTTGATTGACTAAAGATCATTACAAAAATGAATATTATATTGTTTAGGGGTAATACGTGTTGAAAATCATGTATCATAGAGTAAAAAGATTTTATTGTTGTGTGTTTTGTATTCAAATAACTATTTTCCACTCATTTAATGTATTTAATTAATGTTTATATTATCCCATTTCTGTGATGTTTGTTTATTTATAGTTTTAACTTGTATATATAAATCTTTTGGGGTGTAGGATGGGAGGATATAGATAGAACCTTTTGTTATTTGTTTGAGGTGTGACATTCTAGTCTCGGATGACTGAAGTGTTATACTCTGAGAGTTGAAGTAATATAACATCCAAACATAACATAAATATGCAGTAGAAATATAAAGGAAACGTGATTTTAGATAGTTCATATAGCCTTTCAACTTATTAATTATATTAAAGAGTATTTTACTATATTGGAAGTGATTTTATTTCTTGTAGATGAATGAAAATTGAGTTAATCGGGGTATATTAAATAATAATCTTTAGTAAAAGGGATCAATAATTTTAGGGAAGTCATATCAGTAGCATGTCTCTCCTTATTCATGATTCATTGTGGCCAGTAGTTTAGGCCCATTAAGTGTATGTGTTTATTTATTATATTATTTATAATGATATATATTCAAACATCATTTTATAACCCATTATTTTTAGTTTTTAATCAAGGGAAATACCATTGTATGATGTTTGACTCACCACCTCATCTATAGTATAAATTATCTTGACTATTTTTTATGAAACATCACTACAACCTAAATAGAAAAATAGTATGAGCAGTTATTAAAATAAATAAATCCAAGAATATTCTAATTACACTCTAAATAATGAAATAATTAAATGAAATATGGTAGAAAAATATGTTCATTATGTAGAGAATATGGTATTGGTAAAAATCACATCATAAAAAGTGATTATCCTAGGGGATGTGTGGTGGTCAGACATTCAATCAGAATCATAAAAACTATTTTATTCTAAATTATTTTATCACAGATCATTATACTTTTTTATGTATAGGATATAGATAGGGTTAGAGATATTGATAAAGTGGTTTTATAAACTATTTGAGTTAACCACACCAAGGGTAGGATAATCTATGTGGGTTTAACTCTCTCATGGATATGAAGTTGTGATTATATGAAAACCTATTAGATGAGACCAACTCATATTGTAAATATATCTATATGATATCATAATTGACGTCAAGTTGTTTTATATACGGTCAGAATGTATTTTGTTCATCAAAATAAGATGGAATAATAGTTTTTGAAAATAGATCATGTGGTTTTTATAGTGGAGTGAGATTAAAATCTTGTATTTCTATGAATTGAACCTAAAATAACTACCTTCTAATTTTTGTGATTAATGATTTTTTATCGTATATGATATATAATTCCCATTAGTATTAAAATATTCAACAACTTTTTTAGGCAAAAAATTATTATCTATCTTAACAATGTAAGGGATCAAGTTTTTCATTGAGATATACAATTTCATGACATTGATATCAATTATTTCTTATCGAAAGAAAAATATTTTTTAATTTCAATTGTTGATTTAGATTTCTAATATATTTAAAATAGAATATACTGACCATTATGAGTCCATAAGTTATTCCCCAATTAATTTCATTGATAATACTATTTTTGAAACACTAGGTGATCTAATGATAGAAAATTCCAAAGAAATATAGATTAACTCGGAGATAAAATGATGAAAAAGAATAAGAACATGGACATAATGATAGTAACAGTTCAAAAATATTCCCTATGTCTGTAGATTTTTTTAAAAAAATCACGATTTTACAAGTGTAGATTATAGGGAATTCACACTATGTTCCAAAAGCCTACTACAATTGAGATCTTAATGAAATGAAATGATAAAAAAACCAATGATTAAAAATTAACATGTCCTGCATAATTAATTCATTACTTATGAGTTAAAATTAATGTAATTTTCATGGTTCAATAGTTTACATATTTATAATTTCCATGATACAGTAGAAATTGTTTTGATGTCGAAAATGTAATAGTTCAAAATATCAGTGTTGTTGGTTAGCACTGCTATAGTTGGTATGTGAGATATGTTGGACTAGTGTACAATATTTGCAATTGGAAATTTGTCCAAATTCATCTAATTGTTTGGGAGACACCATTTCCATAGTCATTCACATGTAACAAGATCAAGAAAATATTCCTCAGTCCCTGTATCATTTTTTTAAACATAATTACTATGATCTATTTATCTTATTCACTCACAAATATGTGATTTTACTTTAAATATTAAATTCTTTAATAATGAATCATGAAATAGAAATTAAATTCCATTAAAGAATAATTTTTTAATATTAAAATTATCTAAAAAACATTTTTTCCCTATAATTCCACCACGATGTATTTAATTATCATTCCCGTGATGCTCTATTAATCAGTAATGGCCAACAAATGAACAAAATTTCCTTAACATCACAATCATTATCATTGTCCTAAAAATTTTAGTTATACTATTAGATAAAAATTCATTATCTATATAACTATATTATGTGATATTAATCCAATAATAATGTTTTATATTATATAAATATATTTCATTAACGAATGAATACTTAGCTTATTCAGAATATTTTTATCTCTATAACTACCAACATGTAATACATTTTTCCATTACATTATCTACATCTCCTCCCACAATTTCATTATACAAACCACATATAATTAAGAGATCATATACCTTTTTTAATTGAGAAATATATCTTTTATTATTATTTTAAAAAGGAAAAAAGATAACATGTGTTACTCCACTAAACAATGAAATCGTCTTCAAGACCACCATCCATGCATCACCTATTAATTTCATTATAATTTTTATTCTTAAATAATTTTAATAAATTTGATATTTTATGATGCATACATACCCAGTAATTATGGAATATTGAAATATTTTATAAAAATAATTAAATACATGACTTCATAAAATAAAAGGGTTCTAATTCGATTGATAAAAAGACTTCTGATTTTATAGAATCTTTTTGGAACTATTTCATTAATATATGTATTTCTATCAAATTTAATAAAAAAAATTAATGATATAAATTATATATATTTATAAAATATTAAAATTACTAAAATAACACCTTGTAAAGTTTAACTAATTAGAAGAAATAATATTTTAATAACTCATGTCTAAAGAAAGAAAATAGTTCACAACTAATGTTCTATTTAAATTTATTATAAATAAAATTTTAATATATAATATTTTCATTATTAAATGTATGTAATATTATTTTTTATAAATTTATAAAATAATTATAATTCTTGTATTTATTATAATTTTTATATAAATAATGATATAATCATTCCAAGGTAAAAGTTTATTGTTTTCCAAAAACATATTTTTTGAGATTTTTGTATTTTCTAGATAAAAAAATTATATAAATCACTATCTGAGTTATTTTAATGAAATTTGTAGATAAAATATTAAAAAAAAATTTAACATTAATCCAACCATTTTTACTTTGTTTGGAATGAGAATATAACCATTTCCATACATGAAAATCATTTTTCTTTAATTAATTTATATGTGTTCCACGTGTCAATATTAGAAATAATTGGTCCCTCTACCAGAAAGTAAATATTATAATTTGTTTAAAAAATTTATATTGAAAATTTTTAGATAATTTCAAATTTTCATTTTCATTTTTCCAAAAAAATATGTTGCCTTTGAAAACTATAGACTTCATGGTTGCATTTAAATGTGGTAATCAGTTAATCTAAGACATAAGAACTCATATATCATGAAAAAAATTCTATATATTATTTTCAAGATTTTATTTCAATAATAAATTTTAATATTGTCAAATTATTTTCCATTTTATTCCACTTTCCTTTGATGATGGTAGTTATTATATCTCATTATCTTAATAATTAAAATGGTGAAACTCCCCTCAATTATAATAGGGAAACATCTCTCCACACTTATTCACAAACATTGGAAAACATACCTCAAATAATATTTTCCCAGCTCTCCTTCGCATGAACTATTTTTTTTAATCTAACCATTAGTCCAACCTAGAAAGACATAAGTGGAGATCTATAAGTGGAATCTCAATGAATAAGTAATAAACTTAACCATGTTCATTTATGTTTCTTTCTTATTCCACATCAATAAAAGTCTTTAAAAACCCCCATGATAACAAAATTAGAATCATTATTATAAATATATTTTATTATATTCATATAAATATCATTATATAAGACATTTTAATATAATGTAAAATGAAAATGTAGATCATGTGTATGTAAGAACTATTACATCCATTAAAAGATATATTTCATTTTTCATAACCTACTCTAATGGATTCTTATAAATATATATTTAATGATAATAAATAATTTTTACTTAAGAATTATTAATATTATAATATAAAATATTATTAATTTGTAATCCCTATCATCCATTGGAAAAAGGAAAACATCTCTCATGTGGATGTCTGGACAACCGCCTTTATGATTGTAATATAAACTTTTTCATCAACATATTACCAGAATGAATATAAAATAATATATAATTAATATATATTATATTCAATACGTTAATATAATTCCCAATAAAGGACCAATGAATGTTTTCTATAACCATAGAATTGAAACATGCAAGAAAAATGAATGGTTTACTCCCAAATATCAACTTTATCAAAAAAATAATAAATATGTAATAAAAAAGTAAGTGAATTATATATCATAATATAAAAATCAAAATTTTCATAATATTTATTTATGATAAATTAAAATTTTGATTAAGAAGTTGATGGTGTGTTTAATGAAGTGAATGAACATGTTAATGGTGTACGTTGCAATCCCTCTTTTAACAGAGATTTTTAAGGATTAAATTATTATTTGGGAAATAATATACTCTCTATCTCTCAAAACCTGAGTAATTTTATTCAAATATGTTTATTCATAATGGCCACATTTCACCCAAAAATTTATTTTTCCATTTTATTTCTAAATCGACTAAAAATAAGCATTATTACAATATCTGAACTTATTTATTCTATTGGTTCTATAATCCTTCTCCTCCATATTCATATTTAATATATTGTTTCATGATTGTTTTTATCTATAACAAAATTATTT
The DNA here is from genome assembly GCA_963277665.1 of Viscum album. NCBI lineage: Eukaryota > Viridiplantae > Streptophyta > Magnoliopsida > Santalales > Viscaceae > Viscum > Viscum album. Next base: position 1,239,772,528 of record OY728143.1, read on the forward strand.
TTTGTTTCCATTTTTAAATTTATATATAATTCATTTCAATTTATAGAAAATAATGTTTTTCTATTTTTCTAGAATTAGTTATTTTTTATTATATGTGAAGGTTCTTAAAGAATGTTTTTTAATCATTTATTACATTGCTATATTTTCCCATTATCAGAACCATTATTTTTATGTATCATGCATTAATTTTTTTTTAAATATCTTTAATTAAATAATTATTATTATTATGGGAATTTTTTAAAAAAGTTACCAAAATAAATGAAGACTTCATATTTTTTGAAGGAATATTTTTAAATCTTATATAAAATAATTTATCATCTATTTCAATAGCCTTGGTGGATAATTATTCTTTACAAGGTGTAACGAACAAAACTGTTATTAATGGATATTTCTCCAATCTAATAAATGTTTTATTATGTAAAATGGCTATATAAAACATATTTACTTCCATGGTTTTATGTTTTTATATTTTAAAATACAGTTATGAAATTTTATCATTGCAAATATAGTCATTGATCAGTGATCACATGATTAGTATAAATATAGGGCTTTAAGAAATCCAATTAACTCAGACAAAGGAAGTGGTGACCTCATCTTGTAACACCCCAAGCTTCCTCGGTATGTTTCCTTTCGAATAATGCAATGACGTGCATTGTACGCAACTTCGAGATTTTAACACACCACAACCAATCAAACTAGCCGTTATGAATAGTAATACCTACTTTTTGAAATTATATATATTTTATATTTCAAAATGGACTTCATTTTTGGATTCGGAATATCGAATTTAGCCTAAGGTGAAATTTTGGTACTTTTCGGATAACTTTCATATTTTGATGAATAGTGAAAATTACTAAATTTTAATTAAAAACAACTTTTTTAATCAAAATAATTAATAGTGATAAATTGTGAATTTGAGTGGTTTTAAAGTATATTTAGAATATATTTTTACCATTTAATATAATGTTGGTCATTGGACATAATTTTACAATTAAACCGAACATAAACAAGTGTCAATCTTTTGATAGTTATTATCTCTTAAAAACCCGCTTTTTGTTTTGACAGCGGGAATTAATTTTAAATTAATTTCTGCCACTTCTGTGTTTTGAATTTAGAAAAATGGATTCCATATTTGGAATCAGGATGTCCAAATTGTGTAAATAGGTAACTTTTATTTTTAGACATTTTGAATAATTACTGCGGTAAATATTTTATTTACCATGGTTAAGGGTAAATCCGGTAAATAAGGGTTAAAAAAATAATATTATAATAATACTAAATTACCCTAAAATGTGTCTTAACCCTATTGGTTGATACATGGTCGACCATGGGAATCTATGGGTCAATTTTGGGACCCCATGGATCCACTTGTAAGTGATAATGACACTTTATATTAATTAAGTTAAAATGAATACAAAATGACAGAAGCATATATCTTTTAGAAAAACAATTGTTACATAGGGTTATATATGCTGGATTTTAGATTATAAATATTCATTAGAAAGCTAAAAGGATTTACTACATAATTATATTTTATTTATAATTATTTGACATTAAATAATTTATTTTATTTATGACACAATGATGATGCAGTAATTACTAAAATAGTAAAAAATTAACATAATTGATATTATAAATACCCAAATAATTATAATATGAAACTTTTAATGAATTAAACAAATTTTCTAGGATACTATGATATATTAGGATTGATTTATTTGAATTTTTTCGAAGTAATCAATCTGTTATGAGTTTCACAAAAATCAACTAGTGAATAGTGTCAAAATTGACATAAAAGAGTTCTTAAAACAAATATTATATTATTAATTGATATTAAATTCCTAAAAATCTAAGGTTCGGCCAAAAGACTTATATCAGGATATATTCATCATTAATGGACCACTTGTGGGTCGCTTGGATGTATATAGTAAGTTTATCAACCATATTATATAAAAATACAAAGAGACATTGTAAAAGTGAAACTAATTAACTTAGAGTTAATACTTAAAGATAAGGTTAATATAAGTACCCAAACCTGTCTAAATTCTATTGGTTGAGTGGTTTTCGACCTATCCCCACCTTAGACTTTGAATAATCAACTTTGGAGCCATTGGAAACCGAATATGAATTTATTATAAATTAATATTTCTAGCTTTTCCAAAGGTGCCCCTCACCCCTCTTATAAAAGGGCACTCCTCCTTCTCATTTCTTCACACCTCTCAAACCACTTGGCTCGTCCAAACACTGCCCAACTAAGCTCCCCACATACCTATCCTCCTCCTTGAAGCTTCCCCTTAGGCAGAAAGCATTTCAACAAGTCCTTTGGTTCCAACCAAAGTGAGTTACCTAAATTAAAGGTAACATTTTCTCTTAAATTATTTTCATTTATTTTCCTTCTCCAACCCCCAAAATCTTTTTATTTCCTTTCTTTTGTAACAACACCAGTATCCTAAATATACTAGGATGTTGTTATAAGAATGATTCAAACTACACATACACACAACTCCATCTAATGGATGATGAACATAATGTTTCTGTGGATGGAAAACTAACGCCTCACGAAACGATGATTGTTAAAATACATCTTACCGCCTCTCATGGTGGACATTATGATGGAACTGTAATTAAATATGATTTTAATGATATATATTTTATATATAAGCTTCTGTAATTCCATTTTATTTCATACCATTATTCGTTTCATGTTGTATATACATACGATAATTTCATTTGAGGATGTGCGGACTACCGCCCCCTTAAAATGATATGACTCGTTCATACCACACATGGAACGTATAAAGGATGGTGTTAATGAACATAAGTAACATATATAAAATATTATATTATACTGGAATAGTAATATACCTATATATCATTTGGATTCGATTCTTTTAAAATAAAAATTAAAAAAATTAAATGGAAGTAGCGTTCGTGCGTACGTACGGACTACCGTCTCCACGAACGTGATGAGATTCATTATCCATCGTATCCATTAAAGTATAATTATCATTTAATGATTTAAAAATGATGTTTAAGGACTTGATATCATTCTGGATATTAATAAGATACAACAAACATGACTTATGTAACAAAACATATAAAAGAAAATGAGTAAGTTAACACCCGAAACGGCGTTAATACTAAGATATTATTAACAAATCAATGTTAAAAGATCATATATGATATAATATTAAAGTAAATGATTCTTGTATTATTCAATAACAATTATTTCACCATTATACAGGAGGTAAACCTACCATCGACCAAGGAAAAAGTACAAAGTAAGGGATTTTCTTATCTCACTTTTAATTCCGTGAGAATTCCATTGATCACCACTTAATTATTGCATGTGGTGTATGTGTACTGCCCATGATTGTATTCATTGTGTTATATACTTTTATTTATGGGTATTTACATCATCATGGTATGATAATTCTTTCATGGGTGTATGTTTCTTAAGTTACCTAATCAATAAGGGAATTTGAGATTTCAACTTCCACTCATTTGGCTTTACGCATATTTCATTGATTATATTACCCCAAGATTATGTGTGGAATCACTATTCATTTGATTATGTCATAATTTCCAGTCCCCTTCCTGTGGATATAAGTTTGATACACATAATCACTCCATTGATAATTCTCATGTCATTGATATGAATTTGATAAGAGTAATTTTAACTCATTCTCCATTTGTTGAGTTAAACATCCAATTCGTTGGTATTGTTTTTACAAGAATATGTGTGAATATCCTTTGATTGATTTACACTGAATATCCAATCATATTTAGTGTATTTATATTTGTCACACATAATTATGTCGTTGATTTATCCTTAACCTAAGGATACAACCTTTATGAGAGATTTCATCTCAATTTACATTCCATTGAGACTTCTTTGTTGATATACACCAAATCACTTTTATGTGGTGTATATAATGTACTTTGACATAGTATATCATGAATCCCTTTATTCTCATGATATTACAAAGTTTTGATTACCACAATTATTTGTATTCAAGTGTCTCTTTTGGTTGGAACCTCTAACGAAAATACCATTTTAAAATGTTTTAAAGACTTATTATTCTATATCTTGCTCATTAATGTCCATGTTTTAAAAATGGTTTTAAGGATTTATTTATATGGACATTAAAGTTTTAAAATGAAAACTCCTTTTAAAAGTTTCAAAGTGGTATGGGACACTTTGATTCAAAAATCAATTTTTAAATGGCTTCTTGACAAATAGTGTGACTTTTAAATGATTTCAAGAAAAGGGGGATATTTCCCTCAAAATGTTTTGATGATTATTTTCATCTATGTCAACATCCTTCACTATTCATGATTGAGGTTAATGTGATACAATACAATCTTCCATATTGTATCAAATGAGTTATGTTTGACTGTGGATGTTCTATTTTTATTCCATTCATGGTTTGTGGTTAAAGTATTGACATTTCGTATGCTAGTTTTAATACGAATGTTTATTTTATGCTTAAAACTATTCATATGAGGAATGCATTGGACTTAATAAGTGACGGGTGGAGCCCGCTATAGCTCCTCGATGCATCGGTAGGTCTCATGAGACAAACTAGTGTCTTGGCACAAGGCCTTGGCAAAATCTTATTTGTAGTCTTGGCACGAGGCCTTGGCTATGTGGTTATGATAGTCTGGCATTATGCATTCCATCATTATGAAAGTGGTTATTGATATTGCATGTGATCATTCGACTAGTAGAATATCCATGTGAGTAAGTAAATGGCATTATTTCATTTTACTTTTGCCATACTATGTTGAAGTTCAATTTTAAAAGGCTTTTGTTTTAGTTATAAATTGCCTTAAGTGTTTATGCTTATTTATGAAAGCTTCTGCTATAATGTTATCCTTACTGAGCATCCGAGCTCACCCCTTTCAATGTTTTATTTTTCCCAGGATTATGAAGAAGTAATTTATGAATGACCTGCAGGGATAGTATGAGGGGATATGAAGACAAGATGTTTTTTTTATGATGTAATGTAAAAATTTATGGATGTATCTAGTTATTCCAAGGCTACTAAACTAATCGGTCTTTCGAGACTTGATCTTTCTCATGATCATGCCAATGTTATGTAATAATGCACCGACTCTAGATAATTAGGGTCGGGGCGTTACAGTTGGTATCAGAGGAAGTTTAGTACAAACCTTGGTAGCTAGATTTAGATAAACTCTGATTAGAGCACGTAGACCTAAGATGAACTTTGAGGATTAGTATAAAAGAACTTCCTAGAATTTTGGTATTGTAGAGATTTTGTGAGTTTTCCGAGCAATACATCCCTGTCTGGATACGAGCAAGTAGAGGCGGCTCTGGCACAGATGTACCTAGGGGTAAAACCCGAAAACACCGCTTTGAGCTAGACTCGAACGGGAACTGGTGCACGACAACGGGCCTTGCTGCACTCTTGGTTACGACACTCCCGGGGGATATGCTTAGGATAATTTACATTTTCTTTACAAACCAATTTAAGTAATATATATATAAGATGAGAGTAAATGACCTTGGTTAATCCAAATATGTTTCAAATTGAGAATATGGTGACATTTTAATCTCTAAATGATTTTACGACTACTATTACTCACACAATGCTTTATGGTTTTAGTCAATGGCTGGATTCCAAGGAAGTCATAGTCACTTTGAGAATGATGTACAAGATGGGAACGGTGGTGGCAATGAGCAACAAAATGGAATGTTGATAGGCGTAAAAGATATCGTCTTTATGCCAAATCAGTTTTCCAAAAATATGATCAACAACATATATATTAACCAACTCCCAGACTCAACAAGGAAGAGAAAGGTGATAAATGATAAGAGCTCTAGCAATGGAGACCATGGAGAAAAGAACCCTCAATTTTCATCATGCAGGAAATGTGGAAAGAGACACCCAGGAAAATGTCTCAATGGGACAACGAAATGTTTTACGTGCGGGAAGGAAGGACATAAAGTAAAGAATTGCCGAAGAAAAATGAAGAGTACTATGGAAGAAGATAAAAATGGTCCCAAGAGTCCATTTACAGTCATTTGCCGTAAATGTAGGGGACCTGGCCATTACCCGAGTGAATGTCCTATTCTATAGGATATTTTCTTGGTCAAAGAAGAAGCTATGTGGGAATAAATGGTTGGAGAAATGTTTAAAAAGTATTAGCACTCCTTGTTGATGGGTTTACTATGGAATAAATTTCTCTTGTATTTGTAACCCCACAGTTTGCCATGTGAGAATGATATTTGAGGAAGAATTGTCTCTTCTCTTGTGGATTTGGGTATAAATAACCATTTGGATTTATATGATCATTGGGGTTTGAGAGAATTATAAGTTATTCTAATTTGGGATGAAGATTCAAGGTATGATATAACATTTGTGGTTAAATTTATGATATAGTATTTTGAGGAAGTTATCTCATTTTGGCAATATTATAAAATATAGTTTTTGAAAAAGGACAACACGTAGACCGTGTGACAACCCGTTGCGTCGGACAAAGCTATGGGAATCGAACCCACAACCAAAGTGCGATTGGGATTTATCGCCTACCACTGGACTACGTGAAGTCCCTGGTTAGTGTGACTTTTTTTTCTGTTAAATGATTTTATTGATCAATAATAAGTTGATTTGGGTTCTTATTTCATATCAAAAGAATACCCTTGGTATAGGAAAATGATTTGGTGATTAAGTGATAAATGTTATTTTGGAAGATGTTCGCTTTGTTGGAAACACTATATGTCCAAGGAAAATAGAATACTATGGGGTTTCATTTGTGGAGTAATGATAGATTTTTATCTACGTTTTTATTGTGGATTTATAGTGATTTGGGTTATTTATGGAAATGATTAACCTATAATAGAGAATATGTGATTAGGTTAATTACTTTTGAGTATGTGACTTTAAGAGTATCTGATGTCATTTGGAGATACAATTTAACATGGGAGACTACATAATCAAATTCTTCTATGTTTTGGGTTTCAATATTAGTTTGGATTATATTAAAGGATTTTAAGGACAATTGGTTATTGAATGGTATCTATTTAACTTTGGGGTATTGTTGGTTTAATTTTAGAAATTAAGATTAGTGCATATTTATCTCAATGAATATCCTTTTGGGGGATCATTAGATCATTCACTGACCATTTTGGTTTTGATTAATCTTCAAAGACAATGTAAATATATGGTTTATCCTTCATGGATCATGTGATTCTATAGAAGTTTATTCTATCTCTTCCAGTGTGACCAAGTCTTCTTGAATACTCATCATTTAAAAAAAATGAGTTAGTGGTGGAAATTTATTAAAGAATGAAAATCTACTTAAAATGTAAGTATATCTCATAATTTTCTTAGTCAATATCAAAAATGAATTCCTCTTCCTTATGTAATGTAACTTAAAAAAAATGTTGTCCGTTTACTTTCCTACTAGGAGACTTATGGGCGTTTGTCCCAACACAAGTTTGTGGTTTTCTCATTGTTAACTTTCTCCTGATCATGATTTCTATCCCTCTCCATCAGAACTTGACACTTAGTTTATCATCCATATCCATGTTTTCTTACATGGAATCCTAGTATGGGTAATCTTGGATGACCCTTATACCTCTCTTTCTTTCTTTTAAAGTGACAGTTTTATTGACTCTTTTTCCGATGTGGGACTTTCCATTATATTCCCAAGCAAAATTTTAAAAATTTCGAGGACGCAATTTATTGAAGGAGGGGAGAATGTAACACCCCAAGCTTCCTCGGTATGTTTCCTTTCAAATAATGCAATGACGTGCATTGTACGCAACTTCGAGATTTTAACACACCACAACCAATCAAACTAGCCGTTATGAATAGTAATACCTACTTTTTGAAATTATATATATTTTATATTTCAAAATGGACTTCATTTTTGGATTCGGAATATCGAATTTAGCCTAAGGTGAAATTTTGGTACTTTTCGGATAACTTTCATATTTTGATGAATAGTGAAAATTACTAAATTTTAATTAAAAACAACTTTTTTAATCAAAATAATTAATAGTGATAAATTGTGAATTTGAGTGGTTTTAAAGTATATTTAGAATATATTTTTACCATTTAATATAATGTTGGTCATTGGACATAATTTTACAATTAAACCGAACATAAACAAGTGTCAATCTTTTGATAGTTATTATCTCTTAAAAACCCGCTTTTTGTTTTGACAGCGGGAATTAATTTTAAATTAATTTCTGCCACTTCTGTGTTTTGAATTTAGAAAAATGGATTCCATATTTTGAATCAGGATGTCCAAATTGTGTAAATAGGTAACTTTTATTTTTAGACATTTTGAATAATTACTGCGGTAAATATTTTATTTACCATGGTTAAGGGTAAATCCGGTAAATAAGGGTTAAAAAAATAATATTATAATAATACTAAATTACCCTAAAATGTGTCTTAACCCTATTGGTTGATACATGGTCGACCATGGGAATCTTTGGGTCAATTTTGGGACCCCATGGATCCACTTGTAAGTGATAATGACACTTTATATTAATTAAGTTAAAATGAATACAAAATGACACAAGCATATATCTTTTAGAAAAACAATTGTTACATAGGGTTATATATGCTGGCTTTTAGATTATAAATATTCATTAGAAAGCTAAAAAGATTTACTACATAATTATATTTTATTTATAATTATTTGACATTAAATAAGTTATTTTATTTATGACACAATGATGATGCAGTAATTACTAAAATAGTAAAAAATTAACATAATTGATATTATAAATACCCAAATAATTATAATATGAAAATTTTAATGAATTAAACAAATTTTCTAGGATAATATGATATATTAGGATTGATTTATTTGACTTTTTTCGAAGTAATAAATCTGTTATGAGTTTCACAAAAATCAACTAGTGAATAGTGTCAAAATTGACATAAAAGAGTTCTTAAAACAAATATTATATTATTAATTGATATTAAATTCCTAAAAATCTAAGGTTCGGCCAAAAGACTTATATCAGGATATATTCATCATTAATGGACCACTTGTGGGTCGCTTGGATGTATATAGTAAGTTTATCAACCATATTATATAAAAATACAAAGAGACATTGTAAAAGTGAAACTAATTAACTTAGAGTTAATACTTAAAGATAAGGTTAATATAAGTACCCAAACCTGTCTAAATTCTATTGGATGAGTGGTTTTCGACCTATCCCCACCTTAGACTTTGAATAATCAACTTTGGAGCCATTGGAAACCGAATATGAATTTATTATAAATTAATATTTCTAGCTTTTCCAAAGGTGCCCCTCACCCCTCTTATAAAAGGGCACTCCTCCTTCTCATTTCTTCACACCTCTCAAGACACTTGGCTCGTCCAAACTCTGCCCAACTAAGCTCCCCACATCCCTCTCCTCCTCCTTGAAGCTTCCCCTTAGGCAGAAAGAATTTCAACAAGTCCTTTGGTTCCAACCAAAGTGAGTTACCTAAATTAAAGGTAACGTTTTCTCTTAAATTATTTTCATTTATTTTCCTTCTCCAACCCCCAAAATCTTTTTATTTCCTTTCTTTTGTAACAACACCAGTATCCTCAATATACTAGGATGTTGTTATAAGAATGATTCAAACTACACATACACACAACTCCATCTAATGGATGATGAACATAATGTTTCTGTGGATGGCAAACTAACGCCTCACGAAACGATGATTGTTCAAATACATCTTACCGCCTCTCATGGTGGAAATTATGATGGAACTGTAATTAAATATGATTTTAATGATATATATTTTATATATAAGCTTCTGTAATTCCATTTTATTTCATACCATTATTCGTTTCATGTTGTATATACATACAATAATTTCATTTGAGGAAGTGCGGACTACCGCCCCCTTAAAATGATATGACTCGTTCATACCACACATGGAACGTATAAAGGATGGTGTTAATGAACTTAAGTAACATATATAAAATATTATATTATACTGGAATAGTAATATACCTATATATCATTTGGATTCGATTCTTTTAAAATAAAAATTAAAAAAATTAAATGGAAGTAGCGTTCGTGCGTACGTACGGACTACCGTCTCCACGAACGTGATGAGATTCATTATCCATCGTATCCATTAAAGTATAATTATAATTTAATGATTTAAAAATGATGTTTAAGGACTTGATATCATTCTGTATATTAATAAGATACAACAAACATGACTTATGTAACAAAACATATAAAAGAAAATGAGTAAGTTAACACCCGAAACGGCGTTAATACTAAGATATTATTAACAAATCAATGTTAAAAGATCATATATGATATAATATTAAAGTAAATGATTCTTGTATTATTCAATAACAATTATTTCACCATTATACAGGAGGTAAACCTACCATCGACCAAGGAAAAAGTACAAAGTAAGGGATTTTCTTATCTCACTTTTAATTCCGTGAGAATTCCATTGATCACCACTTAATTATTTCATGTGGTGTATGTGTACTGCCCATGATTGTATTCATTGTGTTATATACTTTTATTTATGGGTATTTACATCATCATGGTATGATAATTCTTTCATGGGTGTATGTTTCTTAAGTTACCTAATCAATAAGGGAATTTGAGATTTCAACTTCCACTCATTTGGCTTTACGCATATTTCATTGATTATATTACCCCAAGATTATGTGTGGAATCACTATTCATTTGATTATGTCATAATTTCCACTCCCCTTCCTGTGGATATAAGTTTGATACACATAATCACTCCATTGATAATTCTCATGTCATTGATATGAATTTGATAAGAGTAATTTTAACTCATTCTCCATTTGTTGAGTTAAACATCCAATTCGTTGGTATTGTTTTTACAAGAATATGTGTGAATATCCTTTGATTGATTTACACTGAATATCCAATCATATTTAGTGTATTTATATTTGTCACACATAATTATGTCGTTGATTTATCCTTAACCTAAGGATACAACCTTTATGAGAGATTTCATCTCAATTTACATTCCATTGAGACTTCTTTGTTGATATACACCAAATCACTTTTATGTGGTGTATATAATGTACTTTGACATAGTATATCATGAATCCCTTTATTCTCATGATATTACAAAGTTTTGATTACCACAATTATTTGTATTCAAGTGTCTCTTTTGGTTGGAACCTCTAACCAAAATACCATTTTAAAATGTTTTAAAGACTTATTCTTCTATATCTTGCTCATTAATGTCCATGTTTTAAAAATGGTTTTAAGGATTTATTTATATGGACATTAAAGTTTTAAAATGAAAACTCCTTTTAAAAGTTTCAAAGTGGTATGGGACACTTTGATTCAAAAATCAATTTTTAAATGGCTTCTTGACAAATAGTGTGACTTTTAAATGATTTCAAGAAAAGGGGGATATTTCCCTCAAAATGTTTTGATGATTATTTTCATCTATGTCAACATCCTTCACTATTCATGATTGAGGTTAATGTGATACAATACAATCTTCCATATTGTATCAAATGAGTTATGTTTGACTGTGGATGTTCTATTTTTATTCCATTCATGGTTTGTGGTTAAAGTATTGACATTTCGTATGCTAGTTTTAATACGAATGTTTATTTTATGCTTAAAACTATTCATATGAGGAATGCATTGGACTTAATAAGTGACGGGTGGAGCCCGCTATAGCTCCTCGATGCATCGGTAGGTCTCATGAGACAAACTAGTGTCTTGGCACAAGGCCTTGGCAAAATCTTATTTGTAGTCTTGGCACGAGGCCTTGGCTATGTGGTTATGATAGTCTGGCATTATGCATTCCATCATTATGAAAGTGGTTATTGATATTGCATGTGATCATTCGACTAGTAGAATATCCATGTGAGTAAGTAAATGGCATTATTTCATTTTACTTTTGCCATACTATGTTGAAGTTCAATTTTAAAAGGCTTTTGTTTTAGTTATAAATTTCCTTAAGTGTTTATGCTTATTTATGAAAGCTTCTGCTATAATGTTATCCTTACTGAGCATCCGAGATCACCCCTTTCAATGTTTTATTTTTCCCAGGATTATGAAGAAGTAATTTATGAATGACCTGCAGGGATAGTATGAGGGGATATGAAGACAAGATGTTTTTTTTATGATGTAATGTAAAAATTTATGGATGTATCTAGTTATTCCAAGGCTACTAAACTAATCGGTCTTTCGAGACTTGATCTTTCTCATGATCATGCCAATGTTATGTAATAATGCACCGACTCTAGATAATTAGGGTCGGGGCGTTACACATCTGGTAGAATTGATCAATAAAATTCCCATTTAATGGAGCTCAGAATGAAGGTAGCATCACTAGTCTTCGCTCTTGACCAAACCCAATCCAAGCTTCAATATGCTAAGCATGAATGGAACCTCTTACTGGAGAATTAGAAGTTAATAGAGACTACCTCTCGAGCGATGTTACCCGAGCCACCCCAAGAGTATTTCACAATTTCACACCATACCCTTATGTATTATTTGGGTTTTATAATGGGTTATGTTACAAGACCCTAGAACTATGATCATGTGGATTATTTTTTTATAATGAATATACATTAATTTTGTCATTGTTACCTTGTATGTGATTTTTAAAGAACAAATGGTATTATTAGTTATATTCAAATTCAATTAAAAATATATTTTGATTAAATAATGGATTTTTAATTAAATAATATTATTATTAAAAAATTACTTTTTATGAAATATAAATGATCATATAATTTTTCTTAATACAATTGTAAATTTCATAAAGGTTTGAAATCTATTTTTGTCAAAACACATAAATTTTCAATAAATGTTAATTTTTATTTTAAAATTAAAAATTAACATATTTATAAATTTATTTAGAATAAATTAATATTATTTTTGGAATCAGGACATCCAAATTATCCAACATTGAATTTTACATAAGTTTTTGAGACAGATGAATTTTTGGGTAATAATTAAATCTTGTTTAAATATAGTGTTTTTTATAACAACATAATGACCCAATAGTGATGTAATAAAATACTATAAAATGTATATTCATCTAATATAGGTTTTACCTTTAAAATAATGTGATTTTAGATTTGTTTTATTTTTTATAAAATTCTTTAGTGGACCATCCAAGACATATAAAATATTTTATCTTTTTAAAATGATTTCAATGAGAGTGTGACTCACCTCCACATAAGAAAGGCAAATATTTTTATAATGTCTGCCATTACCCTTATTAAATAATTTTTTCCACTCCACTTTTTCAGAACCCATTAGAAAATACCATGGAATGGTTTGTGGTTTTATTATTTTATTATGTAGTTTCCAAAACAAAAATCATAAAGAACTACCTCTCTTTTCCTATATAAACGCAACCAAGCTCTCACTTATCTTCACTAAAAACTCATTGTTCATGTCCCAACATTGGTATCCTCTATTTATAATCCTTATAGGTTGTCCTAAGTTCCCATGAATCCTCTCTCAAGCCCCTACCAAGCCTTTGGGATCACACTTCCAAGTAACGGATTTCTTCCTTTCTCTTTATTGTCTATCATTATTTATATTGTTATACCCTTGTATTTTCAATTAAAAATGTGGAGGTATAATTTATCACCTCTCCATACATACCCCCTTATTTTTTAATGATGGGATACCTATTTAAATTTCATTAATCTCTCCCATGTAAACCAATTACCATGCATGAATTTCATAAGAGTTATTCCATTTCTCCTCTTTCTTCAAGATTTATTAATATGATATGCCCTCTATTTCAAAATTCCATGTTTAGAGAAATGTATAAATAGGACAAAATTACTATCCATTTCTTATACATTAGATGATATATCCATTTCAATCTCATAAACAATTTTTATGAATGATTATGTCATGTCATTATGCTGCCAAAATTGCACCGCGTTTCTCAAAGCCAAATCATTGTGTAGTGAATACCATACCCATTTAACTATCAAGGGTATTCAACTTTATGAACATATACATATTTATTTTATAATTTCATGTATTTATTTCACATTTCATTATCATGTAATAGGTGATTATGTTGAATGATTCCATGTTATATGATCCATGTTGAACACTTATATATGAAATGAAATGATTATAAAGGGTGAGCCTTGATAGCGCTCCAATGAATTTGGTAAAGAATATTATATTGATACGACATGTGAAATTAGGGTTTACTGATGATAATTCAAGTAAAATTAGGTTTTAATCATTCTAATTCATGTGCAATTAGGGTTAACTCATGCTTTATGTGCAATGTGCCTTTTCTCATACAAATATCATGTTAAATGTTGTTACCACATTTCCATGTTATGATAACCATGCTATATCATTCCTTTATGTTCATGTTTCTATTATGATACATTGATATGCCTATTCCATAGAATGTACATTATCCTTCATTCTATTCTTTTTTAAATCCCTTACTGGGCTTTATAGATCACCCTTTTCTTATGCATGTCCTCAGGTTATCCCATGCAATGCTAAGTACGAAGGACTGTTGTGGTCATGTAAAAGAAGTTTTCAATAATGATATTGTATTTAATGTTCTATATTATTGTGTAAGGTTCCTAATTTTCCAAGAACCTATACCTCTCTATCCTCAGAGTTTTCTCAAGTGCATGTTTATTTAATAAATTATGTTTAAGTGTTTAATAAAGTTAAGGGTTGTTATAGTTGGTATCATAGGATAGGTTTAGTTATTTTTGGGATTAGGATTAGAAAACCCAAGTGAAATACTTAAGTATAAGACTATGTATAAGAAAAAAATCCCCAAATTTTTCTGTGTATGTAGTATATAGTTTATCATGAAAATATATCCATGTCTGGATACGAACAAGTAGAGGTGGCTCTGGCACATATGTATCTATGGGTAAAACCTGAAAACACCCCTTTGAGCTAGACTCGAACAGGAACTGGTGCAAGACAACAATACATACTACACTATTGGTTTGACTTTCCTATGTGATATACTTTGGTAAATTCAAAATCATTATATGAACCATTATTAAGGGAATTAAAAAAATTCCCCTATGAATATATGTTGGGAAGTAGATCATGGATAAAATATATTAAAGCCAATAAATTCATAAGTTATGGAAATAAATGTAATTTATAAGATCTCACGTTATGTCATTGGATTACCCTTTATGTGTTACCCCAAACATTCCTTTTATTCTATCCAATGGCTGGAAATAGGAGGACTTGGTCTAACAACCGATGTGATAATCAATGTGATGACTGTTCTAATGAGACGCCCAATTATATGGGAGTGAGAATCGCAAACAGTGTCATGGTAATATCTTAGTTAACTCAATTATTGAATAGAAACATTGGTCAATAAGAATTTCCAACCCCCTTAAGAATGAAAAAGACTCAATTGAGAGCTTCATGAGACAAAGGAATCCGACTTTAAACGGATCATATAATCCCTCAATTTCCGAACAATGGATCAACTCCATTGAAAAGGTCTTCTATATCTCTCAATGTTCTAAACAATAGAATTTTTTGTTGGATGATTATCTTATATTGAGTGAAACAGATCAATGGTGGACATTGATAAATAATATGAAGCCTTAGAAGGAGATCAAGGAATTGGAATGGAAGGATTCCCAATAAATGTTTTTGGATAAATATTTTTTGTGCCCCCTTCAAATGAAGAGGGAAAGAGAATTCCTTGACCTCAAAAAAAATAGGATGAATCCATTAGATCGTATGAGACCAAATTCACAAGCCTTGCATGATATGCCTCTGTATTTGTTGTTACCCTATAATGAATGTTTGACTACTTATTTGGTGGGACAAAACCAATCCTATAGAAATCCATAGTGATCCATGACTTTGATAGCTACGAGAAAATTTTTCTGTGTTCCCTAAAAGTTGAAATGGAGATCAGTGAATCTCATGGGTATCATGGGAACCTATCCATTAACATTTGGTGAGAAAACCCCACTTTTGAAATAGAGGAGAGGAACACTCTATTTGAACCTCAACTCATTGTTCACTGATTCAACTAAAAAGAACCATGGAACTTTTCAATCTATTTACCTAAGACAAGGGTTTTTAGAGGCAAGCAAAAACCTCCAAGGAAACAAGGGAGAGATATTTTCATCACTACCACTGTAGAGAACCCAAAAAATAGAGTGGGGACAGTTACTCTAATTATTCATTCAATAATAGTGGATGTACTTTTTGATTCTGGTTCTATGCATTCTTTTACATCCCAAATGTTTAGTAAAACAATCCCAACACAAAACAAATCATGGAAGTAAATATGTCATTGAGAATGGAAAACTAGGCAATTATTTAATCCCTTGAATATACCTCCTCCCCTGTCGTAATTTGTGGATTGAACTTCTTAGTGAAGCTTTTCATACTCCCTCCAGTGGAATTTGATGCAATTCTTCACATGGATTGTCTTTCCCTATATAGATCCAAAATAAATAGCCATGAGAGGGAAATAACTTTCCATATGCCGAATTAACCCCCGATTCTGTACAATTTAAAGGAGGATGGTGAAACATATTTAGCAGTATCATCTCATTCAATGATATTACAACCCTATGAGAATGTGTATCTTGGTTATATGATTGAGTATAAGGAATAAACCATCCTTGAAGACATGCCTATTATGGGGGAATTCGTTGAAGTGTTTCCTTAGGAATTTCTAGGTCTTCCACCTAGAATATATGTTGAATTCTTAATTGATCTTATACCTGGGGCATTCCCAATATCCATGACTTTTTATTGAATTACAGTTGTGGAGCTTGAGGAGCTAAAGAAAAAACTACACAAGAATCTGGATAAAGGGTTTATATGCCCAAGAGCTTCACCATGGGGTACACCGGTACTCTTTGTTAAGAAGAAGGAGGGGTCAATGCGCCTTTGCATTGATTATCATGATCTCAAAAAAATCACGATAAATAAAGAGTGTCCTCTTCCATTATTTTTTGACATGTTCAATCAGTTGTGTGGAGCACAATAATTCTCCAAGGTGGATTTACAGTCGGGATATTACCAAGTAAGGGTGAAGGAGGATATCACCATGACTGCTTTTCGTACAAAATACGGGCACTATGAATTCATAGTAATGCCTTTCAGACTCACTAATTCTCTATAAATATTAATTTACTTGATGAATATAGTCTTTATAAATTACCTCAACAATTTTGTGGTAGTCATTATAGATGATTTTCAAATATACTCCAAATCCAAGGAGGGGAATGTGGAGAATCTAATCTCTGTATTAGAGACCTTCTAAAAGGAGAACATTTGAAATTTACAATATGAGTGAGTTCTGGTTAAATGAGGTCTCATTATTGGTTCATATCATCACAAAAAATAGGATATCCTTATATCCCTCCAAGACAGCTGCAACTGGGGGATGGTTGAGGCCATCATCAGTAATAGATATCCATAGCTTCCTATGGTTAGCTATATATTATCGCCGATTTGTGGTAAATTCATCACAATTTTCAAACCCTATTACCAAGCTCACTCAGATGGGAGTCATGTTTTCATGGAGTGATGAATGAAAAGATAGTATCAAGGAGTCAAAATGAGGCTTATCACAACACATGTTCTCACACTACACACAAGTGCAGATCTATTTGGGGTATTCAATGATTCTTCAAATAAGGGAATGAGATTTGTGTTGATGGAAAATTACAACAAGCCCTATACTTCAAGAAAATTGAATATCTGAGAGAAAAACAATCAAACACATGATTTGGGGTTGGCTGAATTAATCATCACATTAATGATTTGTTGACATTACCACTTTTGGGAGAACTGTGAAATATATACACATCAAAAAATACTGAAGTATATATTCAAATAGAAAGAGTTGAACATGAACCAACAAATATGATTAGAAGTGATCAATTACTATAACTGCTCAATGAATTACCACCCTAGGTAAAGTGAACAAGGTGGTAGATTCTCTAAGAATAAAGGATCCATTAACTCTTTCATTGACGAGATTTGAAAAATATCCAATCATATTAGATTTGATGAATATGGACATTGGAGTTATAAAGAAGGGAACATCCTAAATCCTTTCACAAATGATTTCTCAATCATTTATTTTGGAAGGGTTTAAGGATACTCAAAAGGATGATGTGGGAATTTAGAATAAAGTAGAAACTATAAAAAAGAGGAAATCCTCATAGTTCAATGTTAATGAATAAATAATTGTGATATTTGGGTCAAATATATGTGTTCTTTAAAATCTAGAGTTAAAGAAAGAACTTTTGGCTCATGCAAATAGTTTGAATTTCTCCATTCACCCAGGAAACACAGTGATGTATCAAGATATCTGAGAGCATTACTGGTAGGATAACATGAAAAAAGATATTGCTGAGTGTACATAAAAGTTCCTGGTATGTTAGAAAATTATGGAAGTGAAGAACAAGTCTAAGGGGATGATGCAACCATTATAGATACCAACATGGAAATAGGAAAACATTCCCATGGATTTTTTCACCAGATTTTTGAATACATCCAAAAGAAAAAATGCTATCAGGGTTGATGTGGATCATCTTACAAAGGTTTCACACTTCATTGAAATTTGAGAGGATTTTTCATTGGATAAATTGGAACCGATATAAATCAAAGAAGTGGTGAGGATTCATGGAGTACCACTATAAATTGTATCCAATCGAGATCCAAGATTCATCTCTATATTCTGGAAGAGTCTCCAACATGCTCTTAATACTGAGTGGCACATCAGTAGGGATTATCATCCTCAAACCAATGGCCAATCTGAGTAGAATATCCAAACACTTGAGGACATGTTGCGAGCATGATCAATGGACTTTAAAGGAGTATGGGATCAACATCTTCCTCATGTTAAGTTCTCTTACAACAATAGTTTCCACTTATGCATCCAAATGAATCCTTATGAAGCCTTTTATGGGAAGAGGTGTAGAACACTGGCATATTTGGATGAAGTTGGGGACCAAAAACTCCTAGGTCCAGAAGTGGTCAAAGAAATCATGGATAAGGTTAAGACCATCCAGTAGCACATTAAAGCTACTCAGAGTCAACAAAAGAGCTATGCTGACAACTATTGAAGAGACCAAGTGTTTGATGTTGGTGACATGGTATTCCTCCACAAATAACTGTGGAAGAGAGTTATGTGGTTTGGGAAGAAGGGAAAGCTTAGTCCAAGGTACATCAGCCATTTTTAGATCCTAGATTACATTAGAGTAGTGTCTTATCAACTAGGACTCCCACCAAACCTATCTCAAGTACACAATGTATTCTATGTATCACACTTGAAGATGTACATACTTGACCCATCACATGTACTCAATCCAGAGGTGCTACCATTGGAGAATGCCCTATCCTATGAAGAGAATCTGGTAAAGATCCTAGATCATAGTGAAAAAGTTCTAAGAAATAAGCCAATGCCCCTCATCAAGGTGTTGTGGTGAAACCACTAGTTCTAAGAGGCGGCTTGGGAATCAGATGAAGTGATGAAGAATATTTACCCTCTTCTGTTTTAGTGTGGGAAAATGAAATTTTGAGTGCTAAATTTCATAAGGGGGAGACTATAATGACCCAAACTTTTATTAATGAAATTCACTCTTGAAATAATTAAATTTATTATAGTTTAAAATAGTTATATAAAAAATATGAACATCCTGTTTTTATGTTTTTGAATTTTGAAATTCCATTATGAATTGTTACTATTGATAATATAGACATTGAACTGTGATGACATGATTTGTATAAATATAGGGTTTTAACAAATCCAATATACTCAGACAATGGATGTGATGGCCTCATCCAGTATAATTGCTGTTTATGAATACCATTTGTTGGATCTCTTAAATGAGTTTGCATCATTGGGATTTTCTCTTTACTAAGACCAAGATGAGCTTCAACATGTTATGATTGAATGGAACCGCATATTGGAGAAGTGTAAGTTAATAAAGATTACCACCCAAGAGATGTTATCCAAGTTAACCCAAGAGTCTGTCACAATCGAACAACATACCCTTTGGACTTATGCGGGTGTTATAAGTGGTTATGTAAGAATAATCTAGAACTGTGACCTTGTGCATTAATTTCTTATAAACAATATACATTCATTTTATCATTATTACTTTCGAAGTGCTTTTAAAGCACAAATATTATATTTACTTAATATTCAAATTCAATTGAGAAATATATTTTAATGAATTAATTGATTTCTCAATTAAATAATATTTAAAAAATATATATTATTACTAAATTAATTTTTATTAAATATAAATTATCTTTTAATTTTTATGAATACAGTTATAATTTTTATTAAAGTTTGAAAACTCTTTCTGTCAAAACCAATGAATTTTTTATAAATGTAAATTTTTATTTTAAAAGTGAAAATTCACATATTTATTAAATTATTCAGATAAAATTAAAATTAATTTTGGAATCAAGATATCAAAATTATCCAATGGTAAATTTTTCATACTGTTCGGAGACAGTCAAATTTTTGAGTAAAAATTAAATACTGTTTAAATATATAAAGTGTTTTATGACATCATAATGGCCTAATAGTGATGTATTAAAATAATATAAAAGTTATATTCATCCAATATATATTTTAACTTTAAAATAATGTGTTGTTAGTTTTCTTTTATTTCTTTTACAGTGCCTTAGTGGACCATCCAAGACTTATAAAATATTTTAACTTTTTATAATGATTTCCATGAGAGTGTGACTCACCTCAACATAAGGAAGCCTAATATTTTAATATGTTTGGAAATTTTACATATAAAATAATGTTTTCAAAACCAATTTCTAAAAAACCAATGTAAAAAACCAAGGTATGGTTTGTGTCTTTGATTAGTTTAATGTGTAACATCCAAAACATAAATAATAAACAATTCCCTATATTTTCCTTTATAAACTCTCCCATGCTCCCACTTCTCTTCACTAAAAACCCTTAGAGAACGTACCTAATCAGCCATACTCTCTCTAGAATCTTCCCAAGTCTCCCCAATCCCCCATGAATCCTATCTCATGGCCTTTCCATGCCTTTTTTATCACTCTTCCATGTAAGGGATTACTTCATTTCTCATTTTTTGTCTAGGTTTCTTTATGTTGTTATACCCTTGTATTTTCAATTAAAAATATTAGCATATGATTTATCAAATCCACCATTCTAAAATATTTATGTTTTAATGATGAGAGTTATATTTCTCTCTCATTAATCCCTCCCATGTACACCTATTACCATGCAAAAATTTTATAAGAGCTATTCTCTTTCTCCACTTTCTTCCTGTTTCTTTAGTATGTTACACCTTCTATTTACAAATTACTTAAGTTAGGACATGTATATACATTAACCCATTACATTAAATTTATTTTACATGTGATGATATATACATTTATCTCTCATCAACCATTTTTATGAATGATTACGTCACACCGTTATGCAGCCAAAATTACACTGTGTTTCTCTAAGACAAATCATCGTATAGTGAATACCATACCCATTTCTCTATAAATGGTATTTAGATTTATATATGAATACTTATTGATTATTAAATTTCATTAAATTATTATATATTCCTTTATCATGGAATAAATGATGATGTTGAATGATTCTATGTTATAAGATCCATGTGGCACACTTTTGCACGAAATGAAATGCTTATAAAGGGTGCGCCCAGATAACACTCCAATAAATTGGGTAAAGAATAGTATCATTATTCGCCATGTGAAATGAGGTTTTAATCTTTCTAATTCAAGTGAAATGATAATTTACTCATTCTAATTCAAGTGAAATGAGGGTTTACTCATGAACCATGTGCAATGAACCATGGCTCAGGCTAATATCTTGTTAAATGTTGTTTCCACATTTCCATGTCATGATAACCATGTTATATAATGTCATTATGTTCATGTTACTCTTATGATCTATTGATATTCTTTTTTCCTAACATGTATTGTATCCTTCATGTTATTCATTGTTTACTCCCTTACTAGGCTTTGTAGGTCACCATTTTCTTATGCATGTCCTCGGGTTATCCCATACAATTCTAAGTAAGAAGGAATGTTATTATCATGTAAAATATGTTTTCAATAATGATATTTTATTTTATGTTCGAAGCTTTTATGTAATGTTCCTAATTTCCCAATACACTAAAACTCTCAATCCCTAGATTTATTTTAAGTAAAATTTTATTTAATAAATCTTGTTTAAGTGTGTAATAAAGATACGGCTTATTATACAAGGTATATGAACTTATGATACAATAAAAATTATTTTTATTGATGTATTATGATGATATTTTATGTTACTTTTAAAAAAACATGTTTATTTTTCGAAATTTATTTTATAATTTAAGAACTAGAGAATTTTTTTCATGTTCTTGTTGAATATATATGACTAATTTATCTTTAAATGACATGTGGTTATATTGTTCTACACTTATTAATTTGATAGTGGTTTATATATCATGATCCTTATGGGTATATGGGATGTAATCCAAAACCCCAGAAGGTATATGGGCAGTTATCCAATGCTCAAAGAGATACGTATGTACATTACCTAGGCCTAATATGTAATTAGTTTCATGGTCTGGTGCATTGGGGTATGATTCATATTCTTATTTTTGTACCGCACTAATATAACATATTTTTATTCCCAATTTTTTCTCACATGGATCATTATTTTTATTATATTAAACTCTTTTGACTCATGCCTTATGTTATTCTTTTTTTGGTATGTCACGGTTCATAATTTGAAATTTATGATTTGGGTATGATTTTAATGTTCTAAAATATATATTCTCGCATTATGATCACTTATGATCATTGAATGTTATCCCCAATATTTTCCCTTAATGATCATATATGATCAACACTTATTATGTTTATTTTTTCCATTATTATGAATATTGAAATTATGTTTGATATTTCTAGATGGGAACCATCTTAAAAGAATATTTTCATGAAAATTGATGATTATTCATCAATAAATTATCAATATATATGTTGTCTAAAGACACAAAATAATTATAGTTCTCATATTTTTATTATTTTTAATGAAATGAATATTCATGTATAATGATGTGATATATGTTTTCGTATTTGTTGGCCACCTATTTGGGTATCAATGTATGGTGTAGTTATTATAGAGGATTATGTGGTGATGAATAAGAGACTATAACGTAAAATAACTATGAAGAATGTGATATAGGATGATTATATAATTTCATGGGTTAAAAGTGGTTTTAATTATTTTCGACATATTAGGAATTATTATCATTGTTTTCTGATTTAATACTTTGTTTATTATTGATTGATACTCATAATAACTATTTTATATTTAGTTAATTGATTAAACTTTGAGGAATCATGTGAACAGTGAATGTAACTAATAATGTATTGAACAATATCAGGGGTAACAAAATCGAATTTGAGTTGGGATGAATAATCATGATTATATGCTCACCCAACTCTCTCATTATATGATCAATAATGTAACCAGTATCAATATTCCAAATTAATAAAGGAATTAATAATAGAAAATTGATTATTTTATACACCTTCATCCACAATCATTCAGTTTAACCTCTAATATAATAATTTTTGGGAACTAGGTTAGTGAAATAGAGAAGATATTTACCATTATTCAACACTTAGTCCATGAGATATTCATTTTGGTAATTAATTATTTGGAATTGTAACTTGGTGATTGGTTTTTTCTTATCAAGAATTTGAAATAGGTGGATTTAATGGTCCCAATTATATTATAAGAGTTCAAGAAGGTAATTTTTATAATAGAATTTTCATTAATCATTTCACACTAAAATGGATATGTAATTCATATAAATTATGTGAAATAATAATTAATTAATTATTACTAATGTGAGGAATTCCACAATACATTATTATTGTTCATATTTTCTTATCAACCCTATAAAAAATTTATTGACTGTTTAGTACCCTGAAACAAATTTTTTAAAATGTAATTTTCAAAAAGGTACCTTGGTACCTTTAAAAAGATCATTAAAATTGTTATAATGGTTGAAATGGATAGAAGATACTCTCATTGTTATCATGGTTTTAGTAAAATGAATAAAAGTTGTATTTTTAAGGATATTCAAATAATAAAATCCATAGTGGAATGAGTTTGATTCTCATTTTTTGATGAAAATATTTAATGAAGGATAAGAGATACTCTCACAAGATACAATTAAATGATTCACGTTTTGAAGAGGATGTAATCGAGTACATGAATGTAAAGGTTATATTATTTGAAAATAAGGATCACCAAAATATACTTATTATAATAAAATTCTAAAATTGTAATGATTTTGAAAATTATGCTAACAACTATGCCAAACCAAGAATTAAGGATGTAAATTTAAATTATAATCCTCCTCATCCAAAACAAAAACGGAATGCTTAAGATATCACATTTACAAATGTGGGTCATTATAATGAATAGGTGAAAGTTAAAATTATCATAAAATATAGAACTCAGGATTTCTTATTTGATTAATCTTCAACTGGATATTTTATTAAGTGAATTTATAATGGGAATAAAATAACCCCCTAAATAATTAGATATTAAATAACTATTAAAAAACCATTAATGGTATTTTCATTTCATCTCTTAAATAAAAATCATATCTAATAGATGTTTGTGATAATTATTATTTTTTAAACATTACTATTATCTCTATAGTAATATTAGATGTTGTATTGGGAATGCATTGGATCATTCTATAGAGATCCCATTTCATATTTCGTGGATTCAATGTATCATTTTATATATCAGATTAACCTATTATAATCAAAGAGTTAAAGGTTGAATATAAACATCTAATATAAAATACAATTATTATATATGTCATAATACAAAATCGTTATGGATCTCTGGAAAAATGGATAGGGAGAAACTAAATAATTAATATTTACCTATTATATTAGAATATAATGTTGAATTTCTAATTTAATTTATTTTTTTGACACAACCCTATCTCTTATATCCTAGATTCGGTGTTTTCTTTATTGCATTGGATTTTATTCAATGGGTTAAATATCAAAGGAATGATCATCTTAGCAGTTTTTGAGAGCTAGCTATATACATGATACCCATTTTAAATTTGGAATAGAACATAAAATATAATACATAATAAAATAAAATGATTATCATCCTTTTAAACTCGTTCAATGGTCTCCTCTTCATATCATGGGGAAAGGAAACAAAATAAGGGTGACATCAAATGACCATTAAAGGTTAAGTATTGTGGATGCTAAAATGAATCAATAAGGTTAATAATCATGTAAAGGTAAATAACTGAACATAATTTCCATTTAAATGAATTCACTATCCTGATACAATAATTAATAATCAACATGGAAAGCTATATAATTTAAAATAAAATTAGAAATCAATGAATCTAATGGAAATATAATTGTGAAAATAATATGGATAATAATTACTAAATTATTAATGAATGAAATTATTTATTATTGGATTCAATTTCTTAGACACGTGATACCTATACCATAAATACCTTTCATAATATGGTTTAAAACAATAGGTATAAATCTATTAAATTTTTTCAACTAATATTTCTCCTAAGACCCACCGATGCATCGTGAAGAAATATAATTACAGGACCCAGCCATCACTGAAGGTCCAAATAATTCATCATATATAGAATATTGATTTAATTCATGAATAAATACTCCTAACCACTAAATATCTGTATTGATTAAGGATGTGAATTTATTAATATTGCCCCTTTAAATCAAATAACATTCAATGTAAACACTTTATGAAAAATGGTATATGGTTTAGGAAATAATAATATACATTATATAATAATATGGTTATTTAAAAAAATACCAATGAAAAATGGTATTGTGAAAGTGATGGTTTGAAGAGAATGTTAACAATCACAAAAGAAAGTGAGATTATACAATATATTTTACCACAATATAATATTCATGTCAAATAAAATTAGATGAAATAATTCAAATAAGAAATTATAATACCATTAAGTATGAAGGATTCATATTATTTCATGTTATAGGGGTATTATATACACCATATAATATAAATTAGGTGCATAACATTAATATATTCCTCAATGATGGAAAATTGGATGATGTCACATACATTTAGTCCAATAGGTCACATATGATCTTTCTCTTCTAGAATAATAAATTTATTGTAAATATATATTTTCCTAATAAAATTTTTTCTTGTATGATATTCCTTTTATTTCACTTATTACCATTTTCTAACATAATAAATTATTATTACATTGGGTGCTTCGGTGATATTTTACTTATGTGTCAAAAATTGATTATGAACGTGATAGTTGGTCTATGAGTTCATTATTTCATCATCTATCGAATAATATTCAAAAAAGAAATATAAAATTTATACATATAATATAATTATAATAACATTATTTGAAATTTTTTTTGAGAAAGGGCGTATATTACGATCATGGTAACTGTAGCTCATACATTCCTATGTGTAACATTTCCATTTTTCAACCATCGTTATGAAAACGAAGTAAATAATATTTTATATTTATATTGTAATAATAGTTTCCTAAATTAAATTTTCTGTAATTATATATACTTATATATATCCTAAATGTGTTTTTCTTTTGAAAAGAGAGTCTGGTCACTTCATGAAGGCTATAATCCTCACGTAGACGAAGGACAGTGTCATCTTTTAATAAGTGAAAAGGTAAGAATGAATATGATATATTATATTCTTATAATGATAAATATGTCATTAATATAACAATTATGTCATTTATATAACATATAATCATTAAATTTAACCTTTACATATTTAATATAATGTCTTAGTGAATTAATAAACACATAGCTTTATGAGGCAGTAGTCCACCATACACATGAGTGACGTTATTTTATCCCCTATAGAATACAAGGAATTTTTTTGAATATGGAATAATGATAGAATAGGTATAATTATGTTATATATATAACGTATATAGTGTGTATCCATCATCATTCCCATCCTTTAAAGGTGGTAATGAAAACAATTACATCGATTTTCATGGTGATATTCCACCGAACACATGAATGATGATTTTGTAACCCTTTTGAGGGAAGTGGGTATGGTTGTTGGTAATGACCATAACCTAAAACAATAAGTTTTTTGAATATATTGAGGTTATTATATAAGAACATTTTTCCAATAATTAAATGAATTTATGGTAGTAGTAAAATAAAAATGCTCGTTGAAGAACGTTACCACTTATTTATGTGATATCCTTAGGTTACCACCAAACACATTCATAGGATGTATATCTTTATAAAATGAAGATTCTATGATTATATAGGTTAATTTGGGAAGTGAATTGGTTATGTATTTTCTGAATCAAAATGGTTTTGTGGTGTGATGAAGAGAAGATGGTGGTGTCCTTTTATAAGTTTTGGGAGAGGCACACTGGTAAATTTTAAAAACACAAATTTATACCAAAGTATTAAACATTAAAAAAGTGTCCAAAATGGACTATTATATATAATTATTAATAATATGGTCTAAATATTTCCATAAAATAGATATTATAAAAGTTTTTAGGTCATTTTAATCCTTATCCTTTTTTTAACCCTTGGTAAACCCATTTTTTCCTTAACCTTGGAAATTAATTTTTATTTAATTACCTTTTTAATAAAGTAAAAAATATGTTGAACATTATATATTATATAAATAATCTTGATTCGAAATATTTAATTCATTTTTCCAAATTCAATGCACTTATGTGGAAAATTGGTATTTAAAATTGATCTAAAAACTGTGATGAGAATGCATGTTTTAAATGAAAACATCTTCAAAAGTTTACAATGTTATTATATCTCTAGTGACCCATGATTAACATACGTGGATATTAAGTCTTTTTAGGTTAATATTCAGCACATTAAAAATTTACATTCTCGAGGACCATAATAGCTTAATGTATTTGGAAACATGGAAACATAATCTCTTATATTTGTGAAAGATCTTAAAAATGTCCCCTAAAGGTATTCCCATTTATTAATCCTATATAAAATATTTATTCATAACCTACGTAATTAAACATATGAATGGGGTGAGCTCATATGCTCAGTATAGGTAAAAATATATATTTATAAGTATAACATGAGCATAATGTTATATGAACATGATCTTAACATTAGAATATCATACCCTTCCTATCAATGATCACAATTAAGAGTCATGGCATAAATACTAGTAGTTTATAAGATAGTAATCATAAGTAAATTCATATATTAATCTATGAGATCATAAAATATGTATATGGAATGTGATCATGGAAGACACATAAAACATATAAAATGATTTCCCTAGTATTCAAGGCTTAATGATATGACTATCTTTGTAGCATGTGTTCACTCCCCAAACCTAATTAGTAGCCAATTTTCACACCCAAAACCATCTTACTAAATCGATTTATTTACTTAACTAGGATCACTCCATATTCCATCCCTCTATTACTAAGTTGGGTATACCTCCCATTATAGCCCTCTATTGTTGATCTGAGTTCAATATTTGTTCCTAACCTGTAATACTGAACCGATTTCACTCATCATTCCAAACTTTTATAGTTGAACCAATTTCAATCCTTGTTCAATCCATTTTTTAATGAACTGAGTTCACTCCTCAGTCTAGCCATTTATTACTATATTGAGTTAACTCCACCTTCCATCCATGTATTACTGAACCGATTTCACTCCTCGTTCTATCCCTTTATATATCATAAGATATATAAATACTTACCTAATTAATTGGAGGTAGACATAGGACTCTCCCTTCACATATTAAAATATTTTATATGTGTTTCAAAATAGAACAAAAAGTCCCTCATATCATCAACCATAAAAAAACATATGGATTTATTAAACATCATATCATAACACATGAAAAAATGGGTATCATAAACATTTATTCATATCATAAACTATGGATAATATATATGTTTAATAATAATTACATTATTTAATGATATGTTAAATAGTGTAGGATTCTTAGGAACTTTATCATTTTGTAACCCCTGGATGAGAAACATGATTCATAAACAACATGTCATCTTAAACATATACAATTAAATGAAAGGGATGAATGGTGTCTTGGAATAATATACTCAAGAAAACATAAACTATATCAAATGATTTCATATTAGGTGGAAACATAATTTTGAAAGGACCATTTAAAACATTTCATGAAGAAAAAATCCTTTCACCTTTGAAAAAAAAATAAAAAATGAGATGAGAATACCCATACCTTAAGTTTTTACATTCATCGTACACCTTAAAACCACTAGTATGATAATTATAAGTTTATTATTTATATTAAAATATCTATATTATCATATATAATACCATATATGGTTTTTTATGACTTTATATTATCCCTTTTATTAACATTTTCATATTAATGTTGTGTTTCATGTAATATCTTCTTTGTTTTTTTGTATATGTTTTGACTTTTTATTCTTCATACTCTTACATCGATCATTATTTACCTATTTATAATATGTAAAAAAATTAAATATCATATATATTCATTATATAAATAGATTTAATAATATATAAAATATAGAAATATAAAATTCAATACACCTTCCATTGAGACATTAGGTTGTACGTACACATGAATGATGCTTTCATTTTATTGTCATATTGAATGAAAGAACCTAAATGAAACATATGTGTATTTATATCATAATTAAATTATAATTATTATTTAATATATATCATATAATTTTTATAAACCCATCATTAATACATTCCAAGTAAAGTGTGAACTAATCACATCGCATTGAGGAGGCGATTATCCACATATCCACAAACAAAGTTATCATATTTTTACAAATTAGAATGAATGAAAGTATGTATTATGTCATAATTAGATATTCATAAAAAATAAAAATCATATATATTGTATAAAAAAATATTTTCATCAAATTTTTCATCCATGATATGTGGTAAATGAAAAAATAATGACATCATTTCGCAAGGCGATAGTCTTCCTTATACATGAACAGTAAGTTTCATACCCATTTGATGGAAATGTGTGTAGTTTTAGATAAAACCATTAGAATAAAAATAATAGTATATTAATAATATTGTGGTTATTTTATAATCAGGTAATAAGATGAATCTAGTGGGTGAATAATAAAAATAAAAATAAAGAGTTTATATAAGGATGTTACCTCTTCTTTGGGTAACTCTTATTATTTTCACCTAAGGGATTCCATAGATGGTTTTATTCCTAAAATGATGCATATTGGATGTTTTTTGTGAATTTTTATGGATATTTGTGGTTATTTTTGTGAGCCAAATGTTCTGGGATGTGTGAAGAAGTTATGTGGGTTAGTTCTCTTTTATAATGGACGAGGAGTGACATTCTTGTAAATATAAAAAATGTAAACACTATTGACAGTTCTCCCTTACAACATTTTCCACCAATAATTGTAAAAATTTTATCCAATATGTTACATGGAATAATTGTTTTCATCTAATTTATTTTTTACATGTTTTTGTGGATTTTTTCCCCTTATGTCAATGTTTAACAACAAATTAACATGTTTTTACCTTAATCGTTGTAATTAATTTTATTTATATTCACCATTTATTTCAGTGAAAACTTAAATTTAACTTATTAAAAATTTTAAATTTTTCTAAACCAATATATAGAAACCATTTTTCCAAATTCTAAAAAAAAATACTTAGGATAAAATAATATAAAAACAATCATACACATGGGATGACACAACATGTTTTTAATGTAAAAATGTTTGAAATATTTAACTCTTTTTATATCTAATTTCAATGTGAAATTTGTTCCAATGAAAAAAATGAGATTAATTTATGTAAAATTAAACTAATTATACTTTTAATACAAATTATAATATAATTTAACTATATAAAATAATAAGATAAAAATTCAGTTTCAATTAGATGTCAATGTTTTTCACTATTATTCAAAAAAAACTTCTTTAAAAAAATACAAAAAATTCACCCAAAGTAAATTTTGATATTACACTTAAAAAATTATTTTTTTTCAAATATAAATTATAATGTTTTTAAAAATTATATTTTAAATAAGTACATCATTAAATGGAGGTGAAATTAACTTTTAAAAAACACCTCTTTTATTCATATAATATGATTTACTCTTATTTTATTCCTATAAAATATAAGTGTCAGAAACTTTAATTGAATGTAAAATATAAAAAATTTACTAAAACAATTAATCAAAATTGAGTTTTTTAATTTGTTGAGATGAAACATTTTTATACATATAAAACTAGTTTTCTTTGAAAAACACATTTCTTTATTTTCAAATAGTTCTTAATTTCATTTATATCTAATTGATAACCTGAGGACTTAGTTAATATACATGTGTAAATAATATTTTTACAAGTTACTTAATATTATTTTTCAATTCTATTTCAATCGATCTGTAGTGACTATAATAATATTTTAATAGAAATATTAATAAAATATTTTAGTTCAGTAAAACATGTAATTTATTGTTATGCAAGATCTCAAGATAAATATTGTTTGCATCTAACAAAATACATACGTAGTATTTCATGTACAAAAATATAATATAAATGTTTGATGTTGTTCAAGATTAACTTTTTGTTCTCTGAGATACAAGTTAATCTTACTGCTTTCATATAAAACATGTTATAGTTAGTGTCTCATGACATTGTAATTATCAATAAGATTAAATTAATTCGAAAAAAGTGTTTCAAAAAACATGAGCTGTTAAATTATACCCCACATAAATTGAATTTATCCCTTAAAATTAATTTTGGATATCAATGGTTTAATACATGAACGTTCCTCACATAGACACCCACATCACAAAAATGAATACTAAAACATTCTATAAAAATAGATAGTTAAGAACAAAATAGTTAGGAAAAGTAACTCATAATTGGGTTTTCACATAGTACAACATCGGTGGTAAGTGAAAATATAGACATGGAAGAGAAATATAACTATCACGTTCTGATGGATAGTGATAGGTAACCTAGATATGAGAAAGTTAAT
This sequence comes from Viscum album, assembly GCA_963277665.1. Taxonomy (NCBI): domain Eukaryota; kingdom Viridiplantae; phylum Streptophyta; class Magnoliopsida; order Santalales; family Viscaceae; genus Viscum; species Viscum album. The sequence continues at coordinate 1,239,804,617 of OY728143.1, forward strand.
GATCACAAACCCATAACACAATAAGGCTTGAAAACGGAAATTGATATCATAAAAAATGATGTTAATAGGACATTATTTTTTTTCCAGACCCTTTTCCTAAAGAAGAATAATTTTCATGTGAACACATACATACATGATTTTTAGATAACCTCTCTATTGTTTTGTGCCTTGATCAATTTCAACATTATCTCTTATTCTCTGAAATGAAGGTATATTTTCATTCATGAAGCATTAGCAGATCATGAGGTCCATAAATATAATGATAAGACACTCCATCTATATTTTAGAAAAGGTTACCACTTGTTATCCTATATTCATAAATACTATTATGTAGAGATAAAACATTAATATCCAAAACCACATCTGATGATTAATATAAACCATTTCATAAAAGAAAAACATTATTAACCTTCTAAAATTGAAAGTCCAGAACATTAAATATAAGGTCACTAAATTTATCACAAAAAGTATCATTGGTTCCACGTATATCATATGGTATCTTTTTCTATCACATTCTAAACATGTGAATGCCTTTATCGTGTATCATATTTAAACATATATATTACCATAAATACTTATAGAAAAGCTACTATAAGTGTTCTGTGTAGTGAAATATTAACTTTTACTTGTGTGATATAGAATCTAAAGTTAGTGATTTCATCTACAAAAAATTATATTTAGTGATTCATGAAATTCAAAATATAAAAAATATTAAATTAAAAGGTGAAAACAGTTTTGCAAAATCTAGGATTGTTACAATAACAAAATTAAATATTAAAATTATTAAAATGACCTAAATTTGATTAATATGCATATAATTGAACTAATTTTACTTTAAAAATAATTTAATATTTAATTTTGCATTAAAAATTAGAAAGTATAAAATGTGTTTTTAAATTAAAATTAAGTATTTGTCTCTATTAATCGAAAAATAAAATATTTTTGAAAAATCCCAAAAAATCACCCTTAGATATTTATGATATTATAATTAATAAATGATGTTGCTTTTGTCAAAAAACTTTCTTACAGAGGTAATAATTTGTTCTATATTATATATTTGAAGCATGATTGATTCCTTATTTTAGAAAAAAAAAAGTTTTTTTAGAAAACATTTATTTTCATTTTAATAATTATTATTTTTATTGGTAGTCATTAGATAAAAAATAAACACCTGTAAACGATCTATTTTTCATAATTTTTTTAGTTATATTCATACCCTATAATTTATCTTCTATGATATAATAGTCGTGTTTAAATAATATTTTAATTGATTATTTCTTTTCATTTAAACACGGGGTTTCATGCATCAAAAGATATCAATGAAATTAAATTTATTCTAGAATAAATATATTGTATATTCAGGGAATGTCACATTTTTACCTCTCAAAAAAAATTCATCCTAAAAATTTCTCAGTTATTACATTCTAAATAGATGATGTTAGTTCTTCTTCATAACATCCTCTAGTTCCCACATGGCTTACTCCATTTTTTATTTCTCTAATATACTTTTACCAGATGAGCTGGTTAATTTTTTAATAATTTGACTGTAGTATCGATGTTATGGATGGGTTTATCATTATAATATTTATCAAGTTCCAATTCTATTTCACCATAGCTTAACACATGTATTTCTTGGAATGCACTTCATTAAAAATGATATATGGAACACATCACATAAATTTGAGAGACTTGGTGGAATTTACAAATTAAAAGAAACAAATCCAATTATTTTAAGGATTTGAAAGTGTCTAATGTAACGAAGTCTCAAATTTTATTTCTTATTGAACCTTATAAAATTATTCAATAGAGATACAATCATGAAAACATTATCACCCCCTTATAATTAAAAATATTTCATTTGATTATCATCATAACTCTTTTTACCATGTTGATATTCTTTAATGTGTGCCAAAATATCCAATAGAACTGTTGTTATTTCTTCATCATGTTTTGGTACAGTGAATTTACCTTCACAAAAATCATCCCAAAAACCTAGAGTAAAATATCTATTTCCATATAATGCTTTATAAAAAACCATTTGAAAACAAAATTGGACACTATTTTATAAGAAAACATTAATAAAGGTAAATAATAATCACACATACCTTTAATGTCAAGTTATTAAGAACTCAGCATGTATTCTACTATTTTAATATTACTTTTAGAATTTCCACCAGTTTGAGGGTCATAAGTAGTGCTTAAATAAAGATCAATATCTATATCCTTATAGATACCCCTATGGAATTTAAATTTAAAACATTGATCTCGATCATACACAATTGAAAATAGTATTCCATGATTTTTTTTAAAACTTCATTAATATAGAGATGTGTAAGGTTCTCAAGTGAGAATACTTCTATTATAGCGAGTAAATTTGAAAATTGCGTTAGGAAATTAATGATAACCCTTATTGAATCATTCTTTATTCGGGTATTCGGTAATCCCATGACAAAGTCAATATAAATTTCATTCCATTTAAAAATTTTAATATGAATAGGTTTTATTAATCCTCATATTTACTTCCTCGCAGATTTAACTTATTGACAAAGCAATAATATAGACACAAAACCTACAATATCAAGCTTCATTTAATCCCATTAAAACAACTCCTTAGAACCCATATACATCTTCAGGCTAATAGGGTGTATATATAAATATGAGCTATGATTTCCACCCAACAATTTCTTTTTTATCTTATGTATAGATGGAAGAAGTAATATACTTCCAAATTTATATACATGAATTTCAAAAATAAATTTTGTTAATTTCACAGCATTCACATATTTAATTTTCATGATAAATTTCTCCTAAACAGATTGAGAATGTTTATATTTTCTAATAAACATGGTTTCACATTCAATTAAATAATCGTTTATGTATCCCCTTCCTTAAAAATTATTGTATCCATATTTACTAGAACAATGAACAATTGATTTCTCTCACTCTTTATTTTTGTTAGAAATCTATGATCTTTCCTACTCGATCAATTTTCTACATTATTTAATTTCCCTTTGTGGTATTATAATGATAAATCATAATGCTTTATTATCTTGAGTCATTTACCTTTTATCATATTGATCTATTTCTATAAAAAATATGTATTTTATGAAATTATGAAATTTTTATATCTCATATAATTTTCCATCGAGATAATGTGTACATATCTTCAATGAAAATATTACAGCATCCAACTCAAGATCCTAGGATGGATAGTATAGTATGTATGTTTTCAATTTCCTTGATTTTTCTATAATTACATTATCATTTTAAATTATGAAACAACCAAAACACTTATTTTAAGAATCACAATATATAACAAACACATCATTTCCCGATGGAAGATTCCAAATCAAAGCATCAACCAATAAACTTTATATTTTATCAAATCATTCTTCACATTCCTTTTTCAAAACAAACATAAACCATTTATGTGTAAGATTGGTTAATTGGTTTGCTAGTTATGAAAAAGTAATGAATGAATCACGGATAGTAACCTTCTAAACCAATGAATCTATATACCTGTATTATGATCATTGGTGTCTTCCATTATATAATTATATTTTTATTCATAGGATTAACTAACTTCCCATCCATAGAGATAATATATCCAAAAATCGAAACTTCGTGAAGTCAAAAATCACACTAACTAAATTTCCTATATAACACTTTCAAACTAAGATACCCATGATTAATCCTAAATTAATTCCCTTAATCAACATGATATTTATAATACACCAAAATATAAAAATCTATACCACAAACAATTCATAAATATATTACTTGAATACATTGTTAAATAAATCTGAAAAATCAATGGGTTCTTTACAGAATCCCAATATAATTACAGTAAACTCATAATGCCCATACCTCATTAAAAAATCTATCTTTAGATTTAATTCTTTATTTAATCATAATTAGTGATATCCAGAATAAACGAATATATTTAAAAAATATTGGGCCCTATAAAGTTGGTTGAATAATCCATCCTTGTGAGAAAGATGATAGTTTTTATTTATTGTAATAAAATTGATTTCCCTATAATAAATTCACATCGTCACACATATATATATTTCTCCATGATGTACAGAATAGGGGATTACCATAGAGACATAATAGGTATAAGAAATCCTTAATTAACTATCCCCTCTACTTGTTTCTTGAACACCACTAAATAAATAGTGGTAATTTAATTGGTAATTATCACTATTGTTCTTATATCAGGAGTCAATTCAATATAAAATGCAACTTCATTCTTTGGGTGTGGTCTATTAATATCTTTATGAAATATATCAACATATTATTGTACGATAGATACATCACGATTTTTATTATTAACTTATCCATCCACATATTTTTTTCTACTTATTCCCCCTAAAATTTCATTCAATAGACCTTATATGAATGCTTTTATATTTGACTCATATGATGATGTCAATGTACTAAACATAATGGATTCCATTTCATCATCAAAAATTGTAATTTTATTCTTATTGAAATAAAAGTTTGAATCATATTTTGAAATATAATCCAAACCAAGTATTATATTGAATTAAACCATAAGTTTGATATTAAGGTCTATAAATAATGCATGTTTATGTGTCATAATGGTGATTGAGTAACACATCATAGTTGTAGTGATACTTCCTCTTGGAGTTTTTATTGATAAATTCCTTTACAATTTAAAAGTTAAATAACCAATTTTTATGGGAAATTGGGTAGATATATATGTGTTATGGATCCATAATAAAATACATAATTTGATATATTTAATGATAATACTAAGGAACCTTATACCACGTAATTAGGAACTTCCACCTCAAATGTATTGACTACATAAGAGTGGTGTTCTCCACTTGGCCTCTTTTATGGTTGTTTCCCTTGATAAATGGGACATTATTTTGAATAATGACTCATTTATTTACAACTGATGAATTATACATCTACAATTTTTTTCTTTCCCACTTATTTATGGTCTAGATTATAATTTGATCCACACTTATAATATAATCCCATTCCCTTTAGAAATTTTATATTATGATCCATTCCATTGTTATCAAAAGGGTTGAATTTATTCATTGTATTATTCTTCTTTGACTTATTCCCTTTTTCAGGGTGCTAGAATGATCTATTAATATCTTCATTTTCCTATAATATGTATGATATAATAATTTCCTTTTCGATTTTGATAGAAAAAAATATCATAATATAAAAAAAATATTACTGGGAACAACGACCTTTAGAGACTTATCTTAATCTCTTAAAATAAATGATAAATCATGTACATAATGTTTCATATGTAATACATAGAATACCAAGATAACCTAGTAAAAGTACATTCATAATCCATGATTATTTCTTTTTTTTAATTAATCATATAGACAATTCTCTCAATCACACTTTATTTCTCAAGAAGTAAATATTTGTTAAATAATTTCACCTAAAAATTATTCCATTACATGAGTAGTATTTCCTCTTCCTCGATATTTTTCTAGATCAATGTCAACCATTGATAAAAATTCACATTTCACATAATACACTAATGATTTAACATTTTCCTTTTCACTAAATCCAAATTCCATCAATATCTTCTCCAGATACATAATCCATTTCTTATTTACCATTGGATTAGTTTTCCCACAAAATTAATGGGTATTTTATCACATTAATCAATATAGTAAATGAAAATCCTACTATGGAATAGTTTTCATCAACTTGTAAAGGTTTTTTGTCACAAACTGATTATGATTCTCCAATATATCAAAAAAAAATTAAGTTACAATACCAACTGTATTTTCTTCATATAAGGGAAGAATCTATATTGGATATGATTTTTGATACCCATATTTCTTCCATGTTCTGTTTTTATAAAATTTAATATACTATATTAGATAATAAAATTATGAATTATGAATCATATTTATAATTATTAATTTTGTGAAGCAATTGAAATACATTAAAATTTATATATTGTGAATCTCAAAATCACAAAATTGATATTTGTAGGGATATTTTTTTTCAAATACTAAATAATTATTTTTCAAGAATGTATGAATTACCCAAATCATATCCCATAGGAGTGTGAAAAAAGGTGCACATTATAGCCCATTTTCAGGAACTTGTTAATTATTAGTCATGCACATTATTCTATTTTCAAATTTATTACCCATAGTCACCTTTATACCAAATCCAATAACACATATAGTATACAGAAATGGGTGTATTTTTAAGAAACACTATATAATCTATTCCTTCCTAAAACATTATGATATTTTTATATACTAATCCTAAATATATATAATAGATTTATGTTCATTAATTTATGTTTTCCCTAATCTTGTTCTAATGTTTTATACTAAAATTCATATCATACAAATTGTATCAACCACAAATCTATTATCCCATATCTAGTTTCTAATTTATTACCTTGGATTAGATACATTGGTTAAAATTCTGAAGTACTAATTTCTTTAGTAGTTTTAGAGAACTTGATATATTTAAATCCTTGTTATTATTAAAGATCAAATCTTAGTTTACCATATAATAATACACTTGATAAAACCTAGAATATTGATATGTCAAGTGTCTTGAGTAACCTGTTACATTACATAACAACTTCAAACTAGAGGTACATTAGCATTGTTTAAACATCGATTACATCTTCATTATTTTCCAATATTCTTAAAACTAAATGGGATAACCTAGGGATATACATAATAAATAGGATATCTATAAATTAAAATAAAAAATTAAAAAAATTGTAAAATAATGATATTTATTACATCTTAAACATTAGGCATTTAAATGAGACATAAAATATGTGAAAAACAGAAATATGAACAAATATGCATGATATAGAATCACAAAATAATGGTAACATGGGAAATGTGGGAGCATCATTAACCCTGACATTATAATAATTAGTTAAGTTAAAAAATAAAGACTTTATAACATAATTTTATTAGGATTACCTCCCATTAGTAATAAATAGTATCTCATGAGACTAAAATTTTATCAAAATTGTTGGAGAGCTATCTGGGTGCACCCATCATAATCAAATCATGTACTTGAATATGTGTCCCACATAAATAATATAACATGTAAAAATATTTCATCACAATTAATAAAATGATTAATTATTATTTAATACATTCGTTTATGTCCCCAATGAATTATTTATAGGTACAATGAGGTAAATACTCTTGAGAAAATATGGGGATGTGTATACACCTCACAAATGTTCAGTATAGAAAATCACAGGGAGATTTCAAAAATGTGACAATAGTACATGAACATTCATAAAATGGTTCAATGAAATAGAGATGTGTATATAATTCCATGGAAGTAAAAATTTATGTATGGGATTATGTAAGAAAATAACCCAACATGATGACTTTGGAATTAAAAATCCTATGAAAAGGAGGGTGTTTGAATAAAAACAAGTCATTGAAAATCATGGGATAATTTATGAAATATTTTGCCGGTACATAATGAATCATAAGAGAGATTAATAAGATTGAATTTGGTAACTCATAACATGTAAATAATAAGATAAGTAATAAGGTTTTTTTAAATGATATATCATCAATACAAATTGGAAGATAATGTGAATTTCATAAATAAGGAACTTGAATGAATAGGAGAATGATGGGATCCTTTACTAACATTTGGAATAGTAAATATATAAGCAAATCATTTAATGAGAGTTGTTAAATTATATATCAATATTTTTAAATATATTATATAGAATTGGTATCATGATAATTTCATGAAAACATAACACATTTTGATTCAAATGGCTAAAATCAAAAAAAGTTCTTCAATTGAGAAGAGGAGAGAGATGTACCTTACTTTGAGTGAGTGATTCCAAATGCTTGGAAGGATCTTCTTGAGATCATGGGGGTAATATAGGAGGAATATATAGAGGATACAAGAGATTAAATATGAGATACATGGTTTTTTAGTGATGTTAATGGGAATATTTTGTGGGATTATATAGGAAAATAGATGGGACTTCTTTATTATTTCCCAAACATCAGTTTTGGATTCAATATAACAATGTAATAGAAATCACAAACCATACCATGTTTTTGTCTCATTTTTTATAACAAATATAAACTTTTATTTTATATTTCTAAGGTATTAAATCAATATAATATTAAATTAGGTGTTGTGGAAGTGAGCCATGTTTCTAATTAATTGATTTTAAAAACCTTAAAATATAATATAGGGTTTGGAGGATTTATAAAGCCTTTATAAAATTAATAAAATCACATTATTTTATGGGATTAATATTTATATTTAGGGTTATATTTTATGTCATATATTAGATAACATTTTTATCATTATGATGTCATAATAGACACCATATATTTATACCATACATAATAATTAAATATAAATTTGACTGTTATAGAAAATTATGAAAAATTATACAATGGGAAATTTGGACATGATAATTTCAAATATATTATTTATTTTATCAAAATAATTTTATAAATATTTAAATTTTTACTTGTAAAATTGAATCAAAATTTACTGAGAAATGCTTTGTTTTTTTATAATAATAATTGTCAAACTCTTATAAAAATTAAATTTGACTTCATAAAAATTTTATTATCATTAATATATAATGAACTTTATTTAATAATAATATTTTATTAAAATATATTTTCTCTCCAAAAACCTTTAATCCATCAAAAGGAATGACTTAATCAAAATTGGGTATTACCTAAAACTACAATTTTTATGGTAAAAAAATAAAAAACTTTTATAACTTAACAGCAATAAGAAGTAAATATAAACATCATTATATTGAAAATAAAGATACATATTAATATTATTTGGGTCTTGATATATATCCCTTTTTTAAACTAGCCAGTTCTATAAGGGTATGGTGTGAGATGGTTAGATTTTTTTAAGGTGTTTTTGTGTACGTGATTTGGTTCCTGATCTCAGTGATATTGAATTTATCCCATAAATGGTTTTACCCAGTCTTTAGTTGTGGTATATTAGCTTTATATTGGCCAAGATAAAATCTCAGTGATTCTATCTCTCATGGAATCTTTGATATTCGAGCTTCATAGGGTATAATTCATCTTGTTGTGTCCATCACTTAATTTTTTTAAATTAGTTTTTTCATAATTATATAGTTATACTGATCATAAGAACATTGTCTAATGACTATATTATCAAAGTTTATGATGATTAATGGTTCTTGAATCTGATAGGATATAATATTCCTTATAAGTGGTAATGTTTTCTATAACCAAAATTAGGCATTTAATTTAGTCAAATGGGGAATTTAATTTATAAATTTATAGGTTATTACAGTCTTCCCCTTCAAAAATTGAATCCTTGAAATGTTTATCCCACACACTAAAATAGATGTGTCGGAATATATTTCACCACCGCATCAAGTTGCCATATTAGATGTTAGAAATTTATGTTTCTTCATAGCACTTCATCCATGTGCATTTTCATATTTAATAGAACTTTGTCTCTATGGTCTAAGATCTTAATTGGGTACACCTAAAATTAATTATCATTATCCAACAATACAACCTTTAAATTCATCACATGTAATGGGTATAGTATGTACTTCCTTAATAGTGATACATGGAACAAATCATGTACTTGAGATAGGATTGGTGGGATTTCTAGTCAATAGTAAACCGCTCGAATGCATCATCTATCTCAAGGGGACCAATGTTTCATGGAAAATGTTTTCCCTTCTTCCCAAATATCAACAATTTCTTAAGTGAATATATGAATATGAATAAAAAATCCCCAACCTCAAACCCTAGGTCATCCTACTGATTTTTATAATATTTTTTTTATCAACTCTAAGAATCCATGATGTGATATCGAATTGTCGTGAACTTTTCCACTAATTCATCAACCATTTTAGGACCCAAAAAATTGGGTTCACCAACATCATCATAGCACGCAAGTCTTTTATGAATCTTACCATAAATTGATTCATAAGGATCCTTTTTTTCTTCAGTGGAATATATTACCGTATGAGAACATAAATAAAGTATGATATTGATATCATTCTCTTTTGAAGTCCATTAAACTTTCTTTAAACATGTTCTCAAGTCTCTAGATAGTCTGTTCGGATTTTCCATCAACTTGAGGTTTATAAGACATGTTGAAGTTAAAATTATTATTAATAGTATGTTGGAATCTCTTATATAATATGGAGGTAAATTTTGGATCTTGTAATATTCAATAAATGGTGGTGTTTCATGCAACTTCAACACTTCCCTAATGTATATCCTTATAATATTATGGAATGATAATTCCTCTCAAATATCAATGATGGTAAAATTATTTGAAATATGATCCACAAAAACATATATAGAATTATTTCTTCTCAATTTCTTCAGAAGACTATTAACAATGTCTATGTTAATGTTATCCAATTTCTATGTAGGTATTGATAATGATTTTCTCATCCCCTGATATTTTTTTCTTTCAACCTTTATTTTTGGACTAAGAAGACACTTTAATTTATATTACTTCTTCTACATATTTATATTTACCAAAAAATAGTTCCATTAAAAATCTATATACATATTTTTTACACTTATATAGATGGATAAGGACAAGATATGTTCATTATCCAATAGGAAATTCTTTATCTGAGGATTTTATGGTATATATTATCATGACAGATATCATATATCTCATCATTAATTTAATTTAAACTATAAGGATTTTTGTTTTCTAATATCTTCCATCTTATTATGAATTTCCACATATATTCTTTGACCATACAGTATCTTCTCAATAAGGGATGGTTTGGCAATCATTTTTCAAAGGATTGTTGATGTCCCTTTCCTAATGACTCCCATGTCTATTATTTTCAAGTATAAGAAGATAAAATCCTTCTCCATTCTCATCAATGAAAAAATTACTCGATCCTTTCAACATAATACTTCTACCACCTTATTTTAATTTCAATGATGATATTTCATTGAGTATTCATAGTCATTAATCATATCTAACCATATTTTATAGTGCATATTTAGTTCTTTCGGAGTGAATATTTATTTGAGGTTACTATAATATGTATATATTTCTCACTTATATCGAACGAGATAATACCACCATATTTTCAATGAGACGATTATTGAAGTCAACTCCCTTTCATGTGTTGGTTTTTTTCTTTTCATTAACATTTAATTTAATTGAGGCATATAATATTAGTTTTTCGTTTGGAATTAGTATATATCACAATCCCTTCTTTGAAGGAATGTTGTATACCTTGATTAGTTCCCCATATTAGGGTTTTGTAAGTATAGGTGAAGTGATAAGCCTCTTTTTAAACACTTTGAATATATATTGAAATTAATTATTCCAAAAAAACCTGAATCCATTCTGAGTTGACTTTGTTAATGGTTTAGACAATAATGATAAGTTTATCCCAAATCGATGATAGTACTCATACAACCAAAGAAAACTATGGATTTCCTTTATAGATATTGATCTCAGTTATCCATCAGTTGATTCTATTTTTTAAGGGTCCACATATAACCCTTAACTGGTGGTAACATTACCCTATAATGAGACTTCATTCAACCAGAACTCTCTTTTTATATGCATTACGTAGGGATTATCTTTTTGAAAGATCATTAGTATAGTTCTAATATACACCCCATTATCCTTTTTATTTTTATATTATTCTAGAATATCCCCTATAAATACTACCAACAATTTTTCAATTTAATCTCTAAATAATCTATTCATAAATTTAATGAATATTTACTAATATTTAGTGAGTTTCAATTCCATTACAATTAACATACATTGTATTTACCATGAACTGAAAGCAGACATGGGGATATCCTCCTTCTTCACCCACACATGATAAAACCCAAAAAACGCTCCACATTAGGGAAGAATTAAACACAACAATTTAGATATAATAGTAATAAATCAATGGAATAGGATACTTGTTCTTTATCATGATCTTGTTGAGACCATGATAATTAATAAATATGAACATTGACCTATCCTTCTTCCTGATAAAGAGGATTGATTCACCCCATGGTGAACTGCTTGGGTGTATGAACCCTTTATCCATATTATTCAATAATCAATTATTCATATTCTCATGTTCCATAAAAATAATCCTATTTAGATTTTTCGGTTTTGTAAAATACCTATGTATAAGAATGACTAAATATTCAACCTCTCAACTGGGAGGAAGACCCGACACTTCTTCGGGAAACACATCAGTGTATTACCTAACAATGGGAATGTCTCTAATGATGAACTTTTCCTTAGACTCAATAATTTGGTTATATATTATATATTAAAGGGAAATAATATCCATTCATGATGTTTTGGTGCTAAAAAATATTCACACTCCTCCTTTAACATATAAAAATTTAGAGGATGATTCATGATATAAAGTGTGATTTTCTTCCCAGATTAATTTCTAATGGCATTAAAAACGAATCTAATTCCATAACAAGGATAACATGAAATTTTACTAGAGTTATTCTAATAAAATATTAATAAAGAACATTCCCACAATATATAACATTTAGTACAATAACAATAGATGTTTTCCCCAATGATATCAAATTTTTTCGGGTGGTGAGTAGATGTTATTGGAAAAATTACAAGATATGATAATATAGAATGAATTGGAATAAAATATGATAAACACCAATTTGATGTAGAGTTTATATATAATTTATTACTAATTATCCATATCTAAATATGAATTTAATCATTCCCTTATTTTGGGATATTATTGATTCTCATAATGCATTCTATCCCTTGGAATAGAGCATTGTCTTCAATAATTCTCAACATATCAAAATTTATGAAATATAACTAAATATGGTAACATTGACTTATATTTTTTTATACATCAGGTAATTAATTTTTCCATGATAGGTGGTTACTTTATGCCCCATTATTACATACTTAAAGCAACTCTCAGTTTATTTGGGACATTTCCCTTGGTGCCTCCTTCCACGTTATTTTCATAAAGGAAATTAGAACTTCATTCCTTCATCACCTTTATCATATGAGTTTTTTGAGATGCAATACCCCACATGTTTGATGTTTTTTACATTAAAAAGTGTTTCAATTGTTAATTGTGATTTTTTATTGAGAGTTTGGAATAATTAAAAGATATATTACATGACCTCATGTTGTGTTAGTAATATCATTTTGGAATTCATCTATTTTCCCATCACATTGATTGTTTATTCGATTCCTCTTATATTTTTCTGTTGAATAGAATAAAGGTAAAATAAAGGAAGATTACATGTAAAAAACTAGACACACAAATGGGAATCCATTATCATTGAAGAATAATTTATAAATCACATATAGTTATTTAACTTAAGAATTTATAGGCTTTAGTTAATGTTATCATGATCTATTTCCTAACATAGAATCTTATGGGAATTTCTATTCCACTAATAGTGTTTCATAATGAGATTTTAAATTTAGAAAATAATACCCCCTATTATTATAAAACCAATTAGGAATAAAGGCTTGTTTCTATACTGGTGGTGATGATTGATTCTAGTTCAATCACCTGTTTCATGATTATTAACCATAGCTACCTCTATGTAAGAGACAAATCTACATATACTATCCTGATAGGGGTGTATTTTCTTAGAAACCAATAACTCTATAAATTGAAAAAAAAATATATGTTTTATTTATTTTAGTCTTATCCCTATGGAGTTTTCTAGAGTTTCTTAATCCGAATACAATAAATAACTAATATTTCCTTTGATACTAACCACGAAAACCATTGTCCTTAATACACATTAAATCCTAATTTATTACATATAAATAAACATGATACAACCTGGAAGGTAGACAATTTTATACTATTTGGGTAATTTGGTACATTACACAACTTAAAATAATTGGTACATCAACATTATTGAAAACATTATTAACATGATCATAGTGTCCCATCATTCTTAAAACTTCATGGGATAACATAGTGACATGTATTACAAAGGAATGATCTATAAATCCTAGCGAGGGAATAAAAAATCATAAAAAAGAAGATATTTAAACATGTAATGCATTATGAAATTAAATGGTACATAAAAGTATTGAAAAAGAAGAATAATAATTAAGAGGAATGAAATAGCATGATAACATATAGGTAACATGGGAAATGTTGGAACAACATTAAACATGACATTGTAAGCATATTTGAATGTTAAACAGAAAAAAATGTAACAAAATGTGATTAGAATAACCTCTAATTCACCATTAATGGTGTTTCATGGTTCCATAACATTACCCAGTGCATTAGAGCTCTATCCCAATGAACTCATGTTAATCATGTCATGTACTTGAATTTTTTGCCACATATATAATATAAGATAACAACATATTTCATCACATTTAATACCATAATTATGGATATCGGGCTACATAAATTGACATACCCAATCAATGATTTATAAATAAAACTAGTTTAATACTCTTAAGAAAATGTGTATGCATATGCACCCAACCAATGTTTTTCTTTGAAAATCTTAACGACATTTCAGCAGTATAACAAAAGTACATAAAAAATCATAAAATAGTTGAATGAGAGATAAATTGGTCTCTCATTACACAAAATTCAAAATAAATTTGTGGGAGATATTTAATAACATAATCCAACATGAAAATTAGAGAATTAATAGGTATAAAATAAGGAGGGTGTTCGAATAAAACGGGGGTATTGAAAAATTACAGGATAATTTTGATAGCATAACATGGTACATAATGCAACATGGTAGGTTCTAATGAAATCTAGAGGTCTAAATAATATAAAGAGAATTACATGGTTATTAAGAGGTACTTGGGAAATTATATCTAATCAATATTAATTTTATGATAAAGTTAAGTTTTATAAATAATGTTCACGAATAAAGAGGAGAAAGAGAGGACCCATTACTAAATTTCATCATAGTATTGGATTAGATAAATTCTATAATGAAAGGGGATTAATGAAGTGTCATTATTAAGACATAAATTTAAAAATAGTGGGAAATTTATAAATTCAAAACAATATAACCCATTTTTATTCAAATGGTCAAAAACAAATATGGTTCTCAAATTGAAAAGAGGAGAGAGAGTACCCTTACTTTGAGAGGTTAATTCCAAAATCTTGGGATGAGTTTCATGAGAGGTTGGTGTCACTATGGGAATAATATAGATAGGTTAGGGTTAGGTAATTATGTTATCCAATGTCTTTTATGTTTATATAAAGGGAATGTTTTGTGGATTTATAAAGTAAACGAGAGGGGATTTCAGTATTATTTCCCAAACATGGGTTTTGGAAGCTATATAATAATATAATAAAAAACAGACTATATATTTATACAGTATTTAACCATTAACAAAAAATTCAACTATATTAAAAAATTGTGAAAAATTCACAGTTGGGTAATTTTAACATGATGATTCTAAATAATAATATTTATTATATAAAAATAATTTTCAAAATATTTATATTTTCAATTTTAGAATTGAATTTAAATTTATTTATATATGCGTAGTTTTTTTTGACAAAAATAGTTTCCGAACCCTAATAAAAATTACATTTGACTACATAAAAATCATTTTATCATTTTTATTTAAAAAACATAATTTAATAATAATATTTTATATAAATATCATTTATTTTAAAAATACATTAATTCTTCTAAATGAATTTCTTAATTAAAATTGAATATTACCCAAAAAAGATTGGTTTGTGATCTTAAGAAGCATGAATTACTCCCAAAAATGGTTTTCTCATTATTTAATTGTTGGATATCATCTTAGGATTAGCTAAGGGAAAATCCCACTTATGTTATCTCCAATGGAGGCTCTGATAAATGAGCTTCAGAGTGTATGACCCTTTTTGTTGATGTTGTTTCTTCTTTTTTCTTTGTTAATCGGATTTATCATAACCCTAAATATATAATAATTACATGTTTAATGTTCAATTACTCTTTTACCAATGATTATGAAGATTAAATATCATTTAAATATGATGAAATTTTATATTTCAAATAGATATATATTTTTTCTGTAATAATAGTTGGACATTAAATTAAAATAAAATGATAATTTTATTTATAAATGATTAGTTCATTACATGATACCCATTTAATATTAGGAATAGAAAATAAAAATTAAAAGAATTTGAATCAATGAAAACTCATTCAAATATTTCTTATTAATATCATAGGGAATGGAAAAAATAATGGTGAGGTGAAATTATCAGTAAGGTTTATATACAGCGGAAGATATCATGAATCAATATGAATAATAATCATGGAATGATAAATAATTGAAAACATGTTCCATTTAATCAAAAAAATGTTAATGAAGTGAATTCAGATGTAATGCTATTGTAAAATAACATGGAGAATAACAAATAAATTTATAATGAAAGAAATGTTTAATTATTGGATGTTATGTATCAATCACATGGAAGATATAACGTCAATACCTTTCAAAAGTAGGTTTAAAACCAGACGTAGAAACATGTTTATTTTTGAAAACTATCATGTATTATAAGACCGAACGATGCATCATTGTGTTATATAATTCTGGGTCCCACTAATCACTTTAGGTCTAAATACTTCCTCACATATCGTATTATTGATTTAATTTAGGAGTATATATTCCTTGTCATCAAATATCATAATTGAGTAAGGATACATATTTTTCAATATTTCCCCAAATAATCAAATAACATACAAAATAAACATCGTATGAAAAAATGTAATACAATTTATAAAATAATCATATCCATCATTTATAAGTATGGATATTTTTGAGGAATGATATTTCTTGTGAAAAGGTGAAAAAAGTGATTATTTCAAGAGAAAGGTAATAATCAAAATTTCATATGGGATTGTAAAATAACTTTTACCACTTAGTAATTTTCATGTCCATTGTTGTAAAATCCCATTACACACTTTCGGGTATTTATATTCCCAATATTGTTTACATGCTTTATTTGGGTGCTTTTTTGGAATCATTGGGATAGTGAGAAGTTTCTTGGGAAAATTACATTTTTAGGATGTATTCTTGTGTAAGTTATTAGAGTCTAAGTATAAATGTGTTAAAGGATTTGCATGTTCTTCTAATATTTTTAGAACAACAGTGTTGTTTTGGTAATTTTAGTGGTATCTGTAATTATTCCTATCTTCCAGGTGATTTCACATCATGAAATGGTTCAAAATCATTAAAACATCACACTCCATGAAATGTGTTGATGTAATGTATTAGTTTTTAGGATTATTTCAAGATATAGGTTTAATATAGGAAAATATTATACATTTTTAAAAGTTTACATGTTTTGAAATGGTTGGGATCTATATTTTTAATTTGAGGTGTCCGATTTTTCTATATGAAATTATTCATATGTTTACATGATTTGATATTTGTACACACCATGTAATTATTGTTTTATTTCCTTTTTAGGGAGTTTTATTATTATTTGGTAATTCCTCTGATACCATACTCATATCCCTCATCTTTAAATATCTCCCAATAAATTTTGGGCACCTCCACTTATTCCATATTTCTTCATTTGGTGATTTATCATTAGGTTTCTCACACTGCGTCTCATCGAGTATGTGACATGCCTATTTATTCACTAACCTTGATCATAGGTGCACCATAGTGCAATGTTTTCAGATCTGTTGATATTGTGGTGTTGTTCCACTAAGATCAATAATTTGATATTATTTTGGGGAAGATGTTTTTTTGGTTTTGGTGTGGGGTGTGAATTTCCATTGAAATTTTTCATGATCTAATCATTCTATAATATTCATTGTTTTTGGGATGTGATTTGATGACCTTGTAACCAATCTCAGGGCCTCTCTTGTAAACCATGTGTTCCTTTCAAGTTGGTGGATCCCATTGCGGGCATTTGTGACATGAATTTGAGGTTGTTGGATTTGTATCTATCATTTTTTAAGGAAATATATTTCCAATTGTTTTATAAAAATTTTAATAAAGTAATTATCATTATTTTCATGTGTATATCAAAATAGGTTGTTGAGAAAATATATTTTCAATCTTATTTTGGTAAAATAAAAGGTACTTCATAATCCTTATGAAATAGGTTTTTTAAATGGTTTTCACAGAATTTTTTTGATTAAATAATTTTAAAAATAGTGTATATAGAAATCCATTGGTATATATATGTAAGTTGTAGTAATATACATAACCAAAAAATAGTATCAGGGGGTTCACTAATGGGGCGCTTCTCTACCCCAAGGCCCATTGATCTAGGAACATGTTTGAAACTATTGGGAGTTTCACTTTTTGGTGTCAATATATAATCTATTGATTTGGTGCATATATCTAGAGACATCATGTTCAATATTTTCTATAATTGGGTAAGTGTGTCCTAGAAATACTGACCTATAGTAATCCTTGGTTGGATGTAACCTATGATTTGCGTTTTACTTTTTCAATTTATACATCGATGGATTTGGTAGGATATGTGATACAGGATTTGATTTGATTTTACATCATTGATGTTTATGAAAATATATGAAACTATTTTACCTAGATTGATTTTTAAATGTGGAAAAAGGTTAAAATTAATGTTTTACCAAGATTAAAATATAAATATTTTTTATCAATTATTAATTCCTTTCTTTAAAGTTGAGCATGTTAAAAGTTTTTAAAGGGATATATTATGGAAGACTTAGGTGGGATCCTACATAGCCTGTTTATCTCACACCTTTTGCACCCATTTAGAAGTGATTATACATTTGTATGTATTTCAATATGGGGAAAGGAAAGGTTCCATAGTTGGGTGGAAAGGTAATTATCATATGATTTTTGTTAGTACATATTATGATGTTGGTATTTTCCCATACCACCACCTGTAGTATCTTTTTTTGTTGTAATTTTGTTTGAAGGACTTGAATCATGGAGAATTTTTACCTAAATTTTAGTTATATATCTTCTATTTATATCATTTTTTATATTAAATATATAATTGTTTCTTCTTTGGATTTTTATTCACATCATGTATATATATATATATTTCATGTTTTTTCTTAATTTTAGGTGAAATCATTTCCTTGATTTTTTGTTGAAGCCTAGATTCTAGTCCCCATCCTATGGGGATTGGGAACACCTTTCCAATATGTGTAAATTCAGTTCAATATCATTTTGATAGAGTATCAGGTAAAGTTCATCATAGATTAGTATCAGATGAATTTTTCCCCCAATATTCCTTATGTTGGGAAGTTTGATAAATTAGATATAGGATTGTTACGAATTGAGGGGTAGGTTTATGTGAGTTTATGGTCAATACTTTCTATTATGAGACTCTATTTACCATGGGATGTTCGCATGTGTGTCTCCTATTTTTTATTTCAATCAAAATATTTTTCCTTGTGTTTATAGGGCCATAACTATGATTATTCTATTGTTAGATCAATTCTGTAGTTTAGGTGTGCAATGGTACACCTCATATACATCTTTTAAGAATTTCTTGGGATGGTGAAATGGATTCTACTAAAGGGAATCCATAAATATATTAGAGTCTTTTTAAGGATACCATAAAGTCATTTGATGATTTTGATCAAAATGTTATATACTTCCAGATCGATGATTTTGAGTTATAACCAGGATCACGAAGAGGTATATATCAGTCAAGATAGATCTTATACAAGAAGCCACTATCCTTTAAGGGTATGAATGAACCTCAAGGGGTTGAGGACAATCTATAAAATATGAGTGAAATCTTTGACTTCATACATACACCTGAGAGTATCAAGGTAAATTTTTTGTGTTCATCCATGAGGTTCTAAGCATGTTATGGGGGGATTTCATGGTATAGGATGATAGCCATGTGGTCTTGGACTGGATGAGTTTCAAGAATCTATTATTTTAGTAGTTTTATCCAATGTCACTGAAGATTCAGAATTCTCAGGAGTTCCACTCCTTGCAGTTCGTAAGGTTTCTAATGTTTTCATAAACCAATTAGTTTTCACATTTTGTTTTTTTCTTTAGATATAGTAAATATTGACTATTTGAATACATATAATTGACCGCATGGTTTATGACTGAATATCAGATCGCAAGTATTTATACTGAATCTTTTGATTAATACAAAGATAGTAGATATGATAAATATGTAAGATATAAATAGAAAATTATGGTTATTAGACCCCATATCCCCCACCTAGTTAAAGATTCAATGGCACACATGGGGAAAAAGAAAGTGATAAGATCATCACATGAGTGGTGGAAGTGTTTCTTATTATTATGGAATATATGCACCATCAGCTACAACTGGAAGTGTTCCTCTGATTTTCTACCCATTTGGCATGAATGGGAACACCTAGAATTATTTTTCATTACATGGAAATATGTATATTAGTTTTGGGATCTATGACCATTTACAGTATTTATATTAGGAAATCCCTACGACTCACTATGGTTAAGGATCGTCACCTTCAAAGGCGACCACAATGTAATCAGATGCCTTAATGAATACTAAGATCCATCCACAAGCCTCGTTATTGAATATACTTCATGTAGTATATTATTTTTTTTGTATATTTGAATGCAAGTCAAGTGATAGTTATAGTTACCATCCTTATAACATCCTTAATTTTGATTTAATTATTTGATACCACTTCCTTTGAATCAATCATTTATGGTTATTTTGCTGATATAATTAAATTTCCAATATATCTCATTTTAATTATTATAAATATAGAAATAACACTTTGGAAGAGGAAAGGGGAAGGGTTTTAGTGTCCTTTATGATCACTATCGATAGATAATGTAGAGATGGTATGAGTTTTTCATTCTCAATTAGGATCTATTTGATGTGAACATTGTGATGGAATGGATTGTCTCTCATCATACCGAGGTTTCTTGTTATCATCATTTTGTCTAATTTCTATATGTTGAAGGGATCTATTGGTGTTTTCAAAGAGACTATGATGTGAGGTTAGGTTGTGCAGGACCGTCCCACCTAGAGCTCTGAGTTTTTTCTATTATAAAATTTGATCCAAATGATGTTTCTTCTATTTTGGATCATTAGATAGTGTTTTTGGGAATTCCCTATCATTTTCATAGATGAATTCCAAAACCATATTCCATAATGGGATGTAGAATTTATGAATGACTTAGTCCTTAAAATACATAAGATGTTGATACCCGCTAATCATTTAGTACTAGAAAATATAAAATAGCTTATGATTCAGTTCAATTATCATTGGGTGAATGGTTTTGTTCTCCCTAGTGTTTCACCTTGGGCTATCAATTTTTTTTACAATAAATAAGATAGTTCACTTTTATTTTGTGAGGACTATTAGATGTTGAATCAAATAATCATTGTGAACAAGTATCCTTTTACTCACATGGATTGTTATTTTTGATAATTTATAAGGGAAAAGGTGGTTTTCAATGATTAATATTTGTTCAGATTATCATCCAAAAAGAGTCTGAGAGTCTGATATGTCAAAGTTATATTTCTAGAGTATGTATGGTAATTACAAATATTTTGTGATTTTACTTGGTCTAAATTTTACACATGAGTTTTTCCTGGATTTGATAAATCAAATATTCCATGAGTTTGTAAAAACTTTTTTTTGTAGTTCTTAGAGATGATATGCTGGTTTCTTAGAGATCCTAGTATAATTACTAGAACCATTTGGGGGTGGTTTTAAGAAACATTAGTATATACCATTTATATGGAATAATTATAAAAAATAAATATCAAGATCTATGAAAATATGTTCCTAAGCCTGTGATTTCTTAGAATATCTTATCATTTTCTCTTGAGAGGGTAAATAATATTATTCTTTAGTAATATCCATGAAATGTATTTGTTATTAAAATAATCCTTGGACTTATGAAATTTTATCAACGATTAATCAAGTATTCATCGATGTCAGTGTCCCCTATGAGTTATCTTACCAGGAAATGGGTGAAATTCTTTTATTTTCCAAAGTTTCAGTATCCTTTTGAAGATACAAAATTACTAATTATATCAACTCTTGTTATGATCTTTCTTGAAATAAGTAAAGGGAATGTGGTTTTCTATGATGCTTTAGTGATGGGTTGGGGTCTCTTCTTATATAGGAATATTATATGGTAGAGTAAATATCTCTTCATCTTAAACCACATGAAAATATGTTCAACACTAATGATTAAGATCATTTTAAAGTTAAGAATGCACTTATATTTTGGTAGGAGTATCATTTTAGTGTGAGGTTCATTGAATTTTATGACCATAAGAGTCTGAGATGTATCTTTTCTAAGAATGAGTTGATTCTTAGTTGGAGTTGGTGGTTGGAATACCTTTAGATGTTTTACATTTTCATCCACCCATACCCTGAGAAAGGGTAATTTCAATGTAGATGATTTTTGTAGGAATGTTACATAGTAGGTTATTCTCAAATATAATGAAAATTGAACCATATGGGTCATTTCAGTTAGTTTCACCTAGATTATCAGTGGGATGTTTTAGGTGTAGTTTTGAAAAGTTTTTATATATAATCATTCATCCCTTAGTCTATTTTATGGGTAAATATAATAGACTATGAGTTTAGATGAATTAAAAAAAACATATATGATGGGGAGACTATTTCCTTTGTGTCTCTCTTTTCAAATGGTATTCCCCATTTTTGGGTTAGTTTTTCATCCCAGTATCTATGTGGAGCTTATTTTTTTACTATCATAGTTATTAATGGTATATTCATCTAAGAACTATAAATATGTATTATTTTATGAGATTATGATTCTAGTTACCATGTATGAAGTGTGACATTGCATATTTTGTGTCAAATTATTACACATAGAAACATTTAAAGGCAGAACATCTAAAACCTTCTAGATTACTCCGTCACATAACTATTACATTTTTGAAATGAGAAGAGGTGTATATGGAAATTGTTGTTAGATTCCATGAAATTACCTGGGGAATAATACTATCTTGGGTTGTTTGCGTAGTTCATAATATTGGTTCATTCCATTCTGATCAGAGACACTATAAAAGTTTAAGTATTGGTATGATTTATGTGTTTGAGATTGTTCCTTCTACCTATATTTTATACAAAGATCTAGGGCTTAATTAAAGGTTTTTTAGGATTCAACATGAGGTGATGCAGACTCTGGTCAAGTTGATTACATATTTCCATTCAAAGAACGTTGTTGATATGGAGGGGCTATTTATATCTGGAAGGATATTCTCCACACCCATGTCTTGTATTTTGATGGGTAAGGGGATAACTATATGAGACTCAATTGATTTTCATATAACAAAATTTATCATTCATTGATCAGAATGTCCCCCTTTAGTGATTTTTATGGTTTCCCATGTGGATCATCAATTTGTTGGTTATAGATGGGTGAGGCCTCCATGGTGGAACAAAGCCTAATTCAAGAGATGTTAGTGATGATTTCAGATATAAATCAATATATGGATATGTTTCAGAGTCATGATACATAATATGTGTTTTTGAAGTGTTTTTCTTTAGTATTACTTAGGTGAGTATGTTTTCTTGATTGTACCTCCTCAGTTGGTTCACATTCAACAAGGAAATAATGGAATGCAGGATCTCAGATATGATGGACTATTTGGGGTCACTAAGTACATTGTCTAGAGTTCATATCAGTGGGAATTACTTATTCAGTTTAAGGGAATTCCCAATGTATTCCACATATTATATCACAATAAATACAATCATGATCCCAATCATGTTTTGATTTGGGAAGAGATCAAGTTGGAGTTGAATGTTTTCTTTTAGAAAAGATTGGATTTTTTACACAAATGTGAAACTATTGTAATGGAATTCGATAATTTTGGTTAGATTGTTATGGAGGTGTAGTTCATATTCCTATGAGTCATGGGATCATTAATTGTTGATTAGATTGTATTGACTTAACCTTTTTCCATACATCATTATTTCACATGAAATCCCTATGACATAATTATTATAGTGGGAAGTTTATAAAATCATGTAAAGTACTATCACTTAGTTATCTTCTATCTTTTCATTTCACACATTATTTGGATGTGTTTTGGGAAACATGAGAAAAAGGATAACTTGATGGAGAAAATGAGCTAAGGTTCAGGGCTACATGTCTGTTTTAAATAATGGTGTCTAGATATAAATGTGTTAAACTAATTATGGTGTTCTACCCATGTTCAGAGAATAGCAGTGCTGGTTTGGGATTTTGGGAATAATAAAGATTTTTATTTTCTTCTTCGTGATTTAATGTCATGGAATGAATACACATAGGGAAAACATTAAATAATAAGAAAAAATTTCACATAGTGTATTGGTTTCTATGTAGATGTCATGGGTTGGGTTCAATGTTTGAAAATATTACACACCTTGAAAGGTTTTGGTGTCATTAAATTTTTGGGATCTTTAATTTTTATCATAGGTGTCACATTTATTGTGGAATTTTTAAATGAGAAAATACACTACTTGAAGGGTTTTCATGCTGTGTAATTATTATGTTCTATGATTTTTAGGCTACATCATGTGTGTTTGATCATTTATTTGACCACATGATCTTCTATCTCAATCTAGGATCTCCTTCAACTAATTTTAGGGGCCTCCTCCCCTTCTAGATCACTTTATTCAGTTATTGTTCATCAGTTTTGTTGCACTACATATCATTGAGTAAGTGATATGCTTGTTTCTTCATTTACCTTGATTGTAGCATCACCATGTCACTATGATTTTATATCCATTAATCTTGCTGTGTTATTTCATCTTTATCTATCATTTAATCTTTGTGTGGGGTATGATTTATTATTATTTTAAGTGTATTATGTGTGTGTTCTTTGATTATTCTCATCATGTACCATTTCCTCCCTCTTCTTTGACTATAGGATTTGATTCTAAGACACAGAAATTAATATCAAGGCCTTTCTTGTTTTCCATGTATTTATTTTTGGTTGGTGGATCCAATTGTTTGTGTGTGTGACATAAATTTGATATGTGTGGTTCATATCTAGCCTATATTGGATAATTTATATTGATCTAGTTTTTTAAATTGTTTTAATAACTAATTTTAATGATTGATTTGTGTGTGTGGAAATAGTTTTTTGAAAAATATGGTTTTCCACTTATTTTGGTCAAATTAAATATATTTTATAATTATTGTGAATTGTCTTTATAAAATGACATTCAAAGGATGTTTTTGATGAAATGGTTTTTTAAATAGAGAACATGGGAAGCCTTGGTTACTTAGGTGGAAGGTGTAGTAAAAGACCTTATTTTTTGATATTGTCATCGGTTATTTCATGTTTTCATCCTTATCTTTATAGGAATATTTATCTAAGGAAATGATAGAAAATGTTGGTAGGTTCACTTTCTGGGGTGTTCCTCTCCTCTCTAGATACAATTCATATATATATATATATACTTGATGTGTGGAATTTTATATTTCTTAGTAGGAGTGTCCTAGATAGCTTGGCCTATAGTGATTCATAGAATGTTGTTACCTATTATTTTTCTATTTCATTGTTTGTTTACACTTCCGTGGATTGGATATGATATTTTATGCATGATTTGATTTTATTTGACTAATTTTATGTATATGAAATTATTTTAAACTTTTTTACATAGCTTATTTTGAAAATGTGGAAAAGGGGAAATTAATTATTTTGATAAAAATCTATTTAACTATTATTAATGAATTATTTTTATTTATGTTTTAGAATGTTCATATTATCATATAAATAGTTTATATAGAACACCTGGTAGGGATCTTAATGATCATCTTTATCTCACACCTTTCACATCCCTTCGGGGCAACGTAGAAAATTTAATTTCATTGGATGCAGAGAATAGAATGGATCTACAGGAGGTGGTAAGGTTTTTCTCATTTGAGCCTAGTTAACTAGTGGTGAGATGGTCAGATTTGTTCATGATATCAGATTGATTATCAGCTTCTTTTTGTTATCCATTTTTTGGACTTATTTCTTCGATATTGTTTAACAACTTTTATTTCTATTTATTCTATTGTTTCTTTTTTATTATGAAATATATACTTATTTCTTCTTACTCTATTAATTTCCAACATGTATATATCTAGGTCATTTTTCTTCTACTATTTGGGTGAAATTGTTCCTTGTACTTTTTATTGATTCACATGTTACAGTCTCCAGCCTATGGGGATTGGGGCCTCCATTCCAATATGTATCAATTTGGGTTGGGTACTAGTCTGAGATGGTATTCGAGTCAGGTTCATCGAAAATAACCTTAGATAAAATAATTCAACTTAAAACATATAATACCATTAAGTATAATTTATTCATGATATTACATTTAAATGGGTTAGTATATACACCATGTAAAATAAATATGTTCAAAACATTACAATATTCCTCAATGAAATCAAATTTAGAAGAAGTCCCTTACATTTAGTCTGGCTCGTAATGTTTTTTCATTATCATCCAGAATAATAAATGTATGTTAATTTATTTAACTTCATAAGAACCATTTTTCATGTTTATTACTCCTTTTATTTCACTTATTACCAGTTTATCACTTAATCAATTAATTTTACATTTTTTATTTTGAAGATGTTAGACTTATGTGTTGAAAAAAAGAATTAGTAGGGTGATTATTAGTCTAAGAGGTATTTATCTAAAAATAACAAGAAAAATAATCATAAAATAATTATAATATTTATATATCTATTATAATTTTAATTTTTTTCATGAAATATGGTTTTGAGAAATTATGTATATTAATATTATGGAGACGATAGGTTGTACATATGCTTGAGTAACGTTTCTATTTTTCAACGATCATTATGGAAAGAAGTTAAGTGATATTTTATCATCATATAATGATAATAATATAAAAATTACATTATATATATATATATATATCATTCAATAGGTTTGGTGATGAAAATGGAGTCATATCACCTTGTGAATGCGGTATTACAAACGTACATGAAAAACGTTATCATCTTCTAGTGAGTGAAAAGGTATGAAAGAGAATGATATATTATATTTTATAATGATAAATTTGTTTTTAATATCATAATTATGTCATTTATATATCACATAATCATTAAATTTATCTATATTATCTTACATGTAAATTTTTAGTGAAAAACGGATCATATCGCTTCATGAGGTGGTATTTTATCGTCCACATGAGGGACATTTTCAAATCCCATATGGAATAGAAGGTAAAGAAAATTATATAATATAATTAATCAAAATGTAAAATTTTTATATAAATATCATATAAATACTTTTGATGCATCATCATACCAAATCGTTCGAGGAGGTAATGGAAAAATTAATGACATCATTTCGCAGGGCAGTATCCCATCGTACCCATGAATAAGGAATTCATAACCTATTTTATGAATGTGGGGATAGAAGTAGTTCATGAACATAACATACAAAAATATTATTGTATCGAATATAATAATTTTTTTATATCATAATTATTTAATATGAATGGATATATTTTAAGGAATAAAATAAAAAACTCTTTGAAGAATGTTACCTCTTCCTTGGGTAATCTCCTTAGGTTGGCACCAGAAACATTAATAGGTTGGAATTTTGACAAAACTACGTCTTCAATAATTATATTAGGGTAGTTGGGATGTGATTTGAGAATATCTTAGAAGATAAAAAATGGAATTATATTGTGAATAATAGAAGATATGGGGTGGAATTTTATATGTGAGCTGAGTGACACACTTGTAATTTTTTATTTTAAAAGGGTGTACCCACAATTTTCACATGTAAATGGGGTCATAAATTGATTATTAATGATACCTATATAAGATAGTGTCGATATATGGTCATAAAATATATTATATACAAGTTTTAAGCCATTTTAACCCTTACCATTTTAGTTTATCCACATGTAAACCCATTTTAACCATAACTACAATAATTAATTTTATCTATTTCATTATTCATTTTAGTCAAAATTGTGTTAAAATTTTTAAATAACATTAATTATAATTATTGAAAATATTGAATTAACTTTTCTAAATTCAATTCATAGAATTGGAAAATTTAAATTTAAATTAATCACATTGATGAGATGAGGAAAAATGTTTTCAAAAAGAAAATGTTCAAAATCATACAAAGTGATTATATCAAAATTTAGAATTAAACTAATTCCAAGACCTAAATTTTATTAAGATATATAAATTTTAACTAATTTTAATTTGAAACTAATTGTAGTTAATAAATAAATAAAAATAATTTGTAGTATTCAATTAAAATTCAGTATTATTAACTATTCGTCAAAAAATGAAGCATTTCAGAAATATCCCAAAAATTCACCATAATTAAATGTAGATATTATAATTTCAAAAATAAAATTCATTTAATCTAATATTTTTCCTAAAATTGGTTTAAATAGATTTTATATTATGTTCAAGAAGCATTACTGAATCATTCTTTTATAAAAAACAATACAAATTTTCCAAAGAACTTTTCTTTTATTTTAAAAACAATATTTATTTTATTTATAATATATAGATAACAAATGATCATTTGAAGGATATATATTTTTCATAATTTATTAAATTATATAAATATCCTCTTATTTAATTTTAATTTTATATTGTTAATGTTTAAATAATATTTTAATAGAGTATAGTGTTTAATTCAAACCCAATGTTTCATATTGCACAAGCTATTAAATAAATTAAATTTACTCTAAAAGAATTATATTATAATGACTTGGGGTGTATCATTATTTACTGAAAATCTTGATATCATGTTTTCAACAGAACTCTTACCAATTAATACTCTTATTATAATTACTCATTATCTTATTTATGTAATTGATTCATTTAAATTGAGGAACATATTGACAGAGAATTCATCAAAGGTGTTTATATAATGACCAAGCCGTAAACATTACATAATCTTGAGTTTTATTCAATAATTTAATTTCTTTCAAATTTAGGATCTTTTCTGGATAAGAGTTTTATAGAATTAGGTAATCGTTCATACTAAAAATCCCACAATCAATCAAATATTATACTACTAAAATAGTATCAACTTTCTCCGATTCTTAAAACATTTAAAATAAAACATGATTTCTCTTCCTAGAAAAAATATTCATAACTTCCCACATGATTTCATATTTTCTATTACCCATCCTTATAACCTATGAAAAACATTTTGAAACATGATATGAACACAATATATCTCAAAAAGGGACAAAAATGATAAAATAAACTCTTAGTCCATGAATATTTTAAACAAGTGGAAACATTTTAACAAAATTATACCTTTCACCCACAAAACATAATATCTTTATCATACCTCATGAAATCATAATTTTCCTATAAGACTCCATGGAGAAAATAAATAAATAATTTATCATGTGTAATAAATTCCATATCACTCTTAAATTTACTATAGATTTCACATCTATATATCGTGTAACCTCCATGGTTGCATTTGGAATACCTATAGTAGTATATACCCTTAATCTCTTAAGAGAAATAAATCCGGTTAACTATGTCTCATTACCCAATACATTAGAGAGATATAATAGGATCACATTCCCTCATATTATCATGGAACCATCCATAATCCTAAAAAATACAATATAAATAACATAAGCACAATGCATAAATCCTGTATAATGAAAAAATAAAATTTCTTCTTTGAAATGACTTTTATTTTTTACAAAGAGACACACTCAAAAATAAAATCAATTTATTATAAAATAAACGTGTAAAATTTTATAGTAATAATATAACTTTAAAAATAATTTGAAAAATCCATTCATTCTATATAATTTAAAAACCATTCCTTTTGGAATTTGAGAGCATAGTTGAAAGAGTAATTTTAAAGAGGTTTTTAAAAGAACATCCCTTACCTTGAGTCTCAATTATCATGAAAAATCTTTATACTCATAAATTATAAAAATTGTTTAATTATTTGAAATATTTATAACCTTTTAAATTTTTATTATTAATTTAATATGACTTATCATGACACTATAACTATTACTTTATTATTTGTGTTCACATTGGGAACTTTGTTGATATTCGGTACTCGAGTCCAAAATAACTTCCGAAAAATTTCTATATTCAAAATGGAAATAATTACATAATATATATAATAATAATCATGACATAATTATAACTTTTATACATCAATTATAATTTTTAAAAAAACCATCTATGTATTATTATGAAAAATTAACAATAATTTAATCCTAGAGATGGTAGGTCGTATATACGGATGAGTAACGCTTTCATTTTTAAATTATCATTATGGAAAGAATGTAATTATAATTTTAACATTAAAAATTATTATAATATCATTAATATCATGTAAATAATTTAAATATACTTATATATTTCATCTATGTGATGTGTTAAGAAAAATGATTTGTGTCGCTTTGTGGAGGTGATAGTTCACACATACTCACGAATTAAGTTATCATTTTTATTTTCATTGAACGACAAGAAAATAGATGGTAAATTATTATTCTATAATTATAAATATTTCATTAATATCATATATAAAAATTAATTCTATCATTATTACCCTTCCTGAGATATATTGATGGAAAAAATTATATAGGTTCGTGAGGTGGTAGTCTACTGTATACACAAATGAATAATTCATTTCACATTTTATAGAATTGTATGTAAATTTAGGTGATGATATTAAAATAATAAAATATATGTACTTTGAGTATACTTTAGTTATTATTTATTCATGGTTTAATAACATTTTAAGGATGTGGAATAAGAAACAAATCAAAAAACGCTTAAAATGAGACATTTCGTTCAAAAAAACTTCTTCGATTAACACCAAAAAAACATTAAGGTGAGTGTTCTGAATATAATTATATATCTATAATGTGGGGAGGGATTATAGTAAGTTATTTTTTTAGATATTTTATAAACCAAATAGGTTTTTGAGGTGTGATGAAAAGAGAAGAATGGGTTCCATTTTATAGGAGAGGGGAGGGGCACTATTTGGATTCTTCAAATTATTAAATTAATATAAATAAGTTTTCTATTACAAATGGTCCCAAACTAATTTATTTATAAAATTGGATTAATATGGTTATATATTAGTCCAATTAAAATTATAAATGTCTAAATATTTTTTAATCCTTATATTTTTGTTAACCCTTATTAATTTTTACTGTGATTTCATGTAATTTACACTTTTAGGGTACATATCATTATTATAAAATCACAAAAGACTAATAAAAGATTCATTGCTAAAAATTTTAGACTTATAAAAATTTCATTACTAATATTTAGATATTTATGAATTTTATATTAGTTAATTATATATTATTTATTTTAAGATATCATAAATATAAATATTGACAGTCTTCATTATTTGACTTTTTAAAAATATCATAACAACATAATATACTTTCAAAAACTCTATTATATCATTTCTAATTTGTCAAAGATTTCCAAAAAGTTATTTTACAACATCACCTATATCAAATTATAGTTATTTTAATATTTATAAAATCATTTATTTGATACCTTCATTAATTAAGGAATGAATGCATCAACAATTTTTCACCATTTAATTAATTTATTTATTGTATAAAAATTATAAATAATTTTCCATGAAGTAGGTAAAAGTTTTATCTCTATAAATACTATTTATAGTTTAATATAACCATTATATTTACACATATTTAAACTACATTACTTATTAAGAATAACAGTGTGACTAAATTGACTTCTCTTTTAATATAATATTATAAATGTCATATTGTCATACAAGTGTCTTTCAAAGAATATAATATCATAAAAATCATTAATTTAGTCTAAAAATAATCCAATGAAATTAGTACAAGTGCTAGAGTAATTTTAGAATATTATAATATTATTTTTACCTTTAATTACTCAATTTACCGTTAACGGTGGTAAAAGAATATTACTAAAGTTACTATTCATAATGTCCAAAAAGAAATAGGTAACTATTTAAATTATTTATACCATATAAATAAAAATATAGAATAAATTTATAAAAATTCAATACATAGAATTGGTATAAATTAAATAAAAATTAATCCTTTTGATGGAATGAGAAAACATGTTTTAAAAGTAAATTCCTTTAAAATATTAAAATGTTTCTGTATCCAAATTCAATTTAAAAATGATTACAGTGACTTAAATTGGAATAAATCCAAAAATATTATCTACTTATACATTAATTATTTAAAATATATAATTAAATAATATAATTAAATTTTATGAAAAAATAGCTTTTAATTAAAATGCATTATTTTTTGAATATTCATCAAAATATGAAACTTATCATAAATTACTGAAAAATAAACTAATGAAAATTTTGATATTAATCTTTCAAATATGAAGTTTATTTTTTAAAATATAATTTATAAATGTGGAAAAATCTATATTTCAAATAAGTTAAACATCTAAAGGTGGTAATTCTGATTTTTAGAAAAATAATGCTTTTAACCATTAAACTATATTTCTAGTATGTTGAATGAAACACATTTTCTATTTTAATTACTATCTAGTAAATAAATATTATTGAATATGAAAAAAATATATTCTATCACTACTTGGGTTTTATCATTCTTCCCCCTATTATAAATTACATGATCTTAGTTTTATTCACTTAGTAAATTAGTGGGGATATCTTTCCCTCATAGCATCTCTATATTCTAATGTTATCTCTTCAACCATTAGTTTTTTCACAAAACCTTAACTTGATGAATCACCTAATTTGGAAACACTTTATATATGTAGTAAATAACATGTAGTTGTTGTTCCTTATATGAAATATTTTTTTCAAATTAAACTACTCCTAGTCTCAAAATATGGGATTGATCCAGAATATAATTTATAAACATTGAAACATGAAAAAAAATATGTAACTATGATAAACTCACGGGGAAAAACAACCTAAGAGAAACCAATACAACATTAGCCTTGATTTCATAAGTTCCAATTATCCTTGGAATAAACATCTATTTCTTATCAAAATGCATCACACTTTTCCTTAGAGAAACATTGAGAACAACATAATCACCTAACAAAAAAATAATTCTTTCACTGGTTATCAAAATAAATTTTTTGACTTCTCTGAGCTTTTCTCGTGTTTCACATAATCAAATAAACATTCTATTCTACTTCCTCTACCAACTCTAATTCCATCAACATTTTTTCCCCAACATCATCCTAAAAAAAGAGTTAGATACAACATTCCATATGATGCCTAAAATGGTTCCATCTACATATTAGAATGAAACCTGTTTTTATAAGAAAAATTAACCAGATAAAGTTGTTGATCCCAACATCCATAGTAATCCATTGAGAAAGCATGTTGAATATATTCCAAGGACTAAATTGTTCAATCTAACTTCCCATATTATTGAGTATGAAAAGATGTACTAAAATTTAATTCAGTACCCAACACCTTATAAAGGCCTTTCCAAAAGTTATTAGTGAATCTGTGATCATGATCCGATACAATTGAGAGACGAACTCAATTTAACCTGACTCTATCATTATGATAAAGTTGAGGAATTTTATCGAAATGTATAGTGTCTTTAATAAGAATAAAATGAGAAGATTTAGTCAATCTGTCAACAATATCATTGACCGCAGTATTACCTTATTATGTCTTCGGTAATCCCACTACGATGCCTATAAATATATTTTCCCATTTTCACTCTAGAAATGAAAATTACATAATCATGCCATTAGGTAACATTAATTATTATATAACCAATTCACATGCAAACCAAATCAGAGTTAATTCAGAAATATTACTTTTTATTCCATACCACTAGTAATAATGTTGATCATCTTCATACATCTTATATGCTGTTAGGGTGAACTAAAAAGGGATAAATACAAGCTTCAAATAACAAGACTTTCTTCAAATTTGAATCACAAGGAACACATAATCTCTTCCCAAATCTAAAAACACATTCTTTATCAATGTAATATTTAGGAAAATTTTCCTTTTGAACCAATTCTACCTTCTTCTACAACTCATGGTCTTCCTTCTACGCATCCTTAATTCTCTCTGATAGAGACGATTGCATTATCACCTGAAACAAAAAAAATTAAATTTCATGAAACCTAAACTCCCAAGACAAAATTCATCAGATCATTAACCAATGGGAGACATTACACATGTCTCATGGTTAATATAACATTACATTTCTGATTCAATACATCAGCCACATTATTTTCTTTTTCGGGATGGTAAATAATCATGTAATAATAATAATTGATTAGTTCTATCCATCTTCTAGGTCTCATGTTAAATTATTTTTGAGTGGATATATATATAAAAATTTTATGGTGGGTGAATATTTCATATTTTTCTCCATAAAAATGGTTCCCAAAAATTTTTAATATATAAACCATAGAGGCTAATTTCAAATCAAGTGTTGGGTAATTTAACTCAGGAGGTTTAAACTAACAAGAAGCATAAGAAATTTCAACATCATTCTACATTAGGAAACAACCATGTCCTTTCAAGGAATCATCAATGTAGATGAAAAATTCAATATTTCTTAAAGGAAGGTCTGGGTCTGGATCATTCACCAATATTCTTTTCAATTCCTGAAATCCCATTATTTTATCCAAATGAACTTAACATATTTTCATGTTAACTTAGTTAGTGGGATCAATTACCATGAAAAATTTCTAAAAACCTCTTATTATTTCTTTCTAAACCATGAAAATTGTTAATATCTATTATATTTTTGGGTCTTATCCATTATTCAACAATGTTCATTTTAGAAAGATCAATATTTCTTCAACATTTAGAAACAATGCTACCAATAAATTAATTTTTTTAACCAAAATTCACAGTTGATAAATTTCTTATATTGTTTCTTTTATTTAAAGTTTTGAAAAAAAACCCTTATATTTCTTTCATTCTTCTATTTACATTTATAGTATACCAAAATTTCATCAATAAACATAACCACAAAATTATATAAGAATTTAAGAAATATTTTATTCACAAGATCCATGAACATAGAATGCGCATTAGTCAACCCAAACAGAAAAACTAAAAAATTATAATGGCTATATGTAGTCTGAAATCCAGTATTTTGAATGTCTATATTATTTAATTTCAATGATTGTTACCCTGGACTCAATTCATCCTTGTAAAAAAAATTCCACCATATTGTTGATCAAAAAAATCATCGATATGAGGAAAATGATTCTTTTTCTTAATAGTGATGTTATTCAATGATTTATCATCAATGCAAAGTCACATTGAACCATCATTCTTTTTAAAAAAAATATAGGTTTAACCAATGGTGTAGTTTTAGGTCAAATGAAACCTTTATCTAATAAATCCAAAATTTCCTTTTCAAATATAAAACTTCCATTTGATCAATTTGATTATGGTATTCAAAAATTGTTTTAGCATCAAGATGTAAGTCAACAAAAAATTCTAATTCTTGATCAGGTATAATACCATGAAACTAATATGGAAAAACATTCTGATACTCATTTACCATTGGCACATCATTAATATTAATAGTTTCTTTGTTTTGAAAAATATGTGAAAGATAAAATTCATTTCCATCTTTCAACAGTTACTCAGCTTCTAGATATGTTATAAATAGAATGGGTTCACTGTTTTATAAAATTGAAACCCTTTCGAAAAAGAAAACTTTTTAACTCTACATGCTATCTTAGAATAGTAAACAGAAAGCTAATCCATAGCCAGAATAAAATCAAACTCTAATCGAGTAAAAAAACAAGGTTTTCTAGTAAATTTATTTCACATAAAAATGAAAAAATATTCTTATTAGTTATTTTTTGTCTTAATATTTCCCCCATGTGTTTTCCCAAGATGTTTATGATTTATTTACTGTGGTGGAATTTCCTATTTTCTATAAACATTATTAGAAATTAAATTATGTGTAGACCCTAAATATAACAACACATTAGAATAATCTTAATTAAAAAAATGTACCTGATACTACTTCATTTGATGGCCCAACATTTAATGAAGATATTTCAAAAGGATTTCACCATACCGTTATACTTATATTCCATCTTCTTCCCATCATTCATGTTCCTCTTCGGACATTCATTTTCCTATTTAACCATCTTATTGCATTTAAAACACATTAATGACTTTATATGATATTTTATCTAACAACTACCATGATCTTTTTCAATAAATTATGAGCCTTACTCCCCATTTTACAATATCTAATTCACTTAAAAAAATCAAAAGGCATTCCCATTGTGTTTTTACCATAACTGACACAAACTATAAAATAAATTTTCTTACAATTTGATTAATTTGATTAATTCGTTTCATTCACCTAACACAATGATCTATTTTTCTTATAGTTTTCAAAGAACACATGATCATCAGAAAACTCCATTTCCACCTTCTCCTCACATAAAACATGTTTTTTGTAACTTCTGAATTCATGAGAGATAATTCCCTATGATATTTTGGCTTTAATCCTGCATAAAATTATTGGTTTTACTACCAAGATCTAAAATGAAATTTTGAGCACACCATGAAAGTGGAGTGAATTTTGATTTATATTTTTTCAATGAATCCTCCTCCAACTTCAATTACATGAATATTTTCCCATCCTAGGTTGAACTACCTTAGGAAAATATTTTTCAAGGAAAATATTTTTGAATTCATCCCACTCTAAAGCATCAATATCTTCACTATCCTTTCTATTCTAAACCATTGACCATCATTGATCAGATTCACCTTAAAAATGGTAAACACAAATACTTACATTTTGATTTTATGAACACCACATGACATCAAAAATATTTTTAGGGATTTAATCCACCCTTCATCTACCATAGAGTCAGATGATCCATTAAATGATATTGGATGTTGCCTCATAAAATGGTCCACGACTGACATCTTCTTCTGTGGATGATATGGACGATCTTGTGCATGTATTCCACGCCCATTTATAGCTTGTTAAAATTGATCCATCATAAAAAAAAGTATTCAATTATGATTCAAACCATCGCAAGATTCTTATTTAAAATGATTTTTTCCTCCCGATGCCATTCCACCATAGCTTACTTATTTCCTATGTGAAAAACCATTGAAGAAAGATATAATATAGATTAAGAAAAATGGAAATCTTTAAATTCTATATCATCTTAACTTGTTTATAAGTTAAATTATTTTAATGGAAATTTTTTAATATTACCCTGACCTGTAATGTTGTTTAAAACGACATTCGATACAAACTATAATGACTCAAACTTAAACAAAACATAATTTTGAGTTTATTCAATAATTTAATTTCATTCACATTAAAGATCATTTTTGGTGTATATTATTTGATAATTATTAAATAAATCATTTATAACATCCCACAATCATAAAAAGTTGATACTACTAAAACAGTATCCACTATTTCCAATGTATTAATCATTAAAAATATAAAATTATTTCTTTTTCAAAAAAGATCATTATAACATCCAACTTCAATTCCTCATTTCTCAAACCCATACATATAACCTATGAAAAACATTTTGAAACAAGGAATGACCACAAAAAAATATTAGTAAGGGACATAAAATAAGGGATGAATAGTTATTCCATGAATATTTTAAACTCATGAAAACATTTTCACAAAATTATAATTTTCACCCATAAAACATAAACTCTTTATCTTTCCTCTTGAAATCATAAGATTCATATAAAACTATATATTAGTCATAAATAACAAAGTTATATTGTGTAATAAATTCCATTTCACTAAAACATTTACTATATCTTTCATAGATATATAGGGAGTAAACTTCATAGATACATTTGGAATACCCACAGTAGTATATTCCCTTAATATCTTAGGAGAAACTCAATCGGTTAACACCATCTCATTACCTAATGATTTGGAGATCTATAATGGGATCAACCACAATTGGTTTATCATAGAACCAATTATACTCATAAAAAATTCCCAATAAACATAACATAATTACAACACATAAATCATTCATAAAAGAAAAATGACTTCTCCACTTTGAAATCACTTTTCATTTTTACAAAGTTGCGCACTCAAAAATAAAAACACTTTATTTAAAAATAAAATTTTAAACATGTAAAGAAATAATAAATACATTATGTTGACATAAAATAATTAAAATAAATTCATGATGTATATGTTAAAAAACTATCCTTTTGGTTTTTTTGATAATAGTTGAAATAGTAATTTTTTAATAGGGTTTTAAAAGAAATTCCATTACATTGAGTCTAACTCCTCATGTAACATATTTAACATCCTAAATAATAAACTTTATTTAATTATTTACAATATTGATAACCTTTTTAATGTTTATTATTACTCGTATATGACTTTTTATAATTTTATAACAATTACAGAATTATTTAGGTTCACATGAGGCGCTTTGTCAATATTTGGTACTAGAGTCTAAAATGACTTTGAAATGATGTATATATTCAAAATGGACATAATTATATCATCTAAAGAATAATATTAATGAATTTTAATAAATTTTATACATCAATTATAATTATAAATCAAATAATTTATGTATGGTCATGAAAAATTAACAATGTTATAATCATGGGGACGATAGGTCATACATACGAATGAGTAACACTTCCATTTTTCTATGATCACTTTGAAAAAATTGTAAGTATAATTTTATCATTCATGAATGATCATAATATCATTAATAACATATTAATAATTTAAATATACTTACATATATAATCCATGTGATGTTTTAAATAAGATAAATCACATCACTTCGTGGAGGTGATATTTCATATATACGCACAAATGAATAGGATTTCTCATTGTTGGGGCTATAAAAAACTGGAGACTAATTCCCATAGGTAGAGGTTTTTTCAAATAATTTTTCAATAGAGGGGTGCTTTAAACAGGTCCTAGGAGCCTAGAAATCTAAATATCAAGACAAGTACTCATAGAATATTTGAATGAAATGTTAAGTTTAATCCATTTAATCTGAAGAAAATCATTTCTATAATTTGATTCAGACTGCAAGATCTGAAATGGATGTATTTGTAACACCCCAAGCTTACACGGTACGTTTCCCTTTGAATAATTCAATAGCTTGCATTGTATGCAACTTCGAGATTCTAACACACTGTGACCAATCAAACTTGCCGTTATGAATAGTAATACCCACTTTTTGAAATTCTATACATTTTATTTTTAAAAATGGACTTCATTTTTGAATTCGGAATATCAAAATTAACATTGGCAGAATTTTTGGTATTTTTCTGAAAAATTTCAATTTTTGATGAATAGTGAAAAACATTGTGTTATTTGTTAATACTGACTTTTTATTTAAATAATTATTTATTTTATTTAAATTTATTTTAGATCAAAATAGATACATAATACCTATAATGGTTCAATTTAATTCATTGGAGTCATTTTATAATAATTTTATATATATATATATATATTATTAAACTTTTTTACCGTCTTTTACCCACCTCCTAGGAGCATTTGAAAATTTGCATTAAATTTAATTCTACCACTTCTGTGAGTTGAATTTTAAATATAAAAGTTACATGGTTAATATCATTAAGTAAAATATGGTTCCATAAGAAGAATGTAATTTTCGGTGAATAGTAAATTTTGACTTTTATTTACTACGGTTAAAAGTAAATAGGGTAATTAAGGATAAAAATGACATCATAGTTACCATAACAAAGGTCTTAATTCTATTGGATAAGTATAATTATACCAAAAAAACCTTAGGAATAATATATTACCCCCTTTGGTCCACTTGGATTAGATTAGGACATTTATTAATATTTTCTTTAAAGAAGAGTTAAAAGAGTTAAATTCAAAGTTTAATAACTAAACCATTTTTAATATAGGGTTACACACAATATAAAGTCGCCTATAAATATTAATTAGAAAGATAAAAAGATTTTATACATAATTATATTTTATTAATAATTTTTAGACATTAAATAGTTTAATTTATTTATGACACAATGATGATGCAGTAATTACCTTATTAATAAAATATTAAGATAATTGATATTATAAATATCCAAATAAGTGTAAATTGCGACTTCTGATAAATTAAACTAATTTTATAGGTTAATAAGACATTTTAGGGTTGGTTAAATAAATTTTCTTCAATGTGATAAAGTTTTAATCACTTTTAAAAAAATCAAATACAGAATAGTGTCAAAATTGACATAATTGAGTTTTTAAAACAAATACTATATTATTAATTGATATAATATTAATAAAAATATAATGTCATCTAAATTTCTTAGATAAGATCATATATATTAATAATGAACCAATTTGGGTTCTCTTTGCAGTTTACAGTAAGTTTATTAACCATATAATATAAAAATACAATGAGACATGGTAAATGTAAAACTATTTAACTAAGAGTTAAATCTAAAGGATAAGGTTAATATGGTTACCTAAACCTTTCTAAAACCTATTGTTTGAGATATTTTGGACCCATACCCACCTTATCTTAGAAATTAATCATTTTGGATCCATTATAAACTGACAATGATTTTATTATAAAATAATATTTCAAGATTTTCCTAAAGTGACCCTCACCACTCTTATAAAAGGGTACTTCCCCTTCTCTTAATTTAACACCTCCAAACCCATTTGGCTCAACTACCCTACCCAAATATCCTATAAAATATCATACATTAAACCTAAAGGCCTTAATTTTATCATAAATATAACCTATGGAGCTCTTGTGATCAACTCACAAGGAAACACCCGAAGAAGAGGTAATAATTTCACCGACCTCTTTCAAGTTCTTCTCATCTTCCACTTCCTCTTCTTTTTCTGTTTCCATAAAAAAATTATCAATCAAGTACCTTCTACATATAGTGATTTTATTATAAATATTTTACAACCATACTTGTTATTCTATCCATTCTATAAATGACAAAGTCACCATGCATGTGTACGTACAGCTTACCGTCTCCACGTTGTGGTGTAGTTTGTTATTAAAACACTTCAATATTTGGATGGGTATAATAATGATTATAAATGATGTAAATAATAAATATAACATGTTAATTATTCTTTATATATTATATTCCATCAAATTAAATAATATTTCTAAACCAATATAATGATATTGTCGCTCGTGCGTATGTACATATTACCGTCTCCATGAACGCGATGAGATTCATTTTCCCATCGTAACCATTCAAGAATAATTTTAATTTAATGACTAAAAATAATGTTTATGAACATAATATAATTATGTATATGAATCAAATACATACTATCCTTAACAATCATGTCCTATGTAACCAATCATATAAAGGAAAACGAATCAGTTAACTCCCAAAACGATGATATAACTGAAATATTATTAACAAAGAAATATCAGAGAATCATATATGATATAATATTTATGTATATAGTTATTGTATAACTTAATAACAATTATTTTACTATTATACAGGAGTTAAAATTACCCTCGACCAAGGAAAAGTACAAGGTAAGTGTTAATTTCACAAACTCTTTATTATTTGAGGTTGTTTTTACGTAAGTATCTACTAAGACCTATTTATCATCCACATCCATGTTTTCTTAAAAATTTATTTCAAAACATTTTTACTATTTACTAGAATATGGGTTAAATTATTTTATACCCTTATTTGACCTTATATGTTTTGAAAGGAATCTTTCCGTCATTTTCCAAACAAGGTACTTCATGACCTTTTTGACAAAATTAAGGTAAGAGTTTTTTTTAACTTGTACAGAAGGTGTGGCTATTTTATATCGTTATAAAATCATCAAATATTCCCTTACAATATTATAAGAATATTTTCAAAATAAATGTTTTTTTGTAATTATGTTACTCTTAAATGGTTTCAAAATAGAAAGAGGTATTTCTTTCAAATAGTTTTCATTTCATCTATGTCAACATTCTTTGATGGATTTTAAACTTGTTTGAAGTTGATTTATTATGATACAAATCTTCCATATTGTATTGAAGATTTTGTGATATGCTTGAATCTGTATGTGTTATTTTTATACCATTCATGGTTTATGGTTAATGTATTGAAATTTCATATACTAGTTTTAATACGAATGTTTATGTTATGTTTCAACCTTTTCATATAATGAATGTATTGTACTTAGTATGTGATAGGTGGAGCCCACTATAGCTCCTCGGTGCATCGGCAGGTCTCATGAGACAATTAGACATGAAATTGTTTGAGGCCTTTCCCAATTTGATATATTGTTTTGGTCGAGGCCTAAATCATTTTTAGATGTCTTGGTCGAGGCATTGGCAAGATGTGTCAGAATGCTTGTAATTATACATTCCCTCATTATGATAATATCAATAATGGTTCATGTGGTTATTTGACTAGTAGAATAACCATGGCTATGATTTATTATGGTATTATTTACTCAGATCGTATTCCTTCCATAAAGTGTTTATGTATATTATTTGTAAACGCATGTGTGTTTAATTATTAACCATGCCTAATTTTTATGTTATCGTCCACTGTATTGCTTTCCCTTAATGAGATTTTGCGCTCACCCTTTCCTTATGTATCATTTTCCTAGGATATGAAGAAGTTAGTTATAAGTGACTTGTAGGCATAATCTAGGAGTCTTGGATATTACTAATGGAGTAAATTAGTGTTGTATTTCTTTTCAAGTTATAATGTTGAAATTATGTATATATATTGTTTCCAAAAATACTAAATTGATCGGTCTTTCGGGACATGATTCCTTGAATCATGCCAATGTTATGTAATAAATCACAAAATCTGGGAAACTGGGGTCAGGGCGTTACAATTGGTATCATAGGAATTTTAGTACAAACCATTGAAACTAGATTTATAAAAACTCTGATTAGAGAACACTGCCCAAAGATAGACTTTGAGGATTATTATAGAAGAACATACTAGAATTTTGGTACTTTAGAGATTTTTTGAGTTTACGAGGCAATACATCCCTGTCTAGATACGAGTAGGTAGAGGTGGCTTTGGAACAAATGTACCTAGGGGTAAAACACGATAACACCGCTTGGAGCTAGACTCGAGTGGGAACTCGTGCACGACAACGGGCCTTGATGCACTCTTGGTTATGACACTGCTGGGGTATATGCTTAGGAGAATTCTCATTTTCCTTACAAACCATTATGAAGGATTTTTGAGTATATACCTCCTCAAAGAAATCATTTATATAATTATGGATCATATACATAAACTGTTCTATTTGTGTTAAGTTTTTTACAAGTTCGGAATTTTGTATTATGATTCATAAACTAATATACTGTATGCCATTGTTTTGAAATGGAACATAGTAGAAGGGTTAGAAACTGTATCAATGCATGTAATCCATGTAGGGATTTATCTCTTACTCAAGATAATTATAGTGGAGCTGGTGATGCAACTGGTGCTGATCATCGTATCACCATACAGGGAAAACTCATTTAGGTTATGAAAAATAACCTTACCCGAATGAATCACCCTGATCCACAATGCAGAGGATCAATGTTATACCGCTTCATGAGGAAACAACCACCAACATTCATTGGTATTATAAATCTGTTAGTAGCTGAACAATGGATAATTTCCTTCGAAAAAATATTTCATGCTTTGGGGAGTAGTGAAAGGGAAAATCTTTTCATGGCAGTTAATCGCCTCACGGGAGATGCAGATCAATGGTGGTCATTGATTCAAAATAAAAAGGAATATGAAGAAGTATCAAACATGGAATGGAGTGATTTTAAAGAGATTTTCTTAGAAAAATACTTTCCTTGTGACCATCAAGCGTATATGGAAAGACAATTTATGAGTCTGAGGAAAAAGGAGGATGAGAATGTCACAAAGTATGAGGCTAACTTTACAAGGTTAGCAAGGCTTGTTGTAGATTATATATGTAACCCAAGAAGTCATATTGATCATTTATTTGATGGGTTAAAACCATTTCTTCATCAAGCATTAGTCTCACAATCCTTCTTATCATATGAAGATATTGTCTCATGTGCTATCAAGACAGAAAAGTAATTCTCTATGTCATACGACTTTAAAGCAAATCAAGAGAAGAAGAGAGATTCTGAACACTCTAGTAAAGGAAATACGGAAATAGGGAAGAAGGGAAGAGTTGAATTTCTACCTTGTGATAATTGTGGAAGGAAACACCCTGGTGTCTGTCTAAAAGGAAAAGGAGTATGCTACAAATGTTGAAAGAAAGGTCATATTACTTGAGATTATAAGGGGAAGAAAGAAGAAACCAATGTTCAATGAAACAA
Source organism: Viscum album (assembly GCA_963277665.1). NCBI lineage: Eukaryota > Viridiplantae > Streptophyta > Magnoliopsida > Santalales > Viscaceae > Viscum > Viscum album. The sequence continues at coordinate 1,239,848,870 of OY728143.1, forward strand.
TTGCAGGTAGATGGGACATTATGAGAATAAATGTCCTAAGTATCAACGAAACTTACCTCAGAAAATGCCAAGGGATCAAGGCCAAGCTTATGCAATCACTACTACTGAGTTTGAAGCTCCGAAAGAAATGGTGGTGGGTAATTTAATGGTTTCCTCAAGTTTAGACAATGATTTATTTGATTCTGGATAATCGCATTATTTCATATCTTCTTAGTTTTCTAAGAAAATTAGATATTTCCAATTTTATTTAACAAGGGAGTTGTCAGTCAGAAATCTTGAAGGAAGTATCGTTGCAACAATGTTTTGTGAATCAGTTCCCAGTAAGGAATATAAATGATATTTATCTGTGGATATAATCATTATAACCATGATTGAATTTGATATAATCCTCGGTATGGATTGGATTTTGGACCATGATACGAAAATTTATTGTAAGAAGAAGGAGGTTACAATTCTCGATGATGATAAGGAGTACCTTATCTTTAAGGAAGAAACTTCACCTTCTAATTTTTATCTAGATCCACCCCATTAGCTCTACTAAATTCAATTATATTGGATGATGAGAATGAAATAATTATGGGTGAGGAAGATAATGTTCGAATAGGGGATATACCTATTTTAAAAGAATATATTGATGTGTTTCTAGAGGATTTACCTGGACATCCTCCAGAACAAGAAATTTAGTTTTCCATTGATTTACTTCCTTGTTCAAGGCCCATATTGAAGACCCCTTATAGAATGACCACTATAGAATTAGAGGAACTAAAGAAACAACTATAGGAATTGAGTAATAAGGTATTTATTCATCCTACTGTTTCTCTATGGGGAGCCCATGTCTTTTTTGATAATATGAAAGATGGATCTATGAGTTTGTGCATTGATTACAGGGAGATCAATGTTGTAACAATAAAAAATAAGTAACCCCTATCTCACATTGTTGATTTATTCGACCAACTTCATGGAGCTCAATATTTTTCCAATATTTCCCTTTGATCTGGATGTCATCAGTTGTGTGTGAAGAAAGAATACATTCTAAAAACAGAATTTTGAACCAGTTACGGCCATTATGAGTTTACAGTAATGCCTTTTGGATTGACTAATGCACCCACTATCTTTATGGATATAATGAATAGATTTTTCAAGTAATATATTTATAAATTTTTAGTGGTATTTATTTATGATATATTGGTATACTCCAAAATATACGAAGATCATGAAAATCACTTATGCATTATTCTAAAGACTCTGAGAAGAAATGAATTATGTGGGAAGTTTAGCAAGTGTGAATCATGGCTTCAAGGGATTTTTTTTTCTTGGCCATATTTTCTCTAAAAATTGAATATTTTTTATCCTTCAAAGACCAAGGAAATCCATGAATGTCCATCACCAATGAGTATAACTGAGGTATGCAGTTTTATTGTTTTAGTAGGTTATTATCAACGTTTCGTCCAGAATTTTTCTTGGTTGGCTAACCAATTAACCAAGCTCAAATGTAAAGGGGTTAAATTAGTTTGTAAAAAAGAGTGTGAATAATGTTTTGAAGAACTGAATAGAAGATTAGTCAATGCTTCTATCTTGACTCTACCATCAGGGAACGATGGGTTTGTTATTTATAGTGATTCTTCAAAGAAAGGACTTGGTTGTGTCCTTACATAGAATGATAGAGTTTTCACCTATGCACCACGACAGCTAACAATTCATGACCAAAACTATTCCTCTCATGATCTTAAGTCAGAAGCTGTAATATTCACTCTGAAGATATGGAGACACTATCTCTATGGTGAAAAATGTGAGATTTATACTGATCACAAGAGTTTGAATCATATTTTCTCACAAAAAAAACTAAACACGAGGAAAATGAGATGTCTTGAACTACTCAATGATTTTGATTGCACAATACACTACCACCTAGGTAAGGCAAATAAGGTGGTAGATTCTTTGAGAAGAAAGGGTCATGGAGTTTTGAACAAGATGAGAGTTGAAAGGGAACCTATTTTCATGGATCTAGTAAAGATGGATATGGGAATAACCATGGAAGGTGAAACATAAATACTTTTTCAAATGGTTTCCAAACCATCTTTACTAGAAAGGATAAAAAGCTCTTGGACTGATAATAAGGAGTTCCAAAAGAAGATTAAAGCTGTAAATGATGGGAGATATAGTGACTTCGTATATGATGATGGAATTTTAAATTTTCAAAAGAGACTTTGTGTTCTCGATACACCTAATATAAAAAGGGAATTTTTGGATGACTCTCATATCTCCAATGTATCTCTACACTTGGGGAGCACCAAAATGTATAGAGATTTGAAGGAACATTTTTGTTGGGATAACATGAAGAGGGAGATTGTTGATTTTGTGTCAAGATGTATGGTTTTTCAATAAGGGAAAGCTAGAAGGAAATATCCTGGAGGAGTCATGCAACCTCTTCCCATACCTGAGTGGAAATGGGATGATATTATGATGGCCTTTTAAATAGGGCTACCAAAGACTCCAAGAAAGAAAGATGTAATATGGGTCTTTGTTGATCATCTTACCAAGTCAACACATTTTCTTTCTATAAGGGAAGATTTTCCAATTGAATGTTTAGAAATAATGTATATTAATAACGTTATAAGACTTTATAGAGTATCCATATCGATTGTTTCTGGTCATGATCCCCATTTTACATCAAGATTATGGAAAATTATTTAAAAAGCTCAGGATACTGAACTTCGTTTGAGCACTTCCTACCACCCTCAAACTGATGGACAATCAGAGCTGACTATTCAAACCTTAGAAGAAATTTTGAGATCTTGCTCACTTGACTTTCAAGGTATGTGTGATCAATATTTACCTCTGGTAGAATTTTCCTATAACAATAGCTTACATTCAAGTATTCAAATGGAACCATATGAAGTGTTATATGTAATGAGATGTCACAGACTAACTTGTTAGGGTGATGTTGCTGAAAGAAAACTCGTAGGCCCAGAACATGTTCAGGAAATGATGGAAAAGGTGAAGGTTATCCAAACCCACATCAAAGCTTCCCAAAGTATGCAAAAGAGATATGTCGATAATTAGAGGAAGGATTTGAAATTTCAAGTAAGAGATCTTGTTTTCTTGAAATTATCTCCATGGAAGGGTGTTATACGATTCGGTAAAAAGGGTAAATTAAGTCCCAGGTACATCGGACCATTAAAAATTCTTGAATGAATTGGGGTTGTAGCTTACCATTTGGCATTGCTGCCAAGTCTCTCCAAAGTTCACGATGTGTTCCACGAATCACTGTTGAGAAAATACATGCCTAGCCCAACGCATGTACTCACCTATGAATAAATTGAACTGGAACTTGATCTGTCTTATTGTGAAGTTCCATTCAACATTCTTGATAACAGAGAACAAGTTTTGAGAAACCGGATGACTCATCTGGTAAAAGATCAATAGAAAAACCATAAGATGGAAGAGGCAATGTGGGAAAAGAAGGAACTTATGATGAAGAACCACCCAAATATTTTTGTGCGATAATATTCCTGAAATTTAGAGGATGAAATTATTTGAAGGAGGGAATAATGTAACACCCTAAGCTTCCATGGTATTTTTCCCTTTGAATAATGCAAAACCTTGAATTGTATGAATCTTCGAGATTCTAACACATTGTGACCAATCAAACTAGCCGTTATGAATATTAATACCCACTTTTTGAAATTTTATAAATTTTATTTTTCAAAATAGACTTCATTTTTTAATTTGGAATATCAAAATTAGCCTATGGTGAATTTTTGGTATTTTTCTGAAAACTTTCAATTTTAGATGAATTGTGAAAAACGCTGCGTTATTGGTAAAAACTGACTTTTTATTTAAATAATTATTTATCTTATTTAAATTTCTTTTATTTCAAAATAGATACATAATTCCTATATAAGTTCAATTAAATTCAATGGAGTCATTTTATAATAAGTTTAGATATATAAAAATTTTATTGAACTTTTTTACCATCTTTTACCCACCTCCTAAGAGCATTAGCAACTTTTCATAAAACATAATTTTACCACTTCTGTGAGTTGAATTTCAAAAATCTGAGAGAAACAGTTAACATTAGTGAGTAAAATGTGGTTAAATATGATGAAAAAAAATTGTGAATAGTAACTTTTGACTTTTACTTACTACGGTTAAAAGTAAATCAGGTAATTAAGGGTAAAAAAGATTTCATAATTACCCTAACACATGTTTTAATTCTATTAGATAAGTATAATTCAACAAAAAGTAACCTTAAGAACAAAATATTACCCCCTTTGGTACACTTGGATTAGATTAGGGCATTTATTATTATTTTATTTAAACTAGAGTTAAAAGAGTTAAATTCAATGTTTAATAACTAAATCATTTTTAATATACAGTTACACACAATATAAATTCGACTATAAATATTCATTATAAAGATAAAAATATTTCCTAAATAATGATATTTTATTTATAATTTTTATACATTAAATAATTTAATTTATTTATGACACAATGATGATGTTGTAATTACCTTATTAATGAAATATTAAAATAATTGATATTATAAATATCTAAATAAATGTAAATTGAGACTTCTGATGAATTAAACTAATTTTATAAGTTAATATGACATGTTATTCTTGGTTAAATAAATTTTATTTGAAGTTATAAAGTTATAATGGCTTTAAAAAAATCAAATACTAAATAGTGTCAAAATTGACATAATTGAGTTTGTAAAACAAATACTATATTATTAATTGATATAATATTCATAGAAAAATAATGTTTGAAAAATATATATATATATGGTTATATATATTAATAATGAACCACTTGGTGTTCTCTTGGTAGTTTATAGTATGTTTATTAACCATATAATATAAAAATACAAAGAGACATGGTAAATGTCAAACTATTTACCTAAGAGTTAAATCTAAAATATAAGGTTAATATAGTGACCTAAACCTTTCTAAAATATATTGGCTGAGATTTTTTTGACCCATCCCGTGCTTATCCTCAAAATAAATCATTTTGGAGCCATTAGAAACCAAAAATGTTTTTATTATAAAATAATATTTCAAGCTTTTCCTAAAGTGACCCTCACCTTCCTTATAAAAGGGGTCTTCCCCTTCTATTAATTTCACACCTAAAAATCCATTTGTCTCAACCAAACCATTCCCAAATATCTTATCAATTATCCTCCCTTCAACCTAGAGGCCTTACTTTGATCATAAATCCAACCTAATGGGCCCTTTTGATCAACTCAAAATGAAACACCCGAAGAAGATTTAATAATTTCACCACCCTCTTCCAAGTTTTTTTCTTCTTCCTCTTTATATTTCATTGTTGTTTCCATAAAAAATAAATAAATATAGTACCTTACACATACTGTGATGTTATTATAAATATGGTATAACCATATTCATTATTCTATCTATCCTATAAACGATAAAGACATCATATATGCGTATGCACGTCTTATCATCTCCACATCGTGGTGTAGTTTGTTATTCAAACACTTCATTATTTGGATGGGTATAATAATGAGTATAACTGATGTAAAAAATAAATATAACATGTTAATGATTCTGTATATATGATATACCATCCAATTACATATTATTTCTCCATCAATATAATGATAATGTCGCTCGTGTGTACGTACGGATTACCGTCTCCATGAACGCTATGAGATTCATTTCCCCATAATAACCATTCAATAATAAAATTCATTTGATGACTAAAAATAATATTTATGAACATAATATCATTATTTATATGAATCAAATATGTCCTAGTCATAACAAACATGGTTTACGTAACCAAGCATATAAAGGAAAACGAATCAGTTAACAGCTGAAACGATGATACTACTGAAATATTATTAACAATGCAATATTAGAGGATCATATATGATATAATATTTATGTATATAGTTCTTTTATAATTTGATAAAAATTATTTAACTATTATAAATTAGGTTAACTTACCCTCGACCAAGGAAAAGTACTCGGTAAGGGTTAATTTCACAACCTCTTTATTATCTGAGGTTGTTTTTACATAAGTATCTACTTGGGCCTCTTTATCATCCACATCCACATTTTCTTAAAATTGTATTTGGAAACAATTTTAATATTTACTAGACTATGGATTAACATAATTTATACCCTTATTTGACCTTATATGTTTTGAAAGGAATGTTTCCGTCTTTTTCCAAACAAGGTACTTTATGACCTTTTTGGCAAAATTAAGGTAATAAAGTTTTTTTTAACTTATACAGTGGGTGCGGCTATTTTCCGCCATTATAACATCATTGAGGCTTACCTTACATGCTTATAAGAATATTTTCAAAATTAATGTTTTCTTTTATAACTATGTGACTCTGAAATGGTTTCAAAATATAAAGAGTTATTTCTTTTAAATAGTTTTTATTTCATATATGTCAACATCCTTTGATGGATTTTTATCATTTTGAAGTTGATTTATTATGATAAAAATATTCCATACTATATTGAAGGTTTTGTGATATGTTTGATTGTGGATGTGTTATTTTTATACCATTCATGGTTTATGGTTAATGTATTTACATTTTGTATGCTTTTTTTAATACAAATGTTTATGATATGTTTCAACCTTTTCATATGAGGAATGTATTGGACTTAGAATGGGATGGGTGGAGCCTATTATAGCTCCTCGGTGCATCAGTAGGTCTCATGAAACAATTAGATGTGGAATTGGATGAGGCCTTTCCTAATTTGATATATGGTTTTGCCCGAGGCCTAAATCATTTTTAGACGTCTTGGCCGAGGCCATGAAAAGTTGTTTCAGAATGTTCAGCAATATACATTCCCTCATTATGAATATAATAATGATGGTTCATGTGTTTATTCAACTAGTAGAATATCCATGACTATGTTTTATTATGGTATTATTTATTCAGCTCATATTCCTGCCATAAAGTGTTCATGTTTATTATTTGTAAAGTCATGTGTTTTTAATTATTCACCATGCCTAATGTTTATGTAATCTTCCACTATATTTCTTACCCTTACTGATCATTTGATCTCACCCCTTTATTATGTTTCATTTTCCCAGGACATGAAAAAGTAAGTTATGACTGACTTGCAGGAATAATCTAGGAGTCTTGGATGTTTCTAATAGAATTAATTAGTGTTTTATATCTTTTCAAGTTTTAATGTTGAACTTATGTATGTATCTTGTTTCCAATAATACTAAACAGATCTGTCTTTCAGGACATGATTCCTTATAACATGACAATGTTATGTAATAAAGCACTGAATATGGGTAACTGGGGTCGGGGCGTTATAGTATTGGTACCCCAAGATCCTTAATGACCTTGCCTTTTGTAATGGAACTTCTATTATAATGAATCATAAGACCCTGGATAGGGAACATTGTTTTTTTGACAGAATATTGGTTGATGTCAACATGTAAATAAAGAAACCATCTTTAATTACTTTCTTTGTTTATGTAAAAAGGTATGAGATAAGGTTTGAATATGAATTGGTTCCTCGTTTTTGTGATGTATCAAAAGTTTTTGGTCATTCGGTTGTCAATTTCAAAATTCTATAGAAGAAGGTGAATGTGGTACCCAAAGAAATTGATTGGAAATAAGTGAACTAGAATAAAAGGTATAAGAGTGTTTTTTTAGAGAAAGAGGGGGTTTCAAAACATGGACCCTCGAATATTATGATCCCTCTGAAAAGTCATATATGGATATTGCTGATTAAGTTAAACAAAGAAAGATCATTGACTTAACTAATCCTTTTGTCAGGTTAGGTAATTAGATTAACAATACAGGGGCACCTAATCATAGTGAAGAGCTTAATATGAGTATATATTTTTCAAATGAGATTTATAATTTGTTTTTTCACATGAAAATATAAATTGATGACATTTCCATGATGTAGGGTCTGGAACAAGATATAAAAACTCTGGTACTGTCAATAAAGGATGGTGAGGAGCTCATTGGTTTCCCCACTACATCATCTTTAAAATCAATAATCCTAGCTTCCTTGGTCTCTAATATATCCCTCAGGAATCCGCCACTGAATTAGGGACCCTTGGTCATGATCCTTTTCTTGTTTCTATTTCCAATACACCTAGGATTCCCCAAGATGATTTGCCGCTAGTGAAAACTAGTGTTGATTCCAACATGATTTGAATCCATAGAAAGGTTAACAGTGGGGATAATCAGCTTACATTAGCAAGGAATTGCACTGATGCTGGTTCAGATCTGAATGAGATCACCAATAAAGACAACATTGTGGTAGATTCTACTACAGTACCACTCTGATAATCACCATTGGAGCAGTTCCTCCCACAATGGCACTGGATAAATGATGTGTTTGTTCAGAATGATTAGGACATATCATCAGGATTAAAAATGGATCATATCTGCCTACTATATTGAGGGAGAACAGTATAGTTATTGTTGACCTGAAAGACACCAACAAGGCTAATAGTGAAGCAAAAGACACTGCTTTAGAAATGGACAGCTCTGGTATTGGTTTAGACCCAAAGGGTAGTAACATGGATGAAACCTATGTAGCGGATCCTGGTAATGGAAAGTGTAAAAAAACTAGAATTAATCCCAACATATCTAATATAAATGATCCTCTTAAAGAAGATTCATCTTCTAAATGAAAGGTTAGAAGGCCTGCTAAATCTGGAAATAAGAAAGCAGTGGGGTTCAAAAAAATGAGGTTTAAGCCCCAAAATTAAGTTTAAATGAGGATTATTTTATGAAATTTCTAGGGACATTCCAATTGTGAGACTATTAGATCCCAAAGGCTTTTCATTAAAAATCAAAATCCTCTTTTTATAGGCTTCTCCAAACCTAAGAGAGTCTTTTCTATCAATTTTTCTAATCTTGAACATTTTGGTTATCATTTTATTGAATCTAATAGATGTGTGTCATAGGTCAAAATCCATTGAGTCTTAGTACATTTCTCATTACTTGATATTTCTTTGGTTGATAATAGTGATCATCATGTCATGTGTGCCTTCACTTATCTAGGATCCCATCATCTTGTCTCATTTATTTATCTAGATAAATGCTAACAGGATCATAGGAGTTCATGATTGGATATTGGATCTGTTAACTCTTATACGACTAGCCCTTGGATCATTCTTGGGGGTGATGTGAATAATTATACTTCTTTCGGTGATTTCAAATCTTGTATTAATAAAAACAGGTTGATTGAGTTGAATCTGGTTGGGGAAAATATTATGGTACAGGAATTATTTTTAGGAATGTTGTAATTACGATTGATAGGGCCTCTTTCAATGAAACCTATCTAGATTCCTAGGGATCCATCACATGTACAACATAATCTAGAATTAATTAGGATCACCATCCTATATTGGATGATCTTGTGGTAAATGGTTCGTGAATGCCTTTATCTTTCAGGTTAAACAAATCTTGGATCACACATCCTAAGTCTAGGCCAATTGTCGAGCAAATTTGGAACTCTATGGGATGTAGGAATGATGATTTTACTTGTGTCATCAAGATCTACCTACTCAAAAGATACATGAAAATTTGTAGCAAATATCATTTTAGTTTTATTATTGCTAAAATCTCTTCTCTTGAGGGTTCTCTTCAGAAATAAAAAGAGAAAAATATTATAAATAACTTCTATGATGGTGTTCTTAGGGAAACTGATATTGTCTTCAAGATGAATAGTCTCTTGAACCATCAATATGCCTTACAAAGGGACGCCTTTAAGGTTAATTTATTGAAATATGGTGACATAAATTTAAAAAAAATTAATTCTCTTCAAAAAATATGTGAGTTTTCTAGGAATCTATCTTTGATTAAAAATAGAGATCAGATTATTGATAATAAAAAGGATCTCTCTGAGGTTGATATTTATTACTTTAAATACCTATTCAATGGTCCATCTCCCCCTTATCATCCTATGGAAGGTATTATTCCCAGACTTGTATATCAAGAAGATAATTTGAATCTTACATTTATTCCCTTGGATTTTGAAATTATGGAAGCCACCTGCAATCTCAAATATGACAGTGGCCCTGATCCGGATGGTTTTGGCAACCTCTTCTTCCAGACCTTCAAGAAAATTATCCAAGTTGATGTCTGTAGGGTTTTCACCTATTTTTTAAAGGAGGATTTCTTCCTTATGGATTGAATTCCTAGTTTCTTGTTATTATCCCAATGGTGGAAAATGCTTATGGTATCCACCTTTTCATGCCAGTTGCATTAGTCAACACTATTTATAAAATCATTGGCAAGATCTTCTATATGAGGGTAACCTCAATATCTTCCAGAATTTTCTCTTATAATCATTATAGTTTTGTTAATGGTAGATACATTAAGGATTGTATCATTAATACCTCAAAATGTGTTGAATTTCTCAATAAGCACATTATGGGTGGAAGTATTGCACTGAAACATGATGTTAGAAAGGCCTTTGACACAATAGATTATGGATTCATTTCTAATATCCTTCGTATGTTTGGATTTGATAATGTATTCATTGATTGGGTTAAAAAAATCCTTGGGTCTGCACACAACTCTATTCTGATTAATGGGTCTCTTGAGGGGTACTTTGACTATTCTAGAGGTGTAAGACAAGGTGATCCACTTTCTGCAATCATTTTTTTCAGTAGCTAAGGATTATCTTAGTAAATTACTTTCTATTATAGATGGTAATGGGAATTTGAAATCAATTAGTGATGGATGATGATTAAATTCTCCTAATCATTTATTTTATGCTGATGACATCATACTTTATACTCAAGGGGATAGAATAAAGATCATCAATATCTAGAGGGCTCTTTCAAAATTTGAGAATTTTTTTGGTCAGAAGATCTAATGGGGTATGTCCTTCATTTATTTTGGAAGAAATTTTTCTATCCCTATGAAGAAAGACTTTATCAGAACATTGGGAATTCATGAGAGAGTTTTTCCCTTTATTTATCTGGGGGATCCCATTTTTTTGGGGAGACGAATAGCCTCCTACTAATCAGATATCATCGGCAAAGTCAAAATAAAACATGCTACTTGGAAAGATAAATCTCTCTTGATGGCTGGTCGTTTTTTTCTGATGATGGCTATTATTATTTCCAAGTTTTTTTACTCCTTAATAGTGAATATATGACTCATCTCTCTCATAAAGAGCATAAATTTATCTGTTAAGAATTTCCTCTGGATTCGAACATTCTTGAGAGGAATTTAGTGATGGTATCCTGGAGCACTTGTTGTAAACCTTATGATGAAGGGGGGAAAGGAATTAAGAACCTTGAATCCTTCATTAATTCTTTATAGCCTGTGTTTATCTGGAGGCTAGTCAATGGTGATTCTAAGGCTCTCTCCTTCCTTCAAGAAATTTTTATGTATTGGCCCAGGAATGGAATTTTTTGGTATATTAATTCTTCTATATGTCATACTTTTAAATCAACTTATTCTTCAATTAATTTTAACTTCTGATGGTTGGTCTCAAAAAATTATTTTGTTCCTTTTTGGATGGTTAATTGGACTGTTCATCCACCAGTCGAATCCCTTGAAAATGAGGTGAGTACCTTCGATCTGGATATTACTATCATGGATAAACTTGAGAGTATAGAGGGTCTCCCGACTCATATCATCAACAATATTAATTATTATTATTTTTCTGATAGAGCTGATTTTTTTATATGAGAACCTGCTGTAAAAGGTATTTTGTCTTATAAATTGTTCTACAGTCACCCTTTGGATTGCAACATTGATAATCGGTGGATGGGGGATTTTCATATGAGACTCATTAGGCCTTATCGGTCCATTCTTGTCTAGAGGGTGGGTCATGGGAATATACCAACTGATTTATATCTTCAATCTTGTGTTATTTCCCAGTATTCCACTTGTGTTCTTTTTCATAAACAAAGAGAGGCTTTGGATCACTTATTTCTTAGTTGTGTTGTTGATTCCTCAATGTAGAAGGTGATTGCAGATATTCTTGAATTTACTTTATCTTGGATGGATTACATACGAGGGTTTCTTCAAGGATGGTGTAGTCTAGTGTTGTCTCTGCAGTTAATTGATATGTTTCTTGTTGTCGTAGCTGAGTTTATTCACTTTATTTGGAATTCTAGGAATAAAATTATCCATGAATGGTATTCTTTCAAAGTTGGTGATTCACTATAATCTATTCTTGTTACTATTCTTGAATATTTCACTTCTAATAAACACTATTTCTTCAATCTGGTGCATGATATGTCTATCCTTGGATGGTTTGGTGTCAAAGCTAATTTTAGGCCCCCAATTGGTACTTGTGAAGTCTTGTGGAAGGAACATTTTGTTGGATGTATCAAGGTCAATTTTGATGGTGCATCACCAGGTAATATGGGTCCCTCTGGTTATGGTGTTGTTTTTAGGTGATACCGGGGAGAGGTCCTTGGATGCTTTCAAGGATTTTACGGTATTTCCTCCTTAATTGAGGCAGAGATGATGGGAATTATCAATGCTGTGGAGCAGGCACAGAATCAATGTTGGAAGAACATCTGTCGTGAAAGTGATTCTACCATTATTGCGTATGCCATCAAGATGGGATAATCTCATTTTTCCTGGAAGCTCACCAATAGATGGACCAACTACCTGGATTCTCTTTACTCCATGGAATATATTATCACACATGACTACAGGGAGGCCAAATGTCATGGTATATGGTTTTGAAGATAATGGTTTCAATGACGCTACATTATTATGGTATGATAGGCTACCTGATGATCTTTTTTACTTTTTTGTGGCAAGATCAATGTAAATCTCCCATTTTTAGAATTATATAAGTCCGACTTTTTTTCCGTAATAAACAAGCATTGCTTTTCTAGGAAAGGTCTCATGTTATCATTTAAAAAACATTACTATTCCAAATGGTCCCAAACTTATCTATTTATAACATATAGATATTATAGGTCAAAATAAATTTATTAAATTAAATTTATACGTGTTTTAATATTTATAAAAATTTATCTTTTTTAGACCCTTATTAATTATTACCATGATATCATGTAATAGATTATTTTAGTGTTAATATAATTACTATAAAATTCAAAAAGGACAATAAATAATTCATTGACAAAATTATGGGACATGTCTTAATCATTTGGATGAATTTAAAATTTATTTAAATTTTTTATCATTTAATAAAATATTATTTATTTTAAAATATCATTAAAACCAATTTTGAAGTTATTCATTATTTGGTTTTTAAAAATTGTCAAAAAAACATTATATCTAAACAACTCTATTAACTAATCCATAACATGTCATGTGTGTCCATAAATTGAATCTATGACATAAATTATATCAAATGATATTTATTTTAATATTTATAATATCATTTATTTGATTCTTTCATTAATTATGAAATTATGTCATCATCATTGTGGCACCATTATTTTAAATTACATAATTTTAAAAAATAATAAATAAATTACCATGATTTATTTAAACAATTAATATTTCTAAATAATATTTATAATCAAATATATCTATTATATAGCCCCATATTAAAAATACATTACTTGTTAAAAACAATGGTGAGAAAATATTGAGTTATCTTTGAATATAATATTATAAATGTCATACTCTAGACCAAGTGGCATAAAAAGTTTATAATCATGGACCAAGGATTATTTCGATCTAACAAAACTCATAAAATAAAATTAGGATTTAAGAAATCATATCCTTATTTCAGGCATGGATATTTATTTCAAGTGGTTTTTGAAGAAAATTGATGTTTTTAAAATTCTCTAAGTACATGTTGTGTATCTGGTTTACGCGGGTAGTTATGTACTAGTCATGTAACATCAAGTACATGGTCATGTGGGTGATCTGGAAGACCACCTAAAGCAGTGGCCAGTTGAGGCAAGTGCACAGCATGTACATTAAATGAACACAACATGTACTTTTCTTTTCTATTTGATTAATTAGACTCGGTCGCATCTAATCCTTAGAAGTGTCTTCATCTTGTGGCTCATACAGGAGAGAAACTTATAGCTGAAATTCTTCAATATCCTCTCGTTCCTCCATCTAATCTCTTATTGAGACGTCATTCGGTGCGTTAGATTCCCATCGATCTACGATGTTCTGGGCCTATTCAAGGGTTAACATTTAAGAGTGTTCCTCTTACAACATCGGGGTGGGTGGTTTGTGACTTTTATTGATTTTAATTGTATTATATATGCTAAAAGTTCTGAAAACCCTTGTTTAAGGTATTTCATGTTTTGGAATTTAACCCTATCAATACCCGATATGGATTGTTTGATTGAGAAAAGGTTGTTGATTATGAATACAGTCTATTACATTAATTATGGATGTGTGATCTATGTTTGATTTGGTTATGGATGTTGGGTCTATAAATAATGTTAGGATTCTTTGATTCCATGCCTAGTGTTGTTAGGATGGAGTTAATGTTTATATGAGATGCATGTGTTTTTCATTATGAATGTATGACTAGGGGGAATTAACTCTGAGAGATTCCTGAAGTAGGGCCTTTTAAATTATGAATTGTTGTTATGATTGACCAAAGGTATTGCCTATGAGTGTTGTCATGGGTCATTGACTAGAGGGGTTAGAGTTTGAGAGCTACATAGAGGTTCATTATTAAATAAATTTTGGACCACAGAGCATTGATTGTGAGAGCTGTCCGGGGGTCATTATAATGTAGACCAAGGGGGTATTGACCATGAGTGTGACTTGGGAGGTTGTTTGTATTTGATTAGTGCTATGTGGGACCAATAGGGTTATACTGTGTGAGCTTTTCAAAAGGGTCGTTATTGTTATTAAATGGGTGATATGTGAAACCATAGGGGTTTATACTATGAGAACATTCCTAGAGGGTTGTTTCTAAACATTTGAATGATTGTGATGAGACTTCCAAGCCAAATAACAATCTTGGACTCTGTCTTACTTTATTGTTAGATAGTCTTTTGAGATGTCTGTTTGTTATTGTTAAGCAAAGGGATACAGAGCTTAGAATAGATCATGATGTTACATTATTCAATGGATTGAATCATTAATAAATTTAAATGAATTTAATTGGAAACTGTAGGATTTTTTACTTTTGAGTACTTCCTTGTTTATTACATTGTTTATGCATACTACCTTCTATATATATATTCACTGACAGTTAGGCACATATATTTTGGTGATTTTCTACTAGGATTCATCTCACACCATATTTGTGTCATGATTTTTGACCCAAATAGATTATATGGTTGTAGGTACAAATAAGGGAAATCACACTTCCTCATCAGGTACTTGAGTGTTGTTGGAGCTGGAGAGTATAGGACTAAGTTGAGGTTTGCGATGATGATGGAGTTTACTATTTTCTGTAATTTGGTTTCAGTATTTTATTTCTAGAATTGTGGCTTGTTTGGATAATTTCATAGATATTTGTTACTTGGATCATTATTTATATATATATGCTTCAGTTTTTATACTTCCATTCTTCCTCTATTTACTTTTTTGTATACTATTACTGCTTCATATATTGTTTACTATTTGTTTCCATAGTGTTACTCTCCCAATGAGGGAATAGTTTCCCCAATATCTTACCTTGGATCTCGCTGCTAGTCAAAAACCTCTGGTATTTGGGGAAATGTGCATGAGGTTATATGACCAACCAGGTTTGGGGAAACTTTTGACGGCAACCAAATCTTGGACTATACAATGTGGTATAAAAGTTAGTGTCCATTTGATGTGCTAGCGAGGTCTGTAGGCCCTTCTAGGGAGGGTGGATTATGGTAATCCCTCATCGACACGGGTGGATAAAACTTAGGTTGCACATGATGTGTAACCCTGTTGTGTAAAACAATATTTTGTTCCTCTTTTGTTCCTTTCTTAAAATTCAAGGTTTTGGTCCTTGATAATAAAAAATTGAGTTGTTCATTTGAAATTTTAGATCCATGCTGTCAAGAAGACCTCCAGTTGTGCACCATGTGTAAGGTGATGACCAGACACCGGGAAGGATATATCAGGGACTACCAGTAGATCCTCCCATCATGCTCATCTTGGCACCATCTATTATACCAGATGTAGGTGATGATAAATAGTTATGTGAAGGCTTTTGAGGATGTTATAGACTTTCTAGGGACCATTACATCCTACCCTGTTTATGGAAAAGCTGGTGTGGGTGTTCCAGAAGCTATATCCTCCCACTTTTTTAGGTGATGTAGGACCACGGGCTGTAGAGTCATGATTGGAGTCCATTCTTGTTATCCCTGGGAATTTGGAGACACCTCCAGAGAGGAGGGTGAAGCTTGATACGTACAGGATATGTGATTCCACAAAGATATTAAGGGATGTTATCTCACAAGCGGGATTTTATCCGGATATGGATTGGAAATAGTTTCTGAGGGCCTTCTATAAATACTTCTATTCCAAGATGTTGAGGGTCGATCGAGCCCAAGAGTTCATGCATTTAGAGTTGGGATCTCTATCATTGATGGATTAATCATATTGTTTGATATAGCATTAGTGATTCACACCTATTCTGGGAGGTGAAGAATTATCGTGAGCTAGCCGGTTTGAGGATGGTCTCAGGTATGGCACCTGATCATAGGTGAATGTCTTCAGGCTGACTTCAGTGATGAGTATAGTGAACTAGGCACAAATTACCTGAGCATAATATGTGGGATTTGGAATCTATGAGTCAGTGAAATTCAGCATCTAGTGCTAGTACTCCTTCGACAGATAGTAGGAAGCTCCATAGGGAGGTTTCACGTGATATTTTTTTCGGTATCCAAGTTGTATACTACCAGTGCAGGAAGAGTGGTAATTTGATACCTTTTTTCCTGAGACACCTAGTTGACTGTTGATCCTGTGGAAATATGGATCATCTACATTGTTTCTACCGAGAGTTCTTACAAATAGTGAGTTAGAGGGGTTTTGTTATGACTTCACATTCAAGAGCAGGACCACCAGTTTCTCCTCTACCATGGAACTAGAGTTCTTCAGGCTATTCGGGATGAAGAGGTAGTCGAGGACATGGTGGTGAGGCTATAGGTTTTTAGGTAATGTAGGGTGGATCAGCTTAGGGTAGTCAGGTAGGGTCACAGGTCCATAGTACAAGTCATACTTTTTTAGTGGATCATACCCAGCAAAAGAAGGATCCTGAACCCTCTACAATTAGAGGTACGATTCTAGTTGCCTCAGTGTTAGATTCTTCTATTTTTGATACATGGGATTCCCATCATTTTATATATGTTACTATTTTGGAGAGCCTTGGACTATGTATATTCACTTATGAGTATTTTATGATGCTAAACACTCTATTGGGGATTAGGAAGTATAATGTACATTAGTGAAAGGAGTTCTCTATTGAGGTTGGTGGGCGTCACTTAATATGGGAACTATATGTCTTAGATATAACAAGCTTCAATTTCATTCTCAGAATGGACTAGTTTGTCTCCTTTTAGGCCTT
Organism: Viscum album; assembly: GCA_963277665.1. Taxonomy (NCBI): domain Eukaryota; kingdom Viridiplantae; phylum Streptophyta; class Magnoliopsida; order Santalales; family Viscaceae; genus Viscum; species Viscum album. The sequence continues at coordinate 1,239,866,305 of OY728143.1, forward strand.
TGTGGAATTATATCATCGTAGGGTGTGTTTCACATCACTAGATGGCAAGTCTTTTCTACACAAGGGGGAATGGGTGTCTAGGAGAGTAGATCTTCACCCGATCATCTTGGGTTTGGGGAAGTTACATCCCAGATTACTATTTTATATATGGATGACCAGGGGACTTCACAGATGTATTTTCCTCTAGTGGTGGATCATTTTAGAGATGTATTTCCAGGTGAATTTTTAGATTTACCTCAGGAGAGATAGGTATATTTCCTTATTGAGCTTGTTCTAAGACTGGTAATAATGTCCAATCCTCTATATAGGATGGATACACTTGAGTTACAAGAGCTCAAGAAGAAGATGGAGGAGTTAAATGTAAAGGGTTTCATCCGACCTAGTACTTCTCCCTTAGGTTCTCCTTTCTTTTTTGTGAATAAGGCAGAAAATACCCTCATACGTTCTATGGATTATTGGAATCTGAACCAGTTGTCGGTCAAGAACCAATATCCCATGCCAAAGATTGATGATATCTTTGATCAGATTCAAGGATCATGGGTGTTCTAGAATATTGACATGAGAATTTGTTATCATCAGTTGCATGTTATTCCATTAGATATACCTCTTACATCATTTTAGAGTAGGTATGGTCTATACTTGTATGCAGTTAAGTCGTTCAGTCTCATGAACGTGCCAGCGGGTTTCATGGGACTGATGAACTGAGTTTCCCATATTTATTTTGATTCTTTTGTTGTAGTATTCGTGGAAGGTATCTTCGAGTACTCTCACACTCGACACGTCCATGAAATCATTCTTTAGATCATTTTGAGTACACTAATAGAGAAACTATTATATACCAAGATCTCAAAATTTCACTTTTGGATGGACTAGATTAACCTCTTGGGTCATGTTATTTCAGAGACAGAAGTATCAATAGACCCAGAGAATGTGGGAGCCGTAGTTTCTTGGGTGAAACCGAAATCATCTTTGAGGTACAATGTTTTATGGGTCTGTAAGGTTAATATAGGTTATTTTTTCTGAACATTTCATTCTTTTTAGCGCCACTAACGGGCCTGACTAAGAAAGGTGGTAAGTACTTGTGGACAGGTTCTTGCGATTCATCTTTTCAGATGCTCAAAGGGAGATTGACTTCAGGACTGGTCCTGGTTTTTTCAAATCCATGAAAGAGATACACTGTTTACAATGATGCATCGTGTATCGGGCTGGGGGCAGTGCTTATACAAGGGGACATAGTCATTGTGTACAGGTCCCAACATTTGAGGCCACATGAGAGGAATTACCCGATGCATGATCTATAGATAGTTGTATTTGTGGATTTTCCCTATTGGAGAAGTTATATTTTGGGAGATCACTTTTTGGTATACACTAACCACAAAAGTCTCAAGTATAACTTTACGCGGCATGATCTAAACTTGAGATAGAAAATGTGGGTTGAGTACCTATAGTCTTTTGAATTTGAGCTTGCCTACACGCCTGGGAAAGGTGACATAGTGGCTGATGTGTTGAGCATGAGGACTCAGACACGGGTAGTTTAGGAAGCTAGTAGTGAGTGGAAGCTTATGGCTCTGTTCTTTGAGAAGAATTTAGAGGTGCATGATAGACATGAGTAGACATTTATTTACTCTATGGTTGATACCTCTACACTTCGCGATCGAGTGCGAATGAGGCAGCTATTATATTCTGAAGGCCTAGTCCAAGGGGAGAGTCTTTTAGGAGAGGACCCTACTCTGGGATGAACCATAGGTAAGCATGAGATCTTTCATTTTCAGGGGTGTGTATGGGTGTCAGTAGACATACGTGAGGAGAATTTGAGAGTTTTTCATTCCTCTATTTGGGAAATTCATTCTAGCATCATCAAGATGTATCAAGATCTACACCATCAATACTGGAGGTCATGTATAAAGAGGGATGTACCTAGTTTTGTTATTAGATGTTCCACATGTCTGCAGGTGAAGGTGGAGCATCAGCGACTAGTAGGGCTTTTACAGTAGTTACCCTTTCATGAGTGGAAGTATAAAGATGTCGCGATTGATTTCATGACAGGTTTACTGAGGCTGACTCAAGGGAATGATATAGTTTGGGTTTTCATTGATAGACTCACAATGGTTACACAATTTTTACCGATTAAGGAAACCTCTAGTGTTAATGAGCTGGGAAGGTTGTACATCTGAGATATTGTGTGTTTTCATGGATTCCCGCACTTTATTGTTTCAGATAGAGATGAATATTTAACTTCTCAGGTATGGAAGGGACTATTGAGGGATTTGGGTATATAGGTACTTCTGATTAAATTTTTCCATCCCCTAAAAGATGGTTAGTCCAAGCATACGATACCGGTTTTGGAGGATATGCTCTGAGAATGCATCCTGGATTTTGGGGGTTCTTGGGTGAGACACATGCCCCTAGTGGATTTTTCCTACAATAACAGTTTTCAAGAGATGATTCATATTGAATATTATGAGGCCTCATATGGTAGGAAATTCCAATCCCTCCTATGTTGGCTAGAAGTAGGAGAGGCAGATATGATGGGACCTTATCTTGTCCAAGAGACCACTAAGTAGGTAGAGTTTTTTTGGAAGAGGATGGATACTACACAATCTCACCAAAAATCTTTGGTTGATCCTCGAAGATGACCTCAGGAGTTTATGGTCAGAGATCAGGTTTTCATACGTGTCACACCAAGGTTGTGACATAGGAGGATTATGAGACAGGGGATGCTTTCATTGAGATACATTAGACCATTTGAGGTTTTGGGGAGAGTTCGTCCAGTTGCCTTTTTGTTGTAGTTTCCTTAATTGTACGGGCTATGCGTGACGTATTTCATGTATCTCATCTATGGTATTACTTTTCAGACATTTCTCACATTTTTAAACCTAACGAGGTTGAGTTGGAAGAGGATTATTCCTTCGAGGAGCACCCTATTAAGAATTTTGATCGCATTATGAAGGTTCTCTATGGTCGGTCTGTTCCTTTAGTATGGGAGATATTGAAACACGGATGAGTAAAGGACTATAATTGGGAGTGGGAGGCCGACGTATGATCACAATGTCCAGATTTGTTTGAAGTTTCTTCTTTTTCACCCTTGGAAGGGAAATTCAAAGATGAATTGCGTTAATGGGAAACGTTTGTAAGAACATGGGTCTTCATTTTAGGTATGGATCCTTATTTATGATTGTTTTTTGAGGAAAAAAGAACTTTTTCAAATTTAATAAGTACACGCCATCTACTCCTGAGTACACGCCGTGAATCCGGTTGTCATGGGTAGCCTTGTATTGGCTGTGTAACATCGAGTACATGGCTGTGTGAATGACTGGGCAGATCGCCTAATGTGGGGACTGATTAAGGATAGTACAGGGAATGTATATTAAATGAACACGCTTTGTAATTTTCTTTTTATTTGATTAATCATAAAACGTTCTTGTCTAATCCCCAGAAGCATATTTTCCTTCCTATTCCTCATATAAAAGAGCAGCGTAAGGTCGAAAATCTTCGAGCTCCTCATATTCTTCTATCCACGCTCTAATTGAGACGTTATCAGGTGCATTGGATTCCCATCGATCTATGACATTATAGGATGGTTCAAGGGCCTAAATTCAAGAGTTTTCCTCATACAACATCAAGGTAGGTGGTTTGTGCCTTTCTTTGGTTGTATTTGGATTATATATGCTAAAAGGGCTGATTACTCTTGTTTAGGGAATTGCGTGTTTTGGAATATAACCCTGTTAATGCCTACTATGGTTTTTTTTTTTGAGAAAGGTTTATTGATTATGAATAAGGTATATTACCTTGATTATGGATGTGTGACCTATGATTGATTTGTTTATGGTTTTTCGGTCTAGAATGCATGTTAGGCTACTTTGTTTCCATGCCTAGTGTTGTTAGGATGGAGTTTTTGTTTATATGAGATGCATGTGTTTCACATTATGAATGTATGACCAGGGGGAATTGACCGTGAGAGCTCCCCAAAGTAGGTTCTTTTAGAAATATGAATTATTATTATGATTGACTAGAGGTATTGATTGTGAGATCTATCGTGGGTCGTTAGCCAGAGGGGTTAGACTGTGCGAGCTACCCAAAGGGTTGTTATTAAATAAATGTTGGACCATAGGGTATTGAATGTGGTTGCTGCCATGGGGTCATTATAATGAACACCAAGGGGTATTGACTATGAGAGCTACACAAATAGTCATTTGTATTTGATTAGTGCTATGATGGACCAAAGGGGGTAGACTGTGTGAGATTTCCCAGAGGATCGTTATTATTATTAAATGGGTGATACGTAAAACTAGAGGGGTTTAGACTGTGAGAACATTCCTAGAGGGTTGTTTGAGAATTTTTGAATGATTGTGATGAGTCTGACAAGCCAAATCCCAAATATTAGACTCTGTCTTACATGATTGTAGATGGTATTTTGATACGTCTGTTTATTATTGTAAGGAAAGGGGATACCAAGTTTAGACTAGATCCCGATGTTACATTATTCAATGTATTTAATAACTAATAAATGAAAATGAATGTAATTGGAAACTGTAGGATTGTTTAATTTTGAGTACTTACTTATTTATTACAACATTTCTGCATATTACCTTTTATATATATTCACTGATAGTTAGGCACAGATCTTTTGGTGGTTACCTACAAGGATTTGTCTCACACCCTATTTGGGTCATGATTTTGGAGCCAAATAGATTACATGGTTGCAGGTATATATAAGGGAAAGTGCCCTTAATTATCAGCTGAGGCATTAAATGTTGATGGAGTTTACTGTTTTCTATACATTGGTTTTAGTATTGTATTTCTAGAATTGGGACTGGTTTGGTTGCTTTCCTAGATATTTGTAACATGTGTCTTTATATATATATATATATTGCAGTTGTTATACTTTTATTCTTCTATTGTTTACTTTGCTGTATGGTATTACTACTTTGGCTATTGTTTACTGTTTATTTCCACTTTGTTACTCAGCCAATGAGGGAATAGCTTCCCCAATTTCTTACCTTGTCCCTCACTGCTAGTTGACTGCCTCTGGCATTTAGTGAAATGCACTGGAGGTTATGTGATTGACTGGGTTTGGGGTACCGTTGGGTGGAAACCTATTCTGGGACATTACAAGGTTAGATTTTAGGGTAATTTTATAATGTTATAATATTATTTTTACCTATAATCAACACATTTACCCTTAATCATGGTAACAAAAAATATTAGTAATGTTACTATTCAAAGTGTCCAAAAATAAAAAGCGACATATTTAAATTTTTTGAACCTTATTTTAAAAAATATATGATGCATTTTTCAAATTAAAAAATAATAATTATCATAAATTAATTAAAAATTAATCTCATTGACAAAATGAGAAAACGATATTTTAAGTAAAACCCTTCAAAGGATTGAAATGTTTTTATATATAAATTCAATGTGAAAATGATTCCAACAACCTATATTGGATAAAATGATAAAAACTTGGTCTAATTATGCTTTAAAATAATGGAAATATATAATTTAATAGTATAAATAAACATGATGAAAAAGCGGTTTTTAATTAAAATACATCATTTTTTTACTATTTATAAAAAAATTAAACTTACCAAAAAAATAAAAAATTATCAAAATTGAAATTTTCATTTTAAAATTTCAAAGAAGTAATTTATTTTGTTATATATAATTTATAAAAGTTATAAAACTGGATTTAAAACAAGTACAGCATCCAAAGGTGGTAAAAGGGATTTTAGAAAATTAATGTTTTTAAACATAAAATTAGATATATCTTATTCACTATTAGAAATATTCTATCATTTAATTACTATATAGTTAAAAAATATTAATAAATATGAAAAATACTTATTCTATCATTACCTGGTTGTTACAATTTATATTTCCTAGTGTGAAACAAGGTATTGGACCAATTTTTTTGATAAAACAAATTGGTCGATGTAATTACCCCAACTCTAGTAATCCAAATTTAATGTTTACAAAATGACATGTGCATAAGATTAAAGGGTTTAAATAAAAAATAATTTATTAGTTTCATATTCTTAGATAACATTAAACATACATGATTCCCATATTTTATTAAAAATAAAAAATACATATACTAAGAAACATTGTCTCATCATTGATATTATTAATAATATATTTTTTTATATCATTGGGAATAGAAAAAAATAATTGGTTAGCTCATATTCACGTTAAGGGTTACGTATAATAAAAAATATCAAAAATAAATATAGAGTAATCAATATGAAAAGTTAGATAACTTATATCATATTAAATGTAATCGTTAACATGAGAATAAAATGAATCCTTAGATAAAATCGATATTGTAATGTCATAGATTATGATAATTTAATTATAAATGAAAAAAATTATTATTTTTTGATTTCATGGTCTAATATGTCATGAAATTTTCACCAACATATACCTATGAAATGATAGTTTCATTGATGGGTGGGAATAAACCAATAACCAATTTAATAATCCTATCAAACTAGTTTCTGTCATTAGCCTTGTCGATGCTTAGAGGTTCTATCTCTAAATGTTCCCCACACTTAATTTCATGTTAAATGCATTACTTATATACATATTGGTTAATTTTATTCAAAAAATATTCATCATATATTAATATTTTTTATTCAGTGATGATTAAAAAATATCATGATTTACCCTATCAATAAAAAAATATTCAATGTTAAAAATCAAACATATTAATTGTATACAGTTTAGAAAATAATCATATCCATGACACAAAAATATATATACATAAGATAACTTTAATTTATAATTATAAAACTAATTTGATTCATTCCACAGAAATATAATTCATACAAAATTAGTAATACAAAAAATATTACCATAAATTCAAAAAAAATATTCTTGTATAATAAAATAATAATCTTTTGGGAACTAAAAATGTTATTTTGAAATAGTAATAAAATAATTTCTTAAATATTATTATTTTTATAACCATTTAATACGTAAATAAGAAGATAAAGAGCATATAAAATTTTTGGTAGTGGGAAAAATGTGGACATCATATATCATACAAAGAAACATTACTCTTTTAATTTTATAAAAGAAAGTCATAAATAAACCATTCAAAAAAAACTTTTAAAAGAATCATTTTAAACATTTTTAAATTTTAATGGTATGATAAAATGTTATTAATTAATCTTTTGTGTAAATAAAAATATTTTTTAATATATTTTTTAAAAATATGAATATGGAAGAAAAAGATACCTGGTCGAAATTAGAAATAAGATTGTTTTTTCATTTACAAAATTATTTTAATCATTCATATATGAAATAGAGGAAAATATAAAACAAAAATATAAAATACTTAAATATCCAAAGGATAAGATAACATGTGATGTCTATGATGGTTAAAATTTATTATTCCTTGATTGAAAATATGATAATTCCTTAAAAATTAGATAATAAAAAAAATCCTAAACTTTTTGGTCAATTTTAAATTAAAACCCATGAGTGATGAAATTTAAATTGAAACAATTGTCATCATTAATAAATATATTATAATTATAAATAAATAATATGATATATTTATATATATATATAATGAATTTGAATAATGGTATAATACCAAATATGTCTCAATTGAGAGGAATTTGAGATGAAATCTCTTACCTCATGTTCGACATGCCTTTTAAATTTATTTATACACATGTATAATAAAATTATAATTATTATTACTTCAATCCCAAAACATATACATATCTATAATATCATATATTATCTATTTATATAATTATATCAACTATTTGATAGTAATATTTTATTATTTTCATTTTTTAAGGGTTAACTTTTTTTAAGAATTTTGGATCAGTAGTTCTGATCCTTATACTTTTTTAAATTTAAATTATACAATGAATTTTAGTCATTTTATAAATATCATATATATTCATTATATATATTAATATTAGTCTACAAAATTTTGAGATAGAAAAATGAATTACACTATATGTGGAGATAGTAGGTTTTACGTATGCATGACTGTTTTTTTTCACATTTCAATTGATGGAATGATATAAAATTAAATAATAATTCCCATTAATTAAATAATTATTGTAATATATAAATATTATATATTTTCTATAATGTTATCTTTATTACAATCCATAAAAATGGGATGTGAAAAATCGATATCATCATTTCATAGAGGTGGTACTCCACAGGTACACATACGAGACAATAGTATTTTACAAAAATTAAAATGTAATATGGTAGATATGATATTATAATTCAAGAAGGAAATTTGTTTCTAAATATCATCAGTATTCATTTGTTCCATATTTATAACCATCCAATTAAATTGGTGATGAAAAATGAATTACACCACTATGTGGAGATGTTAATCCATACATATGTACGAGTGATTTTTCCCCGTTCATAGGATATGAAAGTTCCGGAAAATGGATGTAAAATGATAATAACAAAATACCATTATATTTATGATAAAATAGTTATTATTTTTTATGATTAAAACATATTTTTTGAAAGTACAATATGAATTAAATTTTAAAGATTACATAATGATAATTACCTTATATTTAGTGTTATTCATTTAGATCCATTTTAATGACCATATGAATGGTTGTTTAAGAATAAAAAACCAAAAAAATCATGTATATATAAGTTTAAAATATTATTGGTAAGGTTTTTTTGGGATACATTCAAAAAAATGTCTAAATAATAGAGAGAGGGGTCAACCTTCATACGTAGGGGGAGGGTCACTCATAAATTATATTATGTATTAAATTAATATAAATTAATTTTCCCTAAAAAATGGAAAACAAGTTATAAATTATAAAATAATATAGTGGTTTTTCATAAACCACTAATCTGATAAATTGTTTCAAATTTTATTTATTTCTATTTTCCCTTTTCACTTAGTTTTAACCCCCTTATAACCATTTTAACCATTACTATGATATCAATGTTTTTTACACTTTAGGGGAGAAAATTTACAATAAAATATCAAAAGATATAAAAATGGAAATAAGTTGTTATTTTCAACCATATCACTGCCATTTGGATGAATATATAATTTTATATGAGTTTAAAATCATTTAATAATATATTTTTTATTATAAAATATCATTAATATCATTTTTAAAATTAATTAAATATTAAAACATAATTTGTATCTAACATATGTCAAGTGGATCCAAAATGGCATGAATTACTATAAAAAAAGGATATTGTGTTATTAAAACCATCTATGTAAATTTATATTGTTTTTTATATCATTTTATACACTATCTATTGGTTTAACCTCAAGGTGGACATGTTTTTTCCATAACCATGGTAATGTTTTATTCAATTTTAAAGGGTTATAATTTTAATTATAAGGTGATATTTGGATAATAAATTTATAATGGTTGAAATATTAAAACATTTATCATCCTAATTTTCGTATTTAAATATATTTATTATTTTTTAATAATTTTATAAAATATTATTTCACATAAAATATGATTAATGTTTTTTATTGCATTATTTTTTTAATTTGACCAGAAATTCATCAATATTGTAATAACGGTACCACATAAACCTTCCACGAATATCTTATATCTTATATTTATCAAAAAACTATTTTAATAATATAATGCACACAAAAGTATTACATTTGCTATTTTAAAATTAATTTTTGTGGTTTTTCTACTGCTTCACAACTATTCTGTCAGCGTTACATAAGCATTCAAGATAATTATTTTACTATAAAAATTAAAATTAATTATAATGATAAAAAAAATTTCCAATTTCAAATAATAATTATAAATGAGAATAATTTTTTTTACCCCTCTCGTAAAATTTAATGGTTTTTCGAAAAAGAAAGGAAAATATTTTACATTTTATTTTACATATTTATTATAATGGTCAAAATACTATTTAAATGGAAAAAGTTCATGTTTTAAATATTTTGATGATTATGGATAAAATATAATCATACAATATAATTAGTTCAAATTTTTTAATTTATTTCGAAGTCTTGATACATTAGTTTTTTACATTATTTACCTGATTTATCATTCACTGAAGTCATAAATTTTACATCATTCGCTATTCAATATATAAAAAATAAAAGGGTCCTATTTACCAAACATGATCCACCTTATTCAAAAAATTGATTTAATTTCAAAAAAATAATATAATATAATTTTCCAAAATTTATATATAAATAATCCCACAAATGTGAAAAACCTTATTTTCCGGTAAAATTCTTTTTAAGCCTGGAATTTGACTTATACCAAAATAATGTAAAATTTAGATCCTAACAGAATTAATTATATTAATTTAAATAATATTTATATTATATCACAATGATATCAAATAGAAAATATAATGGTAATTTTATTATACTTTATCATATGAAAATTTATGAAATTTTTATTGAAAGCTATACTATTCATTATACACTAAAAATATATATCTTTTTAGAAAAATAAAAAAATAATATAAATCATAATAATTACTTTCGGATTTAAAATATGATTTAAATATTACATAATAATATTTGACGATTTTTTTCACAATTTGTTAAACTTATTGTTGTGTGTAAACAATATATCAAAGAAATTAGATTATTTTACATTGAAATATTTGATAAAATCTCAATATGTCGTAATAAATGCACATTTTACCAATAAAAAATTGTCTCTACCCTATATAAATTATTTTTTTGATAAATTATGAGGGTTCAATACATATCAATGATTTATCTTCAAAAGGGATGTGATCGTTCAAAATTCAAAAGGGAGGATATACCCTAGAAATCATTTTATTTAATATATGGACACTATAATTTTATAGTGATATAATTTTGACTCGTTAATTCCATATCTATCTTCCAAGATCAAATTAATATAAGTTTTATAGATTACCTTGATAAAATTTTGGAATTATTTATATAAAATATTAATATATTTATTCAAAGATAATAGATAACTATAAAGACCATATGATGAAATGTTTTGTCAGAATTTAAGAAATTAGAAGAAATATACTAAATTTTGAAACTGTAAATTATATCTTCCCAATGAGGTTTGAAAGTTACCAAATAAATATATATTTATAGAGGATATAAATTAAAATTATGTGGAATGTAATAGAATAATATCATTATTTGATTAATATTCAGTAATACATCCATTTAATGATTAATGATGTACATCTAGAGGGTTTGGTACTATTATAGTTTGAAATGATTATTTAGGGATTAAATTGTTGTCATGATGGGATGATAAGATTCAGGAACAAGTAATATTTCCCATCAATACTAGAATAGAAGACATTTATATATGATGAATCACTTAGTTCATCATTATTTATGAAACCAAGTACCAAAAATATGTATCGATATATCAAGGATCATTTCAGGTTGGATAACATGAAAAAGAATATTGTGGATTGTGTATATAAAATCATGAATTTAATCCATGTTAACAATACAATTCATAGATCTAATGGTGTCATGAATCCATTACAAGTAGTTTTATGTCAATTAGATATCATCATCGTGGAATTCAATATAATAATCAATAACACAGATAAAGTCCATCAAAACATTTTGGTTATAGTCAATCACTGTAAGAAAAAAAATATTGTATTTCTTCCAGTGATGATTTATTTCTTGATTATTATTATTAGATATATCTTAATAAAGTGTTATTGATTGAGTTATTATCAAAATAAATTATATTTGATCAAGAATTTTTTGATAACATGGTCGGGAGAATTCTTCAGTAAGAATTGAATACATAGTTGATATTTGGTATTACATATCATTATTACATATATGTTAATATTTAAAGGAAAATTAAAATCATTGAAGAAGTGTTAAGATAATTATATATGTATTTAAAAGTTTTTTTATATCAACACTTTCATATATATTAATTTTCAAATAATGATATCTTTCGCAATGGAATTCACATGGCTCCATATGAATCCTTCTATTGAAATAATTTCATAATTCCAATATATTTGGATAATGGTAGAGAAAATTGTATATTTGTACCATATCTATCTAAGTAAATGGTAATGACTGTTAGATACATTCATCAGTTCATCAATGATTCTTATATTTGATAAAAATGTTAGGCAGTCAATTCTTTATGATATAAAACTTTTTGATGTTGATGAAAAGCTATTATTTTGAATATCATCATTGTATAAGGTTATAACATTTAGAACGAAAGGAAATTTAGGCCCAATATATATTGGTACCATTATTGTTATATATCATATCATGGTGGTATCAAATCTCTTGGAACATCAACTGCACCAATCTCAAAAGCGTCATACATTTCATGCATCACTTTTACAGAATTACATTCACGACCATTCACACATAATGAACTCGAAGGTTGTAAAGTTGGATGGTGATTTTTTTATGAGTAATTGCCTATGGAGATTATTGATTGAAGAGATTTGTTATGAAAAATAGTACAACTAGCATAGTCAATATTTTTTATAAGAACCATATGTTTGGGAAACTATGTTGGAACCTAATGATGTAATGAGGTAGAATTATTGTCATTTGTTTAAATAAATGTAATCTAATTTGGGTGATGGAATTCTATTATGGGTTGAAGAATCAAACACCCTGCGATTATTGGATATATTTTCCTAATAAATAAATTTGATTAATTTTGTATATGATTATGTATAAAACTCCAACAATTAGTTAAAAATCAAATACATTTTGAAAATGAATAAATAATTGATTTTATAAAATAAGAATGGGTATAATTCACACAAGAAAAATACAATTAGTTTTAGCGATTCTTTTTTAACGTTTTTTAAATAATTTTTTTTGTAAAATTTATTTATTTCGAGAAGTGATATTAATAAAATAATTAAGTATTAATATCAGTTAATGGTATTATTATAATTTTTAATGAATTTTAATAATTATTAATTTACTAATGCATTACAAAGTGAAAATGATTTATTTACAAGAATGCTTTTTTTATTTAATTTTACAATTAAAATAAAATATATCAACTTATGGGATTATGACTTATAAATTAGTATTTTATATAAACACATAATAATTAATAATCATTCTTACATTTATTATCAATTGGTAATATATAAACACAAAAACATTTTATATTAAAAAAGTAATATTATTATGAAATTTGTTTTTGTATTTAATGTATTTGGCATAAATAATTTACATTAATCATTATTGATAGATTTTTTTAGTAAATTTATTAAATAATAAATTCAATAAATTAAATTAATAATCATCTAATTTTTGTCAATATGAAAGTATTTTGAATAAAATAATTTTGTTAAATTTTAGATGCATTTTCTCTAAAAACTGTTTTTATGTGTTTTTTCATATTATTGAATTATATTAAACCAAATTTAAAAAATTTATCTAATGAAATTTATTTTATATTTTGAATCAATATTACCAAATTATCTTATAATTTTATTTTATTTTTGAATATAAAAATTACTCTCCTTAGAAAAAATAGAGTCATTGTGGATGGAGATAAATGTAGGTTCGAAATAGTGATGTAGATGTTCAATATACAAGAGGGGGTGAGTTGTATAATTAAAAAAATTCCTTTGAAACATTTAAAGATGGTAATGTTTAACAATGTTAAACAAGGTAAATTCACTATACCTCTTAGTTATTCAAACTTTCTTGATTCTGGAAATATGGTTCCGGAAATGAAACATAAGAAAAGTTTACAAAGATAAAGATTCTACCTTAAAGTATGAAAAATATTACTGATCAGAGTACAAGTATAAGAAAGTATAAGATAGTTATACTTTCCTTAACAATCAAATTGAAGTGGAAAGCAAACTTGAAACAACACAAGTAACAAGTAATAAATCTCTTAACCCAAAGAGTAGGGTATCCAAAACCTTGGATAAAGGTCCCTTGATTTATACTTTTAAGAAAGTCTGTCTTACCCACACCAAGGTAAGCCCTATATATGAATATTACAGTCTGTCTTGCTATCCCTGCAAGCCCTCAACTTCAAGGTAGTCGGTACCTTTGTCTTCCTCACCAAGGAAGTCCTCAAACGTTAAGGTAGTCGGCACCTCTGTCTTTCTATCCCCAGAAGCCCTTAAATATACTCAGCAACATTTGGAGTCACATGAAGAAATTATGAACAAGATGTTCAGTATGCACAAATCATGAGATTATCTCTCTCTAGAAATCACTTCAATAGCATGTGGCCTCTAGAGTTCTCAAATGATTCATCAAAGTTAAAATTTGTAGTGAGCTCGTTCAAATGAGCTCCTATTTATAGGCACATTTCCAACGGTCGGATCCCTCCTCCAACGGTCATATTTTTCCTTGGATTTTGGAGGGACCTATACATTTGTCACTCAATCAATGGGTGGTTAGAAACAGAAAGCATGACATCGTTTCATAACTATAACAACGGTATGCAAAATATGGTTTCATAGCCAAATTCATTTTTTAGAGTCTAAGAAAAAATAAATGTTCAAGGTCTAACCAAAAAATCATTTAGTGTTTATAATACATGAATATTTGGATTCTGTCTTCAAAAGAATTCGGAACCTGAATTCTATAGAATTCTAGAGTTTGAATTCAGAGAATTCGGAGTCTGAATTCAGAGAATTCGGAGTCAGAATTCCGAGAATTTGGAACCTGAAATCAGATCCTGAATAAAGAATTCTCTATATCTGAGTACTTATAGGATTTCGAGGTTTTAGATATGAAACCAAATTTTACACATAGAAATAAAATAAATTATATTTATAGAAATTATAACATGAACAATGAAAACATGGTAAGGATATATTTTCCTTGAGGAAGGAAAATTTTCTTTATTAAGATAAATCTTAGGGGAAATGAAATTTTCCTTAAGATAGAGTATTTGGGATTTTCAAAATATGAAGGAATGGAAAAGTCATAAGGAAACCATATTGACTCAATAATCTCCCCCTTTTTGGAAACCACAAACATCCTTACGAAAAATAATATAAAGACTTAGAATTTTTATGATCTTGAAAAAAACATATCTCCCATTACTTATGGATCATAGTGAATACAACTTACTCTACCTTAGGCTTTGGAATCTCTAAGGATCGTATTCTGAATTTCCTGAATGAGATTTCTCATTTTCATTCATATGAAAATATTCATGATAAAAACTCCCCCTTAGATGAACTCCCCTTAGTTAGGGAAATTTATTCTTTAATATTTATTATTTTTTAACATTCCTTTATCCCCCTTTGTGATTTTCAAAAACAAATACAGGGAATGGAAAAGGAAATATGGTACCTGAAATATTAGTACTAGACAAAAAAAATTAAGAACATCCAAAAATTTTATTAAGATTGGAAGAATATGTACCACAAAGAAAATACAACAAAATATTGGATTTGGAAAATATTATCTTTCCTTATCCTTCAGCATAAGCTTTTTTACTATGGTTTTTAACTTCTTGAGTTCTTTTTGATCCTCCTCTGAATGTTTGGGAAGTTGATCCTGGTCTTCTATTTTCTTCTCTAAGGCTTTAATTTTCTCATCCTGATCCTTAAAAACCTTTGCCTGAGCCTTCAAGACTTCTTCCTACTGAGCAAGCTTCTCTTCTATCTCAATCCAGAGATCCCTTTATCTTTTCCAACTCTAAGCAACTGAAAAAAATTTCCCATTCAGATCTTTCACTTCTTGCTTCTGAGTATTTTCTTCAATATATATCTTTTCTTCAAAAGACTTAGTGATATCTTTTAACTTACTATCTTCAGTTTCAAATGCATCCTTAGCATTTTCTTGAAACTCATCAAGTATTCTCATGTCTTCCACAGTTTTCTTTGACCAACTAGTTGTCTTCTTACAAGATCTTTTGTGGGCTTTTTAGTTTATGAAAAAAGTTTTGAAATCAGCCTCAATTTTGACACACTTATCCATCACCATGGATATTTAATCCGATTTTTGATTTAAGTTATATTGAAGAATATGGCATCTGGATTATATGCTTGGAAATAGTGGGATACTTCCAACAAGATTTTTCAAAGACTAGACTACAAAATCATGTCCAAGAGAGGACGATTCAGAATCAGAGATTTTGGTTGGTGAGAATTCTTTTTCTATATCAGTAGATTTCCTCTTCGATGAAGCACCCACTTCTTTCTTCTTCACCACTTCTCTACTAACTATATCAATAACCACATGTTTTCCCTTATCAGCTTTTGGAATGACTTCTTCTTGATTGGGTGATTCGTGTTTACTATCAGATAATTGCACAATTTTATCTTCATCTACCTCTTCCTTCTCAACTTTTGCCTCAGCATCCTGTAACTGAATGAAATCATGGTTGGAGCTTTATTCTTCACACACTTTGTTCACTTCTTCTCCATTCTTCTAATCTTTCCCTAGGTTATAATGTTTCGAAGACTCATCTTCAGATATTTGGAATGATAATTTTCCAGAAGTACTTTCCTTCTCATGAAAATTTTCAACTTTCTTTATCAAGTCATCGGTATCACCACTGCCTTCTTCTTCTACTTATACTTTTTTTTCTTGGACTTTTTCCGGAGTCACAAACTTCCTTCTCGGAGTCTCTAGTAAAGGTTCTATCAAAAAGGAATCTTGTACCGAAATATTCTTGGATGCTTTCTCAGCAATCTTCAGAAGTTATTAGACTATCTCTTCCTCAGAGAAAAATTTCTTCTGCATCTTCTCTTTCTCTTGCTTCTCAAGCTCTTCAGCTGCCTTTTCCTTCAACGATTTTTCCTCAACAGGGTCCAGGACAAACTTAGGCTCCCCTTATTTTGGATTTTTTTATCTTCTCTCCACTTTTCTACTACTTCATCAGGATAAGCTTTTTTTTCATTGGCTTTGGTGTGTTGACTGAATTTCCATAGTCGCTGGGGTTTTTTCATTCTCTTCTACTTCTTTCACCTTCCTCTTCCTTCCACCCTTTTAAGAGGTTTCAGCCACCTCCTATTTCTTTGAAAGAGTTTCAACTTCCTCTTCAGGAAAATCATACAATTCTTCAGATTCTTTGGAAAAACCAATTTTCATCCTTCTCAAAGTATCATCACTCAACAACATGACTTTTCAATTCCTAGAATTAGAACTACAAGTAATTTTGATCGATTCTAAACACCGAATAATCATCTTTGACAGAATATATGGACACATAATAATTTGAGATTTCAAGTTCCCCTTCTTGATATTATCAATTGTAATCATAATGTACTTAACCAAATTTATCTTCCTTATATTCACCAAGAAATCCAAAATATAGATGTCACTATTCTTTATAGTATCCTTATCACCTTTTCTCGGAATAATGAATCCATGAACCCACAATTCAAGAATCTGAATGTTTGTAGACAGGTGAAGAATCTTCAGAGTATTTACTTCTGAAAGACCAATAAAACCATTTATTTTTCCTTAGTAAAACTTCCTTGAACATCAGGTAGCTTTTTAGTATAGAAATCAGCTTCCCCTTCATAAGGAATACCAGCCAAGCTTGCAGCCTTGGTGAAAGAAAGTTAATATGTCTTTCCATAACACTTGAAAGAAAACTTACTCATGCCTTCTTCCTTAAAGAAATTTACTGACTCATATAACTCTACTAACAACTCCGGATATACCAAATTCTGAACTTTCAGTTTTGAAATACATACACTCTCCCAGCCATTGATTTTGATATTCTTGGAAACGATTGAGTCATATTTGTCATAAAACATTGGATCAACGAACCTTTATCTATATATATTCCATTCATAGATTGGCTTGATAGTCGAAATTTCTTTCTGGGAAGAGACTTCAGAAGACATTCATAAGTAAGGAAGTCCTTAGAAATTTGGAATGGGATTTTGTAGGAAGGGTAGAGCTTCAGCATGCAAGAGCTTTGATATCGATGTGGGACAACCATCGGGGGTCCTTTATATAGGCGTTGAGGTGACAGTTCAACTTCCATGATTGATTTAACGGTTGAAAGCTTCTTGAGAAGATCTAACTGTTGAGATATCCAATGAATAATTTTGATTTAATCCGATATTTTGTGGTTTTTATTTTAAGAAAAAAATTCATATTAAAGGAAAAAAATGAATACGAAAGAAAAAAATAGATGAAAATACCAACAAGTAAAAGATGATTACAAAAATTTTAAGAAAGGAAACATACCTTTCAGATTGTTAGAAAGATTATTCGTAATGAGGAAAATTATTCTTAAAGAACATTAAATTACGAATATTTTTATTACAAAAACATTGACTATGAACAATCTAGTTACGATAATTTTCATTACAATAATTTTAATTACGAAAAATTTAATTATGAAAAAAAAATTAACTACTAAAAATTTCATTATGAAAAATTTTGAACTACAAAAATATTCATTACGAAAATTTAACTACAAAGATTTTAATTAATAAAAATTTTAAACAAAAAAAATAGACGGAGAAAAATTTAGATTATGAAAACATTTAGACTAAAAAAACATTTAGACTACAAAAAAAATAGACTATGAAAAAATTTAGACTACGAAAAAATTTTAGACTACGAAAAAAATTTAGAATACGAAAAATTTGTAGACTATGAAACAAAAATTGACAACGAAAAATTTTTAGACTACGAAAAAAATTTAGACTAAAAAAAAAATTTAGACTACGAAAAACTTTTAAACAACGAAAAAGTTTTAGACTACAAAAAAATTTTAGACAACGAATTTTTTTTAAAATCTAACAAACAAATGTACTACCCCTACGGAAAGGAGTTACTTATTGTAAGGAGATAGTTTTCAACAGGAAGTTGAAATGGAAGATTAGCTTACGGTAATCATTCCTAACTTCTGTTTAATGTATTCAAATCTATCAGATGGTAAAGTTTTTGTGAAAATATGAGCAAGTTGATCTTGTGTTCTGATAAATTGAAGAACGATATCTCCTTTCTATGTGTGGTCTCTAAGAAAGTGATGCCTAATATCTATGTGTTTTGAACAAGAGTGATGTGTAGGGTTTTTACTTAGGGCAATGGAACTAGTATTATCACACAAATTTTGTGTTTTGGTAAAACTCATACCATATTCTGTGAGTGTGTGTTGTATCCACAACACTTGAGCACAACAACTTCCAGCTAGTACATATTTGGCTTCAGTAGTGGAATGTGCTACTGATTGTTGCTTTTTCATGACCAATAAACTAATGAATATCCTAAGAAATGACAAGTTTTGTATGTACTTTTCCTATCCATTCTACATCCACCAAACTCAGCATCTGAAAAGATTTTTAAAACAAAAATATTTCCATAAGTATAAAAGAGACGTGGATCCATGATTTCATTTATGTAGCAAAAAAAATTTCACTATCTTTAAATGAGATTCCTTAGGATTGGATTGATATCTTGCATGTAAGCATACTGAAAACATTAAATCTGGATGACTAGCTATCAAGTAAAGTATATTTCCTATCATACCTCTAAAAGATGTTTGATCTACTGGTTTCCCAACTTCATCATGATCAAGTGAATTTGAGGTACCAATAGGAGTACATATACTCTTAGTGTTGTCATATCCATACTTTTTAAGAATATATTTAATATACTTATGTTGGGATATATATATTCCTTCTGGATTTTGAGAAATTTGAAAACATAGGAAAAATTTTAACTCACCCATCATACTAATTTTGAACTTATATTTCATTAGATCTACAAAGGAATCAGTTAAATATTGTTGAGTTTAACTAAATATAATTTCATCAACATAAATTTGAACATTAAAAAAAATTTCATATATTTATTTATAAAAAGGTTTGGACCAGAATTTCCCTTAACATAATTATTTTGAAGAAACAATATTGTATGTCTATCATACCAAGCATGAGGGGATTCTTTAAGTCCATACAAATCTTTGATAAGTTCGTAAACATGTTCAGGATGTTTTCAATCTTCAAAACCAAGAGGTTGGTCAACAAAAACTTCCTCTTGTACAAAAGCATTAAGGAAAGACATTTAACATCCATTTGAAAAAGTTTGAAATTGAAAAATGCTTCAAATCATGTATAATATGAATAGATTCAAGTCTAGATAATGGAATATCAGTTTGTTCGTAGTCTATTCTTTATTGTTGATTATATCCTTTAGCAACCATTCTAGATTTATTTCTTACTATGATTCCATTTTCATTGCACTTATTTCTAAAGACCCAATTTACTCCAATAAAAGAAGTTTCCTTGGGTCTTTCAACCAAGGTCCATACTTTATTCCTTTCTAATTTATTGAGCTCAGCTTGCATAGATTTTATCCAATAATCATCACCTAAAGCTTCATCAGTGCTTTTTGGTTCTAATTATTATAGGAATGATAGATTTTCTAATTCATTTGTTAAGGAACTTCTAGTCCTTATGGGTTGATTTACATCACCAATTATACTATCACTTGGATGATTCTTAAGAAACAACTGATTTTGGTTTTGTAAAACCTGTTCATCAACATAGGGTAGGAAATATTCTGAGGTAAATGCTTCAGAAACATTTTCTTGAACATTTTCCTTATCAGAAGGATCTTCTCTCAAGGGTTGATAATCATTTTTTGAAAACACATCTGAAGATGTTGGTTGAGGTTTTTTAAAGAAAAAAGGATCACCTTAATCAAATTTAACATGTACTGTTCCTTCAACAGTACAAGTATTTTTATTGAAAACTCTATAAGTCTTAGAAGTTGTGGAGTAGCCTAAGAAAATTCCTTCATCAGATTTTGGTGTGAATTTTTGTAGATTATCTTTAGTATTTAGTATGAATACATTGGAACCAAAAACCTTGATGAAGAAAAGTCTAGGTTTTCTACCATTCCATGACTCATAAAGAGTTCTATTAAGAAAATTTCTAACCAAAACACGATTTATAGTATAGCAAGCAGTACTTAAAGCATCAGCCCAAAAATGTTTGGCTACTGAATATTCACTCAACATGGTTCTTGTTATTTCTTGAAGAATTATATTTCTTATTTCAACAAAACCATTTTGTTGAGGGGTTCTTGGTGCTGAGAAGTTATGAGTAATGCCTTTTCTACTAAAAAAAGTTCCAAAATCAGAAATTTGAAATTCACCTCTATGATCACTATGAATAGTTATCAAAGGAAGGTTTTTCTCATTTTTAACTTGGGTTATAAAAGTTTTGAAATAAGAAAAAGGTTCATATTTATTTTCTAGAAAATAGACCCATGTAAATCTAGTGTAATCATCAAATAAGACAAATACATAATATTTTCCTCCAATACTTCCAGTTTGTGTTGGAATAAAAAGATCCATATGCATCAACTGTAATGCATCAGTGGTTGAGACTTCACCAACTAATTTAAAATTAGATTTATGTTTCCTTACATATTGACAAGGATCACAAAATTTTGAAGAATCAAATCTAAGCTCTGGTAGATCCTTAAATAGTCTTTTCTTAGAGTGTTTTCATAGGTTTCTATGGTTACAGTGTCCTAACCTTCTATGCCACAACCAAGAATGATCTTCCATTGCACTAAGTCAAGATAGATCTTGGCATCTATGGTCTTGTAAGTTTAGTGTGTAAACATTCTCTTGCCTATATTCATAAAGAATAATCTCTTCCTTGGAATTGTGTACTAAGAACTTTTCATTCCTAAAATTCTCAAGGTAAAATTCATCACATAATTAAATTATGCTAATGAGGTTGTGCTTAATACCCCTAACAAATAAAACATTTGAAATCCAAGTTTTTATAAGAAGAACAATATTACCTAAACACATAATTTCTCCCTTAGCATTATCTCTGAAAGTTACTTTTCCTCCTTTCATCTTGATAATCTATTCAAAGATGTTTTTGTTAATATTCATATGCTAGGAACATACACTATCCATGTACCATGTATTGTTGTTGGTACTATCTTTATCTTACTGAAAATAAGAGTGTTAGACTTTCAGAACCAAAATTTTCATGGATCCGAAAACTTCAGAAAGAACAATTTTAAGAATCCACATTTTCTTTGAAAAATAGGATTTATAAAAACCTAAAGACTGAGTTTTTTTAAGGAATAATTCTTTCCCAATTCCCACCACACTGACACTTAGTGAAGAATGAGGCACTCTTTGGAACAAAATAATTGTTACTGAAAATTGGTTTTGAACTTGTATAACCAAAACCAAAATTATTCCTTAAAAGTCGAATTTGGGAATACAACTTATCAAAATTTTCCTTACCTAGGGTAAAGTTTGACAAATGCTTCCTCAAGGAAAATATTTCTGACTTTAGCTTAATAACAAATTTCTTATCCTCAAAAACATTAATTTTAGAAATAGAGTTAGGCTCAATAACATTTTTCTTAGAAATTAATTTTTCTAGATCTTTAGAAAGATTATTTTTCTCAGAATTAACTTTCTAAAGGTATTTTTAACACCCCAATATTTCATATTAAGTAATTTTCTTTAATTCAATAGCTTACGCTACATGCAACACTGATTTCGAGCGCACCATGACTTTCCAAACAAGCCATTCAAAAGAAGTTATGAATAGTATTAACTGAATTTTAAACTTTATATACTCCATATAATTTTATAATTTATACTATGTGTTTCTTAGACATAATATAAGAACAAATTCATTTTTTCAGATAAAAGAAGTATTTTTCAAAAAAATGCAATTTTACCACCATTTAATGGAAACCCCTTTTTAAAACCAATACTTGAAACTTTTATATATTCAATTTCATGAAATTAAATTCTTATTTATAATTTGGACATAAAAATTTATTTTGGATAAATTTTTGGTACTTTTCTAATAACTATTATATTTTGATGAATACTGAAAAATACTAAATTTTAGTTGAAAACAACTTTCTTAAACAAAATAATTTATAGTGTTAAATTATGTATTTGAATGGTTTGATAGTATAATTATATTATATTTTTATCATTTAATACAATTTAGGTGATTATAAGTAATTTCACATTAAAATTTGACAAGAACACATGTCAATCTTTTGATATTTTTTACTTTTTCAAAACCCTCTTTTCAGTTTTGACATCAGAAATTAATTTTAAATTAATTAATTCAACTTCTATGGTTTTAATTTGGTAAAATAGAATTTATTTTTGAAATCTTAATATCAAAATTAGCTTAGGGTAAATTTTTTGTATTTTTCTGAAAACATTCAATTATTGATGAATTGTGAAAAACGCTACGTTATAGTTTAAAACCAAATTTTTATTTAAATAATTATTTATTTTATTTAAATTTATTTTAAGTCAAAAAATATATATATATATAATACCTATATAAGTTCAATATAATTCATTGGAGACATTTTATAATAAAATTATATGTAAAAAGTTATTGAACTTTTTACCGTGTTTTACCCACCTCTTGGGAGCATTTGAAAATTTACATATAACTTAATTTTATCGCTTCTATGAGTTGAATTTAAAAACTCTGAGATACACGGTTGATATTAGTAAGTAAAATTTGGTTCAATAACATGAAAATAATTTTTGGTGAATGGTAACTTTTTACTTTTATTTACCACGGTTAAAAGTAAATAGGGTAATTAAGGGTAAAAATGATATTATTATTATCGTAACACATGTAATAATTCTATTGGATAAGTGTAATTAAACCAAAAACAACCTTAGTAATAAAATATGATCCTTTAGGTCCACTTGGATTAGATTATGACATTTATTATTATTTAATTCAAAGAAGAGTTAAAAGTGTCAAATTCAATGTCTAATAACTAAAACATTTTTAATATAGGGTTACACATAAGATAAATTAGATTATAAATATTCATTAGAAATATAAAACAATTTAATACATAATGGTATTTTATTTATAATTTTTAGACATTAAATAATTAAATCTATTTATGACACAATGATGATGCAGTAATTACCTAATTAATGAAATATTAAAATAGGTGATATTATAAATATCCAAATAAAAGTAATTTGATACTTTTTATGAATTACACTAATTTTCTAGGATAATATGAAATTTTAGGGTTGGTAAGATTAATTTTATTCTAATTAATAATTCTCTTATGAATTTATCAAAAATATAATAACAAATAGTGTCAAAAATGGCATAAAAGAGTTTTTTAAAAAACATAATATATTATAAATTGATATTCTAATCCTAAAAATCTAAGGTTTGGAAAAAATACTTATATAATTATATTTTTATCATTAATTAACCACTTGGGGTTCTCTTTGAAGTTTATATTCTGTTTATAAACCATATAATATAAAAATACAAAGAGACATGGAAAATGTCAAACTTTTTAACTAAGAGTTAAATCTAAAAGATAAAGTTAATATAGTGACCAAGACCTCTCCAAAATCTATTGGTTGAGTTTTTTTCGACCCATAACCACCTTATCCTTTAAATAAATGATTTTTGAGCCATTAGAAAACGAAAATGATTTTATTATAAAATATTATTTCTAGCTTTTCTTAAGGTGCCCTTCACCCCTCTTATAAAAGAGAACTCCCCCTTATTTATAATTAACAACTTAAAATCCATTAGGCACAGAAAAACCCTTCCAAAATATCCTTCCAACATTCCTCCCTTAATCCTAGAGGCCTTACTTTAGTCAGAAAGCAAACCTAACTAGCCCTTCGGATCAAATCAAAAGGAAGAACCCAAAGAAGAGGTAAACATTTCATCACCTCTTTCAAGTTCCTTTCTTCTTCCACTTCCTCTTTATTTGTTGTTCCCATTATAAAATAAAAAATCCAGTATATTATATATACTTCTATGTTATTATAAATATGTTACTACCATATTCATTGTTCTATCTATCCTTTGGATGACATGTCACCATACGTTCATACGTACGGCTTACCGTCTCCACGTCGTGGTGTAGTTTTTATTCATTACATTATTATTTGTATGGGTATAATAATGATTTATAATTTGTTTAAATAATAAATATAGCATGAAAATGATTCGGTATATATTATATAACATCCAATTATATATGATTTTAATATCAAAAGAATGATATTGTCGCTCGTGCGTACGTACGGATTACCGTCTCCATGAAGGCGATGAGATTCATTTTCCATTGTATCCATTCAAGAATTATTTTTATTTGATGATTAAAAATAATATTTAAAGACTTAATTTAATTATAAATATTAATAAGATATATCCCATCCATAACAAACATGGCTTACGTAACCAAGCATATAAAGGAGAACTAATCAGTTAACACCTAAAACGACGATAATACTAAAATATCAAAATTAGAATATCATATATGATATCATATTAATTTATATGGTTATTGTATAATTTAATAAAAATTATTTTTACATTATAAAATAGATTAACATACCCCCGACCAAGGAAAAGTACAAGTTAATGGGTTTCTTATCTCACATTTAATTCCATGAGATTTCCATTATTCGCCACTTATTTATTGCATGTGGTGTATTGTGTACTTCCATTTGATATATATTATAATTATTATCTTTATATACATGTTATTATATGATTCATTTGGTGGTTATTAACTTTTCTTCATACGACTCGATTGATTATAATGAATTAATGGTTTTTTATCTCACTTTTTATTCCTGTGAGATTCATTCTATATTGGTCACTATTTCCTTTTGTGTGGCATATGTACTTTCCATGATTGTATTACTGGTGTAATATACTTTAATTTATGATTATTTACAACTTCATTGTATGATCCATCTTTCATGGGTTTTATGTTTTATAAGTTACCAGATCGGTAAGGGAATATCAAATTTCAATTTCCACTCAGTGGGCTTTACGCATACTTCATTGATTATTTTACTTCAAGATTATGTGTGGAATCACTATTTATTATATATGTAGTAATTTATTCTCCCATTTTTTTGGATATAATTTTGATACACATAATCACTCCATTTATAATTTCTCAAGTCATTGATATAAACTTGATCTTAACTCAATTTCCATTCATCGGGTTAAACATCGAAATCATTGGTGTTGTTTTTACAAGAATATGTGTGAATGTCCTCTGATTTATTTACACCTAATATCCAGTAATATTGAGTGTATTTATATTTGTCACACATAATTATGTCATTGATTTCTCCTTTACCTAAGGATACTGTCATTATAAGGGATTTCATCTCCATTTACATTCCTTTGAGACTTGTTTGTTGTTATGCACCAATTCACATTTATATGGTGTATAAACTATCCTTTGACATAGTATATAATTAAATACCTTATTCTCATGGTATTATATAGTTTTGATTACCTCAATTTTTTTTATTCAAGCATCTCTCATTTGGATAGTAACGCTAACTAAAATACCATTTGAAATGTTTAAAAAAATTATACTTCTAAATCTTTATCATTAATATCCATGTTTTAAAAATGGTTTTAAGGTTTTATTTATATGGACGTTAATTTTTTAAAATTAAAATTCCTTTTAAAAATTTAAAAGTGGTATGGGATACCTTGATTCAAAAATCTATTTTTAAAATGGCTTCTTGACAAATAGTGTGACTTTTAAATGTTTTCAAGAAAAAGAATGATATTTCTCTCAAATAGTTTTCATAATTATTTTATTCTATGTAAATATCCTTCATTATTCTCAATTGAGGTTAATCTGTTATATTAAAATCTTCTATATTGTATTGAATGAGTTATGTTTGACTGTGGATGTGCTATTTTTATACTATTCATGGTTTGTGGATAAAGTAATGACATTTCGTATGCTGGTTTAAATACGAATGTTTATTTTATGTTTCAAACTTTTCATATGAGGAATGCATTGAACTTATTAAGTTAAGGGTGGAGCCCGCTATAGCTCTTTGATGCATCGGTAGGTCTCATGAGAAAAACTAGTGTCTTGGAAGAAGGCCTTGACAAAATCTTATTTGTAGTCTTGGCACAAGGCCTTGACTATGTGGTTATGAAGTCTGGCATTATGCATTCTATCATTATAAAAGTGGATATTGATATTGCATGTGATTATTTGACTATTAGAATATCCATGTGAATATGTAAATGGCAGTATTTGATTTTATATTTTACATATAATGTTTAAGTTCAAGTTTAAAAGTATTTTGTTTTAGTCTTATACATTGCCTTAAATGTTTATGCTTATTTATGAAAGTTTTATCTTTATTGTTATCCTAAATGAAAATCTGAACTCACCCCTTTCTATGTTTTATTTTTTCCAGGATGCAAAGAAGTATATTATGACTGACCTGTAGGGGTAGTCTATGGGATCTTAGTGTTGTCTATGGAAATAATGTTGTTGTAGTTTTCCATATTAAGATGTAATGTAAACCATATGATTGTATCTAGTACTTTCAAGTGTAATGCCCCGACCCTAGTTACCCAGATTCGGTGCATTATTACATAACATTGGCATGATCACAAGGAAATAATGTCTCGAAAGACCGATCAGTTTAGTATTATTTGAAATAAGATTCATACGTAAGTTCAAATTTACATCTTGAAGAGAAATACAACACAAATATATTTCATTACAAAAATCCAAGCCTCATGTATTATGCTTGCAGGTCACTCATAACTAACTTCCTCATATCCTGGTAAAATGAAACATAAGAAAGGGCTGAGCTCAAATGCTCAGTAGGGGTAAGTAATACAGCGGAAAATGACATAAATATTAAGCATGGTAAATAATGGAAACCACAAGCCTTTACCAATAATAAACATGAATACTTTTTTGGAAAGAATATGAGATGAGTAAATAATTCCATAATAAAACATAATAATGGGTATTCTACTAGTATAATGACCACATGAACCATCAATATTATTTCCATAATGAGTGAATGTATAATGTCGGACATTTTGAAACATTTTGTCAAGGACTCGGCCAAAATGTCTAAAAATGATTAAGGCCTCGGCCACAACCATAAATCTAATTGGTAAATGTCCTCGGTCAATTCCATGTCTAGTTGTCTCATGAGACCTACCGATGCATCTAGTGGCTATAGTGAGCTCCACCTGTCACTTACTAAGTCCAATACATTCCACATATGAAAAAGTTCAAACATATCATAAACATTTGTATTAAAACTAGCATACGAAATGTCAATACTTTAACCATAAACAATGAATGGTATAAAAATAGAACATGCACAGTCAAACATATCACAAAACATTAAATACAATATAAAAAGTTTTGTATCATCATAAATCAATTTCAAATAAACTTAAAATCCATCAAAGGATGTTGACATAGATGAAATCAAAACACTTTTTAGAGAAATATCACTTTCTATTTCGAAATCATTTAAGAGTCACATAATTAAAAATAAAAAATTTATTTTGAAAATATTATTATAATCTTGTAAGGGAAGCTTTGACAATTTTATAATGGCGGAAAATAACCGCACCCGCAATATAAGTTAAAAAAAGACATTCTTACCCTAAATATGTCGAAAAGGTTGAAAAGTACCTTGATTGGAAAACGACGGAATGATTCCTTTCAAAAAACATAAGGGTGTAAATGAAATTAACACATTGTCTCGTAAATAGAAAAAATGTTTTGAAATACATTTTTAAGAAACATGGATGTGGATGATAAAGAGGTCCCAGTAGATAATTACGTATAAACAACCTCGGATAATGAAGATATTGGAAAATAAACCCTTACCATATACTTTTCCTTGGTTGAGGGTAGGTTAAACACATGTATAATGGTGAAATAATTGTTATTAAATTATAAAAGTATCATATACATTAATATGATATCATATATTATCTTTTAACATTGCTTTGTTAATAATATCTTAGTATTATTGTCGTTTTGGGTGTTAACTTACTCGTTTTATATGTTTTGTTACATAAGCCATGTTTTTTATGGATAAGTTGTATATTATTCATATATATAATGATATAAAGTCCTTAAAAATTATTTTTAATCATCAAATGAGAATTATACTTTAATGGATATGATGGGGAATGAATCTCATCACATTCGTGGAGACGGTAGTTCGTACGTACGCACAAATGACTATATCATTATTTTGATATTAAAATAATATATAATTGGATGGTATATCTTATATATAGAATAATTATAATGTTATATTTATTATTTTATTCAATTACAAATTAATATCATACCCATCCAAATAATAATGTTTTGAATAACAATTTCACCACGACGTTGAGACGGTAAGTCGTACGTACGCACGTATGGTGACATGTCATTCAAAGGATAGATAGAATACTGAATATGGTTGTAACATATTTATAATAAAATCACAGTATATAGAAGATACATGAGTTATTATTTTAAAATGGAAATAACAAAGAAAGAAGATGTTGAAGAAGAAAGGAACTTGAAAGAGGTTGGTGAAAACATTACCTCTTATTCGGGTTCTTCCTTTTTATTTGATCAAAAGGGCTCCTTAGGTTGCCTTTCTGACTAATGGAATTCTTCTAGAATGAATTGAGGGAAGTTAATAGGATAATTGGGAAGGGTTTGGCTGAACCAAAATGCTTTTAAGGTATGAATAATTGGTTAGAAGTGGTGTCCTTTTATATTGGGGAGGATGGGCCCTTTAGGAAAAATTAAATTATTAATTTCTAATAAATGTATATTCGGTTTCTAATGGATAAAAAGTGTATTATTCAAAGTATAATGTGGGTTTTTTTCGAAATACTTTCATCCAATAGATTTTAGATAGGTTTGGGTCACTATATTGACCTTATCATTTATATTTAACCCTTAGTTAAATAGTTTGACATTTACCATGTCACATTGTATTTTTATATTATATGGTTAATAAACATACTATATACTTACAAGAGACCCCCAAGTGGTCCATTAATGATACACCTATCATGATATAAGTCCTTTGGCCAAACCTTATATTTTTAGGAATATAATATCAATTAATAGTATAATATTTGTTTTAAAAACTCATTTATGTCAATTTTGAAACTATTTAATAATTGATTTTTCTTAAAGTCTAAAAATATTTATTAATTCTAAAAAAATTCATTTAATAAATCCTAACATGTCATATTAACCAATAAAATTAGTTGATGTCATCAAAACTTTCAAATTATATTTATTTTAACATTTATAATACGAATTACATGATTCTTTCATTAATAAGGAAAATACTCCATCATTATTGTATCATAAATATATTTAATTATTAAATGTCTAAAAGTTAAAAACAAAATATCATTATGTAGGAAATATTTTTACCTTTCTAATTAATATTTATAGTCAAAAATATAACATATATTACCCTATGTAAAATTTTGTTTTCTAAAAGATAAATGCATATGTCATTTTTGTATTATTTTAACTTAATTAATATAAAGTGTCATTGTCACTTACAAGTGGATCCATGGGGTCCCAAAATCAACCCAAAGATGCCCATGGTCGGACATGTTTCTACCAATAGGGTTAGGACATGTTTTAGGGTAATTTATTATTATTATAATATTATTTTTTACCCTTATTTACCGGATTTACCCTTTAACCATGGTAAATAAAATATTTACCGAAGTAATTATTCAAAATGTCTAAAAATAAAAGATACCTATTTAAAAAATTTGTACCTCCTGATTCTAAATATGGAATCCATTATTAAAAATTCAAAACATAGAAGTGGCCGAAATTAATTTAAAATTAATTCCCATTTTTAAAACAGAAAGCGTGTTTTTAAGAGATAATAACTATCAAAAGATTGGCACTTGCTTATGTCCAGTTTAAATGTGAAATTATGTCCAATGACCAAAATTGTATTAAGTGGTAAAAATATATTCTATATATAATTTAAAATCACTCAAATTCATAATTTATCACTATTAATTATTTCGATTAAAAATGTTGTTTTTAATTAAAATTTAGTAATTTTCACTATTCATCAAAATATGAAAGTTATCCGAAAAGTTCCAAAAGTTCTCCCTAAGATAATTTTAATATTCCGAATCCAAAAATAAAGTCCATTTTGAAAGATAAAATGTATAAAATTTACAGAGGTGGGTATTACTATTCATAACAGCTAGTTTGATTGGTTGTGGTGTGTGTTAGAAATCGAACATGCGTACAACACAGACTACTGTATTATTCAAAGAGAAGTGTACCGTGGAAGCTTGGGGTGTTACATTCTCCCCTCTTTAAAATAATTTCATCCTCAAAATTTCTAGAATACTACCGTATGAAAAGACTCGTGTGATTCTTCATCATAAG
Source organism: Viscum album (assembly GCA_963277665.1). NCBI lineage: Eukaryota > Viridiplantae > Streptophyta > Magnoliopsida > Santalales > Viscaceae > Viscum > Viscum album. The sequence continues at coordinate 1,239,897,497 of OY728143.1, forward strand.
TTCCTCGGGTTCCCACGTTGCCTCTTCTATTTTATGGTTTCTCCATAGAACTTTTACGAGACGAGTCGTCCGGTTTCTCAGCACTTGTTCTCTTATATCAAGAATACTGATGGGCTCTTCACAATAATATATATTGGGCTCTAGTTCTAATTCCTCATAAGTGAGTACATGCGTTGGGTCAGGCTTGTATTTTCTCAATAGTGATACGTGGAACACATCGTGATCTTTGGAGAGACATGGCGGTATTGTCAAACGGTAAGCTACAGCCCCAATTCATTTTAGAATTTAGAAAGGTCCGATGTACCTAGGATTCAATTTACCCTTTATACTGAAACTTATAACTACCTTACATGGAGATGCCTTCAAGAAAACATGATCTCCTACCTGAAATTCCAAATAATTCCTTAGGTTATCGGCATAGCTCTTCTAACTACTTTGAGCTTCTTTGATGTGGTTTTGGATTACCTTTACCATTTCCATCATTTCCTCCACCAGTTCTGGGCCTACAAGTTTTCTTTCACCAATGTCATCCCAACAGTATGGTGTGCGACATCTCTTTCCATATAACGCTTCATATGGTGCCATCAGAATATTTGAATGGAAGCTATTGTTATAGAAAAATTCTACCATAGGTAAATATTGATCCCACATACCCTGAAAGTCATGTGAGAAAGATCGCAACATGTCTTCTAAGGTTTGAATAGTCCATTCTGATTGTCCCTCTATTTGAGGGTGGTAGGAAGTGCTCAAACGAAGTTCAGTATCCAAGGCTTTATGAAAAATCATCCAGAATCTTGAAATAAAATGGGGATCACGATTAGAAACAATCGATAGGGGTAATCCATGAAGTCTCACAAATTCATTAATATATTGTCTTGCTAGACGTTCAAGTGGTAAATCTTCTCTTATAGAAAGAAAATGTGCTGACTTGGTAAGATGATTAACAATGACCCATATTGCATCCTTTATTCTAGGAGCCTTTGGTAGTCCCATGAAAAAGTCCATCGTGATATTATCCCATTTCCACTCAGGTATGGGAAGATGATGCATGACTCCTCCAGGTTGTTGCCTTCTATATTTCACTTGTTGACAAACCATAAATCTTGACACAATATCAGCAAACTCCCTCTTCATGTTGTCCCACCAAAAACGTTCCTTCAAATCTCTATACATCTTAGTGCTACCAGGGTGTATAGAGAAATTGGAACTATGAGCATCATCCAACAATTCCATTTTTATATCAGGTATATCGGGAACACAAAGTCTCTTCCCAAATTTTAAAATTCCATCTTCATACACAAAGTCACTCAATATCCCATCATTCACGGCTTTAATCTTTTTTTTGAAACTATATATCACCGGTCTGAGAACTCTTTATCCTTTCTAGTAAAGATGGTTTGGAAACCATTTTAAAAAGTATTGTTGTTTCCCTTCCATGATGATTCCCATATACTTCTTTACTAGATCTATGTATATAGGATCCCTTTCAACTCTCATCTGGCTCAAAACTCCATGATCCTTTCTACTCAAAGCATCTTCCACCTTATTTTCCTTCCCCAGGTTGTATTGTATCGTGCAATCATAATCCTTGAGTAGTTAAAGCCATCCCCTTTGCCTCATGTTGAGTTCTTTCTGTGAAGAAAATATACTTTAAACTCTTGTGAGAAGTATAAATATCACATTTCTCACCATAGAGATAGTGTCTCCAAATCTTTAAAGTAAATATTACAGCTGCTAACTCAAGATCATTAGTAGAATAGTTTTGCTCATGAATTTTTAGTTTTCATGATGCATAGGCAATAACCCTATCATTCTGCATAAGGAAACAACCAATCCTTTCTTCGATGCATCACTATATATAACGAACCCATCATTCCCCGATGGTAGAGTCAATATCGGAGCATTGAATAATCTTCAATTCAGTTATTCAAAACATTCTTCACAATATTTTTTCCAAAAAAATTTAACCCCTTTTATTGTGAGCTTTGTTATTGGGTTATCCAATCTGGCAAAATTCTGGACAAAACGCCGATAATAACCTGCTAAACCAATAAAACTGCACACCTTGGTTATACTCGTTGGTGCTGGCCATTATTGGATTGCCTTGGTCTTAGAAGGATCAACAGAAATTCCATCCTTAGAGACAATATGGCCAAGAAAAGAAATCTCCTGAAGCCAGAATTCACACTTTCTAAACTTCTCATATAATTCATGTCTTCTAAGAATATTTAGGATAATGCACAACTGACTTTCATGATATTCGTAGATTTTGGAGTATACCAAGATATCATCAATAAATACCACTAAAAATCATAGATATATTTCTTGAAAACTCTATTCATTAGATCCATGAAGGCAGAGGGTGCATTAGTCAATCCAAAAGGCATTACTATAAACTCATAATGCCCGTACCTAGTTCAAAATGTTGTCTTCGGAATGTCTTCGGATCCTTCTTTACACACAACTGATGATATTCAGATCGAAGGTCAATCTTTGAAAAATACTGAGCTCCATGTGGTTGGTCAAATAAATCATCAATGCGAGGTAAGGGATACTTTTTCTTTATTGTTATAGCATTGATCTCCCTGTAGTCAATGAACAATCTCATAGATCCATCTTTCTTTTTAAAAAAAAGAACATGGGATCCCCATAGAGAAACACTTGGGATAATAAATCCCTTATTACTCAATTCCTCTATTTGTTTCTTTAGTTCCACTAATTCCACAGTGTCCATTTTATAAGGGGTCTTCGATATGGGCCTTAAACTAGGAATTAAATCCATGGAAAACTCAATTTCTCATTCTGGAGGATGTCCAGGTAAATCATCCAGAAACACATCTACATATTCTTTCACAATAGGTACATCCTCTATTTGAACATTCCTTTCCTCACCCACAGTTATTTCATTGTCTTCCTCCCAAATAATTGAATTTAGTTGAGTTACTGGAGGTGGATCTATATAAGAATTAGGTGGTGATGATTCTACTCTAAAGATAAGGTGTTCCTTATCATCATCATCAAAAATCGTAACCTCCTTATTCTTATAATAAATCATTTCATCATGGTCCAAAAGCCAATCCATACCGAGGATTATATCAAATTCAATCATAGGTATGACGATGAGATCAGTAGATAAAGAACATTTATATTCTCTAATGGGAACAGATTCACAAAACTTTGTTGCAATGATACTTCCCTTAGGAGTTTTGACTGACAACTCCCTTGTTAAATAAAATTTGAAATATCTAATTTTCTTAGAAAATTGGGAAGATATGAAACAATGCGATGATCCAGAATCAAATAAATCATTTTCTAAACTTGAGGAAACCATTAAATTACCTTCCACAACATCTTTCAGTGCTTCTACCACATCAGTTGTGATAGCATAAGCTTGGCCTTGATCCCTTTTCCTTTTCTGAGGTAAGTTCCCCTAACACATAGGAAATTCATTTGCATAATGTCCCATATCCATACATTTTTATCATTGAACATTAGTAGTGTCTTTATTTCCCTTACAATCACCAGCAAGATGGCCTTTCTGTCCACATTTGTAGCATAATCCTTTTCTTTTTAGACAGGCACCTAGGTGCTTCCTTCCACAATTATCACAAGGTGTAAATTAAATTCATCCCTTCTTCCATGTTTCCTTATTTCTTTTCCCAGATTGTTCAGCATATCTCTTCTTATCTTTCTTTGATTTAAAGTCATAACACTTATAGAATTCCTTTTTTGTCTTGATAGCACACGAGACAATATCTTCGTATGATGAGAAGGATTGTGATACTAATGCTCGACGGAGAAATGGTTTTAACCCATCAAAGAAACGATCAATATTACTTCTTGGGTTATGTATATAATATGCTACATGCCTCACTATCCTTGTAAAGTTAGCCTCATACTTTGCAACATTATCATCCTCCTTTTGCCTCAGACTGAGAAATTGTCTTTCCATATCTGCTCGATGGTCACGACGAATGTATTTTTCTAAGAAAATCTCTTTGAACTCCCTCAATTCCATATTTGATACTTCATCATCCTCCTTTGTGTTTTGAATCAATGACCACCATTGATCAGCATCTCCAGTAAGGCGGTAAACTACCATGACAACTTTTTCCCTTTCGTTACTCCCCAAATTGTGGAATATTTTCTCTAAGGAATTTATCCATTGCTCAGCCACTGATGGATTTGTACTCCCATTGAATGTTGGTGGTTGTTTTCTCATGAAGCGATCTAACATTGATCCTCCACGCTGTGGATCAGGGTGCTCCATACGGGTAAGGTTATTATTCATAACCTGAGTGAGTTGTCCTAGTATGGTGATAAGCTGATCAGCACCAGCTGTATCACCAGCTCCACTATAATTATCTTGAGCATGGGGGAGATCCCTACATGGATTGTGTGCATTGATACAGTTTCCATTCCAACTACTAGGTTCCATTTCGAAACAATGGAATAAACTTGATCAGTTTATGAATCGAAATACATATTTCCAAACTTGTAAAACACTAAACAAAAAATGAACATTTTATAGATATAATCCATAATCATAAAAATGTTTTATTTGAGGAATTATATACTCATAAACCCTTCATAATGGTTTTTAAAGAAAATGAGAATTATCCTAATCATATCCCCCATGAGTGTCGTAACCAAGAGTGCAGCAAGGCCCATTGTCATGTACCAGTTCCCGTTCGAGTCTAGCTCAAAGCGGTGTTTTCGGGTTTTACCCCTAGGTACATTTGTGCCAGAGCCGCCTCTACCTGCTCGTATCTAGACAGTGATGTATTTCTTGAAAAACTCACAAAATCTCTATAATACAAAGATTCTAGGAAGTTCTTCTATTCTAATCCTCAAATTCTATCTTAGGTCTATGTGCTCTAATCAGAGTTTATCAAAATCTAGTTTCCAAGGTTTGTACTAAACCTCCCTCTGATACCAACTGTAACGCCCCGACCCTAGATACCTAGAGTCGGTGAATTATTACATAACTTTGGCATGATCATAAGGAAATCACATCTTGAAAGACCGATCAGTTTAGTATTATTGGAAATAAGATTCATACATAAGTTTAAATTACAGCTTGAAGAGAAATACAACACAAATATATTTCATTAGAAACATCCAATCCTCCTAGATTATGCTTGCAGGTCACTCATAACTAACTTCTTCATATCTTGGAAAAATTAAACATAAGAAAGGGGTGAGCTCAAATGCCCAGTAAGGGTAAGTAATACAACGGAAAATGACATAAATATTAAGCATGGTAAATAATTGAAACCACAAAACTTTACAAAGAATAAACATGAATACTTTTATGGAAAGAATATGATATGAGTAAATAATTCCATAATAAAACATAATCATGGGTATTCTACTAGTCGAATGACAACATGAACCATCAATATTATTTCCAAAATGAGGTAATGTATAATGTCAGACATTCTGAAACATTTTTTCAAGGCCTCGTCCAAGACGTCTAAAAATGATTAAGGTCTCGGCCAAAACCATTAACCAAATTGGGAAAGGGACTTAGCCAATTCCACATCTAGTTGTCTCATGAGACCTACTAATGCATCGAGGAGCTATAGCGGGCTCCACCCGTCACTTACTAAGTCTAATACATTCCTCATATGAAAAGGTTTAAACATATCATAAACATTCGTATTAAAACTAGCATACAAAATGTCAATACATTAACCATAAACAATGAATGGTATAAAAATAGCACATCCATAGTCAAACATATCAAAAAACCTTCAATACAATATAAAATTCTTGTATCATAATAAATCAATTTCAAATAAACTTAAAATCCATCAAATGATGTTGACATAGATGAAATCAAAACCCTTTTTAGAGAAATATCTCTTTCTATTTCAAAATCATTTAAGAGTCACATAATTATAAAGAAAACATTTCTTTTGAAAATATTTGTATAAGAATTTAAGGTAAGCTTCGACGATTTTATAACGGCGGAAAATAACTGCACTCGCCGTATAAGTTAAAAAAATACATTCTTACCTTAAATATGTCTAAAAGGTTAAAAAGTACCTTGTTTGGAAAACGATGGAAAGATTCCTTTCAAAACACATAAGGGTATAAATGAATTTAACTCATTTTCTATTAAATAGTAAAAAAATTGAAATAAATTTTTAAGAAACATGGATGTGGATGATAAATAGGTCCTAGTAGATAATTACGTATAAACAACCTCAGATAATGAAGAGATTGTGAAATGAACCCTTACCTTGTACTTTTTCTTGGTTGAGGGTAGGTTAACCTCCTGTATAATGGTGAAATAATTGTTATTAAATTATACAAGAATAATATAAATTAATATGTATCATATATGATCTTTTAACATTTCTTTGTTAATAATAACTTAGTATTATCATCGTTTCAGGTGTTAACTTACTCGTTTTATATGTTTTGTTACATAAGCCATGTTTGTTATGTATAGGTTGTATCTTATTCATATCTAGAATTATATCAAGTCCTTAAACATTATTTTTAATCATCAAATGAGAATTAGACTTGAATGGATATGATGGGGAATGAATCTCATCGCGTTCGTGAAGACAGTAGTCTGTACGTACGCACAAGCAACAATATCATTATTTTGATATTAAAATAATATATAATTGGATGGTATATCATATATAAAGAATAATTATAATATTATATTTATTATTTACTTTAATTACACATCAATATCATACCCATCCAAATAATAATGTTTTGAATTACAATTACACCACGACGTGGAGACGGTAAGCTGTTCGTATGCACGTATGGTGACATGTCATTCAAAGGATGGATAGAATACTGACTATGGATGTAGCATATTTATAATAACATCACAGTATATATAAGATACTGGATTTATTATTTTAGAATGTAAATAACAAATAAATAAGAAGTTGAAGAAGAAAGGAACTTGAAAGAGGGTGGTGAAAACATTACCTCTTCTTTGGGTTCTTCCTTTTGATTTGATCAAAAGGGATCCTTAGATTGGCTTTCTGACTAAAGTAAGGCCTCTAGGTTTAAGTGAGGGAATTTTAGAGGAAAATTGGGCCGGGTTTGGCCGAACCAAAAGGCTTTGAATGTATAAATAATTGGTTATAAGTGGTGTCCCTTTATAAGGGGGAGGAGGGGCTCTTTAGGAAAAACATGAAGTATTAATTTATAATAAATTTATATTCAGTTTCTAATGGTTACAAAGTAAATTATTCATAGTCTAAGGTGGGTTTTGGTCTAAATACTTTCATCCAATATATTTTAGACAGGTTTGGGTCACCATATTGACTGTATCATTTATATTTAACTCTTAGTTAAATAGTTTGACATTTACCATGTCACTTTGTATTTTTTATATTATATGTTTAATATACTTACTATATTCTTCCAAAAGACCCCCAAGTGGTCCATTAATGATACACCTATCATGATATAAGTCCTGTATCTAAACCATATATTTCTAGGAATAGAATATCAATTAATAGTATAATATTTTTTTTAAAATCATTTATGTCAATTTTGACACTATTTAATAATTGATTTTTGTTAAAGTCTTAACATCTTTATTAATTCTAAAAAAATTCATTTAAGCAATAATAACATGTCATATTAACCAATATAATTCATGTATGTCATCAAAACTTTCAAATTATATTTATTTTAACATTTATAATACCAATTATTTGATTCTTTCATTAATAAGAAAAATACTGCATCATTATTTTTTCATAGATATATTTAATTATAAAATGTCTAAAAATTATAAATAAAATAAAATTATGTAGGAAATATTTTTAGGTTTCTAATTAATATTTATAGTCGAAAATATAACATATATAACCCTATATAAAAATTGTTTTCCTAAAAGATATATACTTATGTCATTTCTGTATTTACTTTAAACTTAATTAATATAAAGTGTCATTATCACTTACATGTGGATCCATGGGGTCCCAAAATCGACCCAAAGATACCCATAGTCGGACATATATCAAAATATTGGTTTAGGGCATGTTTTTGGGTAATTTATTATTATTATAATATTATTTTTTACCCTTATTTACCGGATTTATCCTTTAACCATGGTAAATAAAATATTTACCGAAGTAATTATTCAAAATGTATAAAATTAAAAGTTAACTTTTTACACAATTTGGACCTCCTAATTCTAAATATGCAATAAATTTCTCAAAATTCAAAACAAATAAGTGGAACATTTTAATTTAAAATTAATTCCCGTTGTTAAAACAAAAAGCGTGTTTTTAAGAGATAATAACTATCAAAAGACCGGCACTTGCTTATGTCCAGTTTAAATGTGGAATTATGTCCAATGATCAAAATTTTATTAAGTAGTAAAAATATATTCTAAATATGATTTAAAATCACTCAAATTCATAATTTATCACTATTAATTATTTCGATTAAAAAAGTTTTTTTAATTAAAATTTAGTAATTTTCACTATTCATCAAAATATGAAAGTTATCCGAAAAATACCAAAAATTCACCCTGAGCTAATTTGGATATTAAGAATCCAAAAATGAAGCCCATTTTGAAAGATAAAATATATAAAATTTCAAAAAAGTGGGTATTACTTTTCATAACGGCTAGTTTGATTGGTTGTGGTGTGTGTTAGAACTCGAAGTGCATATAACACACGCTACTGTATTATTCAAAGAGAAGCGTACCATGGAAGTTTGGGGTGTTACACTAAGGATACTAAACTAATCGGCCTTTTGAGACTTTATCTTTTGTTATCATGCCAATGATATGTAATAATGCACCAAATCTGGGCTTCTGGGGTTGGGGCGTTACAGTTGGTATCAGAGGAAGTTTAGTAAAAACCTTGGAAACTAGATTGAGATAAAATATGATTAGAGAACATTACCCTAAGATAGACTTTGAGGATTAGTATAGAAGAAATTCCTATAATTTAGGAAATGTAAAGATTTTGTGAGTTTCCCAAGCAATATATCCCTGTCTGGATACAAGTAGGTAGAGCCAGCTCTGGCATAGATGTATCTAGGGGAAAACCCGAAAACACCACTATGAGCTAGACTCGAACGGAAACCGGTGCATGACAATGGGCCTTGCTGCACTATTGGTTACGACACTCCTGAGGGATATTCTTAGGATAATTCACATTTTCATTACAAACTGATTTGAAGGATTTTAATATAAGATGAGAATAAATAACCGTCATTAATCCTAAGGTGTTTAGGATTGAAAATAAAGTGTTATGATATTATCTAAATGATTTTATGACTTACACTATGCTTTCTTGTGTTAGTCTATGGCAGGATTCCAAGGAATTCATAGTAACAATAAACATGATGTACAAGGTGGGAATGGCGGAGGAAACGGGCAACAGAATTGAATGTTGATAGCTGTAAAAGATATCGTGTTCATGCCGAATCGGTTTTCCAAAAATATGATCAACAACATATATATTAACCAACTCGCGGACTTAACAAAGAAGAGTAAGGTGGTTAGTGATAAGATCTCCAGCAGTGGAGACCATGGAGAAAAGAAATCTCAATTTCCATCACGCAGGAAATGTGGAAGGAGACACCTAGGGAAGTGTCTTAATGGAACAAAGAAATGCTTTATGTGTGGGAAATAAGGACATAAAGTAAAGAATTGCCGAGGAAAAATGAAGAGTACTATGGAAGAAAATAAAAATGATCTCAAGAATCCATTTATAGAAATTTTCCATAAATGTAGGGGACCTGGGAATTACCTGAGTGAGCGACCTACTCTATAGGATAACCCCTTGGTAAAGGAATAACCTATGTGGAAATAAATGGATGGTCAAATGTTTAAAAGTGTTAGTGCTCTTTGTTGATGGGATTACTTTGGAAGAATTTTATCTTATGTGTAACCCTGTAGTTTATTATGTGAAAATACTATTTTAGGAAGAATTGTGTTTTCTATTATTGATATAGTTATAAATAACTATTTAGGTTTATATGATCCTTGAATTTGAGGCAATTACATTTTATTAAATTTTGGGATGAAAATGTGATGTATTTTGAGGAATTTATCTCATTTTGGGAACATTATAAAATATAGTTTTTTTTAAAAAGGACAACATGCATACCGTGTGACAACCCATCATGTCGGACATAGCTACAGGAATCGAACCCACAACCATAGTGTGGTTGGGATTTATCGCCTACCACTGGACTATGTGATGTCCCTGATTAGTGTGACTAATTTTTTTAGTTAAATGATTTTACTGTTCAATAATAAGTTGATTTGTGATCTTATGTCTTATCAAATGGATATCCTTTGTATAGGAAAAGGATTTGGGGATTATGTGATAAACGTTATTTTGGAAGACATTCGCTCTGTTGAGAATACTATATGCCTAAGGAAAATCGAATACTATGGGATTTCATTTGAGGATTAATTGTGTATTTTTATCTATGTTTTTATTGTGGATTTATTATGATTTGGGTTATTTATAGAAATGATTAATATATCATAAAGAATATGTGATTAGGTTAATTACTTTTAAGTATGTGACTTTAAGAGTAGTCGATGTTATTTGGAAATACAATTTAACATGGAAGACTGTGTAATCAAATTCTTCAATGTTTTGGGTTTCAATATTAGTTTGGATTATATTGATGGATTTTAAGGACAATTGTTTATTAAATGGTATTTATTGAACGTTGGGTATTGTTGGTTTAATTTTAGACATTAAAATAAGTATTAATTTCTCTAAATGATTATCCTTTTTGGGGATCATCTGATCTTGTACTAACCATTTTAGTTTTGGTTAATCTCTAAAGACAAGGTAAATATATATAGTTTATCCTTTGTGGATTATGTGATTCTCTAAAAGTTGATTCTAGCACTTTAGGTGTGACCAAGTCATCATGAATACTCATCATTTGAAAAAAAAAGATGAGTTAGTGGTAGAAATTTATTAAAGGATGAATCTCTCCTAAAAAAGTAAGTATATCTCTTTATGTTCTTAGTCAATCTCATAAATAAATTCCTCAACTTTATGAAATGGAACTTAAAACAAAAAATGTTATACATTTACTTTTTCTACTAGGAAACTGATGAACGTTTATCTCATCACAAGTTTGTGGTTTTTTTGTTGCTAAATTTCTCTTAATCATGTTTTCTATCACTCTCTACTAGAACTTGACACTTATTTTATCTTCCATATCCATGTTTTCCTACATGGAATTCTAGTATGGGTTATCTCAGGTGACCTTTGTACTTCTCTTTCTTTCTTTTAAAGAGATATTTATATTGACTCTTTTTCCGATGTGAGACTTTCAATGAAGTTCCCAAGCCCAGTTTTAAAATTCCAAGGATGCAATTTCCAAAAGGGGGGAAGACTGTAACACCTTAATATTTCATATTAAGTTATTTTCTTTAATTCAATAGCTTGCGCTACACACAACACTGAGTTCGAGCACACCACGACTTACAAAACTAGCCATTCAAAAGTAGTTATGAATAGTATTAACTGAATTTTGAATTTTATATACTCCATATAATTTTAGAATCCATATTATGTGTTTCCTAGATATAATATAAGAACAAATTCATTTTTTAGGTAAAAGAAGTATTTTTCAAAAAAATATAATTTTGCCACCTTTTAATAGAAACCCTTTTTTAAAACCAATATTTGACACTTTTATATATTCAATTTAATGAAATTAAATTAATATTTAGAATATGGACATAAAAAATTATTTTGGATAAAGTTTTGGTACTTTTCTAATAACTTTTATATTTTGATGAATACTAAAAAATACTAAATTTTAGTTGAAAACAACCTTTTTAATCAAAATAATTTATAGTGTTAAATTATGTTTTTGAATGGTTTTAAAGTATAATTATATTATATTTTTATCATTTAATAAAATGTAGGTGATTATAAGTAATTTCACATTAAAATTTGAGATAAACACATGTCAATCTTTTGATAGTTTTTACTTTTTAAATCCAGATTTTCGATTTTGGAAATGGGAATTAATTAATGGAACTTATATATTTTGAATTTGGTAAAATATAATTCATTTTTAAATTTTTAATATCAAAATTATCTTAGGGTAATGTTTGGGTATTTTTATGAAAACATTCAATTTTTGATGAATAGTGAAAAACACTACATTATAGTTTAAAACAAAATTTTTATTTAAATTTATTTTAAGTCAAAATAGATATATAATACCTATATAAGTTCAATATAATTCATTGGAGTCATTTTATAATAAAAATATATATATATAATTTTACAAAACTTTTTTCCGTCTTTTACCCACCTCCTAGGAGCATTTGAAAATTTACCTAAAACTTAATTTTACCGCTTCTATGAGTTGAATTTCAAAAATTAGAGAGACATAGTTGATATCAGTAAGTAAAATTTTGTTCAATAAGAGGAAAATAATTTTTGGTGAATAGTAACTTTTTTACTTTTATTTACCACGGTTAAAAGTAAATAGCGTAATTGAGGGTACAAATGATATTATTATTACCCTAAAACATGTTATAATTATATTTAATAAGCATAATTCGACCAAAAACAACCTTAGGAATAAAATATGATCTTTTTGGTTCACTTGGATTAGATTAGGACATTTATTATTATTTAATTCAAAGAATAGTTAAAAGTGTTAAATTCAAAGTTTAATAACTAAACCATTTTTATTATAGGGATACACATAGGATAAATTCGACTATAAATTTTCATTACAAATATAAAAAATTTCATACATAATGGTATTTTATTTATAATTTTTAGACATTAAATAATTCAATTTATTTATGACACAATGATGATGCAGTAATTACCTAATTAATGAAATAATAAAATAATGGATATTATAAATATCCAAATAAATGAAATTTGAGACTTTTTATGAATTACACTAATTTTTTAGGTTAGTATGACATTTTAGGGTTGGTTAGATGAATGTTTTTCGAATTAATAATGTTTTTATGAATTTATCAAAAACAAAATACCAAATAGTGTCAAAAATGAAATAAAAGAGTTTTTAAAATAAATATTATATTATTAATTGATATTATATTCATAAAAATATAAGGTTTATCCAAAAGACTTATATAATTATATTTGTATTATTAATTAACCACTTGGGGTTCTCTTGGAAGTTTATAGTATGTTTATTAACCATATAATATAAAAATACAAAGAGACGTGGTAAATGTCAAACTATTTAACTAAGAGTTTAATCTAAAAGATAAAGTTAATATAGTGACCCAAAACTGTCTAAAATCTATTTTTGAGTGGTTTTAGACCCATTCCCACCTTATCCTTTAAATAATTTATTTTGGAGCCATTAGAAACCAGAAATAATTTTATTATAAAATAATATTTCTAGCTTTTTTTAAGGTGCCCCTCACCCCTCTTATAAAAGGGCACTCCCACTTCTCTCTAATTAAAACCTTCAAAGACGTTATTCTTGGCCAACCCCAACCCAAATATCTTCCCAAATCTCCTCCTTTAATCCTATAGGACTTACCTTAGTCATAAAGCCAACATAAGGAGCCCTTTTGATCAAATCAAAATGAAGAACCCAAAGAAGAGGTAAATATTTCATCACCACTTTCAAGTTCATTTTTTTCTTCCACTTCTTCTTTCTTTTTTGTTTAAATTATAAAATAATAAATCAAGTATCTTCTATATACTATGAAGTTATTATAAATATGGTACAACCATATTCATTATTCTATCCATCCTTTGAATGACATGTCACCATACGTGCGTACGTACAGCTTACCGTCTCCACGTCGTGGTGTAGTTGTTAATCAATACATTATTATTTGTATGGGTATAATAATGATGTATAATTGGTGTAAATAATAAATTTAACATGATAATTATTCTGTATATATGATATACCATCAAATTATATATGATTTTAATATCAAAAGAATGATATTATTGCTCGTGCGTACATACGGATTACAGTCTCCACAAACGTGATGAGATTCAATCCCCATCATATCCATTCAAGAATACTTTTAATTTGATGATTAGAAATAATTTTTACATACTTAATATCATTAGGAATATTAATAAGATACATCACATCCATAACAAACATGTCTTGCATAACCAAGCATATAAAGAAGAACGAATCAGTTAACACCCAAAATGACGATAATACTAAAATATCAATATTAGAATATCATATATGATATCATATTAATGTATATGGTTATTGTATTATTTAATAATGATGATTTCACCATTATAAAGGATATTAATGTACCCTCTACCAAGGAAAAGTACAAGGTAAGGGGTTTCTTATCTCACATTTAATTCCGTGAGATTTTCATTGTTCACCACTTATTTATTGCATGTGGTGTATTGTATACCTCCATTTGATGTATATTATAATTATTCTATTTATATTTATGGTATTCTATGATTCATTTGGTGTTTATTAAATTTTTGTCATGTGACTCGATTAATTACAATGAAGTAAGGGTTTTTCATCTCACTTTTTATTCATGTGAGATTCATGCTATATTGGCCAATATTTCCTTTTGTGTGGCGTATATACTATCCATGATTGTATTATTAGTGTAATATACTTTAATTTATGAGTATTTACATATTCATTATATGATCCTTATTTCATGGGTTGTATGTTTCATAAGTTACTTCATCGGTAAGGGAAGTTCATATTTCAATTTCCACTTAGTGGGCTTTACGCATACTTCATTGATAATTTTACTCCAAGATTATGTATGGAATAACTATTTATTATTTATGTAGTAATTTCCTCTCCATTTTTTGTGGATATAATTTTGATAAACATAATCACTCCATTGATAATTTCTCATGTCATTGATATAAACTTGATCTTAACTCAATTTCCATTCATTGAGTTAAACATCCAAGTCATTGTTGTTGTTTTTTACAAGAATATGTATGAATGTACTCTAATTAATTTAAACGTAATACAGAATCATATTGAGTGTATTTATATTTTTCAAACATAATTATGTCATTGATTTATCCTTTACCTAAGAATACTGTCTTTATAAGGGATTTCATCTCAATTTACATTTCTTTGATTCTTCTTTGTTTTTATGCACCGATTCACTTTTATATGATGTATATATTGTCCTTTGACATAGTATAAAATGAAATCCTTTATTCTCATGGTATTATAAAGTTTTTATTACCTCAATTGTTTGTATTCAAGCATCTTTCATTTGGAGAGTAACTCTAACTAAAATACCATTTAAAATGTTTTAAAAATTTATTCTTCTAAATATTTCTCATTAATTTCCATGTTTTAAAAATGATTTTAAGGTTTTATTTATATGGACATTAATGTTTTAAAATTAAAATTCATTTTAAAAGTTTCAAAGTGGTATGGGACACTTTGATTCAAAAATCTATTTTTAAACATCTTCTTGACAAATAGTGTGACTTTTAAATGTTTTCAAGAAAAAGGGGGATATTTCTCTCAAATAGTTTTGATAACTATTTTCATCTATATCAATATCCTTCATTATTATCGATTGAGGTTAATCTGTTACAATTCAATCTTCTATATTTTATTGAATGAGTTGTGTTTGACTGTGGATGTGCTATTTTTATACCATTCATGGTTTGTTGATAAAGTATGGACATTTTGTATACTAGTTTTAATATGATTGTTTTTGTTATGTTTCAAACTTTTCATATGAGGAATGCATTGGACTTAGTAAGTGACGGGTGGATCCTGCTATAGCTCCTCGATGCATCGGTAGGTCTCATGAGACAAACTAGTGTCTTCGCACAAGGCCTTGACAAAATCTTATTTGTAGTCTTGGAACAAGGCCTTGACTATGTGGTTATGAATTCTGGCATTATGAATTCCATCATTATGAAAGTGGTTATTGATATTTCGTGTGGTTATTCGACTAGTAGAATATCAATGTGAATAAGTAAATGGCATTATTTTATTTTATCTTTTCCATATAATGTTGAAGTTCAAGTTTAAATTGCTTTTGTTTTGGTCTTATACATTTCCTTAAATGTTTATGCTTATTTATGAAAGTTTCTGCTTTATTGTTATCCTTACAGAGCAGCTGAGCTCACCCATTTCTATGTTTTATTTTTCCCAGGATGCGAATAAGTATATTATGACTGACCTTTAGGGATAGTCTATAGGATATCAGTTTTTATATGGAAACAATTTTGTTGTAGTTTTCCATTTTATGATGTAATGAAAACCTTGTGAATGTATCTAGTACTTCCAAGGCTACTAAGCTAATTGTTCTTTAGGGACTTGATCTTTTGTGATCATGCCAATGATATGTAATAATGCACCGACTCTGGGCTTCTGGGGTCAGGGTGTTACAGTTGGTATTAGAGGAAGTTTAGTAAAAACCTTTAGAAACTAGATTGAGATAAAATATGATTAGATCACATTACCCTAATACACACATTGAGGATTAGAATATAAAAACATCCTAGAATTTTGGTAATGTTATGATTTAGTGAGTTTTACAAGCAATACATCCCTGTCTGGATACGAGAAGGTAGAGGCGGCTCTGGCACAGATGTACCTAGGGGTAAAACCCGAAAACACCGCTTTAAGAAAGACTCAAATGGGAACTGGTGCATGAAAACGGGTCTTGATGCACTCTTTGATACGACACTCCTTGGGGATATACATAGGATAATTCACATTTTCTTTAAAATCCAATTTAAATGATTTTAATATAAGATGATAATAAATCACCGTCGTTAATCCTAAGGTGTTTTAGATTGAAAATAAGGTGTTATGATATTATCTAAATGATTTTATGACTCGCATTATGCTTTCTTATGTCAGTCTATGGCTGGATTCCAAGGAAGTCATAGTAACATTGAACATGATGTACAAGGTGGGAACGGTGGAGGAAATGAGCAACGAAATAAAATGTTGATAGATGTAAAAGGTATCGTGTTCATGCAGGATCAGTTTTCCAAAAATATGATCAAAAACATATATATTAACCAACTCCCGGACTCAACAAAGAAGAGAAAGGTGGTGGATGAATAGACCTCCAGCAGTGGAGACCATAGAGAAAAGAAATCCCAATTTTCATCACATAGGAAATGTGCAAGGAGAAACCTAGGGAAGTGTCTTAATGGAACAAAGAAATGCTTTATGTGTGGGAAAGAATGACATAATTTAAATAATTTCAGAGGAAAATGAAGAGTATTATGGAAGAAAATAAAAATGATCCCAAGAATCCATTTACAGTCATTTTTCGTAAATGTAGGGGACCTGGGCATTACCCGATTGAATGCCATATTCTATAGGATAAATTGTTGGTCAAGAAAGAACCTATGTGGAAATAAATGGATGGTCAATTGTTTAAGAGTATTAGTGCTCTTTGTTGATGGGATTACTTTGGAATACTTTTCTCTTATGTGTAACCATGTAGTTTATTATGTAAAAATACTATTTTAGGAAGAATTGTGTTTTCTATTGTTGATATAGTTATAAATAACCATTTAGGTTTATATGATCTCTGAATTTGAGGCAATTACCTGTTATTAAATTTGGGGATGAAAATGCGATGTATGAGATAACATTTGTGGTGAAATTATGTTATAGTTATTTTGAA
Source organism: Viscum album (assembly GCA_963277665.1). NCBI lineage: Eukaryota > Viridiplantae > Streptophyta > Magnoliopsida > Santalales > Viscaceae > Viscum > Viscum album. The sequence goes on from OY728143.1 coordinate 1,239,915,123, forward strand.
AAATTTATCTCATTTTGAGAACATTATAAAATATAGTTTTTTTAAAAAAAGGGCCACACGCAGACCATGTGACAACTTGTCACGTAAGACAAAGCTGCAGGGATAAAACCCCCAACCATAGTGCGATTGGGATTTATCGCCTACCACTAGACTATGTGAAGTCCCTGGTTAGTGAGACTAATTATTTTTAGTTAAATGATTTTATTGATCAATAATAAGTTGATTTGGGATCTTATGTCTTATCAAATGGATATCCTTATTATAGGAAAATGATTTGGGGATTAAGTGATAAATGTTATTTTGGAAGACATTCATTCTATTGGGAATACTATATGCCTAAGGAAAATAGAATACTATGGGATTTTATTTGAGGATTAATGGTGTATTTTTATCTATGTTTTTATTGTGGATTTATAGCGATTTGGGTTATTTATGGAAATGATTAACCTATCATAGAAAATATGTGATAAGGTTAATTACTTTTAAGTTTGTGACTTTAAGAGTAGTCAAGGTTATTTGGAAATACAATTTAACATGGAAGACTAAATAATCATATTCTTATATGTTTTGGGTTTCAATATTATTTTGGATTATGTTGATGGATTTTAAGGAAAATTGTTTATTGAATGGTATTTATTGAACTTCGGGTATTGTTGGTTTAATTTTAGAAATTAAGATAAGTATTTCATTCTCTAAAGTATTATCCTTTTTGGGGATCATCTGATCTTCTACTATCCATTTTGGTTTTGGTTAATCTCTAAAGACGTGGTAAATATATATAGTTTATCCTTTATGGATTATGTGATTCTCTAAAAGTTGATTCTAGCACTTCAGGTGTGACCAAGTCATCTTGAATACTCATCGTTTGAAAAAAAAGATGAGTTAGTGATAGAAATTTATTAAAGGATGAAACTCTACTTAAAAAGTAAGTATATCTCTTTATTTTCTTATTCAATATCATAAATAAATTCCTCTACTTAATAAAATAGAACTTAAAACAAAAAACGTTATCCGTTTACTTTTTCTACTAGGAAACTAATGAACATTTATCTCATCACAAGTTTGTGGTTTTCTTATTGTTAACTTTCTCCGAATCATGTTTTCTATAACTCTCTACTAGAACTTGATACTTATTTTATCTTCCATATCCATGTTTTCCTACATGGAATCTTATTGTCGGTTATCACGGGTGACCTTTGTACTTCTCTTTCTTTCTCTACAGAGATAGTTATATTGACACTTTTTCTGATGTGGGGCATTCACTGAAGTTCCCAAGCCCAATTTTAAAATTTTTAGGATGAAATTTCAAAAAGGGGTGAAGAATATAACACCCTAATATTTCATAGTAAGTTATTTTATTTAATTCAATAGCGTGTGCTACACACAACACCAAGTTCGAGTGCACCACGACTTACCAAACAAGCCGTTCAAAAGTAGTTATAAACAGTATTAACTGAATTTTGAATTTTATATACTTCAAATAATTTTAGAGTCCATATTATCTATTTATTAGACATAATATAAGAACAAATTCATTTTTTAGATAAAAGAAGTATTTTTCAAAAAAAATGCAATTTTACCACCTTTTAATGGAAAAGCCTCTTTAAAACCAATATTTGACACTTTAATATATTCAATTTAAAAAAATTAAATTCTTCTTTAGAATAAATACATATTAATTAATTTTGGATAAATTTTTAGTACTCTTCTAATAACTTTTATATTTTGATGAATACTAAAAAAATACTAAATTTTAGTTGAAAACAACTTTTTTAATCGAAATAATTTATAGTGTTAAATTATGTATTTGAATGTTTTGGAAGTATAATTAGATTATATTTTTATCATTTAATTCAATTTAGGTGATTATAAGTAATTTCACATTAAAATTTAACATAAACACATGTCAATATTTTGATAGTTTTTACTTTTTAAAAACCCGCTTTTCGGTTTTGACAACGGGAATTAATTTTAAATTAATTAATGCAAATTATATTTTTTGAGTTTGGTAAAATAGAATTAATTTTTGAATTTTGAATATCAAAATTATCTTAGGGTAAATTTTTGGTATTTTTCTTAAAACATCCAATTTTTGATGAATAGTGAAAAACCGGCGTTATAGTTTTAAACCGAATTTTTATTTAAATAATTATTTATTTTATTTAAATTTATTTTAAGTAAAAAATAAATATATATATATATATAATACCTATATATAAGTTCAATATAATTCATTGGAGTCATTTTATAATAAAATTAGATGTATAAATTTTTATTGAACTTTTTACCGTCTTTTACCCACCTACTAGGAGTATTTGCAAATTTACATAAAACATAATTTTTCTGCTTCTGTGAGTTGAATTTTAAAAATCTGAGAGACACAGTTCATATCATTAAGTAAAATTTGGTTTAATAAGATGAAAATAATTTTTGGCGAATAGTAACTTTTTACTTTTATTTACCACGGTTAAAAGTAAATAGGGTAATTAAGGGTAAAAATGATATTATTATTACCCTAACACCTGTCCTAATTCTATTGGATATGTGTAATTAGACCCAAAAAAACATTAGGAATAAAATATGATCATTTAGGTCTACTTGGATTAGATTTGGACATTTGTTATTATTTAATCCAAAGAAGAGTTAAAATTGTTAAATTCAATGTTTACTAACTAAACCATTTTTAATATTAGGTTACGCATAAGATAAATTAGACTATAAATATTCATTAGAAAACTAAAATGATTTCATACATAATTGTTGGTTATTTATAATTTTTAGACATTAAATAAGTAAATTTATTTATGACACAATGATGATGCAGAAATTACCTAATTAATGAAATATTAAAATAATTGATATTATAAATATCCAAATAAATGTAATTTGAGAATTTTTATGAATTACACTAATTTTCTAGGTTGATATGACATATTAGAGTTGTTTAGATGAATTTTTTTCGAATTAATAATGTTTTTGTGAATTTATCAAAAACAAAATACCAAATTGTGTTAAAATTGACATAAAAGAGTTTTTAAAACAAATATTATATAATTAATTGATATTCTATTCCTAAAAATCTATGTTTTGGCCAAAAAAATTATATAATAATATTTTTATCATTAATTAACCACTTTGGGTTCGCTTGGATGTTTATAGTAAGTTTATTAACCATATAATATAAAAATACAAAGAGACGTGGTAAATGTCAAACTATTTACCTAAGAGTTAAATCTAAAAGATAAAGTTAATATAGTGACCCAAACCTGTCTAAAACCTGTTTGTTGAGTAGTTTTAGACCCATACTCATCATAACCTTTAAATAATTCATTTCAGAGCCATTAGAAACCGAAAATTATTTTATTATCAAATAATATTTCTAGCTTTTCCTAAGGTGCACCTCACCCCTCTTATAAAAGGGCACTCACCCTTCTCTCTAATTAACACCTTCAAATCCATTAGTCTCAGCCAAAACCTACCCAAATATCATCCCAACTCTCCCCCCTTCATCCTAGGGGCCTTAATTTAATCTTAAATCCAACCTATGAATCCCTTTTGATCAAATCAAAAGGAAGAACCCGAAGAAGAGGTAAATATTTCATCACCTCTTTCATGTTCTTTTCTTATTCCACTTCCTCTTTCTTTTTTGTTTCCATTATAAAATAATAAATCTAGTATATTATATATATTTTGATGTTATTATAAATATGAGACAACCATATTCATTATTCTATCCATCCTTTGAATGCATGTCACCATACGTGCGTACGTACGGCTTAACGTCTCCACGTCGTGGTGTAGTTGTTATTCAATACATTATTATTTGGATGGGAATAATAATGATGTATAATTGCTGTAAATAATAAATATAACATGATAATGATTCTGTATATATGATATATCATCCAATTATGTATGATTTTAATATTAAAAGAATGATATTGTCGCTCGTGCGTACGTACGGATTACCGTCTATGTGAATGCGATGAGATTCATTCCCCATCATATCCATTCAAGAATAATTTTCATTTTATGATTAAAAATAATGTTTAAATACTTATTATCATTCTTAATCTTAATAAGATACATCCCATCCATAACAAACATGGCTTACGTAACCAATCAAATAAAGGAGAATGAATCAGTTAACACCTAAAACGACGATAATACTAAAATATCAATATTAGAAGATCATATATGATATAATATTAATGTATATGGTTATCTTATAATTTAATATAAATTATTTAACCATTATAATTAAGATTAAATTACCCCCGACCAAGGAAAAGTACAAGTTAAGGGGTTTCTTATCTCACATTTTATTTTGAAAGATTTCCATTGTTTGCCACTTATTTATTTCATGTGGTGTATTGTTGATTTCCATTTGATATATATTATAATTATTCTCTTTATATTCATGGTATTTTGTGATTAATTTGGTGGTTATTAACTTTTGGTCATACGACTTGATTGATTGCAATGAATTAAGGGTTTTTCATCTTAGTTTTTATTCCTGTGAGATTCATGCTATATTGGCCACTATTTCCTTTTGTATGGCGTATGTACTATCTATGATTGTATTCTTGGTGTAATATAATTTAATTTATGAGTATTTACATCTTCATTGGATGATCCTTCTTTTATGGGTTGTATGTTTCATAAGCTACCCGATCAGTAAGGGAATTTCAAATTTTAATTTCCACTCAGTGGGCTTTACGCATACTTCATTAATTATTTTACTCCAAGATTATGTGTGGAATCACTATTTATTATTTATGTAGTAATTTACACTCCCCTTTTTGTGGATATAGTTTTGATACACATAATCACTCCATTGATAATTTCTCATGTCATTGATATAAACTTGATCTAAACTCAATTTCCATTCATTGAGTTAAACATCCAAGTCATTGGTGTTATTTTTTACAAGGATATGTGTGAATGTCCTTTGATTGATTTACACTGAATATCCAATAATATTGAGTGTATTTATATTTATCTCACATAATTATGTCATTTATTTATCCTTTACCTAATGATAATGTCTTTAAAAGTGATTTCATCTAAATTTACATTCCTTTGAGACTTCTTTATTGTTATACACCAATTCACTTTTATATGGTGTATATACTATCCATTGACATAGTTTATAATGAAATCCTTTATTATCATGGTATTATATAGTTTTTATTACCTCAATTGTTTGTATTCAAGCGTCTCTCATTTGGATAGTAACTCTAACTAAAATTCCATTTTAAATGTTTTAAAATTTTATTCTTCTAAATATTTCTCATTAAAGTCCATGTTTTAAATATGGATTAAGGTTTTATTTATATGGACATTAATGTTTTAAAATTAAAATTCCTTCTAAAAGATTCAATGTGGTATGGGACACTTTGATTCAAAATTCTATTTTTATATGACTTCTTGACAAATAGTGTGACTTTTAAATGTTTTCAAGAAAAAGGGGGATATTTCTCTCAAATAGTTCTGATAATTATTTTCATCTATGTCAATATCCTTCATTATTCTCGATTGAGGTTAATCTATGACAATACAGTCTTCCATATTATATTGAATGAGTTATTTTTTACTGTGGATGTGTTATTTTTATACCATTCATGGTTTGTGGATAAATTATTGACATTTTGTATGCTAGTTTTAATACGAATTTTTATGTTATGTTTCAAACTTTTTATGTGAGGAATGCATTGGACTTAGTAAGTGATGGGTGGATCCCGCTATAGCACCTTGATGAATCGGTAGGTCTCATGATACAAACTAGTGTCTTGGCACAAGGCCTTGAAAAAATCTTATTTTTAGTCTTGGAACAAGGCCTTGACTATGTGGTTATGAAGTCTAGAATGATGCATTCCATCATTATGAAAGTGGCTATTGATATTGTATGTGATTATTCAACTAGTAGAATATCCATGTGAATAAGTAAATGGAATTATTTTATTTTATCTTTGTCATATAATACTGAATTTCATGTTTAAAAGGAATCTGTTTTAGTCATATACATTGCCTTAAATATTTATTCTTATTTATGAAAGTTTCCGCATTATTGTTAGCCTTAATGGGCATCTGAGCTCACCCATTTCTATGTTTTATTTTTCCAAGGATGCGAATAAATATATTATGACTAACGTGTAGGGATATTCTATGGGATCTCAGTGTTGTCTATGGAAACAATGTTGTTGTAGTTTTCCATTTTATGATATAATGTAAACCTTAGGAATGTATCTAGTACTTCCAAGGCTACTAAACTAATCGGTCTTTCAAGACATGACCTTTTTGTGATCATTCCAATGATATGTAATAATGCACCAACTCTGGGCTTCTGGGGTCGGGGCGTTTCATTTTTTGAAATACTTTCAAAATCATAAATTTTCTTATCAAGATCTTTAGAAGGATCTGATATTTGCTTAGCAAGAATATAAATTCTAGAATTTTCCTTATCAATATTTTTGTTGACTTTAGAATTTTCATTCTCAAGGAGCTTAGCAAACCTAGAAACTTCTTCATAGGTAGGTAAAGTGTTATCTTCATCAGAAGAAGAATCTTCCTCCAAGGATTCATAGTATTTAATATCACTATAATTAGAATTCAAGGATACATTGGTTATGGATTCAGTATTGTGTACCTTAGCCATTAAACAATGATTTTAAATAGGTAGCTTCACAAGTAAACCAAGATTCTTCTATCCAGAAGATTCGTAATCTGAGGATTTATCAGGAGAGTCTCCACCACTGGCACTCTAGGTGTCATTAGCTTTCAAAACTTTCTTAGCTTTAGCTTTATAGTACTTCATTCTATTCCTTTCATAATGCTTTTCCTTTCTATATTTTCTCTTAAGCATAGGACAAACTGGCCTTATATGTTCAGCTCTTTTGCATTCATAACAAGTGACTTTAGAGTCTTTCTTTTCCTTCCTTTCTTTCTTCTTTTATCTATACTGAAAGTATTTCTTCCCAACTATCTTGTTCATCCTTCGAGCAAGTTTAGCTAGTTCATTCTCAGAATATTTACTTTCACTTGATTCAGATAAAATAGTGACCTTCTTAGATTTAGATCTTTTAACTCTATCAAGAGTCTTGGCTTTCATAAGATTTAAAGTAGTTGTAAAAGAAACACTTCTATACCCATTATTTTTCTTAACATTTCCAGTAACTCTCTTCATTTAGTCTCATGTTGAAGAAGAGTTCCACAAATCTCATCAAGAGTGATCTATGAGACTTTCCTATTCTCATCTATAGTTGTCCTCTTGGATTCCCACTCATTAGGCATGATGTCTATAATCTTGTCTACAAGTGCCTCATCATCCAAACCTTTTTCACCAATGGATTGTACACTGTTGACAATAGTTATAAATATCTATCTTACCTTACATATAGGTTCTCTATAAGGAAATAAAAAACCATGGAACTCATCTCTAAGCATATCTCTTCTAGTTTCAATAACTTTGGAAGTTCCAAAATGAGTTACTTCAAGTTTCTTCCAAATACAATTTTCAGCTTCACATGAAGAAATATGGCTATATATATTCCTGGTCAAGGAACATAACAAAGTACTACATACCTTATAGTTTAGTTGATATTCTGATTTCTCTTAATTAGTAGAAGTTTTGACTTCCTTATCAAGAATCTTGTAATCTCCAGTCAATATAACAAAGTTTTCCACTCCAGTATTAATGAAAAAAGTGTTCATATGATCTCTCCAATATTCATATTCATTCCCATCAAAAATAGGTTTTCTAGTAAGATTAAGATTTTCAATCAAACCAACATTCATTCCTTCCATCTCAAAGAAAAATTCTTTCTAGACAAACTTGTTAGTAATTAAAGTTTGTAAACAATAATAAAAATACCCTAAGGAAAATATAGAACAATGAAAACATGAGCAAGAAAACTTATATGTGAATATAAGTATTTCAAAAACATATTTTGATACCAATTATAGGATCAAAATAATGATGTAAATGCTCAATATGAAAGTGGGGGTGAATTGTATACTTTAAAAAATTCCTTTGGAACTTTTAAACATGGTAATGTTTAACAAAGTTAAACAAGGTAAATTCACTAAACCTCTTAGTTCTATAAACATGATTGATTCTAAAAATATGGTTCCAGAAATGAAACTTAATAAAATTTTACAAAGATAAAGATTCTACCATAAAGCGTGTAGAATCTTACTAATCAGAGTAAAAGTATAAGAAAGTCTAAGATAGTTATACTTTCCTTAACAATCAAAATGAATTGGAAAATAAACATGAAACAATACAATTAACAAGTAAGAAATATTTTAACACAAAGAGTAGGGTATCCAAAAACCTTGGATAAAGGTCCCTTGATTTATAATTTCAAGAAATTCTGTCTTACCCACACTAGGGTAAGCCCTTGATATGAATATCAGATTCTGTCTTTCTATCCCTACAAGCCCCCAACTTTAAGGTAGTTGGCACCTCTGTCTTCCTCACCAAGGAAGTCCTCAAACTTTAACATAGTCGGAACCTCTCTCTTCCTATCCTCAAAAGCCATCGAATGTACTCAGCAACATTCGGAGTCGCACGAAGGAATTCTGAACAAGATGTTTAGTATGCACAAATCATGATAGTATCTCTCTCTAAAAATCACTTCAACATCATGTGGTCTCTAGAGTTCTCAACGAATTTGTCAAAGTTAAAAGTTGTAGTGATCTTGTTCAAATGAGCTCTTATATATAGGCGTATTTCCAACAGTCAGCTCCCTCCTCCAATGGTCATATTTTTCCTTGAATTTTATAGGGACCAGAACACATGTCACTCAAACAACGGTTAGTTGGAAACCGAAAGCACGACATCGTTTCATAAATATAACAATGTTCGGAAAAATATGGTTGCTTAGCCAAATTCATTTTTTAGAGTCTAAGAAAAAATAAATGTTTGCAGTCTAACCAGAAAACTATTCGGTGTCTATAATACATGAATATTTAGATTCTCTCTTCAAAAGAATTCAGATCCTGAATATTACAGAATTATGGAGTCTTAATTACAAGGAAATTTGGACACTAAATTTTGAAGAATTCAGAGTCTGAATTCAGAGAATTCGGAGTCTGAATAAGAGAATTTGGAGTCTAAATTCAGAAGAATTTGGATCCTAAAATCGGATCCTGAAAACAGAATGCTCTATATTTGAGTATTTATAGGATTCCAAGGTTTTAGATATAAAACTGAATATTACACTTAGAAATAAAATGATTTAGATTTAAATAAATTATTACATGAACAATGAAAACATGGTAAGGATAAATTTTCCTTAAGGAAGGAAAAATTTCTTTATTAAGATAAATCTTAGGGGAAATAAAATTTTCCTTAAGATAGAGTTTTTGTGATTTAAAAAACATGAAGTAATGGAAAAGTCATAAGGAAACCTTTTTGACTCAACAATAAATGAGGTATATAGTAAAATTAAGAGATAAGGAAAACTATATAAAAAAATTGTATAATTTTGAATTTTTCAGAGGGTTTTGAACCTATAATATCATATATATATATATATATAATTTCATTTAGTTCTACTTTTCTATAAAAATTTTATTATATTATTTATAATTTAATACTATTTATATGGGTTTCACTCCACTCCCCTATAAACAAAAAAAATCACATCACACTTATTAAAACTAAATGATTACCATTGTTTAAATAATATCATCATAAATCTCGTCACAACTCTCTTAGACACTTCATATAGATTGTGGACTCATCAATAGGCCTAAAAAATAAAGATTACGTAGTGATCTGGTTGAGGATTCACATGGAAGAGGTAATAATTTTTACATAGATATTTTATGTTTTGTTCCTCTTACACCTCCTCAAAAACATTTATAAACACCTATATAAAATTGAATATGTACAAAAAAATATGCTTAACAGTTATTTTATTTAATTATTATTCATTATACACCTTCATTTTATAGAAATGGAAAATTCTGCCATGTGTACGTGTGGACCAACGCCTCAATGAAACGATGTATTTCATTTTTCATCACCGCCTCTCATTGATGGTAGAATAGATGGATTCAATAAATATATATTATGTTTATTAAATAATTATGATTCATTATTTTTGAAATATTTTATAATTTTCATACCACCACTCTATTGGAAAATAGAAACTTCACTAGTTTGTATGTGTAGCCTACCACCTCTATAATAGACGTATGACATTTTTCATTGTCACAACATACGGTTAGTTATAAACAATTATATAAAAAATGTATATGTTATTTATTAAATTAAAAATATTTTGGATACATAAAAATGTAATAATGATCGGAAATATTGAATAGAAACATGCATGGAAAATATAACAGATAACACCATAATAACAAATTTAAGAATGAATTGTCAACAAAAAGGTAATAAAATGGTAAGTTAATGGTAGATAGTAAGATAAATTTAGAAAAGGTTAGGATATTTATTTGTAAAAAATTTAAACTTAAAATAAATTTTTCTTGAATGTGTCAATGTAATTAGAATATTGAAGTGTGGGTTTATTGTGGAATCGAAAATTTAATCATGATTTTTCATGTTAAAATATCCATTGAGATAATAGTATTCTACCTATATAAATATATTAAATAATATTAATATGTTTATTATACAGTTATTTGTAGGATATAAATTTACTATTATCAATCAATTTTCCTTATATTTTAAAAATCAATGGAAAATAATTCTTATAAGATAATATAACTTTACTTTTTTTTTAGTCGTGAATCATTATCCACCATATCCATATTATTTATATTTCATATGGAATTTTTTTCAATGTTAAAATTATTATTAAAGGATATTTTTGACATTATTTTTCATTTATTACAACTTTTTGAAATGTCATACTTCTAACATTTTTAGTATGGATTAATTTTCCTTTGTGAAAGGGTGAATAGAATGTTTTTTGATGTTTACCACTTGAATTCCCTTTCCCACCATCGTTAAAATTATTTATTAGGAATCTTCCATTGAAATTCCCCATGGTTTTTCAATGAAAATTTTAATTTCATTATTCACAGTATTTTTAGTTTATTAATATACCAAGAGTTTGGGAGATTTCTTGTTTATTTTGTTGTTTATTTGTAGTACTTTTATAAATGTTTTTTTCATCTTTGAATAAATCATTTAATAATTATTATACATAACAGGGGATATGAACTAATGATTCTATCCACTATCTTTATATGGAAGTGTTATATTTATTTATATGTAAATCATCATGGAACATGTTTCATTTCCATGAGATAATAAAGCATTTAAGGAATTATAAATTATTTTATGTTACCATGTAATACATATGAATTGTTTATATTTATGTGATGGGTGGGTATGTTTTACTCCATCAATGCATTGGTTAATTTATTATATCTCATGGTCTCAAAGGGTATAGGGTAGGTTATACTGACCCCATGAGGGCACACATAAATTTATAATATTCCCAATATTTTACAAGGATGGTTCACCAATGAATACTATGTAATGAATATCTTGGTGGGTTGTGTTCAAATATAATTTTATAATTAGCTATTTTCAAAAACCCTTAAATATATTACATATTTATTTTAATTATCTCATGGATAATCATTATTTTATTTTATTTTAATTTATTTTATTTTATTTTATTTTATTTTTATGACTCATGTATTTTTTTATGTAGATGTTGTATAACATGACTCATGATTTTAGGTTCGTGTCTATTGGTATTATCCCTATGTTCTCATTCCATTATTATCATATTATTTTCACTTATGATCTTCTAATTTTGTCTCCTATATTTTTTATTAATGACTATCTATTATCATCCCTTATTATGATTCTTGTTAACTAGGTTTTGAAAAAGTATATTAAGCTTGATAAGACTACAAGGGTATAATGTTAGAAAAATATTTATGGAAAATATTGATGATTTACTATAAATAAATTTGGTATATACCCAGTATATGAAAAATATAAACCATTATATTTCTCAAGAATTTATTATAGAAAATCAATAATATTTACACATTAATATTATATATTAATATATTAATATTAATTACATAATAATATGATCAATTATAGAATCATATAGTTTTAGTTTCTTTGTAAATGATGACACATAAGAATTTTATTCATAGCATATTTACATCATCTCACAATAAGATATCCAAAACAATCACCCTTTGATAAATATCATATAAAAAATCATTATTCATAACTTGGGGAATATTGATAAGCAATATCTCATTTTGGTTAGAGGTTTCAACAAGGGGAAGATTAGTAAGGACGAATACATGAAATCATGTGATTACCTGGTGAAGCATTATGAAGACGTATTAAAGGATGATCCTAACACTCAGGTAAATTCTCTCCCCTAGAAGTTTTTTAAAGATATTGATTCAAATCAGCTCATAATTCTCTTTAACAAGTCAGTAGTCTCTTTTGGTGTTTGAACTGGTTATCTATTTGGGTTCTCACTTTTCCCTTAAAAGTGTTTGAAAATTAAAAAAAAAGTTACTTTAGAATAACCTGGGGAATAGAAACATATGAAAGGGTGATATAATATGACAAGTAAGGATAAACAAGGGACATATCGATGAATTCATAATCATAACATGAGTGTAAGGGTCTGAGAACATGAGATTTGTATTTTTTAAACCATACTCTTGATATCAACGATCATAATATTGAGTCATGACATAGATCTTATCTATTTAAAATATACTAATCATAATAAAATAAAATAAAATAAGTTGTAAGTTAATAACATTAGCACAATAAATATTTTTTTGTAATATGAATAATCATATTAAATAATTTTCATAGTCATGGATCATTACGAAGGCATTCATATTGCACTAGGTTCACTCCCCATTCCATCGTATAAATATTCATGGTTTACTCCCAATTATATTATAAGGCCCCGACCTTAAACCTTACTTAATATTCAATTAAATGAATAATTCACATTTAGGATCTTTTCAGGTTTAGAGTTTTAGAGAATTAGAACATAACTATTACATCTCAAAAGATTACAAAGTAGTCACTTCTACTAAGTTTCCATAATAAAAAAAACTCTTAAAAAGAAACGTGTCTAGTTCCATGTTTTATATAGGATGACATTCCCTTGATCCCATCCTTGACCTTATTCCACATTAAGTCCTGTGAAAACATTTCAAAAAAACTTGGGGTGAGCATAAAAAGCTCAGTAAGGGATACAGAAAGAATGAAAACTGTTAGTTTTTCAAACATCAAATAAACCATATATACTCTATCAAAGTAATAACTTCACCTTCATGAAGTAGTAAAAACTCTTCACTGGATAAAGTATCATTACATACCTTTTTGTAACCAAATTATTACCATAAAACCCATAAAAAGAACACATAACATATATAAAGGTAACTTGGTACATAAACATACTTAAGTGGAATAACCATACAGTCGACTTCCACACATATCACTTAATGGAATAGCCATACGGCCAATTTCCATACATACTTAATGGAATATCCATACGGCCGACTTCCATACCCAATGCATTGGAGGTTATAACGTAACCACCCGTCCTGGTTTTCACGGCACCACCCATCACATGGTTTATAACGTAACCACCCGTTAAAATTTCCAAGTACCAATATAAAATCATAAAACCAATATAAAGGAATGATAACATTTCCACATTTCAATCACAATATATCATAAATATATTGACAAAATAGAATCCTTTTTCAAAACCATTTTCAATACCAAAATACATAAAAGAGTATATGGTATTTATTTTATTCTAAAAACATTACGGCTTGTTGAGAAATCCAAAGACCAAATAATACACGCGGCGGCGGAAAAGGTCGTTGTCGCCGCGTACGTTAAAAGAAATATTCCTTTTTGTTGTTTTGTAAAAAGCTTCTTAGAAAAAGATTCATTTTGTATAAAAGTAAAAGTAAAAGGGGTTTATACACCGTATAAAAGAAATTTGTGTATAAAATGAAATATGCCGCAATGAAAGGAGATTGAGACGAAGTCCCTTACCTCGGGTCCGACTTGACTCGATTGTTCTTTAACGTCCTGAATAATAAACTTGAGTTAATTTATACTTGATTAAGAACCTTTTTAATGTTAATTATTCCTTTTATATCACTTATTTCCATGTTATAAACATTATGTAACCATTTAAGTTAATAATGTTTGTTTTCTCAATATTTTGTTCTTAAGTCGAAAGTGGACTTCTTACAATTACATGTTGTTCGTGTGGTCAAAGGTTCTTTATATCCAGAATGAAATTACCGATTTGGATATAATATGTATCATATATATCTAGCATATACATGTATTTATAATATTACATAATCATTTAGAGGTAAGAAATGAAATGCACCGTTCATGGAGACGGTAAGCCGTACATACGCATGAACGCTACTTTCATTTCTTTATCATATTAATGGAATTAAAACTAAATGAGAGGTATTTATATTTTAATTCCAGAATTATATTCATCATTTAGATATATAATTAATTATATATATCCATTATATACATGTACTTTTAATAGTACATTACATTTGGGGATAAGAAATGAAATGCACCGTTCATGGAGACGGTAAGCCGTACGTACGCATGAACGCTACTTTCATTTCTATCTCATACTTTAATGGAAAGAAATAATAATGATATAGAGGTATATTATAATTCCAGTATAACATTATATATAATAACATTAAATCCATCCTTTACACGTGCCACATATGGCATTAACAAATCACATCACTTTGAGGGGGCGGTAGTCCGCACTTCCTTAAATGAAGATATCGTGTTTACCCATAATGGAAACAATAAAGGTATGCCCAAAATGAAAAATACAGAAGCTTAAAGAAAAAAATAAACATATTATATATCATATATAAAAATAGTGACATCATAATGGCCACCGTTGAAGGTGTTAAATGAGTATTGAACAATCATCCTTTCGGGAGGCAGAATTTTGCCATCCACGGAAACCGTATGTTCTTTAACCATTTGATGTAGTTGTGTGAGAGAGTAGCTCGAATAAATCTTATAAAAACATACTAGTATATTGAATATACTGGTGTTGTTACAAAAGAAGTAAATAAAAAGAGTTTAGAGGGTTGGAGAAGCAAAATAAAACAAATGAACAAGAGATAATGAATTATCTTTAAAAGTGTAACTCCTTTTTATTTGAGCCTAAAGTCTTCCTTTGAAAGGATTTTGCCCAAAGGGAATCCTCTAGGATGAGTAGAGGGATGTGGAGAGAGTAAATGGGCAGGGTTTGGCCGAGCCAATGGCTTGAGGAGTGTGTGAAATGAGGTAGAGGTGGGGGCCTTTTATAAGAGGAGAGGAGGGGCACTTTTGGAAAGTAACGAAATATTACTTTATTTGAAAATGTGTTTCGGTTTTAAAAGGTCCCACATTGATATAATTCGCGGATAAGGTGATAATGGTTCGAAATCCACCCATACAATAAGTATTGGACATGTGTAGTTTATAGATTTTACATTATCTTTCCATTTTATTTAAATCGTTAAATAATGAGGTCATCACTGCATCATCATGATGTCATAATGAAATTAATTTATTTAAAGTCTAAAAATTATAAACAAAATACTATGATGTAGGAAATCTTTTTATCTTTCCAATTACTATTTATAATCAAAAATCTGACTTGTATAACCCCATTTAAAATTTTTTTTAGTAAAACATATCATGTTTGTGTCATTCTTACTTTTACATTAAATAAAAAGTTATTTATGTCATTTCCCAACCAAAGTGTCTCCATGGGGTCCCCAAGTTGACCCATGGCTTTTCTTGGTCGGCCATGACACAAAAAATGAGGGTAGGACATGTGTCAAGCTTATCTTATTTTATTAATGCATTATTTTTACCTTAAACTACACTAATTACCACTAATCGCGATTAAGAACTTAATAAGTTACTATTCACCAAAAAATTATTATAATCTCATTGAACCACATTTTACTTCTTAATGACAAACATGTATGTCGGATTTTTGAAATTGAAAACACAATGATGGCAAAATTTCATTTAAACGGAAAATCAGTATTTATAAGTACCACTTAGTGGTTTCACTATTCATCAAAAATTGATGTTTTTCAGAAAATTACCAAAAATTCACCCTAAGCTATATTTGATATTACGAATTCAAAAATGAAGTCTATTTTAAAAAATTCAAAACATATAAGTCAAATTAATTAATTTAATAATTAATTCCCGCTGTCAGAGCAAATTGTGTGTTTTTATGAAACAATAAGTATCAAAAGATTGACACTAGTTTAAGTCCGATTTCAAAGTGAAATTAATTCCAACGACCACTATTGGATTTAATGGTAAAAATATTTTCTAATTTCACTTTAAAACCAATTCAAAAGATAATCTAATCATATAAATAAATTAGATTAAAAAGAGGTTTTGAATTAAAATACAACATTTTACACTATTCATTAAAAAAATGAACTTTATCAGAAAGGTACCAAAAATTTACACAAAGTAAATTTTGATGTCCCGATTCTAAAGAAGAGTTATATTTGGTCCAATAGAATTTATAAGATCGATCAAAACTATATTTAATGATGGTTCTCCGTCAAAAGGTGATAAGTGGACCTTTCATGAAAATTAGGGTATAAATGCCTAAAATTGAACTCTTTCCGTATTTTAAGCCTTTATCTTTTATTGGGTAAATGTAAAAACATTTAAAAACATATATAATCATATTTTAGTTATTTCTATCCATTCCCTCCAGTACAACGACTACTCATTAACTAACATTTAAAATAATATTATTTTATTACTTGTGTGCAACGTAAGTTTTCAAGGAAACTCATCGTTGCGTACCGAGTACGCTATCGAACGTAGAAACCCCTTTTAATTAAAATTAATATTTAATTTGTAAATATTAATAAATATGAAAATTCTTTATTCTTTATTTACCTGGGATGTTACATCCTTCCCCCTTTTTGGGAATTGTGTCCTCGCAATTTTATTCACTTATCAAAATAAGTGGGGGTATTTATCCCTCATAGCATTTTCAGATTCCCACGTTGTCTCTTCAATCACATGGTTTCTCCACAAAACCTTTACCTGATGAATCACCTTATTCCGTAACACCTGCTCCCTGTGGTCAAGAATCTGGACCGGTTGTTCCTCATAAGATAGGTTCTCTTCCAGCTGAACTACCTCTGGACTCAAAACATGAGATGGATCTGGCATATACTTTCTCAACATTGAAACATGAAAAACATTGTGTACCTGAGATAAACTCGGAGGTAAATCCACTCAGTAAGCAACTGATCCAACTCTCTCCAGAATTTCATATGGTCCAATAAACCTTGGACTCATCTTTCCTTTCTTACCAAATATCATCACACTTTTCCAAGGAGAAACCTTGAGAAAAACATGATCACCTACCTCGAAAGATAGATCCTTCCTCCGGTTATCTGAATAACTCTTCTGCCTGCTCTGAGCTGTTCTCATGTGTTTCTGAATCAGCTGAACTTTTTCTGCCATCTCTTCTACCAATTCTGGTCCCATCAACTTCCTTTCACCCACTTCATCCCAGAAAGCTGGAGTTCGACACCGCTTCCCATATAATGCCTCAAATGGTGCCATCTGTATACTGGAATGAAAACTGTTATTATAAGAAAACTCAACCAAAGAAATATGTTGGTCCCAACATCCCTGGTAATCCATAGAACAAGCTCGTAGCATATCCTCCAATGTCTGGATTGTTCGTTCTGACTGCCCATCTGATTGAGGATGAAAAGTTGTACTAAAATTTAATTCAGTACCCAACGACTTCTGAAGGCCTTTCCAAAAGTTAGAAGTAAACCTGGGATCACGATCCGATACAATGGAGAGAGGAACTCCATGTAACCTGACTATCTCTTTACGATACAAACGGGAAATTTGATCAAGAGAGAAAGTATCTCGTATAGAAAGGAAATGAGTAGATTTGGTCAAGCGATCAACAATAACCCAGATTGCATTATTACCTCGAGATGTCCTTGGTAATCCCACAACAAAGTCCATGTATATGTTTTCTCATTTCCACTATGGCACTGGTAAAGGCTGAAGCATCCCTGCCGCTCTGCTTTAACCTATTGACATGTCAAACACTTCACAGTAAAATCAGCAATGTCTCTTTTCAATCCATCCTACCAGTAATACTCCCGCAGATCTCTGTACATCTTAGTACTGCCAGGATGAACTGAAAACGGGGAACTATGAGCCTCACATAACAACTCATTCTTCAACTGTGAATCACAAGGCACACATAACCTCTTCCCAAACCTCAAAACAAAAACACAAACTTATCCAAGAACTCATGGAAAATTTTATTCATAAGGTCCAAGAATACAGCAGGTGCATTGGTTAACCCAAAAGGAATAACTACAAATTCATAATCGCCATATCTAGTACGGAACGCAGTCTTCGGAACGTCTGCTTCTTTTACTTTCAACTGATGGTACCCCGACCTCAAGTCAATATTCAAAAAATAATGAGCTCCCTGGAGCTGATACCACTTCATTCAATGGCCCAACATCTGCTGAAGTTGTTGTAAAGGATTTCACCACCCCTTTCTGATTGTAGTCTGGCTGCATTCCCCCAGTTGAGTTCTTTGTTGGACACTCGTTTGCATAATGACCCATTTCATTACACTTAAAACATCTTACCGTTGGCTTTTCATTTCCTGCTTGATCATCTTCCTTACAGTTACGAGCAATATGACCAGACTTACCACACCGAAAGCACTTACTAGACTTGGATAAACATTCTCCAGGATGCATTTTACCACACTTCTCACAGGATGGATATTTGGTTTTCTTACCTCCTTGCTTCTTTGATGAATTCTTCCCTTTTTCCTGCCAACTAGACCTCTTATTCTATTGTTTGTCATAGAACACCTGTTCATCGGCAAACTCCATTTCCACCTTCTTCTCACATCGAACAATTTTTTCATAACTTTTGAACTCACGAGAAGCTAAAGCCCTTCGATACTTTGGCTTTAACCCTGAGTAAAAACGGTTTATTTTACTATCATGATCTTGTATGAAGTTTGGAGCATACCTTGCCAATCGAGTGAACTTTTCTTCATAAGCAGCCACTGAATCATCCTCCTGCCTCAATTCTAGGAACTGTTTTTCCATCCTAAGACGAACCACCTTAGGAAAATATTTCTCAAGAAACATTCCTTTGAATTCGTCCCAGTGAATATCCTCCATCTCATCACTATCCCTTATATTTTTCACCATAGACCACCATTGATCAGCTTCACCTTCAAAACGGTAAACAACAAGACTAAACTTTTGATGTTATGAACACCCCATGACATCAAAAATATTCTCCAGTGCTTTAATCCACCCTTCATCTTGCACAGGGTCAGATGATCCTCTGAATTATGGGGGATGTTGCCTCATGAAATGTTCCACCACTGACATGTTCCTCTGCGGTTGATCTGGCTGATCTCGTGCATGGATACCACCACCATTTATAGCCTGAGTCAATTGTGCCATCACTGCAACAAACTGTTCAGTTCCGATTCCGACCATCTCAGGTTGCTGATTTGGAAGGTTATCTTCCTCCTGATGTCGTCCCAACATAGCTACTTTGTTTCCTCTGCGGAAAACCATTCTGAACACAGAAATATCTTAGGTGAAGCAACATGGTAATCCGTAAATGCTATATCATTTCAATCATATTATAATTTAACACTTTTCTAACTCCTAAAGTTGTCTAAACCGACCTTTGATACCAACTATAAGGCCCCGGCCTTAAACCTTACTTAATATTGAATTAAATGAATAATTCACGTTGATGTTCTTTTCAGGTTTATAGTTTTAGAGAATTAGAACATAACTATTACATCTCAAAAGATTACAAAGTAGTCACTTCTACTAAGTTTCCATAATAAAAAAACTCTTAAAAAGAAACATGTCTAGTTCCATGTTTTATATAGGATGACATTCCCTTGATCCCATCCTTGATCTTATTCCACATTAAGTCCTGTGAAAACATTTCAAAAAAACTTGGGGTGAGCATAAAAAGCTCAGTAAGGGATACAGAAAGAATGAAAACTGTTAGTTTTTCAAACATCAAATAAACCATATATACACTATCAAAGTAATACCTTCACCTTCATGAAGTAGTAAAAACTCTTCACTGAATAAAGTATAATTACATACCTTTTTGTAACCAAAGGATTACCATAAAACCCATAAAAAGAACACATAACATATATAAAGGTAACTTGGGACATAAACATACTTAAGTGGAATAACCATACGGTCGACTTCCACACATATCACTTAATGTAATAGCCATACGGCCAATTTCCATACATACTTAATGGAATATCCATACGGCCGACTTCCATACCTAATGCATTGGAGGTTATAACATAACCACCCGTCCTGGTATTCACGGCACCACCCGTCATATGGTTTATAACGTAACCACCCGTTAAAATTTCCAAGTACCAATATAAAATCATAAAACCAATATAAAGGAATGATAACATTTCCACATTTCAATCACAATATATCATAAATATATTGACATAGTAGAATCCTTTTTCAAAACCATTTTCAATACCAAAATACATAAAATAGTATATGGTATTTATTTTATTCTAAAAACATTACGGCTTGTTGAGAAAGCCAAAGACCAAATAATACTCGTGGCGGCGGAAAAGGTTGTTGTCGCCGCGTACGTTAAAAGAAACATTAATTTTTGTCGTTTTGTAAAACGCTTCATAGAAAAAGATTCCTTTTGTATAAAAGTAAAAGTTAAAGGGGTTTATACACCATATAAAAGAAAGTTGTGTATAAAACGAAATATGCTTCAATGAAAGGAGATTGAGACGAAGTCCCTTACCTCGGGTCCGACTTGACTCGATCGTTCTTTAACGTCCTGAATAATAAACTTGAGTTAATTTATACTTAATTAAGAACCTTTTTAAAGTTCATTATTCCTTTTATATCACTTATTTCCATGTTATAAACATTATGTAACCATTTTAGTTAATAATGTTTGTTTTCTCAATGTTTGGTTCTTAAGTCGAAAGTGGACTTCTTACAATTACATGTTGATCGTGTGGTCAAAGGTTCTTTATATCGAGAATGAAATTACCGATTTGGATATAATATGTATCATATATATCCAGCATATACATGTATTTATAATATTACATAATCATTTAGAGGTAAGAAATGAAATGCACCGTTCATGGAGACTGTAAGCCATACGTACGCATGAACACTATTTTCATTTCTTTGTCATATTAATGGAATTAAAACTAAATGAGAGGTATTTATATTTTAATTCCAGAATTATATTCATCATTTAGATATATCATTAATTATATATATCCATTATATACATGTACTTTTAATAGTACATTACATTTGGGGATAAGAAATGAAATGCACCGTTCATGGAGACGGTAAGTCGTACGTACGCATGAACGCTAATTTCATTTCTATCTCATACTTTAATGGAAAGAAATAATAATGATATAGAGGTATATTATAATTCCAGTATAACATTATATATAATAACTTTAAATCCATCCTTTACATGTCCCACATATGGCATTAACGAATCACATCACATTGAGGGGGCGGTAGTCCGCACTTCCTTAAATGAAGATATCGTGTTTACCCATAATGGAAACCATAAAGGTATGCCCAAAATGAAAAATACAGAAGCTTAAAGAAAAAAATAAACATATTATATATCATATATAAAAATAGTGACATCATAATGGCCACCTTTGAAGGTGTTAAATGAGTATTGAACAATCATCGTTTCGGGAGGCAGAATTTCTCCATCCACGAAAACCGTATGTTCTTTAACCATTTGATGTAGTTGTGTGAGAGTGTAGCTCGAATAAATCTTATAACAATATCCTAGTATATTGAAGATACTGGTGTTGTTACAAAAGAAGTAAATAAAAAGAGTTTAGAGGGTTGGAGAAGCAAAATAATACAAATGAACAAGAGATAATGAATTACCTTTAAAAGTGTAACTCCTTTTGATTTGAGCCTAAAGGCTTCCTTTGGAAGGATTCTGCCCAAAGTGAATACTCTAGGATGAGGATAGGTATGTGGAGAGAGTAAATGGGCAGGGGTTGGCCGAGCCAAAGGCTTGAGGAGTGTGTGAAATGAGACAGAGGTGGGGGCCTTTTATAAGAGGAGAGGAGGGGCACTTTTGGAAAGTAAAGAAATATTACTTTATTTGAAAATGTGTTTCGGTTTTAAAAGGCCCCACATTGATATAATTCGCGGATAAGGTGATAAGGGTTCTAAATCCACCCATCCAATAAGTTATGGACATGTGTAGTTTATATATTTTACATTATCTTTCCATTTTATTTAAATCGTTAAATAATGAGGTCATCGCAGCATCATCATGATGTCATAAATAAATTAATTTATTTAAAGTCTAAAAATTATAAACAAAACACTATGATGTAGGAAATGGTTTTATCTTTCCAATGAATATTTATAATCAAAAATATGACTTGTATTACCCAATTTAAAAATTGTTTTAGTAAAACATATCATCTTTGTGTCATTTTTACTTTTACATTAAATAAAAAGTTATTTATGTCATTTCCCAACCAAAGTGTCTCCATGGGGTCCCCAAGATGACAAATGGCTTGTCTTAGTCGGCCATGACACAACCAATGAGGGTAGGATATGTGTCAAGCTCATCTTATTTTATTAAAGCATTATTTTTACCTTAAACTACACTAATTACCACTAATCGCGATTAAGAACTTAATAAGTTACTATTCACCAAAAAATTATTATAATCTCATTGAACCACATTTTACTTCTTAATGACAACCATGTATGTCGGATTTTTGAAATTGAAAACACAATGATGGCAAAATTTCATTTAAACGGAAAATCAGTCTTTATAAGTACCACTTAGTGGTTTCACTATTCATCAAAAATTGAAGTTTTTCAGAAAATTACCAAAAATTCACCCTAAGCTATATTTGATATTACGAATTCAAAAATGAAGTCTATTTTACAAAATTCAAAACATATAAGTTACATTAATTAATTTAATAATGAATTCCCGCTGTCAGAGCAAATAGTGTGTTTTTATGAAACAATAAGTATCAAAAGATTGACAATAGTTTAAGTCCGATTTCAAAGTGAAATTAATTCCAACGACCACTATTGGATTTAATGGAAAAAATATTTTCTAATTTAACTTTA
Organism: Viscum album; assembly: GCA_963277665.1. Classification (NCBI taxonomy): domain Eukaryota; kingdom Viridiplantae; phylum Streptophyta; class Magnoliopsida; order Santalales; family Viscaceae; genus Viscum; species Viscum album. Next base: position 1,239,938,406 of record OY728143.1, read on the forward strand.
AAACCAATTCAAAATATAATCTAATCATATAAATAAATTAGATTAAGAAGAGGTTTTGAATTAAAATACAACACTTTACACTATTCATTAAAAAAAATAAACTTTATCAGAAAGGTACCAAAAATTTACACAAAGTAAATTTTGATGTCCCGATTCTAAAGAAGAGTTATATTTGGTCCAATAGAATTTATAGGATCGGTCAAAACTATATTTAATGACGGTTCTCTGTAAAAAGGTGATAAGTGGACCTTTCGTGAAAATTAGGGTATAAATGCCTAAAATTGAACTCTTTCCGTATTTTAAGCCTTTATCTTTTATTGGGTAAATGTAAAAACATTTAAAAACATATATAATCGTATTTTAGTTATTTCTATCCATTCTCGCTAGTACAACGGCTACTCGTTAACTAACATTTAAAATAATATTATTTTATTACTTGTGTGCAATGTAAGTTTTCAAAGAAACTCATCGTTGCGTACCGAGTACGATATCGAACGTAGAAACCCCTTTTAATTAAAATTAATATTTAATTCGTAAATATTAATAAATATGAAAATTCTTTATTCTTTATTTACCTGGGATGTTACATATATCATAGTGGATAGAGTCCCTTACTAAATAGGGTTTACTAACAATTAAAATCATCTTTATCTTAGAAGATATCCAATATTACCCAATGCGTTTGAGGGATATATAATATTTTCCCCCTGATCAAACAATAATAATATATTAATATAATTTCAAAAATATTAAAAATCATTCATCATATATCATTATATGTAGAAAGGAAACATGTTCAATAAATTGGTCCACATTTCATCATAACATATCCTATGGAAAATAAAATGATTTCATAAATATGTTTTCATAAAAATAATAAACTGTACCAATAAATTATAATTATGGTATCATTGGATCATATCCCTACTATACCATAAGTAACATCAAATTATTTCATCTAACATGAAAACTCCTCCAAAATATCACATGCAATATATCACGAGGAAAATACCTGTTTCACATCAAAATCACAACATAAAATATAAAAATTCCCAACAATATTTTAGAAAAAAAAATTATTTAAAAATAATATGGAAAACTTATAATGAAAATATGAAATTAGTTATTTGTTCTAATGGATAGAAATTTAATTCAGTTTATGTAAATTAAACCAATGAGTCATTTCACATTTTCTGTAAAAATCTTAAATAATCTCATTCAGAAAATAAAATAACATTCCTATTAAATAATTTCAAAAAACGTATAAATAGGGTAATAATGACCTCAAATATTACTTGGATATTTGTATAATCATTCTTTATTAAATTTTATGATGCATATATATAGAATAAAAAAAGACTTTGTCCGAAGATATAAATAAATTTGTTTTCCAAAAGATGATATTTCAACCTCTTTAGTGTGTAAATAGTGGAAATTGAAATTATTCCACGTAAACTCCTTAAGTTAATAGTGGATAGTTAAATTCATGATATTACTCAAAGTAATATCATGAAATTTATTCATCAAAAACATAATTATAAAATTTCTTGATAAACAATGGGATAGTAACATAAATCTCTTACTCCAACATCCGCTTTCATTGAAAGAACTCTAACCACAAGTATAGTTAGTTTAAATTTTTTTATAATAATAGAATATAATATCAAAAATTATTATCACATCATAAATAATCCAAATATAACATTTCCCATTTATTAATTATTCTTTATCAAAATAGTCATTTCAAGGTGATAATTATTTCCATTTTCATAGAAGTATTTGTTTTTCAGTTCCAATAATTAAACATTGATCTTATTTTCATAATCTAAATAATTTATATAATGATATAAAAAAAATATATATTAATTTTATATATTTATAGTTATCTATAAAATGTAAATATTTTAAAATGAATTAAACTATTATTGGATATGGTAGGTCATACTTGCATGTGGGAGATTTTTTCTTTTTTCAATGGATTGAATTAAAGAAAGTTAAATAATAAGTCTAATTACCAAAATAATTAAAATATCATATATATATATATGATATTTTTATTCATTAAATTAGTCCTCATTAAACTTCATGTAAAGGGGAAATTAAAAGTTAATCAAATTACTTCATGGAAGTGGTGGTTGACATGTATACAAAAGTGATGTTATCATTTTCCAATGGATTGTAAGATGGAGGGTATTTTTTTACATCACTGTTATAAAAATTAGTTATACTGAAGATATTAAATTAAGTATTTTATAATTTATAACATATATTTATTGAATATATAAGAATAAATAAAATAAAAAATGTTCGGTTAAGAGTTAGACCTATTCATTGATAAACATAGTTTTCCTTAATCCATAAGCCTTGAATGGATGGTATTTTTGAAATTAAAAAAAGAATTAGTATGTGAGTAAGGAATCAAGAAAGGTATTATGGTAGGTATTATATACTCTATAAGGCATAAACATTTTGAATAATTATGCAGAAGTGGTGTGAGTTTATATGTGTGGGGTGGGGCACTCTTGGAAATACTTAAAAAAATTTATATCTGTTAATTTTCACAAAAAATGGATTTGTATTGATATGTTTCAAATATAAGATTATTAAGAGTCTAAATACTTAAATAAAATAAATTTTGGTTATGTTTTGGTAAATTTTACACACCTATATCTTTTATTTTACACATGTTAACCATTTTTTACAATTCCCATAATAATAATGTTTTCGCATTTAAGGGACTAGACTGTTTTCAATAAAAGGAAAAGTGAACAATAATTGGACCATGGTTTATATTTCTCAAAATAATCCATTCATTTTTTTCAAAAAAATGATTATTATGAATTTTAATAAACTGATAAATTATTATTTATTATAAATTATCATTAATATCATTTTTGGAAATCTTTTTTCTACATTGACTAAAAAAACTGCATGATAGTAAAAGTATTAAAATATAAACCTTATATATGTACCAAATATGTTATTTTTATATAAATAATTTGGGGGAAATAATAATTTTCCAAAATTGTCTGAATATTGATATTTTCTAAATCTTTTACATAATTTATCTATTAATTTAATAAATGTTGTTTTGGTGTTGCATATAAATTTTAGGTAATTATTAAATCACAAAAACATCAAAACAATTTCTATGATATAAATAATTAATTTTAATTTTAAAAACATTTATAACTTATTTTAACTTATTTTTTTTCTTATCTAAAAAATTGTGAGATATTAAATTTAAGTGAGTAACATTTTTTCCTATTATTTTTTCAAAATAATATGATGGCTATAATCAAATAAAAATAACACTTTATGGCCATATTGTTTATATTTGGATTTAATTGTTTGAATTCAACTCATAAATTAGGTTAAAGTTATGTGATAGGAAAATTTTAATGTCTTATCCCAATTTTTAATGTTGTTTTAACTATTTGACCAATACTTAAATGAATACACATTTACCAAGGTTACAATTCATAAGAAAAAAAAATGAAATATTAACCAAATTTTCACCCATGAATCCAAATCTGCGATATATTTTTTAAGGTTCATTTTTTATAAGTGTTAGAGATTCACTTTAAAATTACTTCCCAAAACTCAGTGAGATTCATTTTTTAGAAAATAAATTCTTATGAATTAAATTTTATTTTTACTTATCCTATGACAACCATAATTTTTATATTAATTTTAAAATATTTTATTTAATTTACAATATATAAATTTCAAAAAATTAAATCAATAGTTGTTCCTAATTTAGTTTATTAAGGAGAAAACAAATAATGCCCATAAAAAAAAGTTTTTTAGAAAATTAACTATTTTAATTTAAAATGAATATTACTTTCATTACTAATAAATTGAAAACAAGTGATTTAATTTAAAAAAATATTGAAAAACATAAATTATAATGAATTTAGTTAGTCTTATAAATACCCACCAATCTAGTGGCTATGTAACAATTTTTAGAGTAAAAAAGTAATATATTAATACCATATAGTGATTTTTTAAAATTCAATGTTGTGGGTAAAGGAAGATATAAATGAAATAAATTTTTTTACAGAGAAAATTGTGTTAAAATATTTGGAGTTTTTTACCTTCCTTAAGGTGAATTTCTTCTAAATAATATTGAACCCCCAATTTAAAAAAATGTATATATCTCCCTATTATCATATCCTTGTGTTCCCAAGTAGCACCTTCAAATTTCTGGTTCCTCTAGAGAACATTCAAGAGGCCAGTAATATTATTCCATAGAAAATTATCTATGTGATCTAAGATTCCTAATTTTTTTCATCATAGAAATAATATTTTTCTAGTGCTATAATCTCTGAGTTATTTTAGGGTGAATTATTAGGTATGTACTTCTTCATGAGAGAATCATAGAGCACATCATAAACCTAATAGTGGTTCAGTGGATTCTCTAAGCGATAAGCTAGAATCCCTACTCGATCAAAAATATCATATGGGAAAATATAACTAGGTAATAGATTTACCTTACATATAAATATAATAATCCTTTCCCATAGAAAAATTAAAATGAATAAATTCTAACTTACATAAATTATATACACTATTAATGATTATAAGAATATACTTTTTGTTGAATTTAAGCTACCTTGATGGACCACTAAATGCCTCTGACATTATATTTCATTTCATTTGATTGGTCAATTCATAGTATATTTTCTTCTATAACTTAATCCTAATACGTTGGAGTTTAGTAATTCATTTCTTAAAGGTAGTTAAATAGAGCCTTCATAATTATTGAATGAAAACTATTTTTATAAGATAACTTGATTATAGGAAAGTGTGGTTAACTACTACATTTGAAATCCATAAAATAAGATCTTATAATATCCTTCTACATATAGTTGGTTTCCTAAAATAGACCATCCCTATATGAAATATAAGAATGGTTGAAACACAACTTTGAATCAAGATCGTGATAAAGACATCATCAAAACATTGAGCTAAAACTATGATTTAGATTACCAAGCAAGATAGTCATATCACTATGAGGGGGGATAGGTGAATCAGTGATATCTTTTTCTTCTAAGTTTCATTACATATGAAACAACCTTCAACTCCTACTAAAGGCTTATTTCTCAACTAAAAACAATACAAACACACATCCATAGGAACACAATAATTTACAAGGTTCACTACTCAACAAGAGTATCTAGTACTTGGTATGGTTTTCAAACAATCAAAAACCACAGAATACACTATAAAACAGTCCTTTTGTGGAGAACAATAAGTAGGGTATAACCTTACACACATGTATAATCATGTTCAATACAGTATAGCATGTTCTTTATGTAGAACAAAATGATGTCAAATAATTTATGTAACAAATATATTTCAGTGATACTTGATAAACTTTCAGAGATATGATCTTTTAAAATAACTCTTCATTTTCTTATAAATAAGATGATAAGAAATTATTGGACTTCATATTGATACTCAATCTGAATCCCCATTCTTATTTCCAAATCTGATTTCTCATAATATAAATCCCACTTTTCAGTGTGCTGTTAGTTTTTGGAAATTTCATTCACGAAATACATTAGTTCATTCACAAAATTCATTATAATTACCATGAATTTTCTTGGTTCCACCATGAAATTTATTTCATCGCATGGCATGTGTGCTTCGTGGACAAGCTCTTATTACGTTGATCACCTCTGTTTCATTGATAGATGAGGCCTTGAAAATAGCCTCTGCTACACTGTTCTATTCCTTTATGTTCTATTGATCCCTGTAAACCTCCTTTCAAAAATTATCCCCATGAACTAAATACCATACTAAAATTATATCCCATGAACCACCTCATCTTTTTCAAAATCCTTCATCTGTGAACTCTTCTCCTTCATGGAATTCTATCTTGTGAACTATTTAGAACTTCACCAAATTCTTCCTGGATCGATGACCTTTTCTAATGATATGCACTATACCTAATTACCAGATTAAGGATCTATAAAATCAACTAAATTGATTTTCCCAAAACATCGATACGGAATAGCAGTCACTGTGATCTACTCTATGTGGCCCACATAAAAATTTTATCCATTTTTTCGGCCAATGTATTTCATGAATTAAAACTCTTTTCATCTGTTAAAATCACTACCTCTCAGTGAAAATTGGTAATCCATAGGTAACCAATGAGACTCCCATGAACAGTAAGTCTCCTGTGAAGTATTGTTTTCTATTTTGTCCATGTAGTGTGAATCATGGTTTGTATAGAGCTACTATGTGTAATTCAACCTTTTTACATTTTCCTCATACATTCATTATACCTCCTTTGAAGTTTCTGAACTATGATTCATGGTCTGTGAACTGCATTTTGTGAACTACACTAAGAAACTCTACCACCTTAATAATCTTCTTCTACAACACCAACCATATTAATTCGCGGCCATTTTACTTATTCATCATTCTCAAATTGATTCAATGTTATATTATCAACCATCTTCTAAAAAAAATCACATATTCATTCATTGTGAACTTTACTATAATAATATTTAATCCTTGAGTAATCATCTTTAGGATCATTAGATTTAACAATGAACATATTATAAATTCCTTTTATTCTAGTAACATCTATCATTATTAATGAAATTGTATTTATATATAATTGTATAACATATTTTCTAAATATGATTTTCATACTAATAATGCAATTTTACACAGTGATGTGATGTCATTTATTCACAAACATCCTTGACAACAAAATACAATACACGAATATGATAATATTCAATATCATATAGGTCCTAACAAAGATCCTAATAAAATATTATAGAATTTGTTTCTCCATAAATATTTGTTACTTATTTAATTTATATATTACAATACAAATCAATAGGTAAATATTATCCAATGTAAATGTAGTGTGATTCCTTTATAAAGAAACCGACTTAAACCCAAATAGATATATAAACATTAGATATTTTGGGAAGTCCGATGAAAAAATCCATGGTGATGTTTTACTATTTCCATTCAAGTATGGGTAATGGTTATAAAATTCCCATATACATTGTTATCTTTTAAATAATATACTAACTTAACAAGAACCGAAATAAATATTTTCCCATAACTCTATTTATTCTCTCCCACCAAAATTACTCATTTAGATATCTATATATTATAATACATCCATGATGAATAGAGAATTTTGAACTATTAGCTTCATCCAAAAACTCCTTTAAATTTGATATGGATTAGTCACATTCAAGGTTAATGAGTCTTATCATTCTATCAAAATCAATTATGAATGCATGAAAATTTCTCACCTTCTTCATGAGTTCTACATCATTCTTTTAAAACTATTAAATCATTACCATGGTATATGGTTGAACTCCCATTTAAGAAATATAAAAAATATCCCCTTCCATCAATATTTCTATATCAATCTTCTTAAAAATATGAAAAATGGTCTCTTTTTTGATCCTCGTCATAGATATTATAGAATAACCCATTTGAATCAAATCATAGGCTACCTAGTTTTGTTTCCTATAGTATTAATTTATTGTGTAGTCATAATCATTAACAAACTATAATAATATTGTTATTAAAATATTGTCCAATTTTTCAATTAATATGTACTTAAATATTTTATAATATATATATATATGTTAAACAATAATCCAATAAGATAATTCAATCACTTCTTTAATGTGGTAATTAACATAGCTAACTACAAATCATGATTTATATAATATTTCTCATAAACTAAAACGTTGCATGAGGCATAAGTTATCACTATATTATTCTTCATTAGGAAGAATCCTAGACCCTTCATCGATAAATATCTATATATAAAAAAACCATATCCACTCTTGGGTAATGTAAGTACAGGTGAACTAACTATCCTTCTCTTCAGTTCCTTGATATTTTCTTCACAATTATTTTCCAATTGGAATATAATTCCCTTATGAGTTAACATAAGGAGTGGATAATATAACAATGACAAATTATCTACAATGACTTGATAATATATTTTCCAAAAAATAAAAACTATAGTTCTAAATTATCATGTTTGTTCAGGGAAATTTTTCATGGAATTCCATCTACAATGGATCGACAGATATACCCTCTCTTGACATTATATAACCCAAAATGAATATTTTTTGTTTATAAAATTCACTGTTTTGATATTTTTCCTAGAGATTATAATTCCTTAGGGTCTTCAAAAAAAGACTCAATAGATCCTCATGTTATTATTTACCCAATGAATATATAAAAATATCATCTGTAGTGACTACCATAAACTTATCAAGGTAATATAAAAATATTTTATTCATTAAATACATAAATATAGTGGGGGAATTATTTTGACCAAATGGCATCACTATAAATTCATTGGGTACCTACATTATATGGGAGGTTATCCTAGGGATGAGAACATCTTTTTCCCATCAAATTATAGTATCCACATATTTGATCAATTATTGAAAAATACCGAGATCTATATATTTTATCTAATAAATCATCATTATTGGGTTTAAGATATTAATTATTTATTGTGGTCCTATAAATTTATCATTTATCATCTAGATTTTCATTGATCCATCAATATTATTAATGAAAATCAAATTTTCACCCTATTGTAACACACTATGATGAATGAATCCATTTTTATGATTATCATTTAGTTTCCTTGTCAGTTAATACAAATAAATCAGGGAAATTCTATATAGAATCTAAGAAATAGATATATCACCATGTATGAGTTATATGAGAAAAACATCACAATTTGTATGAACATTGTCATTTTTTTTGTAAATTCATCAAAAATCTCTCATATAATTAGTTTATCTTTGATTTTATTTTATCCTCAACCATATCCGAAAAACACTGCTTTTAAAAATTAATCAAGAACCATATCATTGATTTAATATCCATTGGATGTATGTATTTTTATAATAATGATAGATTTTTATAGGTTGGTTTGGAATAAAAAAAATCACTTACCTTCCCGGTTAATCAGTGTGGGATTTATATAGATAAATCTAATCCATGTCTAAGATAAAATCAAATTCATATAGGGGGATAATAATAACTTTTTATAAAGCCCAGTCCAAAAAAATTAATTATAGTAGAATCATAAAATTGATATGTGATCATCATAATATTACAATATTTCACTAATAATTCAAAACATAATCATTGGGGTGGTATTGTGATATCCTTAAAAATAAATTAGATATAAAAATATGGGTGTGTAATGAATGAAATAAGACATTACCAGTTCTAGAGTTGATGGTAAGTGTTACTCCCAATACATCATTATCATACACTATATCTGAAAGAGTGGTTACATGAGTTTTCTCATTGACTTAGGTCTTAAGAGTTTTTTCCAATCCTCATCATTGTATATAATATTTTAGTATAGGTTAGTATAATGACCATACTCAGTGCATTGGTAACACTAGAGTGTGTATAGTTCATTCTGTGTGGAGTTTTCTCTATCAATAAATAACTTCTTTTTCATTTTACATAAACATATGATTTTATAATGACATTCCATTGAACACATAAAACATTTACCACTTCCAAAGAGATAAATGTTTTAATGTTTCCTTTTAGAAATCAATAATAAAGGAAATATCATCTTTTTCTCTTTATGAATTTTTTAATTTCTATTTAAATCAATTAGTATTTTCTTATCAAAATGATAGGATTCATGGTTACCTTCAATCAATATTTCCACCATAGTAACACATCTTTTTATTTTATAATAGCTAATCATTTCCATTATGGCCAAAAACATTTAGAGACTTTGTTTAAATCCTCTGAATATTAGTTCAATCATTAATTAATGTTGAATTACAACATAACAATCATATATTCAATGTCATAAAATTATCCTTATTGTAACACCCCAAGCTTCCACGATACGCTTCTCTTTGAATAATACAATAATGTGTGTTGTACGAAACTTCAAGTTCAAACACACCACAACCAATCAAACTAGCCATTATGAAAAGTAATACCCACTTTTTAAAATTGTATGCATTTTATTTTTCAAAATGGACTTCATTTTTGGATTCATATTATCAAAATTAGCTTAGGGTGAATTTTTGGTACTCTTCTGATAACTTTCATATTTTGATGAATAATGAAAATTACTAAATGTTAATTAAAAACAACTATTTTAATCAAAATAATTAATAGAAATAAATTATGAATTTGATTAGTTTGGAAGTATAATTAGATTATATTTTTATCATATAATACAATTTAGGTCATTATAAGTAATTTCACATTTAAATTTGACATAAACAAGTGTCAATCTTTTGATAGTTATTATTTCATAAAAACACGCTTTTCGTTTTGACAACGTAAATTAATTTTAAATTAATTTATGCCACTTCTGTGTTTTGAATTTGGAAAAATGAATCCCATATTTGTAATCAGGAGGTCGAAATTGTGTAAATAGGTAACTTTTATTTTTATACATTTGGAATATTTACTACAGTAAATATTTTATTTACCTCGGTTAAAGGGGTAAATACAGTAAATAAGGTTAAAAAATAATATTATAATAATATTAAATTACCCTAACATGTGTCCTAACCAAATTTTATGATACATGTCGGACCATGGGAATCATTGGGTCTATTTTGGGACCTCATGGAGCCACTTTTAAGTGATAATGACACTTAATATTAATTAAGTTAAAGTAAACACAAAAATGACATATGCACATATCTTTTAGTAAAGTAATTTTTACATAGGGCTATACATGTTATATATTCGACTATGAATATTTATTAGAAATATAAAATTATTTCCTACATAATTTAATTTTATTTATAATTTTTAGACATTAAATAATTAAATTTATTTATGACATAATGATGATGCAGTAATTACCTTATTAATGAAATAATTAAATAAATTGTTTTATAAATACTAAAATAAATATAATTTCAAAGTTTTTATGATATCCAAGAATTTAATAGGTGAATATGACATATTAAGGTTGATTTAATGAATTGTTTTTGAAGTAATAATGTTGTTATGACTTTAACAAAAATATATTATTAAATAATGTCAAAAATTGACATAATTGAGTTTTTAAAACAAATACTATATTATTGTTTGATATAATATTCGTAAAAGTCTATGTTTCGGAAAAAGGGCCTAAATAATATTATATTATTCATTAATGAACATAATGGGGTTCACTTGGAAGTATATAGTAATTTTATTAACCATATAATATAAAAATACAAAGAGACATGGTAAATGTCAAACTATGTAACTAAGAGTTAAATCTAAATGATAAGGTTAATATAGTGACCCAAACTTGTCTAAAACCTATTGGTTGAGTGGTTTTTTACCCATACCCACCTTATCCATTTAGTAATTCATTTGTGAGCCATTCGAAAGTGAAAATGATTTTATTATAAAATAACATTTCTAGCTTTTCCTAAGGTGGCCCTCACCCCTCTTATAATAGAGCACTCCCCCTTATATCTAATTCACATGTTAAAATCCTTTTGTCTCCACAAACCTATACCCAAATACCCTATAAACTGTCCTCCCTTCATTTTAAAGGCCTTACTTTAGTCATAAATCCAACCTAAGGATTCATTTTGATCAAATCAAAAGAAATATCCCGAAGAAGAGGTAGATATTTCATCACCTCTTTCAAGTTCCTTTCTTCTTACACTTCTTCTTTCTTTGTTATTTCCATTATAAAATAATAACTACAGTATATTCTATATAATGTGATGTTATTATAAATATGGTATAACCATATTCATTATTCTATCCATCCTTTGAATGACATGTCACCATACGTGCGTACATACGGCTTACCGTCTCCACGTCGTGGTGTAATTGTTATTCAATACATTTTTATTTGTATGGGTATAATAATGATTTGTAATTTATGTAAATAATAAATATAACATGATAATTATTCTTTATATATGATATACCGGCCAATTATACACTATTTAAATATCAAAATAATGATATTGTCGCTCATGCGTACGTATGGATTACCGTCTCCACGAACGCGATGAGATTCATTCCCCATCGTATCCATTCAAGACTAATTTTCATTAGATGATTAAAGATAATTTTTAAATACATAATATAATTCGTAATATGAATAAGATACATCCAATCCATAACAAATATTACTTACGTAACAAGGCATACAAAGGAAAATGATTCAGTTAACACCCGAAACGATGATAATACTAAGAAATTATTAACAAAGCAATGTTAAAAGATAATATATGATATAATATAAATGTATATGATTATTTAACAATTTAATAATAATTATTTCACCATTATACAGGATGTTAACCTGCCCTCGACCAAGGAAAAGTAAAAGGTAAGGGGTTTCTTATCTCACATTTAATTCAGTGAGATTTCCATTGCTCGACACGTATTTATTTCATGTTGTGTATTGTGTGCTGAAATTTGATATATATTATAATTATTACCTTTATATTCATGGTATTATGTGATTAGTTTGGTGGTTATTAAATTTTGGTCATACGAATCCATTGATTACAATGAAGTAAGGTTTTTTCAACTCACTTTGTATTCCCGTGAGATTCATGCTATATTGGCCACTATTTCCTTTTGTGTGGAATATGTACTGTCCATGATTGTATTATTGGTGTAATATAATTTAATTTATGAGTATTTACATCTTCATTTTTTCATCCTTCTTTCATGGGTTATATGTTTCATAAGTTACCAAATCGGTAAGGGAATTTCAATTTTCAATATCCACTCAATGGGCTTTACGCATACTTCATTGATTATTTTACTCCAAGATTATGTGTGGAATCACTATTTATTATTTATGTATTAATTTCCACTCCCATTTGTGTGGATATAATTTTGATACACATAATCACCCCATTGATAATTTCTAAATTCATTGATATAAACTTGATCTTAACTCAATTTCTATTCATTGAGTTAAATATTCAAATCATTGGTGTTGTTTTTACAAGAATATATCAGAATTTCCTTTGATTGGTTTACACTGAATATCCAATTATATTGAGTGTATTTATATTTTTCACACATAACTATGTCATTGATTTATCTATTTCCTAAAACTACTGTCTTTATAAGGGATTTCATCTCGATTTACATTCATTTATTGTTATGCACCAATTCACTTTAATATGGTGTATATAAAGTCCTTTGACATAGTATATAATGAAATCCTTTATTCTCATGGTATTATAATGTGTTTATTACCTCAATTTTCTGTATTCAAGCATCTCTCAATTGGATAGTAACTCTAACTAAAATACCATTTTAAATGTTTTAAAATTTTATTCTTCTAAATATTTCTCATTAATGTCCATGTTTTAAAAATGGTTTTAATGTTTTATTTATATGGAAATTAATGTTTTAAAATTAAAATTATTTTTAAAAGTTTCAAAGTGGTATGGGACACTTTGATTCAAAAATCTATTTTAAAACGGCTTCTTGACAAATAATGTGACTTTTAAATGTTTTCAAGAAAAGGGGAATATTCTCTCAAATAGTTTTGATGATTATTTTCATCTATGTCAATATCCTTCATTATTCTCGATTGAGGTTAATATATTACAATAAAATCTTCCATATTTTATTGAATGAGTTATGTTTGACTGTGGATGTGCTATTTTTATACCATTATTGGTTTGTGGAATTATTGACATTTCATATGATAGTTTTAATACGAATCTTTATGTTATCTTTTAAACTTTTCATATGAGGAATGCATTGGACTTAGTAAGTGACTGGTGGAGCCCACTATATCTCCTTGATGCATCTGTAGGTATCATGAGACAAACTAGTGTCTTGGCACAAGGGCTTGACAAAATCTTATTTGTAGTCTTGGCAGAAGGCCTTGCCTATGGGGTTATGAAAGTATGGCTTTATGCATTCCATCATTATGAAAGTGGATATTGATATTGCATGTGATTATTCGACTAGTAGAATATCCATGTGAATAAGTAAATGGTATTATTTGATTTTATCTTTTCCATATTATGCTGAAGTTCAAGTTTCAAAGGCTTTTATTTTAGTCTTATACATTTCTGTAAATGTATATGTTTATTTATGAAAGTTTCCACTATATTGTTATCCTTTCTGAGCATCTGAGCTCACCCATTTCTATGTTTTATTTTTCTCAGGATACGACGAAGTATATTATGACTGACTTGTAGGGATAGTCTATGGTTTCTCAGTGCTATCTATGGAGACAATGTTGTTGTAGTTTTCGATTTTATGATGTAATATAAACCTTATGAATGTATCTAGTACTTCTAAGGATACTAAACTAATTGTTATTTCGAGACATGATCTTTTCTGATCATGCCAATGATACTTAATAATGCACTGACTCTAGGATTCTGGGGTTAGGGCATTACATTTAGTATCAGAGGAAGTTTAGTACAAACCTTGGAAACTAGATTTAGATAAACTCTGATTAGAACACATAGCCCTAAGATAGAGTTTGAGTATTAGTGTAGAATAGCTTTCATGAATTTTGGTATTATAGATCTTTTTTGAGTTTTACAAGAAATAAATCCCTGTCTGGATACGATGAGGAAGAGGCGGCTCTGGCACAGATGTACCTAGGGGTAAAACCCAAAAACACCGCTTTGAGATAGACTCGAACGGGAACTGGTGAACGACAATGGGCCTTGCTGCACTCTTGTTTACGACACTCCTGAGGGATATGCTTAGGATAATTCACATTTTCTTTACAAACCTATTTGAAGGATTTTAATATAAGATGATGATAAATAACTGTCGTTAATACTATGGTGTTTTATATTGAAAATAAGGTGTTATGAGATTCTCTAAATGATTTTATGAATCACACTATGATTTCTTCTGTTAGTCAATGGCTGGATTCCAAGGAAGTCATAGTAACATTGAACATGATGTACAAGGTTGGAATGACGGAGTAAATGAGAAACAGAATGGAATGTTGATATGTGTAAAAGATATCGTGTTCATGCCGAATCAGTTCTCCAAAAATATGATAAACAACATATATATTAACCAACTCCCGAACTCAACAAAGAAGAGAAAGGAGGTGAATGATAAGAGCTCCAATAGTGGAGACCATGGAGAAAAGAAAGCTCAATTTCCGTCATGCAAGAAATGTGGAAGGAGACACCTAGGGAAGTTTCTTAATGGAATGAGGAAATGATTTATGTGTGGGAAAGAAGGACATAATGTAAAGAATTGCTAAGGAAAAATGAAGAGTACTATGCAATAAAATAAAATTGATCCCAAGAATCCATTTATAGTCATTTTTCATAAATGTAGTAGACCTGGGAATTACCCGAGTGAATTCCCTATTCTATATGTCAACCCCTTGTTCAAGGAAGAACCTACGTAGAAATAAATGGATGGTGAAATGTTTACAAGTATTAGTGCTCTTTGTTGATGGGATTACTTTGGAAGGATTTTCTCTTATGTGTAACCCTACAGTTTATTATGTGAAAATTACATTTTAGGAATAATTTTGTTTTCTATTGTTGATATAGTTATAAATGACCATTTGGGTTTATACGATCCTTTAATTTGAGGCAATTACATGTTATTATATTTTGGGATGAAAATTCATGGTATGAGATAACTTTTGTGGTTAAATTATGTTATGGTTATTTTGAGGAATTTATCTCATTTTGGTAATGTTATAAAATATAGTTTTTGAAATGGGACAACACGCAGACCGTGTGACAAACCGTTGCATCGGACAAAGCTGTGGGAATCGAACCCACAACCAGAGTGCGATTGGGATTTATCACCTACCACTGGACTACGTGAATTCCCTGGTTAGTGTGAAAAATTATTTTTAGTTAAATACTTATATTGATAAATAATAAGTTGATTTGGGATCTTATGTCTTATCAAATGAATACCATTAGTATAGGAAATTGATTTGGTGATTAAGTGATAAATGTTATTTTGGAAGACATATTCTATATTGGGAACACTATATGCCTAAGGAAAATAGAATACTATGGGATTTCATTTGAGGAGTAATGGTAAATTTTTATCTATGTTTTTATTGTGAATTTATAGTGATTTGGGTTATTTATGGAAATGATTAACCTATAATAGAGAATATGTGATTAGGTTAATTACTTTTAAGTATGTGACTTTAAGAGTAGTCAGTGTCATTTGGAGATACAATTTATCGTGGAAGACTACATAACCAAATTCTTCTATGTTTTGGGTTTCAATATTAGTTTAGATTATATTGAAGGATTTTAAGGACAATTGTTTATTGAATGGTATTTATTTAACTTTGGGGTATTGTTGGTTTAATTTTAGAAATTAATATTAGTGTTTATTTCTCTAATGAAATATCCTTTTGGGGGATCATATGATCTTGTACTAACCGTTTTGGTTTTGATTCATCTCTAAAGACAAGGTAAATATATAGTGTATCCTTTGTGGATCATGTGATTCTCTAGAAGTTGATTCTATCTCTTCTGGTGTGACCAAGTCATCTTGAATACTCATCGTTTGAAAGAAAATGAGTTAGTAGTAGAAATTTATTAAATAATGAAACTCTACTTAAAAAGTAAATATATCTCTTTATGTTCTTGTTCAATATCTTAAATAAATTCCTCATCTTTATAAAATGTAACTTTAAAAAAACGTTTTCTGTTTACTTTTCCTATTTGGAAACTAATGACTGTTTGTCCCATCACAAGTTTGTGGTTTTCTTATTGTTAACTTTATCCTAATCGTTTTTCTATCCCTCTCCATCAGAACTTTACACTTATTTTATCTTCAATATCCATGTTTTCCTACGTGTAATCCTTGTATGGATTATCTTGGGTGACCTTTGTACTTCTCTTTCTTCCTTTAAAAGTGATAGTTTTATTGACTCTTTTTCTGATGTTGGACTTTCAATTGTGTTACCAAGCCCAATTTTAAAAATTTCTAGGGTGAAATTTCCAAAAGGGGGGAAGAATGTAACACCCCAATCTTCCACAGTACGCTTCTCTTTGAATAATACAATAGCGTGTGTTGTATGCAACTTCAAATTCTAACACACCACAACCAATCAAACTAGCCATTATGAATAGTAATATCCACTTTTTGAAATTTTATACATTTTATCCTTCAAAATGGACTTCATTTTTGGATTCTAAATGTCGAAATTATCTTAGGGTGAATTTTTGGTACTTTTCTAATAACTTTCATATTTTGATGAATAGTGAAAATTACTAAATTTTAAATAAAAATAACTATTTTAATCGAAATAATTAATATAAATAAATTTTTAATTTGAATATTTTGGAAGTATAATTAGGTTATATTTTTATAATTTAATACAATGTAGGTCATTATAAGTAATTTCACATTTAAATTTGACATAAACAAGTGTCAATCTTTTGATAGTTATTATTTCATGAAAACACGCTTTTTGTTATGACAACGGTAATTAATTTATGTCACTTCTGTGTTTTTAATTTGGTAAAATGGATCGCATATTTGGAATTTGGAGGTCCAAATTGTGTAAATAGGTAAATTATATTTTTAGACATTTGGAATATTTACTACAGTAAATATTTTATTTATCGTGGTTAAAGGGGTAAATCCAGTAAATAAGGTTAAACAATAATATTATAATAATATTAAATTATCATAACACATGTCATAACACTATTGTATGATATCTGTCTGAACATGGTCATCCTTGGATCAATTTTTGGACCCCATGGAGCCACTTGTAAGTGATAATGACACTTAATATTAACTAATTTAAAGTAAACGAAAAAATGACATAAGCATATATCTTTTAGTAAAACAATTTCTTACATAGAGATATACATGTTATCTCTTAAACTATAAATATTAATTAGAAATATAAAAATATTTACTACATAATTATATTTTATTTATAATTTTTAGACATTAAATAATTAAATTTATTTATGACACAATGACGATGTAGTAATTACCTTATTAATGAAAGAATCAAATAAATTGTATTATAAATACTAAAATAAATATAATTTCAAAGTTTTTATGACATAAAAGAATTTTATAGATGAATATTACATATTAAGGTTGATTTATTGAATTTTTTTCGAAGTAATAATGTGGTTATGACTTTAAAAAAAATTATTAAATAATGTCAAAATTGACATAATTGAGTTTTTAAAACAAATACTATATTATTAGTTGATATAATATTCCTAAAAGTATATGTTTCGGCCAAAGGGCCTAAATAATATTATATGTGTCATTAATGAACCTATTGGGGTTCTCTTGGAAGTATATAGTGAGTTTAATAACCATATAATATAAAAATACAAAGAGACATGGTAAATGTCAAACTATGTAACTAAGAGTTAAATCTAAAAGATAAGGTTAATATAGTGCCTTAAACTTGTCTAAAACCTATTTTTTGAGTGTTTTTCGACCCATCCACACATTATAATTTAAATAATTCATTTTGAAGCCATTTTAAATTGAAAATGATTTTATTATAAAATAATATTTCAAGATTTTCCTAAGGTGCCCCTCACCCCTCTTATAAAAGGGCACTCCCCCTTCTCTCTAATTCACACCATCAAAGCCTTTTGCCTCGGAAAAACTCTACCAAAATACCCTATCAAATTTCCTCCCTTAATATATAGGCCTTACTTTAGTCAAAAAGCCATCTTAAGGAGCCATTTTGATCAAATCAAAAGGAAGAACCCGAAGAAGAGGTAAATATTTAATCACCTCTTTCAAAATTCTTTCTTCTTCCACTTCCTCTTTCTTCATTATTTACATTATAAAATAATAACTCCAGTATATTCTATATAATTTAATTTTATTATAAATATGTTACAACCATATTCATTATTATATCCATCCTTTGAATGACATGTCACCATACGTGCGTACGTATGGCTTACCGTCTCCACATCATGGTGTAACTGTTATTCAATAAATTATTATTTAGAAGGATAAAATAATGATGTGTAATTGATGTAAATAATAAATATAACATGATAATTATTCTGTATATATGATATACCATCCAATTATACACTATTTTAATATCAAAAGAATGATATTGTCGCTCGTACGTACGTACGGATTACAATCTCCACGAACGCGATGAGATTCATTCCCCATCGTATCCATTCAAGAATAATTTTCATTAGATGAATAAAGATATTTTTTAAATAATTAATATCATTCTGAATATGAATAATATACATCCAATCCATAAAAAAAATTACTTACGTAACAAAGCATATAAAGGAAAATGAATCAGTTAACAACGGAAACGACGATAATACTAAGATATTATTAGAAAAGAAATGTTAAAAGATCATATATGATATCATATTAATGTATATTATTCTTTAATAATTTAATAACAATTATTTCTCCATTATACAGGAGTTTAACCTAACCTAGACCAAGGAAAAGTTAAAAGTAAGGGGTTTCTTATCTCACATTTAATTCAATGAGATTTTCTTTGTTCACCACTTATTTATTGCATGTGGTGTATTGTGTACTAACATTTGATATATATTATCATGATTCTCTTTATATTCATGGTATTATATGATTCATTTGGTGGTTATTAACTTTTGTTCATGCGACTCGATTGATTACAATGAAGTAAGGGTTTTTCATCTCACTTTTTATTCTCGTGAGATTCATGTTATATTGGCCACTGTTTCCTTTTGTGTGGAATATATAATATCCATGATTGTATTCTTGGTGTAATATACTATAATTTATTATTAATTACAACTTTATTTTTTTATCCTTCTTTCATGGGTTGTATGTTTCATAAGTTACCAAATCGGTAAGGTAATTTCAAATTTCAATTTCCACTTTGTGGGATTTACGCATAATTCGTTAGTTATTTTACTCTAAAATTATGTGTGGAATCACTATTTATTATTTATGTAGTAATTTCCACTCCCATTTGTGTGGATATACTTTTTATACACATAATCACCCCATTGATAATTTCTCAAGTCGTTGAAATAAACATGATTTTAACTCAATTGACATTCATTGAGTTAAACATCCAATTCATTGGTGTTGTTTTTACAAGAATATATGGGAATGTCCTATGATTTATTTACACTGAATATCTAATAATATTGAGTGTATTTATATTTTTCACACATAACTATGTCATTGATTTATCCTTTACCTAAAAATAGGGTCTTTATAAGGGATTTCATCACAATTTACATTCCTTTGTTGTTATGTACCAATTCACTTTAATATGGTGTATATATTGTCCTTTGACATAGAATATAATGATACATTTTTTTCTCATGGTATTATAAATTTTTGATTACCTCAATTGTATTTATTCAAGCATCTATCATTTGGATAATAACTCTATCTTAAATACCATTTTAAATGTTTTAAAATTTTACTCTTCTAAATCTTTCTCATTAATGTCCATGTTTTAAAAATGGTTTTAAGGTTTTATTTATATGGACATTAATGTTTTAAAATTAAAATTCATTTTAAAAGTTTCAAAGTGGTCTGGGAAACTTTAATTTAAAAATCTATTTTAAAATGGCTTCTGAACAAATAATGTGAATTTTAAATGTTTTCAAGAAAAGGGGGTTATTTCTCTCAAATAGTTTTGATGATTATTTTCATCTATGTCAATATCATTCGTTATTATCAATTGAGGTTAATATATTACAATACAATATTCCATATTGTATTGAATGAGTTATGTTTGACTGTGGATGTTTTGTTATTATGTCATTCCGGGTTTGTGGAAGTATTAACATTTCGTATGCTAGTTTTAATACGAATGTTTATGTTATGTTTCAAACTTTTCATATGTGGAATGCATTGGACTTAGTAAGTGACGGTTGGAGCCCGCTATAGCTCCTTAATGCATCAGTAGGTCTCATGAGACAAACAAGTGTCTTGGTATAAGGCCTTGAAAAAATCTTATTTGTAGTCTTGGCACAAGGCCTTGACTCTATGGTTATGAAGTCTGGCATTATGCATTCCATCATTATGAAAGTGTCTATTGATATTGCATGTGATTATTCAACTAGTAGAATATCCATGTGAATAAGTAAATGGCATTATTTGATTTTATCTTGTCTATATTATACTGAAGTTCAAGTTTAAAGGGATTTTATTTTAGTCTTATACATTTCCTTAAATGATTATGCTTATTTATTAAAGTTTTCCCTATATTATTATCCTTGATGAGCATCTGAGATCACCCATTTCTATGTTTTATTTTTTACAAGATACAAAGAAGTATATTATGACTGACTTGTGGGGATATTCTATGGGATATCAGTGTTGTCTACAGAAACAATGTTGTTGTAGTTTTCCATTTTATGAAGTAATGTAAACATTATGAATGTATCTAGTACTTCCAAGTCTACTAAACTAATCAGTATTTCCAGACATGATCTTTTGTGATCATGCCAATGATACGTAATAATGCACCGACTCTGGGCTTTTGGGTTCAGGTCGTTACACTTATAGTATTTAATGTATTCATATTCCATCTCTATTAGCTAAAGGAATTCATTTTCTATTTTCATTTGAAAATTTTAAGGAATGTACATATTAATAAAGATATATATTAAAATCATACCACACTATGCAGTCAGTTTAGTATTATTACCTGTTATTCTTTATAGGATTCCACCATTGATCTACTTCACCTTCCAAATGAAAATTAGTAAAAATAATTTTTTCATGTTCAGAACACTGGAAAATAGAAGATATAATTTTATTGTTTCTAATCCATTTCTCATCGACTAGTGTATCAGATTACCCACTAAAATAATGTGGATGTTTCCTTGAAAAGCACTCAACAGATCATTATTCCCTTAATTATTTATTTTTAATCTCATTATGATTCATATCTAAAGAATTTTATATAAGAATCGAAAAACAATTTTCATTCCATCTATGATAACATTTAGTTTCTCATGGAAAAAAATCCTTTTATTTTATGTTATATTCACCCTTAACACGGTCCCTCTAGGTTCCATAGATTTACTAAATCCAAATATAATAGTGTGATTAATGATAATCAAAGAGGGAAACCATGTTATCGTGAAAATTTATTTAGACTATAGATAAGCATTGATAGCTTATTTTCAATCTAAGGTGATTTTGGATCAATCTAGGTCATTCTTAGTCATTATCTATTTAATTCATTTATAATTTTATATAATTATATTTTGAATTATCGATTTAATTTTTCTTGGGAGTGTCAAACTCTATTCATAATGTCGGAGCACAAACCATGCAATAGAATTATGGTTGTGATATACATGGCCAAATATTTTTGGGGTTATTACTCCAAGAAGAATTTGGGCTAAAACCACATCAACTTACAATATGCATAAAATGATATTTTAACTTTAAAATAACACTCAATAATTTACCATAACATGGGATGTTATGATATAGATAATATTATCCCAATGGCTCACACTAAATTTTTAACATCCTAGTTCCCAAATTCATCTAAACCTTTCCCTAACATAAATTATAGAAACCTATACTTTTCATAAATGGATATTAAATCAAAATAGATGAATATTCATTACATAAAATTAATATCTATCATAGAATCATATAGTTTTAGTGACTTTGGAAACTTGGAAACATATTCAACTGGTTCAAAATAGATATAAATAATCTCCCACTATCTTCTCCATAACTACCCCACTTCATAGACATATTATATAAAAAAAATCCATATATCCAATGGAATGGAAGCATATAAATCGGTGAGATTAAATTACCAATAAGTGTAAACAATGGATATATCAATTTTTTATATATAAAACTTTAGATTAAGGGTATTATAATGTGAGATTAGTATTTGAAAACAATACACTGCATATCAAATATCATAATCTTGATTCTTGGAAATATTTTTGTTAGTTAATAAGACAAAAAACATAAATTAATCCTAGAACATGATCCTTAAGTGAATAACATTTACCTAAGATAATATTTTGTGGAATTCACACAATCATATAAAATAATTACCTTGGTAAAGGCTTTTCTCCCAGACTAACTTAATGAATTTTCTTATCTTCACATTCTGCCACATAATTAGCCATGTTCATTATAAATACTATCATAGTTGACATAGTTCCTTACTAAACTAGGATCACTCCCCACTACATTCCTTATTATATAATTAGAATTCCATATTTACCCAATGTATTTGAAGGATATGTAATTATTGGATCAGCCTTAAATTAATAATAATCCATTAATATCTATTCCACAATATCGTATATAATTCATCATATATCATAAAATGTGGAAAATAAATGGTTTTTAATAATAGTTCGACATTTCATATTTCTATACCTCATAGGAAATAAATTGATTTCATAAGAATCATGTCATATTAATCCTAAAAAATCTGTAGAATGAAAAAGGATGATATTGTTTAACAATGTCCCATGTAATGCATAAGTAATAATGATGGATGTCATCGTCAATGAAAATCCCATTAAATTATAAAATAGAATATTTCATGAAGAAAACACATTTTTCAAATTGAAATCATTTAAAATGTAGAAATTTATATAATATTATGGAAACAATTTCATTGAAATTAACATTGGAAACATATAAAAGAAGCTTCAAATCATTTATATTTCATGACAGTAGGAATATTTAATCATGCCGAGTATGGTAAAATAATAATTCCATTCACATTTTTAGTAAAAAATAAAAAAATAACTTCTTAAGAGAAATGAAAATCACATTCAATTGTTTTTTATAAAATTTAAAACATGGGTAAATAATTATTTCAATAATAATTTTAGATTATTAAAAAACATTCTACAGCACATTTTAGAAATAATGAATATTAGAGATAGATGAATTCTAATCAAGAAGGGAAATAAATTAGTTTTACTTAAAACATTTCTTTGGTATCATGAGTACATATAAAGTGTAAAATTAAAGTAAAACATTCAATCTACACATATAACTATAGAAGAAAAAAATTAATTTGATTCTTCAGAGGTAGATCTATAAATTTCATCATCGATAACATAATCATAAATAATCATAATAAATAATGAGACTATAACATAAATTCCTTACCTCATTTTCCACATGATTTAAAAGCTCATTAAGATACAATATAATAAACTATAATTTATTATAATAATATTGAAAAATAATTTACTTACTTATAATTTCATATATGATCCACCATTAACATTCAAACACCAATTTATTAATAATTCGTTATTAAAATCTTAGTTTTGAGGTGTTAACTGTGTTTTGTCTCCTCAAAGATTCAGTTTTTTAGTTCTGGTCCATGTACATTGATAATGGTTACATTATCTAAAGAATTTTAATCATGATATTATTATCATATTATATATATATACATATATATATATATATTATAACCCATGAAAGTAAGATATGTTAAAATGATTTAAACCATTCATTGAGATGGTATGTCAAACATTTGCATGAATATTATTTATATTTTTTATTAGATAGAAATAAGGAAAGGTAAATAATAATAATAAATTATATAATCATTGTTATATCACACAGACACATATATATATATAATATTAATTATATATATCCAGTTTACTATTCATATATTGTGTAAATGAAAAAAAAATCATCTCTCTTTTTGTAGGTAATAGTCCACACCTATGAACGTACAACGATTCCATTTTCAAATTTAATTGAAGGAAGAGGATAATGGTCTTCAATTAAAAAAATAATTATATTTATGATACATTAGTCTTTGTTATAGAATTTATACCATATATTTACACGAGTAATATACATAAATAAAATGGAAATATCTTAGTTAAGTGTTATTCTTGTTCATTAAAAAACCACATTTGGGTTACATCCTAAGCCTTAAAAGCATTTTATATTAAAAATAATAAAGATCTAAGATTTTTGGATGGATGACATGAAGCTATTATTATATGGATTATCTAATCTAGAATTTTCAATCAATTTTAATTATGAAAGATTTGATGTTCCTTTTTATAAGTGAGGGGAGGAATACTCTTGAAATTACAAAAGGTTTTAAAGTAATATTAGTTCATTTTCTATTAAAAATAGATTAAAATTTTCATAATTATACTATTGTATGATGATGATTCTAAATACTCACTTAAAATATATTTTGGTCTTATTTTTATTTTGTATCCACACTTATCTCTTATTTTAACCCACGTTAACACTTTCTAACAATTACCATGATAATAATGTTTATTACCCATTAAGGGCTGTGAATGTTACTATAAGTGAATAAAATACCCATAAATGTATCATGTCCATATCTCATTAATATGGATGATGAAATAATTTTTATGAATATTTAATAATTTAATAAAATATTTTTTATTATAAAACATCTTTAATTTCATTTTTTGAATTATTCATATACATTGAATTTAAAATAAACATGATATCCAAGTAAATAAATAACATTAAACACACCTAAAATTTTAAATTTATCATTAAAATTCATTTAAAAAATAAATTAAACCAAATTGTATTAACTTTTAATATTTTTAAAATCATTTATTTTTCTTTTCTATAAATTGAATGAATAATGAGTCATTATTGCGAAAGAATTTATAGTGATTATTTGATAACTAAAATTTAAAAATAAATTAATATGATACAAATAATTAAATTATATTTTATGTAAATATGAATACCCTACATTACCTATTTTATTCCTGATTTAAAAACGTTAGACGTAATAGAGTCAAGAGAGTGAAATTTTGTATATATTTTTTCAAAAAAATAATAATGTAATAATCAAAGAATAATGAAACCAAGTAGACATAATTTCTAGAAATCAATTATAATTTTCAATAAACACTCATTAATTAGTATACATGCATGCTTGAGAGCATGTATAAATCCTTATCCCAATATTTTATCTATGTTTTACACATTTTACCCTTACTAAGGTGATAAAAACATTCCAATGTTACATTAATAATGGTAAAAAAAGTGGCATACATAACAAATTTTAACCTAGTGATTCTAATTATGATATCATTTTCTACTAATTTTTTTCTATAACCATTATAAATTTATTTCAAAATAATTGTAGAAAACGTGATGAAAATAGTTTTTTAGAAAATTACATTTTAAAGCATAAAATTGATTATTTCATATCCCATGCATATAATAAAAAAATATAAGTGTTAAAAAATTGGATTTAATATATAATATATACATTAACCTAAAATCCTTTAGTAATATTAATTAATTTTATAATTTCCAATAAAATAATTTCATGTATAAAAAATTTGTGTCCTAGAAAACAACTCTTTTAATTTCAGATGATTTATATTTCCATATATAATCAATTTATATCAAATGAATTTATTTATACATGTTTGACCATTAAACTTTTAAAACATTAGATATTTTAATTCATATCATTTATTTCAATTTCTAGGATCTAATTTTAATTTTAAATAATATCATTTTAATAGTAAATCTTGGTTTGTTTAAACTCAGTGTTGTATGTAAAGATATATATTAATGACATAAAATTTATTTATAGAGAAATATTGTAACGCCCCGACCCCAGCTACCCAGAGCCGGTGCATTACTTCGTAACATTGGCATGATCCCAAAAGATCAAGTCTCGAAAGACCGATTAGTTTAGTAGCCTTGGAAACACTAGATACATTCATAAGTCTTTCATTACATCAAAATTAAACAAACTACAAAAAAACATGGTCTTCATAGTCCACACTCATATCTTCACTGATTATTCTTGCAAGTCAGTCATAAAATACTTCTTCACAACCTGGAAAATTTTTAAACATTGAAAGGGGTGAGCTCAAATGCTCAGTAAGGATAACAATAATGCGGAAGCTTTCATAAATAAACATTAAAATTTAAGGCAATGTATAACTAAAACAAAAGCCTTTTAAACTTGAACTTCAACATAATATGGCAAAAGTAAAATGAGATAATGCCATTTACTTCTTCACATGGATATTCTACTGGTCGAATAATCACATGCAATATCAATAACCACTTTCATAATGATGGAATGCATAATGCCAGACTATCATAACCACGTAGTCAAGGCCTCGTGCCAAGACCACAAATAAGATTTTGTCAAGGCCTTGTGCCAAGACACTAGTTTGCCTCATGAGACCTGCCGATGCATCGAGGAGCTATAGCGGGCTCCACCCGTCACTTATTAAGTCCAATGCATTCCTCATATGAATAGGTTTAAACATATCATAAACCATAACATAATCGTATCTCATAAAACAGGCATAAAGGAAACATAACATTTCCACATTTCAATCACAAGATATAAATACAACACATTGATATAATAAAAATGCTTTCAAAACCATTTTCAATACCAAAATAAAAGAGAGTTAAAACTTTGTATTTATTTTTCATTAAAAAAAATGATGGCTTGAAGAGGAAGCCGGATCTCAAATAATGGTCACGGCGGCGGAGAAGTCGTTGTCGCCGCATAAGTACGGAAAGAAAAACATTCCCTTTTGTCGTTTAGTAAAACGCTTCGTATAAAAAAGATTCCTTTTGAATAAATGCAAAAGTCAAAGGGTTTTATACACCGTATAAAAGGAAAGTTGTGTATAAGACCAAATATGCCTCAATGAAAGGGGATTGAGACGATGTCCTTAAAAAGATCATTTTTAAAATAAAATAGATCTATTATGTGTGTTCACTATAGGTACACATAAAGAAAGTAAAAATACAAAATAGGACATAATAATATCATGACATAATTTGAAAGTAAAAGATTAACCCAAAGAATGGAAGTTGGGTTAAGAAATTCCCTTACAAATAAAATAGATCTATTATGTGTATTCACTATATATACACATAAAGAAAGTACAAATACAAGATAGGACATAATAACATCATGACGTAATTTGAAAGTAGGAGATTAACCCAAAGAATGGAAGTTGGGTTATGAAATTCCCGTACAAATAAAATAGATCTATTATGTGTATTCACTATAGATACACATAAAGAAAGTACAAATACAAGATAGGACATAAAAATATCATGACATAGTTTGAAAGTAGGAGATTAACCCAAAGAATAGAAATTGGGTTAAGAAGTTCCCTTACCTCGTGTCTGACTTGACTCAACCGTTCTTTAACCTCCTGAATAATAAACTAGAGTTAATATATACCTTATTAAGAACCATTTTCAACTTCATTATCCTTATTATATCACTTATTACAATGATATGAACATTATGTAATTATTTAAGTTAATAATGTTCATTTTGTCGGTATTTGGTTCTTAAGTCAAAAATAGGCTTCTTACACTTACATGTTGTTAATTTGGTCAAAGGTTAATTATATCCAGAATGGTATTCATGATGTAGATATCATATATGTCATATATATCCAGTACATACATTCATTTATAATATTACATCACATTTAGAGGTAAGAAATGAAATGCACCGTTCATGGAGACGGTAAGCCGTACGTACGCATGAACGCTACTTCCATTTCTATTTCATATTTTCTGGAATGGAATCATAATGATATGAGAGTATATTATAATTCCAGTATAATAACATATATAATATCATTAACTTTATCCTTCACACATCCCACATATGGTATTAACGAATCAAATCACTTTCAGGGGGCGGTAGTCCGCGCTTCCTAAAATGAAGATATCGTGTTTTACCCATAATGGAAACCATAAAGGTATGCCCAAAATGAAAAAAACAGAAGCTTAAGGAAAACATAAACATATTATATATCATATATAAAAATAGTGACATCATAATGGCCACCTTTGAAGGTGTTAAATGAGTGTTGAACAATCATCGTTTCGGGAGGCAGAATTTCGCCATCCACGGAAACCTTATGTTCTTTAACCATTTGATGTAGTTGTGTGGAAGTGTAGCTCAAACAAATCTTATAACAACATCCTAGTATATTTAAGATACTGGTGTTGTTACAAAAGAAGTAAATAAAAAGAGTTTAGGGGGTTGGAGAAGCAAAATAAAACAAAAGAACATGAGAGAATGAATTACCTTAAAAAGTGTAACTCCTTTTGAGTTGAGCCTAAAGGCTTCCTTTGAAAGGATTCTGCCCAAAGGGAATCCTCTAGGATGAGGAGAGGGATGTGGAGAGAGCAAATGGGCAGGGGTTGGCCGAGCCAATGGCTTGAAGAGTGTGTGAAATGAGGTAGAGGTGGGGGCCTTTTATAAGAGGAGAGGAGGGGCACTTTTGGAAAGTAAAGGAACATTACATTATTTGAAAATGTGTTTCGGTTTTAAAAGGTCCCACATTGATAGAATTCGTGGATAAGGTGATAAGGCATCGAAATCCACTCATCCAATTGGTTTTTTCCATGTGTAGTTCATAGATTTTATATTATCTTTCCATTTTATTTAAATCGTCAAATAATGATGTCATCGCTGCATCATTATTATGTCATAAATAATTAAATTTATTTAATGTCTAAAAATTATAAAAAAAATACTATGATATAGGAAATCTTTTTATCTTTCCAATGACTATTTATAATCAAAATTTGGACTTGTGTAACCCTACTTAAAAATTGTTTTAGTAAAACACTTTATGTTAGTGTCATTTTCACTTTAACATTAAATAAAAAGTAATTTATGTTATTTCCCAACAAAAGTGGATCCATGGGGTCCCCAAGTTAGGCCATGGCTTGTCTTGGTCGGCCATGACACAACCAATGAGGTTGGGACATGTGTCTAGGTCATTTAATATTATTAAAGTATTATTTATACCTTAAACTACCCTAATTACCACTAATCGCGATTAAGAACTTAATAAGTTACTATTCACCGAAAAATTATTTTTATCCCATTGAACCACATTTTACTTCTTAATGACAACCATGTATGTCGGATTTTTGAAAATCAAATCACAGAAGTGGTAATATTTCATTTAAACGAAAAATCAGTTATTTAACAACCACTTAGTGGTTTCACTATTCATCAAAAATTGAAGTTTTTCAGAATAAGGCCAAAATTTCACCCTAAGCTATAATTGATATTCCGAATTGAAAAATGATGTCTATTTTACAAAATTCCAAACATATTAGTTGCATTAATTAATTTTATAATTAATTCCCGCTGTCACAACAAATAGCGTGTTTTTAAGAAACAATTTATATCAAAAGATTGGCAATTGTTTATGTCCAATTTCAATGTTAAATTAATTCTAATGACCACCATTGGATAAAATGGTAAAAATATATTCTAATTATACTTTAAAACCATCAAATATTATAATTTATCACTATAAATTATTTTGATTAAAAAAGTTGTTTTAAGTATTTTTCACTATTTATAAAATTTTAGAAGTTCTCAGAAAAATACCAAAAATTCAACATAGGCTAATTTCGATATTACGAATACAAAAATGAAGTCCATTTTGACATATAAAATTTATAATATTTCAAAAAGAAGGTATTACTATTCATAACGGCTACTTTGATTAGTCGCGGTGTTTTAGAACTCGAAGTTGCGTACAATGCAAGCTATTGTATTACTGAATGAGAAGCGTATCGTGGAAGCTCGGGGTGTTACATTCTCCCCTCCTTCAATAAATTGCGTCCTCGCAATTTGAAATTTTTCTTGGAAAATACAAGGTTGAAAAGAGAAAATACCTTTGAGGAAAACCCACATCGAAAATAAGGTTAATAAATATATAACATTAAAAGAAAGCAGGATAAGTACAAAGGTCACCCGATATAGCCCATTATAGGATTCTATGAAAATATGGATATGGAGGAGAAACAAACCATCAAGGTCTGGTGGGGAGTTATAGAAAACAGGATTAGGAGAAAGTTTAACCACAAGAAAATCACAAACTTGTGATTGGTTAAACGGTCATTGAATCCCTAGTTGGAAAAGTTAACCGACAACATTTTTGTTTTAAGTTACCTTTTATAATGTTGAGGATTTTATTTAGGAGATTTACTAAGAACGTAAGGGAATATACATACTTGTTATGTATACTTTCATTCATTAATGAATTTTTACCACAAACCCATCTTTTACTCCAAATGGTAACAGAACTCAAAAATATTCTATTTATCCTAATTGTATAAGGTACCAAAGGTTAACACATACCATTTAGATTAGTAAAATTATTTTGTAATAACCAGGGACTTCCTGTAGGCTAGTGGTAGGAAATAAAGGCCTGTCGCACTTTGATTGTGGGTTCGATTCCTACAGCTTTGTCTGACGCGACGGTTTATGCCCCACCCTGCAGGTTGTCCTTTTCCTAAAACTATAGTATTATAATACTCCAAAAATAATCTTCATAAATTTTTTTAACCTTAAACCATACTATCCAAAAATCAACTTAATCCACTCCAACCTTTATAGTTATCCAAAATACCTCTGTCCAGACTTTCTCTAAAAGGTCTCTTAATTCCAAAATCAATTTATCAGATTCCCCAAACAAAGAAATGTTTCTCTTATTGTCACATACCAAAAATATGATTACCTTAATCATATTAAAACCTTACTGAAATCAAAAAGTAATGCAGTACAATCCATATATATATATTACATTATTCTTATAACCAGAATATAATCCTTGAGTCCAAAAGCACCAATACATTAGTTATTCTGCTTCAACTGTAGTAATAGCATAAGATTGTCCTTGATCCCTTGTCCTTTTCTGAGGTAAGTTTCCTTGACGCTTAGGACATTCATTTGCATAATGACCCATTTCTCTACAATTGTAGCATTCAACTTTGACAGCCTCTTTCTTTCCCTTGTAATCACGTGCCTGGTGACCTTTTTCTCCACATTTATAACAGACTCCCATTCCTTTTAGGCAAGTACCAGGGTGATTCTTCCCACAATTATCACATAATGGAAAATCCTTCTTTCCCTTTTTCCCTTTATCTGTCTCTTGTTCCACCGTTCTCTTCTTCTCTTGCTTTACTTTGTTGTCATAAGACTTAGAGAATTCCTTTTCTGTCTTGATAGCACATGAGACTATATCTTCGTATGTTGAGAAAGATTGTGACACTAGAGCTCGACGGAGAAATGGTTTTAACCCATCAAAGAAACGATCAATCTTACTTCTTGGGTTACGTATATAATCTGCAGCATGCCTCGCTAACCTTGTAAAGTTAGCCTCATACTTTGCGACATTCTCATCCTCCTTCTGCCTCAGACTCAGAAATTGCCTTTCCATATCTGCTCGATGGTCACGAGGAAAGTATTTTTCTAAGAAAAGATCTTTGAACTCCCTCCATTCCATATTCGATACGTCATCATCTTCCTTTGTGTTTTGAATCAGCGACCACCACTGATCGGCATCTCCAGTGAGGCGGTAAACTGCCATGACAACCTTCTCCCTTTCACTACTCCCCAAGGCATGGAATATTTTCTCTAAGGAATTTATCCATTGCTCAGCTAATATAGGATTTGTACTCCCATTGAAGGTTGGTGGTTGTTGCCTCATGAAACGGTCTAGCATTGATCCTCCACGTTGCGGATCAGGGTGCTCCATACGAGTAAGGTTGTTATTCATAACCTGCGTGAGTTGTCCCAGTATGGTAATAAGTTGATCAGCACCAGTTGTATCTTTAGGTCCACAATAATTATCTTGAGCAGGAGGGCAATCCCTACACGGAGTTCGTGCATTGATACAGTTTCCATTCCTTCTACTAGGCGCCATTTCTAAACAATGGCATAAACTAGATTAGTTTATGAATCAAAATACATAATTCCATACTTGTAAAATACTTAACATAAATTGAACTATTTATGGATATAATCCATAATCATAAAAAGCTTTTATTTGAGGAAGTATATACTCATAACCGTTCATAGTGGTTTGTAAAGAAAATGAGAATTATCCTAAGCGTATCCCCCGGGAGTGTCGTAACCAAGAGTGCAGCAAGGCCCGTTGTCGTGCACCAGTTCCCGTTCGAGTCTAGCTCAAAGCGGTGTTTTCGGGTTTTACCCCTAGGTACATCTGTGCCAGAGCCGCCTCTACCTGCTCGTATCCAGACAGGGATGTATTGCTCGGAAAACTCATATCATCTCTATAATACCAAAATTCTAGGAAGTTCTTCTATACTAATCCTCGAAGCCTATCTTTGGGCTATGCGTTCTAATCAGTGTTTATCTACATCTAGCTTCCAAGGTTAGTACTAAACTGCCTCTGATACCAACTGTAACGCCCCGACCCCAGCTACCCAGAGCCGGTGCATTACTTCGTAACATTGGCATGATCCCAAAAGATCAAGTCTCGAAAGACCGATTAGTTTAGTAGCCTTGGAAACACTAGATACATTCATAAGTCTTTCATTACATCAAAATTAAACAAACTACAAAAAAACATGGTCTTCATAGTCCACACTCATATCTTCACTGATTATTCTTGCAAGTCAGTCATAAAATACTTCTTCACAACCTGGAAAATTTTTAAACATTGAAAGGGGTGAGCTCAAATGCTCAGTAAGGATAACAATAATGCGGAAGCTTTCATAAATAAACATTAAAATTTAAGGCAATGTATAACTAAAACAAAAGCCTTTTAAACTTGAACTTCAACATAATATGGCAAAAGTAAAATGAGATAATGCCATTTACTTCTTCACATGGATATTCTACTGGTCGAATAATCACATGCAATATCAATAACCACTTTCATAATGATGGAATGCATAATGCCAGACTATCATAACCACGTAGTCAAGGCCTCGTGCCAAGACCACAAATAAGATTTTGTCAAGGCCTTGTGCCAAGACACTAGTTTGCCTCATGAGACCTGCCGATGCATCGAGGAGCTATAGCGGGCTCCACCCGTCACTTATTAAGTCCAATGCATTCCTCATATGAATAGGTTTAAACATATCATAAACCATAACATAATCGTATCTCATAAAACAGGCATAAAGGAAACATAACATTTCCACATTTCAATCACAAGATATAAATACAACACATTGATATAATAAAAATGCTTTCAAAACCATTTTCAATACCAAAATAAAAGAGAGTTAAAACTTTGTATTTATTTTTCATTAAAAAAAATGATGGCTTGAAGAGGAAGCCGGATCTCAAATAATGGTCACGGCGGCGGAGAAGTCGTTGTCGCCGCATAAGTACGGAAAGAAAAACATTCCCTTTTGTCGTTTAGTAAAACACTTCCTATAAAAAAGATACCTTTTGAATAAATGCAAAAGTCAAAGGGTTTTATACACCGTATAAAAGGAAAGTTGTGTATAAGACCAAATATGCCTCAATGAAAGGGGATTGAGACGATGTCCTTAAAAAGATCATTTTTAAAATAAAATAGATCTATTATGTGTGTTCACTATAGGTACACATAAAGAAAGTAAAAATACAAAATAGGACATAATAATATCATGATATAATTTGAAAGTAAAAGATTAACCCAAAGAATGGAAGTTGGGTTAAGAAATTCCCTTACAAATAAAATAGATCTATTATGTGTATTCACTATATATACACATAAAGAAAGTACAAATACAAGATAGGACATAATAACATCATGACGTAATTTGAAAGTAGGAGATTAACCCAAAGAATGGAAGTTGGGTTATGAAATTCCCGTACAAATAAAATAGATCTATTATGTGTATTCACTATAGATACACATAAAGAAAGTACAAATACAAGATAGGACATAAAAATATCATGACATAGTTTGAAAGTAGGAGATTAACCCAAAGAATAGAAATTGGGTTAAGAAGTTCCCTTACCTCGTGTCTGACTTGACTCAACCGTTCTTTAACCTCCTGAATAATAAACTAGAGTTAATATATACCTTATTAAGAACCATTTTCAACTTCATTATCCTTATTATATCACTTATTACAATGATATGAACATTATGTAATTATTTAAGTTAATAATGTTCATTTTGTCGGTATTTGGTTCTTAAGTCAAAAATAGGCTTCTTACACTTACATGTTGTTAATTTGGTCAAAGGTTAATTATATCCAGAATGGTATTCATGATGTAGATATCATATATGTCATATATATCCAGTACATACATTCATTTATAATATTACATCACATTTAGAGGTAAGAAATGAAATGCACCGTTCATGGAGACGGTAAGCCGTACGTACGCATGAACGCTACTTCCATTTCTATTTCATATTTTCTGGAATGGAATCATAATGATATGAGAGTATATTATAATTCCAGTATAATAACATATATAATATCATTAACTTTATCCTTCACACATCCCACATATGGTATTAACGAATCAAATCACTTTCAGGGGGCGGTAGTCCGCGCTTCCTAAAATGAAGATATCGTGTTTTACCCATAATGGAAACCATAAAGGTATGCCCAAAATGAAAAAAACAGAAGCTTAAGGAAAACATAAACATATTATATATCATATATAAAAATAGTGACATCATAATGGCCACCTTTGAAGGTGTTAAATGAGTGTTGAACAATCATCGTTTCGGGAGGCAGAATTTCGCCATCCACGGAAACCTTATGTTCTTTAACCATTTGATGTAGTTGTGTGGAAGTGTAGCTCAAACAAATCTTATAACAACATCCTAGTATATTTAAGATACTGGTGTTGTTACAAAAGAAGTAAATAAAAAGAGTTTAGGGGGTTGGAGAAGCAAAATAAAACAAAAGAACATGAGAGAATGAATTACCTTAAAAAGTGTAACTCCTTTTGAGTTGAGCCTAAAGGCTTCCTTTGAAAGGATTCTGCCCAAAGGGAATCCTCTAGGATGAGGAGAGGGATGTGGAGAGAGCAAATGGGCAGGGGTTGGCCGAGCCAATGGCTTGAAGAGTGTGTGAAATGAGGTAGAGGTGGGGGCCTTTTATAAGAGGAGAGGAGGGGCACTTTTGGAAAGTAAAGGAACATTACATTATTTGAAAATGTGTTTCGGTTTTAAAAGGTCCCACATTGATAGAATTCGTGGATAAGGTGATAAGGCATCGAAATCCACTCATCCAATTGGTTTTTTCCATGTGTAGTTCATAGATTTTATATTATCTTTCCATTTTATTTAAATCGTCAAATAATGATGTCATCGCTGCATCATTATTATGTCATAAATAATTAAATTTATTTAATGTCTAAAAATTATAAAAAAAATACTATGATATAGGAAATCTTTTTATCTTTCCAATGACTATTTATAATCAAAATTTGGACTTGTGTAACCCTACTTAAAAATTGTTTTAGTAAAACACTTTATGTTAGTGTCATTTTCACTTTAACATTAAATAAAAAGTAATTTATGTTATTTCCCAACAAAAGTGGATCCATGGGGTCCCCAAGTTAGGCCATGGCTTGTCTTGGTCGGCCATGACACAACCAATGAGGTTGGGACATGTGTCTAGGTCATTTAATATTATTAAAGTATTATTTATACCTTAAACTACCCTAATTACCACTAATCGCGATTAAGAACTTAATAAGTTACTATTCACCGAAAAATTATTTTTATCCCATTGAACCACATTTTACTTCTTAATGACAACCATGTATGTCGGATTTTTGAAAATCAAATCACAGAAGTGGTAATATTTCATTTAAACGAAAAATCAGTTATTTAACAACCACTTAGTGGTTTCACTATTCATCAAAAATTGAAGTTTTTCAGAATAAGGCCAAAATTTCACCCTAAGCTATAATTGATATTCCGAATTGAAAAATGATGTCTATTTTACAAAATTCCAAACATATTAGTTGCATTAATTAATTTTATAATTAATTCCCGCTGTCACAACAAATAGCGTGTTTTTAAGAAACAATTTATATCAAAAGATTGGCAATTGTTTATGTCCAATTTCAATGTTAAATTAATTCTAATGACCACCATTGGATAAAATGGTAAAAATATATTCTAATTATACTTTAAAACCATCAAATATTATAATTTATCACTATAAATTATTTTGATTAAAAAAGTTGTTTTAAGTATTTTTCACTATTTATAAAATTTTAGAAGTTCTCAGAAAAATACCAAAAATTCAACATAGGCTAATTTCGATATTACGAATACAAAAATGAAGTCCATTTTGACATATAAAATTTATAATATTTCAAAAAGAAGGTATTACTATTCATAACGGCTACTTTGATTAGTCGCGGTGTTTTAGAACTCGAAGTTGCGTACAATGCAAGCTATTGTATTACTGAATGAGAAGCGTATCGTGGAAGCTCGGGGTGTTACATTCTCCCCTCCTTCAATAAATTGCGTCCTCGCAATTTGAAATTTTTCTTGGAAAATACAAGGTTGAAAAGAGAAAATACCTTTGAGGAAAACCCACATCGAAAATAAGGTTAATAAATATATAACATTAAAAGAAAGCAGGATAAGTACAAAGGTCACCCGATATAGCCCATTATAGGATTCTATGAAAATATGGATATGGAGGAGAAACAAACCATCAAGGTCTGGTGGGGAGTTATAGAAAACAGGAT
Organism: Viscum album; assembly: GCA_963277665.1. Classification (NCBI taxonomy): domain Eukaryota; kingdom Viridiplantae; phylum Streptophyta; class Magnoliopsida; order Santalales; family Viscaceae; genus Viscum; species Viscum album. The sequence continues at coordinate 1,239,975,892 of OY728143.1, forward strand.
TAGGAGAAAGTTTAACCACAAGAAAATCACAAACTTGTGATTGGTTAAACGGTCATTGAATCCCTAGTTGGAAAAGTTAACCGACAACATTTTTGTTTTAAGTTACCTTTTATAAAGTTGAGGATTTTATTTAGGAGATTTACTAAGAACGTAAGGGAATATACATACTTGTTATGTATACTTTCATTCATTAATGAATTTTTACCACAAACCCATCTTTTACTCCAAATGGTAACAGAACTCAAAAATATTCTATTTATCCTAATTGTATAAGGTACCAAAGGTTAACACATACCATTTAGATTAGTAAAATTATTTTGTAATAACCAGGGACTTCCTGTAGGCTAGTGGTAGGAAATAAAGGCCTGTCGCACTTTGATTGTGGGTTCGATTCCTACAGCTTTGTCTGACGCGACGGTTTATGCCCCACCCTGCAGGTTGTCCTTTTCCTAAAACTATAGTATTATAATACTCCAAAAATAATCTTCATAAATTTTTTTAACCTTAAACCATACTATCCAAAAATCAACTTAATCCACTCCAACCTTTATAGTTATCCAAAATACCTCTGTCCAGACTTTCTCTAAAAGGTCTCTTAATTCCAAAATCAATTTATCAGATTCCCCAAACAAAGAAATGTTTCTCTTATTGTCACATACCAAAAATATGATTACCTTAATCATATTAAAACCTTACTGAAATCAAAAAGTAATGCAGTACAATCCATATATATATATTACATTATTCTTATAACCAGAATATAATCCTTGAGTCCAAAAGCACCAATACATTAGTTATTCTGCTTCAACTGTAGTAATAGCATAAGATTGTCCTTGATCCCTTGTCCTTTTCTGAGGTAAGTTTCCTTGACGCTTAGGAGATTCATTTGCATAATGACCCATTTCTCTACAATTGTAGCATTCAACTTTGACAGCCTCTTTCTTTCCCTTGTAATCACGTGCCTGGTGACCTTTTTCTCCACATTTATAACAGACTCCCATTCCTTTTAGGCAAGTACCAGGGTGATTCTTCCCACAATTATCACATAATGGAAAATCCTTCTTTCCCTTTTTCCCTTTATCTGTCTCTTGTTCCACCGTTCTCTTCTTCTCTTGCTTTACTTTGTTGTCATAAGACTTAGAGAATTCCTTTTCTGTCTTGATAGCACATGAGACTATATCTTCGTATGTTGAGAAAGATTGTGACACTAGAGCTCGACGGAGAAATGGTTTTAACCCATCAAAGAAACGATCAATCTTACTTCTTGGGTTACGTATATAATCTGCAGCATGCCTCGCTAACCTTGTAAAGTTAGCCTCATACTTTGCGACATTCTCATCCTCCTTCTGCCTCAGACTCAGAAATTGCCTTTCCATATCTGCTCGATGGTCACGAGGAAAGTATTTTTCTAAGAAAAGATCTTTGAACTCCCTCCATTCCATATTCGATACGTCATCATCTTCCTTTGTGTTTTGAATCAGCGACCACCACTGATCGGCATCTCCAGTGAGGCGGTAAACTGCCATGACAACCTTCTCCCTTTCACTACTCCCCAAGGCATGGAATATTTTCTCTAAGGAATTTATCCATTGCTCAGCTAATATAGGATTTGTACTCCCATTGAAGGTTGGTGGTTGTTGCCTCATGAAACGGTCTAGCATTGATCCTCCACGTTGCGGATCAGGGTGCTCCATACGAGTAAGGTTGTTATTCATAACCTGCGTGAGTTGTCCCAGTATGGTAATAAGTTGATCAGCACCAGTTGTATCTTTAGGTCCACAATAATTATCTTGAGCAGGAGGGCAATCCCTACACGGAGTTCGTGCATTGATACAGTTTCCATTCCTTCTACTAGGCGCCATTTCTAAACAATGGCATAAACTAGATTAGTTTATGAATCAAAATACATAATTCCATACTTGTAAAATACTTAACATAAATTGAACTATTTATGGATATAATCCATAATCATAAAAAGGTTTTATTTGAGGAAGTATATACTCATAACCGTTCATAGTGGTTTGTAAAGAAAATGAGAATTATCCTAAGCGTATCCCCCGGGAGTGTCGTAACCAAGAGTGCAGCAAGGCCCGTTGTCGTGCACCAGTTCCCGTTCGAGTCTAGCTCAAAGCGGTGTTTTCGGGTTTTACCCCTAGGTACATCTGTGCCAGAGCCGCCTCTACCTGCTCGTATCCAGACAGGGATGTATTGCTCGGAAAACTCATATCATCTCTATAATACCAAAATTCTAGGAAGTTCTTCTATACTAATCCTCGAAGCCTATCTTTGGGCTATGCGTTCTAATCAGTGTTTATCTACATCTAGCTTCCAAGGTTAGTACTAAACTGCCTCTGATACCAACTGTAACGCCCCGACCCCAGCTACCCAGAGCCGGTGCATTACTTCGTAACATTGGCATGATCCCAAAAGATCAAGTCTCGAAAGACCGATTAGTTTAGTAGCCTTGGAAACACTAGATACATTCATAAGTCTTTCATTACATCAAAATTAAACAAACTACAAAAAAACATGGTCTTCATAGTCCACACTCATATCTTCACTGATTATTCTTGCAAGTCAGTCATAAAATACTTCTTCACAACCTGGAAAATTTTTAAACATTGAAAGGGGTGAGCTCAAATGCTCAGTAAGGATAACAATAATGCGGAAGCTTTCATAAATAAACATTAAAATTTAAGGCAATGTATAACTAAAACAAAAGCCTTTTAAACTTGAACTTCAACATAATATGGCAAAAGTAAAATGAGATAATGCCATTTACTTCTTCACATGGATATTCTACTGGTCGAATAATCACATGCAATATCAATAACCACTTTCATAATGATGGAATGCATAATGCCAGACTATCATAACCACGTAGTCAAGGCCTCGTGCCAAGACCACAAATAAGATTTTGTCAAGGCCTTGTGCCAAGACACTAGTTTGCCTCATGAGACCTGCCGATGCATCGAGGAGCTATAGCGGGCTCCACCCGTCACTTATTAAGTCCAATGCATTCCTCATATGAATAGGTTTAAACATATCATAAACCATAACATAATCGTATCTCATAAAACAGGCATAAAGGAAACATAACATTTCCACATTTCAATCACAAGATATAAATACAACACATTGATATAATAAAAATGCTTTCAAAACCATTTTCAATACCAAAATAAAAGAGAGTTAAAACTTTGTATTTATTTTTCATTAAAAAAAATGATGGCTTGAAGAGGAAGCCGGATCTCAAATAATGGTCACGGCGGCGGAGAAGTCGTTGTCGCCGCATAAGTACGGAAAGAAAAACATTCCCTTTTGTCGTTTAGTAAAACACTTCCTATAAAAAAGATACCTTTTGAATAAATGCAAAAGTCAAAGGGTTTTATACACCGTATAAAAGGAAAGTTGTGTATAAGACCAAATATGCCTCAATGAAAGGGGATTGAGACGATGTCCTTAAAAAGATCATTTTTAAAATAAAATAGATCTATTATGTGTGTTCACTATAGGTACACATAAAGAAAGTAAAAATACAAAATAGGACATAATAATATCATGAAATAATTTGAAAGTAAAAGATTAACCCAAAGAATGGAAGTTGGGTTAAGAAATTCCCTTACAAATAAAATAGATCTATTATGTGTATTCACTATATATACACATAAAGAAAGTACAAATACAAGATAGGACATAATAACATCATGACGTAATTTGAAAGTAGGAGATTAACCCAAAGAATGGAAGTTGGGTTATGAAATTCCCGTACAAATAAAATAGATCTATTATGTGTATTCACTATAGATACACATAAAGAAAGTACAAATACAAGATAGGACATAAAAATATCATGACATAGTTTGAAAGTAGGAGATTAACCCAAAGAATAGAAATTGGGTTAAGAAGTTCCCTTACCTCGTGTCTGACTTGACTCAACCGTTCTTTAACCTCCTGAATAATAAACTAGAGTTAATATATACCTTATTAAGAACCATTTTCAACTTCATTATCCTTATTATATCACTTATTACAATGATATGAACATTATGTAATTATTTAAGTTAATAATGTTCATTTTGTCGGTATTTGGTTCTTAAGTCAAAAATAGGCTTCTTACACTTACATGTTGTTAATTTGGTCAAAGGTTAATTATATCCAGAATGGTATTCATGATGTAGATATCATATATGTCATATATATCCAGTACATACATTCATTTATAATATTACATCACATTTAGAGGTAAGAAATGAAATGCACCGTTCATGGAGACGGTAAGCCGTACGTACGCATGAACGCTACTTCCATTTCTATTTCATATTTTCTGGAATGGAATCATAATGATATGAGAGTATATTATAATTCCAGTATAATAACATATATAATATCATTAACTTTATCCTTCACACATCCCACATATGGTATTAACGAATCAAATCACTTTCAGGGGGCGGTAGTCCGCGCTTCCTAAAATGAAGATATCGTGTTTTACCCATAATGGAAACCATAAAGGTATGCCCAAAATGAAAAAAACAGAAGCTTAAGGAAAACATAAACATATTATATATCATATATAAAAATAGTGACATCATAATGGCCACCTTTGAAGGTGTTAAATGAGTGTTGAACAATCATCGTTTCGGGAGGCAGAATTTCGCCATCCACGGAAACCTTATGTTCTTTAACCATTTGATGTAGTTGTGTGGAAGTGTAGCTCAAACAAATCTTATAACAACATCCTAGTATATTTAAGATACTGGTGTTGTTACAAAAGAAGTAAATAAAAAGAGTTTAGGGGGTTGGAGAAGCAAAATAAAACAAAAGAACATGAGAGAATGAATTACCTTAAAAAGTGTAACTCCTTTTGAGTTGAGCCTAAAGGCTTCCTTTGAAAGGATTCTGCCCAAAGGGAATCCTCTAGGATGAGGAGAGGGATGTGGAGAGAGCAAATGGGCAGGGGTTGGCCGAGCCAATGGCTTGAAGAGTGTGTGAAATGAGGTAGAGGTGGGGGCCTTTTATAAGAGGAGAGGAGGGGCACTTTTGGAAAGTAAAGGAACATTACATTATTTGAAAATGTGTTTCGGTTTTAAAAGGTCCCACATTGATAGAATTCGTGGATAAGGTGATAAGGCATCGAAATCAACTCATCCAATTGGTTTTTTCCATGTGTAGTTCATAGATTTTATATTATCTTTCCATTTTATTTAAATCGTCAAATAATGATGTCATCGCTGCATCATTATTATGTCATAAATAATTAAATTTATTTAATGTCTAAAAATTATAAAAAAAATACTATGATATAGGAAATCTTTTTATCTTTCCAATTACTATTTATAATCAAAATTTGGACTTGTGTAACCCTACTTAAAAATTGTTTTAGTAAAACACTTTATGTTAGTGTCATTTTCACTTTAACATTAAATAAAAAGTAATTTATGTTATTTCCCAACAAAAGTGGATCCATGGGGTCCCCAAGTTAGGCCATGGCTTGTATTGGTCGGCCATGACACAACCAATGAGGTTGGGACATGTGTCTAGGTCATTTAATATTATTAAAGTATTATTTATACCTTAAACTACCCTAATTACCACTAATCGCGATTAAGAACTTAATAAGTTACTATTCACCGAAAAATTATTTTTATCCCATTGAACCACATTTTACTTCTTAATGACAACCATGTATGTCGGATTTTTGAAAATCAAATCACAGAAGTGGTAATATTTCATTTAAACGAAAAATCAGTTATTTAACAACCACTTAGTGGTTTCACTATTCATCAAAAATTGAAGTTTTTCAGAATAAGGCCAAAATTTCACCCTAAGCTATAATTGATATTCCGAATTGAAAAATGATGTCTATTTTACAAAATTCCAAACATATTAGTTGCATTAATTAATTTTATAATTAATTCCCGCTGTCACAACAAATAGCGTGTTTTTAAGAAACAATTTATATCAAAAGATTGGCAATTGTTTATGTCCAATTTCAATGTTAAATTAATTCTAATGACCACCATTGGATAAAATGGTAAAAATATATTCTAATTATACTTTAAAACCATCAAATATTATAATTTATCACTATAAATTATTTTGATTAAAAAAGTTGTTTTAAGTATTTTTCACTATTTATAAAATTTTAGAAGTTCTCAGAAAAATACCAAAAATTCAACATAGGCTAATTTCGATATTACGAATACAAAAATGAAGTCCATTTTGACATATAAAATTTATAATATTTCAAAAAGAAGGTATTACTATTCATAACGGCTACTTTGATTAGTCGCGGTGTTTTAGAACTCGAAGTTGCGTACAATGCAAGCTATTGTATTACTGAATGAGAAGCGTATCGTGGAAGCTCGGGGTGTTACAAATATATTATTAAATAATTTGGTTTTACATTTATTATTGTGAGATATATATAATATTTATTTAATATGTTGTAATACTTATTTATGTTATACTCGGGAAACATCATTCCAAATACCCCTACAATGTCTTTTTTTACACAAAGAATAAATTTACTTATTTTATACCCTTAAAATAACATGTATCCATTTCATAGATATAAAATGTTTCATTCTAGGGTTACCTATATGCCTCCTCACAACACCCCATACCCGATCTATACCTAGTCTTGAACAAACCATGAAAATCCCTTTATAGTGGATGGGACATGTTCTGCTATTTTTTCTGTCAATGGTTCTTGAATAATTATAAACCTATAATGGATTTACATGATAATTGAAATTATCCTTGACTATAAAAAAATTAATTATTCATAAAATTATTCTGATTTAGTCATCCTTTGATAACCTCAAGGTTTTATCTACATGGTCTCTCCTTATCTACTATCCAAAAACCATTTCATATTCTCCATGATCATTCATCATCAACTCCTTATTCAACCACGCAATCATATCATTAATCCTCTAAATAAAAGATCATGTAATAAACATGTCATATAAATATAAAATAAATATAATCTATCTATTACAAAATGACTTTATATAATAGCATTGATCCATTCTAGACCCTTCGAATTCATTTTTCCTCATGTGTGTTTTAAATATCATATTCCACTAACTTGGTCACTATTCTAACTCAACTAAAAAGTTTTAAAGTTATAAAACTGGGTCTTAATATCTTGAAGCAATAATTTCATTTGGATACTACATATGAATATTCTCCTCTGGATGATTATAATTGAAATGGGCCTTCAAATAAAGATTATTTTATATGTAATTCCTCTAATTCCATAACATTAGGAAACACTTGTATGATGGTAATATTCACTACATAGGGGGAAATTCAAGGAAGTCCGTACTCATATTTTATTGATATCCTTTCACCACCATACTTACTTTATGTCTCAATTTACCATCATGTTACATTTTGTCTCAGTATACACACATTTTCTACAATTCTTCCCTTCCATATGGAAATAGATTAATATATGAAGTGCTATTTCCTTAATATAATGAAATATACTCCTTCATAGTTGGATCCCACATAAATGACCCATTCAACTACATTTCATTTTCAAATAATTTGGGATCTCATATATTTGATAATAAATAATAGTGCATGGATAATAAATAACATTTCACCGGTCATCTCATCCTTATAGAACTCCTCAATTCCTCTTACGGAGTTGCTTCATTAGTTTTATAGAAACATGATCAGGTATATATTCATAAACCACATGTTCTTTATTATCATATTATTTATTCCCTCTGTGAAGATAGACAACATGATAATCTTTATACAAGTAAAAATCATAAAATATCTAATATTTCATTCTGAACATATTATTTTTCCCATTATCCTATAAGTGATATTCATATTTCTCAATAGAATAACCCGTAAAGTTGTATTATTAAAAATTATTATCCAACATGTTACTTAAATTGAAAACTATATAAAAGTATTCTGAAAAAATAGTGACTCATAAATAATAGATTATGGTCTCATTTTCTTAATATAACTCCATGAGGAGGAATCTTATAACTGGAAAATATAGAATTATTTTTGATGATATATGATTTCATATTAACTTCCACTACCTATAAATATTTACATATCACCATGTGTTACCTCATAAACCTAGAATATTCATCCATTGAATTATTAATCTAATTATCCACACCATTAAATTATTCTGTACCAAGAAGTGTTTATTCCTAATGAATTATATTATTGTTAATAAATTCCTTAAAATCATTAAATTTATACTCTCATATATTTTTAAAACACAATTATTTAAACATTGATCCCATATAAATCTCAAATGGATTAAATAAATTTTGAAACACATTAAATATAATATATTTTATTTTAACATAGAAAAATCAGACCTTCCTTATTGACAAGTAAATAAAGACCACATAATATTGTGAACCTTCATGATAAGGTTCTAGTGTAGGTACTTAAACATTATTGTTCTCTATTTCCATATTTGATTCCATTTTTATTATATCTACATTCATAATAGATACCCTCTTCATATTTCAATGGATAAAATTTTAAAATATGACATATTACCTTAGATTCAGTACTGGTTGCATTAATATTATTTGAGAACCATTATCCCCTCACAATTATATTTCCTAAAAAATAATTCCATAATTAGGTATACCTAGTGGAATTTATTATTTCATATATATCATTGGAATTATTTATTATATTATAAATAGTTTAATTAATTTCTCTATGATATAAATCTATTTATCCCTTTTTAGTTTTCTATGAATCACCAGTGAAGATGGAACAAAAACTCAATCATTATTCATCCTAAAATAAATAAGATTCCTTCTCAAACCCAAAATATATCTTATAGTATCTAAATTGTTCAATATCTTATTTTGTGTTTTGATATGTTAATTTTACTTTTCAATAATTTAGAAGGGTTCATTATAAGTAGTTTGAGCCTCTATATAACAATATATAACATAATTATTTTTGTATCCCTTCTTTGAAGTGTAATAGAAGGATTTAACCTAGTTTGAAATCCATGATCCTGGGGATATCCACAATATTTATTAATACATCAACTATTCCTTTAGTTAATGTTATTAATAATGTATTATCAATTTCCATTCATTTTTATCTTCACCGTATCTTAAAATTTCCATTTCTTACACAAATCATTTAGGTGGAATCAACCTCTTTAACCTTTTGTCTACCCATTCCTTCTGATTTGAATCATTATATGGGATTATCATAATTCATGTGTCTACCATTTCATTCCATTTATAGTGAAGTGAAATATAATATTCCTAACACCCATCTATGAATATCCTAAAATAGTATAATATCTCATATATTATACAACGTCATATTTTTATTCCCCAATGAACGACTCACATCTGTTAAAGTCTCTTCCAAACTATTATGTAATGAATGTAATGATATTGTTTCACTTAACTCATCATTTATAATGGTTCTCACAAATTTCATCTGGCTTGTGATGGTGTTGAATTTATTATTATGATCTGTAAAATATTTTCCAAAATTTCTATTTATATTGAATAATCATCATATTTTTATAAATTTATCTTCTATATAGGTAATACTATATAAATACAATATTTATTTTATTAACCCAATGATAATAATCACCTATATGATATGAAATTCGATTTACATTTCCAATGTAAGGCACACAAACAACTAAAAGAACTTATCCAAAAATTACAACTCATTCTTCACAATCTCTATTTATTTAATACCCATAATGGGTAAGTACATTATATCTAATAAAAAATTTCATTAATGTATATATTCATATAAATAATATAATATCCCTCTAAATGATCAATATATACCTTTATTTTTTTCATAGACATCACTCAAACTGAGAAATCCTATGTTGATCATCCATACTCAGTTTTCATAAAAATTTTATTTAAATTACAGGACTATAAATGATAATAATTATATTAAAAGGATTATAAAGGTGTAAAAATAAGGAGGGAGAAGAATTAGAAAATTAATATAGATATATAAGAGAGGATGATATATTACACTATTTTTAGGATCATATTTATTGTTAAAGTCTCTACATCATAAACCATAAATCAAAATGTTCCCTTAATAAAGTATGGTGCTAAAGTAACCCATGTTATAATAGTACATATATTATTATGTTGGTCAACTTTTCAGATAGATGAAAATAAAGTTCATTAAAATATATTTTTCATGTTAATAAAATATACTATACTAAAATAACCATGACAAGATGAATATATGAATAGTACATTTGGTCTATGTCACTAAATAGATTTGTGATAGTTTATAGATGATTATTTTTAGACTAGTGTTCTACTTGAGATACTAAAAATTAGAACAACTTAATCTAATGTATTGGGATCAACCATTCCAATATGTTGATGTGATTTCATGATTAAAAATCAATTTATTCCAATTAAAACATGTTACTGTGAAGTAATGATTTTTTAATTATTTTTTTATCATTTTTAAAGGATGAAGGATTACAGTCTATTCCTAAAGATATATTTTTTTATCAATGTACTTACATATTGTGGTTTAAGTGGATGATATACCAAATATGAAACTTTAATGTGGTTGTAGATGATTGGAGGTCATTTTGATTCCTCTAAGAGTCATAAATGTTCCATTAATTTTTCTAGGACTAGGTTTTCATTCTCTATCATGATTATTTTAACCTGAATTTTATAGATTACTTTTGGATAATAGTGAATCATACATAGTATTTATTTATTTTTATATAATTATTTCATCAATAACAATTTTATGATGAGTTGTTTAAGTGTTTTTTAGGGTGTGGGATTTTCAATTTCATAGAAATTCCATTTCTTATCATGGAATAGTTATCAACTGGTCTATGAATTATGAGATATTTTTCTGGACGGTTATAATGAAAGGCATTAAGGCATGATTTTTTTTGGATTCATTGGATATAAAAATATTTTTTAATCAATTTCTCTCATATTTTAACAAATCTATTAGAATTTACCATCTAAGGTCAATAATTTATTTATAAACCACAGCGTTAGTCACGTTTTGAAATCAAAATGAATAAGTTAACTAACATAACTACATTTCACTTACTTGAGGATGGATTAATTTTTTAATTTTAATTTGACTATTTATATCATAACATGGTGTATGGTTTGTTGTATTAGAGAGATTTTATGTCTTATAGCTCCAGGTATTTGTTAAATTTTGGAAACAAATTTTTGAATCATCATATTGAGTAAGAATCTATAGTATTTAACATGAATCTAAAATGAACATACCTTCTTAAAAAATATGTCATAATCCTTACTAACAACTTTATCGTTTTTTATATATTATCAATGGGTTGTTTTAATATTCATTATGAGTGATAGGTGTATTTTCTTCAATAAAATGTTCTCTATATTTCATATACTTATTAAAATAGTAAATGAGATGTTGATTCTATGTGTATAAATTCATATTGTGATGTTTTTATAAAAAAAGGTAATGAATGAAACATATTGTAATTGATCATATAATTGAAACAAGATTAGAAAAGATTTATTTTTTTAGGAAATTTAAACCAAATTATGGAACATTACACATTATTTAACGAACTGCATTAATTTCAAATGGGTTTCTATACGGGGGATTTTTACATACATGAAATTATTTAGTATTATGATTCTGAGGGATAGCTAGAGGATGATCATTAACATATATTTTTCTATAAGAAATAGTTCTACCACCATGTAAATTAAATGATGTAATTATTAGTGTTTTATAGATCTCTACTAATATTCATGATGATAGTACCAAGCTATATCTAACATTGAAGAAGTAGTTTAAGTGAGTCAAATAGATTATTAGTAGAACTCATATATTTATGTAATAATAGTTAAATTACTAATTATGAATATATAGTTTTCTTTTGATTATGCATTGACTCAATGTTCACTAATATAAGAGAGAGGATTTCTCTATGGATTTTTTGATCGGTTTTCCATATGTACTTAGAGAATATCATTTAATATGTGTTATTGTAGATAACATAAATAATTTATCTTTTTTTCTAGTAGTTAGGTTCTCAGGTGTAATAGATGTTCTAAAAAGGTTAAACATAGTAGAGGTTGTGTGGACTTATAGAGTTACAAATAATTCCCATTTCTAACAAATATCCTCATTTTACCTCATGTGATAGGAAGGAATTATAGAGTTATTTTGTAACTCATTTCCTACATAGCCCAATATTCTATAAACTGATAAATGGGTATGTGAAGAGGACTATCCAAACATTATAGGGAATTATTATTGTTTCTGTCCTCAATTTTTGAGGACAATGTGTGTAGAATATATCATTAATTGAACTATTTAGTAGAAAACTTCACCATTAATCAATGAGGATGAAACCATTTACAATTGTGTTTTGATAACCATGAATTTCACTATTTTACTAAACTGGGGTGAGAGAGGTTATATTTATAAGTCAATATATGATACAATGAATTATATAAAATTATCAAATAGTTAAAGAGTACATTAACTCTACTTAGGATCATCAGGAATCATATAATGATTATAGTATAATTATAATGTCCCTCAATCGGGCACTCAATTGTGTGGATGAAAGGGGTTGGTTTTGATACCTAAATGTCGCCTCCCAATATTCTAGAGGCTACCAAATATAAGTGTGGATGTTATAAGAATATTTTTGATCCATTAACGCCTGGTACAGAGTTACAACACAACTAAAAATAATAATGATAAATAACAAATAATAAATTAGAGTGCGGAAGTAGGGGAAATAGTATAAAATAGCAGAAAACCAACAATAATATCCAATTTAATAATATAATAAATAATAATATAATAAATAATAAAATAATAATGTAATGATGTGTTGTAATGTAACAAAATTTCATGCTAGAATAAATAAAATTAAAATTCTAGCGTACATAGATAAATACTCAACAGTCCTCTGTCCTGAAACCCATGTCGGTCCCACCTCTAAACTCTAGCCCATCCAGCAATAAAACAATAAAAATGTAACATCCCAAATAAGTAATGAATAATAGATATTTTTATCTCTGTCTATTAATGATTAAGATAGTGTTTTAGAGGCTTAAAATTAAAATAAATATAATCTTATGCATGGAATACACTAATATTCTTAAAAGATTGTTTTACTGCCTTTTGATGGAAAACCATTTTTAAATCAAACTTTTGACAATTTTATAATCTATATTGGTCAAAATAAACATATTCATTATTATTGGGACATTTAAATTTACATTGTATAAATTTTTGGTATTTTTCTGAAAATGTTCATTTTTTAATGAATAGTGAAAAATACTGAATTTTACATCAAAACTGCTTTTTCATTTAATTTAATTATATGGTTAAATTATCCTTTTAAGTTGTATTAAAGTGTAATCTGAATAAAGTTTTACCATTTAATCCAATGGTGGTAATTAGGATTAATTTCACTTTGGAATTGGTTAAACTAATGCCAAACTTTTCATAGATATTGTTTCAAAAAAACCCGCTATTTGTTTTGACAACGGGAATTATTTTTAAATCAATTATTGCAATTTATGTGTTTGTAATTTGGTAAAATGGATTACATATTTGGAATCATATGGTCCAAATTATGTAATCAATAATCTTTTGTTTTTGGACATTATAAATAGTAACGATGGTAATTATCTTTAATTATCTTGATTAATGAGTAATCAGGTAGTTAATGATAAAAAAATAATATCATAATAATACAAAAATACCACAACATGTGTCCTAAGGCTACTTTTTGTCTCATGGCCGACCATGGGATGCCTTTCTCCATACTTGGAGGCCCCATTGAATCACTTTTGTGAGAAAGTGACTTTTTATCTTTTTATTTTTAAAGAATGTTAAATGTGACAAAGAATGTATCACCTAAGTAAAATATTTTTAATTATGTATACATAAATGATATTTTGGACTATAAATATTCATTAGAAATTTAAATAGATTTCCTACATCATGATATTTTTTTAATAATTTTTAGACATTAAATTTATTAAATTATTTATGACATCATGATGATGCAGCGATTACCTCATTAATAAAGGATTTAAATAAAATGGAAAGATAATGTAAAATCTAAGACCTACACATGTCCAAAACCTAATGGATGAGTGGATTTAGAACCCTTATCACCTTATCCTCTAAACACATCAATGTGTGACCATTAATATCCGAATTTCATTCTAAAATAATGTAACATTTCCTTACTTTCCAAGAGTGCCCCTCCTCTCCTCTTATAAAAGGCCCCCACCTCTAACTCCTTACCCACACTTCCAAAGCCTTTGGCTCAGAAAAACCCTGCCCATTTTTTCTCTCCACTTCCCTCTCTTACTCCTTGAAGCCTCACTTTGGGCAGAAGTCCTCCCAAGGAAGCCTTTGAGCTCAAACCAAATGGAGTTACCCGATTTTAAGGTAATGTCTTCACTTGAGTCCTTTTGTTTTATTTTGATTCTCCAACCCCCTAAACTCTTTTTATTAATTTATTTTGTAACGACTACAGTACCTTCAATATACTAGTATTTTGATATAAGAATGATTCGAACTACACTTACACACGCCTAAATCTAATGGTTAAAGAACATACTGTTTCCGTGGATGGCGAATTTATTCCTCCTGAAACGATGATTGTTCAACACTCTTTTAACACCTTAAAAGGTGGCCATTAAGATGTCACTATATTTATATATGATATATAATATGTTTATGTTTTCTTTAAGCTTCTGTATTTTTCATTTGTTCATACCTTTATGGTTTCCATTATGGGTAAACGCAATATCTTCATTTAAGGAAGTGCGGACTACCGCCCCCTCAAAGTGATTTGATTCGTTAAATATCATATGTGGGGCGTATAAAGGATGGAGTTATGATATTATATATGATATTATACTGAAATTATAATATACCTTTATATCATTACGATTCCATTCTATAAAATACGAAATAGAAATGAAAGTAGCGTTCATGCGTACGTACGGCTTACCGTCTCCATGAACGATGCATTTCATTTCTTACCTCTAAATGTTATATAATATTATAAATGCATGCATTTACTGGATATATATGATATCTATGATATCTATATCATTAATACCATCCTGGATATAATGGATACATGAACAACTTGTAATTATAAAGGGTTTATTTTTGACTCAAGTACCAATGATCGTTAAAATGACCGTTATTAACATAAATAATTACATAGTGTTCATGACATGGAAATAAGTGATATAAAAAAGGAATAATGAACTTTAAAAAGGTTCTTAAATAATTAGAAATTAACTCAAGTTTATTATTCAGGAGATTAAAGAACGATCGAGTCAAGTCGGACCCGAGGTATGGGACTTCGTCTCAATCTCCTTTCATTGAGGCATATTTTGTTTTATACAAAACCTCCTTTTATACGGTGTATAAACCCCTTTAGCTTTTACATTTATTCAAAAGGAATCTTTTTTACAAAGAATTTACTAAACGACAAAAGGGAATTTTTTTTGTCGTACGTATGCGGCAACATCGACTTCTTCGCCACTGTGACCATTATTTGAGTTTCGGCTTCCTCTACAAGCCATACCTTTTTTAAAGAAAAATAAATACCATGTTTTACTTTTCTTTTATTTTGGTATTGAAAATGGTTTTCATAATGTTTTTATATCAATGTGTTGTATTGATATCTTGTGATTGAAAGGTGGAAATGTTATGTTTTCTTTATGCATGTTTTATGCAATATGATTATGTTGAGGTTATTGGGAATTATTATGAAGATGGGTGGTTCCGTGATAAACTAAGGGCGGGTGAGCCCGATATAGCTCTCCAATGCATTGGGTAATGTGAAGGAGTGAAACGTTAAGGTTTCTCCAAAGAGATTTAGGTAATATACTATGATGGGTATTCCAAACGTAACTAAGAGGGTTACTCCCTACGTAAGAATGTTATGAATGCCTCAAGTTGCCTTTATGTCTTATGATTTCTATGATTTATTCATGATTTGATGTGGTATGTTAAAGTGCCTATGTTTTATGGGTAAAGTATGATTTCATTCTTATGTATATATGAACTTATGTTTCCTTTACATATTTGTATAACCCATACTGAGATTTTTATGCTCATCCCAAGTTTTTTTGAAATGTTTTTCACAGGTCAAGGGAAAGGTACATGATATGATGGTAGTGTCCAGGAAGTGTCAAGAATGAATCCATGTTTTATTTTAAATATTTTTCCATTGATGGGGAAAATGAATACTATCTTAATGTAACCACTTTGTTTATATGTGGAATGTAATTCATTTTTTATGATCTAATTCTCTAAAACTCTAAACCCGAAAAGATCCTCAATGTGTAATCTTTTAATAACTCAAGATTAAGTAAGGTTTAAGGATGGGGCCTTATAGTTGGTATCAAAGGTCGGTTTAGATAACTTTAGGAGTTAGAATTCTATTAAATAATTATCCAAAAATATTTTTTTATGGTCAAATTGATGTGATATAGCATTTTATGATTACCATGTTGCTTCATCTAAGACATGTTTTTTCAGAATGGTTTTCCGCCGAGGATATAGGGAAGCAGTGCTAGGAAGTCATACAAAAGGAAATAACCTTCTGAAGCAGCATCTTGAGATGGTCGGAATTGGAACTGAACAATTTGTTGCAGTAATGGTACAGTTGACTCAAGCGATAAATGGTGGTTGTATCCATGCACGAGATCAGCCAGATCAACTGCAGAGGAATATGTTAGTGGTGGAACATCCCATGAGGCAACATCCCCCATCATTCAGAGGATCATCTGACCATGTGTTAGCTGAAAGGTGGATTAAAGCACTGGAGAAAATTTTCGATGTCATGGGGTGTTTAGACAATCAAAAGGTTAGTCATGCTATTTACCGTTTGGAGGGTGAAGCCAATCAGTGGTGGTCGATGGTTAAAAATATTAGGGATGCCGATGAGATTGATGCTCTTGACTGGGATGAATTCAAAGGTATGTTTCTTGAGAAGTATTTTCCTAAGGCTGTTCGACTTATGATGGAAAAGCAATTCTTGGAATTGAGGCAAGAGGAAGACTCAGTGGCTACCTATGAAGAAAGGTTCACTCGATTAGCAAGGTATGCTACAAATTTTATCTGAGACCTTGATAGTAAAATCAATCGTTTTTTACTTAGGATTAAAGCCAAAACATCGAAGGGCATTAGCTTCTTGTGAGTTTAAAAGTTATGAAAATCTTATTCGATGTGCTGAGAAGGTGGAAATGGAGTTTTCCGATGATCAAGTGTTCTATAACAACCAACAGAAGAAGAGACCGAGGTGGCAGGAGAAAGGGAATAATTCTTCAAAAAAGTCTGATGGTAAGAAATCTAAGTTTCCATAAATGTGGAAAAAGGCATGATGGGGAATGTCTTCTGAATTCTGGAATGTGCTACCAATGTGGTAAGATGGGACATAAGGCTCGTGATTGCACTGAAAAAGATCAAGGTGAAGGTAAGACCAAATTTGATATACAGTTAGTGAAATGTTTTAAGTGCAATGAGATGGGTCACTATGAAAACGACTGTCCGAAAAAGAGCTTGGGTGATGTGAAGCAGTTAGACTACAAGCATAAAGGGGTGGTGAAATCCTTTGCAACTACTTCAGCAGATGTCGGGCCATCAAATGAAGTTGTATCAGGTACTTTGTTTGTTTTTTCAGATTATGCCAATGTGTTGTTTGATTTAGGGTGTAGACATTCTTTCATCTCTGAAAACTTTTCTATTAAAATGGGAATACCATCTCAAGAAATGACTCCTGAACTTTTGGTAAAAACACCTGGGGGAAATGTTGAGGCAAAAAGAATTTATAAGAATCTTCATATCCTTATCTGTGGAAAGAACCTACTTGGAAACCTTATTGTTCTACCTCTAGTAGAGTTTGATGTTATCCTGGGTATAGATTGGCTCTCTATTTACCATGCTATGATTAACTGTAGAGCTAAAGAAGTTTCTTTTCAGAAAGACTTTTAGTTTGTGTACAAGAATGAACCCTTACTGTTGATAACTTATCAAGAGGCCAAGAAACTTGTAAAAGATGGAAATAAATGTTACCTTTCACACATAGTTGAAAACAATGGAACTGTTCAGATTAATGATGTGCCAGTGGTAAATGAGTATCCTGATGTTTTTCCTGATGAGTTGCCTGGAATAATACCAGATCGGGAAGTTGAAATTACTGTTGACTTAGTTCTTGATGCTAAGCCAATTTCAAAACCCCCTTATCGAATGGCTCAAATTGAACTATTAGAGTTGAAGGAGCAATTGCAAGATTTATTAGAGAAAGGTTTCATTCGACCTAGCACATCACCATGGGGTGCTCCTGTTTTATTTGTTAAAAAGAAATATGGTTCAATGAGACTTTTAATTTATTATAGAGCCTTGAATAACATCACTGTTAAGAACAAATATCCTTTGCCTCATATCGATGATTTGTTTGATCAGCTCCAAGGAGCTCAGTATTTTTCAAAGATTGACTTGAGATTAGGGTACCATTAGCTGAAGGTAAAGGAAGCAGACATTCTGAAGACTGCATTTCGTACAAGATATGGCCATTATGAATTTGTAGTAATGCCTTTTGGGATAACCAATGCACCGGCTGTATTCATGGACTCAATGAATAGAATTTTCCATGAGTTCTTTGATAAGTTTGTGGTGGTTTTCATTGATGATATTTTGGTTTTTTCTAAAAGTAAAGAGGAGCATGAAAGACATTTAAGGTTTATCTTGCAAACCTTAAAAGAAAAGAAACTGTATGGAAAATTTAGAAATTGTGAGTTTTGGTTGCAACAAATTTATTTCCTTGGTCACATTATTTCTAAAGATGGGATAACTGTTGATCCTTCAAAAACAAAAGTTGTGGAAGACTGACCAAGACCCACAAATGTAACTGAGATTCGTAGCTTCCTTGGTTTTTCAGGCTATTACCGAAGGTTTGTTAGAAATTTTTCACGGTTATCTAGTCCAATGACTAAGCTAACTCAGAAGGGTGTTCAGATTATCTGGACAAAATAATGTGATGATTGTTTTCAGGAGTTGAAAAGATGATTGGTGAATGATCTAGTTTTGGAACTACCTTCCAGGAATGGTGAGTTTTTTATCTACAGTGATGCTTCATTGAAAGGACTTGGTTGCGTCCTAATTCTTAATGATCAGGTAATTGATTATGCTTCATGACAGTTGAAAACTCATGAGTTAAATTACCCTACACATGATTTGGAATTAGCTGGTGTTGTTTTCGCTTTAAAAATTTGGAGGCATCATTTGTATGGAGTAAAGTGTGAAATATATACTGATCACAAAAGTTTAAAGTATATATTCACTCAGAAAGAGTTAAACATGAGACAGAGGAGATGGCTGGAATTAATCAAGGATTATGATTGTACAATTCATTACCATCCAGGAAAAGCAAATAAAGTGGTTGATGCTTTGATTCGAAAAAGTAATGCTTCATTAGCAATGTTGTGTTTGGAACGTGATCCTTTGGTTAAGGATTTGATGAACTTTGGCATAGAAGTTGTTGGTGTAGGAAGTTCTTCTATTTTCTTTCAGGTATCAGTGAGATCATCTCTATCAGATAGAATCAAGCAAGCACAGAAGCAAGATAGTGAGTTGCATAAAAAGGTAGAGCTGGTTCAGAAAGGTAAGTTGCTGGAATTAAACATTGATAATGATTGCGTTTTGATATTTGAGAAGAGATTGTGTGTGCCTTGTGATTCACAGTTGAAGAGAGAGTTGTTATGTGAAGCTCATAGTTCTCGGTTTTTAGTTCATCCTGGAAGTACTATGATGTACAGAGAGCTGCGGGAGTATTACTGGTGGGATGGAATGAAAAGAGATATTGCTGATTTTACTGTGAAGTGTTTGACTTGTCAGCAGGTTAAAGCAGAGCGGAAGTTACCGAAAGGGATGGTTCAGCCTTTACCAGTTCCAGAGTGGAAATGGGAAAACATATCCATGGACTTTGTTGTGGGATTACCAAAGACATATCGAGGTAATAATGCAATCTGGGTTATTGTTGATCGCTTGACTAAATCTGCTCATTTCCTTGCTATACGAGATACTTTTTCCCTAGATCAACTTTACCGTTTGTATCTTAAAGATATAGTCAGGTTACATGGAGTTCCCCTCTCCATTGTATCTGATCGTGATCCCAGGTTCACTTCTAACTTTTGGAAAGGCCTTCATAAGTCGTTGGGTACTGAATTAAATTTTAGTACAGCATTTCATCCTCAACCAGATGGGAAGTCAGAACGAACAATTTAGACCTTGGAGGATATTCTACGAGCTTGTTCGATGGATTATCAGGGAAGTTGGGACCAACATCGTTCTTTGGTTGAATTTTCATATAATAACAGTTTTCATTCCAGTATACATATGGCACCATTTGAGGCGTTATATGGGAAGCGGTGTCGAACTCTAGCTTTTTGGGATGAAGTGGGTGAAAGGAAGTTGATGGGACGGGAATTGGTAGAAGAGATGGCAGAAAAATTTCAGCTAATTCAGAAACACATGAGAATAGCTCAGAGTAGGCAGAAGAGTTATGCAGACAACAGGAGGAAGGATCTATCTTTTGAGGTAGGTGATCATGTTTTTCTCAAATTCTCACCATGGAAAAGTGTGATGCGATTTGGTAAGAAAGGAAAGCTGAGTCCAAGGTTCATTGGACCATATGAAATTCTGGAGAGAGTTGGATCAGTTGCATACTGGGTGGCTCTACCTCGGAGTTTATCTCAGGTACACAATGTTTTTCATGTTTTAGTGCTGATAAAGTATATGTCAGATCCATCTCATGTTTTGAGTGCAGAGGCAGTTCAGCTAAAAGAGAACCTATCTTATGAGGAACAATCGGTCCAGATTCTTGAACACAGGGAGCAAGTGTTACGGAATAAGGTGATTAATCAGGTAAAGGTTTTTTGGAAAAACCACATGATGGAAGAGGCAACATGGGAATCTGAAAATACAATGAGGGATAAGTACCCCCATTTATTCGATAAGTAAATAAATTGCGGGGACGCAATTTTCTAAAGGGGGGAAGGATGTAACATCCCAATTAAGTAATGAATAATAGATATTTTTATCTATGTCTATTAATGATTAATATAGTGTTTTAGAGGCTTAAAATGAAAATAAATACAATCTTATGCATGGAATACACTAATATTCTTAAAAGATTTTTTTACTGCCTTTGGATGGAAAACCCTTTTTAAATCAAACATTTGACAATTTTATAATATATATTGGTCAAAATAAACATATTCATTATTATTGGGACATTGAAATTTACATTGGATAAATTTTTGGTATTTTTCTGACAATGTTCATTTTTTAATGAATAGTGAAAAATACTGCATTTTACATCAAAACTGCTTTTTCATTTAATTTAATTATATTGTTAGATTATCCTTTTAAGTGATCTTAAAGTTTAATATGAATATATTTTTACCATTTAATAAAATGGTGGTCATTATGATTAATTTCACTTTGGAATTGGTCATAAACTAATGCCAAACTTTTCATAGATATTGTTTCAAAAAAAACCCGCTATTTGTTTTGACAATGGGAATTATTTTTAAATAAATTATTGCAATTTCTGTGTTTGGAATTTTGTAAAATGGATTACATATTTGGAATCAGAAGGTACAAATTATGTAATCAATACTCTTTTGTTTTTGTACATTATAAATAGTAACGATGGTAATTATCTTTAATTATCTTGATTAATGAGTAATCAGGTAGTTAAAGATAATAAAATGATATCATAATAATACAAAAAGACCACAACATGTGTCCTAAGGCTACTGGTTGTCTCATGGCCGACCATGGGATGCCTTGTGCCAATCTTGTAGGCCCCATGGAATCAATTTTGTGAGAAAGTGACTTTTTATCTTTTTATTTTTAAAAAATGTTAAATGTGACAAAGAATGTATCTCCTAAGTCAAATATTTTTTATTTTCTCTACATAAATGATCTTTTGGAATATAAATATTCATTAGAAAGATAAAAAGATTTTCTACATCATGATATTTTTTTTATAATTTTTAGACATTAAATTTATTAAATTATTAATGACATCATGATGATGCAGCGATTACCTCATTAATAAAGGATTTAAATAAAATGGAAAGATAATGTAAAATCTAAGACCTACATATGTCCAAAACCTAATGGATGAGTGGATTTAGAACCCTTATCACCTTATCCTCGAAACAAATTAATGTGGGACCATTAATATCCGAAATTAATTCAAAAATAATGTAACATTTCCTTACTTTCCAAGAGTGCCCCTCCTCTCCTCTTATAAAAGGCCCCCACCTCTACCTCCTTACCCACACTTCCAAAGCCTTTGGATCGGCCAAACCCTGCCCATGTTTTCTCTACACTTCTCTATCTTACTCCTTGAAGCCTCACATTGGGCAGAAGTCTTCCCAAGGAAGCCTTTGAGCTCAAACCAAAGGGAGTTACCCGATTTTAAGGTAATGTCTTCACTTGAGTCCTTTTGTTTTATTTTGCTTCTCCAACCCCCTAAAATCTTTTTATTCATTTATTTTGTAACAAATCCAGTATCTTAAATATAATAGGATATTGTTATAAGAATTATTCGAACTAAACTTACACACACCTACATCTAATGGTAAAAGAACATACTGTTTCCGTGGATGACGAATTTATGCCTCCCGAAACAATGATTGTTCAACATTCATTTAAAACCTTCAAAGGTGGCCATTAAGATGTCACTATATTTATATATGATATATAATATGTTTATGTTTTCCTTAAGCTTCTGTATTTTTCATTTTGGTAATATATTTATGGTTTCCATTATGGGTAAATGCGATATCTTCATTTAAGGAAGTGCGGACTACCGCCCCCTCAAAGTGATTTGATTCATTAAATACCATATGTGGGACGTATAAAGGATGGAGTTATGATATTATATATTATATTATACTGAAATTATAATATACCTTTATATCATTATGATTCCATTCTATAAAATACGAAATAGAAATGAAAGTAGTGTTCATGCGTACGTACGGCTTACCGTCTCCATGAACGATGCATTTCATTTTTTACCTCTAAATGTTATATAATATTATAAATGCATGCATGTACTGGATATATATGATATCTATGATATCTACATCATGAATAACATTCTGGATATAATGGATACATGAACAACTTGTAATTATAAAGGGTTTATTTTTTACTCAAGTACCAATGATCGTTAAAACGACCGTTATTAACTTAAATAATTACATAGTGTTCATGAAATGGAAATAAGTGCTATAAAAAAGGAATAATGAACTTTAAAAAGGTTATTAAACAAGTATAAATTAACTCAAGTTTATTATTCAGGAGATTAAAGGACGATCGAGTCAAGTCGGACCCGAGGTATGGGACTTCGTCTCAATCTCCTTTCATTGAGGCATATTTTGTATTATACACAACCTTATTTTATACGGTGTATAAACCCCTTTGAATTTTATGTTTATTCAAAAGGAATCTTTTTTTACGAAGCTTTTACTAAACGACAAAAGGGAATGTTTTTTTTTGTCGTACGTATGCGGCGACAATGACTTCTCCGCCGCCGTGACCATTATTTGAGTTTCGGCTTCCTCTACAAGCCATACCTTTAAAAAAAAAAAAATACCATGTTTTACTTTTCGTTTATTTTGGTATTGAAAATGGTTTTCATAATGTTTTTATATCAATGTGTTTTATTGATATCTTGTGATTGAAAGGTGGAAATGTTATGTTTCCTTTATGCATGTTTTATGTGATACGATTATGTTGAGGTTCTTGGGCATTATTATGAAGACGGGTGGTTCCGTGATAAACTAAGGGCGGGTGAGCCCGATATAGCTCTCCAATGCATTGGGTAATGCAAAGGAGTGAAACGTTAAGGTTTCTCCGAAGAGATTTAGGGAATATACTATGATGGGTATTCCAAACGTAACCAAGAGGGTTACTCCCTACATAAGAATGTTATGAATGCCTCAAGTTACCTTTATGTCTTATGATTTCTATGATTTATTCATGATTAGATGTGGTATGTTAAAGTGCCTATGTTTTATGGGTAAAGTATGATTTCATTATTATGTATATATGAACTTATGTTTCTTTTCCATATTTTTATAACCCATACTGAGCTTTTTATGCTCATCCCAAGTTTTTTTGAAATGTTTTTCACAAGTCAAGGGAAAGGTACATGATATGATGGTAGTGTCCAGGAAGTGTCAAAAATGAATCCATGTTTTATTTTAAATATGTTTCCGTTGATGGGAAAAATGAATACTATCTTTATGTAACCACTTTGTTTATATGTGGAATGTAATGCATGTTTTATGATCTAATTCCATAAAACTCTAAACCCAAAAAGATCCTCAATGTGTAATCTTGTAATAACTCAAGATTAAGTAAGGTTTAAGGCTGGGGCCTTATAAAAAAAATCATCTTCCCTTATCCAAACCTATATTCATAAAATCTACTCAGGTACCAAACGGTTTCCCAAATAAGGTGTGATTATATATCATTAGGTTGAACCCACTATTTCTAAATTTAACCAGTCTAATAAGAAGTTTATGCAATAATGAAAAAAACATTTGTATTAATTAATTAAACAATTAACTTGACACTACATAAACATACTTCAGAACCATTATAGAATATCTCTCAGAAAGTATCACAAACATTCCAAAATGACCATATAACCATGGTAAAACATAACCTCCCTTAGCACCATATAGAAATGTCTTTGAGCTTCTCTCACAACCATTCCAACCATAACCATTTAACCAAGTTATAAAAAAAATCTGGCTCAAAACCACTATATAAGAATTTCAACATTTAATATAGGATATTCCTGGTTTATAATAATTTTATCCTGTGTCTCAAGTCCAAACCATGTAGGTAAGAATTTCATTACCCATCACGAGTCATAGCCCAGTATATAAAATTTATGCATGTGTCTCAGGGTATAGCCTACTATATAAGAATTTCATCATGTGTTTAAGGGAGTATCCTAGTATATAATCATTTTAGAATGAGTCACAATCATAGCCTCATATATAATCATTTCATCATGTGAACTGGGACAACACTCCATATAATAATTACAACATTTTAATCACAACACATGTCATATAATCAAGGATATAAGAATATCACATTATCTGGAAAATATCTAATTATAAAAATTTCAATTTATCTTACAATATCACATTTCATTTTTCTTTGTGTCACAAACAATATTAGGATATTTATCTGAATAAAAAAGTCATTAAATGGAAATTCTATATCAATAAATCACCAAAAACCCATGTCATGATAAACACACATTTAGAAACTAAAAAATTTCAATATAGATATGGGTTGAATCACCTAAATGTTATCTACAAGCCAGGTAAAAGATACTTAGATCCAAAGGGACTACATGGAATAATCCAGTTCATTATTCAATTATTTCAGGCATAAGATATGTTAGCACAATTTCAATATATAACATAATTAAAAAATATCAAACCATGCGTTTATGGGTTATACCCCTACATTTAATCGATGATAAAACAATGCATCCAACAAGATTATTCAACAAGAACAATGGTATAGATGATTTCAAGAAGGTTCCTAGATAATAACCGACCAAGACCAAAACCAACAATGCACACGATCACGGGATTTCACCACAACCATTGGCGAATAATAGAAGAGAAGTGGAAAACTAAATCAAAACCACATTCCATGAATTATATGTGTAATTGGGACATCTATAATGGGGGTTGTAATTTCTAAATCATGTGGAATGTTTCCATAGGTCATGAGAGATAAACTAAAAAATAAACTACATTACCCACTTTAAATCAACCGGTTATAGAATTACACATCATGTAATATAGTTTCATTATGTGTAATTCTTTTTAGTGGGATGAACAAAAAAACCCATCGTATTTTTTGAATATAAAAATCACCCAAATTTTACATGACATTTAATCCATTTACACGGTATATAAATATTTTGCAGATGGTTTTCTATCCCAATTTCCTTTAAGAAATAACTTGAACCCCCCTTTATGGATTCTCAACTTACCAAGAACCCTTGGTAATACTGGATCCATTTTCCTTGCATCCATTAATTCAATAAAAACATGTATCCCTAAAAATTAGGTCATTTTGCCAACTAATTTTCTCTATCTCCAAAAAAACATGACCTCCAATTCCAAAATGAAAAACATAAAGAGGTATGTACCTAGAAAAAAAGGGATCTTACAACCTCCCCACCATATAAATTTTTATCCTTGGACTTAACTATGAATCGTTATAGGCTAAGGGAGAAAAAATTCTAGCCACTATATACACATATCATACTCCCTCTCCCAGTTTTTCTCTAGAACTCACCCATGCTTCCAAAAAAATAAAACCAAAGTAATCTTCCTAACTCAAAGATAATTATCACTACGATCCAGAACCCCAATCGGGTTATTTTCAACGAATGTGTCATCACTAATATTGATTTCCTGTAATTCTATAACATGGGAAGGTATAACATAATATCACATAAAATTAGACAAGTGAAACATGTCACACATAAAACTAATGAAATGTTGAAGGGTTAGACCATGTGACAATGGACTGACACTTTCCACAATCTCAAATGGACCAACAAACCTAGACACTATTATTCTCTATTTCCTGATATGGAATTTTCCCAACCTAGGTGACACCCAAAGAAAAACATTATAAACAACCTTGACCTCAAGATGTTTCCTATGATAGTCAGTGTATAATTTAAACCAATTATGAATGTTCATCAATGAATACCTAATAAACTAAAACTTCATGGACATCTCATGCAAGAGACTAGGCCCAAACATTATTGACTCAACCACCTCCAACAAAAAAAGAGGATAACAAAATTTCATACCATACAATTCCTCAAAATGTTCCATCTAGAAAGATATATAGAAGTTGTTTTAATATGAAAACTCCATGAATTCCATATCCTGCTCCCATGAACCACCAAAATCCATAATACAGGCTCATAACATATCCTCCAGAAACTGAATAGTCTTATGAAATTTACCATTAGTCTGAGGATGATATACCATACTCAAATGAACCAACAATCCCAAAGCCTTATGAATACACTTCTAGAAACATCATGTGAAACAAGTATATCTATCAAAAATGAAACTCCTCATAACGCCTTTTAGAAGAACCATCTTATACATGTAATGATTTCACGGATCATTAATTGTGAAGGTCTACCTGATAAGAAAGAGGATGGCTACCTTGGTTAGTAAATCCAAAATCACCCATAAAACATCCTTCTTACTGGTTTTCCTGGGTATTCATAACACAAATTTCATAGTGAAATGATCTCATTTCTACTTAATAATGGGTAAAGGCTACAAAATCTTAGCTGGCCTCAAATTTTGACTATCACATACCAACAAGTGAATCATCTCACCACAAATCCTACTACTTTCTTATTCATTCCTGACCACCAGTAATGTCTATATATAGGATAGAGATAATCATCTTTGATACATCTAAAAAATCATTTCTATAATGAGGGTCATTACCCACTATTCATTACAAGACCCCCATAATTCCTCTTTTTGCGTCTTTCAGCTCAATGCATCCGCAAATTTGTTTCCCATTTCCAGTGTATATGATAACTCAATATCAAAATGCTATATATACTCAACCCACCAACTCTGTCAAATGTTAATGTCCCACTTAGAAATGATGTACCTAAGGCTCTTGTGGTCCCTATGTACCACAAAACCACTCAACCGTGAGATAATGCCTCTATAATCTAAGGTAATTTATCGCTTCTACTAACTCCAACTCATGAGTAATTTAATTCCACTCAGGGAGTATCAATTTTGACAACTGGGTCCCAGTGATAGCACAGACACCCCGCCTTAACATGGCAGTCGGGTCCTGGCCCACCAGGTACCACCGGTTGCCCTGAAGACACGTGGGGCCCACCACAGGGTCCACCCACCTGCCTGAACGGGTCATCTGACTAATGATAGTCCCCACAGGCCAACACATGTCCTTTCCAGTGTGCTTTGTCCTCACTGACACACACCCTGAGAAACTTCCCTGGAGGTCACCCATCCTGATCACTACTCCATGCCAAGCACACTTAACTGTGGAGTTCTAATCAGGTAGGCTCCCGAAAAGGAAGGTGCACCTTGTTGACATGAGTCATATCATTTTAGTCAATTAACCCTTTATCATTTAGGGATGTTACAATCAACCCCCCTTTAGAGCACAACGCCCTCGTTGTGGGCCCTACATCTTAACCTAGGCAGTGCACCGCACTTAAGGCTGGGTACCACCTCTGATACCAAATGTGACAACCGGGCCCCAGTGACAGCACAAACACCCCGCCTTAACATGGCAGTCGGGTCCTGGCCCACCAGGTACCACCGGTTGCCCCGCAGACACGTGGGGCCCACCCTAGGGTCCACCCACCTGCCTGAACGGGTCATCTGACTAATGATAGTCCCCACAGGCCAACACATGTCATTTCCAGTGTGCTTTGTCCTCACTGACACACACCCTGAGAAACTTCCCAGGAGGTCACGCATCCTGATCACTACTCCAGGCCTAGCACACTTAACTGTGGAGTTCTAATCAGGTAGCCTCCCGAAAAGGAAGGTGCACCTTGTTGACATGAGTCATATCATTTTAGTCAATTAACCCTTTATCATTTAGGGATGTTACATCAATTATCTGGATGCATAAGAAATTACTCAATCACCCTCCATCAAAACTACTTTAAGTCCAACTATAGATGCCTCATAGGACACAGTATACAATCTTCCCAGAACAGGTAATGTTATGAGAGGTTTTGTGGTTGGAATGTCTTCAAAAACTTGAAAATCACTCTCAAAAGCATCGAGACTAACAGAATTTTCTCCCTTTTTGGTCATCCCTAACATTGATTCTACCAACAGCAAATCTTATTAGATAAAATGATGATAATAACCTACTAAACCAAGAAATATATGAATCTAGAAAAAAATCATAGAATGCTTCCATGATACCATGGCTACAACCTTCTCTATTTCCACTGACACTCCATCCTCTAATATTAAATTACCAAAGTAGTGAACTTTTTCAATCCCAAAAATTCATTTGGTAAAATTGGATTAATGCTAAATCTCACTCAATATGCATAGGGTGATGTTAAAATGTGATGCATGATCATCAGCTGGAAAGAAGTAAACTAAGATATCATTGACAAAAAACACCACAAACTGAAACTGAAAAGGGTGAAATATCCAATTCCTTAAGGCCATGAATATCGTAGGTGCATTGGTCAAACCAAATTGTATCACTATGAAATCACACAAGACATATCTACTCCTAAATGCAGTATGAGGTATTTTTAATGGTCTTACACAAAACTAATGGTATCCTAATCTCAAATCAATTTTGGAGAATATATTTTCACTTCTCATCGGATTGAAGAGATCATTGATGCATGGAATATGATACCGGTTCTTGATCATAATATAGTTTGATCTCTAATAATCCAAACATAAGTGAAAAAACCATAAAACATCATGGTAGAGAGAACTGGATAATTCCGAGGAGATGTACTAGGCTATATGAATCCTTTAGTTTCTAGATCATATAACAAAACATTCTACTCCTAAATCTTTTCTGGTTCCATTCTATGATGCTAAATAGAAACTGGCTCTACTCTCAAAACCAACTCGATCGTAAAAATGATATCTCACTTTAGTGGTAATCCATAGAACTCATTAGGGAAAACATCCCAAAAATGTTCCACCACTAGGTGAATAGAATTCAGAACTATTCCACCATAATATAGTGAAAGAGCGTCTATCTGAGTAGAAAGACAATAAAACATGAACTAAATTTGTATTACATGACTATCCTGAAGATCCCAATCACCTTGGTGAGAATAACTTCCTCCTGGATATAAAAAGGTAAATAAACTCTAGTAATAGTCTATACGATCATAGTATAAAACTAAAAAATACATACTATGGAATAAATAGAATCTTTTCATTTCCCAAAGGAATGTTTTATAAAATAAATAGTAACCACCAATATCTAGTGAATATTTCGTACAACATTTGATATTATATGATCACACTCCCAATGGTGTGTGGATGATAAAACTCCCTTCCAATCTTTTCAAATCCATCCCAACCCAGTAAAAAATATAGATGACAAAATTTAATGTGATTATCTTATACAAAATAAACACATGCAAAGGTAGATGATATAATAATCATATATCTGACAATTAATGGTATTTCATATATACTAGCTGGAGTAGTCTGAATAACATGCAGATGAACATCCCCTCTAACTTGTGCTCTAGCCTAACTCTCATAATCTATTACCTCTTCTTGGTATTTTTTATTGCAGTGAGATACCACATCCCCTCCCTCAACCATAATATCTTGTGGAACTCTAAATACCTATTTCCATAAGAGAATCTTAATCCTTCATAGACATCAGTACCAATACAAATCCATTTCCAATTATTTTAGACTACATAACTCTTAAAAACCTTGGTAGGTGGCTCATACATCACCAAGAATGACACACCAAAGTGGGGTATGGAAATTGGGGATGTTTTTGGCCCATATTTTCACACCTGAAGAACTAAATTGAGCCATGATCCTAAGATGGTTTCCCACATCTGTGAATTCTCTGATTATCTTACTTGGTGAAAAATATCCTAGAGATGATTCTTTCCTCGAGAAGAATATTATTTAGTTTTCACTGTTGAAATAGCATGTCCACCACCCAGGCCCTCTCTCGGATTCCATTTTTTAATGGGTGCCAGATTCATCACATGAGCAAAAATAATGAAAAGAAACATGTTCACCTATTATATAATAACATAGAGAATATCATCCAAGATATGTCTTTCCCTAAAGATCTAATTATCTACCAAAGATATTACAAAGCATTGTAGGTTGGTGAACCGTTCATCATAGTTCAGCATTGACAATCCATCCTATGCTAGGTTCCTAAACTCACATTCCATCTCATCACTAAATGTCTTAGGATACAAATGGGATAAGAAAATTATCAAAATTTCCTTCCATAATATCTCCAATTTCTACCCTAAATTCTCCACAATGTCCAACTAATTCTTTCCCAGTCCACAAATCATATATACAGAAATATTCACCCTCTTATATGCAAGTGCCTCATGATTCGTAATGATCATCTTGAAAAACTCAGTGAAGAACTCATCTTCATGAGTGCCTCCCTCCACAGTGGGTTTAGGGGGATCCTGCAGTTATAAATATCTCATCATCTCAAACATAAAAATCATGATGTGAATAGTCTCGCTTCTCATGTATCTCATGACCCAAATAAAGCTATCACGAAGTTGAATGTCCCTATGGTCCTATAGAACTAAAAGAATCAAAGAATCGGTTAATTTATAAGTGTGTTGATTTCCATTATCCTTATACTCAACTCAATGATGAAGATTGGTCATATTCTATACAATGCTAAGACACTCTTTAGAATACAGGCTATAACAAGGTTAACCTCAACAGGTAAAAACAACATAGAACCACTTTAATCTGTTTCTATTTTCATGGATTAAAATTGTTTATCATGAAATATTAGTACATTTGTTTCATTTCTCATATATTACAAGTATCTCAAATAACATTTCATCTTGCATGTATATATCACATGAAGTAAATATGTCCCAATAATGAAAAATAACTACCAATATATCCATATTCACTAATTATGATGCATGCATAATCATCTCTCACCATACTGGGCCATGAGTATAAATATCAAGAACCATTAACATCATGAAATAATAACCTCATAGAAAATGTGAATCACTAAGGGTGAAATAACATCAATTGTAACAATAAAATAGTATAAACAGCATTCCACCCTTGGGAACTCATATTTTTTCACATATATATCTCATGAACATGCTAATTATAAAGTCTAAACACATCCTAGTCTAATTTATACCATTCCTAAATATTAAAAAAATATAGAAAAACCTGATATCCTATGAAAAAAATTGCAATGTCCCCTGATTCGATACTCCCTCATGTGAATGAAATGAGATGGTTATGAGAACACAAGGATGCATCCCCATATTCCATAGGACACTAACTAGAATTGGATTTCTTATAGGTATTGTGGGGAGGATACACCCCCTAGTACAGAATTACCACACATTGACAAAAAAAGTGGGATAAATAATAAATAAAATATCAAAGTGAGAATGGAGTGGAAAAAATAAAATAAAGTAGACAACTATCAAATATAATCCAACTGAATAATCTAATTTATAATAATGGAATATTATAATGATGTGGTGGAATGAAACTAAATTTTATGCAAAAATAAATTCTATAAATATACTATAAGTCTCAAATAATGTCTCAATAGTCCCCATTTCCAAACCCCTTGTCAGTTCCACCACCAAACTCCATCACATTCCACAAGAATACAATCAACAAAAAGGGCCTTTTTCTCTGAGCATATCTCACAAACATGCCAACATAACTATATGTCCATGGTAAAACACAAACTCCCTCATTAAAATGTTGTGTTGTCTCTATTTATGTCTCACAATTATTCCAATAATGAATTTATAATTAAGGTATAAACAGACAAATCTGGGTCAAAACGCATTATATCATCATTTCAAAATTTAATTAGGGTCATTCCTGGTATATAAAAATTTCATCATGTATCTCAAATCTAGGCTTGGTATATAAATTCTTTTTCATGTGTCTCAAATAATAACACAGTGTATAAGAATTTAAGCACCTTTCTCGGGGCATAGCCTGATATATAAGCATTCCAACGTGTGTATTAAAGCATAACCAGATATATAATCACATCAACATCTGTGTGACGGAATAGCATGGTATATAATTGTTTCAACATGTAAATTGGGGAAATTCCTCATATAGTCATCACAAAATTTAAATCCCAACACATGTCATAGAAATAAGGATATCACAATATCACATTATTATGATCTATGGTTAATTGTGAAAATTCCCAATTATCTTTGAATTATATATTTCATTTATCATTGGGTCACAACCAATAAAATTATAGTTATAAAAATGAATAATCTAATCCATGGTGATTAAATATCTATAATTCACCCAAAACACATGGAATGATAAACACACATTAATCCAACAAAAAATTAGAGAAAAATGTGTGCTAACCTGAGTGGTAGAGAAATGCTAGGTCAACACCAGTTGAATCCAATAGAACTCTAAATAATAATCCATTTCATCATTTAATTAATTTAGGTTCACACTATATTGCTGAAATTTTAAAATTTCACATACATAACAAATATCAAACCACAAGGTTAATGTTTATAACTCCTATCTTTAATAGCTGATATGCCAATGCATCAAATAGTATTCTTCAACAAGAGTGAAGGAAGATATGATCACAGGAAGGTTCCTAGATCATAACTATTTAATATCAAAACCAACAACACACACGATCCAGGTATTACACTATAACAATCATAAAATGATGTAAGAGAAGTGTAAAACTAAAGAAAACCACTTAATAGGGATCATATGCATGATTGGGATACCTTGAAGGGAGGGAAGGATTCCAAAATCTTTAGGAAGGTCGACCTAGGTTGATAGTATGAAGCTTCACATGAGATTAAAAATCAATGGAAATAAAAACATTAAAACATCGGGTTGGGGAATTACTCATGTAATATATTTACACATAGTTTAATTATTTTTAGAGAGATAAGAAAAAACCCATTAAATCAGATTAATATTAAACTCACCGGAACATTACATGATGTGAAATACATTTACATATCCTATAAATGTTCTAGAGATGGGTTTTCAGTTCATTTTACTTATAAAAAAACTGAACACCCTTTATGGATTCTCAACTTACATAGAACCCTTGGTAACGCATGACCCATTTTTATTGACTCCATTTATTAGAAAAGACATATACCCCTGAATATTATGTCATTATCCCCAACAAAAACTCTCTTTCTATGAACAATAATCCCAAACCAAGTCTCATATGAAAATCTTAAAGAGTTACATAACTGGAAAATAGATGGGATCTTGCAAGGATACCATCAGATTTTGAATTTATTGATATTGTTTTTATATATGTTTCTACTAATATTTTGTATAAATGTTCTATTAGAGTATGAATTATTTTTCTATGGTTTTTTTAAATATATTAGTTGATGTATTAGATTGGTGATGTACCATATAGGATAGAAGTTCCCAAATATTAGGGAGTGTTTATGACATATTTTTTACATCACAACATTGAAAGTATTAATATAATGAATCCCACATGATCGGTTAAAATGTTTTAAACATTGAGGATAATATAAAACTTGTGAATAATTTTACTAGGATTCATGAACATCAATATAAGGTTTCATGCATATGAAAAATTCCCAATGATTATGTAATTTTGATGCATTATGGATAGTATGAATGATGTGAGAGATTGAATCATATTTTCATGTCTAATATCTTGAGTAATAAAAATGATTTTTTATTATTAAGTTGTTTATATTTTATTTATGTTTAGTGTATCATGTTTTTATTGTATATATTTTTTCTATTGGTGTTTTGGATAGAGGTATTGGACTTTGAGAGATATATAAATGAGAATTTGGTATTTAGCTAGTTTTTTTCCACCCTATGGCTGTTTTTTATTCTTGGAAATAAGAATTATTTGAAAGGTATATAATTTTGGTATTGTTTTCTTGGTCATCTAATTTTTTTCATTAGGACTATTCAGTGTCAAATTTAGTTTTAGACGTTTCTTATAAAGGTATAGATTAACTTTTATCTTTTGATTGTGACAAAACATTGGCAGGGACTTAATTTTTCAGTGGCTTTCCTAGGGTCTATCGTGGTTTTGTTGTTGTCATGGTGGCCTACATGTTTTCTCGGGAGAAGTATATCTAAATTTTTATAGACATTCTTAATGTTCATTAATTCATAGTGTTAAATTATGACTAGACATTGTAAATTTTAAATATAATATTTTGATTTTTGTTATTGAAAAAACATAGTCTTCCAATAAGGAAATGGAAATTACAGTTTTTCTTGTCATAGTGTGAAACAAATAGGTTTCTTATATGTCATTTTATAGTCTTTTCATCGAGGATTTTAAGGTTTAGGGAAATATGGAAAAAAACGAGGGATGGTATATCTTAGAATTATATATTTCTATACTAGGGAAAAAGTAATTACCTTATGGTCAATATGATTATGTCATAGTTAAATAAAATATCATGAATTTAAGAATAAAATATGCCTCATATTTTAAGGGATTTTAAAATTCATTTCACCATGGTTTTCTAAGATATATTGATTGATCCAATCCATAGTGTTGTCTAATTCACCAAACCATGATTCATTGAACATATATCTTTATAGTAAGAAAACTTATCCCTTATTTTTTAATTGATTCCCTTTCTTTCTCTACAACTAATGTAAATTGAGTTGTTTGATTTTGAAAGATTTATAAACCAATGGATAATTCTTTTAACTCTACGTATTTTTTCATTAAGCTATAATAGTTCAATCAACCATTCTTCTACATTTTATACTATTATCTCAGTTATTCTATCATGGATTGCGTATGTTTTTTTTGTAGTAGTGATTTAAGGATAATTGAGATAGGTTTTATGATGTATTATTATGTGAACATTAAATTTTAATCCCCTGAAGATCATCTTTTGTGGTTGATTTAGTTTATAATAATTTTGAGGGAGAGGCTGTTAATACCATTTATAGGATAATTAATTTAAATTATATCATTAGTATAATGTGATGATTGGTAGTGTATATATTTATTGAAAATAATAGAATGTTAATCATAAACATTAAATAAGAATCATTATTAAAAAAATTGTATCATAATGAATGATCAAGGGTGATAATCAAAATAAAAATATAGGTTTGAGATAGTTTGAATGATGAAATACTAATTTATAATGTTCTATTTTATGATGTTGATGTACATTTAGCATCATAATTGTTTCTATTGTTGATTATTATAGGTTTTTTTGTTCACGTTAAATTATTTTATATTAAGTTAAATATTTTTTTATTAAGAAGTTATGGAGATGAGTTCAGTTATAATGTTTTATTGTCAATGTTTATAGTTTTATTCCTTGGGAATGTAGATATATTTGGAAAACTATATGAGAATGTTATTGTAATGAACCAAACTTCTATTAATAAAAAATCCTCTTGATTGAATTAAATGTCTTATTATGTAAAATTGTTGTATAAAATATTTTATTATTTGTTTTTAAAATTATTGTTAATAATTGTTACTATTTCTAATATAGTCGTTGAACTGTGATCACATGATTAGTATAAATATAGGGCTTTAACAAATCCAATTTACTCAGACAAAAGAAGTGATGGCCTTGTCTAATAGAATTGATCCATATAAAGAAAATTTTTCAGATCTTGGAAAGGATGTGGCATCATTGGGTTTCACTCTTGACCAAGCCCAAGGCAAGCTTCAACACATTAATCTCTAATAGAACCAACTACGAGAGATGTGGAAGTTGATAGAGATTACCACCTAAGTGATGTTATCCGAGCCACCCCAAGAGTTTTTCATCATCGAACACCTTACCCTTTAGTCTTATAAAGGTGTTATAAAGGGTTATGTAACAAGACCATATCACTATGACTATGTAAATTATTTTTGTATAATGAATATACATTCATTTTATTATTGTTATTTTGTAAATACTTTTTAAAGCACAAATATTTTTTTAGTTAATATTCAATTAAAAATCTATTTTGATGAATTAAGATATTTTTTGAATTAAATAATAATTTAATAAAATATTATTACTAAATTACTTTTTATTAAATATAAATGATCATATAATTTTTATGAATAAAATTGTAATTTTTATTAAGGATTGAAAGCTATTTTGTCAAAACCCAGAATTTTTTTATAAATGATAGTTTTTTAAAAGTAATAATACACATATTTAGAAAATTATTTAGATAAAATTAATATTATTTTTGGAATTAGGACGTCAAAATTATCCAACAGTGAATTTTTCATAATTTTCTGATACAGTCAAATTTTTGGGTAAAAATTAAATACCGTTTAAATATATAACGTGTATTATGACATTATAATGTCCCAATCATGATGTAATAAAATACTATAAATTTGATTTTCGGACAATATATGTTTTACCATTAAAATAATATGATTTTTGGGTTTTTTTATTTTTTTATTTTTTTACAAATCCTTAGTGGACCCACCAAGATTTATAAAACATTTTTTCATTCAAAAATGATTTCCTTGAGAGTGTGACTCACCTCCAGATAAGCAAGCCTAATATTTTAAGAAGTTCATCCATTGGCCATATAAAATAATTCATTCCACTCCTCTATGGAAAAACCATGGGAAAAACCATGGGATGGTTTGTGGTTTTGATTAGTTTATTGTGTGGTGTCCAAAACCAAAATAATAAAGAATTCTCTCTCTTTCCTATATAAGCTCACACAAGCTCCCACTTTCTCTTCACTAAAATACTTTTGAGATCGACCAACCTCTTCCCTCCACTCTCAATGATCCTCCCAAGGTACCCCAATCTCCCAAGAACCCTTTCTCAGTCCTCTCCCAAGCAATTGGGGTTACACTTCTAAGTAAGGGATTTCTTCCTTTCTCATTCTTGTCCAAATTTCTTTAAGTTGTTGTGACCTTTTTCATTCAATTAAAAATGATGGGGTATGATTTCTCAACTCCCACATACATCCATACTTATGTTTGAATTTATGAGATACCTATTTATCTCTCATTAGTTCCTCTCATGCACATCTGTTACCATGCTGAAATTCCGTAAGGAATTTCTGTCTTCTCATTTACATTCGAGCAATTATTTTGTATTATGAATCTAAATTTCATTACATATGTCAGGAAATGTATCGATATTACCCCCTTACTTCTCGTTTCATGTACATATGATGAGACACCACATTCCCTCTCATCAACCATTTTTATGAATTTATATGTCACTCGTTATGTAGTCGAAATTACACAGTGATTTTCCATGCCAAATTCATTGTGAAGTGAATACCATTCCCATTTATCTATCAAGGGTATTCACCTTTATGAACATTTACTTATCGATTATATAGTTTCATGTATTTATTCCACACCTCTTATTTTTGGAATAAATTATGATGTTTATTGAATCCATGTTGTATGATCCATGTGGCACATTTATGCATGAAATGTAATGATTAAGAAGGGTGCACCCTAATAGCACTCCAATGCATTGGGTAAATATTAGTATCATGATATGTCTAGTGAAATGAGGGTTTAATCATTATACTTAAAGTGAAATGAGGTTTTACTCATTCTCCATGTTCAATGATCCTTTGGTCATGCTAATATAATGTTAAATGTTGTTGCCACATTTCGATGTTAGGATAATCATTCTATATCAAGCCTTTAGGGTCATGTTTCTCTTATGCTCTATTGATATACCAATTTCCTAACATGTAATGTATTATTCATTTTATTCCTTATTTACTCCCTTGCTAGGCATTATAGCTCACCCTTTTCTTATGCATGTCCTCGGGTTATCACATTCAATGCTAAGTATGAAGGAATGGTGTGGTCATGTAAAAGAAGATTTCAATAAAGATGTTTTGTTTTATGTTCTAATTTGTTATGTAATGTTACTAATCCCTAAATACAATAGAACTCTAGATCATCTAAATTGTATCAAGTGAATATTTAATCTAATAAATTATGTTTAAGTGTTAAATAAAGATCAGGGTTGTTATAGTTGGTATCAGAGGATAGGTTTAGTTATTTTTGGGATTAGGATTAGAAAACTATAGTGAAAGCCTTTGGGATAAGGCTAAATATCACTGTCTAGATACGAGCAGGTAGACATAGTTCTGGCACAGATTTATCTAGGGGTAAAACTCAAAAACACTGCTTTGAGCTAGACTCAAATGTGAACTGGTGCACAACAACGGACATTGCTACACTCTTGGTTACAACTCTCCTATGGGATATTCTTTTATAAATTCACAATATTGGTATGAATTATTATTAAGGGAATAAAAAAAATCCCCTAAGAATATATGTTGGGATGTTGATCATGGATAACATATATTGAATCCTATAAATTCATAAGTTAACGAAATAAAAGTAATTTATAAGTCATTCTTTTTTGTCTTTGGATTACCCTTTATGTGTTACCCCTGAATTTTCTTTTATTCAAGACAATAGCCTATAACAGGAGGATTCAGGCTAACAACCGATATGAAGATCAATGTGATGATTGTTCTAATGAGATTCCCAATCAAATGGGAGTGGGAATCATGAACTTTGTCACAATAATCTCTCAGTCAACTTATGTTTTGAATAGAAACATGGGTCAAGAGGAACATTCAACCCCCCGACCCCCAATAAAGAACAAGTCGCAATCGAGAACTACATGATACAAAGGCCTCCTACTTTTAATAGATCATCTGATCCCTCAATCGATGAAAAATGGATCAACTCCATTGAGAATATCTTCTCCATCCTTCGATGTTCTAAACAAGATAAGGTACTTCTTGCTTCTTATCGTATGGAGGGTGAAGTTGATCAATGGTGGACATTGATCAAAAATACAAATCCTTGGGAGGAGATTAAATCATTGGAATGGAAGGATTTCCAAAAAAAATTGAAAAATATTTTCTTGAACCCTCCAAGATAAGATAAAAAGGAACTTTCTTACCCTCAAGAAAAAAGAGGACGAATCCATTATATTGTATGAAGAAAACATTACAAGGCTTTCATTATACACCTCTGGCTTTTTTATTACCCCCAAATGCAGGGTTGACTGCTTCTTTGGTGAGATAAAACCTAGCCTACAGAAATCCCTAGAGATTTATGACATCAAGAGCTATGGGGAAATTGTATTATGTGCCCTCAAAGTTCAAATGGAGATCAGCGAATCTCATGGGTATCATGGGGATAAGAATCGTAAGGTGGACTTCAATTCTGGTGGTCTGATGGATAAATCCAATGGTTCTATGAAAATTCAGCACCCCACTTACCAAAGGTGTGGAAAGAAGCACCCTAGAAATTGCCTAAAGGGGGCAAGGAAATGATTTAGGTGTGGAAGAGAAGGGCACCTAGCTATTAACTACTGAAAAGAAAAACCCGCAGTTATGATAGAGGAAAGGAACGCTCCATTTGACCCTCAATTAAATGTTCATTAATTCAAATTCAAAGAACCAGGGCACTTTGCAAACTAGTTCCCTAAGGAAAGGGTTCTTGGAGGCAACCAACAACCTCCAAGGAAGAAAGGGTTAGCTTTTTCCATCACTACTGCCGAAGTTAACCCCAACAAAGATGTGGTGATAGGTACGCTAGTTATTCATTCAATAATAGTGAACATTCTTCTTTATTCTAGTTCTACACGTTCATTTATATCTTGAATGTTTAGTAGAACAATCCCAACACCACCACAAATCATGGAAGTAATGATGTTGGTGAGTACGGTAAATCGGAAAATCATTGAAACCCATGAGTATATATCCTCCCTTATCACAGTTTGTGGATTGAACTTCCTATAGAACCTCCTCATACCCCCTCTAGTGGAATTTGATTTAATTATTTCCATGGATTGTATATCCTTATATAAAGGCAATATATATTACTATTAGAGGGAAATTACTCTTCATATGGTGAATCGACCTCCGATTCTGTACAAGTTCAAGGAGGAGGATGGATCTTCGTTAGTACCATCATATCAAGAATGGATATTACTACCCTATGAGCATGTGTATCTAGCTCAAATGATTGAATCCAAGGATGCAACCATCCTTGATGACATGCCTATTGTGATGGAATTTTCTGAATTGTTTTCTAGGGAATTGTCTGGCCTTCCTCCTATAAGAGAAGTTGAATTATCAATTGATATTATACCTGGGGAATTTCCAATTTCTAAGATTCTATATAGTATGGATGTTGTAAATATTGAGAATCTGAATAAACAACTACAGGATAATTTGGATAAAGGGTTTATATACCCATGTGCTTCACCATGGGGTGATCCAGTCCTCTACATCATGAAGAAAGATGGATCAATGCGCCTTTTCATTTATTATAGTGAGCTCAAAAAATCACGATAAAAAACAAGTATCCTCTTCCACGAATTTATGACTTGTTCTATCATATACAAGGATCCCAATACTTATCCAAGGTGGATTTGCAGTCGGGATATTTTCAAGAAAGGGTGAATAAGGAGGGTATCCACAACACTACTTTTCGTACAAGGAATGAGCACTATGAATTCATAATAATGCCTTTCGGATTCACTAATTCTCCAAAAATCATCACGGACATAATGAATAGAGTCTTTATACATTACCTTAACAAATTTTTGGTAGTCTTTATAGATGATATTCTAATTTCTCCAAAACCAAGGAGGAGCATAAGGAGCATCTAAGCAATGTACTAAAGACTTTGCGAAAGGATAAGATTTTTGAAAAGTATAGTAAGTCTCAATTCTGGTTGAAAGATGTCTCATTCTTGGGTCATATCATCACAAGTAATGGAACATCGGTGGATCCCTCTATGACAGATTCAATTGAGGGATGGAGGAGGCCAAAATCGGTGATGGATATCCATAGCTTCCTGGGGTTAGCTGGATATTATCGCTGATTTGTGACAAATTTCTCACTATTATTAAACCATCTTACCAAGCTAATTAGGAAGGGAGTAATTTTTTAGTGGAGTGATGAATGCAAATAGAGCTTAAAGGAGTTAAAAAGGAGGATTATCACTACACCTGTTCTCACACTACCCACATGTGAATAACTTTTTGTGGTATTTAGTGATGCTTCAAAGAAGGGCTTGGGTTGTGTGTTGATGAAAAATGACAAAGTCATTGCTTATGCTTCATAGAAATTAAAAGTTCATGAGAAAAACTATCAAACACTAGATCTTTATTTCGCTGTATTAATCTTCACTTTAAAAATATGGTGACATTACCTATTTGGAGAGAAGTGTGAAATATACGTGAATCACAAAATCCTCAAGTATATATTTACACAGAAAGAGTTGAATATGCGCCAAAGAATATGGTTAGATCTTATTAGAGACTGTGACTACTCAATCCATTATCACCCTGGGAGAGAAAACAAGGTGGCAGATGCTCTAAGTAGAAAGGACCCAGCAATTCTATCATTGATGAGAATTGAAAAGGATCCAATCTTCGTAGATTTTATGAGGATGGATGTGGGAATCATAAATAAGGGAACATCATCAATACTTTCACAAATAATTGGTAAACCATCTCTTTTTTAAAGATTAAAGGATCCTCAAAAAGATTATGTGGGAATTTAGAAGAAAGTGGAAACTATCAAAAAAGGGAAATCCTCAGATTTCAAAGTTAATGAAGAAGGAATTGTGAGATTTTGTTCAAGACTATGTGTTCCATCAAATCTGGAGTTGAAGAAAGAACTTTTGGATGATGCATGTAGTTTGAATTTCTCTATTCAGTGAGGTCTGGGGTTCAATTCCTGGGAGCCTGCTCTTGGGGGAATTTATGCCTCCCATGTATCGCTCGTCTTACTAGGTCACCCGGTGTCTCACCGGGTGGGCAGAATGGCCACACTTCACCGGGAAGATGGATTGTTGTATCGAACCATCATCGATCGAGGTGTTACCCTGTGGGACGAGCTGTCATATCGGCTGGAAATGGATCCTTCCCAGCTGGGGCTTCTCTGGATGACCTCTTCTTGGGAAGGGGGGCTCTCGAGTGTGGAGGGTTCGAAAAGGACACTCTCGGGGATTCCCTTCCTCTGAATAATAAAAAAGACAAAGATGTATCGAGATCTCAGATATCATTTTTGGTGGGATAACATGAAGAAGGAGATCATTGAGTATACATCAAATTGTTTCATATGTTAACAAGTGAAGGATGATAGGCAAAAGTCTACGGGGATGATCGAACCATTACTCATACCAGCATGGAAATGGGAGAACATCACCACATATGTTTTCACCAGACTTCTAAATAAATATAAAGGAAATAATTCTATATGGGTTTTCATGGATCATCTTACAAATATTACACACTTCATTGCAATTTGAGAGGATTTCTCATTGGATTAACTGTCATATATATATATATATATATCATGGAAGTGGAAAGGTTTCATAGAGTACCACTATCTATTATATCCGATTGAGACCCATGATTCCCCTATATGTTTTGAAAGAGTCTTTAACATGCTCTGAATACCGAGTTGAACTTCAGTATGGATTATCATCCTTAAACTGGTGGTCAATATGAGAGGACTATCCAAACACTTGAGGTCATGTTGAGAGAATTCTCAATAGACTTCAAATGTAGATGGAATCAATATATTCTTCTAGTTGAGTTCTCATACAACAACAGTTTCCTCTCAAGCATCCAAATAGCTCCTTGTGAATCCATTTATGGGAAGAGGTTTATGACACATGAATTTTGGGATGAAGTTGGGGAGAGAAAACTCCTAGATCCTGAAATCGTTTAAGACATGACGAAAAAGGTTAAGACCATACAACAGCACATTAAATATACTTAGAGTAGACAAAAGAGCTATGCT
Organism: Viscum album; assembly: GCA_963277665.1. Classification (NCBI taxonomy): domain Eukaryota; kingdom Viridiplantae; phylum Streptophyta; class Magnoliopsida; order Santalales; family Viscaceae; genus Viscum; species Viscum album. Next base: position 1,240,019,640 of record OY728143.1, read on the forward strand.
GATAATCATCAATGAGACCTAGAGTTTGATGTCAGAGACATGTTATTCCTCCACATATCACCATGTAAGAGAGTTATGAGATTTGGGATGAATGGAAAGATTAGTACAAGGTACATCAGCCCTTTTGAGATCCTTGATCACATTGGAGCAGTGGCCTATCGACTCGCACTCCCACCGAACCTATCTCAAGTACATGATATATTCCATGTATCACTCTTGGGGAATTACATACCTGATCCATCACATGTACTCAATCTAGAAGTGGTACCATTGGATATTTACCTCTCATATGAAGAGAAACTGGTGAAGATCATAAAACATAGGGAAAATGTTCTACGAAATAAGAAAATTCCCCTCCTAAAGGTGTTATGGAGAAACCAAAAATTTGAAAAGACAATGTGGGAATCAGAGGATGTGATGAAGAAGAGTTACACTCATCTATTTTAGTGTGGGAAAAGGAAATTTTGAGGGTGAAATTTCTTAAGGGTGGAAGATTGTAATGACCCAAACTTTTATTAATGAAAATTAATCTTGATCTAATTGAATGTCTTATTATGTAAAATGGTAATACCACATATGCACTTATTTGGTTTTCAAAATACTATTAAGAACATTTACCATTTATGATATAATTTTTGAACAGTGATCACATGATTATTATAAATATAGGCATTTAACAAATCCAATTTATTAATAAAAAGGAAGTGATGGCCTTATCTAGTATAATTTCTCTATAAAAAGACCATTTGTTGGAGCCCGGAAATGAGGTGGTGTCATAGGTATTTTCTCTTGACCAAGCCCAAGCTGAGCTTCAACACATTAAGCTTGAAGGGAACTACCTATGAGAGAAGTAAAAGCTGAAAGAGATTACCCCCCGAGCAATGTTATCAGAGCCACCCCAAGAGTTTGTGACCATCGCACACCATACTCTTCATTCTTATGAGGGTGTTATAAGGAGTTATGTAACAAGACCTTAGCACTATGACTATGTACATTATTTTTGTATAAAGAATATACATTCATTTTATTATTGTTACTTTGTAAATAGTTTTTAAAGAACAAATAGTATTTTTAGTTAATATTCAATTAAGAAATCCATTTTGATGAATTAATGGATTTTTTGAAATAAATAATATTTTAATAAATTATTATTAATAAATTACTTTTTATTAAATATAAATTATCATATCATTTTTATGGATACAATTGTAATTTTCATTATGTCTTGAAATCTATTTTGTAAAAACCCATGAATTTTTGATAAATATCAGTTTATATTTTAAAAGAAAGAGTTCACATATTTAGAAAATTATTTAGATAAAATGAATATTATTTTTTGGAATCAGGACATTGAAATTATCCAATGGTGAATTTTTCTTAATTTTCTGCGAAAATCGAATTTTTGGGTAAAAATTAAATACCGTTTAAATATATAATTTGTTTTATGACATCATAATGACCCAATAGTGGTTTAATAAAATACTATAAAATGGTTGTTCATCCAATATATGTTTTACCATTAAAATAATGTGATTTTAGGTTTTTTTGATTTCTTTTACAAATCCATAGTGGACCCTCCAAAATTTATAAAACATTTTTTCATTTTAAAATGATTTTTTTTGAGAGTGTAACAAACCTCCACGTAAGAAAGCCTAATATTTAAATATGTTCTTCCATTAAACATAAAAAATAATGTTTTCCAATCCCCTTTAGAAAATACCATGGGATGGTTTGTGGTTTTTATTAGTTTAATGTGTGGTATCCAAAACCTAAATAATAAAAAAGTCACTATCTTTTCCTATATAATCCCACCAAAGATCACCCTTCCTATTCAGTAAATTCCTTTGGAGCTCGATTGAACTTAACCCTCCTCTCTCTAGAATCCTCCCCAAGGCACCCTAATCTCCCAATAAGCCTCTCTCAAGCCTCTTCAAATCCTTTGGGATCACACTTCCAAGTAAGGGATTTTTTCCTTTCTCATTTTTGTCCAAATTTCTTTAAGTTGTTATAAACTTTTTCTTTCTATTAAAAATGTTGGGTTATGATTTAGAACCTCTCACATACTTTCCTATTTATTTTTTAATTTATTATAGTCCTATTTATCTCTCATTAGTGTCTCCCATGAACACATGTTACCATGCCGAAATTCAGTAACGATTTTCTCTCTTCTCATTTACATTCAAGAAATTATTTTATATTTTGAATATAAATTCCATTAAATATGTTGGGACATGTATATATATTACCCATTTACTTTTAGATTAATTTACATATGATGAGACACACATTTCTTTCTCATCAACCATTTTTATGAATTCTTATTTCATGTCGTTATCCTACTAAAATTGCACTTTGATTTTCCAAGCCATAGTCATTTTGTAGTGAATACCATGCCCATTTCTATATCAAGGGTATTCACCTTTAAGAAAATTTAATTATTGATTATATAGTTTCATTAATTTTTTCTAAACCTCTTATTCATGGGATAAATTATTATTTTTAATGAATCTATGTTGTATGATTCATGTCGCACATTTATGCATCTAATGTAATGGTTAAGAAGGGGTTCCCTGATAGCACTCCAATGCATTGGGTAAATATTAGTATCATGATACATCAATTTAAATTGGGGTTTACTCATTATAATTCAAGTGAAATGATGTTTTACTCATGATCCATGTGTAATGAGTGTTGTCTCATGCTAATATCATGTTAAATATTGTTCCTACATTTCCATGTTATGATAATCATGCTATATCATGCCTTTATGATCATGTTTCTATTATGATCCACTGATATTACTATTGCCTAACATGTATTTTATTCTTCATTTTATTCCTTTTTTACTCCCTTTTTGGGCTTTATAGATCACCCTTTTCTTATTAATGTCCTCAGGTTATCCCATGTAATGCTAAGTATGAAGGAATGTTGTGGTCATGTAAAAGAAGTTTTCAATAAAGATGTTTTGTTTTATGTTCTAAGTTGTTATGTAATTTTGCTAAGACCCAAATACACTAGAACTCAAGATATTTTATCTTGTATGAAGTGAATATCTTATGTAATAAATTTTGTTTAAGTGTTAAATAAAGAGCAGGGTTGTTATAGTTATTGATTAAAGAACTAGTGTGAGGCATCTATTATGTCGTGGTTGTGTATAAATGGTGGTAACATGAATACATATAATTATATAGGATATTTGTTAGTTAATTTGATATTTTTATGCTTATAAAATATTTTTAGTGAGTTATTAGGAGGTTTTTGAGAGGTTGGGTAATATTTTTATATCCGGACCCGACCCACTGAGGTCCGACCCGTGACTACCCCATGCCCAACTCCAATAGGCCAGGGGCTGGCAACCAGAACCAAGTAGGAATATCCCATAATTGGTAGGAATTTTACTTAAGTACATATACACACACACACACATCTATGATACCACACAATGTTTAAATGTAAACTCACTAAAACAATGCATACATACATCTAAGATCCCACAATAGAGTACGACATTAAAATACTAAATATAGAAAAGGGACTAAAAACAAGACCAATCAAAACTATAAAGAGTCAATCCTACTCCAAGGGAATGGGATAAGTCGAAAGTATGATCTTGGTAATCACCTTGTTCTTTCATGCTCCATCAATGCTCCACCCACTCCCTCTCCTCCCAGGACAGTGTCAAAAAGGGTCGTTGTCAGCACAACACATGACACGTGTGGGAAAAGCACCTGCATGGGTGATTTTAACAATAATCACTAGGACACCCATAAAAACTAAACATGAATCCACAATCATATTCATCTCAATAAAATATATATATATATAACCAATTAATAATAGAAAAAAAACCAGATACACTTAGGAAATGCACCACACCACCAGTCGATCATACAGGTTATTGCAGGAATCAACACTCACTATTAGAGAAATCAGTCCATGAGCTATGATACCGTCAGATTCAGTCGACAAATATGTGTGGTTCATTTCACCCTACCCAAGGAAACTCACTGGTCTATGGGGACCATGATTTATAGACTGGTGTTCACACCCTGAATCACTAGGGGACACCACAAACCCAGTCTAGATCAACCCACTTTAAAGGGGATCATATGTCAACAATTGCACAAACCCTACGGATATGTCCTTCTAGATGAAGGGTCAATTCCCTGATTAGGGAGGTAACACTAATTTCACAAAAAGTGACTCAAGATGATAGAGGACCGCACTCCAGTCTCATGAAGGGACACAAAAACTCTATCTGAGACTCGACCTCTAGATAGAATCATAATCTAGATATGTGGATTTAATGTCACACTGTATCACTAAGGAAAATGACCAAGGGAACACACTAAACCTATACTATCCCAAAATAAGAAAAATAAGATCCTCAAGCACTCTTTAAGGGAGAACATAGTCTGTCCCAAGGGGTACATGACGTTTCCAGCTATCTCATGTCCTACCAATGTGGAAGAGCCTCACATGGCATGTAGTATCCATATACATGGCATGTAAAAAGATGTACATAGCATGTAGAGACACTGAGTATCCTTCATGCATTTCTTGGTCATGTCTGTGTATTAAAGTTGTGTCTGTGTACTAGTCTTTGTATGTTATTCCATGTTCATGTGGGAGTACACAGCATGTCCATGGCCGTGTACTCCAACCCTTGTCTATGTACTTCTGAAGTACATGACGATTAAACTTGGGATGTTCAAACTCTGTGGGATATGGGTGAAACTCCATGTGGTCTTTAACATCCTCAAACCCCTAGCACCACAACCAGGGGGCCCATAAGCCATGTAATTATATATTACATGTTGTGTTTGGTGTGATTTCCCAAAATCCCACATTCTTCATCTCTGTTCGATCCAGTGCCTCTAAAAATTTATCAGGTGATCAATTTTTCATTAAAATGATGATATAATCTCATCCAATCCCTTTCGTCATGGAAGAGTATGTCCCATCATCAAATCTACTTGCAAAACAGATTGAATTGTTGTTCATTGTTGTGTGATAAACAATGTGAATTCAGGAATCTTCCATCAGGTGAATCACTCTATATTCATTGTCTCACCTCCATCATGACGTGTTGATCCCAGATCTAAAAAAATGGATCATTTCACCTAGAAATGGTTGTTAAAAGATCGATTGATCAGGAATATTTGAGCCACGGTCCAAGCTAAGAATTCCTACAACAAATGATTAATTAAGGAATAACAACACATGAACAAATGAGAGTAATGAACACAGATTGATTTCCATATCAATATCAATTCATTTCTATAAGATAAACAATGAAGATATTGATAACCATAAGAAACTCTTCAATATAATCCTCAAAATTAACCAATCATGTAAATATGCATGATCCACGGATCAATCCATTGGTCGATCGATCAGATTTCAATGTAGGTATCACGAATGGTGAATAAATCACATAAAACAAACCTCATAACTAGAGTATTAATCAATCATTTATGAAGAGTAGTTTAATTTCCATCATTGAAAAGATCCTCCAACTCCACAAGCACAATGATCCATGATTTGATTCTGATCTGTCATCGTCCGCTAAGAACTCTCTCTTCCAGTAGCATCTAGTTCTCTTGTGTTTAGTTCCCAACCCTAAGATAATGTACATAGTTTTATATTTAAATAATATGTAGTTCTCTACACTGAATAAAAATAAATAAATTCTTAGTATAATTTATTATATCAATTTCACACCTGTGACAGCTTTTTCAAAAAATAACCCACTCTGAATAATGATACCTCGCGCCTATGGTTAAAATTTAATTTTGAAGTCAATAGTGCCCTAATATTTCTATTATGGTTACCCATTTAATTATTATTCAATTTTTATAGGAAAATTATTTTTGTGTGATATTTATTATTTTAATATATTTCAACCATTTATTTTGGGCACACCGGGCCTCATAATCACACGTCGTCTCAACACTTGATCTCAAGAATAATCCATATAGTTTTTAAAGAATAATACATTGAAAATATGAGATGTTACATTCTCTCCAACTTAGGGATTTACATCCCAAAAAATTAAAAATAAGGGATACACAAAGAGATGTGGGTACTTGGTAGGAATCAAAGCCTCTCACTCCAATTTTCCCTTCTAAAGATTCCCATGTTTCTACCAGAAGCTCACCAAAGGATTTGATCACCTATGAAAGATCATCTCCTACTAATCCTTGATCTCCACTGGGTACCAAGAAAAACATTATCCATCCTCAATGTTCAACTCATCCAAGTCAATAATCTGTGATGGGTCGTGCATGTACCTCATCTGTTGTGACACATAGAAGATGTCATGTACCCAGTTTAGCTGTTGTGGTAGTGTTGAGTGGTATGACACTTTTCTAACTCTATATAGTATCTAGAAATGGAAAATGAACCTCAAATATAGCTTGTTTCATCTTCTATATCCTTGTAACACACATTGAGGTGAAACTTATTGAAACACATGGTCTCCCTCCTTGAACTCCAAATGCCTTTTTCACCTTTCAGAATTATACTTCTAATAACTATGTGCAGCCTTTATCTACTGCTGGATGATCTGTACCATTTTTTTGTAGCTCTCACCCACTCCAAGCCCATGAGTGATGACTCCCCTGGGTCAGTCCATCAATGTGATGACATACGGAGTCTCCCAGACAAATCATCGAGTGGTGTCATACCAGTGGTGTAATGGTAGCTATTTTTGTACAAAAACATTAACTATCGAATGTGATCCTCCTAACAATGGACAATGTATAACCTGAAATCTCATATCATTTCCTACTGAACCTGAATGGTCCACTCAATCTAGTCAACGGTTTGTGTGCAAAACACTCTGCTCAAGCGCCACTCTGTCCAAAAAACCTCTTACAATTCCTTCCACAACTGGGATGTAATGCGTGTATCAAGATTAGAAAAAATAATTAACCAAACTCCATGGAGTACAACTATCTCATGAATATAGAGGCACCCAAACTCTCTACTAACCTTTATTCTCAGATAGCTAAGAAGTGGTCTGACTTGGTGAGTCATTTAATGGTCACCAAAATAACATCATACCCCTTGTACATATGTGGTAATCCCATCATGAAGTCTATAGTTATCCCATCCCACTTCTATTATGGAACATCAAGTGGTTATGCTAAACCTGTAGGAACATAGTTCTTATCCTTCACATGCTAACAATTAAGGAATCAAGATAAAATCTCTACAACTCTTTTCTTCATCATTGGCCACCAAAATTGATGTTAGAGGTCCTAGTACGTCTTTTCCAAACCTGGATGTTCTGCTAAAGGTGATTTATGAAACTATGTTAGAACCTCCTTATAGAAAATCACTAGTACCATTATGAATCCTTTAAAAACAATGATGTGATATACACCTTTATAAAAACCATTAGGATCATGCCTTATGGATATCAGAGCACATAGGTTCCCAAAGTTGATATCCCAAAACTGTGCCTCCAAAAATTATTGTAAGAGTGGAGAGGTGATAATCATCGATTGTGGGTATGCTACTCCATATCCATAGAAAGATGAGAACTACAATGAGGACAACTTCTCTAACACTTCATTAAACAAATAAAAAATCAATATCATATGGAGAGAATATTCCTCCACATTCCCATTTCCAAAAGTATATAAAATCTTGAATTCATAGTCTTAGAGGAACTCTAGCCATCACCACTATCTCATGTTAAAATTCTTTTGAGAGGGGGTATATTTGAAACTCTTATTGTTAGAGTACATGATGAATAGCTCACCCATAAGGTAGTTTCACCACATATTCAATGAGAAAACTACTATTGCTAACTCAAGGTCATGGGTAATGTCATTCTTCTTAAGTGGTATCAATTGGCATGAAATGTAGTCCATAATTGTTTTCCTCTATATTAGAACACAACCAAGTCTTGTCCCTGATGCATCACAGAACTCTATGTACTCGCCACCTTCCTTCGGTAACCTCAAAATGGGAGCAATCATCAACATCTGCCTTATCTCCTAAAAGATTTGCTGGAAATTTTTTGTCCACATGAAAGACCACCCTTTCTTACTCAAGGATTTCAAGGTATCTACCACTCTGGAGAAGTCGGTTACAAACTTCTAATAGTACCCAGCCAGTATAAGAAAACTTTATACCTTAGTAACATTCGTGGGTGGCTCCTAAGAAAGCACTGAATCAACATTTACTAGATCAACCACATCTCTAGACTTTGAGATGGCGTGTCCTAGAAAATGGACCTCCCAAATCAAGAACTAATACTTTGAGAGCTTCCCAAAAACATGGTGCTCTCTGAGTATTTCTAGGAACATCCTCAAGTGTCTCATATGCTCGTCCTTAGATGATGAGTACACTAGGATTTCATTGAGGAAGAATACAATGAACCAGTCTATGAAAGGTTGAAATATCTAATTCATGAGTCCAATGAACACTTTTGGGACATTTATCATTCCAAATTAAATCAAAAAGTACTAATAGTGATCATAATGAAATTTTAATGTTTCCTTCCGTTTATCTTTGTACCATACTCACAGTTAGCTATAGCCTGATCTGAGGTCAATCTTCGATAACCATTTCACCCCTTTATATTTATCAATGAGGTCATCAATCCCCAGTACTGGATACTTTTCTTCATGGTAACTTTTTTCAAGAACCGATAATCGACAAATAACTTCGTTCTCTTTTATGTCTTCATGGATGACAAAATTGGGGCTACCTAGGGTGAAACATTGAGACTCATGAATACCTTCCTCTTCATGTCCTCCAACTACACCCTCAGCTCATGAAGCTCTACAGGAACCCTCCAATATGTAAGTGTAGATATTAGTGTCATACCTTGGTGTAGATCAGTGCAGAAGTCTGTCTCACAATGAGGAGGTAAACATAGAATATATTTAGGAAAGATGTACACTTACTCCACCACCACTGTAGGAAAATAAGGACTCATAACATAAACTACACTGATGGTAAGCCTCACCAACTGATGAGTAATCATTTTAACCCACGTTTACCTGAGTCGTTCCCAACTTACCTCAGTTTCATTTTCACCGAATAAAGAAAACATGGTTCCATCACTGTGGATGAACCACACCCTTCTCCAAAAACAGTCAATTTGAGCCTGAATTATGGGTAACTAGTTCATAGAAAGAATGAAGTTATAAGGCCTCAACACTACTATAGAAATATCCCAACTCAAAATATCAACTCCAAGAGTAAAGTCACACTATCATCACCAGTATGTGATCATTGAGCCTCCTCTAGTAGGAGTCTCCAAGCGTAAGGTTCAAGTTAACCATTCAATAGGAATTTCCGAGTCTCAGACATGATTCATGGAAGGAAATGATGAATAGAAAATATGTCTATAAATACTATAGATAAGGTATAAAATACATACATAGTACCTCATAACATCCCTAGAGCCTTAGGTTAATATTCCCACATAGCCTACTCTTATCCTTCTCCCTGCCAACCTGCTCCCGGAGCCTGGTGTGGACCACCCGAGGGTATTGGTGGTAATAGGTCGAACCTATGACCACCTCCTAATGCTCTAATAGCCCCTCATCCACATTCATAGCCCTACTAACCATCATTCTTCTACCGTTATCTATGTATTGATGCTCCCTCAACTGACTCATGATCAGCTGCATGATGGGTTTAGAAATCTATTGATTGATTTCCCCAACTATCACAAGATAAAAACTACCTTTCCCTTGGACGATTCAATCCATATTAGAGCCCTGCACTACTAACCCTGATTCCTAGAATTTCCTCATGAAGCATCTAACCATATGGGATCCTTTTGACTACCATTTGAAACCTACTACCAAAGCCTGAGCTACTAGGAGACCTTTGGTAGCTCCCATTACTGGTGTCTTCTATTCCAAAATACTTTCTACCAATAGGGATTTCTCTTATAGCCCAACATAGATGGAAATTCTAAGAGATACTATTAATTCCCTGATTTCATAGCACAATCCCATCTCAAAGTTCTGAGCCCTAAAGAACTGTTCATGTACTATATCTATGGAGTAATGATATAGATCATTAAACCTAGATGAATACACTGCCATAGTCATTCTACACTGCTATAGATATCGAATTTCCTATATGAATAATAATCATAATGTGGCCAGATAAAACTCCTCTCTGAAGTGATGATTAATGTTTATCTAGGAGAGAGATATCTTGTCATGTGGCTAAGTCTCCATGCTCCACCATCACCGAAAATATCAATGAAGATAACTTGTTGTGAGGAATTATATCTAGTCTATAGGAATCCTCACAAGGTGCAAAACGTGTGTAGCTAGATCTATCCAATCCTCATCCACTTGGGGTCAGCCTCACCCAGAAACCTCGGAGGTAACTACCTCTAAACCTTTTGAAATAAACTATGTATATTTACATCCTCATTTGGTAGTGATGGTGCTAGTTGCAGCTCAACAAGTGGTGTTATAGCTAGTAAAATAGATGAAGGTTCTATCTTCAGTATAGGCCCTAGTACGAATACCTCGTCACTAGGAGGATCATCCTCATTAACAGGCAGCAGAATCCTGGATGCCTATCTACCTGTAGGCATACTGTATTAAAACAAGATGTACCACGGTCAACAGGGTATATCTGGTGAGCTGACTCAAGAAGTACATTTAAAATACAACCATTTCTATATGATGTATTTACCATTGTTTTCCTAGTAACCATTGTTCTCATGTATTGATTTTAAAATCATGTGTTCAGAGTCTTGGTGTATTGATACATCAGTCGCCGCACCAACACTGGAGTCCCGGGCTTGAAAGTTGAACTTGAAACACTTAACACTATTTCACAAACCAATGTCATGGACTCATGTCAAAAGATAGAACCGAAAACCTTTGAAACCACATTTACACAACCTATTCCACTGAGTTCTGGTCTGTGACTACCCCATGCCGTCCTCTAATAGGCTAGGGTATGGCAACCATTATTGAGTAGGCATATCACATAAATGGGAGGCATGTTCCTAATATGATTGTACACACACACACACAACTCCAATCCCACACAATGATGAAATATAAAACCACTAAAATAATAATACATACATCTATGATCTCATAATAGAGTATGACAGTAAGTTACTGAAAATAAAAATGGGGCGAAAAACAATTCCATCCAAAATTTTAAAGAACCTGACCTGCTCCAAGGGTCAGTAAAAAGTCAAAAGTACCCTCCAAGTAAACACCTTTTTATTTTAAGCTCTAGATATTCTCCACCAACTCCCTTTACTCCTAGGACAAAATCAAAATGGGTCATCATCTGCACAAGACAAAACACGCAAGAGAAAATACCACGTAGGTGTGAGTATAATAATACTCAGTAGGACACCCAAAATACACTAAACATGAATAAAAAAGAATATTCATATCAAAACAAGATATAAAAATAAATGTATAAAAGAAACAAAATCCCATATACACTCAAGAAAGACACCATGCCACCAGGAGTTCATAACTAACTGGAAGCCATAAGATTCATCTTGAAGAAACAGTCATTCCATGAGAACTCCCTCCACAAGACACGCTACCATCAAATACACTCAATGAATAGGTTTGGGTCACTGGGATCTACTCAATGAAGCCCATTCGTCTAAGTGTACCATGATACACAGAAAGGGGGTCACACCCAGAACTGCGGGGGGACACTACAAACCCAGTATGGATCAAAAAGCTACATAGGAGATTGTATGTCAATAATTTTGAAAACCCTAGCAATATGGAATGATAGATGGAGGATCAATTACATTTTCAAGAGGTCACACTAATTCCATAAACTACAACTTAGGATGATAAAGGATTACACTATAGTAACATAGAGGGACACCAAGACTCTATCTGAGAATCGTTCTCCATAAGGGATCATAATCTAGTGATGTGGATGTAATGCCACATTGCAACCTTGAGGAAAAGGACCAAGGGACCCCACTCAACCTATACTAGACCAAAAATGGAAAAATAAGACCCTCAAGCACACTATATGGGAGTACACGATGTGTCGCAAGGGGTACATGGCCTGTCTAACTATCCCATGTCTTTCCCATGTGGAAGAGCCACACATGTCATGTATTCTCCATATACACGACAGGTAAAAGGATATACACAAAATGTAGATACACATGGTATGCTTATAGTGTCTTCTGGTCATGTTCGTGTACCAAATTTATGTTCGTGTACCAGTCTGTGTATCCCATGTTGTGCTCGTGTGGGAGTACACAGCTTGTCCATGACAGTGTACTCCTACCCATGTCTGTGTACTTCTGAAATACACACCAAGTAACCCATGAATATTCAAACACTATGTGATAAGGGTGACACGATGTGTGGTCTTTAACTCTAGCCAAACCCTAGATCTTTATCCAGCGGACCACATGCCATGTAATCCTTGATTACATTCCATGTTCTATGGGATTTTCCCGAATCCTAGATTCTTCCTCTATGTTCGGTCCAGTGCCTCGAAAATTCAATCAGGTGATCGATTATCAAGAAAAAATGAAGATCTAAGCTAGTCCAAGCCTCACCGTCATCAAAAAATGCATCCCATCGTCAAATGTACTCACAAAAAAGATTAAATTTCTATTCTTTGTTTTTCACTGAAGAACACTGAAGAACAAAAATTCAGGAATCATCTATTGTCTGAATCACTCTCTCTCCATCATCGCACCTCCATCATGTCATGCTAATACCAGATGAATGATATCAAATCGTTTTTCTATTAAATAGGAGAGAAATAATATATTGATCAATATCAGTCAAGTTTGGGTAATCTGTAACACCCCAAGATTCCATGGTACATTTCCCTTTTAATAATTCAATAGCTTGCGATGTACACAACTTCGATATTCTAATACACCACGGCCAATCAAACTAGCCGTTATGAATAGTAATACACACTTTTTGAAATTTTATAAATTTTTGTTTTTCAAAATGGACTTCATTTTTGGATTTGGAATATCAAAATTAGCTTAGGGTTAATTTTTTGTACTCTTCTAAAAACTTTCAATTTTTGATGAATAATGAAAAATACTAAATTTTAATTAAAAACATCTTTTTTAATAAAAATAATTTATAGTGTTAAATTATACATTTGAATGGTTTTTAAGTATAATTAGATTATATTTTTATCATTTAATATAATTTATGTCATTGGATATAATTTCACATTTAAACTGGACATAAAAAAGTGTCAATCTTTTGATATTTATTATTTCCTAAAAACACGATTTTTGTTTTAACAACGGCAATTAATTTTAAATTAATTGTTTCCACTTATATGTTTTGAATTTAAAAAAATGGATTCTATATTTGGAATCATGATATCCAAATTTTTTAAATAGTTAAATTTTATTTTTAGACATTATGAATAATTACTTCGATAAATATTTTATTTACCATGGTTAAATAGGTAAACCCGTTAAATAAGGGTAAAAAATAATATTATAAAAATACTAAATTACCCTAACACATGTCATAAACATATTTAATGATACATTTCCAACCATGGGCATCCTTGGGTCAATTATGGGACCCCATGGAGCCACTTGATATTGATAATGACACTTTATATTAATTAATTTATAGTAAAGACAAAAATGACATAAACATATATCTTTTCGTAAACCAATTTTTACATGGGGTTATATAAGTTATATTTTAGACTATAAATATTTATTTGAAATCTAAAAATATTTCCTACATCATGGTTTTTCTTTTATAATTTTTAGAAATAAAATAAATAAAATAATTTATGACACAATAATGATGTAGTGTTTACCTTGTTAGTGAATAATTTAAATAAATTTGATTATAAAAATTAAAAAAATATCCAAAACATGTACAATTATTATTGGATGATTTTATTCTGAAACTTAGTCATATTATCTTATACATTAATGATTTTTTGACCTTTATTAACCAAAAATCATTATATAATAAAATAATATTTTCAAACTTTCCTAAAGAGCCCCTCCCCTTCCTTATAAAAAGTCATCTCCTCTAACCCATTACTCACACCTCTCAAGCCCCTCGTCTCATCCCAAATCTACCAAATTAATCTCCATACATCCCTATATTAGTTTTATAAGCCTTACCTTATGTATAAGGAACTTCAAGGAAGTCTTTTGGTTCAAACCAAAGGGAGTTACCCGATTTAAAGGTAACATCCCCTCTTAAGTTATTTTCTTTTATTTTACTTCTCCTGCCACATAAACACTCTTTATTACATTATTTTGTAACAAAAAATGTATCCTTAATATACTAGGTTTTTTTATGAGAATTATTTTAACTACACTTACACACACCTCCATCTAATTGGTATAGAACATAATGTTTCTGTGGACGGCGAACTACTACCTCAAGAAATGATGATTGTTCAATCTTCTACTACCACCTCTTATGTTGGCCATTATGATGAAACTATAATTATATATGAAATTTATGATATTTATTTTCTCTATAATCATCTTTAATTCTCTTTTATATCATACCTTTATTCTTTTCATGTTGTATATATACGATAATTTCATTTGAGGAAGTGCGAACTACCGCCCCCTCAATGTGATATGACTCATTCATAACATACATGGAACATATAAAGGATGGTGTTAATGAACATATGTAACATATATAAAATATTATATTATATAGGATTAATAATATACCTATTTATTGTTTGGTTTTATTTCCTTTTAAAATAAAAAAAATTAAATGGAAGTAGCATTCGTGTGTACGTACAGATTACCATCTCCACGAACGTGATAAGATTCATTACCAAACGTAAAAATTCAAGAATAATTTTCATTTGATTATTAATAATAATATTTAAGAACATAATATCATTCTGGATATGAATCAAATGCATACTATCCATAAAAAACATGACTTACGTAACAAAACATATAAAGGAAAATGAATCAGTGGACACCCAAAACAATGATACTACTAAAATATTATTAACAAAGAAATATTAGAAGATCTTATATGATATCATATTTATGTATTTAGTTATTGTATAATTTAATAAAAATTATTTAATTGTTATATAGGTGGTTAATGTACCCCCGACCAAGGAAAAGTACAAGGTAAGGGTTAATTTCACAATCTCTTTATTATTCGAGGTTGTTTTTAAATAAGTGTCTAGTGGGACCTCTTTACCATTCACATCCGTATTTCTTAAAAATGTATTTCAAATCATTTTTTCAATTTACTATAATATGGGTTAAATTCATTTATACCCTTGTTTGACTTTTTATAAAATGTTTTGAAAGGAATCATTCCATTGTTTTCCAAACAAGGTACTTTATGACCTTTTCGACAAATTAAGGTAAGAATGGTTTTTTAACTTATATGGAGGGTGCGGTTATTCTCCATCGTTATAACAACTTTTAAGCATACCTTATAATCTTATAATAATATTTTCAAAATAAATGTTTTCTTTTATAATTATGTGACTTTTAAATTATTTCATAATAGAAATAGATATTTCTCTCAAATAGTTTTTATTTCATTTATATCAAAAAAAATTAATGGATTTTACACTTGTTTGAAGTTGATTTATTATGATAAAATAATCTATATTTTATTAAAGGTTTTGTGAATTTATTTACTGTGGATGTGTTATTTTTACACCATTCATGGTTTATGGTTAAAGTATTAACATGTTGTATGCTAGTTTTGATATGAATTTTTATGTAATGCTTCAACCTTTTCATATGAGGAATGCATTGGACATAGTAACTGATAGGTGGAGCCCGCTATAACTCTTCGATGCATTGGTAGGTCTCATGAGACCAACTAGTGTCTTGGCATAAGGCCTTGACAAAATCTTATTTTTAGTCTTGGCACGAGGCCTTGAATATGTGGTTATGATGTCCGGCATTATGCATTCCATCATTATGAAATTAGCTATTGATATTACATGTGATTATTCGACCAGTAGAATATCCATGTGAATAAATAAATGGAATTACTTTATTAATATTTTCTATATTATGATGAAGTTTAAGTTTAAAAGGATTGTGTTTTAGTCTTATAAATTTCCTTAAATGTTTATGATTATTTATGAAGTTTCCTCTGTATTGTTATCCTTACTGAGCATCTGATCTCACCCCTTTCTATGTTTTATATTTACCAGTATATGAAGAAGTATTTTATGGTTGACTTGTAAGGATAGGCTAAGGGATATAATTGTGTTCAAAGGGTAAAAAATGTTGTCGTTGTTTTTATCTCATGATGTAATGTAAAACTTATGCATGTATCTAGTACTTACAAGGCTACTAAATTAATTGGTCTTTCGATACATGATTCCTTGTATCATGCCAATGTTATGTAATAATGCACCGACTCTGGGTAACTAGTGTCGGGGCATTACATCAACTGAATAATGTCAGTGATGAATGTTGAATCGGGGGAGAAAAGCATATGAAAAAAGGAGAGGAACAATCCATTATAGATTTTTATGTAGATGTATATTAATTTATATAATATAAATAATTAATAGATTGATAAATACAATAAAAACTCTCAAATAAACCTCAAAATAAACCCATCCTACAAGTATGCATGATCCATGGATTGATCTATTGGTCGATTGATCTGCATTTGTCATTGGAATCAAGAATGGGGAAGAAATCACATAAAACAAACATCCAACTTGGGAGTTTTGATAAATAATTGATGAAGAACATGTGTGTTTCATTATTTCTGTGATCCTGCAACTCTATCGGGGCGACAATCAATGATTTGATTCTGATCTATCATCATCTACCAAGAACGCTATCTTCTAGAGACATCTAGGTCTCCAGGTTTTTGAAACCAACCCTGTGAATATTTCTATATCCATATATTTAAATAATATGCTGGTCTTTGTGCTAAAAAAATTCTTATGTTAATTTATTTTATTAATTTCACGCCTGTGAAAATGTTTTCAGAAATGACCCACGCCGACTAATGTTTTGTCGTACCAAGGGTAAAAATACAATTTTGAACTCAACGATGCCTTTTGATTTTAAATCCAATGATCCTTTTAATAGTTATTCAACATTTTCAAGAAATCACATGCACATACAATTTAATATTTTAATATATTTCAAACATTTATTTTGGGAACACCGGGCCTTGGAATCCCATGTCGTCTCATCACCTAGTCTCCAAAATAATTGATGAAAAATTGAAATGTAACACACATAAAATCCATGATGTTACATTTTATAATAAAATGGTTTTAGGGATGTTTTTGTCCAAGTATAGGTATTGTTGTTTTTTTTATTATACCACCATTAATCTGGTTTTTTTGATGGATTTTTTATGGCCTTTATAAGAGGAATTAATTTTTTGTGGTTATAGATAATATTGTTTCAGGTGTGTAATTCATGAGGATGTGTTATTTGGAAGGTGTTCAAGATATAGGTTATGATATGGACTCTATGTTTTCATGTAAATGAATATTAACCATAATTATTATGAAATAAAAAATTGAACTTTAAATTTCATTCATTATTTCATTATTATTCCTATTTACCCGATATAAGTGGGGATAGAGGAGGAGCATACTATGTATAACTGTTTTCTCACGTTATTTTTATTTCTTTTTTTCTTATACACATGGGGTCATAATGAGGGTAGAACTAGGTGAAATTTTTTTGGGTAGATGAGGACCTTGATGTGATTAGAGTGTTTCACTTAATGGATTTATTCATTGTATTTCAGTTATTATGTTGGGAATGATTTTTTGTGAACATAACAAAGAAAATATTTATTCTACTTTGGGTAATATTCTGGTTATAATTAAGGTTGTTTTTATTTTTTTGGGGTGAATATATATTCAAAATATGGATAATTTCTCAATAGTATCATGTTTCATATATTTGGATGTAGTCTTCAGTATGAGGAATATTTTATATGGGATGTGGGAGTCACTCTCTTTCATTTTTTTTATTATAGGTTATGATACCAAAATGCTAGGTCATATGAATTCATTTAAATTTATATTTTTGAGACCTCACCAACCTAATAAAAATCTATTACTATGTTTTATAATCATTAGTTAAAATAAATGACATATACATAAGACATTATACAAATTATATTTCATGATTGATCGTGTTTATTCTACACCTAACCAAGATATTAGATTTTTTTGTATCTCATGAAGCTCACCTTCAACAGGCCAGGAGATAAAAACTGACACTATGGGTATATCATCTCACATATATAAAATTAATCAACATTATAATATAATACACTATATCACATTATATAATATCACCATATTTCAAAACCAACAATCATAAGTAACTTATATTTAATGCATGTAATTATATGGAAACTAAATTAGGGGGTAAAAGCAAAAGGGTCTTATAAATATTATGCACATCTAGATCGGTATAAGGAAAAACACCCATACTATGTAACATATGTTCAGATCCAAAGTCATCAAAAACCAAAACCATATCAATCCACATGATATAATAAAATTAATCTATAAATCATGTTATCATATATAGAATAGTCAATAAGAATATCCCTATAATTCTAATTTACCCAATTGAATAAATAAGACTAATTCTTCTTAGAATAAAATAATTAAACATGAAAATCTATCATTTATCTGGAATCCAAACCATTAAACCATATGTCTCCAACACCTCACATCATTCACACACTTCAAATGACATAAAATTATATACCATCCAAAAGGCAATTCCACTTCAAATTCAAATATAGGGATATTGTATATGTACACTCAAGGTGACCACACTATATGATACTGAAACAGTCTGGATCAGAGACTCTATTTATTAAAGAAGTGAAAATATAAAAATCGGTAAATAGGATAATGGTGATGGAAACGAAACATTATTTTATCTAAATAGGGAAATAGAGATAATGCAATGAGGAATAAGTGATAATAATTCAATTGACTAGAAGCCTCATAATCCTCACCCAAGTTACAGACAAACTAAAAAGATATGAATTGATTCATGACTTTTCATTGTGTCTACCCTTAGAAACTTTCCTCACCTAAACATACATCACCACCACCACATATCATGTATCATACAATATCTATCCACATAATAAACATAATCATCATTGACTATATTAAATGGATTCATACCCCCACTATGAATTTTGTCTCATGTATCTCATACACGAATATAGAGGTCATAGAAAAAACATCATATCACATATACATTCCATAACACCACTATAGAAAACCATTACTAAATCATTTTCATTTAGTAATCATATTTTTTACATCACACATATCAAGGGAATTATAATATTCCAACACCTATTCACTAGAAATGTCATATATAAAATACTTATTAAAAACCATCTCATCAATAACCATACACTAACACATTCTAAAATTTATCTAGGAAAATCAAAAAATTATTAAAGGTTGCATTAGATATTTGAATTAAATCACTATTTTCATAACATCCTATAAGATCCACTACATACACCATAAATTTTGATGATTAAAATAGGGGGAATTACATGTGGTAAATATGGAATGGATCTTTACTCAATATGGCACATCATGTGTGGATATTTATGCCACCACATGAATTCCCTCTAACTATATAAGTAGTTTCAATTGATGGTCCACTCTATAACACACTCCAATACATCTAATGGGAAAATAAAATTATTTTAAAGATTTTATTTTTTTCCAAACCATCAATATCTATAAAATGAAAAACATACAAGAACACATAATATCTAATAGAATACCATATTGGTATCCACCTCTAATATATATAGTATTTATGTCTAATATGACTAGTCTTCAAGAGTTTTTTTATAATTTTATTATTGATAATAATTTCTTATAAAATATATGATCTAAATACATCCCCCTCACAAATATCAAAATAATATAGATGTGAATGAATCAGTCTTCTATACAAGTCCCAAAAGTCTCATTCTAATAGATTAACTATTACTGTTAATAAAACAAAATCAATCCAATGGTAAATTGTCACGAACCAAATCTGGTCACCACCGAACCCGACACCAAAATCAGCCTGTGACAATGCCCGAAGGGAATTACCGATCCCCACAGGCTGGAACAAGTGTGTGGGTATCATATAATTAGGATTGGGAATGATTTACCTGAGTTTATAAACATTAAAAAACAAACAAACTCAATAAAACAAATCTGGATTTTTTAACTAAAACTGTATTTTAAAAAATTTCAGAACTGAATTACGTAAGTTAAAAATATTTTTAAAGACCATTATAAAGGTAAAAAACCAAATATTTCCATACCAAGAACCTCCACATGGAAAGAGGCACCGCCCTCAAGCCATCCCCATAAGACTTCACCACCAAGGACCTACTAGAAACCTGAACCACTGGCACTAAAAACTGTACCCAACATGTGACAACAAAAATAAAAAAGTCTAATTACACACAAGGTTGTAAGTAGGGTGTGATATAATTCCCATTATGATACCACCACTAAGAGATTCCATGTTATAAACATTCAAATATGAAAAGCATGCAAGTTTTCAAAAATATGTAATTTCTAGTTACAATTTCTAAAATATGCAACTAAAAAATATGTTTTGAAGTGGGTTAATTTAAAGAATCAACACTCTTAAAATAAATTCCAATGACACTGAATTTTTCAGCCAAATATATTGTATGCTGATGGTAAGTATAAAAGATCTAATAAGAACAAGCAATAGGAAATAACCTCTAGGCACTAGCTAGCTTTGGGTCCCAGGTACCTCGTATATTGGTGACAGTAACCTTCACAAATATCTATTCTCGTGCATGATACAATAGTAGGGAACATATCCACAACCTAGTGGTCCCAAATCATCATCATCATAGTTTATTTAGAGTTGTAAGTGTCAATCTTGCTAAGTGAAACTGAGGCCAAACCCCACGGATTCTCTAGCATACTAGTACACATCCACCCACCTAGATACCCAGGTTTTCCCATTGTTCTCATACAAGTTAAACAAGTCCAGAAATATACTTTGCACATGAAAATATCATTTACATATCACAAATTTACCAAACATCCCACATTTATACCACACAAGTCACAAAATTCCACTTTTCATTCAAATTTATTTTGAAATCCGACTCACACCAAAATAGCCCACAACATTTTTCACATTTCTTTAACACTTCCAAAAATCCTTTTAAAAAATTTTATAAACCATTACAAGACATTATAACTCACATAACAGACCACTCAAATATCATATAATACATCTTTCATCAAAAAAATTCATTTTTCACAACACACACACAAAACTGCCCACAACCATGTTTTGCAGCTCTCTTTCCATTTTCTAAAACATTTCATCACTTTATAAAATATTCTAAAAAAATGTTTTACTTCTTAAATAACGACCTTACCTTTAAAAAACCCATATTAGATGATCACACCCCCCCAAATAGTACATATACACCCTTTTAACCACTTTGTTTAACCAAACAAAACATTCACAATTTTCATAAAACATACTCAAGGGGTGTAACTATGTCTTTCACACAAAACCCATTTCAAAATCCCCATTTAAGACCAAAACCATACCAATTACTATAAAAAGTAGAATTGGAAGCCCTATATAAATTTATAAAACCACATTAAAGAATAATAAAAAACCTTGAATAATACCACAAAAGATACAAATGAAAACACACATTTTCATAAAAAGATCTCAAGAAGTATAACAATGTTTTACACATCAAACCTATTCAAAAACCTTCTTTTTAGGACTACATGAAACTAATACATTACCAAACCAGAATTGTAAGGCCAAACAAGATTTAGTAAACCAATTCCATAAGTTATAAAATACACCCAAATAACACCCCATGAGTTACACATGAAAACACACAATTTTAAGTTAAAAAGCAACTATAAAATTTAACACTTAAACAAATCAATCATAAACAGTTTTTGCACCACACCCAAGATATGAGGAATACAAAAAATGAGTAAATAGATCAATCTAACTCATAAATAATTTTTTACACATGGGACCACCAACCTTTTGAGTCAAAACCCTTGAATCTTGGTGTGAAACCTCAACCGCAGCACAAGAAAGTGAAAACGAACCCTAAACCATAATATTTCACCAAAAATACCCCAAATAAAACCCTAGGTATGAACTCTAACTTATGTACACTCTATAAATTTATGAAATAGGGATGAAACCTTAAGGATAAGGAATGAATTGAAGAGAGAAACACTTACCCAAAACAATCTTGAAGAAAATGACCCAAAATCCACCAGAATCTGAATTTTAATGTAACACCCCAGGTAAATAAAGAATATGACATTTTTATATTTATCCCTATTTGTGAATAAAATTTCAATATTAATTTAAAGGTAACTCTATGCTCGATGGCTTACCCAATACACAACAATGAGTTCCTTTGAAATCTTACGTTGCACTCTAATAATAAAATAATATTATTTTAAATGGTAGTTGATGCCTAACCGTTGTAATGGTGGGAATGAACAGAACTAACTAAAAAATGATTATATATGTTTTTCAAATATTTTTTTTACTCTTTACAATAAATGCTAGAGGATTAAAAATGTGAATGAATCCATTTTTAAGCATAAACATTCTAATATTCTTTAAAAGGTCGATTAACCGCCTTTTGATGGCGAACCTCTTTTAAATACACTTTTTGAAAATTTTATGTGTTATATTTGAAAAAATAAAATTCTTTTTATAATCGGGATATCAAAATTTACTTTGTGTAAATTTTTGGTATCTTTCCGATAAAGTTCATTTTTTAATGAATAGTGAAAAATGTTGTATTTTAATTCAAAACCTCTTTTAAATCTAATTTATTTATATGATTAGATTATATTTTGAATTTTTTTTAAAGTAAAATTAGAATATATTTTTACCATTTAATCCAATAGTGGTAATTGGAATTAATTTCATCTTGAAATTGGACTTAAACTAGTGTCAATCTTTTGATATTTATTGTTTCATAAAAACATGCTATTTTCTCTGACAGCGGGAATTAATTATTAAATTAATTAATGTAACTTATATGTTTTGAATTTTCTAAAATAGACATCATTTTTGAATTCTTAATATCAAATATAGCCTAGGGTGAATTTTTGGTAATTTTCTGAAAAACATCAATTTTTTATTAATAGTGAAACCACTAAGTGGTAGTTAAAGAAACTAATTTTTCATTTAAATGAAACTTTACCACTTATGTGATTTGAATTTCAAAAATCCAACATACGTGGTTGTCATTAAGAAGTAAAATTTGGTTCATTGGGATTAAAATAATTTTTTGGTGAATAGTAACTTTTAAGTTTATTAATCGCGATTAGAGGTAATTAGTGTAATTTAAGGTAAAAATAATGTTTTAATAATATAAAATGACCTAGACACATGTCCTACCCTCGTTGGATGTGTCATGGCCGACCAAGAAAAAGCATGGGTCAACTTGGGGACCCCATGGAGCCACTTTGGTTGGAAAATGACATTAATACCTTTTTATTTGATGATAAAATTAAAATGTCACAAACATGTGTTGTTTTACTAAAACAATTTTTATATGGGGTTATACATGTCATATTTTTTACTATAAACAATCATTATAAATATAAAAAGATTTACTACATCATGATATTTTTTTTATAATTTTTAGACACTAAATAAATTAAATTATTTATGACACCATGATGATGCAGCGATTACCTCATTATTTAACGATTAAAATAAAATGAAAAGATAATGTAAACTCTAAGACCTAAACTTGTCCCAAACCTATTGGATGGGTGGATTTCGAACCCTTATCACCCTATCCTCGAAATACATAAATTTGGGACCTTTAAAATCCGAAAATCATTTGAAAATAAAGTAACATTTTGTAACTTTCCAAGAGTACCCCTCCTCTCCTCTTATAAAAGGACCTCATCTCTACCACCTTACACACACATCTCAAGCCTTTGGCTCAGCAAAACCCTGCCCATTTCATCTATACACATCCCTATCTTCATCATTGAAGACTCACTTTGGGCATAATCCTTTCCAAGGAAGCCTTTGATCTCAAATCAAAGGAAGTTACCCGATTTAAAGGTAATGACTTACCTTGTGTTCTTTTGTTTTATTTTGCTTATCCAACCCCATAAACTCTTTTTATTCTTTTCTTTTGTAAAAAAACAAGTATACTAAATATGCTATGATGTTTTTATGTGAAGTATTAGAGCTACACTTATACACACCTTCGTCTAATGGTTAAAGAACAAACTGTTTCTATGGATGGCGAATTACTGCCTCACGAAACGATGATTGTTCAATATTATTTTAACACCTTCAAATGTGGCCATTAAGATGTCACTATATTTATATATGATATATAATATGTTTATTTTTTCCTTAAGCTTCTGTATTTTTCATTTATTGCATACCTTTATGGTTTCCATTATGGGTAAACATGATATCTTCATTTTAGGAAGTGCGGACTACCGCCCCCTCAAAGTGATTCGATTCGTTAATGCCATATGTAGGACGTATAAATGATGGAATTAATGGTATTTCATATGTTATCCTACTGTAATTATAATATACCTTTATATATTTATTATTTCATTCCATTGAATACAAAAAAAATTAATGAAAGTAGCGTTCATGCGTACGTACGGCTTACCGTCTCCATGAATGGTACATTTCATTTCTTATCTCCAACTGTTATGTACTATTATAAGTACTTATATACAATGGATATATATGTAATATATTAAATCTAAATTATGGGTATAATTATGGAATTATAATATATATATCTTTCATTTTGTTTTAACTCCATTAATATGGAAAAAAAATGAAAGTAGCGTTCATGCGTACGTACGGCCTACCGTCTCCATGAACGGTGCTTTTAATTATTTATATCCAAATGCTATGGAATAGTATAAACTGAATATATACTGGATATATATGATATTTAAAACATAAATAATATTCGGTAGATGATGTACCTATAACTACATGGAAAATTCTTTTCCAACAAGTTCAATTTTTACTCATGTACTGAACATCGACAAAAACGTCTGATATGAACTCACTTTATTAACCAATTATTATAACATTATAATATGTGTTTATGAACTGAATAATAATATTTAAATGAGGTCCTTAATCAATTATAAATTGACCAAATTTTATTATTCAGGAGATTAAAGAACGATCGAGTCATGTCGGACACGAGGTAAGGGATCCTACTCATCTCTTTCTTTTTAAGTACACTCTTTTATGTCATTCCTTTTAAGATGATATTTATTATGATTGGGATGTCCTTTTATATTAATGATACTGAAATTTTTATGTTCATATGGTGAGAGACCCTATTTTCTCTCATAAATCCATTTTGGAAGTTTTGAGTGGCGCCGTTAGGCTGCCGAATGTTCGTAAGAGATCTAACTTCTCTTTTTTTTAAGTACTCTCATTTATGTCACTTCTTTTAAGATCCTATTTGTTATGATGGGGGATGTTCTTTTATATTCCTCTTTCTGCACGTTTTATTGTAATATTATGAGATACTCTATTTGATCTCATCAATCCATTTTTGGAAGTTTTAAGTGGCGCCGTTTGGCTGCCGAGTTTTCGTAAGGGATTTTTCATCTCACATTTATTCCCGTGAGATTTATGCTACATTTTCCACCATTTCCTTGGAGTGGAGTATGTACTTCTCATTATTATACTATTTGTGTAATATAATTTCATTTATGGGTACTTACATATTCATTTTATGAACCTTCTTCAATGGGGTGTACGTTTTGAATGTTTCCCAAGTCGGTAAGGGAACCTTTCACCCTCCTCTTTTTAAAAGACTTATTTTGTTATGTCTTTTAATTCACATAATATTATGTTAGGATATGTTCTTATATATCCTTATTAATTTAAATTTTATGTCCAAGTGATGAGATTCCCTTTTTATCTCTTATCAACTCATTTTATGAGTTTTGATGTGACGCCGTTAGGCTGTCGAATTTCTGTAAGGGAACTTCTTAACCCACTTTCAATTCTTTGGGTTAAACCTCTAATTCTTGATTTTATTATGCCAAGATTATGTGTGGAATATCTATGTTGTAGTTTCCACAAACCTTTGTGTGGATATACTATTTCTACACATAATCATCTCATTGATAAATTCTTATGTCATTTAGACGGACTTGTATCAGAAATCATAAATCAATATCATTTCATTGAGTTAAATATCTATGTCATTGGTTTTGTTTTTCCATGATTATGTGTGAATGACCTCTCATTTTTTTTACACTTAATATCCACTTATATTTTGTGTATTCGTATTTGTCACACATAATCATGTAATTGATTTATCCTTAATCTAAGGATACCGACTTTGTAAGGGACATCGTCTCAATATCCTTTCATTGAGGCATATTTGGTTTTACACACAACTTTCTTTTACACGGTGTATAAACCCCTTTGACTTTTAATTTTATTCAAAATGAATCTTTTTATACGAAGCGTTTTACTAAACGACAAAAAGGAATGTTTCTTTTAACGTACGTGGCGACAACGACCTTTTCCGCTGCCGTGAGTATTATTTGGTCTTTATCTTCCTCAACAAGCTGTAATGTTTTTTAAAATGAAATAAATACCATATACTCTTTTATGTATGTTGGTATTGAAAATGGTTTTTATAAAGGATTTGTTATGTCGATATATTTAAGAGATATATTGTGATTGAAATGTGGAAATGTTTTCTTTCCATTATATTTGTTTAATGTATTATGATTTTATAATGGTACTTGGACATTATGACGAGTGGTGCTGTGAATAACAGGACGGGTGGTTATGTTATAACCTTCAATGCATTGGGTATGGAATTCGGCCGTATGGCTATTCCATTAAGTATGTGTGGAAGTCAGCCATATGGCTATTCCATTAAGTATGTGTGGAAGTCAACCGTATGGTTATTCCATTTAAGTATGTTTATGTCCCAAGTTACCTTTTTATGTTATGTGTTCTTTATATGGGTTTTATGGGAATCTTTTGGTTACAAAAGGGTAAGTAATGATCTTTTATTCATTGAAGAGTTTTTTTTACTACTTCGAAATGGTGAAAGGTATTAATTTGATAAAGTATACATGGTTTACTTGTTGTTTTGAAAAACTAACAGTTTTCATTCTTTGTGTATCCCTTACTGAGCTTTTTATGCTCATCCCATGTTTTTGAAATGTTTTTCACAGGACTTAATGGGGAATAGGGTCAAGGATGGGATCAAGGGAAAGTCATGCTACCTAAAACATGGAACTAGACATGTTTCTTATTAAGAGTTTTTATTTTATGTAAACTTAGAAGAAGTTTCTACTTTGTAATATTTTGAGATGTAATAGTTATGTCCTAATTCTCTAAAACTCTAAACCTGAAAAGATCCAAAATGTGAATTATTCATTTAATTCAATATTAAGTAATGTTTAAGGATGGGGCCTTATAGTTGGTATCAGAGGTCGGTTTAGATAACATTAGAGGTTAGGGTATTCTTTAAGCATAAGTGACATTAACATAATGGTTAGAATTTCAGAAAGAGTGCTAGTTTTAGATAAAGTGAATGAGTAAGTATATATTAGTGTTTATCTTCCTCATTAGTACATGATGGTTTTGTTGATATACTCACACTGACATTTCTGTTTTTAGTGAATGGATAGATCTAGCAGGCACCAAAGTGACAATAGGTTTGAAGGAAACTGTGGTGGTTCTCTGATTAAGGGACAGGATGAAATGGGGGATTCAATGAGGAAACTCGTGGTAGTTCTAAACCAACTATCAAGGAGTCATGATCAACCACTTGTACCATGGTATGTTCTATAATGCATCATGTACGAGATGACCAATCTATGTGGATGTTTAGATAATAATTATAAAGGTAAACATTAGGGTTTATATGATCCTTACTTTTGAGGTAATTATGGGTTGTTATATATTATGATGGAAAATGAAAGGCATGATATAAAATTGAGGTTAAAATATGTTATGATTATTTTTGAAGATTTTATCTCATTTTGGGGAATGATTTAATAATTTTATAGTTTTGGAAAAAGGACAACACGCAGACCGTGTGACAACACGTTTCGTCAGACAAAGCTGCGGGAATCGAACCTACAACCAAAGAGTGACTGGTATTTATCGCCTACCACTGGACTACGTGAAGTCCCTGGTTAGTTTGACTAATTCGTTTTAGTTAGATGATTTTAGGAATCAATATTAAGTTTATTTTGGGTTATCTATGGAAATGATTAACCTATCATGGAGGATATGTGATTAGGTTAATTACTTTTCAATATGAGAATTTACGAGAAACTGATGTTATTTGGAGATAAAAGTTAATTTTTACCTTGGAAGACTATGTGATTAAATCCTTCAAATATTTGGGTTTCAATCATAGTTTGGTTTACTTTGAAGAATTGTATGGACAATTGTTTATCGAATGGCCTTTGTTGAACTTTGGGTTTTTTTTGGACAAATTTTGGAGATTAAGAATGAATTTTATTTTTATAAAGGATTATACTTTTGTGGGTTATCTGATCTTATACTAACAATTTTGGTTTTGAATTTTGTTTAAAAACATGGTAAATATATAGTTCTGTATTTTGGATTAGGTGATTCTCAGGAAGTTTATTATAGTACTCTTAAGGCGAACAAGTCTTCCTAAAAACTTGTCTTTCGGAGAAAATATGAGTTTGATTAAGGAATCTAGTAAAAGTTGAAAGTCTACGTGACAAGTAAGTATGTTTCATTATGATATAGTTAAGCTCAAAAAATAAATTCCTCAATTAAGAGAAACTTAAAACAAAAATGTTGTCTGTTAACTTTTCCTACTGGGGAATCGAATATCGTTTAACCCATCACAAGTTTGTGATTTTCTTGTGGTTGACTTTCTCCTAGACATGTTTACTATCACTCTCCATTAGAACATGACCCTTTTTTTTCTCCTCCGTATCCATATTTTCATACTTGGAATCCTAGTATGGGTTAACTTGGGTGACATTTGTACTTCTCTCCCATTCTTTTAAAGTTATTGTTTTACCGGCTCTTGTTCTGATGTGGGACTTTCAAGGATGTTTCTGAGCCCAATTTTGAAATTGCGAGGACGCAATTCCCAAAAGGGGGGAAGAATGTAACACCCAAGGTAAATAAAGAATTTGACATTTTTATATTTATCCCTATTTGTGAATAAAATGTCAATATTAATTTAAAGGGAACGCTATGCTCGATGGCTTACCCAATAAACAACAACGAGTTCCTTTGAAATCTTACGTTGCACTCTAATAATAAAATAATATTATTTTAAATGGTAGTTGACGCCTAACCATTGTAATGGTGGGAATGAACATAAATAACTACAAAATTATTATATATGTTTTCAAATATTTTTTTTACTCTTGACAATAAATGTTAGAGGATTAAAAATGCGAATGAATCCATTTTTAAGCGTAAACATTCTAATATTCTTTAAATGGTCGATTAACCGCCTTTTTATGGTGAACCTCTTTTAAATCCACTTTTTAATAATTTTATGTGTTATATTTGACAAAATAAAATTCTTCTTTAGAATCGGGATATCAAAATTTACTTTGTGTAAATTTTTGGTATCTTTCCGATAAAGTTCATTTTTTAATAAATAGTGAAAAATGTTGTATCTTAATTCAAAACCTATTTTTAATCTAATTTATTTATATGATTAGATTATATTTTGAATTGTTTTTAAAGTAAAATTAGAATATATTTTTACTATTTAATCCAATAGTGGTCGTTGGAATTAATTTCATCTTGAAATTGGACTTAATCTAGTGTCAATATTTTGATACTTATTGTTTCATAAAAACACGCTATTTGCTCTGACAGTGGGAATTAATTTTTAAATTAATTAATTTAACTTATATGTTTTGAATTTTGTAAAATAGACATCATTTTTGAATTCGAAATATCAAATATAGCCTACGGTGAATTTTTGGTAATTTTCTGAAAAACTTCAATTTTTGATGAATAGTGTAACCACTAAGTGGTAGGTAAAGAAACTGATTTTTCATTTAAATGAAACTTTACCACTTCTGTGATGTGAATTTCAAAAATCCAACATACATTGTTGTCATTAAGAATTAAAATGTGGTTCATTGGGATTAAAATATTTTTTTGGTGAATAGTAACTTTTAAGTTCATTAATCGCGATTAGAGGTAATTAGTGTAATTTAAGGTAAAAATAATTTTTTAATAATATGAAATGACCTATACACATTTCCTACCCTCATTGGATGTGTCATGGCCGACCAATACAATGCATGGGTCAACTTGGGGACCCCATGGAGCCACTTTGGTTGGAAAATGACATTAATACCTTTTTATTTAATGTTAAAATTAAAATGTCACAAACATGTGTTGTTTTACTAAAACAATTTTTATATGGGGTTATAAAGATCATATTTTTGACTATTAATATTCATTAGAAATATAAAAATATTTTCTACATCATGATATTTTTTTTATAATTTTTACACACTAAATAAATTAAATTATTTATGACACTATGATGATGCAGCGATTACCTCATTATTTAACGATTTAAATAAAATGAAAATATAATGTAAAATATAAGCCCTACACTTGTCACAAACCTGTTGGATGGGTGTATTTCGAAACTTTATCACCTTATCCTCGAAATACATCGATGTGGAACCTTTAAAATCCGAAAATCATTTGAAAATTAAGTAACATTTTGTAACTTTCTAAGAGTGCCCCTCCTCTCCTCTTATAAAAGGCCCCCACCTCTACCACCTTACACACACCTCTCAAGCCTTTGGCTCGGCCAAACCCTGCCCATTTCATCTCTCCACATCCCTCTCTTCATCATTGAAGACTCACTTTTGGCATAATCCTTTCCAAGGAATCCTTTGAGCTCAAATAAAAGGAAGTTCCCTGATTTAAAGGTAATGTCTTCCCTTATGTTCTTTTGTTTTATCTTGCTTATCCAACCCCCTAAACTCTTTTTATTATTTTATTTTGTAACAACACCAGTGTCCTCAATATACAAGGATGTTTTTATGTGAAGTATTCTAGCTACACTTACACACACCTTCATCTAATGGTTAAAAAAAATACGGTTTCTGTGGATGGTGAATTACTGCCTCACGAAACGATGATTGTTCAATATTATGTTAACACCTTCAAAGGTGGCCATTAAAATGTCACTATATTTATATATGATATATAATATGTTTATGTTTTCCTTAAGATTCTGTATTTTTAATTTATGGTATACCTTTATGGTTTCCATTATGGGTAAACGCGATATCTTCATTTTAGGAAGTGCAGACTACCGCCCCCTCAAAGTGATTCGATTCGTTAATGCCATATGTGGGATGTATAAAGGATGGAATTAATGGTATTACATATTTTATAATACTTTAATTATAATATACCTTTATATATTTATTATTTCATTCCATTGAATACAAAAAAAAAAAAGAAATGAAATTAGCGTTCATGCGTACGTACGGCTTACCGTCTCCATGAACGGTACATTTCATTTCTTATATCCAACTGTTATGTACTATTATAAGTACATATATATAATGGATATATATTTAATATATTACATCTAAATTATGGGTATCATTCTGGAATTATAATATATATCTCTTTCATTTTGTTTTAATTCAATTAATATGGAAAAAAATGAAAGTAGCGTTCATGTGTACGTACGGCCTACCGTCTCCATGAACGGTGCTTTTAATTTTTTATCTCCAAATGATATGGAATAGTATGAAAAGAATATATAATGGATATATATGATATTTAAAACATAAATACTATTCGGTAGATGATGTACCTATAACTACATGGAAAATTCTTTTCCAACAAGTTCAATTTTTACTCATGTACTGAACATCGACAAAAATGTCTGATATGAACTCACTTTATTAACCAATTATTATAACATTAATATATGTAATATGAAATGAATAATAATATTTAAATGAGGTCCTTAATAAATTATAAATTGACCAAATTTTATTATTCAGGAGATTAAAGAACGATCGAGTCATGTCGGACACAAGGTAAGGGATCCTACTCCTCTCTTTCTTTTTAAGTACGCTCTTTTATGTCATTCCTTTTAAGATCATCTTTATTATGATTGGGATGTCCTTTTATATTACTACTATTGTAAATTTTATGTTCATATGGTGAGAGACCCTATTTTCTCTCATCAATCCATTTTGGAAGTTCTGATTGGCGCCGTTAGGCTGCCGAATTTTCGTAAGAGATCTAACCTCTCTCTTTTTTTAAGTACTCTCATTTATGTCACTTCTTTTAAGCTCCTCTTTGTTATGATGGGGGATGTTATTTTATATTCCTCTTGATGTACATTTTATTTTAATTTTATGAGATACTCTATTTGATCTCATCAATCCATTTTTAGAAGTTTTAAGTGGCGTCGTTTGGTTGCCGAGTTTTCGTAAGGGGTTTTTCATCTCACTTTTATTCCCGTGAGATTTATGCTACATTTTCCACCATTTCCTTTGAGTGGTGTATGTACTTACCATTATTATACTCTTAGTGTAATATAATTTCATTTATGGGTACTTACATATTCATTGTATGACCCTTCTTCAAAGGGGTGTACGTTTCGAATGTTTCCCAAGTCGGTAAGGGAACCTTTCACCGTCCTCTTTTTAAAAGACTTCTTTTGTTATGTCTTTTAATTCACATACTATTATGTTGGGATATGTTCTTCTGTATCCTTATTAATTTAAATTTTATGTCCAAGTGATGAGATACCCTTTTTATCTCTCATCAACTCATTTTATGAGTTTTGATGTGACGTTGTTAGGCTATCGAATTTCTGTAAGGGAACTTCTTAACCCACTTTCAATTCTTTGGGTTAAACCTCTAATTCTTGATTTTATTATGACAAGATTATGTGTGGAATATCTATGTTGTAGTTTCCACAAACCTTTGTGTGGATATACTATATCTACACATAATCATCTCATTGATAAATTCTTATGTCATTTAGACGGACTTGTATCAGAAATCATAACTCAATATCATTCCATTGAGTTAAATAACTATGTCATTGGTTTTGTTTTCCCATGATTATGTGTGAATGACCTCTGATTGTTTTACACATAATATTCACTTGTATTTTGTGTATTCGTATTTTTCACACATAATCATGTAATTGATTTATCCATAATATAAGGATACCGACTTTGTAAGGGACTTCGTCTCAATCTCCTTTCATTGAGGCATATTTGGTTTTACACACAACTTTCTTTTATACAGTGTATAAACCCCTTTGACTTTTAATTTTATTCAAAAGAAATATTTTTATACGAAGCGTTTTACTAAACGACCAAAAAGGAATGTTTCTTTTAACGTATGCGTTGACAACGACCTTTTTCGCTGCCGCGAGTATTATTTGGTCTTTATCTTCCTCAACAAGCCATAATTTTTTTTAAAATGAAATAAATACCATATACTCTTTTATGTATGTTGGTATTGAAAATGGTTTTTATAAAGGATTTGTTATGTCGATATATTTAAGTGATATATTGTGATCGAAATGTGGAAATGTTTTCTTTCCATTATATTTGGTTAATGTCTTATGATTTTATATTGGTACTTGGACATTATGACGGGTGGTTCTGTGAATACCAGGACGGGTGGTTACGTTATAACCTCCAATGCATTGGGTATGGAAGTCGGTCGTATGGCTATTCCATTAAGTATGTATGGAAGTCGGCCATATGGATATTCCATTAAGTATGTGTGGAAGTCAACCGTATGGTTATTCCATTTAAGTATGTTTATGTCCCAAGTTACCTTTTTTATGTCATGTGTTCTTTATATGGGTTTTATGGGAATCTTTTGGTTACAAAAGGGTAAGTAATGATCTTTTATTCATTGAAGAGTATTTTTTACTACTTCGAAATGGTGGAAGGTATTACATTGATAAAGTATACATGGTTTACTTGTTGTTTTGAAAAACTAACAGTTTTCATTCTTTGTGTATCCTTTACTGAGCTTTTTATGCTCATCCCTTGTTTTTGAAATGTTTTTCACAGGACATAATGGGGAATAGGGTCAAGGATGGGATCAAGGGAAATTCATGCTACCTAAAATAGGGAACTAGACATGTTTCTTATTAAGAGTTTTTATTTTATGTAAACATAGTAGAAGTTTCTACTTTGTAATCTTTTGAGATGTAATAGTTATGTCATAATTCTCTAAAACTCTAAACCTGAAAATATCCTCAATGTGAATTATTAATTTAATTAAATATTATGAAATGTTTAAGGCTGGGTCCTTATAGTTGGTATCAGAGGTCGGTTTAGATAACTTTAGAGGTTATGGTATTCTTTAAGCATAAGTTACATTACCATAATGGTTATAATTTCCGAAAGAGTCCTAGTTTTAGATAAAGTGAATGAGTAAGTATATCTTAGTGTTTATCATCCTCATTAGTACATGATGGTTTTGTTGATATACTCACACTGACATTTCTGTTTTTAGTGAATGGATGGATCTAGCAGGCACCAAAGTGACAATAGGTTTGAAGGAAACTGTGGTGGTTCTCTGATTAAGAGACTGGATGAAATGGGGGATTCAATGAGGAAACTCGTGGTTGTTCTAAACCAACTATCAAGGAGTCATTATCAACCACTTGTACCTTGGTATGTTCTGTAATGCATCATGTACGAGATGACCAATCTATGTGGAAGTTCAGGTAATAATTATAAAGGTAAACATTAGGGTTTATATGATCCTTACTTTTGAGGTAATTATGGGTGGTTATATATTATGATTGAAAATGAAAGTCATGAGATAAAATTGAGGTTAAAATATGTTATGATTATTTTTGAAGATTTTTTCTCATTTTGGGGAATGATTTAAGAATTTTATAGTTTTGGAAAAAGGACAACTCGCAGACCGTGTGACAACCCGTCGCGTCGGACAAAGCTGCGGGAATCGAATCCACAACTAAAGTGCGACTGGTATTTATCGCCTACCACTGGACTACGTGAAGTCCCTGGTTAGTTTGACTAATTCTTTTTAGTTATATGATTTTAGGAATCAAGAGTAAGTTTATTTTGGGTTATCTATGGAAATGATTAACCTATCAAGGAGGATATGTGATTAGGTTAATTACTTCTCAATGTGAGAATTTAAGAGCAACTGATGTTATTTGGAGATAAAAGTTAATTTGTACCTTGGAAGACTATGTGATTAAATCCTTCAAATATTTGGGTTTCAATCTTAGTTTGGTTTACTTTGAAGAATTTTATGGACAATTGTTTATCGATTGGTCTTTGTTTAACTTTGTGTTTTTTTTGGACAAATTTTGGAGATTAAGAATGAATTTTCTTTTTATAAAGGATTATACTTTTGTGGGTTATCTGATCTTATACTAACAATTTTGGTTTTGAATTTTGTCTAAAAACATGGTAAATATATAGTTCTATTTTGTGGATTAGGTGATTCTCAGGAAGTTGATTATAGTACTCTTAATGAGAACAAGTCATCCTAAAAACCCGTCTTTCGGAGAAAATATGAGTTTGATTAAGGAATATAGTAAAAGTTGAAAGTCTACGTGACAAGTAAGTATGTTTCATTATGATTTAGTTAAGCTCAAAAAATAAATTCCTCAATTAAGAGTAACTTAAAACAAAAATGTTGTCTGTTAACTTTTCCTACTGGGGAATCAAATATCGTTTAACCCATCACAAGTTTGTGATTTTCTTGTGGTTAACTTTCTCCTAGACATGTTTATTATCACTCTCCATCAGAACATGACCCTTTGTTTTCTCCTCCATATCCATATTTTCATACTTGGAATCCAAGTATGGGTTAACTCGGGTGACATTTGTACTTATCTCCCATTCTTTTAATGTTATTGTTTTACCGACTCTTGTTCCGATGTGGGACTTTAAAGGATGTTTCTGAGCCCAATTTTGAAATTGCGAGGACGCAATTCCCAAAAGGGGGGAAGAATGTAACACCCCAGGTAAATAAAGAATATGAAATTTTTATATTTATCCCTATTTTTGAATAAAATGTCAATATTAATTTAAAGGGAACGCTATGCTCGATGGCTTACCCAATACACAACAACGAGTTCCTTTGAAATCTTACGTTGCACTCTAATAATAAAATAATATTTTTTTAAATGGTAGTTGATGCCTAACCGTTGTAATGGCGGGAATGAACATAACTAACTACAAAATGATTATATATGTTTTTCAAATATTTTTTTTACTCTTTACAATAAATTTTAGAGGATTAAAAATGCGAATGAATCCATTTTTAAGCGTAAAGATTCTAATATTCTTTAAAAGGTCGATTAACCGCCTTTTGATGGCGAACCTCTTTTAAATCCACTTTTTGAAAATTTTATGTGTTATATTTTACAAAATAAAATTCTTCTTTAGAATGGGGATATCAAAATTTACTTTGTGTAAATTTTTGGTATCTTTCTGATAAAGTTCATTTTTTAATGAATAGTGAAAATGTTGTATCTTAATTCAAAACCTCTTTTTAATCTAATTTATTTATATGATTAGATTATATTTTGAATTGTTTTTAAAGTAAAATTGGAATATATTTTTACTATTTAATCCAATAGTGGTCGTTGGAATTAATTTCATCTTGAAATTGGACTTCAACTAGTGTCAATATTTTGATACTTATTGTTTCATAAAAACACGCTATTTGCTCTGACAGCGGGAATTAATTATTAAATTAATTAATGTAACATATATGTTTTGAATTTTGTAAAATAGACATCATTTTTGAATTCGGAATATCAAATATATCCTAGGGTGAATTTTTGGTAATTTTCTGAAAAACTTCAATTTTTGATGAATAGTGAAACCACTAAGTGGTAGTTAAAGAAACTGATTTTTCGTTTAAATGAAACTTTACCACTTCTGTGATTTGAATTTCAAAAATAAGACATACATGGTTGTCATTAAGAAGTAAAATGTGTTTCACTGGGATTAAAATATTTTTTTGGTGAATAGTAACATTTAAGTTTATTAATCGCGATTAGAGGTAATTAGTGTAATTTAAGGTAAAAATAATTTTTTAATAATATGAAATGACCTAGACACATGTCCTACCATCATTGGATGTGTCATGACCGACCAAGAAAAAGCATGGGTGAACTTTGGGACCCCATGGAGCCACTTTGGTTGGAAAATGACATTAATACCTTTTTATTTAATGTTAAAATTAAAATGTCACAAACATGTGTTGTTTTACTAAAACAATTTTTATATGGGGTCATACAAGTCATATTTTTGACTATAAATATTCATTAGAAATCTAAAGAGATTTTATACATCATGATATTTGTTTCATAATTTTTAGACACTAAATAAATTAAATTATTTATGACACCATGATGATGCAGCGATTACCTCATTATTTAACGATTTAAATAAAATGAAAATATAATGTAAAATCTAAGCCCTAAACTTGTCACAAACATATTTTATGTGTGTATATAGAAACCTTATCACCTTATCCTCGAAATACATCAATGTGGGACCTTTAAAATCCGAAAATCATTTGAAAATAAAGTAACATTTTGTAGCTTTCCAAGAGTGGCCCTCCGCTCCTCTTATAAAAGGACCCCACCTCTACCACCTTACACACACCTCTAAAGCCTTTGGCTCGGCCAAAACCTGCCCATTTCATCTCTCCACATCCCTCTCTTCATCATTGAAGCCTCACTTTGCGCATAATCCTTTCCAAGGAAGCCTTTGAGCTCAAATAAAAGGAAGTTCCCTGATTTAAAGGTAATGTCTTCCCTTGTGTTCTTTTGTTTTATCTTGATTATCCAACCCCCTAAACTCTTTTTATTCTTTTCTTTTGTAACAACACCAGAATCCTCAATATACTAGGATGTTTTTATGTGAAGTATTCTAGCTACACTTACACACACCTTCGTCTAATGGTTAAAGAACATCTTGTTTCTGTGGATGGCGAATTACTGCCTCACGAAATGATGAATGTTCAATATTCTTTTAACACCTTTAAAGGTGGCCATTAAAATGTCACTATATTTATATATGATATATAATATGTTTATGTTTTCCTTAAGCTTCTGTATTTTTCATTTATGTCATACCTTTATGGTTTCCATTATGGGTAAACGCGATATCTTCATTTTAGGAAGTGCGGACTACCGCCCCCTCAAAGTGATTCGATTCGTTAATGTCATATGTGGGATATATAAAGGATGGAATTAATGTTATTACATATTTTATCCTAATTTAATTATAATATACCTTTATATATTTATTATTTCATTCCATTGAATACAAAAAAAAAAGAAATGAAAGTAGCGTTCATGCGTACGTACGGCTTACCGTCTCCATGAACGGTACATTTCATTTATTATCTCCAAATATTATGTACTATTATAAGTACATATATATAATGGATATATATTTATTATATTACATATAAATTATGGGTATCATTCTGGAATTATAATATATATCTCTCTCATTTTGTTTTAATTCCATTAATATGGAAAAAAAATGAAAGTAGCGTTCATGCGTACGTACGGCCTACCGTCTCCATGAACGGTGCTTTTAATTTTTTATCTCCAAATGCTATGGAATAGTATAAAATGAATATATACTGGATATATATGATATTTAAAACATAAATACTATTCGGTAGATGATGTACTTATAACTACATAGAAAATTCTTTTCCAACAAGTTCAATTTTTACTCATGTACTGAACATCGACAAAAACATCTGATATAAACTCACTTTATTAACAAATTATTATAGCATTATAATATGTGATATGAACTGAATAATAATATTTAAATGAGGTCCTTAATCAATTGTAAATTGACCAAATTTTATTATTCAGGAGATTAAAGAACGATCGAGTCATGTCGGACAAGAGGTAAGGGATCCTACTCCTCTCTTTCTTTTTAAGTACACTCTTTTATGTCATTCCTTTTAAGATCATCTTTATTATGATTGGGATGTCCTTTAATATTACTCCTAATGTAATTTTTATGTTCATATGGTGAGAGACCCTATTTTCTCTCATCAATCCATTTTGGAAGTTTTGAGTGGCGCCGTTAGGCTGCCGAATTTTCGTAAGAGATCTAACCTCTCTCTTTTTTTAAGTACTCTCATTTATGTCACTTCTTTTAAGATCCTCTTTGTAATGATGGGGGATGTTATTTTATATCACTCTTTATGTACATTTTATTGTAATATTATGAGATACTCTATTTGATCTCATCAATCCATTTTTGGAAGTTTTAAGTGGCGCCGTTTGGCTGCTGAGTTTTCGTAAGGGATTTTTCATCTCACTTTTATTCCCGTGAGATTTATGCTACATTTTCCACCATTTCCGTTGATTAGTGTATGTAATTCCCATTATTAAACTCTTTGTGTAATATAATTTCATTAATGGGTACTTACATATTCAATGTATGACCCTTCTTCAATGGGGTGTACGTTTCGAATGTTTCCCAAGTTGGTAAGGGAACCTTTCACCCTCCTCTTTTTAAAAGACTTCTTTTGTTATGTCTTTTAATTCACATACTATTATTTTGGGATATGTTCTTCTATATCCTTATTAATTTAAATTTTATGTCCAAGTGATGAGATACCCTTTTTATCTCTCATCAACTCATTTTATGAGTTTTGATGTGACGCCGTTAGGCTGTCAAATTTCTATAAGGGAACTTCTTAACACACTTTCAATTCATTGGGTTAAACCTTTAATTCTTGATTTTATTATGACAAGATTATGTGTGGAATATCTATGTTGTAGTTTCCACAAACCTTTGTGTGGATATACTATTTCTACACATAATCATCTCATTGATAAATTCTTATGTCATTTAGACGGACTTGTATCGGAAATCGTAACTCAATATCATTTCATTGAGTTCAATATCTATGTCATTGGTTTTGTTTTTCCATGATTATTTGTGAATGACCTCTAATTTGTTTACACTTAATATCCACTTATATTTTGTGTATTCGTATTTTTCACACATAATCATTTAATTGATTTATCCTTAATCTAAGGATACCGACTTTGTAAGGGACTTTGTCTCAATCTCCTTTCATTGAGGCCTATTTGGTTTTACACACAACTTTCTTTTATACGGTTTATAAACCCCTTTTACTTTTAAATTTATTCAAAAGGAAACTTTTTATACGAAGCGTTTTACTAAATGAAAAAAAGGAATGTTTCTTTTAACGTACGCGGTGACAATGACCTTTTCTTCCGCCGTGAGTATTATTTGGTCTTTGGCTTCCTCAACAAGCCGTAATGTTTTTTAAAATGAAATAAATACCATATACTCTTTTATGTATGTTGGTATTGAAAATAGTTTTTATAAAGGATTTGTTATGTTGATATATTTAAGTGATATATTGTGATCGAAATGTGGAAATGTTTTCTTTCCATTATATTTGTTTAATGTCTTATGATTTTATAATGGTACTTGGACATTATGACAGGTGGTGCTGTGAATACCAGGATGGGTGGTTACGTTATAACCTCCATTGCATTGGGTATGGAAGTCGGTCGTACGGCTATTCCATTGAGTATGTGTGGAAGTCGGCCATAGGGCTATTCCATTAAGTATCTGTGGAAGTCGACCATATGGTTATTCCATTTAAGTATGTTTATGTCCCAAGTTACCTTTTTATGTTATGTGTTCTTTATATGGGTTTTATGGTAATATTTTGGTTACAAAAGGGTAAGTAATGATCTTTTATTCATTGAGGAGTTTTTTTTACTACTTCGAAATGGTGAAAGGTATTACTTTGATAAAGTATACATGGATTACTTTTTGTTTTGAAAAACTAACAGTTTTCATTCTTTGTGTATCCCTTACGAATCTTTTTATGCTCATCCCAAGTTTTTGAAATGTTTTTCACAGGACATAACGTGGAATAGGGTCAAGGATGGGATCAAGGGAAAGTCATGCTACCTAAAACATGGAACTAGACATGTTTCTTTTTAAGATTTTTTATTTTATGTAAACATAGTAGAAGTTTCTACTTTGTAATCTTTTGAGATGTAATAGTTATGTCCTAATTCTCTAAAACTCTAAACCTGAAAAGATCCTCAATGTGAATTATTCATTTAATTCAATATTAAGTAAGGTTTAAGTCTGGGGCCGTATATTTAAGACAGATAAAATTTATGGGAGTTTCGAACAAGGATGATGAGGTCATGTAGGAACTGTAATGGGGGAAAAGGAGTAGAAATAGGAGTTATGGAAGGATTAATTTACCTCTTCAAATCTGGACAATTTGTGAAATCCGGAGAAGTTTCACACAATTTCGCAATTCTATTGAGCTCCCAATTGTGGGAGCAGAGATTGGGGGGCACTCCTTGGGTAAGTGGTCTCGGGTGTGAGTTTTAATCACTAAAAAAACCTAAAAATAGAATGAGTTATTAAAGAATTAATAATTATTTTTAATGCAGGAAATGGGCTTTCGGGCAGGCCCAATCTCTTAAATAAAAACCAAAATCCACAATGATTATAGATTTATAAATGGTTCAAATTAGTTTTGTGGTGCTCATAGGTCAGCGGATGACAAGTATGAATTATAATGGATGAAAAATGTTGAAAAAGGAAGGAGTTATAAAAGAATCAAAATTTATTTTTGAATCTTGAATTGGGCTCACAGTTTGGCTCAATTCAGGAAAACTCACCCCTTCCTCCATAAAAGCTTGGGAAACCCCCAAAACAAGGAATTAATGGAAACTAAATGAAATTTTCCTTTAAATTAAGTCATATATGTGACAATTATCCCCACCCTAAAAACTTTCCATCCCCGGAGAGTCACAACAAGGCCAAATACAAAAACCAGACCCAACCGATAAACCAAGATGTACTTCATTGCCAAGCTTCGCCCCCAAAGACCAAAAGACCTCTAGTGATAAATTAAAGAAGTATTACTCTCACAACCAAAACATACACCACTTTCCTGAAATGATAAATCATATTCATACTTTATCCCAAAAGAAAACTCCTCAAACACTATCCGAACAAGAATCAAGCAATTCATTCAAACGAACAACAATTTCGAACAAGGTTACACTTACCTTACTTTAACTAAACCATTGGGCGCTCTCTAATCCCAACATTTACTCAAGTAAGATGTTGGTAGCTAGATAGTTTCTAATTAGACTACCTACTACCAAGCCAAGACCATGGATAAATCTGAGTTATTGGTACAGGGGGACAAAAATACACTCCCCTCCATAAGAGACAACGTATGTTTTTCTGAGACAGAATCATGCCACTAACAGGGGAGGCTTGAACGGTATCCCTAGTACAAAGGGTAGACTTACATTCAAAATTTATGAAGGAAAATACATGAGAATCATAGTGGGTCTCCCCACCATAAGAACCAACCATCTTAACCGACCAGCATGGGCCGACACCAAAAGACCCAAAACAATTTAAAGATTTGGGGATGGTGCACAATTAGTCCGCACTGTTTGGGAAACCGTACCCTAACTGTGCAGATCATTATTTCTGCATGGATTCCTAGAACATGGTCACAAATAATCATGCAAAAATTGCATGCTCAACCTCTCTATCCAAATTTCCAACCATTCTCCAATGACTTAATGAAAACCAAAGGGAAAGGGAAAGACATTAGGCGATGACATGGGTATAAGGCCCTCAACCTATTTCCACCGAACGAGAAAAGAAAAAGAAAAAAGATGATGAAACCAGAGGTTTAAACTCATCCTATCTTTCATACTGAGGATATAAAATTATACAAGGGATTAAACAACCCTGGGATTTCCCCTAACTACGAGCCAGCTTCTCTCGGAGACCTATGGATGGAGCTCAAATGAATGAAGCATGTTCGGCCTTGCAGTTAGGCTTTGGAAACCCCCTGAACGAGAATTCTTCTTTCCGTGCCACCAACAACTACACTGCAATCCCCAATAATATTTCCAAAACATAACACATTACAAAATAACTTTACCCTAACCCGATATTTCTCTGAAACAAGGACTTAGAAGATGCACACACATCATACCTTGTTTCTTCGGGTGAGAATCAATTGATGTAAAGAACACCTATACTCACCTTCCTCTAAAATGAAAGATTTTGAAGTTTTTCCAAGGGAGTAATTCTCCCAACATAACAGAGATTCTCATAGGATTGCACGACTTTCACCATTACAGTCAATCAAGAACATGACATCACAGGGAATCATCGAACATGACCATTGCGACTGATATAAACAATGCATGGAGAGGGACCTTATACAACATCCCCAAACAACACACAATTCTAGAAATTGGCTATAATATCCTCTCGTGACTAGATTTCCCACACTGGTAGTTTAAAGAGAACTCCTTCTTCGAAGAGACTATGAAGGATCGTGAGGACCTCTTAGACACCATCCATATACTCATCCACACTAACAACCCCATACCACTTCCACCTTCAACTAATCAAGTATCTTAAGAAACTAAGGCCTCTTTCAACCTTCCACAAGCACTCTTCTACTATAAGAAGATAAAAAAAACTAAGAAAGTCAATGGTGTAGACTCAATCTACAGAGATCAAGAAAAAATATTCCTTATATTGATCAACTTGATGATTTTCTAATGGAGAAACAATCCGGGTTGCGCTTCAGTCGTGAACTAACCCTTAATGGGGCGTACCTTATCCAACGATTGAACCCAAGGACCCATCCAAGATGTAAAATTGGTCAATATATACCACAAACCATATCTAAACACATGAAGGGAACCACCATAAAGGCATCCCAAAACATTTCTCAAAAGATACCACTAACTGCACCTTCAACACAGCTTACCGACCAAACACAAACCCAAAGCACAGTTCAAACAGGAGGAGTTCTTTGAATCAAAACATCCCACAACATCAACATTTTCAAAAACACATAATATAAACCATCCCAAAATATTCATGACATCAATTTTTTCCTTTAAAAACAACTTTTTGAAAACAAATGATTTAGCGGTTAACGTATCCACCAATGGTACCCCATGGGCCTCACACATGCATGTTTTTGTTCCACACCAAGCACCCTCCTCATATCTATCCTGGAACTCATCCAGTAAT
Source organism: Viscum album (assembly GCA_963277665.1). Lineage (NCBI taxonomy): Eukaryota > Viridiplantae > Streptophyta > Magnoliopsida > Santalales > Viscaceae > Viscum > Viscum album. The sequence goes on from OY728143.1 coordinate 1,240,063,839, forward strand.
TCCATCAACCATCCATCATCCCATATAACCCTATGCATGTGGTCTCTTATGGAAATACCAATGGTTAAAAAAATCTTTCCACTTTTCATAACCAAATCGGCCAACCAACACATCCTTTTTCTCAAAACTGCTAACCCGGAGATCAAAATCCCAATTCAATTATTACTAAACTTCACATAAAGACACAAAATTTTTGATAAGAACTCACTTTAATGTTATTAACATCAATTTCATAACATATCATCCCATTAAAACACTCTTTGATAGTTTAGAACACTCTATTGTAAACACTTTTTCAAAACCAATTTCAGTATAGTTTCTGCTTTCAAAAGAGGTGTAAGAACACAATTTTTCATTTAAAAACAATTTTGAAAATTCAGTTCCACAATTTTTTAAGTCAAACAATTCCATATTTATTTGAAAATCATTTCCCAAAAACTTTACACTTCTTAAAACCAAGTCAATTTAAAACCAAAGTTCCAAGATTTCAAAACTAATGAACACAAGACAATGCGAGAAAAAACTAGTTTCAGTGGGTGACTTAGACATATTGTTAGAGGACATATTCCAATAACTTCACCATCACAGAGAGTATTCTAGGGAATATCCCCAGCTCTACAAGGCTTTCCAGGCCCTGTGAGCTCACTGATACCATTAACCCAACTCTCTTTTCATTTCCACTAATCATCATCAAACCAAGAAAACTAAAGGAATTAGATAAGTCCCGAATTCCCTTGGTGACTTGAATCCCAACATGAGGTGTGGTAATCAGGAACACTACCCATAACCAGAATACCAAGTCCTAACAATCCTAACTCTAGACTATCATGACTGTTCCCCAAATAACGCAACCCAAAGAGTTAACCTAAACCTCCTTTGATACCATTTTGTCACGAACCAAATTTGTTCGCCACCGAACCCAGCACCAAACCCAGCCTATAACAAAGACCGAAGGGTGTTCCCGATCCCCATGGGATGGAACAAGTACCTAGGTATCATATAATGAGAATTGGGAATGATTTACCTGAGTTTATAAACATTAAACAACAAACAAACTCAATAAAACAAATCTGGATTTTTCATCTAAAATTGTCTTTTACAAAATTTAATAACTGAATTACATAAGTTAAAACTATGTTTAAATACTATTTAAAAGTTAAAAAACCAAATAAGGTCAGACTAAGAACCTCCACCTGGCAAGAGGCACCACCCTCAAGCCATCCCCACAAGACTTCTCCACCACGGACCTGCTAAAAACCCGAACCACTGGCACTAAAAACTTTACCCAACCTATGAAAAATTAAATAACCAAGTCTAATTACACACAAGGGTGTAATTAGGGTGTGATATAATGCCCAGTAGGATACCAAAACTAATAGATTCCATGTCATAAACATTCAAAGATGAAAATCATGCAAGTTTTCAAAAATATTTAATTTCTAGTTACAATTTCAAAAATATGCAACTAAAAAAATATGTTTTGAAGTGGGATAATTTAAAGACTCAAAACTCTTAAAATAAATTCCAATGCAACTTAATTTTCCATACAAATATATCGTATGCTGACAGTAAGTATAAAAGATCTAATGAGCATAAGCAATAGGAAATAACCCCTAGGCACTAGCTAGCTGTGGGTCCCAAGTACCTTGTATCTTGGTGAGAGTAACCATCACAAATATATGTTATCGTGCATGAGCCACTAGTAGGGAACATATCCATAACCTAGTGGTCCCAAATCATCATCGTCATAGTTTAGTTATAGTTTTAAGCGTCAATCTTGCTAAGTGAAACTGAGGCCAAACCCCATGGATTCTCTAGCATACTAGTACACGTCCACCCACCTAGATACTCGGGTTTTCTCCTTGTGCTCATACAAGTTAAACAAGTCAAGAAATATAATTTTAACATGAAAATATCATTTAAATACCACAAATTTACCAAAAATCCAACATGTATACCACACAAGTCACAAAGGTCCACTTTTCATTCAAATTGATTTTGAAATCTGACTCACACCAAAATAGTCCACAACACTTTTCATATTTTTTTAACACTTCAAAAAATCTTTTAAACAATTTTTATAAACCATTACAAGACATTCTAACTCACATAACAGCCCACTAAAATATCATATAATACCTCTTTCATCAACAAAATTCATTTTTCACAACACACACACAAAACAGCCCACAACAATGTTTTGTAGCTCTCTTTCCATTTTCTAAAACATTTCATCACTTTATAAAACATTCTAAAAATATATTTTAATTATTAAATAACCACCTTACCTTTAAAAAACCCATATTAGGTGAACACCCCCCCCCAAAAGTACATATACACCCTTTTTACCCACTTTGATTAACCAAACCAAACACTCACAATTTTCATAAAACAAACTCAAGGGGTGTAACTATGTATTGCACACAAAAACCATTTCAAAACCCCCATTTAATACCAAAACCATAACAATTATTATCCAAAGTATAATTTTCATCCCTATATACATTTATAAAACAACATTAAAGTGTTATAAAATAACCTTGAATAATACCACAAAAGATACAAATGAAAACACACATTTTCAAAAAAAGATCTCAAAAAGTATAACAATGTTTTACACATCAAACCTATTCAAAAACCTTCTTTTTAGGACCACATGATACTAATAAATTAACAAGCCATAATTTGAAGGCCAAACAATATTTATTAAACAAATTCCTTAAGTTATAAAATACACCCAAATAATACCCCATGAGTTACACATGAAAACACTCAATTTCAAGTTAAAACGCAACTATAAAATTTAACGCTTAAACAAATCAATCATAAACAGTTTTCGAACCAAACTCAATATATGATGAATATGAAAAATGAGTAAATACATCAAGCTAACTCATCAATAATTGTTTACACATGGAACCACCTACCTTTTGAGTCAAAACCCTTGAATCTTGGTGTGAAACCTCAACCGCACTTCCGACGCACCACAAGAAAGTGAAAACGAACCCTAAACCATAATATTTCACCGAAAATACCCCAAATAAAACCCTAAGTATGAACCCTAACTTATGGAAACTCTATAAATTTATGAAAGAGGGATGAAACCCTAAGGAGAAGGAAGGAATTGAAGAGAGAAACACTTACCCAAAACAATCTTGAAGAAAATGACCCAAAATCCACCAGAATCTGAATTTTAAAACAGAAAATTTTTTTGGGAGTTTTAAACAAGGATGAGGAGGTCATGTAAAAACTGGAATGGGGGAAAAGGAGTAAAATTAGGAGTTATGGAAGGATCAATTTACCTCTTCAAATTTGGACGATTTGTGAAATCCAGAAAAGTTTTATGAAATTTATCAATTCTATTGAGCACCAAATTTGGGTAGGAGAGATTGGGGGATCTCCTTGGGTAATTGGGCTTGTGTGCGAGTTTTAATCACCAAAAAAACTTAAAAATATAATGAGTTATTAAAGAATTAAAAATTATTTTTAATGCAGGAAATGGGCTTTCGGGCAGGCCCAATCTCTTAAATAAAAACCAAAATCCAGCATGATTATAGATTTATAAATGGTCCAAATTAATTTTTTGGTGCTCATAGGTCAGAGGATTACAAGTAGGAATTGGAATGGATGAAAAATGTTGAAAAAGGAAGGAGTTTTAAAGAAATCCAAATTTATTTTTAAATCTGGAATTGGGCTCACAGTTTGGCCCAATTCATGAAAACTCACCCATTCCTCCATAAAATCTTGGGAAACCCCCAAAAAAGGCATGAATGGAAATTAAATGAAATTTTTCTTTAAAATAATTCATATATGTGACATAAATGATCATCTATAATCCTAAATACATTCCCTCAAGTTATCCTTATGAATTTAAATAATACAAAAAAAATTACATTAGTGTATGGATTTAATATTGTTTAATGGAAGAATACAGTAACAAAATAAAATTATAAAATCCCACACAATCATTTTTTATACATACTATCATGATAAGATACTATCATCCACTAAATTTCACAATGTGTGACTACCTCCATAATATAAATAGTTGATAATCGAATCCCCTATAATTTATTCATTAATAATTATGAAATGAATATAATTTTTCAGTAGATCTATGAAATCCAAAATAACATAAAAATATCATAGTAAATGGGTTGGTCCCATAACAAAATCCATTGAAATCCCATATTATATCTATTGTTCAACATCTAAAGAATGTAATAATTCAGTTATAACATAATATGTTTCTCAAAAATAAGCATAAGGAACATCTTCATAAAAAAATCACTGAAATTATTTATTAAAATATACCAAATCTACTTCTAAAATTATATTACATAATAGTTATACATAGGCATCTTACCAATAATGATGTATGTAATTAAAAAACTAGCTCTTTTACAATTTTTTGAAAATATAGTTTTCTATGGAATAAAACCTGATTTCCAAAAAAGTCATTCCAATCATTAAAAGAATCACTATATACTAATTAATATCTTTTGGTATCTATCTCAGGGTCACCAAAATGGGACAGATTTGGTTCTATCATCAATGAAGATGTTATAGTCATCTTATAATGATATTTCTTCTCTTGAACATCCTCCTAAATACAGTAAATACATTCAAAAAAATCAATCAATTCACATTCCCTATTAAATTACTAAGAAACATTATACTAATACAAAAAGATTAATGAATCTACTGCCACATTACATTTTCATGGGATATATAAATTCATGATGTAAAAATAAATGATAAAAACATACTCATAATCTCACATATGAAGCTAAAATCATTTTTGAAAATCTATATCTTAAAATTTTATGATTGGTATAAACAATAATGTATTCAGTAATTAAATAATGCATCTAATGAATAATAAAAAACACCACCTTTACATTCTCTAAATTATTAGTAGAATAGTTAAATTCATTAGGATAAAGAAACATTTACCATATATGTTGACATAAACCACTTGTATAAAGACACATATAAATCCCCGATGAGTTCTAAAATAATATACATGAAAAGGTATTATTTTTTATGGTAATAACTGAAGTCAATTACTAATTAAATTAACTTTTTGACTATTATGAAATACATGACAACATTATGACCCAAAAAATGTTTTATATATCTTATTAAAAGTACATGATTTTGACATAATATTATAAAATATGAATATAATTCTCCTATAATAACTAGATAATAATTAGAAACATCATTCATTAGAAATATTATTAAAAAAATTCCATAAATTATTTACATAAGTCTTTATTCATTACACAATTATACCATTCATTGAAATTACATTTCAAAATAATACAACAAAGAAGTACAGAAGTGACACTTATCCATCATCCCATACAACTGTTGTTCAATAAAAAATTAAAACACCTTCATAAGATTATTTAAATTTTTATCCTCTATATTACTAAAACCTAAAATATCTTCAATAGATAATATAATAAAATCATCATGATAACAATAAAGCACCCAATTTAGAATCACCCAAAATTTATCTAATTTATTCACTCCTCCAAAAGGAAACATAAAAATTTTAAAATTCAAATAATGATACTTAAAATATATCATAAGCATGTTGTAGTTTTTAACACTTCTTTACTGATATATATATAATAAAAATATCTTTAAAAATAGTTTTATAACTTTAAACTAGTCATATAAAACCTCTATCCTATAAATTATGCAGTTTTTATTCACTTCCATTAGGATTAGCTATCAAAAATATATACAGAACCTAATACATTAATATATATTCCTTGTGAAAAATACCATATTTGTCTATATTTTTAAATTTTATCAAATAAATCTGCTATATATTAAATCATTAATTTTATTCATCAAATTATAAATCATTATATTTCCTTTAAAATAAATATCAATAAAATTAATTGAAAGGCTTGGATACTAATCCTCCATAAAATTTAACCTCATGGATTGATGGTAAACGAATATCCTCCTATGAGAAAACCCTTGTATAGAACCTAAAACATTTATGAATCACATCAATCTTTGGCCCAGATTCAGAAAAACAAATTATCAACTATCATGAAATAAATTATACTCAATAAACATATATGTTAAGAATAAATATCATTCCCCAATAAACACTATATATTCTCTATCCAATATAGATAAAATTTAACTAGATTTATCAAAATAATCATAATATATTATAGAGAAAATATAATCTATACAAAGGATATTATGATATAATTTCAAAATTAATCAAAAAAGGTTTCGTGAAAATAAATCACATCACACTATAAGCACATAACTGTATACCATAAATAACTTAATCTAATATTTCGAAGGAGTAGCCATTTAGATATTCCTTTAAAGCTTTTATACTAAATGTTCTAACCCCTAATGTTTGTAAGGTGATATAAATGAATGTGTATCACCAATACCTGTCAATGTATATGAAATTTGTGAGAAAATAAAAAACTTAAAACATACATCTTTTAGTACCTTGACCTCTGGATTTTATATATCCTTGAGTTATATTCTACTAACTCTTCCCCATCATTTTAGTTTCTCTCACATGAAGAAAAATTATATATTATAATATCTTCTCCCTTGAGAATATTTATCTCCATTATGAATGTATCTTTCATGAAAGGTCTTTGTTAGTGGCCTAAATAGTTATATATACATTTTTTTGTAGAATATTCTACTGAGTATTTTTGTTAGATATAATATGTAGTTTTTCAATAGTCACACTCTACCCATACCTACTCTGTGTACTATGAAAATATAGTCATAAATACATGATTTTACATTTAGTACAATTACATAAAAATTTATCATTTGTTTCAAAATGATGGTTTTGTAATACCCATGAAATATAGATGGGGTAATTCTCATATTTTATTCCCTACACCACAAATGGACATTTATTTCTTCAAAAATCAATATACTACAACTCTTTCAATACTATGAATAATTCATAAGAGATCATTTTCTCTAAAAGACACCGCTTTGTATAATAATTTCACAATAAACATATGATTCTCCAGCATCTCGAAAAAATATATATAATAAGAAATCCATTGATATATTTATATCATGATCCTCAAATAAATTTAAAATTTTAAATCCCTCATCTTCTAATTAATCATAAAATCAGGGGTTTAATGAAACAAACCCATAATAATACATCAAAAACCTTAAAAAAAGAACACCCCTGTTAGATAATCAATACCTCAAGCTACTAATTAACTATAATTCCCTTAATGAAGACCACTTACTAAAATAGTTCTTTAAATAGATTTAATAAAACAATGAGAAAATCACATTCTACCAAGAATAATACCCATCACTACGAAAAAAATAAATTAAAAAAACTAACTACTAAATGATTAAGGGGTCATCCATTATTTAAATTAATTTTAAATAGATATCTTTCTCTTGAAACTAGGTTTATTTGTGTTAAAAAGTTATAAACCTAACAAACATTAATAACTACTATGGAAATAAGATTAAGTCTATCTTCCTAGTTCGTAAAGAAACCATGCATATACTATATCACACTACTTCAGGTGATAGATACACCTCCTCATATTGATACCCATGGTGTATTCGTATAAATATGGTAATTTATAACATAATATCTATTATCACCTCAATTATATATTTAATGAATTTTTAATAATATTATAATCGCATTCACAACCATAAGAACCATGCCCCCATAAAAACACATGTAGTCATCATGTCCTGAAACTCTATTTTGGTATTATTTTATCCAAACTTGACTATATCTGGTCCCTTATCCATTTAACATGTTTCTTTGCTCTAGGTTACATTTTTTGTTGAATTAATATTACTACTTTACTACCCATGAAAACCAAATTATTATATCCCCTGAACTCCAATAATTTTTTTTAAGATAAAATATTTTCCTAATATGATCCTACCATGTCTAAAACTAAGCATAAATTGGGATTTTATTGTGACCCCTGAAACCCAAATTTTATATATGACATATTAAAAAAATTCATCAAGGGTATAACATCACACGTTTGAAGAACAAATAAATTTTTTAAAAGAAAAAACAAATTCACCATAAATAATATAAATGGACTACCCATCCATAATACATAAATAATTTACATAACATATATTTAATATCAAAAAATAAAAATCTAGTAGAAATATATTATTATTTCAATCAATTGTTCTATACCCCTAGAAATTTATTTTATTAAAACAGGTCAAAATAGTATCTCTTTACAAAATCTTAGGAAAAATGAAACCTATAATAGAAGAGCTTCAATTATAGTAAGTGAAATTTTTATTTTAAAAAAATTATAGTACAATGTACATTTTAATAGGACATTGCACACAACATATAATTTCATTTGATGAATATATATATATATATATATATTTTGAAATTCCTTCGTAAAAAAATCCATGAATGAATTTTCAAAATTTACCATTATAATTAATTTCTATTAATAAATAAAAATTTTTTATTTAACTATACGTGATTTTTTTATAATAATTTTTTATAATATGTTGACTTATTAATTTATTGACTATCAATATTATATGAAAAAACTAAAGATCATTTAAAGGTAAAAATGTTATATTTTCTACTATTTTTTTAAAAAAATATATACTGTATTTATATTTTAATTAATTATAATATTATTTAATGAATAATTATATAAATGTAATATTATATATATATATATATATTAAAATAAATACTAATTTAAATCCATATAAATATTTTTATATGTCATATAGTTAATGTAAGATCATCTAATGATTGAAAATTTTATTTTTTTAAAAATAATTTTTAGACATGCTTTTTAGTTTATTTTTAAATTAGATTCTTCCACTTATAGTATTTTAATTATATATAATGGGTTAAAAGTTGGAGTTATAATTTTTAATATTTTTTAAGATTTTAATCATATTTTCTGGTCGTAATGTATAGTAAAAATTTTAAAATTTAATTATTATGGATATCATCAAAAAGGTTTTATCAGGGGTTAATCTATAAAGATAAGTGTTAAAACAACCAAAAAATTAGGAAACCTCACTGGTTAATTTTATTTTGGACTTAAACATTTCCCCATCCAATATGAACTATTTTAAATCCTTATTTCAGTCAATGTGATGGGAAATTATTGTAAAACATTAGAAAATTACATATGTGCAACTCGACTCAATTATAAAAGGGAACCTCCCCACATATAATCACTTATCTCAAATAATTTAGATTCACCAAAAGTATAAAAAAATAACAAAATATTCTATAAATTATAATCTTCCAAAAATACTGACCCTGGGGTCCTTAATAAGATATCCAGTGGTGGTTTTTCTAAGAGATGATTTTTGTCTTGACAGAGGACTTTATTCTTTACTTTTTCTTTTATCACCCCCTGTTATTTTATAATAATTAAAATATAATAAGACAAATATATACCAAATACTGAGATATTATTTTGTTTATTAGATAATATTTATCCACCTCTTTTACTATCTAATTGGTACACAAATTATCTCTCTTTTGTGTGGTGGACTACAGCCTCCAAAACCAATGTGATTTTTTTCCACCACTAACTAATAGCGATAGTCATAATGATGGTAATAGTGAATATATATGATAAATATAAAATTATATTTATTTGAAAAAATTTATATATCGTCTACATTGTTGGGCAAAAATCCCTCAAGGTATCATTGAAGCATTTTTGAGGTGATTGTGTTTGTTGACAAAGCAGACATCTATGTTGTGTTTGTTGACAAAGTAGGTTTCCATGGAGAATTGTTGAGTTCCCGAGAAGTTGTTGACATTCCATGTTGAAAAAGAACTATGACAAAGGAAAGGACGATCTGGAGGCGGTACAAAAGAGCAGTACAAGCTGGCGCCGTTTCCCAGTGTTTGCCAAATTTATGGGCCTGAAAGCCGCCAATGGAAAATGGAGTGATATGTTGTTGGCAAAGGTTGAGGAGAGATAAATGAAGGAGGTGCGTGGAAACATTAAGCGTGGCGCGCAAAATTAGCGGGTTGCGCGAAATCTTGAAATGTGGTGCGCAAAACAGCGGGTTGCGCGAAATTGTATTTCACGCAAAAGATGTTTCAAGGCCGAAAGCTTGAAAATCGGTAAAGGCATGAGGCGCGCGAAATTTTGGAGGCGTGCGCGAAAAATTGAAGTGGCGCGCGAAATAGCGGATGAAGTATTTCGCGCAAAAGATGTTTCGAGGTCCGAAGCTCGGAAAATGGCAAAGGCATGATGTGCACGAAATTATGGATCAGTGCGCGGAAAATGGTTGTGCGCGGAAGATTTGTATTTCGCGATCAAAGCGGATTACGCGCTCAAGGATGGTTTTTCGCGCGGGGTCGATTTTGCCTATAAATATGAAGTGACCCTCCTCCATTCAGAAGATCTCAAGACATAGAAAATACCCGAGCTCTGGTGCGCTAAATTGAAGTTAGAAATGGTGTTGCGCGTAAACTTAAAGTTTGTGCGTAAAGTCAGATTGCGTGAAAAGCAAAGGCTGCGCAGAAAGTTGGTGATTGGCGCGTAAAAGGAAGATAGCGCGAAAAGTGGATTTCGCGCAAAAGTAGTGAATTGCACGCAAGGCAGTTTCTAGGCTGCGCGTAATATTTGGAGGTTGCGCGAAAAAGGGATTTCGCGCAAATAATAGAAATTGCGCACAAGACACCGTAAGGGTTGCGCGTAAAAATTAAGGTTGCCCGGTGCATCCGGTGCAACGTGAGATTCATCTGCGGGTGAAAGTTGGACTTCAACAGAGCATCTACATACAGAGGAAGATGCATTCCTTCAGGAAAATGAAGAGACCTACAGGTCTATAAACTGTGAGTGAATCCCTTCTGGAGCAGTGAGCTTAGGAAGAGGAAGAAGGTGATCCTCTCCACCGGCAGTGAGCCAGAGAGAGAGAAACAGGGAGTGACCCTTGGGAAAGCAGTGAGCTGACCCTAAACATTGTAAAGGCAGTGATCCTGGGCATAGAAGTGATCTAGCCCGAACATTGTAATCCACGGCTAGTGAAGTCTAGTGGAATTTGGTACGAACCCGCAACTTGTCGGTGTATGCTCCTTGGACATAGCCCTTAGCGGTGAACCAAGTAAAAATCTCTGTGTCTGCCTGCTTACTTTCCTGCATTGCATTCAAAGCATCATCATCAGGTAAAGGAGACAAGTGATCACAGTAACCACACAAGTGCAAACAAAGTGACCCTTGTAACAAAGAGTTCAAGATCCAGTGGGGTAGGAAGAACTTGGAAAAATAATATCCATACCCTGATTCACCCCCACCCCCTCTCAGGGTATATAGGCCCCTATTGGCCCTAACATACATCTTTATCCTTTAACGCATTAAAAATGATAATGACGCTCATGTGAATGTATGACCTACTTTCCCCACAAAGCAAGGTGATTCGTTTTCCATGATCAAATTTAAATAATGATTATAAAAAGGTATATAATGAGAAAATATGATATTTATAAATTTAATATCATTAAGGAGATTATGGGACTCTATCCTATCCATAAGAACTAGAATATCCATGGAAAAACATTCATTGATAAAACGAACTAGTTAACACCAAAACAATGCTAATAATGAAATATTATTAAAGAATGTGTTATAAGATGTTATAAGATATTCATATTTGATATTTTAAATATAAATAAATTTATTTAACAAATTACCAAAAAGTCGAAAATAATTACAAATGAGGTTAATAAATGATAAAATAATTGAATGTGTGGGGTCAGAGAATTTTTTCCCAATCTACCCCCCCCCCCCACTGAGACATATTTGAAATTATGCACCCATTTACTTTCATATTTTTTATATATTACAAATTTTATATAAAAAAATTATTAACTATTTATTTATGATGATAATTTTTTCAATTCACAATTATTTTATCATGGGTTTACAATTTGAATCTTACTAAAGAGGTAAGGATTTATTTTTAAATCTCAATTTTTTTTGGGATTTTATTAATTTTCTTTAAAGGAATCATATGATAAATCCTCCATAAAAACCATATATTTTCATATAATCAATATATATAAGCATTTAATATGGAATCCCACCATTTTTTCACATAAACTTTCATTCCATTATACAAAACTGAGGATCTTTAAGGTTTAGTTTCTTGGAAACCAGGAACTTAATACATGAAACAAAAAAACATTCTTCTTAAACACTTGAAAGGATTATACTTATGTTCATCCTAGGTTCATTACTACATCTCATAACCTGGGGACATACATTAAAATAAATGGTGAGCAGAAGGCCTAGTAAGGGAAACAAGGGAAACATTTAACATGTGAACTTGAGATACATCAATAAAGTCATGAAAAGAACTTTAAGGCATGAGAAATAAATCATGTGGCATATCATAATAAAAATAAATTTTTTCATAACTTTAAGATGTGGCTACATCATTTAACATAGAAAATCATGAACATCTCACCAAGGTCCATCCCCAAGGTGTCATTTGAAAATTACCAAGGTTATTCACCAAGATATCGTGAAAATTATAATCTCTAGTGGTTACATCATTACTCAATGCAGTGGAGCGCTATCAGGGCGCACCCTTAAATTTACATTTATTATCATGTGAGACACATATATCATCATCAAAAATTTCATAAATAACCCATATAGCATAAAATAAATGGGTTTCATTTCATAATCATAACGTTAAAAAAACTGCTTTAAAGACATGATCTTTACGTCACTTTAAACCCATGGAAGGGGAGAGCGGGTCTCACCTATGTAAATACCAGAATTTAAAATAGAACATTTTGATATATATGTGAATACCCCTATAGAAATAATAGCTTTGAGTATTCACTTTATAACATAAAATAATTTTTAAAAAAGAGGGAGGCATTTTGAGACGAAAATTCTGCAGCATAACGGCTATGTTTCGGGTATTTAGAAAAATTGAAAAGAGAGGGGACATGGGTCAAACCTTCATAAATGACCCATAAAACAGTAGAGGAACATAATAAGAAGGACATATGAACATGGTAATGAAATTTTAAGGGCATACCATTTGAAATGAAAAACATGGAAGGAAGACAAAAATTAGATTTCTCTTATGAAAGTTCGGCAGCCTAACAGCGCTACTTAAACTTCAACAAATATGATTTGAAAAGATCAAATAGGGTCTCTAATCATTTGAAAATAAGAGTTCAGTATGATATATATAGATATAATACCACAACATAATTAAAAAGGAACTTGAAAGACTTGACATGAAAGTAGAACTTTGAAAAAGAGAAGGGTGAAAGAATCCCTTAAAAATTCGGCAGCCTAACGGCGTCACTTATTCTTTCTTAAAACGAATTGATGAGAGAAAGAGGGGTTATACCATCATTTGAACATGAAAAGGGAAGTAAGATGAATATAAAATAACATACTCCAACATAGGAACATGGAGAATAAAAGGAATGACATAAAAAAGATTACTTGAAAAGAAAGAGAGAGGTCAGATCCCTTACCTTAAACGTAACTCTTAAAACTCAAAGGTTGGGAGATTGAGGGATTGGGGGAACTTTTAGAGGACTCCTTTGGAGGTAAGGATACCATAACTTCGTTGAGGATGATTTTGGAGTCGAAATTATGAAAGGATGGCTTGGTATTTATAGGGAAAGTGAGGGGACAAGGCATTAATGGCCAAGGGACACCTCATTAGTGGTTTTGGAAAAACCATGGGCTTTCCCATGGTATTTTCCAATGGTATTGGCCACTTGAGACACCTCAAACTTTATCTTACTATTAATAAGTCTAACATATTGATTACATACTTAATACATCATTTAATGATGTCATTAAACACCCGTAACTTAAAAACTGTATTTTCACTATTCATCGAAAATTTAACTTTCTCTGAAAAATCCCAAACTTTCACCTTAACAAAATATTGATGCTCTGATTTCAAAAATGAACTCCATTTTATAAAATTAATTTTCTAAATATTTTTAGTTTAATTTTTAAATAAATACACTATTCACCGAAAATTCATTTTTTTCAGAAAAATCCCCAAAAATTACCTTAAAATATTATCGATGCTCTGAGTTCAAAAATGAAATCCATTTTATAAAACTAATTTTATAAATATTTTTAATTAAATTTTTAATTAAAAATCACTATTCACCCGAAAAAAACTAATACTTGAATAATAATTTATGAAACCGTTATTTACCCATTTTATTGAATCACATTACTTAATCTAGGTGTCTAAATTATATTAAAACTTTCTTTGATCGAAACTACTAATCCATTTGGTCACATTACTAATCCTAAGCATAAAATCACTATTCATAATTTACTATTCATCAAAAATCAATTTGATCTTATTAGACTCTAAATTTCGTACTGGACATAATTGTAGAATACCATTTTTTGAATATCATAACACATTTTTAATTATTTAAGGTTTAAATAAACATTTTTAAAATATCCTTTTTCTAAAATTCATCAAAAATATGCATACTCTATTTATCTGGTCATTTGAAAATTCATAAACTTCATCATAAGAAGAAATCCCAATTTTTTATTTAAAACAAAGGATTACACAAGGCAGTTACAGTCTCCTTACATAGCCCCTTATCACACCAGCATAGGACCTAAGTGTAAGGTGTGCTAAGGTGAGAGAATCCAAGGGAGGCTCGGACAACATCACACGAGTAGTAATTTCTATCAGTTTGAACTTCTCGCAAATGCGATTTTATTCTAGCTTCACACGATGAAGTTCGGCTTGGGTTTGGCCCAAAGCAAAGCCCAGTGGTGCTACCTCCTTCCCATGTTCTTTTAGATGGGCTTCGATCGGTCCAAGACAACTGGGTGAGGCCATCAAATCTTCTTTCTATATTAATTAACCAAGATCACTTGTATTTAGAGACAAAAATCAAAATGTTTAGTTTCTAGCGGTCATATTGACCAATGGTCATATAACAATCAAAAACCCAATAGTCTCATTTTAATTATACTCATGTTATCCAATGAAACATTTTTGTTGAAAATAAAATAAAATAACACACAAAATTAGGAAATAAGATTTATTAAAAATTCGGGTTGTTATAATCTTCCCCCCTTAAGAAATTGTGTCCTCGCAATTTTTAAAATTGGGTTTTGAAATTTCATTGAAAGTCCCACATAGGAAAAAGAGTCAGTAAAACTATTACTTTAAAAGAAAGACAGGGAAGTACAAAGGTCACCAGAGTTAACCCACACTAGGATTCCATATATGAAAACATGGACATGGAGGAGAAAACAAAGTGTCAAGTTCTGAGGGAGAGTGATAGAAAACATGATTAGGATAAAGTTAACCATAAGAAAATCCCAAACTTATGATGTGTGTAAACGATCTTTGATTACCTAGTAGGAAACGTAAACCAAAAACGTTTTTGTTTTACGTTACTTTTCATAATTTTGAGGAATTTATTTACTACAAAGAACAAAAACATAAGAAAATATACCTACCTTCAAGTAGAGTTTCATCTTTTAATAAGTCTCTACCAAAACTATTCTTTTCTCCAAACGATGAGAATTTAAAAACACTTGGTCTCATCAAAAGCACAAGAATCATCTTCTAGAGAATCACATAATCCACAAAAGATTAACTATCTATTTCTTATATCATTAAACATTTTCCCAAAAATAGAAAGGGTAAGGTAAAACAACTTTTCAAAAAGAAAGAATCCCATAGGAAGGGAAACTACTTTTAAATCATCAAAGTTCCACGGTACTACCCAGAGTTCATCATAGACCATTCCGTAAATAACTGTCCTTAAAATTCCTTGAAATAACCCAAACTAAGATTGAAACCCAAATACAAGAAGGACTTGATAATGTAGTCTTCCAAGATAAATTTATCGTTCATATCCAAACAACATCAACCACTCCTAACATCTTATAACAAAAGTAAATAACCTAAACATATTTTCCCAAGATAGGTCAATCATTTCCATAAGTAACCTATAATACCATAAGTTCACCTTAAATTCATCTATTCTTCAAAATATAGGTCAACCATTACTCCTCAAAGAAAATAAATTAGTAATATATTTACCTCGATCAAATAGGGTTCCCAAAATAGTGAACATCTTCAAAAATAATAATCATCTTTTAATCCCCTAATCACCTTTTTTTAAGAAGAACAGCTTCACTACATAAAAATGTGGTACATAACAATAGATGTATTCCTTAATGATATAAAATCATCTTAGGTAGTGACTCGATGATCTTATAAAACATAAAAGATATGCTCATAGAGAACAAGCTAAAATAAAACATGACATAGACAATTATTGCGAAGAAGTTACATATACTTAAGTCATCATGATCCATCTCAGCATAGGACTTGCATTGTTCCCTTGTCCTCTAAGATTGTTTATTCTCATCATGCTTCTCACCCATTCCAAGAGAGCATTTCCTTGGATAATGTATAAATTCTCCACATTTATGACATCGAAATGTATAAGGTTCATTAGATCTAACCTTATCTACATTCATCCCATTATCCATTTTTTTAAAGCAATTGGCTACTTTATGCCCTATCTTCCCACACTCAAAACATCTCCCGGTTCCTTTGTGACATTATCCTTGGTGCCTCTTCCCACACTTTTTGTAAAAAAGAAATTGGGTCTTTTTTCCCTTATCAACTTTATCAGATGAACATCCTTGAGACTTTGTCTTCTTCTTCCTTGATGAATTTGGGCATTCAAATAGGTACCAATTATTAATTGTAATTTTTGATATCTGGTTTGGCATAATCACAATATGTTCAACCTGATCTGTCATCATATTTGTCACATTAATAGGGCAATCATCGCATTTCCTATCACATTGGTTGTTGGGATATGCTCTTCCATTTCCCGCCATTAACTAAGAAAAGAACGTATAATTAGGGGGATTAAATACTTATCCAATAATCATGAAAAGGAAACATAAGCATAAAAGGATAAAATTGTAAAAGAAAAGTATACCCTAACTTGTGATCCCCTAGGTTTAAATCTAGGTTATCCATGATCATATATTCTTATGTGAATCTTTATTTTATTTTATCTTTGTTTCTTTAATAATGGTTCATACTAAGCTTATGAATTTACAATAGCATATCCCTCGGGAGTGTCGTAACCAAGAGTGCAGCAAGGCCCGATGTCTTGTACCAGTTCCTGTTCGAGTCTAGCTCAAAGCGGTGTTTTTGGGTTATACCCCTATGTACATTTGTGCCAAAGCCTCCTCTACCTGCTCGTATCCAGACAGGTATGTATTTGCTTGCAACCCCTTACTCAATACTCACCAAAATACCTGGAAGATTTTCTATATTTAAACTTCTCTATAGGGTTCTTCCTAAAGTTTTCATATCCTAATTTCCAAAAATAACTAAACCATCCTTTGATACCAACTATGGCATTCCACCTTTTTGTCACATAAACTTTCATTACATTATACAAAACTGGGGATCTTTAAGGTTTAGTGTCTTGGAAACTAGGAACTTAATAAATGAAACAAAAAAAACCATTCTTCTTAAACACTTGAAAGGCTTATACTTATGTTCATCCTAGGTTCATTACTGCATCTCATAACCTGGGGACATACATCAAAAGAAAGGTTGAGGAGAAGGCCCAGTAAGGGAAACAAGGGAAACATTTAACATGTAAACTTGAGATACATCAATAAAGTCATGAAAAGAACTTTAAGGCATGAGAAAGAAATCATGTGGCATATCATAATAAAAATAACATTTTTCATAACATTAAGATGTGGCTACATCATTTAACATAGACAATCATGAACATATCACCATGGTCCATCCCTAAGGTGTCATTTGAAAATTACCAAGGTTATTCACCATGATATCGTGAAAATTGTAATGTCTAGTGGTTACATCATTGCCCAATGCATTGGAGCACTATCAGGGCGCACCCTTAAATTTGCCTTTATTATCATTTGAGACACATATATCATCATCAATCATTTCATAAATGACCCATATAGCATAAAATAAATGGGTTTCATTTTATAATCACAACGTTAAAAAAACTGCTTTAAACACATGATCTTTACGTCACTTTAAACCCACGGAAGGGGAGAGAGGGTCTCACGTATGTAAATCCCAGAATTTAAAATAGAACATTTTTATATATATGTGAATACCCCTTTAGAAATAATATTTTTGAGTATTCACTTTATAACATAAAATAATTTTGAGAAAAGAGAGAGGCATTTAGAGACGAAAATTCTGCAGCATAACGGCTATGTTTCGGGTTTTTAGAAAACATTGAAAGAGAGGGGACATGGGTAAAACATTAATAAATGACCCATAAAATAGTATAGGGATATAATAAGAAGGATATATGAACATGGTAATGAAATTTTAAGGGAATACCATTTGAAATGAAAAACATGGAAGGAAGACAAAAATTAGATTTATCTTATGAAAGTTTGGCAGCCTAACGACTTTACTTAAACTTCAACAAAAATGATTTGAAAATATCAAATAGGGTCTCTAATCATGTGAAAATAATATTTCAGTATCATAGATATAGATATAATACCCCCAACATAATTAAAAAGGAACTTGAAAGACTTGACATGAAAGTATAACTTTGAAAAAGAGAAGGGTGAAAGAATCCCTTAAAAATTCGGCAGCCTAACGGCGTCACTTAAGATTTCTTAAAACGAATTGATGAGAGAAAGTGGGGGTATACCATAATGTGAACATGAAAATGGCAGTAAGATGAATATAAATGAACATCCTCCAACATAAGAACATGGAGCATAAAAGGAATGACATAAAAGAGATTACTTGAAAAGAAAGAGAGAGGTCGGATCCCTTACCTTAAGCGTAACACTTAAAACTCAATGTTTGGGACCTTGAGGGCTTGGGGGAACCTTGGGAGGACTCCTTGGGAGTTAAGGAGACCAGAAAGTAGTTTAGGATGATTTTGGAGTCGAAAGGATGAGAGGATGGCTTGGTATTTATAGGGAAAGTGAGGGGACACGGCATTAATGGCCAAGGGACACCTCATTAGTGGTTTTGGCAAAACCATGGGCTTGCCCATGGTATTTGCCCATGGTATTGGCCACTTGAGACACTTCATACCTTATCTTACTATTCATAAGTCGAACATATTTATTACATAATTAATACATCATTTAATGATGTCATTAAACACCCGTAACGTAAAAACTGTATTTTCACTATTCATCGAAAATTCCACTTTCTCCGAAAAAACCCAAAATTTCACCTTAACCAAATATTGACGCTATAATTTCAAAAATGAACTCCATTTTATAAAAATATTTTTCTAAATATTTTTAATTTAATTTTTAAATAAATACACTATTCACTGAAAATTCATTTTTTCAGAAAAATCCCCAAAAATTACCTTAAAATAATATCGATGATCTGAGTTCAAAAATGAAATCCATTTTATAAAAATATTTTTCTAAATATTTTTAATTAAATTTGTAATTAAAAAACACTATTCACCCGAAAAAACTAATACTTGAATAATAATTTATGAATCCGTTATTTACCTGTTTTATTGAATCACATTACTTAATCTAGGTGTCTAAATTATATTAAAAATTTCTTTGAGTGAAATTACTAATCCATTTGGTCAAATTACTAATCCTAAGAATAAAATAACTATTCATAATTTACTATTCATCAAAAATCAAGTTGATCTTATTAGACTCTAAATTTCATACTGGACATAATTGTAGAATACCATTTTTTGATGATCATTACACGTTTTTAATTATTTAAGGATTACATAAACATTTTTAAAATATCCTTTTTCTAAAATTCATCAAAAATATGCATACTCAATTTATCCGGTCATTTGAAAATTCATAAACATCATCATAAGAAGAAATCCCAATTTTTTATTTAAAACAAAGGATTACACAAGGCAGTTACGGACTCCTTACATAGCCCCTTATCGCACCAGCATAGGACCTAAGTGTACAGTGTGCTAAGGTGAGAGAATCCAAGGGAGGCTCGGCCAACATCACACGAGTAGTAATTTCTATCAGTTTGAACTTCTCGTGAAGGCGATTCTATTCTAGCTTCACATGATGAAGTTCGGCTTGGGTTTGGTCCAAAGAAAATCCCAGTGGTGCTACCTCCTTTCCAAGTTCTATTAGATGGGATTTGATCGGTCCAAGACTACTGGGTGAGGCCATCAAATCTTCTTTCTATATTAATTAACCAAGATCACTTGTATTTAGAGACAAAAATTGAAATGTTTAGTTTCTAGCTGTCATATTGACCAATGGTCATATAATAGTCAAAAACCCAACAGTCTCATTTTAATTATACTCATGTTATCCAAAGAAACATTTTTGTTTAAAATAAAATAAAATAACACACAAAATTAGGAAACAAGATTTATTCAAAATTTCAGGTCGTTACATATAACATATTTTCCTCAAATGTTTCTTCTATTTTAAACTTCAATCATGAAATAAAATGTTTAATAGAAATAAATATTTTCTTACATTTTAATTAGTTATATTTTTCTTCCATAATGTTATTTTTCAAAATTATTTGAAAAAGTTTATTTTTATTACACAATTGAATTATGAATTAAATTTTATTCTTATGAAATTTTTAATAATTTTAATGTAATATTTATAATTTTTTCAAAAAAAATTGTGTTTGATATTTATTTCAAAAAGTCTAACGGAATGTTTTCTAACATTTACTGTATTAATGGACTTCCGTGACACCATAATCATATTATGAAATTTAGATTATTCACTGCATTTTAAAAGGTTTTATAAAGAATTTATTTTAATAATTATTATTTTTATTTTTCACTTATATTTTATTTTATCTTCCAAAATACATGAATCTGTCGCAAAACATGTATTATCTATCATTAATTTTTTTTATTAACATTCTTTTGAAACATTTACTTTCTTAGGATCAATGGTCATTATTTTTCCCTTAAATATTCATATTTTTTACATGAAGTCTATTCTCATTTCATAAACTAATTTTCTATTCTATATTTGATGTTTTACATTGAATTTTATTTCATTAACTAGGGAAAAGTGTGTACTCCATATTTCTAATACAATATCGAAATTTATTGATAATGAATATGGTTTATGAACTGAATTTATAATTCAATATAATATTATTTATTTGAAAATGTAGTGACAGTTGGGACTAGTTATATTTAACATTTTGATGAATTGATAGTTCTCATTAGAAAAATTAGTTCTCAACATTAAATTGGTTTTTAGTATACACATTCCCATTGAGTAAATGTCATGGGTTCAAGGTCCTAATGGTATAAATATGTTGAATGACTGAGATGATGATGTCCAACATTATCAATTTCCATAATTGGGAATTTAGTTATTATTATTCATGATATTGTTACATATATATTATCCATGGATGCAATTCATGCTTATGTTATTAATTAAATTTCTTGTGTTTATAGTTATTTTCCATTCCATTTTATTGATACCTTATTTTATGATGATATATTTTTTTATATGTAAACCTTAGTGATCATTTTAGGTCACCCTTATTTTTCCCCTTTTTATATGTTAGGAGGTTGAAAAAATTTATTGAGTTTCATGAATCTAGAAAATTTTCTTTTGTTATGTTTTATATTTTACTCCCAAGGATAAATGGGAATAATATATATATCTAGCACTCCATGAATACTAAAATGATCATTTATTCAGGATTACAACCCTTTTATCTATGAAATTTTTATAATTTATACATAAACTATATGTTACTAGAGTCTAGTTTCATAAATTAAAAATCAAAAAAAGTTTAGCAGGATCCATGGTAACAAAATTTAGGAATACATAGTTTAGAGATCATGACCCTATGAAAACATTTTAGGATAATTCATTGTATATAATTACATACTAATGTTTTTTATGGTAGAGAATATGTGATTTTTATAGTAATATATCCATGTTTTTATATAACATGTTGATGTAATTTTGGCTCGGATGAATCTATAAATTATTCCCCTAAAAAGCGTTGGTTGAAAATTTATCATCCTTCATTCTAGGGATTAGGGATTGGGGCCTCACTATGCCCCTAGTTTAATACTCTCACGTAATATGAAATGAATAATTCACATTTTCTTTACAAACCATTTTTCATGATTTGAAAAATATTTTTATGGTTTAAAGAAATTCCCAAAGAACCCATGTCTTTGATTCATAGATTAACAATGAATACATTTTTAATTTGTGATAAGTGTTACAATAGATTTAGAATTATGTGTTATGGTATAAAATTAATAATTTAATGTGAAAATATAGTTTATTATTATATTTAGAAATGGAATCGGGGTGAAGTAATGGTTTTAATGCTCTTTTACAATTTAGAAATTTCCATGTTGGGTAATCCAATACAGCTGGTGTTGGAGTTGAGAATATCATGTATATATTAGGGATGATGTCCCAGGTTATGAATAATAACATTGTACATATGTATCAGAATGGTATTCATGTAATTATAAAAATATATTGGGTCATTTCATATGATAGAGGAACCTATCATTTAGTGGGACTACTAATCATATAGTAGCTGAGAAATGGATTGAGTCCCTTGAAAGGAAATTTCAAGACTCAAGATGTAATAAAATGGAAAAGATTATATATGTATTATATTATCTGATAGGGTTTTCTTATCGAATGTGGTAGTTCATACAAAATACTTTGGATAAAGATAAAATAGTATGCATTAAATGGAGAGATTTTAAGGAAACATTGATTGAAAAATGTTTCCCTAATGAACTGTAAACTAAAATGAAGAAAAAGTTCCTCATCATAAATGAAAAGGATGTAGAATGATTTTCATTTTATAATGACACCTTTTTCAAGACTATCCAGTAATGATAAGAATTACATGATTAATATGTATTCAATTATTTACCATTTCATTTAAGTTTTTAAGATATATCTATGAAGGTTAATAGTTTTTCAGACATTTTCATCTTATGATGAAATAGTTTCATAAAATGTCGAAAAAATTAATGAATATTAAAGATAAAATATATTACAAGAAATAATGATAATAATAGGTTATGTGTACACCATTAAAAATGATTTTCATTAAAAAACTTGAATAATTTCATGAAATTTCAATCATGTTAACATTGTTTAAAGAAGCATCCTGCAAACTACATGAAGGGAATGGGTGTTTGTTACGGGTGTGGTGATAAGGTTCATCTAGATCATGAATATAAGGTAAATAAAGAGGCCATTACATTCTAATGCTCTAACTATAATGAATTGGGCAATTATTCAAACTAATTTCCCATGTGTAAGGGGAACTTTCCACAAAAGAGGCTAAGGGGATAATTTCAATCTTATGAAGTTGAAATAGTTGAGTTTGATTTTCTTAAAGATGTGGTGTATGATAATTTAATAATATATTAAAATTTATCTAATACTTTAGTTTATCCTAGATCATCAGACTCTTTTATATCATTAATTTTTTTGGGAAAAATAGATATTTATTAAGAACCTTAATAAGGTAGTTTTCAATCAAATCTTCTAGTGGGAATATCAATATGTTCCATACATGCCATTCAATTCTCAATATGACACATAAAAGTCCTCTATTTATTGACATTATTATCTGAAATATATTTTATATTTATATAATCCTTGTTATGGACTTCCATTCAAAATATAATACCAGAATTTATTTTAATGGGAAAGAAATTATTATTCATGATAATGATTTAGAATTACTTATCAATGGATTGGATGATTCAACATCTATTTCATGTCTAGATCCACACCTTTTACCTATTCTAAATCTAATTATTGGGAAAGAAGATCAAACTCAATCGATGGATGGAAAAGTCAAATTGAGGATGCACCTATTTTAGAATGACACATTGATGTATTTCTGGAGGATTTACATGGACGCCCACTAGATAATGAATTTGAGTATTCCATTGATTTAACCCATTATGCATGAGATGAATCAATGTATCTATATATATACTATTTATTATGAAATTAGTGGATTTGATGAAACAACTTGAGGAGTTTGGTGATAAGGGATTCATATTCCCTATTATTTCACCATGGAGGGACCTATTCATCTTATTTAGAATATAAATGGATCATTGAGGAAACAAATTGATTATAGGGAAATAAATACTATAATTATAATAAGAATGTATCACCTTCATCATTTTGATGACATATTTAATAAATATAATGAAGATCATTATTTTTCAAATAGTTACCATTTTTGGGGTATAATAATTTGTGAGTATAGAAGGAAGATATTATGAAGTCATCATTTTGAATGAGGTATGGAAATTATGATTTTACTTTAAATCCATTTGTATTGAATAATTCAACATATATTTTTATAGGACTACTGAATAGATTATTCTATGACTATCATGTCAATTTTTTATGGAACATCTTTATGATATCATGTGTATTATAAAATATATGATAACTATGTGAATAATTTGAAGATAATTCATGTGACTCATTGAGGAAAAGAGTTAAATGTGTAATTGGAATTTCTTGATTTGACATTTAAAAAAAATTTATCATGTTCATATTGTCCCCATGGATGTAATATCAGTTAATCTTACAAAGAAAAAGGTATTCAAAGAGTGCATTACACCAAAAAAACATAAAAAAGGTATGTTGTTTCATTGGTTTGGTACCTTACACTATGTGATTGGTTTATAATTTTTCACAAATGGTTATCCCAATAACCAATATTTCATATAAAGTCATTTAGTTTATTTGCAAAATTAAATGTGAAGAATATTTTCATGAATTAAAGAATAGATTAGTCAATATAAAGATATTATCTCTACAATCAGGAAATTCTATATTTTTTAAATATAGAAATTCATCAATGAAGGTAAAATTTTGTGTCCTTATTAAAAATAATAATTTTTTTGCATATTAATCAAGGAAATTAAAGACTCGTGAATATAACTATCAAACCCATGAACTTGAGTGGGTAGCTACAATCTTCTCTATGTAGATATAGAGACATTGTTTAAATAATGAAATATGTGAGACATAAATAGACTATAATATCCTAAAATAAATATTTTAATATAAAGATTTTAGTATGATACAAAATTGGTTGATCAATTTCATCAATCCTACTGATTTCCCAATACACTATAACCTAAGGATAGAAAATAAGGTAGTAGATGCATTGAGTAGGAAAAATCATGGATTTGATACCAAAATGAGGACTGATAGAGATCTTATTTTCATAGATAGAGTAAATATATATATAGAAATTACTAATTAAGTGGAGACATCAATCATTTTTTAAATGACTTCCAAACAATCATTATGAAAAACGATAAAATTTCAGATCCTACAGATGAAATTTTTGAAAGTATTATTAATCCTAGGAATGATGGAAAATTTGAAGACATCATTTGGGAAGTTGGTGTTCAGAAATTTTGAAGGAAACTATGTCTCCCAACTATACATATACTAAAATTTCATTTATTAGATGATTCTTATAGCATGAATTTATCTCTACACCCTAGTAGCACAAAATGTATAGTAATTTGAGGTAATATTATTTATAGGATAATATGAAGTAGGAAATTTCTGATTATATATTAGGATGATTGGTATTTAAATTAGTGATGGGTGAGAGATAACTATTGAGATTAGTCATGAAGCCTATACCTATTCCTATATTGTAATAGAATGGAATTACACAAGAAATTTTCATAGGACCATAAAAGCTTCCAAGAAATAATGATGTAATTTGTGTTATTGGTGAGAACCATACAAAAGAATCATATTTCATTTATATAAGAGATTATTTAACTCTTGTGTTCCTTAGATAGATATATATTAATGAATTTGTAATACATTATGATGTATCTCCTTCAAATGGGTCTAATCATCATCCCTAGTTTACATGGAAATTCTAAAAGTGTATTTTGATGGATTATCATACTAAGATTCATTAGATCAATTCCTACCATCTTCATAATAATTTAAAGTCCAAATGTTCTATTCGAACATTTGAAAAAAATCATATCATTATCAATTGAATTTCATGGTATGTGGGATCTGTATTCACCATTGGTATACTATTCCTATAATTATACCTTACATTCAAGTATTCAAATGGACTCATATGAAGCATTATTTGACAATACATTTCTTTATTTGTCATTTATAGAAGAAGTTGATAATAGTAATTGTGACAACTGGGTCCCGGTGACAGCACATCCACCCCGCCTTAACATGGTCGTTGGGTCCTAGCCCGCCAGGTACCACCAGTTGCCCCGCATACACGTGGTCCAAACCCTAAGGGCCACCCACATGACCGTACAGGTCATTTGACTAATGACTATCTTCACAGGCCAACACATGTCCTTTCTAGTGTGTTGTGTCCTCACTCACACACACCTTGGGAAACATCCCAGAAGGTCACTCATCGTGATCACTACTCCAGGCCAAGCACGCTTAACTGTGTATTTCTAATCAGGTAGGCTCCCGAAAAGGAAAGTGCACCTTGAGGAAATGAGTCGTATCATTTAGTCATTTAACCCTTTATCATTCTGGGGTATCACAATCACCCCCCTTTAGAGCGCAACGTCCTCATTCTGGGCCCTACATCTCAACCCATACAGTGCACAACACTTAAGGCTGGGTTCCTCCTCTGATACCAAATGTGACAACTAGGTCCCAGTGACAGCACAACCACCCCGACTTAACATGGTCATCAGGTCCTAGCCCTCCAAGTACCACCAGTTGCCCCACAAACACGTGGTCCCCACCCTAGGGGCCACCCACGTGCCCGAACAGGTCATCTGACTAATGAATGTCCCCACAGGCCAACACATGTCATTTCTAGTGTGTTTTGTCCTCACTCAAACAAACCCTGAGAAACATCCCAGAAGGTCACCCATCCTGATCACTACTCTATGCCAAGCACACTTAATTGTGTATTTCTAATCAGGTAGGCTCCTGAAAAGGAAGGTGCACCTTGTTGACATGAGTCATATCATTTAGTTGTTAAACCCTTTATCATTCTGGGGTGTTACAGTAATACAGTAGGAAAATACCAAGTTTAGTAGATAATGAAAAAGGTACATACTATTCATACACTTTTTAGTGTGGGTTAATGTAGGAAAAAAAGTTATTCTAGTAATCATAGGATAATGTTTTTATTTGAAGCGAGATATTATGTATTCTTGGAATTAAATCCATGGATAGATGTTTTAAGGTTATATAAAATGGTAAAATGTTCCCTAGGTTTATAATATTTTATGAATATCAATTTTTGTTTAGATCTATGTCTTATGTATTTTTAGTTCTAAAAAACATCCCTATAGTGCATAATGATTTTAATATATCATTGTTAAATAAGTACATTCTAGAACTAAAATATGTTCACATGTATAATGAAATAGAATTGAAACCTGATCTATCTTACTATGAAGAGCTCATAAATATCCATAGCCTTAGAGAGAAATTATTGAAGAATTAGATGAATTTACTAGAAAATGTACATTGGAAGAATTATAAACAAGAGGAAGAAGTGTCAGAGCCATTTGATGTAATGATGAAGGACCACCCTTAGTTGTTTAGAAGGCAATATCCACAAAAGTTACTGGGAATAAATTTTTATAGGATGGAAGAATGTAACACCATAGTAGAATTTATAGAATATGAACATTCTATTTTAATAAAACGATAAAATAATGAACATTTTAATATTTCATTTAAAAAAATTTTAATTTTATTAGTTGAAAATTTATATTGAACATACTAGGTCAAAATAATCCTAAAATAAATTTTTAATATTTTCCTTTAGAAATAATATTTTATGAGTTATTAAAAATACATGATTTAATTGTTACTCATTTTTCATATTGATATGGTTTAATATATTGATATATTAATTTATTATCTATCAACTTGAGAGTAATAAATATGAGATTATTTGGAGGTAAAAAAGGATAGTTTTCATAAAACTATTTTTTAAAAGGAATAATGTCCTTCCATTATAACTAATTAAAATAACATTTAATGGTAAAAAATTTAAATGAAAAATATTGATTATATAACTAATTGTATTAATTTAAATACCTTTAATGATTATTTCTAGTAATATATTTATTGTAAAATCATCTTATTCTTGAAAATTTCATTTTTAGAAAAATTATTTTTGGCACATTTTAGAGGTTTATTTATTACTTAAATTCTACCACATCAATAAATTGTATTTTATAAAATGGATTCGTACTTCAAGAACATGAGTTTTTATACAATGTACAGATCATTATTATTTTGGTTTAAATGTTTAAATATGGCCTACTGTGAATAACCTTTGGATCATGGGTGTTTCGGGGGTGTTCAGGGATTTTCCATAGCCTAAAACCCATCTTTTGGGTTGAAAATGGCCTGGTGCACAGTTAGAATAAACCATGTGGGGATGGATTCATGGTCTAACTAACTGTAAGAGGTATGGGTAGAGATCAATAGTAGGCTGCATAGTAAGGGAAAATCATATAAATTTAGGCACACATCCATGAAACCATGACTTAAATTTTAGCATTGGAGTTTTTAACAATGTGTGTACGATTAGTCAAATTGTGTAATATGTTCTTCCCTATAGTAGACTATGCACGGTTGGTGCACTAATTGAAAAAATGTGTGCCTAAAACATGTGATGAAAATTTTTTTATTGATATTCCAATTTTCCCCACATAAACCTTATTTCTAACCATATTCTCTCTTTTCTCAAAAGAAAATAAACTCCACCTATTTTTATACCCTATTTAAGACTATTATATTATTTTATACTAGTGATCTATCTGATCTCTAATTCATACATAGATTAAATCACTGGATCTGCATCAGTTCTTCTTCGTTTATTTGATTTTATTCTGAACTAAGTTGAATTAGGAGTTGATACTTGATGAGCACTCTTCTACTGAGCTACGGTAGGCGGTCTATATTTTTTCCAAACCATGGAAACCCATTATGGTGTTCAATATGAAATCACAATGCATATGAAATGTTAAACCAAACAATATGTAATTTTATGCTTACCTGGTCAGATGAAGCTTATTAAAAAATTAATTGTATTGACTTGGTTGAATAGAAGATGACTTTCATCCTTTTTCATGTTAATGGTTTCAATTAAGTTCTAATATGGAACATGAATTGCTTAAATGGATTTGTTAGTAATTTTATAAATTATCTCTTAAAATCATTAAATATGTTTGTTTTTTGTTTTTGATAAATGAGTGGGTATACTCATTGGTCCCTTTGGAATGTGATATTTTGTTATTGAGTGGGTATTCTTATTAGTTATAATTTCATGGCTGTAGAATGTTAAATGGATCGAATATTGATTGAATCCATTTGATGACATAGATGTTTTTAATTTGGGTCTTGAACACTATTTTGGATGCCTTGGATAGATTATGTTCATTGGTTATTGATCCAATGGGATTTCATTGGCCTTTTACCCCTTAGATCAAGATTTCTTGGACTTGCATAGGACATATTCAGTTGACATGATCCTAGGACTCCAAACAGTCCCTAACCAAGTATCCATCAAGATCCTCCTAGGACATTATGATGATTCCTTGGTCCTCTACACCTTGGATCTGGACTTTTATGGTCTTACACATTGATTATTATATCACGTCTATGGAAACTATGATATGATTGGTTGTACGACCCGACTGTGGTTGTTCTTACGCTTCAGGTTATATAGAAAGGTTGTGGATGAATTGATATATATGGATGTACAGTGAGGATGTGTTATTTATTTGTTCTTGTTATTTCATCCTTGTTATATAAACTTGACACTTGTTTTGACGGAATCCTATTGAGGCTATATAATATCATTTTCTTATTAGTATCTATGCCAGGGGAACATTACATTTATTTACTTCTTATCTACATTAATTTCACATTACCTAACTTGTTATATCATACATCTATGAATTTTATAGATATTTGGGTGGTTATCAACTAGGATTGTTTCTCACATCCTGTTCGGGTAGTTTTCAGGTACCCGAACACACAATTTGGATGCAGGTAGTGACTGGGGAAAGCACCCATAGTTTGAGGCTTGATATTGTGAAATCATAAGAGAAGAGAAGCACATGACCGGGATGAGACTCATGATTCTATCTGGATATAGAACTTTTGGTATTTTTGTATTTTGATACATGTGTTGTATTGTACTATTGTGTACCTGTACTGGCTATTTTGTAGACATAGTACATGTTCAAAATTTTATATTATAAACTTCTGGCATTTTTATCTATTCCTACTATTTTTCTATTTTTTGACTATTATACTTCTTCCACAATTTACTTTTATTGAAATTCTATTATGTTACACTCAGGTAATGAGGGCATAGTCTCCCCATGGACACACCCTCGTCCCATTCATCTAGTCAGTATTCACAATCATTTGGGGAGATGTGCTTGAGGCCTTGTGGACAATCGGTATCGGGGCACAATTTAGTGGAAACTAGGTTCGAGACGTTATTATGTTTTATTAGAACATTATTTTCTCATTTACATTAAAATTTTGTGACAATGGAATGGTATGGTAATAAAATTGAATTTTATAATGACTTTTTCCCAGGAGTAGTTGACTCGCATACAGAAGAAATCCCAACTTCCTAGAAATAAATTTTTGTTTCCCTGATTTTGACTATTAATGTTTATTTGATTTTATCATTAGGTGATGGAATTGAATTGCGATGTTACTATTGTTATGATTATAGGTTATATTTTATTAAAACCCAATGATATGAGGGTATTCCACCTCATTCATCATTTTATGCACTTTATAGGAATCGAATTCTATACATTTTTTTCATTCCATTTTAGATTCTTTACATGTTCCATGTTGTTGTGATAGGTGTCATGATTCATATAACTGATGTTGTTATAGGTATTTTAGAATGTATTTTGGTTTGAATTAGGTGGATTACGTAATTAGGTTCTTAAGGATTATGGGCCCCCATGGATAGTAATTTTGTGAACCATTAAATTCTATATTTTAAAATTAAATGTGATATAAATGTGAAATTAATATGAATGAATCTAGGAATAAAATGGAAATTGTCGCTGTATATAGTATACAACTTGTCCCATACCCAAACATATTAGTGGGTATTAGTGATTATCTATACCTTTTATATCATTTGTATATTTCTTAAACCAAACTCGTGGAGAAGGCATAGGGATGTGTTCTTATATAGGAAGGCTTGTACCCATCTAATTCAGTTTTTTCTCTTTTGAGTTGAGAACATTGATAATGATCTTAAACTGAGGCATGTGTTTGGCATTGTAGAGGCATGACACCAAGGAAACCTCCAATCATATTCCAGGAGGGAGGTGGTGTGAAATGGGCTACCAGTGGATACTCCTTTAGTTCTAGCTATGGTACCAATTGTTGTTCTTGATGCATCTTCTGAGGCATAATTCTATGAGGTGTTTTAACACTTCATGCAATCATTCCAAGGAGAACTCCTTCCTTCTTTATCTAGGGCTAAGCTGACATGGCTGTTCTAGAAGTAGCATAATCCCACATTTCAGAGGATGTTGGTCCATAGGGTTCTATGATGCAGCTTGAGACTACGATTTTGATCATCTAGAATCTAGAGCCACATCCTGAGAGGATAGTGTAGCTCATGAAATATATGTTCTATGGGGTATTAAAGAGCTAGTGGGATGTGTTGAACCTGGATGATAGGATTTATGACATGGTTTGGGATGATTGAAATACCATGTTCTATGACTACTTTTACCCCAAGACTTGGTGGGTAGAGTAGGAAGGAGAGTTCATATTTCTGGAGTAGGGCGCTCTGAGAGTTATGAAGTACTTGGAATGATTTATAAATTTGTAGAATTTTTTAGAGGCATACCTTACTGATGACCTATTGAGAGTGAGATTCTTTTAAGGAAGGTATTTGGAATTCTATTAGATATCAGTTCAACATGTTCAGATTAACCTATATTACAATAATTGTGAATCTTGAGATGATTACAAGGAGGAACCTGGGGGAAGATGGCAGTGTAGAGTATAGAGGTATAGTCTCTAGACTGAGAAGCACAAATTCTGGTGGAAGGAAGAAACATTTTGATGCCTCTTATGAGATGAGTACTAGTTAGGTCGTGAGTATTGGTATCTTGATTTCCAGTCATTGGTGTGGAAGATGAGGTCACATGAATAATCATTGTGATTGGGACCCATTCGAGTGTTGATCATACAGCATGATGGGCCATGTACAGAGTTTTTACAAGACCTTAACTTTAGTAGAGAGTGATATGGGTTCATCTATGATGCAAGGTTTAGGATAGGTTTTATCACCTCCATGTCATGCAGGGAGTGGCAGCAGTGTCGGTCGATCTGGTCGTAACATTGGTAGTTGTGGCTAAGGCATCCATGCACCAATTACATAGATCCATCAGAGTAGACCTACATCGGGTAGTGAGGTTCTTTCATAGGTCGATGGTTCAGGGTGGATCTTCTCTGTAAAGCCTACCCCTGAGGAGCATGGTGTTTGAACATATATAGTAAGATGTATGATCATAGTACCCTCTACTATTGCATCTTCTCTTTTTAATATAGGTGCATCACTTAGTTTCATATCATCGCATCTGGTGAAAACCCATAGGATTGGTATACATTCATCAAAGAGTATTATGATGCTAGAAACATTGTTGGGAATCATAATGGAATGTGTATGCCAGTGTAGGGAGTCCCCTTAGAGGTTGGTGGGTGTCACTTCATATGGAATCATTTTTCATCAAGATGGTTGTGTCTGACATCTTACTTGGGATGGACTAGCTAGTAGCTTATCAAGATTATATTTACATATTTCACCATAGGGTGGCTTTCAAATCACTAGAGGGTGTAGTTTATACTCACAAGGGTGAATGGGGTGTCCATGTGATCCAAGATGGACCACAACAATGTGGACTAGGTGGGATGATAGCCCAGATCATAATATTGTATTTAGATGATCAAGGATAATGTCCACTGAACATTCCTCCAGTGGTTGATCATTTCTGGTATTTTTTATCGAACACATTCTCTGGTTTGTCTCCTGATATATAGTTTGAGTTCTTCTTCTAGTTACTTTCTTAAGCTACACCGGTATCCATTCATCCTTATAGGATGGCTACGATGGAGTTACAGGATCCCAAGATCTAGTTAGAGGACTTGGAGGTAATGGTGTTTATTCAATCCCTTACTTCTCTATGGGGTTTTTGGTCCTTTTTGAGAAAAAGATGGATATTACCCTCAGGCTTTGTGTGGGTTATCAAAAATTGAACCATATGATGGTTAAGAATCGATATCCCCTGCCATATATTGATGATCTATTTGATCATCTTTGAGGAGCTTAGATTTTCTCAATGGTTGATTTGAGGTATGGTTTTCACCAGGAATGTGTTTGACCTATAGAAATACCTCTCATAGACTTTCATAGTAGGTATGGTCTATATGACTATCTAGATATTTCATTCGGTATCATGAATGGACTATCATTTTTTATGGAATTGATGAACTGAGTCTTCCATCCTTATTTGAATTCATTTGTAGTGATTTTCTTCGATGCTATCTAGGTGTATTATCATAATCGACATGACCATGATAACATCTTGAGGTCATTTTTGATACACTGTGAGACCATCAGGTGTATTATATTCTCACAAAGTACCACTTCTGGATGTATCAGATTCACTTCCTAGGTCACATTATCTTGGAGACAATAGTATCAGTGGACCCATAGATGGTCACAACTGTAGTTTACTAGGATCATCCTAGGAACGTCCTTGACATATGAAGTCTCTTAGGGATAACTAGATATTACAGGAGTTATATATAATAATTATCATTATTAACAATGTATTTGATGGTATTGACTACAAAGGTTGTGAATTTTTTATGGTCAGAGACCTGTGAGATAGCCTTTTAGAAGCTGATGGGGAGATTGACTTCAGCACAAGTCATGATACTACCTAAGTAGGGAAAGAGCTACACTATGTATTGCGAAGAATCAGATATTATTATTGGATAAGTGATGATGTAGTGGGTAGATTAATAGAGTATGGGTCTCAATATTTGAGGTTATACGAGTGGAGCTACCCAACACATGATCTCCAGTTATCTATTGTTGTTCATGCTTTGCACTTTTAGAGACATTTCTTACTGGGAGAGCATTGTGTGGTGTATATAGACCACAAATTCGATAAGTACATATTTACACTGTATGATATAAATATGATATAGTGATGGTGGGATGAAGAACAGAGCATTACCGACAGAGGACAATATTCAGAGGAGAGGGGTTTGCATGGTATCATGGTGCTTCTGTTGTGACCACCCTAATATTGAGATGTCGACACACCTATTCTTTCAAGGTCAGTTGGCTTCCTTGATTTGGTCTGCTTTCAATCACTTTTATTCTTCTGTTGGCGTGAGTTGGAGTTACCAGGAGTATGTGTCAGCATGGTTCTATGGAACTGAGCACAGAGCCATGGAACAAACGATCAGGACCATCATACTGGTGGCAGTTTACATGATTTTATGGGAGACTCGTAATCAGGCTAGGTTGGGTAGTAAAAGATTCCCTTGGGCTCTTCGAATCCGGCTTAAGTCCCTCATTGTGGAGTTAGCTTCCCTGGTGAAGGGTGGGACAGCTTCGGTCACACTATGCAACTTCCTCAAGAACCCATGCAAGCCTCCAGGAAGCAGTGGTTTTTGGGTTACGTGGCAGCCCCCTATCCGTGGTTTGAAATTAAATATTGACGGGTCTTGCATGGAGGGAGTGATGAGGGGAGGAGGGTTACTGTGTGATGGTTGGGGATCGGTGGTTGTTGCTTTTAGTGCGTTTTACACTCCAGATAATTTTTTGGAGGTGGAGGTTCAGGCACTTCTTTCTGGTTTGATGGTTTGCAGGAGATGGGGCTGGCATGTGGAGGAGGTTGAATCAGACTCGGAGGTCCTTGTTAAAGCCTTGCAGGGAAAGTGTGAGATCCCTTGGGAGCTTACTTACCTTTTCAGAAGATTTAAGGTGGAGACAGATCAGGGGAGATTAATTCACCATAGCTGGAGGGAGACCAACTTTGCAGCCGATGCACTTGCGCGTTTGGGCAGGAAGGAGGACTCTCTTTTCGTTTATGTTAATCTTCATTCCCTTCCTCTTGAGTGTTTATGTGTGGTTCAAGGGGATTCCCTTGGTCTGCATCATTTTCATCCCCCTTGAAGGGTTCTTTCTTCTTTCTTGGTGTTTGTGGTATTAATAAATAATAACTTTCAGTCTTACATGCCACGTAAAGGAAATGTAGTGTCTAATGCACCGAGAAAGGGGACTCAGATACTGGTAGTTCAGAAGACC
The DNA here is from genome assembly GCA_963277665.1 of Viscum album. NCBI lineage: Eukaryota > Viridiplantae > Streptophyta > Magnoliopsida > Santalales > Viscaceae > Viscum > Viscum album. Next base: position 1,240,099,287 of record OY728143.1, read on the forward strand.
AATAGTGAGTGGAAACTTACGGAATTTTTCTTCTAATATTCTCTTTGAGGTGTAGGATAGTCATGTAAAGACTTACCTATTATACATAATTGTGGGGTGTACCCTACAAGATAGTGTGAGCATGAGGGATCTATTGGACTTAGAAGGACTTTTTCTACAGGAGAGTGTGGTGGGTGAGGAACCTCCTCCTGGTTGGACCATGGGTGAGGATAAAATTCTATGTATCCATGTTCGTGTTTCGGTTCTGGGGGATATATTTTAGGAACTATAGAGTTTCATTCCTAGGCTTGGGCAGTGCACCTCGGTGTTACTAGGATGTACCATGACTTGGACCATCAGTACTAGTGGACGGGTATGAAATGTGAGGTAATTTGTTTTTTATCAGACAATCCACCTGTCAGTAAGCGAAGGAGTAACATTAGTGACGATCCATAATTTTATAGGTGTTTCCTATTATTGAGTGGAAATGGGATATTGTCGTAATGGATTTCATGATAGGTTTGTTGAGGTCACCTCGATGTTGCGATGTTGTGTTGGTTATTATTGATAGGCTCACAAAGTTTTCTCATTTTTTTCCAATCAATGAAACCTTTAGTGTAACTAATATTGAGAGGTTGTATATATTTGAGATAGTATGCCATCATTGGGAACCACACACTATAATTTCTAATTGGCGGGCCCTATTTACATCTCATTTATGGAAGAGTTTGTAGAGGGTGTTGGGCATATAGGTGATTCTAAGCACAACATTCCACCCTCACACTAATGGTTAGTCAAAATGTATGATACAGGTGCATGAGGATATGTTGTGAGAATTCATTTTGTATTTTGGGTCTCCTGGGAAAGACATATACCCCTAGTTGAGTTCACCTACAAAAAATAACTATCATGAGACTATACAGATGGCACCTTATGAGACTTTGTAACAGTTTAATCACACCTTTGGAAGTTAGAGGCTTGTGATAAAGCTTTACTGGGACCACATCTCATGAATGAGATATCTGATCAGGTCCATTTTATTTAAAAGAGGATGGAAATTGCGCAGTCTTAATAGAAATCTTAATATAATCACCAAAGAAGACCACTAGAGTTGGAGTTTAGGAACCGAGTATTTTTATGTGTTTCATCAAGGCTGGGACATAAGAGAATTAGAAGACAAGGTAATGTTTCACCATTATATATTGGTCCAATTTTGATTCTGGGTAGAGTCAGGCTGGAATCCTATTGGTTGTAGTTACATCAATGGTATTCAGCCATGCATGGCTTCTTCCACATCTCTAATCTAAGACACAAACACTCTGACACATCTCTTGCTTTTCAGCCTGAGGAGATTGATCTAAATGTTTATTCATCCTCTAAAGAGCATCTGATTTGTATAATTCATAGGGGAAAAAAGATTTTATGAGGATGGTTAGTTTCTCTAGTATGGGTTCTATGAAAGCAGTACGATTTTTAGGATGTGACTTGAGAGCGGGAGGTCGACGTACATGCCTAGTGGCCAAAGCTTTTCTTAAAAAAAATCTTGACCAACCGTAAGAGGGATATTCGGAGATAAATTTCTTTATGGAGGGAATATTGTAAGAACCTATGTTTTCATATGAGGTACATATATTTTTATTTTGGTTCAAATGCTTAAATATGGCCAAATGTGAATACCTATATTTTATTACTGGTGTTTCAGGGGTATATGGGGCTTATATGCATCCCGGAACACATCTTTTGGGTTTAAAACAGCCCAACACATGGTTAGAAAAAACGGTGATGTGAAAGTCGCATGGTCCAACTAACCATGTGAAGCCTTGGCAGAGAGCAGGACGTGTTCGCACTGGTATAGAAAACTATGAGAATTTGGGTGCATGACCATGTGGACATGTCTGCAATTTTGACAGTGGCGTTTTGCACAGCTTGTGAACGGTAAGTCAAACATGTGACAAAACCATTAGATTTAATCTTCCCTATAGAGGGTCATGCATTTTTGGTGCACAGTTTTGAAAATCATGCAGCCAAACTGTGTAAGGCTCAATTTTTGGGCGAAATTACAATTCCCCCCACATAAACCATTTTTCTAACCCTATTCCACACTTATCCAATAGACAAAAATTCCACCTGTTTTGGATCACTCTTTGAGCCTATTCTAAGATTTTCCACCAATCATCCATCCAATCTCAAATTCAAGTGTTGCTCATATTTTTGGATTTGCATTGGCTCTTTATCCATAGTTTGATTATATTTGAATCTAAGTCAAATCAGGATTTGATACTGGATGATCGCTCTACTACTAAGCTACTGTAGGTGGTCTTAATTTTTTATGTTTGGTTTTATACATTATTAGGATATATTCCATTTTTTCTCCTTCCATACATTCCAATGTGGCCACAAAATTGAAATTGTAAATTTAATTCATAGAATTGGACTAGTTAGGGATGCCCTTAGGTGTATTTTTTGATGCATTGATGGTCATTTCCAAAACCATGGCCACCCATGGAGGCATGCCAAATGAAATCACTATTCTTATCCCATGTTAAACCACCCATGGGGTGAGTTGATACATTTCTATATAGAGGAATATTGTTAATAAATTAATTGGATCTAAAATACACAATTCTAATCCCATCCACCATAATGAATGTGCCCCACACCCCTCCAGGGGTTTCAAATTGTTCTACCATTAGGATGGTTCCGCCAGTGCTTCCGCCATCGGTGGCTCCCACTCTGATTCCCTTCGACCCTGGATCCTCGTCAGCTGGCCCTACAGCTTCCTACACCTCAAAAGAACCCGATCCAATTCCCTCCCATAGTGTTCTCTCCTTTAGGGATGCCCTCTGCGGCAAGCCCTCGGTGAGGTGTTCTCCTTTGGTTCTGGAGGTTCCAATCACCGCAACAGCTGCTCGCTTGGAGGGTTCTGGGCCCTATCTATTCATCCATTTGGAGGCCTTTAATGCTGCTTCGGAGGGCCTTCGTTGGAATCTCATGGACATATTCAAAGCGGAGCGTCCCCCGCTACCCTCATTCTGCAACTTTGTCGGATCGTGGGATCTGGCTAAGCCAACAAAGGTCTCATCCTTGAATCAGATGTCCTTCTATATTTTCCTGGGCTCATAAGGATTTCATCTCATCTTGGTGTTTCGATCCCATGGATATGGGTAGATGGAGGTTCACCATGTTTTGACTTCGCGTGGCTCAATGAAGGTTCGTCTCTCCTTGGCCTGCCCTCAGGATCTCTACCTCTTTTCCATGAGGCAGGATCTCCTAGGGAAGTGTCCTCCTTCTCCGCATCGCCTTATTTAGAGGAGGCTCCCTCATTGGAGAGCTTGTCTGCTAGTTCTCTAGGGGACAAGTTATACGGTTTCACCCTGTCTCTGCTGTCTGCTCTAGTTTCTCTCTAGCATGAGGGCGCTACCATAGTGGGCTTTCTAGATTCCTCCTCGGTCAGTCCCTCTAGCAAGACTGATTCTCCTATAAGGTCTTTTCATGCCATGGCCCCTGCACCTCCCCAGGCCTCCTTTCACCCAGGCCTTTCCTCTGGCGCTGGCACTGTCTTCCCCTCCCCCATCATCTCCTCCCTTGGAATTTGTAGGGGCGAGGACCATATCCCAGTCAAATTTTCGGATACAGTCCTCATCTCCTAGCTTAGCGGCCAAGAAGCATGGGGCCAGTGCCAAGCCTAGGCTATTTTAATGTTATCATTCATTATCTGGAATGCCCGCGACATGGGAGCTCGGGTGAAATCCGATTATATCGTCAGTGAAGTCTGTTCCAAAAAGATATGGTTGGTTGTAGTGATGGAATCTAGACAATACAGTAGAAATATTGCTGAGCTCGCATGAAAGATAAGGATGTGCGGTTTCCTGCAAGCTAGAGATTCTGGTTCTTCCATCTGGAACTTCTGGAATGTGGCCATCAGTGTGAGCATGGTTCAATACTCGGATCAGTTTATCTGTATGGAGATCAGGGATGGAATTCAAACCTTCTTCTTATCGTTTGTGCATGGTAGTTGTGACATCCGTTATCGAGCGCATCTGTGGTGCGATCTGGAGGCCTTCAACCTTGGGAACCTCCCCTGTTTTGAGGGGGGGATTTCAATGTGGTGGAAGATCCCATTGAGAAGAAGGGAAGGGGGTGTTTCCTCACCATGCCAGCTTGGAGTTCAACCATTCATGTCTCACAAAGGGTAGATGGACATGGGGTTTTTAGGGAGATGTTTTACTTGGTGAAACAACCATAGAGGTCCTCATCACACCTGGTGCCGACTGGACCGTTATTTGGCCATTTTCCATTCTATCTCCACATTTCGGAATGCGAAGGTATATCACTAGGTCAGTATCTTATCACACCCCTCCCCTATTTTGGATGATATCCTGCCTGGCTGAGATAAGAGCTTTCCCATGGATTTCTCTTCCCTCTAGGTTAGATACCCAGACTTTCTGGACACTATCGGCTCCTCATGAAATAGGTTTATGAATGGGAATCCATGGGAAAAATTACATAATAAATTAGGCATCTCTGGGAGGATCTTTGGGTTTGAGTAAATTCCCATCCTTCGCTGATGTGTGATTTGGATGGGATTAATTCAGAGATTGAACACCTGAAGTCCATCATAGAAGGGGAATGGAATGAGGAGCTGTTCAGAGTGTTGGGCGAAATGAAATATGCTCTGGTGGAAATTCTCCTCAGGGAGGAGTGCGCGACCTGTGATGAATCGAGAGTGAGGTGGCTTCACGAGGGGGAATGTAACACTAAATTTTTTCATGCATGCATCAAGAAAAGATGGAAGCATGAGAGACCCAATTTAATGTTGGATGATGGTTTTTATACTGATGATCAAGACACGATGGGTGGCATGGAAGAGGCTTTCTTTCGAATTTTTCTTGCAGGAGCTAATACCAGAATGCTCGAGGGATACCCACGGGTCCATGAAGCCATCACAGACAGCATCCCTAGGGTGATTTCTGATCATGATAATGATCTTCTTGAATCCTTGCCGGATTAGGACGAAATTCTTTGGGATGCTATGAACCTGAACCCGGACAACGCCCTAAGCCTAGATGAGTTTTTGGGCTCCTTTTACTGTGCCTCCTAGAGCGTGATCAAGGATGATGTAGTAATCACCTTCCAAATCTTCTTTCGAGGAGGTATTCTTCCTCGATCCATCAGCCCCTCCACTATGGATCCCATTCCCAAGGTCAAAGATCCCTCCCTGCTCCACCATTATCGCCCCATGAGCATGTGCAATTTCTCGTACAAGATCCTTCCCTCAATTCTAAACAATAGGTTTAGCCCCGACCTTCATCAATGGGTCTCCTTCGAGCATCATGGATTCGTTAAACAGAGGTCCATTCAAGGGGAGATTGTGCTAGCTCAGAAGATCATCAAAAGCATCAACATGCGAGTTCATGAAGAAAACATGGTGGTCAAGCTAGGCATGGATAAGGCCTATGACAGAGTGGAGTGGGCTTTCATCATCAAGGTCTTGACAGGTATGGGCCTATATGCATGGGATCTAGATCTACTCTACCGCTGCTTAAGTTCATCGTGGATGGTTGTACGCTTCATTGGCCTTAAATATGGTTTCTTCAAGATTGTTCGTGGTCTGAGGTAGGGGGATCTTCTGTTGCCGTCTTTTTTCATTCTTTCACAGGACGTCCTTAGTCGTCTTATCAACAGGTCTATCTCATAGGGATCCATCAAGCCCTATTTGTACAACCCCAATCCAAGGAATACCTCTCATTTGGTGTTTTTGGACGATTCTATCATATTTATGAATGCAGGTATGCAGTCTATTTGGGGGTTTACCAATATTCTTGAAGACTATTTTCAATGGAGTGGGCAGGTTTCAAATCACACCAAGAGCACCTTCTATATTCCAAAGAGATTCTTGGATAGTAGGGTGGCTTCCTTGAGTACGAGGCTTGGCCTGCAATGAGGCTCTTTCCTCATGGAGTATCTCGGTTCCCCGGTCTCCCCTGGAAGGATATGCATCGTCCACTTTGGAAAAATGTTAGGACGATTACCAGTAGAATTTTGAACAAGAAGAACTGCTTCTTGTCTTTTGGAGGCAGGATCACCCTGGCAAACAACGTATGATCTTCCATTACTTTCCCCGCACTCACGACCTCCAAGGTCATGAAGGGGTTGATCACCAAGATTGATTATATCCTTTCCTATTTCATATGGGATGCATATGAGGAGGGGCAGAAACACTGGGCAACATGGGATCGGATTGCAAAGCCAGTGTAGAAGAGGGGCTCTGGTGTCAAGAGCATCTCTGATATTCCGCATGGCATACAGGAAAAGCTGGTGTGGGAGGATATCAAGGGGCGCACAGTCTAACATAAGTACCTGGCAGCCTGGTTTAGTGGAGGGGGAAACGACCCCAATACTAACTAGTGGCTGCTCTGTACTACATTTCTTTACCACATGCAAGCCATGTAACCCTTTTCCATATGGATTTTGGGGTAGGGGACATCTCTTTATAGCACCACAACTGGGTTGGATCTATTATTGGGTTTCCAGGATGCCCCGAAACCCAAATCGCATTCAAGGAGGCATGAAGATACTCGTAGTTCATCAGTGCGGTGCTGGACAGTACGTAGTGTCAGGATTTTGATATGATCGATCCCTCAAACGAACTAGATCGTTATGTTTTCACTACATCGTCTTCGGGTTTGTTCTATTGTAAGGATTACAAGATGGTGTATACTAGGGTGAACCAGCATGACCCATGTGGATCAACTGTTTGGGTTAAAGACGTTCCTGAGAAATGCAATTTTCACCTATGGCACATCAATAACAGGGCACTGGCTACAAACGAGAATGTGAAGTGCTTAGGAATCAGATTGTCCTCCCATTGTCTTTGCAGTAGGGTTATAGGGAGGAAAACTCTGCCCACTCTTCTTTTGCAGTGACTAGTCATTCCAGGTGTGGCGGGCTTTTCGAAACACCATGGGATTTTCTATTGTGGCGTTGAGGGACCTACCCTTTATCAATTAGTGGTTCCATGGTGCTGGGGGAGGCGGCATGGAGAAAAACACTCGTGCCATGATTCTCATCTCAGGCTGCTGGTGTATTTGGATGGCTCAAAACCAAGCCAGGTATGATGTGTTTCAGTGCCCCGATATGACTCTTATGGAAAGGACCAATTTTCTCCTCCTTGATTTTGTTCGCTCATGCAACAAATGGCACGAGGCCCCCTCTCTTTACTTTATTCAGGCTGGCCTTCTTAAGCGGAGCCCTCCAAAGGCTGGTCACTGGGTCAGATGGCATCCCCACCTGCATGGACTAGAGCTCAACATTGATGGATCTTGCTCCTCAGATAACATGAAGGGAAGTGGTGTCGTTCGAGATCCCAACTGACATGTCATCCTTGCCTTTTTTTCTAATTTTTTTGTAGGGTTCACTCCCTCCTAGATGAGGCCATGGCCATGCTCACTGGTCTACAGATCTGCAGGCACTTGGGGTATCACGCTTGGCGTGATTGAGACCAATTCTCTCATCCTCCATGACTCCATGCATCGTAAGAGTAGAACCCCCTGGTCGGTTACCTATATTCTGAGGAGATGCAGGAACATCATCAACAATGGCATTGTCCTTTTTGCACACGTGGGTGGTGGGGAACAAGATTGCTAATTATTTAGCCTTGATGGCAGTGCAAGGTCTCAGTGTTTTTTCTCCTATGGAGGTGTCTTCTTTTCCTCTTTAAGGGAGGACCATGGATAGAGAGGATTCTCTTTGATGGCATTACATTAAACCCCCATAACTTACTCCTCCCTTGCGGGCTTCTCTCATTGGCCTTTTTTTCTTGTACCTTTCACGTGTCTTTTAAATAAATAATTATGATGATGAATTGGATCAAATTGGTTGAATGAGAGATGAGTTTCCTCCTTTGCATGGTAATTCTTTTGACTAAATTCTTATATGGAACTTGAATTGCTTAAATAGCATTATTAGAAATTGTATAAATGAGTGGCTAAGATCATGAAATTTGTTCTTTTTGTGTTTTGATAAATGATTGGGTATACTCATTGGTTCACATTGAATGAAACTTGTGGTTAATGAGTGGGTATAATTATGAGTTATAATTGAAATCTTGTGGAATGATAAATGGATTGAATGTTAAATGAATCCATTAAAAACTATATACTTTTCCCCTATACGTCCTGAATGTCATTTTGAATGCCTTGAATTAATTATGTTCCTTGGGTATTGATTCTTTGGGATGCCATTTTCTCTTATACACCTTGGATCTGTCTTTCTTTGACTCGCGTAGGACATGTTTGGTTGAAATGCTCCTAGGACTCCAACCGGTTCCTAATAAAGTTTCCATCTAGATACTCTTGGGACTCAATGAGTATGGATTAGTATTCAACACCTTGGATCTGGTACTTCACGGTATGCCACATTTATTATTATGTCTGATCTATAGAAAATATGATATGATTGGTTGTACGGATCATGCGTGGTTGTTCTGAATCTTCACTTTATACGAAAAGGTCATGGTTGAAAAGTTATGTATGGATGTATAGTGAGGCTGTGTTGGTAATTTTTTGTTATAGATTCCTTGTTTTAGGAACATGACACTTGATTTGCAGGGATTCTCTTAAGGATATATTATCACTTTATTAGTAGTATTTATGCCATGGGAAATTTAAATATATTTACTTCTTACCTGCAACACATGCACACTACTTATCTTATTATATTGCATAGCCTGGAATTATATAAATCATTGGGTGGTTACCTAATACGATTGTATCTCCCACCATGTTTGGGCTGATGTTGGGTACCTGTATAGAGTATTTAGATGCAGGTAGGGACCAGGGTGAGAACCCATAGTTCGATGCCTAATATTGTGCCATGCTTTGGAGCAAGGGAGCATCAGACTGGCGTGATGCATGTGATTATATCGGGATATTGTACATTTGGTCTTTTTTTATTTTGAGAATTGTGTTTTATTTTATTAATGTGTATGGATTTTTTATTTTTTGTAGACACATGACATGTTCATCATTTTATAAGAGATTCCTTTGGCATTATTATCTATTCCTACTATTTATCTATGGTAGGAATATTATAATTCTTCTTTTATTGAGTTTTATTGATATTCCTCTATGTTACACTCTTGTAATGACGACATAGTATCCCCACAGAAACACCATAGTCCATCGCTTCTAGTCGGCATCCTTTAGCGTTTTCGAAGATGCTATTGAGGCCATGTGGGCTACTAGGTCAAGGGCACTATTGAGTAAAAATTGGGTTCGGGATGTTACATGTAATTTGGAATCAACATAATTAATATTAGGTAATATGTGAAACTTAATTTTTTTCTATAATAAAAAATCAAGAAAAATTAATTACTATGGTTAAGGAAATATTTGGTTTACCTAGGTGTTAATCTATAAATATAATCTATAAAATTACCAAAAAAACATTCTTAACCCACATTGGATGGTTTTTTTCAACATAAAATTTTCCCCCATGAATATGTGACATTTTGGAGACATATTCCTAAGAAAGTGAAATGAAGAATTGTAAAATAATGAAAATTTCCAAATGTTCCACTCACCTCAATTATAAAAGGGTACATCCTCCCCTTACTTATTACCACCACTCAATCCATTTATCTCAACAAACCCCACCAAAATATCATCCCCAATATAATTTACCACATTATGGAGCTATATTTCCACCAAAATGTCAAACCATGTAGTGCTTAAAAAGACATCCAAAGGTGTTTTTTATACAAATTTAATTATCATCATCAATATCTTTTTTTACTTATTTAGTCATCACATTTAATTATCTATAAATAATTCCAATACAAAAAAATTAGTATATTTAACATTTTGAGATGTTATTATGTTTATGGAATAATATTCATCCATCTACTTAACCATTATATGGTAATCAAAACCATTTTTCTTGTATACTAAGGAATACCACCTCAAGAACTAATCAAATATGTATTTCATTTCAAAAACCCATATATTGTAATAAAAATTTAAATAAGGAATATATATGATAATTAAGAGATGATATTTATTTGGGAAAATTATTTTATCATATTCTTCTTTACCCTTTAACCATGTTTTTTTGTATTCAATATTTTATACGATTTTTTTGATAAGGTGTACAATTTAGGAATTTAATTAATATCTGAATATATTAGAAATCCATTAGATAGGATGTGATGGGTGATGCCTGATTATAGATAGCCCTAAGATGCATTGTTATGTCTTCTATGAAAAATCAGTTATCCAAATTAATTCTATTTATGTTGTATACCAACCCATCGACTAAACTATCTCAGTGCATTGTCTTGATGGTGTAGATATCATGATATCTAAGATTATAAAATCTAATATTAATCATTTCCTTCATTGAGAATTGTCTCATTATTATCCATTAGTTTTTTATTTATATTATCCATTATGGAATTTCATGATTATGTTATTTATTAAATCAAATGTGTTTACAGTTATTTACCATTCCATATTGATTATGACTTATTTACACTTGAAAAATATCATTGTATGTTACCCTTATTTATTAATTGGGATCATCATGATTTTTTTCCTTTCCCCAAGAAGATAAGAATACTTATGTTAATGATTTTCCAATAGGTGAAACATTTTATTTTTTTTATTTTTTATATTCAATTCACAATGTAAAATGGGTATCATGTGTGTATGTAGCCATATAAAAATATTAAAATTATTATACATTTGGGATTAAAACCGTTGTATTTATAGAATTAAAGTAAAGTTGAGATAGATGTTTGGTTACTTGATTATGGGTTATTACAAAACCACCACCAAATTTATCCTAAATATCTAAAATATTATTGAAAATTTGTTACAGAAAAAACATACTCATCATGTTTCTTACTATAACTAAAATGTGTCTTGTGAATGAAACATATTAGTTTACACATAAATGTTGTAAATAAAATACGAAATTAAACATCTATGTCGAATTTTGATAACCAAACTACATATATTCAATTCGTTTTATCAACTACAAATTTTTAATAATGGAACATCATATATCATAAATAAAATAATTTCACCAAAAATTAAAATAACAATGCTATATTGTTTTCCACTAGAAAGGACCATACTACATGATATCCAATATTTTATCCACCTGCAAGGAAGTAAATATAAAAAATAATTTCCTAGTATTTTCCCCATAATAAATATTATTTTTATTATTATGATCCCTCAAGAACTCTCACCACCTCATCCCACCTCCACTGAAATATTTATATTTATTATGATTTCATTTTCCCATAGGGTCAATATCTATTTTTCTATACCCAATGACCATTTATAAGTAAACAAAAATTTAAAAAACCATACAAAACATATCACCAAAAGACCTATACACATCTTCTATATCATCATCATTATCTATTTTTATAATTTTATAACAACCCCAACCCAGTAGTTCAAAGATACAATATTCTTTATTACATTGGAATTGAAATAAAGGGGTAAATCTTGAAGTACTGATTGGTTTATTAGTTTTATATAACCATAAAAATACATTATACTCATTTTACATCTATATATAAATGTAAAATATTATACATGGAAAACAATTGTGATCCTTCAACTCATTCAATTAATTATTCTTCATAACTTGGGTAAATGAAAATAAATAAGGGTGAGCTCAAAAGCATCATAAGGGTTATGTACAGTTGAAGCTATCATGAATAAATAAGAATAAGTAAATTGGAAAGGTAAATAAATAAAAAATCATTCCATTTAAAAAACTTGATTATCATTATAAGATAAGTCACAATCAATTTGGAATGGTAAATAACTAAAATCACATGTCATTTAATCCACAACTAAGAATGAAATGAATGTCAAGATAATATCATAGAAAAAAGATCAAGAATAATAATAATTAATAAATTATAAATGAATTAAATTATAAATTATTATATTTCTTGGTCTCATGCATCATGATGACTCTACATTCAAGACCATTAATAAGATGGTTTAAAACTACTGATAGAAACCATTTTAATTTGTCCAACTGATTTGTCCCATGAGACATGTCGATGCATCGAGGGGATATATGATTAGGGGCCCCACCCATCACATAAAGTACAAATAATTATTCATATATAAAATAATATTTTGAATTCATTATTAATATTACTCATCAATAAATATGAAAATTAAGTAAAGGATACACAAATATCAATATTTCTCTGGTTAATCAAATAATAGTCAATGTTTACATGGTATGTCAAAATTGTATATTTTTTAGTAAATAATCATATCCATAATACAATAATATGTATAGTTAATATAAATTTAGTTTCCAATGAAAGTGGTCAAAATAAATTGATTATTCAAAGAGATAGTTAGCAACCAAAAAAGAATGTTAGACTGTACAATAACACTTACCACTTCATAAATTTCAAGTAGAATCCCCTTGTATAAAATAATTAAAATTAAAACATAAAATAAATTTATTTATAAATTAATCAGGATATTACTTGTCAATGGGTCAATATATTCATAATATAAAATAAATTATCTTTATAACATTATAATATGACTCAATGAACAGAAATTGAGATGAGGTCCCTTACAACACGCTTCCTTTAGGTATAACATTATTGAAAAATCTATATAGTTGTTTTAAAAATTTTATTAGATTATAAATGAAACATATTAGTATTTTTAATATCATATATGAACCATTTGTGACATCTTATCACCCATTCATTAGTAATATTTCATTATTTTCATTTTTCGAAGTGTTAATTGCCCAATTTTCTCATTTGTTCTTTGTCAAAAATCATCCAGTTATTGTAAATTTTATATTTTTAAATCATATTTAGATTAAAAATGATGAAATAATTATAATATTTACACATTAATTTTACTTTTAAGAACAGTAATTAAATATTTCTTTTGAAAAATTAAATATGTTACGATCATGGACACTATAGGTTGTGCGTACACATTGGTAACATTTCAATTTCTCGGCGATCATTATGGAAAAGAGTTATGTAATGTTTTATATTTATATAATGATAATAATATCATAAATACCATATATTATTTTTATATATACATATATATTAAATCCATGTTGTGATGTGATGAAAAAATAATCACATCACTTTGTGAAGGCGATAGTTTACACATGCACGAATGATGTTTTCGTCATTAAGTTAGTAAAAAGGTAAGAAATACAATAAAATATTATATTTTAAGTAATATAAATATGTAATTAATATAATTATTACATCATTTATATAACTTGTATTCACTAATAAAATCGATATTACCTTTCATGAAGAGCATTTTTGAAAAATTATTCACATCGCTTCTCATGGAAGTAGTTCATCGTACACACGATCGACGTTATTGTATCCCCTATGGAGTGTATATTAAGAAATATATATATGATATAATGACTAAAGAGGTATAATTGTTTTATAAATATCATATATTAATTTTATATAAATCATCCAACCAAACTGTAATAGGTGTTGATAGAAAAAGTGTCACATCGGTTCTCGAGGCGGTAGTCTGCCGTACACACGAGCAACGATATCACTTCCCATTTTACTGAGGAGAAGATGAATATAATTAATAAAAATTACACAAAATAATTATAGTGTATGGGAGATAATTTTTTATTATATATTCGTAACTGAAAAAATATTTCAATGAGGATGAAGAAGAAAAAAAGACAAATAGAAATTAAGGAAATTTACCACTTCTTGAACCACCTCTTTAGGATAATTCCTAATGTTTTCCAATAATGTATTTATATCCAAAAAATGATTGTAATAAGAGGGTATGGAATTTTTGAATTTATTTTTTTAGGTCTTTTATATACCAAAATGGTTTGACAGTGTGAAGAATAGAGGAGAGGGATGCCTTTTATAAGTGAGGTGAGTGGAACACTTGTTATATTTGAAAAGAAAAAGGTATACCCACATTTTGGACATTCTACAAGGGTAATAAATGAACTATTATAGATCACTTTACATTATAGGGTAGAAATATTTTCATAAAATTTATTTATATCAATATTTATTTAATTTTAACACTTATCCATTTAGTTTAACCCCCAGAAAACCCATTGTTACCTTAAATTCGGTAATTAATTTTAACTATTTACAATATTCATTATGGTAAAAAATAACTTAAACTTATTAAATAATAAAAATTATTCACATACAAAATATTTAATACTTTTTTCAAAATTTTATTCACATATTATGGTAATTTTAATTAAAAATTAATCCCACTAACCTGATGGGAAAGAGAGTTTTTAAAGAAAAAATGTTCAAATGTTTACAACGTTTTTATATAATAATTTAGTATGAAAATGAATCCAATGAATTAAATTGGATTAATATATATATAATTGAACTAATTATACAAGAAAATAATTTTAAAATATAATTTAATAGTATAAATATTTTAAATTAATTGTAGTTTTCAATTAAAATTTAGTATTTTTCACTATTTATCAAAACGTGAAACATTTTGAAAACAAAATCTCAAAACTTCACCCTAATATAACTATGATATGATAATTTAAAATAATATTTTCAATTTTTCAAATAATATTTCTAAATAATGTTAAAATTAATTTTATATTATGTTCTCAAAGCATGACCAAAACATCTTTTATAAAAGGTATTGTTTCTTATAATCCTTTTCATTTTCTTTTAATTGATTCTTGTTTTATATCTCATCAATAGATAAAAAATTAGTTTTTTATGAAATTTTAAACCATATAATTTACTAATATTCATATCATCCAATTTAACATCTAGGTTATTACAATATACTATATTATAATTCATTTCAACTCAGGGTGTGTGTTCCACAAGCTATTGAAGTGATTGAATTTAAATAAATATATTCAAAGGGTTTTTAAGACTATTATTTTATGTAACAAATACAATAAAATAAAATATTATTCTTTTCAAATTTTTGGTAATAACATTCTCCCCACATTAAATAAATTTTATCCATATAATTTGATATTGTGCTCAGAAATCCAGGTTATGATATTTGGATACTCCTTTTTTGAAAACCCACATCCTAAAAAATGTAAGAGAATATCCTATTAATAAGAGATATATGGATGTACAGTGGTCATATGGAAAAAAATAGAACTGGGATTCTACGTAAGATAACATTGGTTGAACTCAACTATGTGGGCATAGAATAAAATCATAAATAATTATATATATGGATAGAGGTCATTGATCACAAGAAAGTAAATTATAAATAGAATGTTAACAACCTCAAAACAATAAATATGTGATAATTTAATGGACCATATGTTTAATGGGATGTGAAGGTAATAATATAACATTATTATTTCAAGATCATTTTCTTAAATTTAAGGATTTATTTTACTATCTTATAATATAATAAAATATAAATACATGATATTTTTATATTTTATAATCAAAATTTCATCCTTTGATTGTTCTTTAATCAATTAAAAATTCATCTCTTACTCCAACAAATGAATATCCATAAATGGTTTTTTATTTCTAAAGAACTAAAATTCGCTTCTATCATATAGTATAGTCCATAATATAATGGTAGTTTATTCCATAAATCTCTATTTATTATTAAAACAAAATGGTTACTATAGGTTATCCAATATGCATAAAAAATAATATTTTTAAGAAATACACTAATCCCTAAAACCTGGTAACAATATCAACATAAACCAATTAATAAATTTTTAACCAGTTGACCCTTGAGAAATATTTAGATCGAAAACTTTTGAAATAAGGTCACAAAATTTAAATAATTCACATATAATTAATACTCCAAACAAGCTAATGTTTCTTTTAATAACCACATACCAAACATCTGAATACATTCATCCTGTATTCAATTGAAAAATTATTGTAAAAATAATTACTATAAACCCATATTTAAACCATGTATGCTTGAAATATCATTAATTAAAACATATATTATGGATATATTACCTAAATAAAAAAGGATGTTTACTCAATGAATGTAATCATAAACCATATGGTCAAGAAGTCATTAATAATTTCCAAGTTAGTCAATACTAAAAATAATAATTTGTCCATATTAATCATCTCTTTATCCAAAAATCATTGTCTAACTATCAATAAAACACTAAGGGTTATCTTTATTCCAATAATGTGTCTTCCAAGAAGGTCAAATTTCCACTGAATCATTTTTCTTGGTTATCAATACCATTAAACACCTCTTTAAAATACTTAATGAAAAATTAGAACATCACCATACTTCTACATTTTAAAATTATTAAAACTAGGATATAATTTATAAAATACTCTAAATTAATAATAAAGGAATCTAAAAAAAAGAAAATTAATTATTGCACTTCCACTATTGTAATAGAATATGCTTGATTGTGATCCATTACAGAATTTTAAGGTACATTCCTCTAATGGATGGAGAATTATTTTTTATGGTTCCCAATTTCATTTTAGATGAATAAGCGTACATTTGAAACCATTTTATTTTCCCTAAAATCATGATCATTGTTTAATTTTTCTCCACACTTGTTCCAAACTCCAATTCTCTTTAAACAACTACCAAGGTATTTTTTACACATTTTTCACAGGTGGGAAAATATTTCATCCCCTTCTTCCCTTTATCCATTTTTCTTCTCTTCTATGATTTTATTATATTTATTCCCTTCATATTAATAATACATATAGAATTATTTACATTCATTTTTACCACATTATTTTATGTCCTCGTATGATGGGAATGTTTTGGATTGTAGTTCACTTTGAAATATTGGCTCAATCAATTCAAAGAATCGATTATTATTACACATCAGATTATATTCATTGATGAGGTTCCCTTTATTTCTTTTATGAATAATTTAAAAATGATAAAACAAACCATAATAGATTTTATAGTTATGAAATATAATTTATAATATCAAAACTAGTAAAATACTTAATATAAAGTGAAAAATTTATGCATTGAAAATAGCATAATCATAAACATGGTTTATTTTGGGGTGTCTTTATTTTAAAATCATTCATAATAGTTTGTAATAAAAATTTGAATTATCCTAAGAATATCCCTAGATTTTATTAAAATAAGTGTGCGATACGGATTGTTTTTGTGCACCATGTGATGATCATATCAATCCAAAAGTTCCCTTCTTGAATTTATACCCCTAGGTACATCTGTTCCTAAACCACATCCTCTTGTAGTATCCATATAGTGATTTATTTCTATGAATACCCACATAATATCATCCTCATAAAATAATTAGTACATTATTATATACTTATCCTAAAAAAAATTCATAGGGTTATATTCCCTAGTATAGGTTTTCCTAAATCAAGTTCTCATGGTTTCAACTAAACATCCTCTAATACTAACTATAATGACCACAACCCCAATATCCATGTAACACATCATGATTATGTGATTTTATTTAAAAAATGAATTTAATATTATTGATATATTTTGTTACACATAACTATGAGTTAATCTTCTGTTATTCTGAACACTGAGTTTATCTTGTTTCACACACAACATAGTGTTTAAAGGAAATGTGAAATAATATTAAAATATTATTATTTAATATAATAGTTATAACCTAGATTTTAGAATGGTATGTATGAATAGTAATATCTAATTTATGAATATTATGTTTATATATTTATTAAAAACAAAATATTAATCATTTAAAAGAAAAATAAATGTTTTCCAAAATCATGATTTTTTAGAAGAGGAATTAGTTGAGAATTACAAACAAAATTTTAAAAAACATTATGACTCATATAAAATATATTTTAAAAAATAAAGTTAATTTTTTGAATATTAATTCAAAAATTATGTTAGGTATAATTATATGGTATTTTTCATAAAATATTCATTCTATGATAAATAGTGAAAATGCAGATTTTTAAATAACTACTGACTTTTTATTTAAATAATTTACAATGTTAAATTATATTTTTAATTGGTTTAAAAGTAATAATAGTTCCATTTTAAATTAATTAATCCAATTGAAATAACTTGAGTAATTTTCATATTGAATTTTGTTATATAAATATTGTAAACTTTTGGACACCTTCTCTTTAAAAAACCACATTCTCATCATGTCTATGAGATTAATGGTTACGTTACATTTTACCTCATTTATGAAGATAATTTTGAAAAATGGATTCCATATTTGGAATTAGAATTATTTATATTATCTAATAAGGACATCATAATTTTTTAATAAAATGAATAGTGAAACAATAAATTTATTTTTCATGGTTAAGTAAAAAATGTGTTTTCACGGGGATTAAACTAAGAAAAGAATGGTTAAAATGACCTATAAAATTTCTCATACACCAATTGGATGGAAATATTATAATCGTTATCACCCTAGGCTTTATTTCTATGATTTTTTGGACACCTTTCCATGAATGCGACCTATATAATAACTTCTGAAATCAAGAATACTAAAAATGAACTATCATTGATTTAGTATATATAAATCTTTAGGATATTGAAAAAAACATTTGTTCAGTTATAAATAATATTTTGAAATATATATGAGTTTTTTTATACTTATTATTTTTGTTAATTTTTTTGTACGTGATAAAAAAATTCAGTGCTTAAGAAACACAAAAAATGTCATTATTTAGTTTATAGAAAAATAAAATATATGATACTAAAAACACTAAAAGTACAAGTATATTGAATGAATTATTTTGTTCCATTAATTTGTATATAAATATATAATTTCATGCTGGTTTTAATATAAAATATTATAATTCCATAAATTCCATAATATTATTTTAATTCATATTAAAATAATAATGTCAAATTTGACATTAATTATATTTTAAAAAATATATATTTTATTAAAATATTCGAATTAAAAAAATATTATATTCTTCAAAGTTGTTTTTAAATATTTATAAATATCAACTATGGTCTATTAATGCACCAATTTATCCTTTATAGTGACTGTTTTGACCAATTAATAGCAAAAACTCAATTAGAGTTGTTATGGATTGAATGATGTTTCTTCAAATTGCATGCGCTTATGTTATTATTAATTTTACTATGACAATTTTTTTTATAATTTTAATTTCTTATTTATAATTAGTAGGAATATATTATCCAATAATGATCATTTTAATTGTATTCTTAAAGTATAAATTACCTAGGTAAATAAAAATGAACAAGTTACTGTGGTAAAAACTAAATGGGTAAAATTGATTGAGAAAAATGAATAAAGAATAACATGAAAGAAATGTATTTATTTTCTATTTGGGGGGTGTGTCTCAACCCCATCATCAATACACTCCATTATTTATCAATGTTAGAGGAAAATGAGGTAATATTTACCTCCCAACAATGAATACATTTGGTTATTTAAAATAATTCCACCCCTCCTCAATTATAAAAGGGCAGTCACTCCCCTCACTTCTTTACACCTCTCAAACCATTTTTCTAGACCAAAAACTATGAAAATCACATTTCAACGCCCATCCTATTATCCTAGAAGATTTTTTTATATAGAAATGCAACCAATGAATTATTTTTCTATAAACCAAAGCTGGAAACCCAACGAATAGGAGGTATGAACATGTAAATTGGATGTCATGACTTATAGTAAGGGATTTTTGTATCAGTTTTTAGTTCTGTGAGACACATGTCATATTTAACACCTATTTCTTTTATGTGTTTCATATAATACTGTTTTGTCCCGACTTAGGTCGCACCACAACAGACACCCAATTCACATTATGACCCATTTCGGTGGGTGAGATGTTTTCACTAGGCATGGTTAGTGTGTCCTTTTTATATTACGAAGGAGGTTCCAAAGCTGAATAGTTTAGGTGGTAGATTGTAGGGGGGTTTAGTATGTGTGAAATCAGTCTACATCAGGTATCATGCCCTCAAATGGTCATCAAAAGGTTTATTTTTGGAGCTAGAAACACCCAATGGCCCTCGTATCCATGATTCATGGACCTTAATACTAAAGGCAGTCACATATTGGATGACTATTTGGCCAACGACACTTAAGGACTCCATTGGTTGAGAATGTGGGAGGTCGGGCTCATCACACCCTTTTGGGGGGAATTATTTCTTACTTTGGGACTCTATTATAGATATAATCAATGTTCAAATGTTCATAAATCCTTGGTTCATTCCCTATGAATGTGTCCACAGATTACCCCTAAGATGAAAGATCAATCATGGATTCACACAGATTATAAATTTTCGAGACAATTCTAGTGTAATCAATTGGATGAGGTGCTCTATATTTTATCATCATCCAGGGAGGAAAAAAGATTCATTGATGTTAGGATAAAACCCATGATATGGGCTTCTGATGTATCCTCGTGAGAGGAATTAGAAAACACGTAGTTCGGTGACACTTAAATGGACACACAAAATTTTATGGTCATATGATGAGGACCCATCCATACAGTTTAGCATCGTGCGATAGGAAAGTCTAGGTGAACGGTTCCTAGTCAATATCCAATGCGGGGCTTAGGCTGAGGAGGTTTAGGATGCCCAGGAAAGTTTTGGTATCATGGATAAATATGGCCCTACCGGGGAAGCATCTTAGAGAATACTAGGGTAATTTAGATGTTGGGTTTGGACCTCAGGGAGCCTTCATACGTATCCCAGTCAGTTGGGAATAAAAGTTCTCATAGTTCAAGAGATGGGCCTTATTCAAGATAGATTCCCTGTAACACCCCGAGATTTTATGAGAAATAATATTTTTTTAATTTCATTTATATCTTGTGTTGTACGCTGCAACAAGATTATCTTGCACTGTACTCAACACCATATTATCTTGTAGTATACGAAAACACTATTCTTGGATTGTGTTACACACAAGAGAGCGACCTTCCTTAACAGTGTGTGTTGTACGCAATACCGAGTTTCACTAAACAACGATATATTGTTATAAAATTATTATGAACTAGCCATTATGAATAGTATTAACCACATTTTGAATTTTATAACAATATAATTCATCTTACACATATTCTAGAACATGGTATGAGAACAAAATAATTTTTTCGGGTAAAATAAGTATTTTTCAAAAAATGCAGTTTTGCCGTCTTTTTATGGCGCACCCATTTTAAATCAAATTTTTGAAAAGTTTTTAAGTTCAATTTTAAAAATTATACTTCTTATTTTAAATCAGGATATAAAAATTTACATTGGATAATTTTTTGACATTATTCTGATAACCTTCATATTTTGGTGAATAGTAAAAATACGCTAAATTTTAATTAAAAACAACTTTTTTCATCGTGATAATTTATATGGTTAAATTATAATATTTAATGGTTTTAAAGTATAAATAGAATATATTTTTACCATTTAATATAATATAATTTATTATCATTAATTTTACATTTAATTCATAGGTAATAACATTTCATTCTTTTGCAATGTTTTATCTTTTAAAAATCGTTTTCTCAACAGCGGGATTAATTTTAAATTAAATAATGAAACTTCTGTGTATTGAATTTGGAAAAATTGATTCCATATTTAAAATCAGTAGGTCCAAATTATGTTAATAGGATACTTTGTATTTTTTGGGCATTATGAATAGTAACTATGGTAAATTTTATTTTCCACGGTTAAAGGTAAATCAGGTAATTAAAAGTAAAAAAAATATTATAAAATTACACTAACACTTTTATTGATATCATTGGTTGATTATATTTCTCTCTAAAACATACTTAGGTCGAAATTTAATCTAGTGGAACCCACTTGGATGAGATTAATACCTTTAATTTATTTTATTTAAAGGAAAGTGAAATATGTCTCACTCAAACTTTATTAATTAAATTATTTTTAATATAAGGTTATAAAGAATATAAATTAGATTATAAATACTAATTTGAATGATAAAATGTTTTTATTCATAATTTAAATTTACTATTAATTTTTACGAAATGTATAATTACCTTAATAGCTTATAAATTAATGATGCATAAATTTTTTATTTAGTGAAAAATCAATAATATAATTTTTATCAAAATAATAATACCCATCAAAAGGACCATAATCTTGACGAAACCTTATTGGTAGAGTATATAAATTCCCTAATCATCCAAAGGTAGACTTTTGGACCATTTGGAGCCTTATAAAACATATTAGGATATTTATTTTATTTTATTTTAAATGATCTCAAAGTTGTCACCTTCATACTTTAATAAAGATAACATTTTAAAATTTGGATGTTTTAGAAGATAAATTCTACTAAAATTATTATTATAAATTCTATTAGATTTATATTCATCATAGTATTTTATTTTTAATTTTTATGAAACTAATAAGTATATTAAATAATTATACAAAAATGTTGTAGAAATTATTTTATTCAGAGAAATATCAAATAAATGGTTTTAAAAATATCAAAATAAATATTACATGAACTAATTAATATTATCCACTAGTTTAATAGATAAATATTACATGTTATAAATCTATTAAATATTTTGGTTCAAACATATCTTCTGTGTGGGTTTTATTTAAATTCAAATAAATGAATAGTGTCAAAATTGACATTATTGATATTTTATATTATTAAATTGTTTAAAAATCACAAAAATATTTAAAAAATATATATTGAAATTTATATGGTCTAAAATTTCATTAAGTATCCAATTATATACAATACACAACACATAAGTATGTATTTATAACAATTTAAAATTTAGAATATTATTACCACAAATTAAATTAAATAGATTAAATATGGATAAATAAAAATGATAATGTTTAAAATAAAATCAAAACATGTCTAAATTTTATTGGTTTATGATATTACAACCCTATATTATCTCATACTTGAATTGGATCACTTTGGATGTTTTTAGGTCAATTTGAGTTTATTATAAATTAATATTATAGGGGTTTCCAAAAGTGCCCCTCTACTCTCTTATAAAAAGGGAACCTCCTCCCTCTTCTCTTCACTCCATTTTAAGCCTTCAAACTCATCCAAAACCTTCCAATTCCTCTTATAAACCTCTATAGTTATATTTTATATGTGCTGGTCTTCTCAAAATACAATTTATAGTGCCCTAAGAGGCAGTTTAAAAGAGGCACGTTGAGGAAGAGGTAATCACTTCAACCGATTATTTCAAGTTTATTTCTTCTTCTACTTCCTCTTCTTTAGTTGTTTAATTATAAAGTAATATCATCAGTATAAATAATATACTGATATTTTATTATATATATGAAACATCCCTATTTCACCTTATATCCATCTCATGAAAAATGAAATCACCGCGCGTGCGTACGTACGACTTACCGTCTCCACGCCGTGGTGTAATTTGTTTTTCCACCACCACCTTCCATGGATGGGTATAATGGTGGAAATAATAACTATATATTATTATTATAACATCATACTAATTATGAGATATTATTCACTCTAATTCCATTCAATAATTATGGGAAGGATATCATCGCTCGTGTGTACTTACGGATTACCGTCTCCACGACGCGATCAGATTCATTCTCCATGTTAACCATTCCAAAATGATTATAAAGTATATATAATAAAAAATAATGAAATATATGAAATAATAATGACACTATATTTATGTTTATGTTATTTACTTACTTCCATTCAATTTAATAAGGAAACAAAAATAGTGTTCATGCGTACGTACGGCCTACCGTCTCCATGAACAGTGTTTTTCATTCCATTTATTGACCTATTATATATATATATATATTATATAAATCATGTTTTACATTCTATAAGTAAGTAATCATGATCTATGTAATCATATGAATAATTATAATTCAAAACACATACGACAAATGAAACTATTTTACCCAAAACAATGCTTTGACATGGAATTGACAAATGAACGGGTAATATAAATTCGTAAGTGGATCATATATGATATCATAAATATTATTATGGTTCTGTTACAAGTGAATAATATTTTTAAACCCACTATACAGGATTGTTGGAAACATACGTAAGAAATTGGACATAAGGTAATGGATAATTATTCCAATCTCATTCTTATCTGAGATTGTTTATTCGTAAGTATTTACTAGGGTTATATTTATCATCCATGTCCATGTTTTATAATAAATGTTTTCATAAAGTTTCTACTATTATTCCATGTATGATTAAAGTCATTTTTACCACTTTTTTACTTTTACTATGTGGTATTGAATTAATCTTCCTTTTATTTACCATACTAGGTACTTTTTGAATTTTCCGGAAAACGTACAAGGAGTATGTTTTTTTAACTTCTACGGCGTGAAGGGATTTTCAACATTTCATAACACATTATTTACATAAAGCTTCCTCTACAAGATTTCATGATTATTTTAAATAAAATTATTTTTTTTTTAAAATTGAACGTCATTTTGAAAAAAGAAAATGATTTAAAATAATAAAGGATATTTTCCTCAAGAATGTATTTCAAGTGTTTTATCAAAACTATTTTCCATCTATGATGATATTATTTTATATGGTTGTGATTAAATTATAATTTATCTATTATTTACATGGTTTGATTTTGTTTATAATGTAATTATATCCATTATTTTATATGGATTATGTTATGATGAGATGTTGTTTATGAAACCCATTTTATTCGTTGGGTTATGATGATTGATTTATGTTTATTTTGTGGCACAGGAAAGAATGATTTCATTATGATATTGGTAGGACCTATATATCCCTCCAATGAATTTGGTAAAGGTTTATATCTCATGATATAGACATGGATGGAACGATAAGTAAATCCGGTTCAGTAATACAGGGCTGGAACGACAAGTAAACCCGGTTCAGTAATGGACATTGTCCACTATAATGGTCTTGGAAGCAATTACTTGGATACTATGGAAATCATAACATGTGATTAATGGATTTCACACTTACATGTTTTATTCCTACTCTATTTTATCATGATTAACATTTATTTATGATATATGCCTTACGTACTACCGAGATTTATTCCATGACTCAAGATTTTGATGTTTAAACTTTATGTTCTTGTTTTTAAGTTCAAATGAATATGATTTGTTTTATTTTCTCCATGATTACCCTTACTGAGCATTTGAGATCACCCTTTTTATGTTTTCCTTTCCACATGATATAGAGAAAGGATTTAGGTAAGAAACAGAAGGGGATGATCTTTATGGGAGATGTTGATGATCTTTCAGCATGATTAGAAGATTATGTTCCGAGATTCCAATGACACTAAACTATTACGGTCCTTGGGTGTCTATTTTTGTTATGTATTAAGTATTATGTAAAATTAATGTAATATCCATGTACATCAAGCTTGGGTCTCTATAGTTGGTATCAAAGGTGAAGGTTTAGTTAACCTTTGAAAACTAGGATGCAAAAACTTTAGTAAGATCTCTAGAGATATATCTAAGGTATGTCTAGGGATGTCCGTAAAGTTAAGTATAATGTATAGGTTAAAATCCTAGAATTATGATAACGATCATGAATAACCAAGGATTAACCCTAAGATGTTAGAGATTGAAAGTAATCCCCCTTGATTAAGTTGTTTTCCTTATATGATTTTTGCCTCTCACACTATTCATTTTGAGTTTTATAAAATTGCTGGAAACAAGAAGATTCTTGTTGATGGATAATATGATGGACAATGGAATGATATTATTCATGAGCAACCAAATGAAACGAGATTTGGAAGTCCAAACATCGTTATAATTCCTAATCAGCAATCTCATAATATGATCAATAATCTCATCTTTGGTAAGTTTCCTGACTGAACTAATAAGAGAAAGATGGAGTCTCATGATGTTTATAGAGGAAAGAAAGTTCAATTTCCCTCATGTAAATCATATGGGAATAAGCATCAAGGAGAATGTTTCAAAGGAATTGGAAGATGTTTTGGGTGTAGAAAAGGAGGACACAAAGCCAGTAATTTCAAAGGAAAAGGTTCAGTGAACACAATGGACAAGGATAATAGTATTTATAAGACAACAACAACGGTTAAATGTTTTGAATATGGAAGGTATGGGCATTATGCAAATAAATTCTCTAATAGAAAATCTCATGAGGAGAATCATCATGGTCTTATAGGTAATATTTATGTTACTGATGATAAATAGACTACCAATGATATATGAGATGAAAGATGTATTGAGTAATAAAATGATGAATCTCAGTCAATGGTTTAAGAAGGTAGTAGAATGATTGTATGTTTATCAAGAATAATGTATGGTACTATGGAATAAAGAAAAATATAAGGATTGTTACACTATTGTTTTTCCTTCAGTATTTGAAAGTAAATGTTGAATGGTACCTATAACCATTAAAAGTGATTGAAATATTTTTGGAAAGAATTTGATATTCACATAATGAAGGGATAAGGAGAAAGTAATATGTTTGATAGTATTAATGAGCTCATGACTGATATAAGGGCAAAGTGATATCATGGTTTGAGTATATATAAATTTTGGGATTTTGATATGTGGAAAGTTTTAACTTTTGACATAATTTATGTTTTCACTAAGGTTATATGGTAATTCATGTTTCAAGAGAATAAATGATTAAGGATTCACAAGTTTGGAATGTGACCAACAAGATATATCTTATGATATATGGTGGGTAAATGATGGTATTCACATGCTCGGTAGATGACCTTTCTAGTAGTCATTTTCTTTATACTATGAGATTGTACAGGAATATTTTTGATAATCCTAAAGGTTGGAATGGATTAAGTTGGACATAATATAGTTTTGTTTAAGGATAAAACTTTTTTTTAGAATGTTATAATAGTATAGTTTTAGAAAAAGTACAACCTACAAAAAGGGCCACAACCAGTCGCGTCAGACAAGGCTGCAGGAATCGAACCCATAACCAATGTGCAATAGGCCTTTATCACCTAACACTAGCCTATATGAAGTCACTGGTTTGTAGATATTAGTTGTATTTTTTTAAGTGGTATGATAGATGAAGCATAAGTCCATTTTTGGAGACATATTCGATTAATATCACCATATGTGGACTTATGTATATTCAATAACTTTTGTTATCCTTTTGTTTGAAACAGGTGAAATGACCCATAATTCTATCACATGATCTATTAACACTTCACTAATGACAAATTCAACTTCATTTCTTTAAGATATGAAGTGGAAATTGTTCAAGGAACGACCAGAGGTGTGATTGTACCAAAATCAAGTAAGTATTTCTTCTAATTCAAATTCTTCAACTTTAGGGAAATGATATTGAAAACCAAGAATGTTTTTTTCTAGTGTCCTCATATCCTATGAATAATATGTATCCTTAAATCATCACAAATTTATGGATTTGTGATTGTTGGATTTTTCGTATACATGTTCTCTACCAATCTTCATCAGAACATGACGGTTATATTTCTCTTCCATATCAATATTTTCACCTATATTCTCTTATGTGGAAACCCAGTGTTTAGTTACTTTGGGAATCCATTATTTTTCTAACGTTCCTTTTGTAAAATTAATTTATAGTATTCCTTTTTATGATATGAGTTTCTATGGAATAAACTTTCAAGTAGTAAACCATTTATAACCACGATGAATTTCGAGGGAGAAATTCATTTTAAGGGGGGCTGAATGTAACACCCCGAGATTTTATGAGAAATAATTTTTTTAATTTCTTTGATGTCTCATGTTATATGATAAACCAAGATTATCTTTCACTGTACACAACACCGTATTATCTTCTAGTATACAAAAACCCTATTCTTGGCTTGTGTTAGACGCAAGAGAGACCTTCCTCAATAGCGTGTGTTGTACGCAATACCGAGTTTCACTAAACAATGATATATTGTTATAAAATTATTATGAACTATACATTATGAATAGTATTAACCACATATTGAATTTTATAACAATATCATTCATCTTACACATATTCTAGAACATGGTATGAGAAAAAAATAATTTTTTCAGGTAAAATAAGTATTTTTCAAAAAATATAGTTTTGCCGTCTTCTTATGGAGCACCCATTTTAAATCAAAATTTTGACAAGTTTAAAAGTTCAATTTTACAAATTAAACTTATTCTTTTGAATCAGGATATAAAAATATACATTGGATAATTTTTTGACATTATTCTGATAACCTTCATATTTTGATGAATTGTAAAAATACGCTAAATTTTAATTAAAAAAAAACATTTTTCATCGAGATAATTTATATGGTTAAATTATAATTTTTAATGGGTTTAAAGTATAAATAGAATATATTTTTACCATTTAATATAATATAAGTCATTATCATTAATTTTATATTGAATTCATAGGTAAAAACATTTCAATCTTTTGCAATGTTTTAACTTCTAAAACCCGTTTTCTCAAGAGCATGATTAATTTTAAATTAAATACTGCAACTTATGTGTATTGGATTTGAAAAAATGGATTCCATATTTGTAATGAGTAGGTCCAAATTATGTTAATAACCTACTTTTTATTTTTGGGAATTAAGAATAGTAACTACGGTAAATTTTATTTACTACGGTTAAAGGTAAATCAGGTAATTAAGGGTAAAAATAATATTAGAAAATTATACTAACACTTGTCTTGATATCATTGGTTGATTATATTTCTCTCTAAAACATACTTGGTTAGAAATGGACTCTATTTGAACCCACTTGGATGATATTAAGACCTTTAATTTATTTTATTTAAAAGAAATTGAAATATGTCTCACTCAAACTTTATTAATTAAATTATTTTTAATATAAGGTTATAAAGTATATAAATTCGATTATAAATACTCATTTTAAAGATACAATGTTTTTATTCATCATGGTAATTTATTTTTAATTTTTAAGAAATATATAATTACCTTAATATCTTATAAATTAATGATACAGAAATTATTTATTTAGTGAAAAATCAATAATATAGTTTTTATTAAAATAATAATACCCATAAAAAGGATCATAAACTTGACCAAACCTTATTTTTCGAGTATATAAATACACTAATCATCCAAGGGTCGACTTGTGGACTATTTTAAGCCTTGTAAAACAGATTATGACATTTATATTAATTTATTTTAAATGATGTCAAAGTTATCACCTTCATACTTAAATAAAAATAACATTTTAAAAGTTAGATGTTTTAGAAGATAAATTCGACTAAAAGTATTCTTATGAAGTATATTAGATTTATCTTCATCGTAGTATTTTATTTTTAAATTTTATGCAACAAATATGTATATTAAATAATTAAAAAAAATGTTGTAGTAATTATTTTATTCAGAGAAATATCAAATAAATGGTATTAAAAATATCAAAATAAATATTATATGAACTATTTAATGTGATCCAATAATTTTATAAATAAATATGACATGTTATAAATCTATTAAATATTTTGGTTCAAACTTATATTCTGTGTGGATTTTATTTAAATTCCAATAAATGAATAGGGTCAAAATTGACACTATTGATAGTTTATATTACTAAATTGTTTAAAAATCTCAAAAATATTTACAAATTATAAATTAAAATTTATATGGTCTAAAATTTCATAAATTATCCAATTATGGACAATTCACAACACATAAGTAAGTATTTATAACAATTTAAAATTTAGAATATTATTACCACAAATTAAATTAAATAGATTAAATATGGATAAATCAAAATGATAAGGTTTAAAATAAAATCAAAACATGTCTAAATTTTATTGGTTGATGATATTAAAACACTATATTATCTCATAATTGAATTGGAGTCACTTTGGGTGTTTTTAAGTCGAATTTTAGTTTATTATAAATTAATATTTTGGGGGTTTCCAAAAGTGCCCCTTTACTCTCTTATAAAAAGGGCACCTCCTCCCTCTTCTATTAACTCCATTTTAAGCCTTCAAGCTCAGAAAACCCTAAAAATGCCTCTTATAAACCTCTATAGTTACATTTTAGAGGTTCTGGTCTTCTCAAAAGACCAACTCTAGTGCCCTAATAGGACGTTTAAAAGAGGCACGTCGAGGAAGAGGTAATCTATTCAACCGATTCTTTCAAGTTTCATTCTTCTTCTACTTCCTCTTATTTTGTTGTTTCATTATAAATTAATAGAATCAGTATCAATAATATACTAATATTTTATTATAAATATGAAACAACCCTATTTCACTTTATATCCAGCTCACAAAAAATGAAATCACCGCGCGTGCGTACGTACGACTTACCGTCTCCATGCCATGGTGTAATATGTTTTTCACCCACCACCATACTTGGATGGGTATAATGGTGGAAATAATAACTATATATGATTATTATAACATCATACTGATTATGAGAAATTATCCACTCTAATTCCATTCAATAATTATGGGAACGATATCATCGCTCGTGCGTACGTACGGATTACCGTCTCCACGACGCGATGAGATTCACTCTCCATGTTAACCATTGAAGAATGATTATAAAGTATATATAATAAATAATCATGAAATATATGAAATAATAATGATAATGTATTTATGTATATGTTATTTACTTCCATTCAATTTAATAAGGAAATGAAAACAACATTAATGCGTACGTACGGCCTACCGTCTCCATGAACAGTGTATTTAATTCCATTTATAGACCTATTATATATATATATATATATATATTATATTCTGAATATATGTTATATATAAACTACGTTTTACATTCTGTAAGTAATTAATCATGATCTAAGTAATCATATGAATAATTAGAAGTCAAAACACAGACGACAAATGAAACGATTTTACCCAAAACACTGCTTTAACATGGAATTGACAAATGAACTGGTAATATAAAGTCGTTAGTGAATCATATATGATATCATAAATGTTATTATGGTTCTGTTACAAGTGAATAATATTTTTAAACCCACTATACAGGATTCTAGGACACATACAGAAGAAATTGGACATAAGGTAAGGGATAATTATTCCAATCTCGTTCTTATCTGAGATTATTTATTCGTAAGTATTTACTAGGGTTATATTTATAATCAATGTCTATGTTTTATAATAAATGTTTTCATAAAGTTTTTACTATAATTCCATGTATTATTAGAGTCATGTTTACCTCTTTTTGACTGTTACTATGTGGTATGGAAGGAATCTTTCTTTTGTTTACCATACAAGGTACTTTTTTTCTTTTTCAGAAAAAGTATGAGGACGATGTTTTTTTAACTTCTATGGCATGAAGGGATTTTTACCATTTCATAACACCTTATTTACATAAATCTTCCTCTACAAGATTTCATGATTATATTCAACAAAATTCTTTTCTTTTAAAATTTAATTTCATTTTGAGAAATGAAAAGGATTTGAAAGAAGAAAGGATATTTTCCTCAAGAATTCATTTCAAGTGTTTTATCAAAAACTATTTTCCATCTATGATGACATTATTTTATATGGTTATGATTCAAGTATAATGCCTCTATTATTTATATGGTTTGATTTTGTTTATGATGAAATTATATCCATTATTTTATATGGATTATGTTATGATGGGATGATGTTTATGAAACCCATTTTTTTTGATGGGTTATGATGATTGATTTATGTTTATTTTGTGGCACACAAACGAAGGATTTCATTATGATATGGGTGGGACCTATATCTCCCTCCAATGCATTGGGTAATGATTTATATCTTTTGAGATATACATGGATGGAATGACAAGTGAATCCGGTTCAGTAATACATGGATGGAATGACAAGTAAACCTGGTTCAGTAATGGACTTTGTCCATTATGATGGTCTTAGAAGCAATGCCTTGGCTACTATGGAAATCATAACATGTGCTTAATTGATGTCAATATTACATGTTTTATTCCAATGCTATTTTATCGTGATTAATGTTTCTTTATTATCAATGCCTTACGTACTGCCATGATTTATTTCATGACTCAATATTTTGATGTTTAAACTTTATGATCATGTTTTTAAGTTCAAATGAATATGGTCTATTTTATTTTCTCCATGATTACCCTTAATGAGCATTTGAGCTCACCCTTTTTAGGTTTTCCTTTCCCTAGGATATAAAGAAAGGTTTTAGGTAAGAAAATAGAAGGGGAAGATCTTTATGGTAGATGTTGAAGATATTTCACCATTATTAGAAGATTATGTTCCGAGTTTCCAAAGACACTAAACTATTACAGTCCTTGGGTGTCCATTTTTATTATGTATTTAGTATTCCTAAAAAGTAATGTAATATCCATGTACATCAAGATTGGGTCTCTACATTCCCCTTTATGGATACATAGTTGGGTATCACACAATATAGGAGGCCTTTCATGGGAGATTCATGTCATGGATTATACTTAAGGTGGATGCCATAGTGAGTCAAGTTAAAAATTTTACTAGGACTAACTTTTATGGAGATTATTCTTTCAAGTAAGGCCTTTGGGGAGGCATCCTCATATCCTGGATAGATACGGAATTAGATATTTTATAGTTCTTTTGAAAATTGATGGTGTGGATTACATAATCACCATCAACCTCTAAGATCATGTGAGTCATGCCCAATGAGAGAAATAATAGAAAGAGGTAGATCCATAAAACCACACACTTTCCCTTCTCCCTTATCAGAAAGGGAGGAGCCGACTGCTGAAGATTTCAGGGAGATAGTGGATGAGGGCATGGAGTAGTGAACCACTCAATATAAAATAAAGGTAAAGTTCATTAGGTCCTCCCTAAAAGACTAGGGGATTAATCCAGGAGGAATGCCATGAAATGAGTTTCCGGAACGGGGAGGAATGTCACGTCTCATCAAAAGGAAAAAAAAGTGTGGTTACTTTAACCTATCACTATCTATCAATGAATGGAAAATCCATTGATCACCCTTGATCTCTATAATGGGGAGATTCACATCAGTATCCCAAGGTTGGAATCCGGGTTACCATGGGAATATAGATTTATGAAAAGTCTTGGGGTATGTAACGATGATGGGATTACCTTCATGACTTTTCATACCATGGGTATGTAGACTCAAGATGGTGCGCTGATGCGTCCGATGGTCTATTCAAATGGGTATGGGGGTATAGGAAAAGGATTTTTCCAAATGTTGATGGACTGATTTGTAGAGTGGATTCAAAGGATGGGTTGGAAAAGGAAGGGCGTCGTTGGCACCATAATGTGGAAAACCTGAAGTCACTCTACTACTCTCACCACATGTTCATACAGTGTGGGGTACCCTTTTCATAGTTTTTTGCTATGCAGTTGGAAGGGTGGTCCACGTACTGGGGTGGTACGTGGACCTAGACGCTATTTGTGTACTAGGGTGGTACACATGCCTGGATGTCATCTACGTACCGAGGTGGTAGGAGGCTTTGGGTTTTGTCTACATACCATAATGGTATGCGACACTGGAGTCCCTCTGTGTGGTGGAACACTATGAATGGCACAGTTTTTCCGCATAGAGATGTGCAATGGACTTTTCTGGTTTAAAAAAGGGGAATTGGTCCTATAGTTCATGTGAAGTTCATCTGTGAATGGAGTGTGGTTCGTGGTTATCCCATATTATTATTTTTTTCATCTTTTTATTATTTTCATCATGTTTATAAATATTGGAAACCATTTGTGGTTTTGCACTTTGTTGGTTGTTTTCCTTCGAAGTCTTCTTCCCATGAATACCAAGCTTTCCCCCCAAAGACCCAATCCTTTCCTCATCTCTCCTTGGGGTACTTTTATAGACTTTCAAGGAGTCTATATCAATGGGAAACACATAAACCTTTAAAAAATATCATAGAGGGATTGTCTAACCTGCAGATGACTCGGTCAACCAATATTTGTGGTGTTGTGTTTCATGGTGGTGGAAGTCACTGCCTCAAACTAGTAAATGACATGGTTCGCAGTACACTTGTAGCCTTGCCTCATCTACGGACAGCTCCATCCATAGATATGGTGGGTGGGGAATTAGTTCTCTATCGCATTTTTTCCAACAACATGGTCTGCAACGTCATGGTTCGCAGGTAAAATTTCTCCTCCTCCATTCTTCCAATGATGTGGTTCATAGTTGACTGACATCGTTACTAATTCATTCTGAAAACTTCCTATTTCACTGGCCAATTCTAAGTGAGACAGTGTTTTGCAGGTCATTAGCATACCGCTTTATTCATAGTATGTGCCTTCTATAGACCTATCATAATAACCAGTATGTGGAGCAGTTTGGTTCCTTTTCCAAATTGGATTCATATAATATTTCCCTCTAATTTTCATCCCCACATGCATCTCTTTCATCATCAATTTTATGGGTGTATTTGATTTCCCTTTGTGTTTTTTAGGACCCTTTAAATTCCCCCATCTAAATGGGGTCCAGTATAAATGAAGATGAGGCTATTCCAATGTAGAAAAAATTTCTTAATTGAACTGGTTTACGGTAGAAAGGTGGACCCATTGGGGGGAATACATCTATATAGAGGGGGCCCATGTCATTTTTCTTTTACCTGATTTACCATTGAAAAGTTCTCCTCAAAGCACTCTCAACTTCCCCTACTTACACATACCAGCTCCTTCATGAAATTCATCAACCACAAACAACACCTTGTGTTCCATGAACTACATACTCTTTACAGTTTCCTCGATCAAAAACTGAACTTTGAATCTGCAAACTGAACTATAGAATTTTAAAACTTAAGTTCAAATTTTTTCATTTTATAAATCTATGAGGATCACTTGTCCTATGGACATAACATCAAATATAGAAAACTGAACATTAAATTTAAAAATCATACATTAAATCTCCTAAATATGAACTTTGAATATCCGCATAGTGATGCTCAGTATGCAACATTCTCCTTTATTTGAACTGATCAATTGGTTAGCCAACACTTCATGGGCCAACATCTTGTGGGAAATTCCACGTACGGTTGTATCACGATGAATTCATTATGAAAACTATTCTCAAGTTATAGTAGATGTAACCTTCATCTAGGAATACTTTGTTCGTTCTTTTGAATTTTAACCCTTTTTTCCAGACATTTTGTTTGACATGCCATTTTAAATGGTCTCTTTTTTTTTGCATGAATAAATGGTTCTCCCCTAATATGCTACTGATGATGATTTTATTTCTGATTTTTCCATCACTCTGCTTTCAACAGCCAATGAAAGGAAGAAGGCTATGGAAAATGATATAGATGAAAAAATCCACGTCACCCCACTACATCAATCTTTATTAAAATTAATCTTTGTGGGTTAACAGGAATATCTGATCTCAGAAAGGCTACCCATTTATGGATTTGTCCTACTATATGATACACATATCCCAAAGTCACATGTATTCAACTGACCCACCACCAGAATATTTAGTAGAACCATTCTTAAGGCGATCATCTCTACAATAAGACGATTTTTATCAGAGGGTACTTCTATTGGGTACTTTTTGAACTATGTGCCTCATACTATGGAGGGGTCATGATTAAATATGCATGAAATGGACCATACTTATCATAACATTGACCAAAATTCCCTAGAAAATGAACAACATTGATGGTCCTCAAAATGGGGCCTTTTCTCTAGGAGTTCATTTGGTTTAGATTTGTGGTGTTCTTCTGGGTCCATCATAGATTTGATGAATTCTAGGTCAAATTACAGACCGTGGGGATATTGGTTGATGTCTGGGTATCCAAGACATATACTCAACAAACCGTAGCCTGCATCTCACATCTTTTGAGAGGCTGGAGTCCGTACACTAATACATTCCATTTGGCCTAGGGGTAGGTTGGAATAAGCCTCTGGGAAGTTTAGATGATTTCGGGGGTCCCCATCATTAGGGATATGTATGATGAGTTTCTACCCTCTAATTCCAAATGGGGTAATGAGAAGAGGACTCCTCCTTTGGTTAAAATTCTCATTGATGAAGAGGGAAAACATTTGGAGGAAGGTATCCTCTACCCAAAACAAGACATCTCCTTCTTGAAGTGGATTATTGCCTTTTTTAATCCGAGTGGCCCATAGCCTGATGTGTTTAGACCCATGTCATGTCCATCCAAGGAAACTCGATGGAAATTAGGAACCTACTATCCCATCATAGAGGAGGGATGGTTCCTGAATGGGTATAGGAACTCATCCCTGATGTGGACAGTTTGTTTCAGTTAGTGACCATATTGGACATTTTTTTAGTGGCTAGCTCTTACCATCATGAGATTCTAGTGGAGTAAGAGTCGCAACCTTTTTCATGGTGGCATAGATGGTCATCGACAAATGTAGTAACCTAGTTATTCATGTATTGGCCAAAATTTAAAATTTACTGGCCTAGATCAGTGTAGGAAATGCACCAAAACATATGATTGGGCCCTTTTAAATCCTCTAAGGTTGGATAGGATCCCACATGGGAGGATACACATTTTTCAATTCCTTACTGATTTCTTACTTTGTTCTCTAACCATATCTTTATAGTAACAGGGTGGTTATGCTGGTAGGTTGGGCTACGCATGATGACTAGAATAAAAAGAATGATCGAGAGATGATTGCCTAAATAAACTGACATGATCATTTCACCTATTTTCCTTATGAATCCCCCATTGTTTCCATCATCAATTTCATATTTAAAGACTTTATCCACATAGGATTCCTATTTTATTTGAGGGTTGGAATCTTTGTTGCATGTATTGATGGGGCGCTTATCTATGAGGAATATGTGCCTTCCATATTTATATTTCAGTTTAACTACATTCAAATGTTGTGTCCCTCGAATATTAAAAGAACATTCTAGGAGAAACATCTTATGATAGTCCATCAATTGTGGCTAATGTTCACCCTGGAGGACACCTGGGGAAAAGTTATGATCCAAGATTCTAAGGGTTTCATTCCATTTCTTACAAGAGGTTATATTGATTCTTGTATTCAATCATATCCAAATGGCCATTTGTTAAATTTAGTTCCCACTATCACAACTCCCAAGGAGTCTAAGTCTAAGGGGAAGGGGAAGTAGAATGATGCTACCGGGAACTCCCGTCTAAGGAAAGTTCTTCAGAAGCCTTTTGGTCCTCCCCTGGGGAATGTCTTGAGGCCTTGGGGTGTCACCTCAACAACTGTCAAGGATAAAATTGGATACCAACCACACATCCCATCTAATGCATATTTTCTTGTGTCGTGGAAGAAATGAGACAATATGAGGTATTTCCTATATTTTTATGATCATTCCCCTCACACCTTGTGAATGTTCTTCCAAGAGAGTGTGGTTTCCCATACTGATCTTGTCTATGTGTCCACACCTAATGAAATCAAATATTATGGTGAGCCTCAGAAGGTAGGTCATTAAATTCAAGACATTGAAACCATGATATATTCTCATAATAGTTTCCAAAAATACTTTCCTCGAGTACTGGATATGTTGTGACTAGAGTCTGATAAAAAGTGTGATGGTACTATTAGTTTTCCTGCTATGGATGAGGTAGGTGATGGTCTGTGCTTGTGCCCATATCCTTGTAAGCATTCAGCTCCTGAGGGTCTCAGGACCACTGAGGCACCCAAGAAGAAACTATGACTAATGAAACCTTATTCTCTTCCCCAGACTGAACCTACAGCATCATCCATTCCAATTATACCTGCTTTTCCAGATTCTTTGAGGGTTTGGGATTAATTGAGGGTGAAAACCTATGAATAAGATATTCAAAGGTTGATTCAAAGAGGAATCTTTGAGATTCCATGTTTTGGGGGAGCCATATGCCCCTCATTTATTTCTGCTGAAGAAGATCTAGATAAGGTGGTCATTTACCTACATGAAATGGACAAATTCCTTCATGCTCCCAAGAACAAACCATACTTGTCTGATGATGTGGCATGGATGGTGGTGATCTTTCAATTGATTAATGTTGCAGGAGTGGTTGTATTATTTATGAAGCCTAGATTTAATTAAATTTTCTTTGATGATTATAATCTTTTCCTCTTTTACTTCTGTAGGAGCCTGAGGAGTCTCAAGAAACAGTTCCTTCCCTAGTATACACCCCCTGAGGCACCGTAGTAGGGGAGAACATACCTTCGGATATGGGGGTTTCTAGGGAAGGTTATCCCGGTTCTTTCGATCATATAGAGTCATTCATTGTAGACTATTCTGAGGAATTTATTCCCTAGACTCCACATGATATTCCATCCAAAGATCCATCCCCATGGAATACCATAAAACATCAGCAGGAATCCCAACTATCAAATCATATCAAGAAGGGCATTACAAGTAACAACCACACCTATTTATTTGAATATCATACCATGTAAATTTGTCTTACAAACCCATTTTCACTTGTATATTTTGTTTCAGGACCAATATGTATCCAAGAAATAGTTTCCCAGGCATCTACAGCTCCTACCCCTTCCATGGTGGAAAAGGGACTACAAGTAACCACAACTACCAGGGATCATATTATTTATATCCCAACGATGGAAGGCCATTTAGACGTTGAAGTCCCAACTAAACATGATGATCCCACTGATATTGAGGATGAAAGGATGATCCTAAAAGAAGCATCATAGATGGGTGAGGATCCCCAATCACCCTAGGACATTGAAGGGATTCCCAGTTCTAGGGAGTCAACTACTCCAAACCATATGGACTCCATCCTTGAGGATATAATACCTTCGGAAGTAGATACCTCATCCGAGAAATGTGATCCTAATCCCTCAGAGGTTTTAAACATAGGGAATGCTACTATCCTAGCTCTTGAGAACATATAATGGTCTATTATGTCTTTTCTTTTGATCATAAGAGAGACCATGATCTCATCCCCCAAAATTTTGGGGTTATCCATCACATCTTTCCCTGGTCTATTTATCCATGAAAACCTAATCTTAGTAAGTTAACTTTTAGAGGCTACCCTCTAGTTTTCAGGTTCATTTGGGTAGTGACCCAATCCATAGATGATTCAGAATTACTTTGGGCCTCAATTTCATATTGAGGATGTATTACCATCATTACAGGGAGATTATGTCACCATGGAGAATGAAGGCATCAATGATTCAGTTGGTGGAGGTTAGTTTTATAGTCCTCCAACCTCTCTCCCTTCTCCCTCATTTTATAATTTTTTCAGGGATGATGGATGTTTATTGGCTTCCTTTCTGATTCCAGGATTGCAACCACAGGCACTTGTGATTGTAGTGGATGCCTCAATCTTGCGTATTGTCGCAACTATTAATGACGTCGCTATTGAGGGATCTAGTCACATTGCAATTGTTTAATCAGCCACTCCCCTAGTGAAATTTGTTCCTGAATATATTTTTTCATAGAGGATTGTTTCTGAGATGGATTGATAAAACCTGGTTAGCCTTCAGCCCAGTGGCCAGAGGGCATGGAAAAATGTATGGAGGTTAATTTCTCGAACACCACTTGGTGACATGCAATCGAAGCTGCTAAAGTTACCGTTCCAGTTCATGGATATGAGGAATGAGGGATTCAATTATCATAGCATTTATGAAATTATAGAATATGTGGTTACTCTTTGGGAGGAAACTACCACACTCAAGTCTCATCATTCTGCTATAGAGTCTTTGGCTTATCTACCCACTGCTAGTAAAATTAGTATGAATAAAGTTTTCAATCATTCTTGGGTAGTCACGAGGTTTCATAGAAAGCTCATGATGAATAGGTTCTTAGAAGAATAGCATGACTAGGAAGTGGAATGGATTAGCATGGAAATAGTTTTCCTTAAAGAGGAACGGGTCTGTGTTGCGTCTATAGTTGACGAGGGTCAATGGTGAGTGGAGTAAGGGGAAATAGATACCTTTGAGGTAGCACAGGAGGAGGAGTCATTGTGGACTGGTGCAGAGGATGAGACCACAACTTTTATAAGGCTGTGTCCGGCCATTGATGTAACACCCCATGAATTTATAAAAATATTTAATATTAAATGCATAAAACACTAATTCTATAAAAAACCCACTTTGTTTTAACCTATCCAATTAACATAATTTTTCCACCACTGTGTTTTGAATTTAGAAAAACTGACATACATGGTTGCATTCAGTAAGATATTTAGAATCTAATAAGACAAAATTAATTTTTATGGAAGAGTAACATATCCTTATGAATAGTGAGATACCCTTATGAATAGTAATGCATATTAATGAATATTAAATCAGCCAAAAAATAAGAACTTAACCCATGAATGTATAAAAACAATTTAGTCATCATAAAAAGGGAAAATGATAATAGTATAAGTATTTGTAATTTGGTATGTCATAAATATTTTAATTATAATTTTATGATTAATTTAATAATTTAAAATGGAAATTTATTTTCATAAAATGTAATCATAAATTGTTACTTTATTTTTTTATGGTTATAGGATAATTTTTGGGACCTTTATTAATTTATCAATGTTTTATAAAACGAGTTATAGTTTTAAAGTGGTTTTTTTGGAATAATTTTTGATTTTATTTAAAAATTAAATTAAAAATTTTTAGAGAATTAATTTCAAAAAATGGATTTCATTTTTGAATTCTACACATTGAAAATTGGTTTGGGTGATTTTTTGGGATTTTTCGGAAATACTATAATTTTTTATAAATAGCGAAATACGACAAAATACTGTATAAACAAATTATCAGTTAAATACACTATTTATGACATCATGAGTGATGTAAGGCCACTTGGTTCAAACTCACATGCACTTATCACTATTAGGGGTCACATGAAACAACACTATTGATCGTCTTGATGGATATAATAAAATAATGAATAAAATATTCAAAATCCACACCTCTCCTCCACTATAATACCCCCCTCACTCCCACTTCTCCTCAATCCTTTAAGCCATGAATCTCCTCAATGTTCTTCCCAAATACCCTCCCATAGTCAGTCACCACATCCAATAAGCTCTTGGTCTATCCAAAAGACTAAAACCCCTTCCATTAAAGATATTATAAAGGAGGTGGATTCAATAGGACACTAAGATCAAGTAAAGAACACCATTAGACATAAGGTAAGGGTTTCTTCATCTCACCTCCATTTTTGTGAGATATTTCGTAATCACTAATATTACTTATGTATGGGGTATGTATACTTACCATTGATATTTCATATCACGAATCTCCTTATTTTCATGATATTCAATGTATCTATTGATGATCATTAATTTTGGGGCATACAATACAATTGATTACAAAGTTATAAGTATATTCTACCCGAACATCCATTTTCATTTGGGTAGCTCTTATTCTCTACTCACCTAATTATATTCTTATTTATTCTTATGCAATCCTCATATATTCTATATGAATGTTCAATATATGTGTACCAACCAGAATCCTACTTTCATTTATGGTGAGTCACATGTTTTTAAAGGATCTTTCAAAAAACTTCTTCCTGAAAAACGAGCCAGATTCAAGGAACTCAAAATCTTTACTATTGTGAAGTTCACTCTATAATTTGTTTTAAGGAATATTTATCTCTCTAAAATAACACATTTTAACCTGATAAATCTATTTTGGATCATTTCTGGTTTTATGAAAGAAAATAATCGTTTTCTCTTTAAAATCTCTTTAATGAATTCCTTAAACCGCACTAGAATGTTTTAATTCAAAAGCTTCTTTAAAAACACTTTTTACATGATTTTACATTGGTGGGACATAATTAATATTTCATATGTAATCTTAATGTCCTTACATTTTTTTTATTGTATATACATGTTTACAAATCATATTTCATGACAAATACAAATTATTTTCCAAAAGAACACTTCTTCCCAAAGTAAAATGGATTTTCCTCATATCACTTTAACTTTTATGAGATATATTCCTTGTTCACCACTTATTCCTTGCATGTGATGTATTTACTACCCATTTTTATATAATTTAAATATTCTCCTTATTCTCATGATATTCTAAGGTATTATTATTGGAATCTTTTAAGGTGGTATGGGACACTTTGGAAAGTTTAAGGATTATTTACACAAGGATTTTTCATTGGTCTCATTTAAAAGTATATTAATCTATGTCAACATACTTTGTGGAATTTGGTACTTCATTGAGTTTTATCTCTTATGATTT
Source organism: Viscum album (assembly GCA_963277665.1). Taxonomy (NCBI): domain Eukaryota; kingdom Viridiplantae; phylum Streptophyta; class Magnoliopsida; order Santalales; family Viscaceae; genus Viscum; species Viscum album. The sequence goes on from OY728143.1 coordinate 1,240,141,259, forward strand.
CATCCTTCATGTTTTATATAATGGTTTATGATTATTTTGACTATGTATTTTCTATCTTAAAACCATTCACCATATTACTCTGAATGGTTAGTGTTTATGATTAATGATTGGGGAAAGTTATTTACATTTCATATAGTAGATTCAATATTAATGTATATTTTATTTATGTTTATCCCCATTCATATTAGTAATTAATTTTACTTATTAATTCTCATGTGGGGCCCGCTATAGTCCCTCGATGCATCGGTAGGTCTAATGAGACAAACTATGGTCTTGGCACAAGGCCTTGACAAAATGATTATTTATGGTCATAGAACGAGGCTTGGATGGTATGGTTATGATATCCTGCATTATGCATTCCATCATTATGAAACTATTACTGATGGAACATGTGGTTATTCGACTTGTAGAATACCCGTGATTATGTAATTATTTACTCTTCTCTTATTCCTACTATAATGTGTTCAAGTTTTTTAAAGGCATATGTTTCTATTTATTAAACATGACTAATGTTTATGTTATGATATATTCTGCTGTATTTCTTACCCTTAATGTGTATTTCATCTCACCCCTTTCTTATGTTTCATTTTATCAGGGCATGAGGAATTTTTTTTTAATGACTTTCTAAAATAACCTAGGAGTTATGGATGTTGTTAAAGAAATTCCTCTGTTGTTTTCATTTCAAGTTGTAATGATGAACTTATATATGTATCTTGTTTCCAAAACTACTAAACTACTCAGTCCTTCATGATTTGATTCCTTGTAATCATGATAATGTAATAAAATAATGCACCGTCTCTGGGATTCTGGGGTCGGGGTGTTACAGTTGCTATCAAACGAAGTTTAGTACAAAACATTAAACTATATATAGAAAAGATGATTCGGGAACAAACCACTAATATAGTCTATGAGGATAAACATAAAATAAAATCCTATAATCTTGTTAAATAATAGATTATGTTTATCTTCATGGAAAATACATCCCTTGATAGATACTACAAGTGGATGTGGTTCTGGCACAGATGTATCATGGAGTAAAAACTTCGACAAGGAATTTCGGGCTTGACCTGGTGTATCCTTGTATATGAAAATGGTGCTTTCTACGCACCTTTTTTGACACTCCTGGTGGATATACTTAAGATAATTCACATTTTATTTACCCACCATTATTAAATATTTATGACCCCAAAGTAACCAAAGTATATAGTTCTAGTATTTATGATGCATACATTTATTATATGTGTTATACAATGTTTTGAGTCACAGGGAGTTCATAATTTTACCAGCTAATATGTAATATGAAATTGATTAGAAATGGTGCCTATAAGAAAGAATGATAACTTCACCAATGTACATGATGCAAATATTAATAAGGATCATATCTCTGATGGTCTTAATCCATAATTTCAAAATAATATTGTCTCCCATGTATCCTCATCATATGAGGAAATAGGATAATTTGTTAACAAGGTATGTAATGACTTCTCTGAGTACTATAGCTTTGAAGGGAAGCAAAAGAATAAGAGTATGTTAGAGAAAAACATAGATAAATGGAATAAGGGAAATATGTATTTTCCCACATGTGATAATTTTGGAAGGAAACACCTTGTTATATGCTTAAGAGGAAAAGGATTTTTCCTCTAGTGTGGGGAAAAAGGCCACCATGCTCATAATTGCATGATAAGGAAAGAATTTTCCCATATTCAATGCTTTAATAGAAAATATATGGGACACTTTCAGAATAAATGTTCCAAGAATCAAAGTAATATACCCCAAATGATGATTTTGGATAAAGATCATGTTATGATGCTACCACAGATGAAGTAGAATGATTAATATGCCTATTCAATAATCATGTCATTTGAATATTTTGTCAGTAATGTATTGGTTGTAAGAATTATGAGATATATGAGGATTATACAATAGTACTATTTCATTAAGTATTTGAGGTTGTATAATGAATGATAGAAAAGAATCATGGTCCAGTAGAATGTTAAAATTTTTATAAAAAAACATTATTGAGGGAAAGATAGCCCTTAATATATATCTAATGTTGAGATAATGATGAAGCAATGATTGATTTACATAAGTACTAACTACCTTGGAACTAATTATTTACTTGTCGAGAAGTGGTATATGCTATCATCAATGGAGTTTAAAACACTTTTTGATTTTAGGAATATATCCAAAAATAGGTTTCTTACTTAAGGAATAAGGAATAATGCATGTTTCCCATATGATTTTTATGGTAATTCAAGTTATTACCATATTTCAAGAGGATACATGAAGAAGTTATTCACATGTTTGGAATGTGAATTTTAGATTTTATTCATGTTGATTAAGGGTTAATGATAAGTTCATCATGGAAATTTAGAGACCTTCATTATAATGTGTTGAATCATTATATTTTGTAATTTTTAACCATTTACGAAATGGTTTAAGCTGTTCATTGTATGGGGTTTTAGAGTTTAATGTCACTACATGAAGGTTTTATTATTTTTCCATGACCATTTTTTCCAATTAGAATGCATTTTTTTAGTAACTTATGAATTTCTACTTCCTCTTATTAATAGGATGTTTTAACCATACTATTGATGTGAGTTTCCCACAAGGTAATTTTCAAGTATCAACCATTCCCTCTCGATGTTCAATTTAAAATTTTGAGGATGATTTTTTTTAAGGAGGGGATAATGTAACACCCTAAGAATTTAAAAATAGATTTGATATTAAATACATGAAACACTAATTCTATAAAAAACACCACTTTGTTATAACCTAGACAATAAACATAATATTTAAACCTATGTGTTTTGAATGTCAAAAACTGACATACATCATTGTGTTCAGTAATATATTTAGAATCTAATAAGACAAACTTAATTTTTGGGGAATATTAACATACCCTTATGAATAGTGACATACCCTTATGAATAGTTATGAATAGTAATTAATAGTAAATAGGCCAAAAAATAGTAACTTCACCCATGAATGTATAAAAACAATTTAGACATCTTAAAAGTGAAAAAATGATCATATTATAAGTATTGGTATTTTTGTATGTCATAAATATTTTAATTATAATTTTATGATTAATTTAATAATTAAAAATGGAAATTTATTTTAAAAAAATGTAATAATAAATTGATACTTTATTTTCTTATGTTTATAAGATAATTTTATGGGACCTTGATTAATTTCTCAGTGTGTTATAAAACAAGTTGTGGTTTTAAAGTTGTTTTTTTGGAATAATTTATGATTTTGTTTAAAATTAAATTAAAAATATTAAAAAAAATTATTTAAAAAAAATTATTTCATTTTTTGAATCCTACACGTAAAAAAATGGTTAGGGTGAATTTTTGAGATTTTTCTGAAATACTCATATTGTTGATGAATAGTGAAATTGGTAAAATACCGTATATACAAATTATCAATTAAATACACTATTTATGACTTCATTAGTGATGTAAGGCCACTTTGTTCAGACTCACATGCACTTATCACTATTAGGGGTCACATGAAACAACAATATTGGTTGTATTAATGTAAATAATAATAAAATGAATAAAATATTCAAAATTCACTACCCTCCTCCACTATAAAACCCCCTCACTCCCTCTTTTCCTCACTCCTTTAAGCCTTGAAGCTCCTCATATTTATGCGCAAATACCCTCCCCTAGTCACTCCCCACATCCAAGAAGTTCTTTCTCTTTTTAAAATACTAAAACCACTTCCATTTAAGATATTTTAAAGGAGGTGTATTCAATAGGACACTAAGATCAAGTGAAGAACACCATCAGACTTAAGGTAAGGGTTTGTTCATCTCACCTCCATTTTTTTGAGATATTCTGTAATCACTGATATTATATGTGTATGGTGTATTTATACTTCCCATTGATGTTTCATATCATGAATCTCTTTATTTTCACAACATTAAATTTATCATTTTATGATCACTAATTTTGGGGCATACGATTCAATTGATTAGGAAGTTGTAAGTATATTCTACGTGAACCTCGATTTTCATTCGGGTAGCTCTTATTCTCTAATAACCTCAATGATAATTATAATTATTCTTTTTTAATCATCCTAAATTATATTTTAATGTTCTATATATGTATACCAACCATAATCCTACTTTAATTTATGGCGAGTCATACGTTTTAAAAGGATCTTTCAAAAAAAGTTGTCCTGAAATACGAGCCAGATTCAAGGAACTTCTCGAAATAGACCCTATTGATATGTTCACTATATAATCTTTTTTAATCCATATTTAACTTTCCAAAATCACAAATTTTAACATGAAAATTCTCTTTTGTTTCATTTCTATTTTTATAAATGAAAACATGCTTTTTCACTTTAAAATATCTTTAATGAATTCCTTAAACCGCGCTAGAATTTTTTAATTCAAAATCTTATTTAAAAATACTTTTTACATGATTTTACTTTACTGGTACATATTTTATATTTCAAATTTATTCTCAATGTCCTTCCATTTTATTTTATGGGATATACATGTTTTAAAATCACATTTTAGGACAAATACAAATGATTTTAAAAAATAACACTTCTTTCCCATGTAAAAAGGATTTTTTTCATCTCACTTAAACATTTATGAGATACATGCCTTGTTCACTACTTATTACTTTCATTTGATGTATTTAATTCCCATTTTTATATCATTTAATGATTCTCCTTATTCTTATGAAATTATAAGGGATTATGATTTGAATGTTTCAAGGTGGTATGGGACACTTTGGAATGTTTAAGGATTATTTCCTCAAGGATTTTTCAATGGTCTCATTTAAAAGTAACTTCATCTATGTCAAAATATATTGTTGAATCTAGTACATCATTTATTTTTATATTATATGATTTCATATATCATGTTCTATTGAATGTTTTATGATTATTTTGACTGTATATGTGCTTTCATGAAACCATTCACCATATTAATCTGAATGGTTAGTGTTTATGATTAATGATTGGGGAAAGTTATTTACATTTCATATGTTAGTTTCAATATGAATGTATATTTTGTTTATGTTTATCCCCATTTATATGAGGAATTCATTGGACTTAGTATGTGTTGGGTGGGGTCCGCTATAGCCCCTCGATGCATCTGTAGGTCTCATGAGACCAACTACAGTCTTGACACAAGGACTTATCAAAATGATTATTTATGGTCTTGGCATGAGGCCTGGACTGTATGGTTATGATGTCCCTCATTATGAATTCCCTCATTATGAAATTATTATTGATGGTTCATATGGTTATTTGACTAGTATAATACCTGGGATTATGGAATTATTTATTAATCTCTTATTCCTTCCATAATGTGTTCAAGTTTTTGTTAAAGGCATTTTTTTTTATTTATTCAACATGCCTAACATTTATGTTATGATATCTTCCATTTTATTGAATACACTTATAGAGAATTTGATCTCACCCATTTCTTGTGTATCATTTTATCATGACATGAATAATTCTTTTATGAATGACTTTCTGAAATAACCTAGGATTTATAGATGTTGTCGAAGGAATTTATTTGTTGTTTTCATTTCAAGATGTAATGATGAACTTATGTAGGTATCAAGTTTCCAAAAGTAATATCCTACTCAGTCCTTTAGGATTTTATTCCAACTAATCATGCCAATATATTAAAATAATGCACTGTCTCTGGGCTTCTGGGGTCAGGGCATTACAATTGAAGATTCAAATCAGGGACCGATAAAACTCTGCGAATTTGTCGATCATCATTTGTAATAGTTATGTCCTTCCCATATAGAGAGCGTCTGAATTTTTGGTTCCCTACATATGTTTATTTAACAATATTAAAATATTTTCCTCTCCAATATTCCTAATTTATCCCTTTTATACAATATCAGTCATTTATGATCAACGTCATTTTAAACAATAATGTCAACTAGATATCAATTTGAGTCATAATCTAGGATAAAGGAATAATCAAATTATGCTCTAATTTTTTCTGAATCGAAGGGCTTTGTGAGTGTAATTTTACTCTTACTATTTTCAAATGGAAAACACTATAGGCTTTGTGCCTTTTTTCCTTATCACTATAATTTTTTCCTAAGCTTGTTATGTAGTGGTCCTAGTGGGTATAACTTGACTTTTTCTTGGGACCCCCTATGTGGGTTTTCGACCTAATAAGGTTTGTGTCTCTGGATTATTTGGTTGCTCAAAATTTTTTTTCCTAAACCATGTGTATCATATGTTTAACCATATGAATCTCAACTGTTATCCAAGGTTCCCTTTGTGGGTTTTTGCCTTGGAGAGTGCAGTGTATCTTTTTTTGGCTAGTTTAGTGTCTTGTTTATTAGACAGTCATTACTAATGTTTCAGTTCAAACACCTTTGACTATAAATGCACTGATTTTTAAAGTCAAAAAGTGTGGACCTTGACATCTGGGGAAAGGGACCAAATTTAGGACTCATTAACCAAGAACTTCCCGAAAACGTTCAAGCATGGATGAGGGATTTCTCTTGACCCAAACTTGAGATGTTTGGAAATGGGACATGATATATGGTATTGAATCTATGGGGAATATGTAGAAAGAAAAATCATTTCTTGATGATGGATTCTCCTTTGGTTGATAGGCCATTTTTGTGTGCAACGTATGCAGAGCCACGTGGACATAATGTGAATAGTCAAACAAAGGTGTCCACAAGACACTTACCTTCCATTTCTAATCGCTAGGAAGCTTTTATAAAACATTGGATTTATTTTTCCATTGAGGAAAGTAGTGGGAGGATTGTTAATTGAATGATGTTTGAAATTAATAAGGTCATTTATACAATATTTGGATGAAAAATCTCTCCCTCATGAATTTGGATTTTGTAAAGGGGGGTTGAAGCATGGTGTAGTTTAACATCATACAACTAGGAAATTTGGGACCTGTTTTTCTAAATAATTTTACTCTGACTAGAGGGGGGTAAGTGATTCACTTCCTCTGCAATAGTTCATCTAGGAACATCCTTCACCTTTATAAATTGAAAGGGGGAAATATGTAAACTCTAATCCAAGGGGTTTCCAAAACCAAGGACTGAGGTGTGACATAAATGTAATAAGGGTGTACGAAGGAGGTAAGAGCCACTAATATGGATATATTTGCCTTTGGTTGACAAGAAATTTTTGTGCGCTACGTATGCAGAGCCAAAAGGGAATAATATGAATAATCAACCAAAGGTGTTCATATGAAACTGGCCTACCATTTCAGATGGCCATGAATTTTTTATAGAACTTTTGGATTTATTTATCTGTTGAGGACCACAGTTGGTGACCCATTTAAGAAATGAAATATTAATTTAAAAAGTGACTTTCTACTGTGTTTGGAATAAAAACTGATCCCACAAGAATTTTTCATGTTTAAAAGAGGGTTGAAGCATGTTTCAGTTTAACTTCATATAGCCAGGACATTTGGGACATGTTTTGTGAAATCATCTTACTATGAATAGAGGTGAGTAAGTGATTCACTTACACTCAATAGTTTTTCAAGGAACATCCTTCACCTTTGAAAGCAGAAATTTGTAAATTTTAATCTGAGGATTTTCTAAATCCAAGGACTAAGGTGGGACATGAATTTTGTAATGGTGTATGGAGGCAGGACGAGCCACACTTGGGGATGAATTTACATTTTATTGAAAAACCATTTTTGTGGGAAATATATGTAGAGCTACTGGGGTATAATGTGTATAGTTAAAAAATGAGTCTTCATGGAGCTAGACTTCCCTTTCTGATGGCCTTGGAGGATTATAGAGATTCAATCCTTTTTGGGCATAGAATATTTTTCATGAAAAGGGTAATTCCTAAACAAGAAAAGGGGATATTTTAGGTCAATCATTATAGGGAATACCAAGAATTTGTAAACGAATTTTTGTCCCATCTATGGGAGTTGTTTCCTTATGCATGTTTAACCCTTAACTAGAAAGGTATGGGAAATTTTATTATTCATGGCTTGATCTAATTATGAGATTCTAATATCACTACGTATCATATGATTACATGAATCAAGATGTACGTTGTCAAGACCCATCCCAGTGGGGCCCGAGCCGCAACTCCCCAAGCTCACCTCCAATAGGCCAGGGGATGGTGACTAGCACCGAGTATGCATGATACTAACATGGGAGGAATTTTTTATAAACCTGTACACACACACACACATCTCCAAGCCCACAAAGATGAAAAGTATAAACCACTGAAAATGGAAATGCTTGCATACACTAAAAATCTCAACCAACAGAGTATGACAGGAAAGTAAAGTACAAAAAGTGTAAAACCCTAGGCCAAAAGTACAAGACCACCAAAAGAATGTCTGTAACAAAGTCCAACCTGTAAGGAAAGGTACTGGGACTGAAATCTATAGCTGTAGGAACACACCTCGGCCCGCCTGATCTCACTGAGCACCGTCCGGTCCTGGTGCACCTAGAAACCTGTCAAAGGATCGCTTGTCTGCATAAGACATAACACGTGCGAGAAAATACCATGCAGGGGTGAGTATAACAATACCCAATAAGACACCCCAAAACCACAAAAAAATACAACAAGGGAAATACCACAAAGGAAAGATACAGTCAGCTCTACATAGTATATGTCTACCGAAAATATAACAGGAATATCCAGATATACTCATGCATGATCAACTATCGCGAATACCACCACTAAGATCCAGTTCGATGATTCCACTAAGCACGTTACAAGGAGAACACACTCCTAGGTCTGAGGAGAGAGAGATACAAAGTACTCATTTCGGGAGGAAACACTCCATATGTACCTTGATAACATGATTCTCAGATGAGGATGATGACGAAGTCATGGGGTGATTCCGAAAAATCAGTCTGAGCTAATCCGCTAAGTAGAGGATCGACGCTCAGGTAAAGTTGGTCACGTCGATACCAAGAACTCTAACTAGGGTTTCAGGAATGAATAGAGGATATGACTCTAAGTCTCACAGAGGGGATTCCAACAACTCTAATCAGAAATTCCTGTTGAAGGGATCATACTCTTGTGTAAAGGAAATGATACCAGAACCTTCAGGGAAAGGACCAAGGGTATGAACCCTAAGAAAACTTGTCCAAGTCACAGAAGACAAGTGGCTCAAGTCATTTAATACAAGTTACACGGCGTGTAGTATGGTTACACACTGTGTTCCTTGACCCCGGATACTTCCCATGTAAATGGCATGTGTTATTCGTTCAAGCCGTGTAAAACCAAACTACACGGCGTGTAGAAAAAGTACATGTCGTGTTCCTTGACCCCAGGTAATGCCGGTTTAACTGGCCCGTGTCATTCGGATTGTCAGATAGAGAGCAACTACATGGTGTGTAGAAGAATCACACGCCATGTCCAAGAACCTGGGGATCGCTCCGTGTACGCTGGCCATGTGCCCGTACATGGTCTATGCCAGTGTCCGTGTCGCCGGCCCGTGTACCAATACACGGTGTATCCCATGTATCTGGCCGGGTCTGGCCGGGGAGGGGTATACACAGCGTGTCCTTGGCCGTGTACCCTGCCAGTGTCCATGTACTCCCGAAGTACACGCCTTGTAAATTCTCTGATGAAAACACGACGTGTAGCCCATACTACATGGTGTGTAGTCGGGAAATTTCCAAAAGCTCCATCTTCCTCCACGCCCCTCGGTTGATCCTCTAGATCTTGATCCAACCATTCGAACATCACGAAACTATGGATTTGGGGTCGTCTCGCCCCTATGAAACTGATTCCGTTGGTTTCAGGCTTCTGATCGGCCTTGATGGCGCGTCCCGATCCGTCCGGATGAAAACGCTTGAAGAACGGGAATTCTGAACCACACCAATTTGTCCACCACCATCGCCGTCGCACCTCCCATAGGTATTCTTGAAGTTGGATCTTTGATTTCAGATCATTGTGCCAATAAATGAATGCACAACAATTTATTCCCTCTAAGAACGCATAGAACGCAGGCAAAGAACGCGTAGGAATCTGGAGAGAAAACACAACAATCGAGAGGGATGAACCTCAATCAATGTTCTTGTCGATCTTGGTTCGTCACCGTTAGAAGGTTGAATGAAAACCAAATTAATTTCAAGAATCAAATCCCCATGATTCCCGCAAAATCACATCCCGTAAGAATGATCGATCCGCAGGATAATCTGTTCGTGGATTAGTCCGCGTTCATTGTGGAAATTAGAAACAGGGAAGAAATCACAATTTAAACATCTTACCTGGATTCCGCGGTGTTCGTTGGTTATGATCTGGTTGTCACGTCGTCGTCGCCGGCGAAAATCGTCAAGAACGTCATTGTTACGTTGGGATGTCTTCTCTAGAGCTCTTAAGAGGAAATCAGAGTTAGGGGGATTGTAAGGCTAACCATCCCTGCGAAATCTCTATTTAAAAGAATAAAAGATTTCGTTTCAACAAGGATTTAAACAAAATATTTTAATTAAATATTTTATTACGGTTTTGTCCAAAAACCAAATTTCACTACTGACCTGCGCTGGCCGAAGTTAGGCCTCTCCCAAGGTAAAAAACTATTCCGAATGCAACAGTGCCCTCATATTTTTGATCCGAGCACCCGTTCAGGAGTTATTCCACTTTTTCAGGAAAACCGCACGTGCGTGAAATTTAATTATTAAATTAAATTCAAACATTTCTTCCAAGATCACCAGGCCTCGGAACTGCACGCCGTCTCAGAGCCTGGTCTCGAATTAATTCCCATATAATATTAAAATAATATAGGGAAAAATCCCGGACATTACATACATAGTTATTTTAAGGTTCATTTTTATGTGGATCTTATTCGCACATACAGATGGGAATTTTTATTTTTGATACCAGTTTAAAAATAGTGAAAGGCATATGTAGAACCTTTCTATGCTTATTTATTTCTTATGCATGGTTATGAAGGGATATACTCTTTTGACATGAACTATAATTAGGGTGAATACCAGGAATCAAGTATCATGATATTAGTATGTTGATATAGAATCCTCAAATAACATGAGGGTAATTGATCCACGATGTTCTGACATGTACAGGGCGTGGTTAGGAAGAAGAGTGTAAACCATGAATTTGAGGGATCTTTGTTCAGTAGGAAGGACAAGGGGCTTAAAAGCTATTACAAATACTAAAATAGACAAATTATATCCTATGATGAATTTCACTTTAGTTGAAAAGCCATTTTTATGGGCAACATAAACAGAGTCGTCGAGGCGTAATGTGCATAGTCAATCAATGGTGTCTGTGGGACATTGACCATCCATTACTGATGGCTATAAAGGGTTATAAAGATCCAAGATCACTCAAATAATGATATTTTACAAATGGAGAGGGTTGTTTTGGACACATATGAAACAGTCACACCATGATTATTCACAGAATTGGGAGTCTCTCTATATAAATATGGATTGTATGTAAGGTGTGATATTTTTGCTCCCTTGTCAAATTAGGGCCTAGAATTAATGATCCAGGCATCATGAGACCAGGTTCCCCACACAATTTTTAGTCCTTTCACAAGTATTACGGGGAATTTGTAGCAATATTTGGGGTATATTTATGTTCTTAAGGTCATGAGGTTAGGACTTTGGGCCATGCAGTTTAACATCATGTGGTGAGGACATCTTCTGCACATGGTTAGGGGAAGGTGAAAACCATGATTGTAGAGGAAGGTGTAAACCATGATTATGGGGTGGGGGCGTGAGTTGGGAGGAATGACATGGGGAATAAAAGTCATTATGATTAAGAAAATAGATAAATCCTACCTTAGGGATGAATTTTACTTTGGTTGAAAGGAAATTTTTATGGGAAACATATGTAGATCCACTAGGGAATAATGTGCTTGATTAAACAAAGGTGATCACATGATACTAGGAATCCATTTTTGATAGCATTGTATGATTATGGTAAGTAGATAATTTATAGGGAATTATGTTTGATGGATGAAAAGAGGATGTTTGGGTACGAAAGTAATGTCTAGGCCATGATTAGTTCTGAGGTACAAGATTACCTACATAGATATGATCTGTATGTAATGGGAAGATTTTTCTTTGGACACTTTCCAGATGTAAGATCCTATATTTGGAATCCCCTGCATCTATTTTCATTTCACATGTGGGGGAATGGGGTATTTCATTTTTTCATGGCTGGACCTGAGACGACTCGGGTTTCACTACATATATCTTGATGTGGAGAATCAAGACATATATAGTTCTTGAGCTACCATATCATTTAATTTCATGTGGTTAGAACGTCTTTCATCACCCAGTATAATTTCATGTGGTTTGGACAAGATTGAACCAATGTGAAAAGGACAAGGTGAGTGAAGTGTTGGGCTTAAACCTCATGGAGGTCTCCTATGTATCCTAATTAGATGGGAATCAAATTCCACATTGTTATGAGGACTCCATGTGCCTGTTTGACTTATACATAGAGAGGTGGAATTTTATTCCATGCTTTCAAGATGATGGGGTTATTATATTCCATTATGTGTTTTCCATGCGAGGGAAGGATTTACAATCATTCCTAAACTCATTTGAGTTATAATCTATGTGAGAAATAAGGAGATAAGAGGATTTACCTCATAGTATATGGGAAATATAGGATATAATAGAGGCATCACATGACACATGATGGCTGGACCAAGACTTCGGGTCATGGTGTGTCTATGTATCCTGTAAGGGAAGGATTCCAGCCTACACATAGTTCATGAAGGTATGTTCCCTACATATATCTGATCCATATGTAGGGAAGATGATTTTTTTTTTCAAATGTTAGTGGATGGACTATGATGAATAATTCGAGCGTCACTATATCTTCTATAGGGGCATGAATAAAGACCACATGTAGTTCTTTGAGGTACCCTTTAGTTTTTTGGTTTGTGGTGAGGACTTTGAGTCATTTAGTGAGTTGGTATGCCTTCATGGAATCCTCTACCAAAACTCTCGAGCCCAAGTGAGTTGCACTCAGTGTGAGAAAAAAGGGTCAGAAAGGGATTCATCAACCACACGGTGGGATCATGAAGAAAGATATGACATTTTCATTCAATACATTCCTAAATCCAGGTCTATGTTTAAAGGTATGGGGATGCTTATATATCCCATAGTGGCGGTAATGTATATATATGTGGTTCTTATGAAGAAACTCCCGGTATAGGTCTGACCTCTGTATAGGGAAAGAAGTAATTGTTTTTGGGCAGTAGCTGGACCAAGATGAATAATCAGGTAGTCACTACGTATCCAGTAAGGGTAGGAATTAATCCACATGTAGTTCTCTAGCTGTCTCCCCATATAATTTTAGATCATACAGAGGGAGGGGGTATTTTTGACCATTTTCTGTTTTAATGGACCTACAATGTACAAGTATCCTCTGTTCATCCAAGGGGAAACCATTACCGCCATTTCTATGTTAACATGAGCTATGTTCGGTGTGAGAAACAGGAAATTGTTTGGGTCTCTTTTTGTAATGAAATGGTAGTTCAAAGTAAAATTGAGGTATTTTGTTACCATGTGGTGGCTATACCAAGAACTAGGATTTAGGAATCTCTATCTATCCCATTGATAAAATATGAATCAAGTCATATATAGTTATAATACAAAATGTTCCCTATATCGGTCTGACCAGTGTATAGGAAAGGGATATCTTTTTTTGGTTTGATAGTAGCTAGGCTAGGATGAATGACCCTAGTGTCAATACGTATCTCATCAGTAGATGGGAATCAAACCATGCATAGTTCTGTAGAATGGTATGGTAGGTGACTGATGCCTGAGACAATTTCCCCTCAGGTGATAACATTGTTGGGGCCACATAGTTTAATGTAATGTGGTATGGATGAATATGTTGCTATGCAGTTTAACAGCTTGCAGCTAGGGTGAGGATGTTGAGTAGCTTAACATAATGCAACATGGATGATTTCATCATGCATTTTATTATCATGTGATCAAGACATATTCAATATAGTTTAATTTTGTGTGGAAAGGACATCTTCCATATAGTTTAACATCATGCGGAATGGATATTTATGGAGCTATGTAGTTTAACGTTATGCATCTAAGACAGACTTTGATCATGATTAGACAAAGTACAATTTCAGAAACCTGGTATTGGTGGGAGCTATGGTGAGATATTCATCCAATGAAATCAAGGCACATGCTCTATTGGGGTAAATGTTTTATACAACATATAGTCCATCCCATTTTGGATACAACATTTGAGGCTTCTTCCCAAGTACCATCAAGGTTTTGACGAAAACACCATTTCTCTTTTAAGGAATGATCATAGGAAAACCTTCTCATTGAAGGATCATGCAATAAAATTTTTGTTAGACTTCCAGATGGTGTAGAGTGTGAAATATTTTCTCATCCAACTACTCTAGATCATCAAACCATTTTTGGGATTTCTCATATACAGATAGTTGATCAAATACAGTGACCTAGAGTGATGTAGTTTAATTTCAAGAGGCAAAACTGCCTCTATAACTTATACTAGAAAGTATGGGGTTTCTTCAGTGGTGGTGCAGGTTGTGGTCTAGTAATCTTAAAGAGAATGGAGGAGGTTTTATGACCATGATTTTTTAATCATCTCTACCATTTTTTGGAGTATGTTAAATAGGGTGCTGTTGAAAGTCTCTATCTGTCTGTTGGCTATGGCATGGTAATAGGACGAATAGTTGTCTTTGATCCCATACTCCTGGTAGAGTCAGTATAATTCAACAGAGTATAAATTGGTGGCTTTGTCCATCAGTATTGTGTGAGGGTCACCAATTCTAGTGATTATATTTTTTTTCACAAAGCTGAAAATTCATTTTGCCCTGAACTTCTTAAGGGGTTAAGCTTGTGTCCATTTGGAAATGAATTCAATTACTATGAGAATATATTTAAATTTTCTAACTATTATGGGAGGATATTGTCCCAAAATATCCATTCCCCATATAGAAAATGGCCAGGAGTACTTGGTTGTGTGAAGAAACTCCAGGGGTTGATGGATGAAATTGGCATAGACTATGTAAGAATGGAACTTTTTGGTGAAATTGGCACAATCCTTTATCATGGTGGGCCAATAGTATCTAATACTTCTATTTTTATGAGAGAGTTTGTATGCTAACTAGTGTTCCCCACAATTTTCAACATGCACTTCTTTCATGATGAAATCGGTCTCTTCTCCATCAACGCACCTGAGAAGGACTCCATCGAGGCCTCACTAATAAAAAACATTTTGTTGGATTGTGCCATCATATATCATGAAATTGAATGATCTTCTTCAGATTTTTTCCCTTATATCCCTATCTGGTTGGTAGTCTCCCTTTTAAAGATAGTCCACAGTGGAAGTAATCTTGTCGGTGGTAGGACCATAAAGATCAAATATGGGATTGATCTCATTAATTTCTTCTATAATGGATTGAATGAATGGTAAGGCCATCTTTTTATGGGAAATATTGATGACTATCTCATTGTGATCAGGACCATCCAGGACCATGGTGTTATTTATCAATGCATCAGCTTTCACATTTTGTGACTAGGGAACATAAGTCAATGTCGGTTCTGATAGGAATTAGGCTATCATTTCTCAGACAAGGTTCATCAAAGGTAACATATCCTCTTTATTGATAAAATTTTTACCATTGACTTGGTTTTTGACTATTTTTTGAATCACATTTAATCTTAATGTGTTTGTTATGCACTTAGAGTGCTAGTTCTATTCCTACGATAAGGGCTTGTTACTCTGATTCATTATTTGTGAATCCTTCTGACAGTAGGAATGAATATAGAAAAATGTTTTTTCTGGGGATATGAGTATTACTCCCAAACCCAATTTGTTAAATTTTGGGTCTTCCATTCTTCTTCGTGTTGGGGTTTTGGAGGCATAGTCGAAGTGCATTTCACACATCTAGGAGTTCACCTATATAGAGAACACTACCTCATCTTGTAACTCAGCATCTGATGGGGCCAGTCCCGTTGAGGGATGCTCGAGAATTGAATCTTCTAATTATTATACTTTCATATCTTTTTGTGGTATGAACCATATATCGAACTGTTGCAATATTATTTCCCACTATGACAGGCATCCAGTTAACATTGGATGACTGAGAATATACTTGAGAAGATTACTACATGAGACCTAATGGAATTTTTGGTACTGCAAGTAATGCATCCTCTTCTAGGCCAAAAATAATAATGCAAATAAACTCTTATAAATATTTTAACAATGAATCTCATCATCAATCAGGGTTTTGATGAGATAATAGAAACTATTCTCACTGTCAGCATCATTCTTTTGTCTGAGTAAGGTGCCTAGGGATCTCTCAAAGGCGGCTACAAACAGAATGAGTGGTCTTACTTATATAGGGGTGATTAGCACTGGTGGACTCAAGATATATTTCATGATATTGTCTAATTATTCCTAAAAAATCATTGGCCCCTTTATATTCTACCCCTTTTTTCTTCATCCTGATGAATGGAAACCATTTTCCTGTAATGTTGGCTATGAAGCATTGAATGCAATACAGGTGTCCCAGGAGTCCTCTCAACTCAGTGAGGTTGTGAGGTGGTGACATTCCACGTGTGTCCTTTTTCTTCTCAGGGTTTACTTAGATACCCTGATGGCATACGATGAAGCTAAGTAATTTCCCTATGTTGACACCAAAGGTACATTTTAGAGGGATCATTTTAGACTGTGTTGTCATAGTTTGTTGAATATAGTTTCAAGATCCCCCAAATGGACTGAAAATTGTTCTAATTTTACAAATAGATCATTGGCATAGAATTTGATTAATTTCCCTACGAAGGGTTTTAAAATGCAGTGCATGACATGTTGATATGGGGCCCCAAAATTTTTCAAACTAAATGGAATTACCTTATACTAGAACACTACTTGGGGATCCCTAAATATATTGGAATATTCATCTTTTTTGGACATTTGTATCTAGTTATATCTTGAATAGTCATACCATGAAAGAGAGGGCCTCATATTTGGCCATTTCATAGATCACCAATTCTATGACCAGGACTCGGAAATCATATTTCGAGCAGTGCCGGTTGAGGTCTCGGAAATCAATGCAGACCCTAATCTACACATTTTTCTTCTTGACTTAGAAAATTTTTATAACCATATGGGGTATTACACCTCCTAAATGATGTTAGCTCTAATGATCTTGTTGACTTTAGCCTCTATTTGGCAGATTGTGTTAGGTGCGTCCTTCTGGAATCTTCCACGATGATCTTTCATCAGGCTTTGGTGGCGAGTGTCCACCTGTGGGTCAAGACCTAGAATTTATGTATAATTACAGGTGAAAACATCTCGATTCTACTTCAGGATAGAGGCATATATCTCTTTCTCTTTGGAAGGCATGGCCGCATTAACTAGAGTGGGTTATGGTTCTTATTCTGTACCCAAGTTGATTTCCTTGCGTTCATCAATGGTGTTGGAAGCAACTTCATCAAATGATGGAGGGGAATCCCTTATGTCTCATTCTTCCTCCTATCTTGCTTCCTCATCAACTTCCCCTTTATCCTCTAATGTGGAAACAATCCTTGAAATGATTTCTCCACTGTTCATGGAGGAGTTTCAATTTTTTTTTCTGGGATGTGAAGTTGTCATCATTGTCAAGGACTTATCTAGATAAGATTTTGGGAGGATTGAAAGATTTTTCTCATCTTTTTTGGGTAATTATACACTTCCTCCAACCTTAGTGATAAAGACAGAAATTTAATAGGGTTTGTATGATAGTTTAAGGGTATTTCCATCCGATCCTTCCTTATTATCTGAGGATTCAATGAGCCTTTTGACATTATTGGGCTTGGAAGTCTTAACTGAAATCGTGATGAATGTTGAATAAGCATTCAAATTTGGACTTGTACTTTCAATATGATTGATGATAATAACAAATTCTTCCTTGAGATGCTTGAGTGGACCGGTAAGAAACATTTCCAAACTGATTGGGGTGGAGACCCAATCAATTCCATCAGTTAAGGGTTGTTTCCCCATTGGTTCTTAGAAACCTTCTAATTATAGTGTGACTCACATGAATTGAATGGGGCCTTATCGACATGAAATATCATACTCTATCCATTGATACTATATTTAAAGCATTGATGGTAAGAGGAGGGTATTTCTGTTTGTTTATACATCCAAGGCCTCCTTAGAAGAGCATTGAAGGATGTATGATTTTGGACCACTAGAAATTCTGGGTGAGCTATGAAGTCACTTAATTGGGATTCAATCTTTTATTTTTTCCTAACCACTTCTGCTCGCTTTTTTTATATCCCAACAGAGTGGGGGTGTAGGGTGTCAGATCATATTCATTGCATCCCAGCTGATGAAGTTTCTGTAGTGGGAGTAGATTAACCATAGATCCATTGTTGATGAAAGTATTTCAGATATCAAAACCATTTATCATGCCGAACACATATAAGGGTTTGATGTGTCCTTGCATTATGGTGTTGTCATATTGATCTTTAAGGGAGATAACTACATGACATTATTTAGGATTTATCTCTATCCAGTATACTTCAGCGGTAAAATTTTTTTCTTCAAACTCCTAGGGACTCATCAATGCTTCTATGAGAGCTTCTCGTAGATCTACTGATAGATTCAGTGCATCCATGATTGAAATCTTGGATGGTATCGAAGCCAACTATTTCAGAATTTTATATTTCTGAACTGAAAGATAAGAATTTACATCTTCGGGATGCTCTTTTATAGGCACTATCAGGGCTTGAGCATTTAATGAAGATGTCTCATCCCTAGTGGTCAGAGCCGATGGAATTTCCATCCTTTGTGGATCAGGACTGGTAGATCTACTAACATGATGAGGTCAATTGGTCATTTTTTCTTCCTTCAAATGATATATGTGAAGAATTGGACTAGGGTGGTTTCTTGTGGGGGTAAGGTAATTTTTCATCCCTTGTCGAACTCAATTAAGGGTCCTAACGCTGGTTTCTGCAACCCTGACATTTTGAGAGGAGGTGTGGCCGTAAGTATGATTGATGCACTAGAAGAATCTCCATTGATATCCCTAGATTATGTGTCTTCTTATTCCATCTCTTTGGTTGGGTATGGATAATTATTCTTGAAAATCGTACTCATCGTCGGAGAAAGGATCCATCAAATGGATGACATTGACGCACACAAAAATTATCTCATATTCTAATGATGACATTTCCTCATCATCTACCTCCAATAGAACAATTTGGCGAGGAGGTTCCTATATATTCATATTTGCTGGCATGAAATCTGAGAGTGTTAAAACCAACCATGGATTTGGTGTAATTTCATCCTCATACACTTAATTTCCACCATTATGATTGGACTACTTTTCTGACATTTGTCCTATGGATAATTGTGCAGTCAAGGATAATAGTTGTGTTTTATAGGATCCATTGAAGTCCTGGTTGGTTGTATTAACTATTCCAGGAGTAAACTATGATCTCGGTTGACTATTTTCCAATTCACCCAACTATCAAAATTATAATCCTTTTTGTTAACAACCATTTTCCAATATTTCTATTTTTCTAGATCAGTGGTGGAAACATATGCCACTTATGATGGTGGTGGTCCCAACTTGACCTATCCAGAATCTATCATCTTTTTCAGGAGTTCATTGAAGATTAAACACTCATGGATATTGTGTCCCAATATGTGATGGAAGTGACAATAATTAGTCCGGTCATCAAGACCGATTTCATCAACCCGCTTTAGTTTCGGAAGCCGAAACAAGTTGTAATTTATGGAGGATATGATGTAACTACATATTTGGTCATACTGGAACAAGTAGACTCTATTTATGCATTCCTAGAACTGATTTCTTTTGGCCCCATCCACTCATCTTGAAGGGGTGGGGTGGCTGGTGACGTCGAGAGGGCTCTAAACACTTTAGTGGGTGCCTTGGAGGTGAAGCCAGTGTAGGGGTGGAATAAGCATTACAGAAGTCTAATTATATCTGCCTTATATATTTATTGGGGTAGATGGGGATACCTAGGACTTATGATTAGTTCATTTCAAGGAATCATCTATCCTTTGATCGATGGTGTAGAAGTCTCAAAACCCACTTGTGTACTTCTCAGAAATGAGTGTCATTCACATCTCATCTCTAAAATTATTGATGCACATGGAAAGAATATCATCATGGGGGAGTGGAAGATTCATGGACTAAGTCGTGCCCTTCCATATAGTGATGAATTCTGAGACTCTCTCATTATATCATTGTTTTTAGTTCATGAGTTCACTGACTGTTGTTTTTTCCAACATTGAGTTGAACTGGAACTGGAATAAGAACCAGTGATCCTCTCATCCTATTATTGACTTAGCTTACAGAATGGTTTACCACACAGGGGCTAAATGTTTTAGAGTTCACACAAATAATATGATCTTCACAACTTCTTGTAGCTCAAGGGTTCCTATCATGGGATCAAAGTAAGAAGTGGTGTAAAATAGATACTATTTCAGGTCCCTTAATCCATTGAACACATGAAATATGGGATTCCATAAATTTTGTGGAAGTAGGACATTGCTCACCCAGTGAAGGTAAGGATTCCTTTCTGGACGTAAAAGAGTGAAATGTCCTTCTAATACTTTCGTTTGATTTTTTTAATAAGTCAATTGTATTGAGGAGCCCTTGATGCATGTCCTATTGGACTTGAGCATGAGATGGTGTAGCAGGGGACAAGATTGAATGTTCTATTGCTATTGGACCTTGAGGTAGACACCCAAATGGGGGAATACTATGTGGATTCACCTAAATATTTTATAGTTACTTATTTAATGGAGGGGAATCTTGATGTCCTATCGGGATTGGGTTCAGGTAGACTAATGGTCCTAGTTCCGCCCAGAATGAGCCTTCCTGCCTTACTTCATACATCCGGATGAGCCCATGAGGTATAGGTACATCTGATGAAAATATGTGTTGATTCTCTACCCAAGTAACATACCCATTAGGAAGTATTACTCTTAGTAGCTCAACGTTGAGTTTCCTCAGCTCTTTAATTTCTTCCTCTTGTCAAGCGAATATCTCCTCAAGTATGGGGGAATCGTCTTCACGGAGATGAGGAGGTGGATCATAGAACTTTCTCTTATTCTTTTCCTTATTGAGGATTCGTGTTGGAGGTAATGGTGTATTTATTGGGGAGGTAACCAAATTTAAGAAAACTATTTGGTTTCTGGTTTGCATACCTCCATGATTGGTGTGGACCATCTCCGTGAGGTAACCCTCTTCTCCTATTTCCACGTTATTTGTATCATTTTCAATGAGGTCTGTGGGGATGATGTCCATGAAATTCATCGATACATACCACATTTGGGGTGGCATAACAGGTATGAATGGGTAGGAGATCTTCATACATCCTTTATTAGATCATCTCGAGCCATTCTATGATACACTTCAGGTTTCCTGGTGAAGAGTGACTCAAAGGGAGCCCTAATATGACCTTGAGGTATGCCTCCATTCTGGGGGATATGATTCATGGTATGGGATGGGACGAGTGACCCCTCTATCTATTATTCTCCCTATACGAGAGAAGAAAGACATCCATTGGGAGAGAATTTGAGGTAAGAATTCATGTATCCTATGGGCTAGGGATGCTCCTATTCTTCTATTGACAGGCCTTAGCGCAGATTTTCTAGTCTTATGGGTTCATTTTGAGTTAGAAATTTCCCCACCCTTATGGGTTGGGGTTGGTCCTATATTGTGGCGGTTGCTGCTGCTGTATCACCTTCTTGATCTCATGAATTCTTGTACGAGTGTGAGCTGGATATGGTGTTGGGTCTTACTTGAATTACTTTTTTCAGAGGACATGACCTATTATCATTACCTGGATTCTCTTAAATGGGAGGCCTGATAGATATTATTAGTGCCCTGGTTCAAGAGCTTCTCTATGGGTTTCTCCCATCGGTTCTGATGATTCTAAGACTTACTCAAGGTCGGTTCTTGTCAAGAGTTCCACATTTTCTAAGCGGGGACTTCATTTAATTTTTATATGGGGATGAAGAAATTATTGGATGTCACCTCCAGTGGGTTTTTTTGGATGGGAAGTGGGGTGATTTTTAGATCTACAAGTTTTCCCCATCCCCAGGTATGAACATAAAATGGGGTTCTACTGATAATGAAGTGCAATTTGTGCAACACATGGAGGCATTCCACCTCAAGGTCTTTCTTTCACCTTTTTTTATTGTGGACTCTATACAGACGAAAGGGATTCTGGGTCAATTTCATAGTGAAGCTCTCCCAAGATGTTAACATATTCTTTATTCCCATCATAGGGAAAAAACTTTCTTCTAACTAGTGGAGAGTTGTCCAGATATTGAGTTGATTTTCATATATACATTCTTCTGACAACCCTTTTGGTATGTTGAACTGATAAGTGGTCTTGGGAAAATACATCACTAGTATTCCAATTATAGGAAGGTTTCTTCTCATAATAAATATATCATGTTTTTGTTCTTCCAAAGACTCTTCTGCTTGATCCACTCGGTTTGATTGCTCTATAATTATTTCATTCCAATAAGTGGGGTTTGTGGGAGTCTCATTAACATGTGAATGGTACAATGGTGGATTGGAATATTAGCATGGACCTGGATCATCCTTTAGTTTAGAAAATATATCTCTTTTCATGGATATATTATCCATCGTGTCACACTCTATTTTTTTCAAGAGCCTCAAAACATGATGGATTTCTCACATTTGACTTGACGATGGGAGGACCTTCTTGGTTGTGTAAATTTGGACTATGGGAGGTAATTTACAGTCAGGTCCATTATGGTGAAGACTACCATCACATATTAGTGTATATTCATATATAGGACATCTACGGTGTATACCATATGCAGGAAATTCATGGTAGACTGTATCAATGGGAGGAACTTCTTACTGCTTGGCATCGTTGATAGGAGGGCATTCACAAATATTGTTATCATAGCGAGGACTACCATCATAGTTTTTTCCTTAAGGAGAGTATTTGTAGTGTACACTATAGAGAGGCCCTTCAAGATATATTTCAATGAGGTAGGAACCTTCTTGTTGCTTTATGTCACTATAGGGAGGGCCTTCTTAGTGACTGCCATCATGGTGGGGACTTCCATCACAGATTTATGTCTGACTATAGAGAGAAACATATCTATAACATATACCCATGGGAGCACCATCAGTGCAGACTACAACAAGGGGAGGGTCTTCTTGCTACAGAATATTCTGGTTAGAGATAGGGCTACCTTAACATGCATCAGCCAATAGGCTATTGTGATCGATCGTTTCTTTCCCACTGAGTAAGTCCTCGTGGGTTCTATGTGGAGGACATTCAGAGCTACTGGTAGAGACATTACGGGGAGGAAATTAAAACTACCACTACCACTTCCATAATTTTTTAATGTATTGATAGGATATTGATCCTCTATAGAAAAGTGTTTGATAGAATCAATAACATTAGCATTCAGCAGATCCGAATCATGAGTTTGCACTTTATTTTTCATCAATATTTGTCACCATTCATGTTTGTGTGCTCTCTTGCGGGAAAATGGGGCCTCCTATTGTTGCTAAAAGTATTTAATTATGGGACTCTATTTGGTTGGTTCCCATAATGTCTCCAGGATATGCAGATGAGCAGCTTGAGTTATGGTAGGAATATATGCCTTCCCTGGAGTTACCACTACTTTGGATAGGTGTCCCCCAATTGGAATGGGTATTTATTCCCAATCTGGTTGTCCTTGTATTACTGAATATGGAAATCGACCCTCTTGTATTGGATCATGGATGTTGTTCTACTCTAGAGTGATTATCTAATTTTGTGGATATATCAACCTACCCAGAGAGATTTGGTCGTAGGCCTGACTCTGCGTTTTTTTCATCGACGTAATAATGTCTTGACATATATGGTGGATATTTTCAGGGATTGACATGTGATCATCCCTCATGGACCATATTTGTTGAGATAAATCATTTTTTATAATGGGTATGAATGGCCATTCTGATGTTGGAGCATGAGTTTGTGCATGATATGGTCCCCCATGAGTTTCCAGTTAGTACCGGAAATTCTCCTCTATCGGGGTAGAGGAACGAGTCTTATTTTGGCCATCTTATCTAGTTTCCATCATATTTGGATGGAAATATTTATATTAATGAATAAGAATTTTCCTCTACTTGTTTTCCACTACATTTGTCTCATGGGATTGATTTTTATCCGCATGAATTTGAATCTACTTATGTTTCCTTTATATTGTATTTGGATGTTGGGATTCATTGTTATAGGAAAGAGATTGTAGTAGCCTATTGATTGCCACCATATTTGGATGATGGGCTTCAAATTCACTACTAGTGTTGAGTGACTGCCCATAATTTTATACCCTATTTAAATAGTGGTCTTTTTTTGCATTAGTAGGGATTTGTGCCTACTTATATCTGGGTTCTGTCTTATATCAACTATTATCTTCTTGCGCATTTCATGAAATTTTCATCTGCATATAATTTCCCATTCTATCTATATAGATAGATTAGAGTGAAATGGAAATAATGTTCATTTTCTCTTATTTTCTACCCTATTTCTATGTTGGGATTCATAGGAGTGATCGGGGATATTCATACGCTCGTAGATTTCCGTCATATTTCTGTGGAGGGCTTCAGCAAGAGGGGTAATATTGGGTGCATGTCCATTAGATGTGGCCATGTTTTATTGGAGGAACACCTATTTAGGAACCAGGGTCATAACATGTTCCTAATTATTCATTTTCTTTCCTCAATGGGAAACACAAGGGGCTCGTGTCCCTTGGACTTCAGTAGGTTCCCTCAGCATGGGCTCCACATCAGAGTGAGGATATTAGGATGTATGCCACTGGTGGAAACATTCTTTGATGAGAGACCTCAAGTGGGGTTTCTATTCCTCTAGGATGAATTCATTGGAATCGACCTCATTACCCTCTCTATGATAAGGAAGATACTTTTTATTGTTTTCTGGGGATAGTCCCTCAAAGCAGTTAGAGAAGGCCAGTGGGGCCTTCCTATGCTGGATCATTGGTCGTGGATAAGGAGGTGACTGGAGAGATTTCTCTAATTGGAGGGACTTCCTTATGATCTGCAATATAGGGAGAATATCATTTTGATAGTATTCATTGATCAGTGCATTTGAGACCCATATTTTAAGATGCTGGGTAGGCATGGGGTAGTATTATTTTTTGGGGATTTGACCACTTGTGTGGTCACTGACATGCATTTCTGATTAATTTGTTGAGATTAATTTTGGATAGAAGAGAGATCTATTAAATTCTT
Source organism: Viscum album (assembly GCA_963277665.1). Taxonomy (NCBI): domain Eukaryota; kingdom Viridiplantae; phylum Streptophyta; class Magnoliopsida; order Santalales; family Viscaceae; genus Viscum; species Viscum album. The sequence goes on from OY728143.1 coordinate 1,240,166,493, forward strand.
GTAATATATATATGACATATATAGACAATAATCCCTATCAATGTAGCATCTTATGATCAAATGTGAAATTGATTATTTTTCTTTGGAATCATCCTTTTAAATGTGAAAGGGTATTATGGAGTGATATTCTACCACCTTGGTGAAGGATTTATATTTGGATCACCATTTTTTGTTTCATCCCAACTCGCATCACCCGAATAAGGACTTTTGATTCTTGTCATGAACCATTTCGGTGGGAGATATGTCTTCACTAGGCCAAGGTAGCGTGTCTATATTATATTACAAAGGAGGTTCCACAATTTAATGGTACAAATGGATGATCGCAGGGGGTTGAGTATGTGTGAAATCAGTCTGTGTCACATAAGATTTCCTCAGTTGGTCTCCAAAAGGTTTAATCGTGGAGCCAGAATCACCAGATAGACCTGGTATCCAAGATTGATGGACCTACTTTCCATAGGCAGGCACTCGTTGGATGATGATTTTGAAGGTTCCAGGCGCAGCGGAAGCGCGTGGGTGGATGTGCCCACTTGGCTTTTTGTCATTAGCAATGATCAATCTGGGATCAATATGACGATAAACGCCAGTCTCCATGGATCGAATCATAGAAAAAGGCAAAGAAGATGGTTTTTCCCGAAACCACAAACAAGGATCGTTACAGGTTGATTATAATTAATTTAATTAATTATAAAGAAATACCTTTTGGGTGTTCTTTCTTCGTTGATGTTCTCAATCACGTTGTCGATGTGATCCGTCGTTGCGTCGCAGAAGCCAAGTGTAGACTCCCTCTAGCGGTGATCCACACGTGTACCTCGTATCTCTGGACGTCGCCAAAAGATTCTCCGGGTGCTAGTGTGGAGAAGCCTTTGCTTGCGTTGTCCGCCTTAGATTGTCTTGATCCGATGGATGAGGATCTCTCTCAGTCTTGAGATCATTCTTGGAGTAAGTGGTTCTTTCGGCCTTGAAAGAATTCTCCAGAGATGTTGTGCACAACGATTCTCTTGTGTCAGAAAAGAGTTGGGGTTGTGAGGATATTTATAATCGTGTGTGTGGGGTTATAGAGTTATGACAATAAATAAACGCGTTACGCGTTTTATTTATTTCATTGACTCTTTATTTAAAACCCCATGTCGAATAAATAATTCCTTAACATGTTCCCACGCTGATTATAATAAATATCATTTAAAACAATATTATATCCTCAAAATCCCAACTAAAAAAACTACACGGCGTGTACTTGTTTTTCATTGAAAACTACACGGCGTGTACATTAAATGTACACGGCGTGTATATCTTGTTTTCATTTATTCATTTCCTTTCCAAAATAAAACTACACGGCATGTAATAATAATACATGACATGTACTTGTTTTATTTTCTTTTTCCTCCATCATTTAAAACAACTTAGGCTTCCTTGAATAATTATTAAACCACGTACGAGAATAATCTTTATTCAACTTGAGATACTTGGATACACTTAGTGTGTGACCCTCTAGGCCTCTTTCTCGTTGGCATTAGGCGGGCTTGCCTAAAGTCCAAGATTACTGTCTAGCAACGGGTCAAGGCACCCAAGAGAAAGAAGTTGACGCCGCATTGACGTATCACCTCATACGAACGCTTACTGTGTAATTTAATCCCTTTGTCTCAATATCTCATCAAGAAGGTTTCATGGCAGTGTCATAAACCTATATGCTTGATATGTTGTTCTTTGACTACCTGAAATAAACTCATCGTTTACACCATGGCCATGGAATTTAATGCGACAGTTCTATTTCAATCAAAGGGCCGAGATATCAACTTCCATAAATGGAAGGGACAAATCCTTCCTTGACTTATCCATTAACAACATGTCACTCGTGACACACCCAACGTACCCTACTTCCCGCCAACTGTCTGTGTGATGGTTTTCGTCAGTAAATCTAAGTGCGCGAGTCATGACATGAGTTAATGATTATCTTCTAGTCTAAGGACCATTACACACGCTCGTAGATAGCAATATCCGATGACACCAAGACATGCAGAATTACTACTGGAGGGTCTGTTCTCATAATCTCCCATCTTGGAGATTACCAAGTGCGAACTCCATGAGAGAGAGTCTCGTCTTCTTATGAGTACTCGCACATGACTGTCTGTATACTATGTGTCCTATCATAGTATGTCATCCAACCACAGAACTTTATTTAAGAATATTGTTATAGCATTTCAAGGTTCTCATCATAGCAGGGATCTGCTATGACCTTATTAATGCAACAAATATTTCAGGACATTATTATATTATAGTCATGCAGAACAATGAACAATATATAATAAGTGAACATTTATGTAATCAAAGTACAAAACAGTTGGTTATGAGGACACCAACCCTTAAAAACTCCCACTTGGACTAGAGCCAACTGCCTACGACTTTTAGTCCGCTAGACCTCACATGATGATCATGTTTCTGCTGAGTTAACGCTTTAGTCAATGGGTCCGCCACGTTGTCTTCCGTGGAAATACTTCTCACTGCAACTTTACCTCTCTGAGAAAAATCCCTCAAGAGATGATACTTCCGAAGTATGTGCTTTGTCCGCTGATGTGACCTTGGCTCTTTTGCAAGTGCCACCGCTACAATATTATCACAATAGAGTGTGATAGGATCTTTACTGCTCGGTACAACATCCAGCTCTTGGATGAAGCTTCGCATCCATACTGCTTCTTTAGCTGCCTCAGAAGCTGCGATATACTCGGACTCCGCTGTAGAATCTGCCACCACACTTTGTTTTGAGCTCTTCCAGCTCACTGCACCTCCATTCAAACTGAAGATGTATCCAGTCTGCGACTTCATGTCATCTTGATCAGTCTGGAAACTAGCATCTACATGTCCTATGATGACTAGTTCCTCATCTCCTCCATAAACCAAGAACATATCCTTAGTACGCCTCAGATACTTAAGGATAGTCTTGACTGCCATCCAATGGCGGTCTCCTGGATCAGCTTGATATCTGCCTACCGCACTTAATTCATAAGAAACATCTAGCCTCGTACATAGCATATCATACATGACTGACCCAATCGCGGATGCGTAAGGGATCCTTGACATTCTCTTTCTTTCCTCATGTGTCTGAGGACACATTTTCTTGGAATGATGAATGCCATGTGACACTGGAAACAATCCCCTCTTGGACTGTTCCATACTGAATCTCTTCAGTATCTTGTCAATGTATGTACTTTGACTTAGGCCCAACATTTTCTTGGATCTATCACGATGGATCTTGATCCCAAGAATATATGCCACCACGCCCAAGTCTTTCATGGAGAATCATTTACTCAACCATGCCTTAACTGACTTTAAGACAGGTACTTCGTTTCCAATTAGCAATATGTCATCGACATATACTATTAGGAAAACGAATGCACCTCCACTAAACCTTTTGTAGACACAAGGCTCACATTCGTTCTTAACAAAGACAAATTCTGTAACAGCTACATCCAAACAAATTTTCCATGACCTTGATGCTTGCTTTAATCCATAAATGGATTTTTGCAACTTGCATACCTTGTTGGCATCCTTTGAAGTCACAAACCCTTCAGGTTGTGTCATGTAGACATCTTCCTGGAGGTTCCCGTTAAGGAAAGCTGTTTTGACATCCATTTGCCAAATTTCATAGTCATGGTAAGTAGCAATGGCCAATAGGATTCTGATAGACTTCAGTATTGCAACCGGTGAAAAGGTTTCATCGTAGTCAATTCCTTGACGCTGTCTAAAACCTTTTGCAACCAATCGTGCCTTGTAGGTGCTGACTTGCCCCTCCATGTCCAGTTTCTTCTTGAATACCCATTTATTACCAATAGGCTTTACATCAACTGGAGGATCTACCAAAATCCAGACTTGGTTTTGATACATGGAATCCATTTCAGAATTCATGGCTTCTTTCCACTTGGCAACGTCTGTGCCTTCAACTGCTTCCTTGTAGGTAACAGGATCATCATTGTCAACCAATAATGAGTCACCATCCTCAGTGACAAGAAAACCATATCGTTCTGGTTCTCTCACCTCTCTCGTGCTCCTATGTAGTTCTTGTGTCTCTGGAACAGATTGTTCTTCCACGGGGCTTTGTGGAATCTGTTCTTGTACCAACTCATGTGTATCTTGATCCTCGACTTCATCTAAGTCTATCTCACTCCCACTATCTCTTCTGAAGATGTTCTCCCTCTCAAGGAATATGGCGTGTCTTGCCACTGTAACCTTTTTGTATGAGGGGTTGTATAGGTAATATCCCCTTGTTTCCATGGGATATCCTATAAAGATACACTTTGTGCCTCGGGGTGAAAGTTTGTTACATGAAGAGGCCTTAACAAATGCTTCGCTACCCCACACGTGTAAATTCGATAACATGTCTTTGCGTCCACTCCATAACTCATATGGAATACCATTTATCGATTTAGTTGGTACTTGGTTTAGTATGTGTGCTGCTGTTTGTAATGCATATCCCCAAAAAGATAATAGAAGACTCGCATGACTCATCATTGATCTCACCATGTCCAACAGGGTACGGTTCCTCCTTTCACTTACACCATTCCACTGCGGTGTGTAAGGAGGAGTGAGTTGAGATAGAATCCCAAACTCCCGTAAGAAATCAATGAAGTCTTGATTAAGATATTCTCCTCCTCTGTCTGAGCGGAGTTTCTTAATCTTCTTACCAACCTGGTTCTCAACTTCATTCTTATATTCTTTGAACCGATCAAAAGAATCCGACTTATACCTCATTAAATAGATATATCCATATCTACTAAAATCATCATTAAAAGTTATGAAGTACGAGAACCCACCCCTTGCTTCAACTGGAAATGGTCCACACACATCTGTGTGAACTAATTCTAGAAGCTCTTTAGCTCTTTCACCTTTCCCACTAAATGGGGCTTCGGTCATTTTGCCTTGTAGACACGCATGACATACACCAAGTGGTTTTAGTTCGAAAGAATCTAAATACCCATCTTGATGTAATTTTGTCAAACGTTTCTCATTGACATGACTTAGCCGGTGATGCCAAAGTTGGGTGTGGTATGAGTCATGTAAATTAACTTTGTTATCAATTTCCATTACTTGGTTAGTGTAGTCTAACACATAAAGGCTGTTATATAAATGTGCCCTACCAAAACAAATTCTTTCTTTATAAAATTAGAAACATTCATTTCCAAACTTGAATATGAATCCATCAGTATCTAATCTGGATACTGAAATAATGTTTTTGGTTACAGAGGGTACATAATAACATCCTTTCAAAACCAAGACCATCCCGGTAGGCAATGTGAGGTGGTAGTCCCCGACAGCTACAGCAGCAAGTCTGGCTCCGTTGGCAGCTTGTAGATCTATCTCCCCTCGATCAATCTTCCTGAATCTACTTGGTTCCTGTATTTGGATACAGATGTGAGCACCACAAGTAGTATCTAATACCCAATTAGTAGAAACAGATAGATTGCATTCGATAACAAACGCACCTGAAGCTTCCCCTTGCTTCCTTGGCTGGGTGCAGTTTTTCTTCCAGTGACCCTTCTTGCCACATGCGAAACAAACAGCATCCTATTCCTTTGCCTCCCCTTTGATCTTCCTTTTCTTGGAAGGCCTTGAAGAAGCTTTGGGCTTAAATCTCTTCGCCTTCCCTTTCCTTTTATTCACCATAAGGACAGAACACTTTTCACGCTTCATGTCATTGTCCACATGGCGAATAAGGATAAGAAGATCAGATTGAGACTTCTCAATATTGTTCATGTTGAAATTGACAACAAAGTTTGAGAAGCTCTGGGGGAGTGATGCGAGAATGAGATCGGTACCCAGTTCTTCAGGGAGTTTAACCCCTAGAACCTCCAAGCGCTCAATGTAGCCAATGACCTTGACTACATGAGGCCCAGCTAGGGCACCCTCTCCAATCTTTCTCTGAAATAGAGCCTTGGAGATCTCAAACCTTTCCTGTCTTTCTCTCTCCTGGTATAAACCACGGAGGTGCTCGAGCATGCTGTAGGCATCCATGTCTTCATGAGACTTCATGAGCTCACTTGACAAAGCTGACAACATCAAACATTGAACGTCGAGAGCATCGTTCAAATGTTGATCATAGACTAGGAAATCTTCATCACTTTCCCCTAGGGCAGGAGAATCAGGAAGTGAGGACTCCAGCACATAAAACTTCCGTTCATGGCGTAGGATAACCCGAAGGCGCCTAAACCATTCCTGAAAGTTACTGCCGGTGAGGATGTTGTCTTTATCCAGAATTGATCTCAGAGAAAATGTGGTTTATGTGTTTGTCATTTTTATTCTATAATTTAATAGAGCAGATTCATCAGTACTTTCTTGATTACATTTTATGAGAAATAATGAATTTTATTAAGTCTCCCACTATTTTATCAATTCCCAATGGCCCTCACCATTGAACTCGGAATGTCCAGTTGCTTTGACATTCTAATGGCAAGGATCCATATTTCCCTTCGCATAACCCCAACAAGGGTTGGTCAAGCTATTTAAAGGTATTTAGGTAGGCGGGTCTTTGCCAACTGTGAGCTTACAGTTCCTTGATCTGTTGAGTGGACTCCCCAATCCTGAAATCCTGACTTGGATTTCCTCAACTCTTGCCTCCAATATTACATCAAGTCTAGCAAGGGCTACTTCTCTTGATGTAATATGGTTAAGTCAACCCGAAACCTTTCATAAGGGATTCCTTTATAAAAGTAAGTGTCCCAACAAGGGTTGGTCAAACACATAGTTTTATTGAGTCTTTCCCTTAATCAAGTAATGGAAGGCTTGGTCTGACATAATATGGTATTTGAGGGTTTTTATTCTTTATGCGTATCTTTGCATTATCACATTCTTGTTAATATTAAGTAATGCTTGCTTAAGTGATTAACCATGTTCCGATAATGTATACGCATAGACCGGTTTTTATTTTATTCCATATTTGCATGCTTGTTCATTTTATTAATTATGTGATCATGACAACACTTGAATAATATATAAACCATGAAATCAGATAGAAATAAAATAAGATGGCATGATCATGAGCTTCTATTTGGTTAGCTTATCTAGCGGTTTTGATAAGCTTACCCTGACCTAGGGAAAACACCTTGAACCTGATGGTTCGTGTTTTGCAGCTCCCACCTGTCCACCTTTGTATCTTCTTGTGTCGGTTTCGCCTCGGCTTCGGGATTTGAATCGTCTCCTCTGGCTTGGGAGATCCTCCATTACATGGGTTTACATTAAAGAAACCATGGGCATGCAGGCCCTACATTTTATTAGAAGAAGGCTCGCAGGCCAACAAATTTAAATTCAATAAATTTAAATGAAACCATACACATACAAAGGGTCTTTGGTCTAGCTCATGATCATCCATAGTATGCAACGACATTTACGCATATTTAGAATTCAAATTCTTTTAATCGTTCTTTTATTTAAGATAAGACACCCTCGAATTCAATTAATTATGATCTTATAATTCATCAATTCTTTATCTTAAATTCCTTTCTGAATTTCCTTAAGATTCTTCTCATCCATAATCCTTGTACGGGTCTTAGTACATTGGAGGAAACCTGGTGAAATTCCATTTCTGGAAAGTACACGGTGTGTAGTTTATAATTACACGGCGTGTATTTTTCTTTTCACCCTTTGTCCAATGTACACGCCGGGGCTTTGGCGTGTTTTTCTGTACTTTGGAAATTTTAGAGTACATGGCATGTAGATGAATCATACATGGCGTGTACTTCCTTGTTACGCGGTAACCGGCCTGGCGATCCCGTATATGCGGTACAAGACTTATCTTTGTTCATGGTTTCACCTGGGTCGGAACGGACTACACGGCGTGTTGTTCCAACATACACGTCGTGTATTCCGGTTTCCACATGCTGTTCTATTCTGGTCAACACGGCATGATTAAAACTTAGGCATAATCAATTCACACAGCGTGGTTTGGCGGACCAGTGCCGGTTCGTTGAACCTAAGTACACGGCGTGTAGTTTTAATTACACGCCGTGTAATCCTGTGTTGTACAGACAGAAAGAGAGGCTCTTCCAGATGAGTTCCTCGTTTTTATTTTAATCAAAATTAAAATTAAAAGGTCGTTTCTGTGATATGAATCGAGAAACGAATGAGGAAGAATAGATCTCGTTAATTCAGATTTATAGAACGATTTATTTCGAATTGAATCAAATATGAATGCGTAAATGATCAACGAAAATTAAATAACTATAATCAACGTTGTAACCTCGCTCTGATACCATTTGAAGGTTCCAGGCGCAGCGGAAGCGCGTGGGTGGATGTTCCCACTTGACTTTTTTTCATTAGCAATGATCAATCTGGGATCAATACGACGATAAACGCCAGTCTCCACAGATCGAATCACAGAAAAAGACAAAGAAGATGGTTTTTCCCGGAACCAAAATCAAGGATCGTTACAGGTTGATTATAATTAATTTAATTAATTATAAAGAAATACCTTTTGGGTGTTCTTTCTTCGTTGATGTTATCAATCACGTTGTCGATGTGATCCGTTGTTGCGTCGCAGAAGCCAAGTGTAGACTCCCTCTAGCGGTGATCCACATGTGTACCTCGTATCTCTGGACGTCGCCAAAAGATTCTCCGGGTGCTAGCGTGGAGAAGCCTTTGCTTGCGTTGTCCGCCTTAGATTGTCTTGATCCGATGGAAGAGGATCTCTCTCGGTCTTGAGAGCGTTTTTGGAGGAAGAGGTTCTTTCGGCCTTGAAAGAATTCTCCAGAGATGTTGTGCACAACGATTCTATTGTGTTAGAAAAGAGTTGGGGTTGTGAGGATATTTATAATCGGGTGTGTGGGGTTATAGAGTTATGACAATAAATAAATGTGTTACGTGTTTTATTTATTTCATTGACTCTTTATTTAAAACCCCATGTCGAATAAATAATTCCTTGACATGCGCCCACGCTGATTATATTAAATATCATTTAAAACAATATTATATCCTCAAAATCCCAACTAAAAAAAACTACACGGCGTGTATTAATAAATACACGGCGTGTACTTGTTTTTCATTGAAATCTACACGGCGTGTACATTAAATTTACACGGCGTGTATATCTTGTTTTCATTTATTCATTTCCTTTCCAAAATAAAACTACACGACATGTAATAATAATACACGTCGTGTACTTGTTTTATTTTATTTTTCCTCTATCATTTAAAACAACTTAGGCTTCCTTGAATAATTATTAAACCACGTATGAGAATAATATTTATTCAACTTGAGATACTTGGATACACTTAGTGTGTGACCCTCTAGGCCTCTTTCTCGTTGGCATTAGGCGGGCTTGCCTAAAGTCCAAGATTACTGTCTAGCAACGGGTCAAGGCACCCAAGAGAAAGAAGTTGACGCTGCATTGACGTATCACCTCATACGAACGCTTACTGCGTAATTTAATCCCTTTGTCTCAATATCTCATCAAGCAGGTTTCATGGCAGTGTCATAAACCTATATGCTTGATATGTCGTTCTTTGACTACCTGAAATAAACTCATCGTTTACACCATGTCCGTGGAATTTAATGCGACAGTTCTATTTCAATCAAAGGGACGAGATATCAACTTCCATAAATGGAAGGGAAAAATCCTTCCTTGAATTATCCCTTAACAACATGTCACTCGTGACGCACCCAACGTACCATACATCCCGCCAACTGTCTGCGTGATGGTTTTCGTCAGTAAATCTAAGTGCGCGAGTCATGACATGAGTTAATGATAATATTCCAGTCTAAGGACCATTACACACGCTCTTAGATAGCAATATCCGATGACACCAAGACATGCGGAATTACTACTGGCGGGTCTGTTCTCATAATCTCCCATCTTGGAGATTACCAAGTGCGAACTCCATGAGAGAGAGTCTCGTCTTCTTTTGAGTACTCACACATGACGGTCTGTATACTATGTGTCCTATCATAGTATGTCATCCAACCACAGAACTTTATTTAAGAATATTGTTATAGCATTTCAAGGTTCTCATCATAGCGGGGATCTTCTATGACCTTATTAATGCAACAAATATTTCAGGACATTATTATATTATATTCATGCAGAACAATGAACAATATATAATAAGTGAACATTTATGTAATCAAAGTACAAAAAAGTTGGTTCTGAGGACACCAACCCTTACAGATTTTTCCAACGACACTTAAGGGATTCATTGGTTGAGATGATGGGAGGTCAGGCTCATTACACCATTTTGGTGGAACTATTTCATACTCCAGGACTCCATTATAGATTTAATAAATGATCATATGTTATTCAATCCATGTTTCTTTCCCTAAAAGTGTGTCCATAGATTAACCCTAAGATGCATGATCAATCAAGGATGCGTAGGGATTAGAAATTATTGATACAACACTAGTGTAAGACCTATGCTGATGAGCATTAGAGTTTATCTTCATTCAGGGAGGATGAAAGTTTCTTTGATTTCAAGATCGAACCCATGATATGGGATTCCTATGTATCCTTAGTAGAGGAATTGAAACCCATGTAGTTCAGTTCCACTTAATTGGCCACACAACCTTTTAAGATAATGTGATAAGGACCCATCCATGCAGTTTAGCATCATGTAGAAATAACGTCTCGGTGAAAGGTTCCTAGTGAAGATCTAATGAGAGGATTATACCGAGGTGACTCAGGATTCCCAAGAAAGGTTCAATCTCTTGGACAAATATGATCCTACTGAGGATACAGCCTGAAGAATATTTGGTTGATTTGGATGTTGGGTTTGGACCCCAGGGAGGCTTCCTACGTATCCCAGTTATTTGGGAATCAATGTTCTTATAGTTCAAGTGATGAGACTTATGAACAACTGTTTACCCTTTGCGGAGACATGGCTGGGGTTTACACCATAGAGAAGGACTTTCATGGAATATTCACTTCATGGATTATATATAAGTAGGATTCCCTAGTGAGTTTGGGTAAAATTATTACTGGGACTGACTTTTATGGATAATATCCCTTGAACACGGGCCTTTAGATAGGCATCCTATATATCCTAGCTCGAGTAGAAATCAGAGCTTGCATTGTTCATTTCAAAATCGATGGTGTGGATTCCATAATCATCATTAAACTCTTTTTCCACAAAAGTCATTCCTGATGTGAGGAACAAGAGGAAGCAGTAGATCCAACAAACCACACACTTTACCTTCTACCTTGATGGAAAAGGATGATCCCGTAATGGAAGATATCAAGGTGACAGTGGAAAAGGGAGTGAAAAAATGAACCCTTCAATGTGAAATGGTGGTGAATGTCATTAGGTCAGTCCTGAAAGGTGTGGAGATTACTCAATGAGGGATGCCCTGAAATGGGTTGTAGGAATTGGGAGGAAAGTTTATTCTCATCAAAATGAAAATAAATTAAGATTACTTTAACCTATCACTATCCCTAATTGAATGGAAAATCCAATGATCTACCTTGATTCCTAGAATGGGGAGACCCATGTCAGTATCCCGTAGTTGTAATCTAGGTTACCATAGGAATGTAGAAATAATAACATTTCTGGGGTCTATAATGATGCATGGATTACCTTCATGACTCTTATTACCATGGGCATGTAGACTCATAAGGGTGCATTGATGCGTCTGATGGTCTATTCATATAGGGCTGGTGGTTTAGGAGGAGTCTTTGGCATGACATCGATAGACTAGTTTGATGAGGGGATTTAGAGCATGTGATGGAAACAAAAGGACATCATTGGCACCAGATGGTGGGAAACCCAAAGGAACCCTACTCCCTATACCACATGTTCATGAAGGGTGGGGTAACCTCTACATATTTGTTTGCTATGCTAGTGGAAGGATCATCCACATACATGGGTGGTATGAAGAGCTGGATGCCATCCACGTACCGAGGTGGTACACAGACATGGATGTCATCTGCATAGTGGGGTGGGACATGGACTCAGGTTTTGTCCTCATACCATTATGGTATGCAGCACTAGATTCCCTCTATGTAGTGTTATGTCATGTATTGTAGGGTTTCCTTCACATAGTAATGTTCTATGAGGTATTTCAATATAATGAAGGGGAATTGGTCATATAGTTCACATGAAGTTCGTCTACGAAGGGAGTATGGTTCAAAGTTCACTTTTTAGGTATGGGGTTTGCCTATATTATTATTCATTATTGTTTTTATGGTCCTCAGTGTGTTTAAAATTTTTCAAAATAGTTCATTATTCTACTCTTTTTCGGTTGTTTTAATTCAAAGTCTTCCACCAGTGAATTCCAAGCTTCCCCCCCAAAACCTGATCCTTTCCTCGGCTCACCTTGGAGTACTTTTATAGAGTGAAAAGAGGATGTTTTTATGGGTCACATGGATCCTTTTATAGAATCTCAAGGAGGGATTATTTGATCCACTAATGACTCAGTCAACCAATATTTTTGGTGTTGCGGTTTTCGGCGGTGGAAATCACCGCCTCAATCTCATGAACGATGCGGTTTGCGGGACGCTGCTAGTCATTCCTCATCTACGATCTACTCCACCTATGGAGATGGTGTATAGTTTCTTAATTCTCCATTGAATTTTCACCAATGATGTGGTCTATGTGGATTTCGTCTGTAAGGCCATGGTTCATGAGTGTAATTTATCTACCTCAATTCTGCTAATGAAGTTTTCTGTGGATGACTGGTTCCATTCCTCGTTCATTCTGTGAACTGCTTAGTTCACTGGCTAACACTTCATGAGCCAGCATTTCACAAGCCATATACATATCTCTTGGTTAGTGGTTAGTGAATTTAGAGGACCTTTCTTTTTAACTATTACTTAGACCAATTTGGGTCCATTTCTAATTTTTATTCCATCAATATTTTCCTCCAATTTTCATCACCACATGTATCTCTTTCATTCATCAATTTTATGAGAGTATTTGATTTTACTTTTTGGATTATTCAGAACCCCAAAAATACCCATAAAAATATTATATAATTCTTATCCTAATATATATGGGGATTTAAATATCCAATTTTTGGATCTCTCTTTTTGGGAATTTATGGTACAATAGTTAACAAACCGATAAAGGATTTTTGTCTCAAGTTTTCTTCTTTGGGATATAAATTGTTTTTACACCTACCATCATATATGAGATGTATATACTGACAATTTGAAAAATTATATCATAAATATCAATCTTTTCATTATATTTTATGTTTAATTTAATTTTATTCTTTCATGGGGATTATGATTCAATGTAACTAAATTGGTAATAGATTTATGTTTCAATATCATCATTTATCACGATATTTTATGATTGTTCTTACAATGATAAAATCTTATGATCTATCTCTCAAGAAACTAATGAATTTTATTATCTTTCTATTATGTCATGAGAATAAATGTTTTGCCTTTATTTTCCACTCATTATGTACTCAGGTGTTCAAAATAATGATTCTATGGAAAAATTGTCCTTTCAGTCAAAAAAACTTTTTCTTCTAAAATATTTATTTTCTAAATGGTTTTTAAAAAATTTCATAAAAATGTGTTTTTCGAAGAAGAAATGATAATCTCCTAACGAAATTATTTGAATTACTTTCAAATGACTCCATTATATGTTTTAAAGGATATTTTCTTTGAAAATGGTTTTAAAAATGTATTTTCAAAGAAAATTTATTTTCCTCAAGAAATGTCCTATGTGAAATTTAAAAATCATTATCCATAATAGATGAAATAATTTTATACAACTTATTCTTTACCTGGGATATGAACCAAGGATAGTATTCATATTCATTCTCAGAATAGTTTGTCATACATGAAAAGATATTTTTGAATCCCATTTCTCCTGCACGGGTTACACCATGATAAAATTATAATGAAACCTACATATTTTTCTATGAGTTATAATATTATGAAATAATGAAATTATTATGAAACATATTTCTTTAATCATATTTTATGATATTATGAAATATTTATGAACCCATTTCATTTCATGGGTTATGATATGATGACTGATTTATGATCTTGGGCCATAGATATGAATGATTTTAATTATGAGAGGGGTGTGAACTATATATCCCTAAATTATATTGGGTAAATATGGATAACTTATGAGTAAAAAGTTTATGTGTAAACCTGATTACATGTTCACAATGTAATGTGGGAACCTGATAACATATTCACAATGTTATACGTGAAACTCATTATATTTTCACAATGTTATGTTTGAACCTAGTTACATGTTCAAAATATTATGAATGAACCTAATTACATGTTAATAGTGTTAACCATGGAATTATATTTCATTTACATAATTTTTTTGGTCTTCATTGTAGGTCCATAAGTTTATGTGAGGGACTGATTAAATTTCCTTTACTTAATTAGTGAATCTGTCTCTATTTATACATGTTCACAATGACATAGGATGATGTGTAGGCCAAAAATAAATGTATTATGACAGTATTATGTTATAATAGACCATTGTTTTAATCAATTATGATTCATGACTTATGAACTACCATGATTTAGTCCATGGATCATGTTTATGATTTCTGATGTGAAGGGTATTGTTTTTAAATGTTAACATCACATTCTCATGCCTATGTGATCATGTTATAAGGATTTATCATTTGGTTACCAATACTGAGAATATGAGACCACCAATTATTATATTTCCTCTCCCTAGGTTATAAAGAATGGTTTTATGTTATTTATATCTATGAAGAGTACTAATTGGGAAGATAATTTTTAGATACATTGCATATTTTTCACCAAATTAGAATTTTTTGATATTAATCTACATAGGAACTAAACTATTATGATACTTATGATTTTTTTTGGGAAATGCATTGAATATTATATAAAAAAAATTAATATACTTTTATGAGAATTTTGAGACTCTATAGTAGGTATCAGTGGAAATTTTTTGTTATACAATGGAAAATAGGATGATAAAACATTTCTAAGATCCCTACGAGTATTTATAAGGATTTTTCTAGAGATTCCTCTATGGATATGTCTAAGGATGATTCAAATTATAGAAAAATGTCCTGAAATTTTATTAAATCTAAGAGAAACTGCTTTACAAGAAATTACATTCATACCCTCACACTAAAAGTTAATTTTTCTTTAGTATAGATGTACCTAGGGGTAATTACTTCAAAATGGTGTATCACGTTAGACTCAATTGTCACTTGGTGCATGAAAACATGCCTTGATTCACACCTTGTTTGAAAACCCTAGGGGATTTCATTTGGAAATAAAAAAAATCATTATGAACCACCATCACAGATTTATATAGATTATGATAATGGATGAACTTGGTTACACCTATGTTGTCATAGATTGAAAGTAAGGAGTCGTGATTTAGAAATCATATATGTGAATTTAAATGATTAAGTGCTTTTCCAATATTATTAGTGTTACTCACACCATCATTCTTTTTGTAGTCAATGGAAATAACCAAAAGGTGATGAGTTAACAAATGTTATGGAAAATTAGTGATGTGAATCTAAAAAGGATGATGAATGGAGTAAAGGATGTTGTGTTATTTTATAATCAGTTCTCACATAACATGATTAACAAATGCACCTTAACTATCTCTAAGACTCACCTAAGAATAGAAGTATATAGATCATTGAAATTTTGGGTAATGGATACCATAGAGGAATGAACATCCAATTAAATGTATGTCAATAATATTAGAGTAAGAAGTAAAGGGAAATTATTATAGGGATGTGAAAGAATTTTATCTTTGGAGAAGATGGACATAAAGTAATCGATTGTTAAAGAAAAATGAAAATTTTAGCTAATATAATGGATGGGAGTATTGGACTCCCTATGGTACTATTAATGTACTAATGAATTAAATTTTATAAGTACATGGACTATGAAAATTGATGTCCTCAGGGGAAATCATCTTAATAAAATCATCATGGTGGTTTAAGGAATAGTTATATTTCTGAATATAGAGAGACTACATATGAAATATAAAAGGAAATATGTATTAAGGAATTATATGATGAAATAAAGTTAATGGATTAAGTATGAGGTGGAACACTTGACTTATTATTGTATTATAATTAAAATATTATGTTTTATGAATCATGAATCATATGTATATATTTCAGTATAAGTTTTTTGTTAAGGATATGAAAGAATATGTTGAATAGTTATAACAACATTGAAAATGAATCAATGGAAAGGTAAATTTTTATAGAAAACAAATTATTAATGGCTATAAAACCATAAAACGATCCTCAGTTTGAGAATTGGTGGTTAGTTTGGATAAAGATATGATGGATATGGATAAATAAAATTTGACAGTATGGATGACCTCAGAACTAATAAAGGATTTGTTGACAAGGTGGCATGTGTTATCATTGATGGAGATTACAGAATAAATTGATTTACTAAATATGGTTAATAATATATGATTTTATTTATGGAATGAGGAGGAAGTCACATTTTAATTGTGGTTTTATGGAAATTATAGTTCTTACAAATCTATAAGAGAATATATGACGTAGTTATTCACATATTTGGCATGCGACCATAAAGAGATGCTTAATGAAATTTGGATGATTAATTTTGAGTATATTTTGAGAAATTTTGTGAACTTATTCATAAATTCTTAGTTTTGGGAGGGTTATAAAGTCAACAATTTAAGGAATGGTTTCATTTGAACATTAGATAATGTTATAGATATTAATGTATTACATCACCATACAAATAATTTTTGATATATTGTAAAAAACAATTCTGTGATGATAAATAATAACAAGTTGAATGAATTTTCATTATATTTATGGATCCTCTAATTTTTTATTACTTCAATAATAAAAAATTTACCTTTATATCTAGAACTAGGATTTGAATTGTAAGTGGACCGATTAAAAACAATATGATCAAACTATTCATATGAAATAAAATTATAATAAGTGAATTATAATATGTTCTCAACCTACATGGAAAAACGAATTCCCCAACCTTAGGAAAAGAGAATTAAATAAAATGATGTCCCATTATCACCATTTTTGATGATATCAATGACATTTTTCATGTATCTTAGGTTGATGGATATTTCGTCATTATCATTCTCCTAAAAATTTTCTATATCACCCACCATCAGTATTTGGTTATTAGTTTTCTCTTCCATGATTATGCTATAACTTCCCACCAATTTTCTACTCTTTGGAAACCTTGAATGTGTTACTCCAGATGAATTTAAACATCACATTATATTTTCAAGAGTATGATTTATTAACCCTTTTTACGTTGTGGTAATCTTTAAAGAAAATTTCAAATGTTAAACCATTGATGTTCGTGATGAATTTAGAGGATGAAATTAAATTTAAGAGGGATATAATGTAACAACAATAGATTTTGTGATTTTTTTTCAAATTAATATAATATTTTCTATATTTTTTCTTAGATAGATGAATGAGTTATTCTTTTGTTACACACAACACTAAGTTTATCTAACATTACCCACAACACTAAGTATAAACGAAATGTGAAATATTAATAAAATATTACTATTTAATATAATAGTTTCACTTAGACATTGGAATATGGGGTATGAATACTAATATCTAAATTAAAAATTATGTTTATTTTATGATTAGAAATAATTTAAGAAATAATTTTGAAACTAATGTTTTCTCAAAAATAATATTTTTTTATAGAAGAGTTTAACAATGCTTTGCGCACATAATTTAATTTAATTTTTACCAGTCATACAAAATTTAATTGAAAAAATAAATTCCAGTATTGAAATATATATAATCAAATTATATTAGGATTAATATTTTTTATTTTTATGAAAAGATTCATTTTTTGATGAATAGTGAAAATTAATGTATTTTAATTTTAATTTTTTTTTCTTTTAAATATTTTATAAGGTTAAATTATATTTTTAATTTATTTTAATATAAAATTCGATAAATTTAATATTAATTAATCCAATCTAAATCATTAGAATATTTTTCAACTTTAATATTGATATATATATATTGTATACTTTCAGACATTTTCTATTTAGAAACATTCTTTCTCCTCACGTCTATAAGATTAAATTTTAAATCAAATTTTCCCAAATTTGTGAATGGAGTTTGGAAAAATAGATTCCATATTTGGAATCATAATAATTTATAAAATATAATAATTTCAACTTAATTTTGGAACAGAATAAATTGTTAAAAAATTAAAATTATTTACCACATTTGAGGTAAAAATTGTTTTGTTGTGGGTTAAACTAAGAAGATATGCGTTAATGTGACCTAGAATTTTTTTTTTTGACAGCCACTAGATAGAAATATTTCAACTATTATCACATTAGGGTATATAATTATTAGTTTTGGGAACACTGTTTCATGATTGTGATCATATACTATGTGAAGTAAAGAAAAATACTAAAAAATAACCTTCTATGCTTTAAATATCTATAAAGCTTATTGATTAAGAAAAAAACAACATATGTTCATTTTTAAATACTATTTTGAAATATAAATACTTTTTTTATCATGATAATTTTTAGGTATGATAAAATTAAATTCATAAGAAATGCCATCATAATAATTATTTACTTAATAGAAAAATAAAATAGATGATGGTACATATATTAAATGTTAAGTAAATAGAATAATTATTATGTTAAATTAATATTGTAGATAAATATATAATTTTATATATGTTTTAACATAGTGTATTTTAATTCTTTCATTGTATTGATATTTTTTAAATTCAATATAAATGAATAATATCAAAATTGACAATAATGTTATTATATAAAAAATGATATTTTATTAAATTATTTAAAAAAAATAAAAACCATATATTCCTCCAATTGATTTAAAGTTATTTAAAAATATAATCTATTGTCTATTTGTAGACTAATATATATTTTATAGTGACTATGTCCATCCAAAAATAGAAAAAACTCGTTTAGCATTATTAATGTTAAAACGTTGTTTTTGCATGTTTCATTTGCTTGTGTTAAAATGAATTCCCAACACATGTTCTATTTTTATTTGATAAATTAGATATATTATTTAGAATTAGTAGATATAAATTATATAACTAATGTAATTTCGATTTTAATATTAAAAGTTAAATTACCTAGGTCAACAAAAAGTTACACTTTTTCATCGTAAGAACTATAAGTATAAAATTGAGTAAACTAAAATACTAGGGATTAAAATGAAAATATGTGTTTATTTTGTGTTGTGGTGGTTTTTATTGACCAAATAATCTATTAAATGAAATATTGATCAATTTTGGAGTCAGATAAGGTAATAATGACCACCCAATAGTGAATTCTTTTGGGTGTTTACAAGAATTTTACCCCTCCTTAATTATAAAAGTTAACTCACTCACCTCACTTCTTCACACCTCGCAAGCCATTTGGATAGACCAAGATCTACCCAAATAACGTCCAAAAATGAATAAAATCATCATGAAAGCACTATATTTGATATATATCCAATGTATAAAGTATTTTGGTGCAAACGAAAGAAGGATCCCCAAAGAAGTAGAGGTTTGAACATGTTTGAAGGAAGCTAAGACTTAAGGAAAAGAATTTATATCTCACATTCTATTTATATGAGACACATGAAATATTCACCACATGATTATTTTATGTAGGGTATATACTTCCCATTAATGTAAATTGTGATTATTTTATTTAAAATTACTGTGATTTATATATCAATTTTGGATCTCTCTTTTATAGGGTTTATGGTTCAAAAGTTAACAAATCAATAATGGATCTTTTGTCTCAAATTTTCTTCTTTGGTACATAAGTTTTTGTATCCACATTTCCTATTCTCCATGGTGTATATAAATCCCCTTTGACATGTTATATCATGAATATCAATATTTTAATGAAATTTTTTTTTTATTAAATTTTATTCTTTTATGGGGCTTACGATTCAAATTTTCCAAATTGGTAAGAGGTTTATGTTTCAGTCACTTCAACTATCTGGATATTTTATGATTATGATTAAAATGATTAAATATTATGACTTATCAGTCATGAAACAAATTAATTATATTATCTTAATATTTTTTTCCTAATAATACACGTTTTTACTTCATTTTTAATATTTATATACTCAATAGTTCAAAATAACATTTTTATGAAAAATAGTCATTTTGGTAAAATACCATTTTTATTCCAAAAAATGTGCTCTAAATTTTTTTCTAATATTGTATTGAATTTTTTTTTCAAAGAAAATATGATACATTAATCAATTATTGTTTTCAATGATTTATAAAATCATCCTCTATAATTTTTCATGGTTATTTTCAAAGAAAATTATTTTAAATTATTTTATCATTTTTTAGTATTAAAAATGTTTTATAAAAGAAATGTTATTTTCATCAATAAATGGTCTATTTTGTATTTCAAAATCACTCTCCTCATAATATGAGATACATTGATATATGTTTTGGATTTATGGGGATATAAACCAAAGATCACTTTCTTATTATTTCTCTAAATTGTTTATTATGAGAATATATTTATGAAACTCGTTTATATTCCTTGTATTATACCATGATAAAATTATTATGAAACCATATTATTTTTCAATTGGTTATTTTATGAATAAATTATGAAATTATTATGCATCATGTCAGTTTTCTATAGTTTTTCATATGCGAAATTATTTATGAAACCCATTTGATTTCATGGGTAATGATATAATGAATGTTTTATGATCTTATGAAAAATAGTGGAATTATTTTCATTAAGAGATAGTTTTCACCTATATCTCCCCCCAATGTACTATGTAAATATGGATAATTAATTAGTAAAAATTTTATGATTGAACATGAATACAAGTTCATGATGTTATGTGTAAACATTCTTACATGTTCATAGTGTTATACGTGAACCTGATTACATGTTCACAATGTTATGCATGAACATAATTACATGTTCAAAATGTTATTCATGAACCTAATTACATGTTCATAGTGTTATGCATAGACCTGTATTGTATATCCATAATGTTATACATGGACCTGATTGCATGTTCATAAGTTTATGTGGGGGAATGATTTTATTTCCTTAAGTAATGAGTGAACTTGTCTCTATTTCTACATGTTTACAAGGTTATAAGCTAATATTTATGCCAAAAATCAATGTTTAAAAAAATTATCTTTTCATGGTTCATGTTCTTTATTCCATTATGATTAATGGCCTATGAATGAACAAATTTATTCCATGACTCATGTTTATGATCTATGATATAAAGGGTATAGTTTTTTAATGTTATTATCATGTTCTCATACCCATTTTGTCATGTTATATGGATATATCATGTTTTTACCATTAATAAGGATCCTACATCACCCTTTATTATGTTTCATCTCCGAAGGTTATTAAGAATGGTTTTATATAGGGTATATCTATGAAGAATACTAAATGGAATATTTTTTCAGAAACATTGAATATATTTCCCAAAATTTGAAGATTATGTTACTATTCACCAATGGCACTAATCTATTATGGTCCTTAGACATGTTTTTAAGTAATATTGTACTTAATATTCTTATAAAAATATGAAATATCTATGTATAAGATACCTGAGTCACTATAATCTTGAAGTCAGCCTATGATTTATTAAATTGGTATAGATAAAAGGGTATAATCATGAAGGACAGATTAGTTTAGTAGTTTTACTAAACTAGATACATACATGATACCCATTTTACATAGGGATTTAAAATAAAATTCATAGAAATTAAAATCATTTGGACTCATTGAACTCATTCAAATAATTATTCTTAATGTAATTGGTAAATGAAGAAAAATAAGGGTTATCTATAATTCTAAAAAAATATTAATTATAGAATAATCTATTATTAATAAATTATAATAATAAATAAATGTCATTCCATTTAAATAACATGAATATCTAGATCATATAAAGCATAAATAATATAAAAATGTAAATAATGGAAACATAAGTCTTTTAATCAATAACAGAGAATAAAATACAACCAAATATAACATCATTGAGAAAATCACATAGATAATAAAAATTAATTAATTATAAATGTAAGAAATATATAATTATTGTATTTCATGAAATCAAGAATCATGATACATCTACTGTAAATACCTTTCACAATATGGTTTAAAACTACAAATAAAAACCCATTTAATTTTGCAAACTGATTTTTCTCATGAGACCTGTCGATGAAATGAGGAGCTATATAATTTTGGGCCGTACCCATCAATACATGTCAAAATCAGTACTCATATATTGAATAATTTATTTAATCCATATATAATATTCCTTATCAACAAATATTTATATTGAGTAAAAGATTCATATTTATAAATATTTCCTTAGTTAATCAAATAGCATTCAAAGTATACCCTTTACCTAAAATGGTATAAGGATTAGGAAATAATTATATCCATCATGAAATTATTTTTATATTAAAAAAATGTAATTTCTAATGGAAAATTACCTCACGAAAGTTATTGTATTAATAGAATGTTAACAATCCAAAAATAAAGTGAGATTATAAAATACATTTAACCACTTGGAAGTTTACATGTAAAATCGGATTGGATGAAATAATTCACATTGAAATATAAAATACCATGAATTATGATATAATTATGATTTTACATGTCAAAGTGTCAGTATATACACTATATAAAAAAATTAGGTGCGTAACATTACAATATGACTCAATGAAAAAAAATTGAGGCCATGTCCCAAACCTTACACTTCCTTCTGGATGAACATGATTTAACCTACTTTATAGCTATTTAAACTAATTATTAATTTATTATAGGGAAACATTAATATTTTATAATAACATATATTATCCTTTTATAACATCTTATCTTGTGATCGTTAATGATCTTTATTTATTTTCATTGTTTCGGGTGTCAACTGACTTGTTTTATCATCTCTACTTTGTCATGAATACTCCTCTTATTATGCATACTATATAGTTACACCACATTCATTTGAAAATAATGTAATAATTATTATATTTATACATATTTTATACTTTTAAGACCAATCTGGGATGTTAGTTATGAAAAATGTATTATGTTACAATCATTGAGATGATAGGTCGTATGTACACATAAATAACGTTTCTATTCATCAACGATCATTATGGAAAGCCGGTAAGTGATATTTTAT
The DNA here is from genome assembly GCA_963277665.1 of Viscum album. Lineage (NCBI taxonomy): Eukaryota > Viridiplantae > Streptophyta > Magnoliopsida > Santalales > Viscaceae > Viscum > Viscum album. The sequence continues at coordinate 1,240,189,620 of OY728143.1, forward strand.
ATTTAAAAAATAACAATAATATAATTAATACCATATTATTTATTTAAGTGTACTTATATATCTCTTCCATGCGGTGTGGTGATGAAAAAGAGTCACATTCCTTTGTGAATGGGATTTTCCATATGTACACGAACGATGTTATCATATTTATGTGAGTGGAAATTTAACAATTAAAATGATATATTTTATTTTAAGAATGATAAAAATGTAATTAATATAATAATTTTTTCGTTTTTATTACATATATTAATTATTATTATCTTTATTACCTATCATTAAAGAGTTATTGAAAAATGAGTCATATTTCTTTGTGAGGTGGTAGTATGTCAGACGCATGAGCGATGTTATCATATCCCCTATGAACTGGAATGTAAAAAAGATATAAATGATATAATGACTCTATATTTATATTTTTTTTATAAATATCCTATATATATATTCTATACAGTTCATCATACCCAACATTGAGAGGTGTTGTTGGAAAACGTGTCAAATCGGTTTGTGAGGCGGTAGTCCGTTGTGCACGTGAGCGACGTTATCGATTCCCATTTGAGGGAATATGAGTTGTATATAGGTCATGATCATAAAATATTACAATTTTATTATATTTTGATATTCTGGTTTTTTTATATAATCATAAATTATGAATATTTTAATGTGGTTAAAGAAGAAATTAATAAAAAATGCATAATTTTAAATTTCATCTCCTCTAAGACAACCTATTTATGATTATATGTAATGTTATAATTGAATGGATTTTTGAGAAATTAATGGATTATATGATGAGGTTATGGTTGTTTGAAATTTATTTGGTGATGTCTTGGCTAAAACAAAATGGTTTTAAGGTTTTAAGAATACATGAGAGGATGTGTATTTTAAAAGTGAGGTGAGTGAAACACTTTTATTTTTTGGAAAGATATAGGTGGAACCATGCATTTTACATTCCAAAAGGGTCCAAAAATTAGAATTATAGATAAATATACATTATAGAGAAAATTTATGTCTATAAAAAAATATTTTTCATAAGTTTTTAAGTCATTAAACCCTTATCTTTTTAGTTTAACCCTCAGTATACCAATTTTTAACTTACTTATGGTAGTTAATATTTATAGTTTCCACTATCCATTCTAGTAAAAAATTAATTTTAATTTATTATATATTATAAGAATATGATTATTCAAAATATTTATTAAATTTTTTAAATTTTCATTTACCTAAGTGTCAAAATTTAATTTTAAATTTATCTCACAAACGTGATGAGAAAGCTGAGTTTTAAGGGAAAAATGTTCAAAAGTTTACAAGATGTTTATATCTAAATTCAAAATAAAAATTATTCCAATGAACATAATTATAATAATATATATATTATTAAAATAAAATTACTATAAAACCAATTTGAATTATTTTTTTACTTTATAAATAATTTAGACAAAAAAGGATATTTTCAAATAAAATTCAGTATTTTTCTATTCATAAAAAATGAATCATTTAATAAAAATCCAAAAACGTAATGTCAAAATTATTTTGATATTCTAATTTAAAATATTATTTTCATTTTATAAAATAAATTTTCTCAAATTGGTCAAAATTAATTTTATATTATGTGCATGAAGTGAAAGAAATCAAATTTTAGAGAAAAAATGATTTTTTAAAAACTCTTATTTTTTATTTTAAATTTTTATCATTTTATTTATAATTATTAGATAATAATTTAAATTTTTACCTGATTAAAACATGTAATTTTCATAATTATTTTAGTACTACTCATACCTGAAAATTTTATATCTTTGTTATATTGGTATACTATATTACAATTCTTTAAGACTCGGGGTTGTACGCACTTTAATCTATCAAAGAGATTAATTTTAAAGAAATAAATTTCATGGGTTGTTTAAGCTCAATGATTCATGTCACATGTTTTATTCGATAAAATTTTATTCATTTTTAATTTTTCAATTTTACAAAAATAATTCTGACTATCACCATTTATTTTAACACACACCATTTCTTCAACATATACAAACATCTATTAGTTATAATCAGATCCCATTATTATACAATGATCTCATCCACTAAAATAGATCAAATTGATTTATTCTATAAATATTTTTAAATTTTTATATCATATACATTAACAACTTCCACCATGAATTAATTAGTCATCTCATACAGGAGAACCATCTCAAAACATTATATCATCATCCACAATACCTTTTCACAATCCCAACTCTATATTAGAAAAAACTAGGTTTATATATGTATTTATAATATATTTAAAATTCACCGCTATTATCATCTTACCCAACAAGGTAAATATAAATATAAAGAAAAGTGGATGTGTAATGTGTAATGAACTGTGAAAATCATGGACATTTAGTTTTTTTGGGGGGTAGTTGGTCCTAAGGCAGGGGTTATTTCAATAATAGGTTTTTAGAATGTGAAATTAGTATTATATCATCACGAGGAGATGTATTTGAATGATAATTGAGTAACGTGTGGCTTTTTAGGTACTTAGTAAGTTTAAGAGAATTTTTGGGTGGACATGCTATGAATATGTGGCTATATCAAGTCACACCATGTTGTATACATCATATCATGATAGACCCATATGTTTTCTTAGATTTTATAAAAAAAGGTTTCTAGTCATTCCATGACTAAGGGGTTCATGTAATGTTTAGTTTTTTAACTTAGAAAATAAAAGGAATAATGAAAATTATTCAATTCATGAAGGTGTAAATATTTCCATGGTTATTACTCTTAAAAAGGGGTCTAGGGACTCTTATAGTTTTTCCATTGTTTTTTAAATATGAAGCACCAGTCATTCAATGAACCATAGTTCATGATATGAAATTATTGGGAGAGGTTTGGGGTCACCTACTTTGGATCAGTGACACTAAAACCTAGATGGGCATTGTCACTATGAAGGTAAGACAATAGAAAAGGACAATAACTGAGAGTCTGTACTATAAACACCCATGGCCACACTGTGACCTTGTCTAGAGATAGGGAATATCAATTTATATTAACTCATAGTTATGTAGTGATAGTGTCCCTTAATTAATTTTCTATAGATCAGAATATCAGTAACATAATGATCATCCACATCAATTTTTTGGTAGAAGGTGCATTAAAAAGTGAATACTCATCTACCCCCATCTCTATATTTCTACCTTTGTTTTCCTATAGTGGGGGTTGTTTTTGGGCGTATTTAAATGTAAATTATCTATTTTTCATTCCATTTTTCCTTAATTTTTTTCCTCTTGACTATAATTTAATTTTAGTTAAATTTTTTATAGATTCAGTTATCATTTATAGGGATCATGATAAATTCATCCTAATTCGATTTGGAATTGGAATAGCTAGGTGAGAGGATATCCTAGAAATAATAAAAGATTATATTCTATATTGTTTTAGTGTTGTGATAATAGATGATTAGTTTTCTATTATTTTTAGATGTTTTTTATGACCTAAATTACTAAATATTTAATTATCCTGATTACATGTCATCATATATGAGCTATGGTGGTGGTGTATTCTTGGGTAAGGAATGTATGGTCTAGAACATCATGCAATTGTGCTTGAATAGAGTGTAAGATCCTTTATAGGGATATTGTTTCCCTATAATGTCATGTAAGATGATTTCTTATTTAGGATTTCTTGCATTGATTCATGTTTCCTGGTACATGGTAGATATATAGGGACTGATAAAAACCTATAGAAATATACAGGATTATGTCGAGCTTCCTATGCTTGGAATGAGTGCCCATTAGCACTATGGATGGATTGAGATCATCCTGTGACTACATTACCAAGGGGTGTGCATGTTGGTTGAGATAAAGAGAAACCATGGATATGATCTTGGGTACTTTACATGAGTGGGTATTCTATATTGGGTTACAAGAATTAGTCCGCATGCATGAGGGTATTTTGATCTTATGTTAATGGATAATATAGTTGTAGATCTCATGAATGAATATGAACTCCCTCTAGGGTTTGGAGAAGAGTCTTAGTGTATGTGATGGGTAGAGTGATTCCTTTAGATCTTAATGGGTGTAATTGAGAGTGTCTTCACATTTTTAAGGATTTGAGAGTTCTTCCTAGAAATATGTGAGATGGGACCCATTTATTAATTATGGGAATTGATTAAGGACTTAGAATATTGATTCAAATGGAGATTTGGAGAATGAATGGGGAATCTTTGATTGATTTTGGGGTTAGAATTCTACTCTATATTGTTAGGTCATCATGGAGTGACATGTGAAGTTGGGTTCCATTGTTTGGATAAGACGGGTTAGGTATTGAGTGACTGTCACTCTGGGAAGGAGTGATTTGTGAGAAAAATTGCATGCCCTATTATTTATTTGAGGTATTTGATTAAATATTTTATTATAATATGAGATTTATTTTTGTATGGGTCTATAATACTAGATATATAGTGACTAAGAGGGAGCTAGTTGGACTTACATCAGTGAGAATGAGTCTTCATTTCACATTAATTTTGGGTCAATAATGATCTAGAAGTTGTGTCTTGAGGATGTGTTGGAAAACCTTCAGTGATAAGCGGTCTATAGTGTGACATTACACAATAATGAAGGGTCAAACCACTATAATTGAGATAGGGTCTTGGTTATCATGTTATGTGTGATTAGATTATGGGAATTCCTTGAGTGATATTGCTATGTTAGGAAGTGATGTAGATCTGGATGGATGGACCCAAATTTTAAATAATTTTGGGGTAAATACATGAATGTATGGCCACTCTATAGAAAGGGGAAGGTATTTTATTATATGGGGGACCCTACCTAAAGGGGTTAGTGATCAGTTCATAGGTGAGTCCATAAACCTCATGCTCTGGTATGGGATTGGATAAATATATGAGGAAATATGGGATCTAAAATGGTGTCGAATCTAGTATGATTAGGTTTCATGTTTTATTAGTTAACAAACGTTGGCTAGATTAACTTATTTTAATAGTCTCAAGGATGAAACATGAGTATATAATTTATAACATGTTTATTTTCCACAAGAATACATGTATATAATTAGGTATAAAAGGGGAACCTAGTGAGAGTAAACTGAGATTTATCCCTCTCATCATGGATGGGAAATATATTTAATTTTCAAAAATTATCTACACTTTATATAATAGATTACTGGTTTTTTGGTGGATAGGGATGAGGTAGGTCAATATGTTAATGGAGATTTGGATGAGGTGAGGCTATTGGGTGGTTGTAGGGTACATATTTTTTTGTTCTTATTTTTACATGAGATCTTCTTAGCAAGATATTAGGTTATATATGACTCCATGGTTCCTCATGAAACATTTTCTATTGAATTTATACTTATCCAATCCTATGTACCTGAATGATAATGAATATTTGTGTGTTTTATTATTTCCCTTGTTATATTACTCTGATTCTAGGGAATTGTAAGACACTGACCTTTTTGGACATGCCTCATGCACGTTTTCAAGTAAACTTTTACCATTTTTTGGTTATACATTGGTCGGGTTTTAAATTGGGTTTGTTTGGGGTGAAATTGGAGAAATTTGGAATCTCATGGGGCATTGCACGGGTGGTTCATGGTTAGGGATAATCGTGAAAATTTCCCCTAGGAAACAGTGCACCATATTTTTGATAGACAAGAGTTGGTTTATGGTTGGTGCATGGTTTGAACAAACCATATAGACTCTCTAACTAAAACATACACTCTCTGATATAGAGGATTTTCATGGTTGAAATGTGGGTTTTCAAATTGTGCTCCACTTAGGAGAAATCGTGTGCCCCCAAAGTAGAGGGACATGGTTAAGGTGCATGGTTTAGAAAAATGTGTACCTCTTAACTTTAAACCATGCATGTATGTTTCTGACCCCTGAAAATTTTTCTTATAATTCCTGAACCCCCTAGGTTTTTACCCTAATCACCCCAATTCAGTCCAATATGATTTTTAATGGTTTTGGAGGTCCCAAAGAGGATTCTAATGCTCCACAAACCCCAATCATGGTGAATCGAAGATCCAGTTGAAGGATTATATCCTCATTGGTATGTTTTTTCATCCTAAATTCGTTTCCTCTATCGTTTTTTAGTCTTTCCCAATGAAGAGGGATAATTTTCCTCTAATTTTGATGGTTTAGATCTAGGTTTTGATGGATCTTATTCCCTTAGTTCTTGATATTAGGTATTGTCCCATGATCTCCCTTACCATTATGGTTTTTTTTATTCTGCAAAAAAATTATGGATTTCAGTTTGGATATCAATTACATTGATTTAGGTGGGATCATTATCAATTCCCATAGTATTGATTATAATTTCATGTATTTAATTGTGATGTTAAAATTACCACATTGAAAAATTTCATTCTAATTTGAGTTAATCAACTGGTTCATCATGGGATAATGAAATTTATAGAATAATGGGTTTATGAAACTTATTGATTAATGGGTTTATGAAATTGATGGTGACACATGGGGTGTATCGATATGATTAAATTGATTATTTATAAAATATGCATGTTTGATAAATTAATTTATGAATCAGGTTGAATAATAAATTATGGAAATTGATGATATATGGGTTGAGAATATAGAATCATGAGAAGTGATGTTTGTGACTAAGTTGTGGGATAGGGACTAGTACTCTAGATACCCATGGGGTTCTAGAATTCCACTCTATACCCCCAATATATATATTTATTTTATGTGATCATTGAGTTATGGGATATGGACTACTGCTCCAAATACAAACGGGGTTCCAGAATGCTGATATGGGCCCCCATTGTATGAATATTAAATTAGAATTAAATTATTAATGGGAACACATGATATAATGAAATGTGATATGCCTTGGTTGATGGTTCAGACTTTAGCATGGTCCAAATTAGGTATAGTTGGGTTGGGTGTCATAATGAAATTATGGTTTTACATGGTAAACAAAATAATAATTTAATTTCATAACTATTTAATTTATAATTTTATTGTATTATTTATACACATTTATACACTATTATAGACTAGATATTGTTTTATATTTTTTTGGTGGTGGCCTTTTAACATGTACTCACGCCTTACCTAGGATGCTTGATCGATACCCAAATAGACTCCATGTTTATAGGATAGGATTAGGGGAAGATCCCTATGTTATATTGCAGAGTTGGGATGGAGCATGGACGAGGGAACTAGAAAAGATGTCAAGATATTGAGGGGATTTTTTAGTGTCTTTATTTTGGGTTATCATTTGGAACATGACACTTATTATGAAAATAAATATTTAATACTTTGGTTTGGATAATGTTTTCCTATTATGAGATTATCTGTGATGTTGGTCATTTTTGGTTATGGTAGTATTCTAGTTATTTTTAACATAATTTGGCTATTTTTTATTAATTTACATTATTATGATGCTTTTATAAATATAGTACTATCTCCCCAAGATATATATTATACCCTCTCTGTAAGTTGGTATCCTCTACCATATGGGGAGGCATGCCTAAGGTCACGTAACCAACTGGTTCAGGGAACCGACCTGTGGCACCCAGATCGAGATTTTACAAAGTGGAATTAGAGGATTTTTCTTCTATTTTCTTTTTATTAATACTTTAGTATGGTATACATGAGGCTAGGATGATTAAGGCCTTGGTAATGATGTAGAGACTCTGGTTTTGGCCCTATCAGACTTTGGAATATTCCTACGAATAATTACAGAGCTAGGAGCGAAGACGGCATGTGATTCTGAGGCCCGATGTGCCCACAATTAATTTTATAAAAATATTAAGTATTTTTATACTATTCACAAGGCAGGAATGAGTTATCTCTTAAAAGGTATCTTAGATTAGAATTCTGAGGGCACGATTTCACCTAGAGTGTGATGTTTACCTTAGGTGGGGTGTAAAATATACGGGTGTTGGTCTGCTGTGGGAGAAGTCACCAAGGGGAAAATCATCTTTTTTTGAAATAATGACTTAGTGATTTTTATCACTTTTGTTATTTTCGAATAAATTTCTAAAAAAGCCTCAGAATGGAAATCTAAGACTTCTGTTGAGTTCTAAATGAGGTTTTTTGCCTAGTCGTGCTATAGAATAAGCGAGCACTGAGGTTTTGGAATCTGCGACCGTCGGCGGAGTTTAAGTGAGTTTATATAAATTCACTTAAGTGTTCAAATTAAGGGAAAGCCATAATTTCCCTTCTCTCTCTCTATATCTCTCAACCATTCTTCAGTGTTCTTCACCATTCTTCACCGGATTGAGGAGCGAACTCTGATGGATCGAAGTGGGTTCGTAGTGGGCGTGTTGCCAACAACAAACGGCCATATCGATGTAGGTTTTTCTGTTGATTTTTGAACCTTCGTCGATTTCAATAATTTTAAACAAACCCATAATTTAAATTCTATAATTTTAGAATTAGAACAATGGCCAAACAAACACAGCCATTGTTTGAGCCCCATTCTAAATCCCATGTTCGATGCGCTCTTCGTCATTTTTCGTTCGAATTTTTTGGATGCACCAATCAACCGTCGGATTGTTGATAAGAGGTAGGTGTTTCAAGGGTCTCATTGTAGGGATCACAAAGATGTTTACCAATCTAAAATTAGGCATCAGTTTGAGTTACGGTGGTCCACCGGAAGAACCACTGAATCACCACCAGTAGTGGCGGCCGGTGACTACCCACAGGGGTTGTGGTATGTCACGCGGCGGAGCGTCTTCGGAGGCATGGTGTTGGAAGAATAAAGTGGTGGAGAGTGGTTGTGTGATGAATTTCAGATGAACGGAAGCTGAGGGGGGGGGGGTTCGGAAATCAGACGGGGAATTCGAGAGAGAGGCGCTCCAGCGAAGAGTAGGCTGGGGCTTCGGTGCGACGCTGCAGGCATGGGCGGACGCACGAAGGTGCGGCCGGCCGTTCAGAAGCCGAGCGAGGAGCCCTGGCAGCCATGAAACTGGTGGCCAGTGTCGCGGTGGTGCACTAAGTGGGAAGGTGTGATGGATTTGGCCTTTTGTGGTCACGGGGATGCCCGGAGGTCAATGCCTCGGGGGGAGCTGCAGATAAGGACCCGCATTCCGCGGGTACTGTTGGTGCGGCGTGCGGACAGAGACCGGTCGTGTGGCCGATATGAGTGGAAGAATGGGACCCTCAAGTCTGGTGGTGTTGAAATGGGCTGATGCCAGTGGGCCGAAGTGAGCTGGGCCAGACCCGCAGCTAAGCTGCGGGCTGACAATCTAGACCTGGCCAGCAGGGATGGATCGTCCCGATGGGACCCCTTATGTTCAAAGGGGTGTATCTTCTAGACAACGTGTCTGTTTGATGTGCCATTTTCAGCCATGTGTTTTCCTCAAGGAGACAGACTTTTTGAAGTAGGTTTCATGATTTTTGAGTTCTGCACTTGAACGTGGGTGACCCGAAACTCTTTAATTTAATAATATTAAATTATTATTAAATCTTGCAATGGATGTACCTCGCAAACTGGACGTCTGATTGACGCATCATCAGCTGGATCGTGACCCTAGTCTTTGTGTGGACCTTTTTAGGTTCTCCGTTGATTGTTCGAGCTAAAGACAAGGGGTAGGCTCCGCAAGGCCCTGTTGGCACATTTTATGGTGAAATGTCACTTTTTCACCCGACATCCATTTTCAGTGTCTGATCACTCGTTTCTGTGTGTTTTTCCAAGATAATTACAATGATGAAATCTGAACACATAAAATTGGGGTCGAGGCACGGGCCCCACGATGTGGCTTCCAAGCGTACGTTGTGTTTTTCTGACTTATGCTTCATAAGTCCATTCAGGGAAAATGAATAGATCACCATGCATTTTTTTCCACACAGTTTGCGATGGTGGCCCTTGTATAGGCCTAAGAGGTGTGCAATGTGGATATGATGCAGGTCGCTTGGGTTGGAAACGTTTGGACCAGCAGTGGTTGAGTGTAATCCCTTAGTTTGTTCCTATGAGGGGTCATGTGTCATTACTACCTTAGTATAGGTTTGTGATCCCCTCGATAGGATGGTTTTCAGATAGAGTTGTGGCATCCCTCCGGTGGGTTCAAAGCAGGATCCTTTAGCTCCACCTCCCTAGATCGGGTTCTTAGTATCACTATGACCTCTTATCCATGGGCGGGGATCACCTATCTAGCAGGTTAACCCCATAGAGTCTGAGGCATCATCGGGAATATGATCCCCTATGCAGTGGGCCATTCAGTAAGGTTACGAAATCGTCGGTTAAACGATCCCCTAATCAGTGTGTGGTTTCAGTTGGGTTAGTGCATCATCAATTCGATCACCTACATCACAAATTATACCAAATGGGGTTTCTAGCATCTTCATGGCCATCTTCGCATGGGCGACGATCCCCTATCTGAGTGATGTGATCTGTGGATCACCAGATCAGGTTGTGGTATCCCCCAATGGTTCTTGGGAGTGATCCCCTATATGTGAGATCTATGAGTTATCAGTGTAGTGCATCAGAAGCATCATGGGCCTAGAACCTATAGGTAAAAGTATCTTAGTGATGATATTTGATGAGAATATACCTATCAGACAAGTGCCATATGGGTTGACAGGGCTCGTGGAGTGTGTTCTCTTAATTATGTACCTGTCATAGGCTATAAGGTCGGAACCTCACGAGGCTTGGTGCATGAAATGAGTATATATGGTTTTTTAGGGTATATGTATGGGCATATACTTGAGAGGATTTTCATGGTGTATGTATGGGCATACACCTGAGCTGAGCTGGCTAGTCGTGTTAGCAGAGGATGGTCTCGAGATGGATTTTCTCTCTCGTTTGGGTTCCCACTAGCTGGGATGAGTTTAGTGTTGTATTTTAGTTTCTCCCATTTATTTTGGGGTTTTTGGGATGCCTACTATGTATTTTATATACTCACCCCTGAACGGGCTTTGCCCGCACAGGTTTGTGTCTTGTGCAGACCACAGGCCTTTCAATGGAGTTCTAGGAGGACCCGAAGCAGGAAGAGCTTAGTGAGAGAGACTGACCGGGGTGTTTACCGGAGTTGTGCTAAGGAGCTTACCGGTAGGTGTATTTGGCAGTGTTTTTCCTCCTTTATAGTAGGTTAGATGCTTTTGTAGTTTTCCTTTGGTGGGCCCTGTTTTGCCTTTTTGAACTTCTGTTGCACTCTATTTTGGGATAGATGTATGCATTCTTTTCCTTTTTAGTTTATTTATATTTAAATATCTACACTGTTTCATGGATGTTTATGTGGGTGGATGTGTACAGGTACCTTAGGATAACGCCTCCCCTGTGTGTGATAGCCTACTTGTCACTAGTCTCTTTCCCTTGGCCTATTGGAGGTGGTCTTGTGGAGTTACGACTCGATCCCCGTTGGGTCGGGTCATGACAGAGTGGTGTCAGAGGAGGTTACACCTTTGGGATCTCAGAGCATAACTGGTCTAGCTGTGAGCTTGGTTTGGGTTGTATAGCGGCAGTGTTATGATGTTTCGAGTTAATATTTTAGTCCAGGTACTCCAGTGTTGGTACGGAGGCCGGCGTATCCATTCACTATGACTCTGATAACATGCCCTTCGACTCGGGACATTTGGACACTAGTCTCAGGGACATAAAGGTACATGCATCATATAGGACTGGGTTTTGGGTTTCTCTTGTTCTTATTGATTCATCTACCCGGATATACTCTTTGACCATGGTGCATATTGATTGTATTTTAGGATGCTTCCACAATGACAGCCAGTGAGAGTTCCACAGCGGGATTGTGGTGACGATCCGCCCAGTGTAGAGGCTATGGACCAGGGCGCAGGTTCTGAGGCTGGACCTCTAGGTGGTCCGCCAGTTGAGCCACCACCTGTCGAGCAGTTGGTTATGCCGATAGTGAAGGACGAGGTTGCGCACATGCTGAGTGTGCTTCATGAGTTCCAAAGGCACTGACCTTTGAGGTTCTGGGGTGATCCAGACCCTTAGGCAGCTGATGACTAGCTCGAAGCAGTCACCCGAGTTTTTCACCTGGTGAGGACATCTCCATATCAGATGGTGGTCCTAGCAGCGATCCTTCTGCATGGTTCGGCCAAGAGATGGTGGAGATTGGTGACACAGTCCCATGATGAGTAAATTCTCACGTGGATAGAGTTTGAGAAACTCTTCCAAGAGGAGTTCTATCTGGTGACGCTGAGGTAAGTGCAGATTCAGGAGCCTCTGCAGCTTCGACAGGAAGGCATGACTGTGTCAGAGTACTAATCGAGGTTTACAGACCTATTGCACTACTCCCTGGATATGGTTCAAGACACATTCTTTAGGGCTCGAACCTTTGAGAAGGGACTATGCAGGGATATCCAAGAAGGTGTGGTTTACTTGTTCCTACCCACCTATGCTGGAGTACTGGAGAGAGCCTTGGTGGTGGAGAGCTTTATAGAAGATCAAATTCATCCCGTTAGTGTGGGGCACATGGAAGATGAGACGTTGGTAACTGGTAGCTGGCGGCAGGCGCAAGGGTCTGGACGTGGCCGACATTTCAGGAGGCAACCCCAGGATGGAGGATCTGTGGCTCAGGGCTCATAGGGATTGCAGTCCAGTTTTGGCTAGTTGTAGGAGAGGTGGTGTTATGCTTGCGAAGGTCGGGGACATCTTGCTAGAGATTGTCCGACCTTTCATGCTGATGAGAGGGATCCAGTCAACAGGACACCTTGGCAGTGGTAACATCTTGAGTTTGGAGGTCTGAAGGGTGGCAGACGTGGTGGTGGAGCTGGTGAAGCAGCGGGGGGTGGTAGGTAGTATCAAATGCCACCACCACCACCCCGGGTGGTCCACATTGAGCTCAGGGATCTAGAGGGAGAAGGCAAGGAAAACTGCAGGCCTTAGAGGTTGTTAACCTAGAGACTCTATGGATGGATAGAGGCACAACTTGTGTTCTTTCTACTTTCTAAAGTAGTTTTAATATACATTGTTTAATGGTACTCTTTCTTTTCGTTTTCTTTCTCAATTTTTGTTCAGGGCGTTGGTGAGACCCTGTGTGGGTGTTGTTCGTCTTGCTTCAAATTCATGAAGAAGAGAGATCCTTCCCCCACCGAGATGAGTTTTTGTGATGTGATTAAAACTGTGTAGGTGAGTTATTGCCGCCCAAAGGAGAAAGTGTTCAGGTGTGGTGGACGAGTTCCTCTGACTTATGCGTTCAGACAGGGGTGTGTGTTGGAAAAGTCACTGGCGTGGGTGACCCATTTGAGAGTTCAATTTCTTTCCTTGTGCTTATGGATTTTCAGGGATGAAATGTTCTATGGTGTGTAGGATGTTGCGACTCGGTTTTTGGCCCTATCAGACTTTGTAATATTCCTATGAATAATTTCAGAGCTAGGCGTGAAGACAGCGTGCGATTCCAAGGCCCAGTGTGCCCAGAATTAATTTTATCAAAATATTAAGTATTTTTATACTATGAATGAGGTGGGAATGATTTATATCTTAAACGGTAGCTCATATCGAAAATATGAGGTCACAGTTGCATTCGAAGCTTTTCGTTTACCTTAGGTGGGGTGTAAATGTTATGGGAACAAGCCTTCTGTGAGAGAGGTCACCATGGATAAAATTTATCTTTTTTTTGAAATAATGACTCAGTGATTTTTATAACTGGCATTATTTTCTATTAACTTTCGAATGAAGTCTCAAAATTGAAATCCAAGACTTCTGTTGAGTTTGAAATGGGGTTTTTTGCCTAGGCGTGTTATAAAATAAGCAGGCGCGGAGGTTTTGGAATCTGCGACCGTTGGCAGAGTTTCAGTGAGTTTGTATAAATTCACATAAGTGTTGGAATTAAGGGAATTCCATAATTTCCCTTCTCTATCTCTCTCTATCTCAACTGTTCTTCAACATTCATTACCGTTCTTCTCCGGATTGAGGAGCGAACTTAGACGGATCGAAGTGGGTTCACAGTGGGTGCGTCACCAACAACAAACGGCCGGATCGATGTAGGTTTTTTTCTTCATTTTTGATTCTTCATCAATTTCTGGAGTTTTTGACAAAACCATCCTTTAAATTATGTAATTTTTGAATTATTATGATGGCCAAATGAACACGAACATCATCTGAACCCCATTCAAAATCCCATGTTCAACCCGTTCTTCATCGTTCTTCGTCCGAATTTTTCGGATGCACCAATCGACCGTTGGATCGTTGATAAGAGGTTGGAGTTGTGTGGGTCTCATTGCAGGGATCATAAAGATGTCTCCAAATGTGAAATCGGGAATCCGTTTGAGTTATAGTGGTCCGCCGAAAGAACCACCGAATCACCACCGGCAGTGGCAGCCGGCAGTTGCGCGCAGTATGTCGCACGACGGAGCGTCTTTAGAGGTGCAGTGTTAGCAGAACCCAGTGGAAGAGCGGGGGTGTGCGATGAATGTCGGACGAGTGGAGTATGAGGGGGGGGGGGATGGGGGGTCAGAAAGGTTGGTCGGGAGTGTGGCGCTCCAACGAAGAGCAGGTCGGGGCATCGACGTGGCACTGCAGGCAGGGGCGGATGCGTGGAGGTGCAGCGGGCTGCATGGAAGCGGAGAGGGGAGCACAGGCGGTCGCAGCGTGGGCGGGCGGTGTCTCGGTGGTGCGCTCAGCAGGAGGGAGTGACGACTTTAGCCTGTCACAGTCATGGGGAAGCTCTGACATCAGCACCTCGGGGGGAGCTGCAGACAAGGACCCGCATCCTGCGGGTCCAGTTGGTGCGGCGTGTAGACAGAGACTGGCAGCGTGGCCGGTCTGAGTGGAAGAACCGGACCCTCAGGTCCGATGGTATTGGAATGGGTCACAGAGAGCTGGTACGAACCTACGGCTGGGCCGCGACCCATTGGTCTGGACTGGGTCGGACGGGATGGACCGACTTAGTTGGGCCCCTTATGTTCAAAGGGGCATATCATCTAGATGTCGCGTCCGTTTGATGCGTCGTCGATGGACATGGCTTCATCTCAGTGAGAATGACTTTTTGAAGTAGGTTTCATGGTTTTTGAGTTCTGCCCTCAAAGGAGGGTGACCTAAAACAAGTTAATTTAATAATATAAAATTATTATTAAAGATTGAAACGAATGTGCCACATGAACCTGACATCTGATTGACGCGTCATTAGTGGCAATGTGACCCTAGTCCTCATGAATTTTTTTTGATATGGTCCTTTGAGTGTTAGAGCTAAAGACAAGGGGTGGGCCCCGTAGGGCCCGATTGGCATGTTTTACTGTGAAATTTCACGTTTTCACCCAACATTTGTTTGGAGTGTTTGAGCACTCGTTTCTGTGTGTTTTTCTGAGAGAATTTCAAGGGTGAATTCTGAACGCCTAAATTTGGGGCCAAGGCAAGGGCCCCACAAGGTTGTTTCCAAGCGTACATTTCTTTTTTACAAATTATGCTTCATAAGTCTGTTCGGGGCAAATGAATATCCCACCATGCGTGTTGTTCTGTGTAGTTTTCAATGGTGGCCCTAGTATAGGCCTAGGAGGTGCGTAATGTAGATATGATGTGGGTCGCTCGGGTTGGCGATGTTTGGACCAGCAGTGGTTGATTTTACTCTCTTGGTTCGTTCCTATGAGGGTTCGTGTGGCATTACTCCCTCAGTATAGGTTTCTGATCTCATTGATAGGATGGTTTTCTAATAGAGTTGAGGCCTCCCTCTGGTGGATTCGGAGCGGGATCCTCTAGCTCTGGTACCCTAGATTGGGTTCTTGGTATCGTTGTGATCACTTATCCATGGGTAGAAATCCCCTATCAAGCAGGTTAACCCCATAGGGGTTGAGGCATCATCGGGAATATGATCCACTATACAGTGGGCCATTGAATGGGGCTGCGAAATCATCGGTTAAAGGATCCCCTACTCAATGTGTGGTTTCAGTAGGGTTAGTGCATCTTTGGAACGATCCCCTACATCACGAGTTATAAGATATGGGGTTTATGGCATCGTTGTAGCCATTTTCGAATGAGTGACGATCCTCTTTCTGAGTGATGTGATCTGTGGAGAACCATATCAGGTTGTGGTATCCCCCAGTAGTTCCTGTGAGTGATCCCTTATATGTGAGATCTATGAGTTATCAGAGTGGTGCAACGGAAGCATGGTGGTACCATAACCTATAGGTCAGAGGATCTCAGTGATGATATCTAATGAGCATATACCTCTTAGACGAGTGCCATCTAGGATGAAAGAGATTGTGGAGTGTGTTCTCCTAGTTATGTACCTGTCACATGTTAGGAGGTCGGAACCTCATGAGACTTGGTGCATGAAATGATTATATCTGGATGTTCAGGGTATATGTATGGGTATATACCTGAGCGGATGTTCATGGTGTATGTATGGGAATACACCAGAGGTGATCTGACTAGATGTGTTAGCTGAAGACGGTCTCGAGATGGAGTTTCTCACTCATTTGGGTTCCTTATGGCTGGGATGATCTTATTGTTGTCTTTCAGTTGCTTCCTTTTATTTTGTGGTTTTCAGGGTGCCTACTAAGTATTTTATATACTCACCTTTTCAAGGGTTTCGTCTACACATGTTTGTGTCTTGTTCAGACCAGAGGCCTTTCGACGGAGTTCCCGAAGGACCCGAAGCAGGCAGAGCTTAGTGAGCGAGACTGACCAGAGTGTTTACCGAAGCTGTGCCAAGGATCTTACCGGTAGGTGTATTTGGCATTGTTTTCCCTCCTTCTAAGTAGGTTGGATTCTTTTGTAATTTTCCTTTAGTGGGCCCTTTTTTTAACTTTTGTACTTCTATTGCACTCTGGTTTGGGATAGATGTACGCATTCCTTTCCTTTTCAATATATATATATAGATATATCTGCACTATTGTATGGAGGTGTACGTGGGTGCATGTGTACGTGTAACTTAGGCTAATTCCTCCCATGTGTGTGATAGCCTACTCAGTGCTAGTCGCTAGCCCCGAGCCTATTGGAGGCGGGCTTGGGGAGTTACGACTCGAGCCCCGTTAGGTCAGGTCATGATAGAGTGGTATCAGAGGAGGTTCCACCTTTGGGATCTTAGAGTGTAGTTGGTCTAGCTGTGAGCTTGGTTTGGGTTGCATAAAGGCAGTGTTATGATGCTTCGAGTTCAGATTTCAGGATAGGGAATCTAGTGTTGGTATGGAAGCCGATGTATCCATTAACTAAGACTATGATAACCTGATTTTCGACTCGGGACATTTAGACACTAGTCATAGAGATATAACATTACATGCATCATGTAGGACTAGGTTTTGGGATTCCTTTGTTCTTCTTGAGTCATCTACCCATATATACTCTTTGACCATGGTGTGTCTTGATTGTATTTCAGGATTCCTCCACGATGAAAGCCAGTGAGATTTCCACAGCAGGATTGTGGTCACAATCCACCTCATGTCGAGGTTGTGGACCAGGGCACTGGTTCTGAGGTTGTACCTCCAGGTGGTCCGCCAGTTGAGCCACCACCTATCGAGAAGCTGGTTGTGTCAGTAGTGCAGGACGAGGTTGCGCATAGGCTGATTGCGCTACACAAGTTCTAGAGGCAGCAACCTATGAGGTTCTGGGGTGATCCAGACCCTCAGGCAGCTGATGACTGGCTCAGAGTAGTCACCTGAGATTTCTGCCTGGTGAGGACACCTCCAGATCATATGGTGGTCCTAGAGGTGATCCTTCTGCATGGTTCAGTTGGTCGATGGTGGAGTTTGGTGACGCAGTCCCACGATGAGGAAATGCTCACGTGGACAGAGTTTGAGCGACTCTTTTGAGAAGATTTATATTCGTTGATGCTGAGGTCAGTGCAGATTCAGGAGCTTCTACAGCTTCGACAGGAGGGCATGACTATGTAGGAGTACATAGCGAGGTTTACAGACCTACCGCCCGACTCCCTATATATGGTCCAAGACCCGTTCTTTAGGGATCAGACCTTCGAGCAGGGGCTATGTAGGGACATCTAGGCAGCTGTGGTTTCCTTGTGCCTAAACACCTATGCCGAAGTACTGGAGCAATCCTTGGTGGTGGAGAGCTTTATAGCTGATCATATTTAGCTAGTCAGTGTGGGGCATGTGGAAGATGAGACGTCGATAGCTGGTAGCCAGTTCCAGGCGCGAGGGTCTGGATGTGGTCAACATTTCAGGAGGCGACCCTAGGATGGAGGATCTAAGGCCCAGGGCTCCCATGGATCGCGGGCCAGTTTTGGACAGCTACAGGAGAGGTGGTGTTATGCTTGCGATAGTCGGGGACATATTTCTAGAGATTGTTGGACCTGTCATGCTGCTGATAGGGAGCCAGTCGATAGGCTTCCTTGGAAGTGGAAACATCATGAGTTCGGAGGTCCTCAGGGTGGCAGACATGGCGGCGGAGCTGGTGCAGCAGCGGGGGGTGGTCGGTGGTATCAGATGCCACCACCACCTCCCCCGGGTGGTCCACATCGAGCTCAGGGAGCTGGAGAGCAAGGGAGAGTACAACTGAATGACTTAGAGGTTGTTGAATACGAGTCTCCGTGGATGGATAGAGGTATTCCTTGTGTTCTTTCTACTTTCTAAAGTAGTTTTAATAGACACTTTTTGTCAGTGCTATTTCCTTTCCATTTCTTGCTCGAGTTTTGTTCAGGGCGCTGGTAAGACCCTATGTGGGTGTTGTTCGGCATGCATCAAATGAATGAGGAAGAGGGATCCTTCCCCCACTGTTATGAATTTTTGTAATGTGATTAAAACTGTGAGGGCGAGTTAGTGCCGCCCAAAGTAGATAGTGTTGAGGTGTGGTGGAAGAGTCCCTCTGACTTATGTGTTTGGACAAGAGTGTGTGTTGGCGAACTCACTAGCGTGGGAGACCTAGTTGGGAGTTAAGTTTATTTCTTTATGAAAATGTATTTTTGGGGACGAAAAGTTATATGGTGGGGAGGATGTAGCGACTTAGGTTTTGGCCCTGTCAGACATTGGAATATTCTTATGAATAATTCCATAGCTAGGTGCGAAGACGTCGTGAGATTCCAAGGCCCGGTAAGCTTGGAATTATTTTTATAAAAATATTATGTATTTTTATACTATACAAGAGGTGTTAAAAAGTTATCTCTTAAATAGTAGCTCAGATCATAAATCCGAGGGCACGGTTGCGTCTGAAGCATTCGGTTTACCTTAGGTGGGGTGAAAACGTTATGGGCATGGGCCTGATGTGAGAGAAGTCACCCAGGGGAAAAATCATGTCTTTCCTAAATAATGACTTAGTGATAATTACCACTGGAATTATTTTCAAATTAATTTAGAACAAAGTCTGAAAATAGATATTTGAGACTTATGTTGAGTTGAAAATGGGTTTTTTTGCCTAAGAGTGTTATAAAATAAGCGGGCGTAGAGGTTTTGGAATCTGCGACCGTCGGCAAAATTTCAGTGAGTTTATATAAATTCACTTAAGTGTCAGAATTAAGGGAAAGACATAATTTCCCTTCTCTCTCTATATCTCAACCGTTCTTCACCATTATCCACCATTTTCACCGGATTGAGGAGCGAACTCCGACGGATCGAAGTGGGTTCGCAGTGGGTGCATCGCCAACAACAATTGAACAGATTGATGTAGGTTTTTTCTTGTTGATTTTTGCTCCTTCATCGATTTTAAGAATTTTTTAAAAACCCATCATTTAAATTATATAATTTTATAGTTAGGATGATGGAAAAACAAACACGGCCATAATCTACGCCCTGTTCTAAATCCCATGTTCGACGTGTTCTTCGTCATTCTTCGTCTGAATTTTTTGGATGCACCAATCGACCATTGGATCGTTGATAAGAGGTAGAAGTTGTGAGGGTCTCATTACAGGAATCAAAAATATGTCTCCAAATCTGAAATCGGGCATCCATTCGAGTTACCGTGGTCCCCTAAAAGAACCACCAGATCACCACCTTCAGTGGCGGCCGACGGCTGCACATGGGGGCCGTGGTATGTCGCGCGACAGAGCGTCTTCAGAGGTGCGGTGTCGGCAGAACCCAGCGGCAGAGCGTGGGTGTGCGATGAACATCGAGTGAATGGAGTCCAGGGGGGGTGGGGGGTTTGAGAGTCAGACGGGGCAGTCGGGAGTGCGGAACCCCGTTGAAGAGTAGGTCGGGGCATCCATGCGGCGCTGCTGGCATGGGCGGATGCGCGGAGGTGTGGCGGGCCATCCAGAAGCGGAGCAGGGAGCCAAGGTGGCCACGGCACGGGTAGCTGGTGTCGCGGTGGTTCACTCAGTAGGGAGGAGCGATGGATTTAGACTCTTGTGGTCAGGGGGAAGCCCCGAGGTCAGTGCCTCAGGGGGAGCTATGGACAAGGACCCGGATCCTGCAGGTTCTGTTGGTGCGACATGCGGAAAGAGACCGACCGCGGGGCCGGTCTGATTGGAAGAACCATAACCTCAGGTCTGGTGGTGTTGGAATGGGTCATGGAAAGCAGGCTGCGGGCTGCAATGAGCTGGGTCGGACCCGCTGTTGGGCCGCAGGCCGGCGGTCTGGACTGGGCCGGTCAGGATGGACCGACCCAGTTGGGCCCCTCATGTTCAAAGGGGCGTATCTTCTAGACGGTGTGTCTGTTTGATGCGTCGTCGGTAGCCATGGGTTCATCTTAGTGAGATGGACATTGTGAAGTGGGTTTCATGGTTATTGAGCTCTACACTCGATGGTGGGTGACCCAAAAAGCTTTAATTTAATAATATTAAATTATTATTAAAGCTTTCAACGAA
This sequence comes from Viscum album, assembly GCA_963277665.1. Taxonomy (NCBI): domain Eukaryota; kingdom Viridiplantae; phylum Streptophyta; class Magnoliopsida; order Santalales; family Viscaceae; genus Viscum; species Viscum album. The sequence goes on from OY728143.1 coordinate 1,240,210,227, forward strand.
TGTACCTCGTGAACCGGACATCCGATTGACGCACCATCAGCGGCAGCGTGAACCTAGTCCTCGTCCAAAAATTTTGAGAAGATCCTTTGAGTGTTTGAGCTAAAGACAAGGGGTGGGCCTCGTAGGGCCCGGTTGACACGTTTTATGGTGAAATGTCACTTTTTTCACCGAACATCCATTTGGAGTGTTTGATCACTCATTTCTGTGTGTTTTTTGGAGAAAATTGCAATGGTGAAATTTGTCCGCCAAAATTTTAGGCTGAGGCATGGGCCCCATGAGGCGGATTCCAAGTGTATATTTAGTTTTTATGACTTATGATTCATAAGTCCATTCGGGGCAAATGAATATCCCACCATGTGTGTTTTTTACATAGTTTTTGATGGTGGCCCCGATATAGGCCTAGGAGGTGTGTAATGTGAAGATGATGTGGGTCGCTTGGGTTGGCGACGTTTGGACCAGAATTGGTTGAGTTTGCTCCCTTGGTTCGTTCATATGAGGTTTCATGCGTCATTACTACCTCAATATAGGTTTATGACCCCCTTGATAGTATGGTTTTTTGATAGAGTTGTGGCATCCCTCTGATGGGTTCGGAGCTGGATCCTCTAGCTTCGCTTCCCTAGATCGCGTTCTTGGTATCAGTGTGACCGCTTATCCACGGGCAGTGATCCCTTATCTAGCAGGTTAACACTGTAGGGTTTGATGCATCATCAGTAATATAATCCCCGACACAGTGGGTCATTCAGTAGGGTTGAGGAATCGTCAGTTAAATGATCCATTACTCATGGTGTGGTTTTGGTAGGGTTAGTGCATCGTAGGTTCGATCCCCTACATCATCAGTTTTACCAGATGGGGTTTCCGCCATCGTCATGGCCATATTCTCATGGGTGACAATCCTCCATCTGAGTGATGTGATCTGTGGAGCACCAGATCAGGTTGTGGTATCCCCCAACTGTTATTGGCGGTGATCCTCTATATGTGGGATATAGTGGCACAACAGAACCGTGGTGGACCCATAACCCATAGGTCAAAGGATCTCAGTGATGATATCTGATGAGAATACACCTATTGTAAGAGTTCCATCTGGGATGACATAGCTCATGGAGTGTGTTCTCATAGTTATGTACCTGTCACAAATTATGAGGTCGGAACCTCATGAGGCTTAGTGCGTGAAATTTGTATATCTGTTTGTTCAGGGTATATGTATGAGAATATACCTGAGCGGATGTTCATGGTATATATATGGGCATACACCTAAGCTGATCTGACTAGTCATGTTAGCCGAGGATGGTCTCGAGATGGAGTTTCTCTCTCGTTTGGGTTCCCTTTTGTTGGGATGAGATGACTTTTGTCTTTAAGTTGCTCCCATTTATTTTCGAGTTTTTGGAGTTCCTACTGAGTATTTTATATAATCACCCCTGAACGGGCTTTTCCCGCAAATGTTTGTGTCTTGTGCAGACCACATGCCTTTCAACGGAGTTCCTGGAAGACCTGGAGTAGGTGGAGCATAGTGAGCGAAACTGATCGGGGTGTTTATTGGAGCTGTTCTGAGGAGCTTATCGGCGGGTGTATTTGGCAGTGTTTTCCCTCCTTTTGAGTAGGTTGGACAATTTTGTAGTTTTCTTTTGGTGGGCCCTATTTTTTCCTTTTGTACTACTATTTCAATCTAGTTTGGGATAGATATATGCATTCTTTTCCTTTTTAGTTTTTATATATATATATATATATCTGCACTGTTGCATGGAGGTGTATGTGGTTGCATGTGTACAGGTATCTTAGGCTAATGCCTCCCATGTGTGTGAATGACATTTTGGTAGACTCAACCTATAACTCAACAACCTTTGGTCCACCCACTTAGGTGAATGACATGGGGAGATGAACTTGAACTCCCACGTCATGCTAGGCATATTTCACACAACCCTCCCTAGGTCTCCTTCCATAGACTCCATAAAGCGAAAAATGTTCTCCCAAAACTTCTCTCCTTTGAGTAGTATTGATCATGGGACTCATACTACAATGGACGATAACGGATATGGATACACAAACACATTTTAGCCTACACTTTTGGATTGTAATGATGGTCCATAGATAGTCATTGGTGCTATTATTGTATCTTGTATTCTTCTTATTACTATATTTGATACATGAGCCTCTCATTAATTTATGTCTTTACAAATTGTGAACAAGTTGAGTCTAATAGTGGAGTTTGTAAGTGGGATCCGGACAATAGACATGTCATTGGGGGTATATTCGACTAACATATGCATATATAAGGGTAATTATCTTGAGTTTGGGGAGTATCATTTCATTTTTTATCCTTCCAAACTTGACATGTTAGGATTTAACTTTGATTTTTGGTATAGATTGGTTAGTGTCATACCAATCCCAAAAAGATTGTTACCGTAGGAGTATGACCATAACATCTCATGACAGTAATATATATGTTCATCCTAGAGAGTATGATATCAAGGAAGGTCATGAAATTATATTTCATCAGCAACTAGGGGAGCTCACCTTCCATGTTATAAGTCTTTTTCTGAATGACAAGGTGTCAAGCTTGATGTATTTCTCCCTATAGTAGACCAGTTCTAGTATGTGTTTTCTAAGGACTTATCAGGGTTTCCACCTAATAGGGATGTTGAGTTTACAATTGAGATCATTCCTAGAGCTGAAATAGTTTCCATTACACCTTAAATAATGGCACAAATAGAGCTTTAGGAACATAAGATAATACTAGAATAATTGATGGATAAGGAATTTATCTATCCGAGTACAACAAATATGGGTTATCCAATTTTTTTCATATAAGGATAATGGGTAGATATGATTTTGTGATTATAAATATCATTAAATTGGATAATAGTGAAGAATTTGTATCCTATATTACGTATCGACAATCTTTTTAACCAGTTGATAAGAGATTTTATTTTCTCTAAGATATAATTGAGATCTGGGTATCATTAGTAGAGATTTAGGCCTGTTTATATACCACATACGTATTTTAGAAGTTTTTATGACCTATATGATTTCTTCTTGATGTTGTTCAGGCTGATGAACGCACCATAGTTGTTTATGGCCTCAAAAAACCAAATTATTCACCTTTTCTAGAATCTTTTATTTATTTATTTGGGTGAGATCTGGGTATAATCAAAGACTTGTGACGATCATGCATAACATCTTAACAACTTTTTCGGTACATAGAGAGAGAATAGTCTATATGCTAATTAATCTAAGTGTAAATTATATATCAACAAGGTACATTTATTAGGTCACACCATCTTTGAGGATGGTGTGTCAGTGGACCCAGAGAAGGTTCATTTGTAACGTCCCGGTTCTGGAAGCCACCTAGAGGTGCCCCGTACCCAGTTGGTCACATGGCCTCAAGTGCATTTCCTCAAACGCTAGAGGCTGCTGACTAGAATCGAGGGCCTTGGGTGTGATAGTGGGGATACTATGCCCTCATTGGCAGAGTACACAGCGGATGTAAACAAATACATACAATTGCGAAAGCAGTAAATATCCAACAACAGTAAACAACAGAAGACTAGAATAATAAAAAACATGAGCATATATATATATATATATATAATGATGCATGATACATATTTCTATGAAAGAATCCAAACAAGTCATGTAACACCCCGAGCTTCCACGATACGTTTCTCATTCAATAATGCAATAGCTTGCATTGTACGCAACTTTGAGTTCTAAAACACTGCGACTAATCAAAGTAGCCGTTATGAATAGTAATAACCACTTTTTAAAATTATATAAATTTTATATTTCAAAATGGACTTCATTTTTGTATTCGTAATATCAGAATTATCCTAAGTTGAATTTTTTGTAACTTTCTGAGAACTTCCGATTTTTTTATGAATAGTGAAAAATACTTAAAACAACTTTTTTAATAAAAATAATTTATTGTGATAAATTATAATATTTAGTGGTTTTAAAGTATAATTAGAATATATTTTTACAATTTTATCCAATGGTGGTCATTAGAATTAATTTAACATTGAAATTGGACATAAACAATTTCCAATCTTTTGATATAAATTGTTTCTTAAAACACGCTATTTGTTGTGACAACGGGAATTAATTTTAAAATTAATTAATGCAACTTATATGTTTGGAATTTTGTAAAATAGACATATTTTTTGAATTCGGAATATCAATTATAGCTTAGGGTGAAATTTTGGATTTGTTCGGAAAAACTTCAATTTTTGATGAATAGTGAAACCACTAAGTGGTAGTTAAATAACTGATTTTTCATTTAAATGAAATATTACCACTTCTGTGATTTGATTTTCGAAAATCCGACATACATGGTTTTCATTAAGAAGTAAAATGTGGTTCAATGATATTAAAATAAATTTTTGGTGAATAGTATCTTTTAAGTTCTTAATCGCGATTAGAGGTAATTAGTGTAGTTTAAGGTACAAATAATATTTTAATAATATGAGATGAGCATGAAACTTGTCCTACTCCTATTGGATGAGTCATGGCCGACCAAGAAAACCCATGGGTCAACTTGGGGACCCCATGGAGCCACTTTGGTTGGAAAATGACATTAATATATATTTATTTAATGTTAAAATTAAATTGACACAAACATGAGTTGTTTTACTAAAACAGTTTTTAACTGGGGTTACACAAGTCCAAATGTTGATTATAAATATTAATTAGAAAAATAAAAAGATTTCCTACATCATAGTATTTTGTTTATAATTTTTAGACATTAAATAAATTAAATTATTTATGACATCATTATGATGCGGCGATGACCTCATTATTTAATGATTTAAATAAAATGAGATAATAATGAAAAATCCAAGGCTTACACTTCTCCAAAGCCTATTGTATGAAGATCTTTCGAACCCTTATCACCTTATCCACTAATTATATAAGTGTGGGACCTTTAGAATCCGAAAATCATTGTATAATAATGTAACATTTCAATCTTTCCAAAAGAGCCCCTCCTCTCCACTTATAAAAGGCCCCCACCTCTCCCACCACATTTACACTTTCAAGCCATTTGGCTCGGCCAAACTCTGCCCAAATACTCTCCCAACTTCCCCCTCTTATTCCTAGAAGCCTCACTTTGGGAAGAACTCTTACCAAGGAAGCCTTTGTCTCAAATCAAAAAGAGTTACCCGATTTTGAGGTAATGTCTTCTCTAATGTTGTTTTGTATTATTTTTCTTCTCCAACCCCCTAAACTCTTTTTATTCATTTCTTTTGTAACAACACCAGTATCATCAATATTCTAGTATGTTGTAATAAGAAGTATTCGAGCTACACTTACACACACCTACATCTAATGGTTAAAAAACATACGGTTTCTGTGGATGGAGAATTTCTGCCTCACGAAACGATGATTGTTCAACACTCATATAACACCTTCAAAGGTGGCCATTAAGATGTCACTATATTTATATATTATATATAATATGTTTATGTTTTACTTATTCTTCTGTATTTTTAATTTATGGCATACTTTTTTATTTCCATTATGGGTAAACGCGATAATTTCATTTTAGGAGATGCGGACTACCGCCCCCTCAAAGTGATGTGAATCATTAATGCCACATGTGGGATGTATAAAGGATGGATTAAATTATATTATATATGATATTATACTGGAATTATATTATATATTTATATAATTATGATTTCATTCCATTAAATACGAAATAGAAATGAAAGTAGCGTTCATGCGTACGTACGGCTTACCGTCTCCAGGAATGGTGCATTTCATTTCTTACCTCTAAATGTTACGTAATATTATAAATGAATGTATATACTCTATATATATGATATATATGTGATCTAAATCATTAATATAATTCTGGATATAATGGATATTTCACCACACGAACAACTTTTAATTATAAGAAGTTTATTTTTGACTCAAGTACCAAAGATCGACAAAACGACCGTTATTAAATTAAATAATTACATGATGTGAATAACATAGTAATAAGGGATATAAAAGGAATAATGAACATGAAAAAGGTTCTTAAGTAAATATTAATTAACTCTAGTTTATTATTCAAGAGGTTAAAGAACGGTCGAGTCAGGACAGGACGCAAGGTAAGGGAACTTCTTAACCCAATTTCCATTCTTTGGGTTAATCTCCAACTTTCAAATTATGTCATGATATTATTATGTCCTATTTTGTACTTTTACTTTCTTTATGTGTACCTATAGTGAATACACATAATAGATCTATTTTATTTTAAAAATGATCTTTTGAAGGACTTCGTCTCAATCCCCTTTCATTGAGGCATATTTGGTTTTATACACAACTTTCTTTTATACGGTGTATAAACCTCTTTGACTTTTACGTTTATTCAAAAGGAATATTTTTTATATGAAGCATTTTTTCTAAACGACAAAGGGGAATGTTTTTCTTTCCGTACTTATGCGGCGACAACGACTTCTCCGCCGCCATGACCATTATTTGAGTTTCGGCTTCCTCTACAAGCCATCACTTTTTTTAATGAATGATAAATACAAAGTTTTAACTTTATTTTGGTATTGAAAATGGTATTGAAAGCATTTTTTTATATCAATGTGTTGTATTGAAATCTTGTGATTGAAATGTGGAAATGTTATGTTTCATTTATGCATGTTTCATGTGATACGATTATGTTATCGTTTATGATATGTTTAAACCTTTTCATATGAGGAATGCATTGGACTTAATAAGTGACGGGTGGAGCCCGCTATATCTCCTCGATGCATCGACAGGTCTCATGAGACAAACTAGTGTCTTGGCACGAGGCCTTGACAAAATCTTATTTGTGGTCTTGGCACGAGGCCTTGACTACGCGGTTATGATAGTCTGGCATTATGAATTCAATCATTATGAAAGTGGTTAACGATATTTCATGTGATTATTCGACCAGTAGAATAACCATGTGAAGAAGTAAATGGAATTATCTCATTTTACTTTTTCCATATTATGTTGATGTTCAAATTTAAAAGGCTTTTGTTTTAGTTATACATTGCCTTAAATTTTTATGTTTATTTATGAAGGCTTCCGCAATATTGTTATCCTTACTGAGCATCTGAGCTCACCCCTTTCAATGTTTTAATATTTTCCAGGATGTGAAGAAGTATTTTATGAATGACCTGCAGGGATTGTCAGACGAAGATATGAGAGTGGACTATGGAGACTTTGTTATTAAAGTTTTTCACTTTATGATGTAATGTAACGTTTACGAATGTATCTAGTGTTTCTAAGGCTACTAAACTAATCGGTCTTTCGAGACTTGATCTTTTGTGATCATGCCAATGTTACGAAGTAATGCACCGACTCTGGGTAGCTGGGGTCGGGGCGTTACAAGTCACAATGATGGATATACAAATAGTACTAAACCAAAGTACAAAAAGGAAAGATAAACAACTCCTCAGCATCGCAAACCTAGGCTTGGTCCCATTCTCCCCAACTCCACAGTAAGTCAAGTAGCTGAAGTAGAAGGTTGCTTGCTCTTATCTATACCTGCAACAATATAATATGTTTGGGCCCAAAATCGTGACCCAAACAGGGCGTGAGACTAAATATCAGTAGGCAACCACCCGACGATCTGTGCCTAACAGTCAGTGAATATATGGAAGGTAAAGTATAAAAATAAGTAAACAGGAAATTACTCAGCAGTAAACAGTCCACAGTTTCAACATCAAGCAACAGTAATCAACAGATAAACTCAAATAGGTAACCCTCTAGGAAGTACTCACAAACATCCCCTCTAGTCCTACCTAAAAAGTACAAGTAACCCTATGGGCAGTGCACTCGACCTAACCCCTATGGTTCAGTATATAAAGACTCTCTGAGGAAACAATCATAGTCAATTCCTCTTATAGTCTAAGTTAGTCGGGAACTCTCTGAGGAAGCTCACGTGGTCAATTCCCCTTAGAGCCCCAAGGTCATGGACTCTCTAAGGAAGCTCACTTGGTCAATTCCCCTTATAGACCATGTCATTCAAAGACTATCTGAGGAATCTCACTAGGTCAATTCCCCTTATAGTCTAGAGTAATCAAGGTAATTCAAAGTAAAATAGAGACTCTCTGAGGAAGCTCGCACGATCAATTCCCCTTATAGTCTAAAGTGCTCAAAGACTCTCTGAGGAAGCTTACTCGGTCATTTCCCCTTATAGTCTACTACACCAGGTTCTCACAGCCCTGTGTAGGTCAAAGAGTATAGAAATACAATATGGCCAAAGTAACCCTACAAAACTACTTTTCTAATCAGTTTACAACATATCAAGCATGTCAGAATACAAACTTTCCATCCAACAGCAACAAGCATAAAAAATAAGCAAAGCGACCAACTGGCTAAACATCCAAACAGTCATAAACAGAACATGCATGGGAAAAACATCCAAAGAATAACAATCATACCTATTCATATACAAATAACCATTACACAAACATGTCATCATGGAAGGAAATAAACAAGGGTGAAATGGTAAACATGCAATACCTCGTTCAAGGGTATTGGTGGAATTGGCAATAATACTCAAAGTCTTTGAACGGAAAGTCACAAAACACCTACCTCTATGTTGTAGGAATGATATACATGAACCTCAAATCTTGAATCACCATATAATGTCGATGATCTACAAAAATTTCTAAAAAGTTAAACCCACAATATCTCACGAGAGAAAAGATGGTGCTCTAGCAGAAGAGAGAACTCACCGATGTGATTCCAATGCAAAAACGGTGTTCTATTTGGAGGACGGATGCACCCTCATAGGTTCATCTAAGATCAGTGGTTATACGGTGCTCCTGGATGATACAAATGAAAAAGGGGGTGTTTCTTTTGATTAGATGTTACCCTGATTCATTTATTGAAAAAAAGAAAGTACACAATGTGTAATTTTTAAGTACATGATATGTACTTGCCATTTCCGTACTCCACTTTAAGCGGCCTCCATGTCAATCCCACACGGACATGTGTGTGGCTACTACACGGCCAACACACGGCCTCCTGCGACAAAGCAGTATACGGTGTGCACTCATAAAGTACACGACGTGTAATTAGAAAATTTCCAGAATTTCCTCTTTTTCTCAAAAACGACCAGAAAAAGAAAAACATACCTGAGAAGAAGATTTGGGTTCTTACAAACTTCCCACATTAAAGAAATTCATCCCCAAATTTCCCTAGCGCGGAGTATAGGAAGAAACCCTGAACATCTCTGGCCACTATGATCGTACGTCTGCCTCCCACTCCTAAGTCTCATCATGTACTCGCCCATGAATCCAAAGCACTCGTACCAGAGGAACAGACTGGCCATGAAGATCCTTTGTACTTCAATGAACAATTTGGATAGGATGCTTCTAAAAGGATGCATCCACTTCCAACTCGACCTTCTTGGGTTGGAAAACATGATATGGGTCAGAAAAGTTATGTCAATACTGAGAAATGTGGAAGACGTCGTCAATAGCTTGGTACCTCTGAGGTAACTGCAACTGATAGGAAACCGGCACAACTCTCTCCAAAACCTCAAACGGCCCGACGTACCTCGGTGAAAGATTACCCAATCTCCTAATCCTCTTGTGTCCCAACCTTGGTGTGACACACAGGAAAACCTGATCCCCAACATCGAACTCCAGAGGTTATCTCCACTGATTAGTATAAGACTTCTATCGAGGCTGCATAGTATCCATTCTCTTCCAAATTAACTCCATTTGCTTTGTGGTCCCCTGAACAAGATGAGGTCCTAGCAAAGCTACCTCTCCTACCTCTAGCCAACATAACGGTGATCATAATGGACAACCGTACAAAGCCTCATAAGGTGTCATCTGAATAGTTTCTTGAAAACTATTGTTGTAGGAAAACTCCACAAGAGGTATATGCTTCTCCCAAGAGCCTCCAAAATCCAGAATGCATGCTCGGAGCATATCCTCAAGAAACTGAATCATACGATCAGACTTTCCATCTGTCTGGGGGTGTTAGGATGTACTCAAAAGTACCTATGTACCCAATGCCTTTTGAAGCCCCTGCCAATACTGAGAAGTAAAATGCACATCCCTTCTTGAAATGATGGAGTGTGGAACTCCATGAAGATATACAATCTCTCAGATGTACGACCATCCCAGCTCATCAACACTGAAGGTCTCCTTGATTGAAAAGAAGTGAGCCACCTTCATGAGTCTTTCAATGACAACCCAAACTGCGTCATTCCTTCAAGGCAACCTCAGCAAACCAGTCACGAAATCCATCGTGACATCATTCCACTTCCACTCGGGAATGGGTAACTCTTGTAGAAGCCCTGCTAGCTACTAATGCTATGCATTCACCTAATGACAAGTGTAACACCTCATAACTAAACAAAAAACGTCCCTATTCATACCTGACCACCAATATTGACAGTGTAGATCATGATACATCTTGGTGATGCCAGGATGAACTGGCCAAACAGAGGAATGAAAGTCCCACATCATCTCCTTGCGTATGTATGATGGCACCCATACGCTCCCCTATAAATGCAAGATCAAATCCTCACCTATAGTCCATATAGGAATAGGTTTTTCTCTTGAATCACTCTCCCTTAAGACTAGGCCTTTAGAATATGATAGTAGCATCATCCGAACTCGATCAAGAAGAGTAGAGGTAACAACTACAGAAGATAGAAAAATCTGCCACTGTTTTTCGTGCACCTCCAAATGCATCTCAAAGAACATATCCATAAGATTCAACTCACTACTGGCATCCTGAACTTCTTGTATCTGATTCTTCCTTCTCAATGCCTCAGCCACTGTGTTTCCCTTCCCAGGACTGTAGGAAAGCTCAAATTAAAAGGACTGTAGGTACTCAATCCACCTTCGCTGTCTTAAATTTAGATCACGCTGAGTGAAGATGTACCTGAGACTTTTGTGGTTGGTGAAAAAAACAAAATTCTCTCCTAAAAGATAATGTCTCCAGCAGTGTAGGGTATGAAAAATATCTTCTAACTCCAGATCGTGTGTCGGGTAATTCCTCTCATGTGGCCACAAATGTCGATACCCGTACACAACAACTCCATCTCCCAGCATAAGCACAACTCCCAACCCGATACCTAACGCATCATAGTAAACAGTATAGATCTTTCCCGGCTTTGGAAAGACTAGTATTAGTGTTAAAGTCAACCTCCCTTTCAGCTCCTGAAAGGCTGACTCACAAGAATCTGACCATAAGAACTTCACACCCTTCTTAGTCAGACCCATCAGCGGTGCTGCTAAGAATGAAAAGTCTTGTATGAAACGTCTGTAGTATCCAGCCAGCCCTAGAAAACACCGCAACTCAGAGACATTATTTGGATGCTCCCAGGAGACTACAGATCTCACTTTCTCTAGGTCTACTAATACTCCTGCCTCTGAGATAATGTGACCCAGGAAGTGAATCTGATCCATCCAAAAGTGGCACTTTGAGAGCTTATCATATAACTGATTCTCCTTTAGTGTACTCACAATTATCTCAATATGGGTAGCATGGTTGTGCTGAGTGTGATAGTACACCAAGATATAATCCATGAAAACAACTGTGAAGGAATACAAGTATGGATGGAACACTTGATTCATTAGTGCCATGAAAACTGCAGGCGTATTCGTGAGACCGAACAACATAACCATATACTCGTATAGACTATACCTTCTCCAGAAGGCTATAAGGGGTATATCTGATGGTCTAATACGCAACTGATGATAACCAGACCTAAACTCAAACTTCGAGAACACTCGGGCTCCTCTAAGATGATCAAATAGATCATCAATCACTGGAAATGGATACTAGTTCTTGACCATCAACTGGTTCAACTTCCGATAGTCCACACAAATCTTGAGGGTGTCGTCTGACTTCTTTGAAAATAGGATAGGAGAACCCCAAGGAGAAGTACTGGGTAGGATGAAACCCTTTTCCTGCAACTCCTCCAACTATTTCTTGAGCTCCTGCAACTCTGGTGTAGCCATCATATAAGGTTGAATGGACTCCGGTGCCACTCCTCGCACAAGCTCAATCGAGAAGTCCACCTCATGATCTAGAAGAAAACCTGAAAAGTCCTCTAGAAAGACATCTATGAAACTATCCACCACTAGAAGAAAGTCTAACTGTGAATTCCCCTTTTCATACAGATATAGACCAGCAATCTGGGCTGTAACTTCTCCCAACCCCTGACACCCGGGTCCTGCTCTGCTCGCCTGAACATCCCACTCACCCCTATGAAGAAATGATCCACCCTCTGGTGATGTGAAACTCACCATACATCAATATCAATCGACGAATGCTTGGAAGGGAACTAGCCAATCCATTTCGAGAATAACATCATATCCTATCATCTCTAGGACATAGAGGTCCCATAAAAAGTGACACCCACCAACCTCTAGAGGGCACACCTTGAACTGACGTACACTAGCCATTCTAGTCCAAAACGGTGTGTCTAGAGTCAAAATATCAACAGAAGAAAAGATGCAGAGACCAAGGCTCTCCACGACAACAACATGTATAAAGATATGGGAAGCCCCTGTATCGAAAAGGACAAAAGCTAAAACTTATGCTACTAAGATCGTACCTCGAACTGTATAGGGTCTGAGATCCAGCTTCTTCTGGGTCTACTCCACTGAAAAAGTCTAGCCTATGTCATGACCCTGAGACCTAGCCTGACCGCTCTGAGCCAATCCACACTGTTGTCGCTAAAGAACCGGCGACTGACTAGCAAGGCCACAACCTCCACCTCGAACCAAATGACCGGAGGAACTCTAGTTCCTAGACTGGTGAGAAACTAGTGGCACTACTCCTGAACGAGGAGTCATAGAAGAACCTCTGTCACTAGCTTCTGGTGAGAATAATTGACAAAAGTGCTGAAGGTGACCCATATTGCCGGAATATCGACACTCCACTAGGTCTCTCGGGAAATGTGGCCTCGTATGCCCACTCTTCCCACACTGGTAGCACACCACCTGGATACCAGAAGATGCATCCCACCTAATTTGTTCTCCTCGTAAAAACTCCATGTGGCACTTCCTTCTATGAGTAGGAGGGATACTAACTCTGGATGCCAAACCTCTATGGATCACCACTCCAAAATCTCTTAGATTGCACTATCTGATCAGTTCTTGGATAACGATGGAAGATATCGAAGTCAACCTAAAGATATTAAACTAGGATTAGATGTAGTTCTTAAGACCATCCTCGAACTTCCATGCAAGGAACAAATCATCACCTCCTAGAATAGGCATAAAACGCTACAGCTCTATGAAGTGAGAGGAATACTCCATAACAGAAAGAGTACCCTGCTCCAGACTCATAAACTCTTGGGATCAATTGGACCTCACGGTCTCCAGATATAAATAATCATAGAAGATGCACCAAAAATCATCCCAATCCATATTCTGGTGGCAGCCCACCTATGAGATCACATCCCACAACCTCTTGGTGGAGTCTCGAATATTGTAGGTAGTAAGATTTACCCTCTTATCTGGAGGTATCTCCAGATGCTCGAAAATTTTCAGCATGGATTCTAGCCATGACTCTGTAGACTGGGGTCCTCCATACCCTAAGAAAGTAGGAGTATGCTACTACTAAAGGACCTACGTCAATTCTACCATTGACGGGGAAGGAGACGATGCTCCATGAAAGTTCTGAATCATCCTCAGAAATCCCTCCCTAAACTCTACATCAACACCTATGTCAGGTACAACGGCTGGTGCCAAGGCTGTCACAACTGGAGGATCTGCAGGTAGTCCCTGATCAGCCATGTCTAGTGTTTGATCACCACCTTCCAAAAAGTTCACAACCGAAGGACGTCTCAGTGGCATGACTCTACAAGGCCAAGCGCACACCTTAGATCAATATTATCAAGGAATGAAATCTATAATCATAAGAAGGTAATGGGAGAAATAAAGCATTCAAGTTTTACAAACATGACTACACGACATGTATAATTCCAATATGGCGTGTTCCCTTAAGTCATTTACATGGGCGTATACACCATCCCAAACTGGTTGTGTAACACCCAAAACACATGGCGTGTTGTCTTAACACATGGCGTGTACTTGAATCCTCTTTCCCTGCCCAAGTCCTTCTACATGGTTAATCCACACGACTCTCCTAAGACAAGACTACACGGCATGTTGAAGGTAGACACAACGTGTACTAGACAAGCTTCACTTGGTCTGTGTTGTTAGTGACACGACCTGATACATGACTCACACTACACGGCGTGTTCCATACGGACACAAAATGTATGTGACATGATAAAACCGACCTGTGTTGTTAGTGACATGGTCGGGTACCTGGGTCAGACTACATAGCGTGTTCAATACTGACAAGACGTGTATAGCTTAAGGTTTATACGTCCGTGTTGTTAGTTACATGGGCGGACATAGGATCAATGCTAAAAAATGTGATCAATTCGTACACGACATGTTCCCACAAGAGATTCCCTTTCTCGTGTCACTTCCCACATGGCCTATGACAAAATTAAAGACTACACGGCGTGTATATAAAGTACATGGCGTGTACTTAAGAAAAACAGTTTCTTCCCGAACAGAAGAACACATGGCGTGTAGTGTATTCTAGGTTTTTCCAGATAGTAATCCTTAGAAAATACTCCAGAGCCCAAAAAAACACTAAAACAAACATTAAAGGTGCCAAATTATGATCTATGAGGGCCCATACTCCCCACAAATCAAAGTTTGGCATCTTATACATGTTATAAATAGGGTAAGCAAGTCAATGATCCACAAAATTCCAGTCCATGAGGGCCCATAACACCTCAGGAACCAAAGTTTGGCATTCATTCAAAAAAAACCTCACAAAAACAATATCTTATCAAATAGTAGGTATTTTATCAAGGCATCTATCACAACAACATGCATATTCTACCCAACATCTATCAAAACAACATGCAATCTCTAATGCAACCTAAATGGCATGGAAATAATGCATGACATGTTATTTCTAAAAAGTGCCTATATAATGCATGATATGGAATACCCTCATCTCATTGGGTTGTGATAGAAATAGATCCTCAATAACATCAACGGTAATAAGACAAAACATGTGAGTCACCGAATGGTGAAAATCAGATTAACTGTAAACTTGCAAAACCAGAAGAAATTGCAAAAAACAAGGTAGATTGGCTTTTCCATGTACACAGGTAGCTACTCCTAGGCATAGCTTATTACCAATCACCAATTCATTCATATCCCTAGCTAAAGGCTCCAAAAATTAAATCAAGATAAAATAATTCCTTTGATACCACTTTGTAATGTACTGATTCTGGAATCCACCGAGAGGTGCCCCATACCTAGTTGGTCACATGTCCTCAACCGCATTTCACCAAACGCTAGAGGCTGCTGACTGGTAGCGAGGGCCTTGGGAGTGATAGTGTGGAAACTATTCCCTCATTGGCAGAGTACACAGTGTAAGTAAACAAATACATACAATAGTGGAAGCAGTAAATATCCAGCAATAGTAAAAAGTGGAAGAATGGAATAATAATCAACTAGGGAACACATATATATAAAATGATGCATGATACATATTTATAGTAAAGCATAAAAACAATTCACAATGCTATAAATAAAAATAGTGTTAAGACAAAGTGCAAAAAGAAAATATAAACAACTACCTATCATCGCAAGACTAGGCTTGGTCCCATGCTCCCTAGCTCAATAGCAAGTCAAGTACCTAAAGTAGAATGGTGATTTCCCTTATCTATACCTATAACAATATAATCTATTTGGGCCCAAAATCATGACCCAAATTGGGTGTAAGACTAAATCCAAATTGGAAACCACCCGAAGATCTGTGCCTAACAGTCAGTGAATATATGGAAGGTAAAGTACAGAAAGTAGTAAACAAATAAGTACTCAGCAGTAAACAATCCATAGTTTCAACATCAAGCAACAACTAATCAAACAGCTAAACATAAATAGTTAACCCTCTGGGAAGTACTCACGTCCATCTCCTCTGGTCCTACCTAATAAGTACAAGCAACCCTATGGGAAGTGCACTTGGCCTAACCCCTCTGGTTCAGTATATAAAGACTCTACGAGGAAGCAATCACAGTCAGTTCACCTTATAGTATAAGGTAGTCATGAACTCTCTGAGGAAGCTCACGTAGTAAATTCCCCTTATAGCTCCAAGGTCAAGGACTCTCTAAGGAAGCTCACTCGGTCAATTCCCCATATAGCCCAGGTCGTTCAAAGACTCTCTGAGGAAGCTTACTCGGTCAATTCCCCTTATAGTCTTGAGTAATCAAGTTAATTCAAAGTAAAATAGATACTCTCTAAGGAAGTGTTTCGCACGGAATCCGGGGATGACCTCCTTTACGGGAGATTCAAACGTTCAGATCGGTTTCTAACGGGTTTATTCGTAGAACCGGAAACATCCAATGATTCCACATCCGTTGGGACCTACTTTCCAAAGGCAGGCGCTCATTAGTTTGTGGACTGATGAGGCTTAGGAATTTGCATTGGTCGAGAGGATGGGGGGTCGGACTCATCACACCTTTTTGAGGGGAATTATTGTCTACTCCGGGACTCTCTTTATAGATTTAAGTTATGTTCGTGAATCCTTATTACATTACCAAGTATAAAATGAGATTTCCTTTAGTTTTAACAATCAATGATTAAATATGCAAGAAATTTAGAGAATCTTTTATATGTATTCGAGGTTCTTCATTGATAGAGAATCATCTATATTTGTTTAGAGATTCTTGGTCAATGGTATCCTTCAAAACATTTATATAAAAAGTCTCTTGGTCATTTTATGATGACCAGGCTGGTTTTAAAGCCACTCAGTGGGGCACTTGAAGTTTATTGTCATTCAGAAGGACAGAGATTATCTCAAAGTTGGGATCAAACCCATAAATGGGCTACCTACGTATCCTTTGTTTTGGAAAAGGAATCAGAACCCACGTAGTTTGAGTGATGGAGTATGATGTTTATGATTGATGGCTCAAAGATGAATGTCATAATTACTTTTACACTCTAAGCTCACGTGAGTCATACTCGGTGTGAGAAACAAGAGGTATTGGTAAAATTTAGACAATTGTGCCACGAAATATGCAATCATAGGAATTTGCTTGGGGCTTATGTATGGATGACTGCCCAGATAGATGAAGGTTTAGGATTTACTTTTAGGGAGAAAATCCATGAACAGGGTCCATAAAGTAATATGTGCTTCATGGAGATTTGAATACTCTAATCTTGGGGCTTACTCCTAAGGAGGATGCCCAAGATTAAAGGATTTGATTGGGGTTTATTCTTAAGAATGATGCCCAAGATTGGGAACTTGATTGGGGCTTACTCCTGAGGAGGATGCCCAAGATTTTATGACTAGGACTTATTCCTGAGAAGGAAGCCCAGGTTAGGGGACTTGGGGATTCCTCCTGAAAAGGAAGCCCAAGGTTATGACTGAGTCTTATTCCTGAAAAGGAGACCCAGGTTAGGGATTAAGGTTTGGGGCTTACTCCTGAGGAGGATGCTCAAGATTAAAGGATTTGATTGGGGGTTATTCTTAAGAAAGATGCCCAAATCAAAGGTTTTATAACTGGGGATTATTCCTGAAAAGGAGACCCATGTTAGGATTCTCTCATCTTAAAGGATGAGGTTGAATGAATGAACTCTCAATCTTTGGTGACATAAAGATGTTTAAATCACTAGGTTTTGAGAGATATTTCACAGAATTCCTTTCAGATAAGGATGTCAAATCAAGAAATAATGCCATAAATGGCTTTGAAGAGTATCTTGAAGACTGAATCTTGAATAGGAAGGGTGAAATGGATTAAGAGGGGTAAAAATGGGCAAGATGGGCACCTAAAAAGATAGGGGCGCGCAAGTCTTGAAAGGCGCGCAAGTCCTGCGGCGGCGCGCAAGTTTTGGTCGTGCAAGTATACTTGCGCGACATGAGGGGTACTTGCGCGATTTTCAACCTGTATTGAAATACTTGAGCGACTCTTTGTTAAACCCTTTACCATCCTCTTGAGGTTCTTCCAGAAGAAGGACGCGCAAGTTATATTGAAAGAATTAAGTAGGCGCGCAAGTGTTTGAAAAGTTTCAACACTTAGGCCTTCCTTTTTCTCTTTAGATCTTCCGTTCTAGGTAAGAAATTACCTTAGAAGTGTTCTGGAAGCTTTGAGAAGAGACTTGGGCGTCGGGAGCTTCAATCCGAGTTTCTGGAAAATAATCCTCTCGAATGGGGGGCCCACCGGGTCTATTTATAGGCAAAA
The DNA here is from genome assembly GCA_963277665.1 of Viscum album. Lineage (NCBI taxonomy): Eukaryota > Viridiplantae > Streptophyta > Magnoliopsida > Santalales > Viscaceae > Viscum > Viscum album. The sequence continues at coordinate 1,240,228,444 of OY728143.1, forward strand.
GAAGACCCTGGGCGGTTACCGGGCGGTTACCAATTAGGTCGCGCAAGTCACCTGCGCGACAGTGGTAAAACTTGCGCGGTGAATTGGCTTTTGATCCTTTGTTCATGCCTTTGTCGATTTTTGATGTTTTCTTCAAAGGATGAATCACTTTCAGCTGAGATGTTCCCTTTTCCGATCTTTAGATTATGTGACAAAAGGAGCGTCAACAAAAGTCCCCCCTCAGAGTTGGATCCGGAGAGAAATGAGGATTTGACTCTGAGGAAATTGAATTTCTCAAAAGGAAAAGGGAGGGCGCGCAAGTCTTTCAGTGCGTAGAGGGCGGCGCGCAAGTCGGCGTCGCGCATGCCTTAAGCGCTCTGGGTGTGGCGCGCAGGTAGGCTTCCGAGCCTATAAATATACCGCTTCCGGCCGTAGATGGCATCTGACCCCGAATTTCTCGAGCTCTTGCCGCGCAAGTCTTCGTCGCCGCGCAAGTCTCCTATTTTCACTGTTTCCTCGCTGCCGCGCTACTCTCAAGGTAATAAGGCTTGCGCGGCACATACTTGCGTGACAAATACTTGCGCGGCACATGTACCACTTGCGCGACATCTCCATACTTGCGCGCCTTAATGCCTTGGCCATTTTTTTTCAAATTCTTTCACAAATTTTATGAAAAATAAAACCCACTTAAGAGTTTAATTTATTCAACTCCTGTGCAGATTCAATGGCTCTTAGACCTGGATTAATTGATGAACTGGCTAGCAAGCGGATAGATGATATGATGAATATCATTGGCCCTGATTACTATACTGTAAAAGACAGTACTCTTCCAGATTTGGCTAAGTATCTGAAGAAATATCATCGCGACTTTCCTCACTGCACTTATCTACCTTTGTATGGTCATGGTCATCTGCAAGAAGTCATTATTCCAGAAGTAAAAAATTATCTTCGATTTTCTTGGTTTCAGAATTATACCAATTTTGCTTCAGCAAATATCTCAGGCGGAGGGGTATTTCAAACTGGTGGAACAGTGGAGAAAGCTTATGTGATGCATCATAGCCCTTGCACACCAGATCTGAAAAAACATACACCTGAGCTTCAACCACATTGTCATCCTTCAATCTTCCGAAATTCTCAGATGGATCAATCCAAAGGCTGGAAGAAAAGTTGGGATTTCCACCCTGGGGGAGGTGTGAAGCCAACTTAGATGTGGGCATACTGGGTGCGATAGACTTGCGCAGAGTTTATTGAGGATCTGAAGAGAGATGCAATATATGAAGCTGTTTGGGTTGGGCAGACATATATTTACAGACATGATATCTTCGTGCCAGAGATACTCAGCCACTGGAGTCCAACGACTAATTCTTTCCACTTGACTCATGGAGAAGTAGGTATCAGTTTGTGGGATGTCCACAAGATTTCAGGAGCTCCAATCTTGGGCAATATGTATGATGAATTCATTCCTCCCAAGGTGACTTGGAGCGATCCAGAGAAGACTCCTGCTTTGGCTCGAGAATTATTCAAAATCTTTCACAAGCTCAAGAGTTCAGAGACCTCATTAACTCATTTCAGAAAAGATATCCATCCGGAAGAATGGATGAATGTGTTTCTTACTGAGAAGAAAGGGATGGAGCCAAAGGAAAAAGGATCCAAGAAAAAGAAATCCAAGGATACCCGGCCCAGACGTCCTACCACTTGTCCAAAACCTGAGAAGAGAGGAGCTCCTGGCACATTCTGGCCAACTCTAGAAGCAGGAGAGTTTGAAAAATGGGGCTATGAAGTGAATCAAATAATTCCAAAGAAAACTCGTCTGGCGGGTTTCTTGGCAATGTGGCTCAGTGTTTATCTCTTGCCGGTTAGGGATTCGAAGGGAGGCGTTAGGCCAGGGACCTTCGTCATTGCGGCCAAGTTAGCTGAGGGAAAAATGGTTGGGTTAGCTACCCCCATTTTAGCAAAGATTCACAGGAGTTTACTTCACGTCTTCCAGGGTAAATCTCCTTTAAGAATAGTGGGACCATTCCAGGTTTTGTGGGGATGGATCGCCACTCACTTCAGGACTTACAATGTACAGAATGGATTACAAATTCCTGGAAGCTCTTTCAGACCGTCAGTGCAAGCATTCTCTGGAATTGCTCCATTAGATGTCAATGGTTATGACATAAAAGTAAGACTAAGCATGTATAAGGAATTCAACTTCTTTCCTTATGGAAGTCCTCCATCTGGGCGGTTTGTTGATGATGGGAAATCCCCTTTGGATTTGAGGGCATACATGCTAGCTTGTAGGGATGGCGTGTTAGTAGCCAGGGTTGATGGAGAAATCATATGCGAGGCCTATGCTCCATATAGATTTGCACGCCAATTCAAATGTTTGCAACGGATTGTTGTATCCCCTCCAGTACATGTCAGGTTAGAGCAACATCCAATGGTTGCTCGACAACTATGGTTGCTGACATCAAGAGAGAAGACTGGGGCAGTATTTGATCTACCAGTTGAAAAAGCGGCACATTATCTGACTACATTTTATGCCGAACACTGGATAGCATCATACCCTAAAGGGATATTGAATCACCCTGTATATCAAGTGGGAAAGAGGAAGAGGACTGTAGAGAAAGAAACTCTTCCTCATGAAGGTGATGCTTCTCCTCCTGAAATAGGTTCAACAGACTCCTCGTCTAGAACTGATTCCTCGGATTATCATGATGGGGATGATGAGGCACAACCGGCAGCAAAGCAGTTTCGTGCCCGATATAATCCTCCGGCCAGAGTTAAAAGACCCACTCCATCAGCTCCTGGTGAGTTATTTGATTGTAAATAACTTCAATCACTGCTACTTTATAAAGTAATAAGTCTCACTTTCTTATTCTGTATCTGTAGTTGCAGGAGTCGGGAAGAAATTGAAATAAAAAATTGTAGGACCTTCCTCACAGCCTTTATATCTAAGACCAGAGGCTGTTCAGCTATTGTAGAGTTTATACTGTGATACTGAGACCGCCTGGCTGGATTTGTGTGAGGGCCTACAACTTCCTGGAATAGGATATCTTCTAGCTTCTAAAGACCTTCAATATGGAGATAACCCCAATGAAGTGAGAGCTTATATTAGAGAGCTGGAAATGCTCATATATGCCACTGACAATTTGGTTCCTATCACCAGGAGGGTGAAGGAAATGATTGATCGTGGCACCACTGAGGGGGCTGGTGGTTCTGGAGATGAGGAGTGGCAAGAGTACGTGGCCCCTGAAGATGTAAGTTTTGTTTCCTTATTTTCTTTGCAACTTGATTTCAGTTGAAGCTTTGTTACTTAAGGAAGTTATTTTCTTCATCATGCAGCTTGCAAAGAAAGGAACCGGGGTTCCTTCACCACAATATAGCCCTGGTGGTACCGCTGTTGGGGCTGCTGCTGATTCTCCTCGTGAACCTGGCGAGATATCTCCAGGCCAGCAGGCCATGAATGAGGCACTGGACATAGCCTTTCATTTTCCAATCCAAGTGCCAATAAGGGAGATAACTGAAACTCCAAAAAAGCAAAAGAAGCCAAGGCAACGAAGGAGGAAATCCTTTGCTAAATGTTTCATTAGCAGTGGTAAGTCCTTCGAACAATCATGATTTTATACCCATAATCATATGGTTACTCAAATTTCTGAGGATTGCAGGGGCTTCTTCAATTTCCCCCTTGAGGGAAGGGATTGATCCTTCTTCAAAGGTCGTGGAGGGTGCTATAGAACAACCACAGACTCAAGCTAACTTGGTTGCTCCTAGAGAAGAGCTACCATCCATTCCCAGTATCCCTCCCACTACTGAAGATGCGGTCCAGGGTCAGGGGTTTCAGGACATAAGTCAGCAAGAAGACGTAGCAAATGCTCCCACTGGTGAGACTAACCAAGATTCTGAAGTATCATTGGATGAAATGATGAATCAAGGAATGACTTTTGAAGAATTTTATGATCATGCTAGATTGTCATGTGATTTAGAAGACCTTGGGCGTGAGTGTTACCCTTCGCCCAAATTTTTCGTTTAAAAGAAAATATTTCTAACCATGATGTAAAATAATTTGCAGTTTCTTCCGTAGAAGCTGCTGAACTACCAATGCCTGAAGAGGGTGTGGACACTGATGTCAACCCTATCATTGCAGAAACATTAGCTCAAGTAGAGCTAAATCCAATAAACTCTCCTGAGACCCATCTTGAAAATCCTGTTGAAACCGGGAAAGATGGGGAGAAGTCTTCTCATGTTGCTGAACCACCATTGGGTAAGGGATAACAATATTTGTGATTGTACTTTATTTTCAAGACAATCCATTCTTTTGTTATCCTTTAAGATTCAACTAAAATCTTTCAATTGATCATGTAGGGCCATCAACTGTAATGGCTAGATCCGGAGATGAGGCTTCAGCCTCTGCCCCAACGGGAATTGAAAGTGAAGAAGCCCAAGTCAGAGGGGAAAGAACAGGACAAGGCACCTCCCTAAGCGCGCTAATTCCAGATTACATACCCCCTTCTGACGAAGATGTTGAATCAGATCCAGAGATGCTCAAAGCATTCAGCTTTTCACGACGTAAGGCATGGAACAACATATGGAACATCATATCGGGGGTGCCTTTAGAAGAGCTACCATAAAAAATTTCCCGATTGTCATCCCAATTTGTTATAATGGGACTTGGTGGTTTTGGGTATGAAAAGATCCATGCTGCGGTGAAACAGATTATTTTCAGGAGGGAGCAAATGCAGACAAGTCGTGGAGATTTGACCAGAGTGAAATTGTCAGTCAACATAGGCGAATTTGAGGCTGCGATATCCCAGGCTGAAGCTGATTATGCTGTCAAGATGAAGGATCTGAAGCAAAAAATCAAAGAAAAGGTCGTCCAGCAGGTGCAACTCCAGCAACAGTTAGATGCTGTTACTGGGGAACTTGATCAGCTTAATAAATCATTGGATTAAACTCATATGAATGGCATGAAATCCATTGCAGATGCTAAGAAGGCACTTCAGCAAGCTGAAAAGAGTGAAGCTGGTCAAGTGCACGAGCTTCAAGTAACTGTTGATAAGGCTCAGGATTCTATACATCAAATGAAGACTTATGTTGACAATCTTCTGTAATTATTGAAAAAGAGAAGAGATTCCAGTCTGTGGATGTCCTTCTAACTCTTGTGTATCAATGAAAAACACTTTTGTCGTCAATCATTTGTACTTGCATTCTTCCATTACCTGCTTCAAATTTACTTAATCCAATGGGCCTAGTAAGCATAATTTGATTTTTACTAGGATTATTACAAATAACCCTACAAACTTTGAACCTTTTAACTGCTCAATATTACCTAAATCATACAAAAAATTTATATTTAGTGAGCTGGAACTTGACTTTTATTCAGAGTTCCTTTGTCTTTTTTGTGGGAAGTTTAAAGTCATGCACGCCGGACATAAAGGGGCTAATGTTTAAGGTCGAAATAGCTTTGACCAAAAATGGATTAATATGGATTCAATTCCTTGACAATTTATCTGAAAACATATTACCATACTCAAGTATGAGAGAAAAAATGTAAACTATGGCTTTAAGAATATTTGAATCTGAGGAATGATATGAAAAAGAGCTAAAAAGGCATTAGAAAAAGTAGTTTCCAAGAATGAAGTTACTATTATTTAACAAAACCCGTTAGGGGGTTGAAATATGCAGGGCCACCTATGGGCATTGGCTGCATAGTCAAATAAAATAGTATCTTTTGGCTGACAAGTCTGTTATGTGGACTGTTTATGCAAGGCCACCTATGGGCACGTGCTGCATAGTCAGGCAAAAGAATTTTCAGAAATTTACTTTCCTAGTGTTAAAAGCCAGTGAAAGTTTATAGAGATTCAAATTTTCTAAATCATAGAGTTTGTTGTATGGAAAGAGGTACTTGAATATGGAGAAGATATTTTCAAACAAGAATATCGAAGAACTGGATGAATATCACTCCTACGAAGGTCTGACCCAAATGTAGGGAAGAAGAATAAACCATAGACTTGAATAATTTCAGATCATGAAAAAGGATATGGGACAAATATGTTAAGGATGGCTATTTTTGCGGATCCCTACATACTGTCGTTTAAGACAAATAAGGACAAAAGAGGCATTCTTCCCAAGAATGAAGTTACTATTATTTAACAAACCCGTTAGGGGGTTGAAAACATGCAGGGCCACCTATGGGCATTGGCTGCATGGTCAAATAAATATCATCTCTTGGCTGACAAGTCTTTTATGTGGACTGTTTATGCAAGGCCACCTATGGGAACGTGCTGCATAGTCAGGCAAAAGAATTCTCAGAAGTTTGACATTTTTGTGACTAGAAGTCATGAAAAGGGTTATGAAGATCTGAAAATATTTAAGGTTAGGATTATAATACATAAAGATGGGTATTTTCCAATGTATATAGAGATACATAGGTCAATGAAAACCATAATCATGTTGTGGCTGGGTCCTGAATTGAAACTTGGACTTCACTACGTATCTCATAAGAATGAGAATCAAGCCATACGTAGTTCTTGAAATGCAGTTTAACGTCGTGCAGGACGAAAGTATGAGTAATCTTAGTTTAAGGTCATAGAATTCGGACCATAAAAATGAATACACAGTGTGTGTTTTCATGAGGACTTTTCAGCCAAGGGACTGAAAGTGAAATTTGGGGTTAGGCCCAAAAGACTTGGGACTGGATTCGAGGGACACTCGAATGTTCCTACGTATCCCATAAGGATGGGAATCAATTCCACGTAGTTCTGGAATTACCCTTTGTACAAATTTGGTTCGTACATGTGAAGGGTGAAAGGGGACTTTAGTGCAATAATGGTTTTAACCTAAGATAAAAAGTTTCAGGCATTACCATGTATGTACGTAGTCTTTTGAAAATGAAAACCATGATTGAAAAAGAATCAATGTTAATAATGGTTCCTTCTCAAATGAGGAAATCAAAGAATATTGTAGTTTATTGTCGTACCGGACAAAAGTGTTGTATAGTTTAACGTCATATAACACAGACGAAAGTTAATCAATGTAAAGATATTGATTCCAAGGGCGGTTTCACAAATCATCATCATATGAGATGGTGGTGAAACGATGTGAAGAGATTGTTTTTGGGCTTGAACCTTGGGAGGATGCCTACATACCCAGCCTGGAGGGCAAGGATCAAAGTCTGTGTAGTTCAATTAAAGAATGAATCAATGATCAAGTTGTTCTTGTGGACAATGATCTAAAAATGTTGTTGGGACTTACACATGGTTAGTGGCCCAAAGGGAGTATTATGGTTGATGTTCGCTCTAAGATCACGTGAGTCATACTCGGTGTGAGAAACAAGAGGTAATAACAACCTTAACGATGCACAGTTTGAATGTCATGTAGGACATATCAAGGACTTTCTGTATAGTTTAGCGTCATGTATTTAGGACGATGGGGACAATACAGTTTAACGTCATATTGGACGAAAGGGGGATTGTGCAGTTTTAATGTCATGCTGGACTTTTGATGATTATATAGTTTAACGTCTTTCCAGACGTGAGGGACTTTTATACAGTTTAGCGTCATGTAGTTAGGACGTCACAGTTTAACGTCTTGCTGGACATAAGGGATTTGCATATAGTTTAAGGTCATATACCTGGACCAGGGATGGTGCAGTTTAATGTCATGTTAGACCTTTCATGGAATTTTTTCCAGTTTAATGTCGTGTGGGACGAAGTTGCAGTTTAAAGTCATACTGGACCATTGCTGTATAGTTTAACGTCATATAGCAAGGACGAACTGGTGCTACACAGTTTAAAGTCATGTAACTAGGACTAAGGTGAACCAATATGAGGATATCAGTTCTGGGGACTTTTTACAGTTTATCGTCATGCTGGACGTTGGAAGTGCCACACAGTTTAATGTCATGTTGCTAGGACACAATATAGTTTAATGTCATCTCGGACAAAATATAGGAACTTCTATACAGTTTATTTTCATGTAGGACAAAATTAGGGATTATGCAGTTTAAAGTCTTGCAGTTAGGACTATTGGTGCTGCACAGTTTAGTGTCATGTTGCAGGGACATAAGTGCGAATAGTTTAAGGTCGTATGCATGGACCGTACAGTTTATCGTCATGCTGGACGTATTATAGTTTAATGTCATATCGGACAGAAGTGTGACACAGTTTAATGTCATGTTGGACACAGTTGTAGTTTAAGGTCATACTGGACCATTGCTGTATGAACCAAATGTAAGAGTCTTGGTTCTGGGAACAATATTTTGTGTTTATACAAAATACTTCTTCAGAAATCTGGCATTAGTTGGAGTCGTGATTTGTTCTCCATCCATTGAGATTAGAGAATACGCTCCATTGGAGTAGACCTTATGTATTGAATAAGGTCCTTCCCATTTTGGTTCAAGCTTGGGAGGTTTCTTTCCTGGTATCATTGGTGCTTTAAGAACCAATACCAATTCTCCCTGAATGAATGAACGAAGACGAACTTTTTTGTTAAAAGCTCGTGCTATCCGATTCTGATAGATTTCCAAGTGGTGCAAAGTGCACAATCTCTTCTCATCTAATTGTTCCAATTCATTCAAACGCTTTTGGGATTGCTCATCTGTCGATAACTGATCACAAATGGCTATTCTGAGTGAGGGCAATTGAACTTCAATTGGCAAGACTGTTTCTGTTCCATATACCAATGAATATGGAGTAGACCGCGTTGCATTGCGAGTGGTAGTCCAATAAGCCCATAAAGCATGAAAGATTTTATCAGGCCATGACCTCTTATCTTTATCCACCATCTTTTGCAGTATATTTGAAAGAGTCTTGTTGAAGGCCTCTATCTGGCCATTAGCCGCTGCATGATATCGATATGAATGGTTGGACTTAATGTTGTATTCTTGATACAATCTCTTTACCTCAGAAGAACAGAAGTTGGTGCCGTTGTCCGTCAATATGGTATGAGGGACACCAAATCTAGTAATGATGTTAGACTTGATGAAGCTAACAATGCATTTAGAACTGACTTCTTTGAGAGGTACTGCCTCTGCCCATTTGGAAAAGAAATCAGTAGCAGTAAGAATGTACTTAAACTGCTTGGCCGTAGCTGAAGGGTAAGGTCCCACCACATCCATTCCCCATGTGGAAAATGGCCATGAGTATTTAGCTGTATGAAGCAACTCTGGAGGTTGATGAATGAAGTTGGAATATACTTGGCATGAATGACACTTCTTTGTGAAATTAACACAATCTTGTATCATTGAAGGCCAGAAGTATCCAAGCCTTCGAATTTGATCAGACAATCTATGTCCAGACTGGTGGGCACCACAGACTCCTGCATGCACTTCTTTTATGACAGCCATTGTCTCTTCACCATCAATACATCTGAAGAGAACTCCATCAAAACCACGTTTGTAGAGAATTTTCTCGAAGTGGTTTGGACCATCATAAAGAGTAAAATTGACCACACGTCGCCGAATTTGTTCTTTCTTGGCTCTATCAGGTGGTAGTGTTCCATTTTGAAGGTATTCCCTGATAGGTGACATCCATCCTGTAGTATGACCTTACGGTTCAGGAATGGGACTAATTTCATTAATTTCCTCTGTTCTGACTTGAACATAAGGTGAAATTGCACGACGGTGGGCAATACCGATGGTTGTCTCGTCCCGATTTGGATCTGCTAAAGCTGTGGCTATATTAGCCAGTGCATCAGCTTGAGCATTTTGTGATCTTGGGACATAAGAAAATGTCGGTTCTGAAGGGAATTCCGACATTAACTCTCTGACGTAATCATACAAAGGGATTAATTCTTCTTTTCTGATGGCATAATCCACATTGACTTGTTTGATTACCAGGTCTGAATCACCTTTCACCTTTAAGTGATTCACTTGTGCTTGAAGTGCTAACTCCAAGCCTGCAATGAGAGCTTGGTATTCAGCTTCATTATTGGTACCACCTTCCCACAACAAAAAGGAATAAGGTAACACTGCCTTATCTGGAGAAATGAGCACAATTCCTAAACCAACTTTGTTGAATTTAGGATTTTCCATTTTCTTCCCTGTTGGACTTCTAGAAGCACCATCAAAATACATTTCCCATGTTTGAGGACTCTCTTGAATAGAAAAAACTTCCTCATCAGGGAGTTCGATATCTGAATACGTGTCTTCCACTGAAGGGTGTTCAGCCAGGAAATCAGCTAGAGCTTGGCCCTTAATTGCCTTTTGAGACACATACTGGATGTCGAACTGCTGTAGAATAACCGCCCACCTTGCCAGACGTCCTGTAAGCATTGGACGACTAAGGATGAATTTGAGTGGATTATTACGAGATACCAATTGGACCTCGTGATGTTGCAGGTAGTGTCTCAGTTTCTGAACTGCAAAGATTAATGCTAGGCAGCACTTTTCAATACTCGAATACCGGGTTTCTGCTTCAAGCATAGTTCTACTGAGATAGTAGAGACTATTTTCATTCCCAGCATCATTCTTTTGAGCGAGAAAGGCACCCAATGATCACTCTAAAGCTATCACATAGAGGATAAGAGGCCTACCCTCAACAGTTGGCATGAGTACTGGTGGACTCAAGAGGTATTTCTTGAGAACATCGAATGCTTCTTGACATTCTTCAGTCCACTGGTAAGTGACTCCTTTCTTCAATAATTTGGAAAAGGGTAAACTTTTGCCTGCCAAATTGGCGATGAAACGCCGAATATAGGCTAAGTGTCCTTGAAGTCCTCTTAATTCTTTCAAATTCTGAGGAGGTGACATACCAAGGATTGATTTGGTCTTCTCAGGATCGACTTCAATACCACAATGGCGTACAACAAAGCCGAGGAATTTTCTTGAGGTTACCCCAAAAGCACATTTTAAGGGGTTCATCATCAAATTATGTTGTCGAAGCTTGTGGAATATGACTTCCAAATCAGCCAAGTGATCAAAACGTTGTTTGTATTTAACCACCAAATCATCTACATAGCATTCAACAAATTTCCCTAGAAAAGGTTTGAAGATACGATGCATGGCGCGTTGATATGTTGCACCTGCATTCTTTAAACCAAAGGGCATCACCCGGTAACAAAACACACCTTGAGGAGCTCTGAAGGCTGTATATTCCTCATCTTCTGGGGCCATTCGGATCTGATTATATCCAGAATATCCATCCATGAAAGAAAGTACTTCATAGCCAGCCGTTGCATCAATTAAGAGTTCTGTAATCGGAACTGGAAAATCATCTTTGGGACAATACCGATTAAGATCTCAGAAATCGATGCAAACCCTAATTTGTCCGTTCTTCTTCTTTACAGGGACAATATTAGCCAACCACTTGGGATATTGAACTTCTCTGACGAAGTTAGCTTTGATAATCTTATCCACTTCAGCCTCGATTTTGGAAGCATAGGTTGGGTGTGTTCTTCTCGCGGCTTGCTTGAATCCTCGATGTTCTTTTGGAAAACCCAAATGATGGGTGGAAACATCAGGATCAAGGCCAGGCATCTCTGTATAATTCCAAGCAAAAATATCTTTATTTTGCTTTAGAAAAGAAATATACATCTCTTGTTCTTCAAGGGTCATGGCCGCACTAATTAAAGTGGGGTGTGGATCTTTCTCTGTACCCAAATTTACTTCTCTGAGTTCATCCACAGTGGTAGAGATACCCTCTTCAAATGCTGGAGGAGAATCTCTAAGATCTTCCCCTTCCTCTTCATCATGTGTTATTTCTTCCATTTCTACTTGCAAAGTAGATGAAAAAACGAAATTCTCATGATCATTTCTGATGTCAAAATTTTCACATTTTGAAGAAGAAGCTTCCATTTCCGACCCTATTGATGATAAAGGGTCTTCTTTGGGAATCAAAGAGGAGATGATGGATTGAGAATCGACATCAATATTCACCTCTGGTGTTGCTATAACTTCTTCTGGCCTGATTAGAGAAGTATAGACTTGTTGGATTTCAGCAGACGAAATGAAAACGTCACCACTTATGCTTGCATCACTGCTTGGTAAGTTACCAATTTCTCCCACGTTGTCTGGCTCGATTGCCATAATTGACATTATGGATCTTTCCATAAGAGTATTTTGATTTGGGCCTATTTTGTCAATTTGACTGATAGGTAACACATAATCTGTACTCACATGTGAAAGTGGATTTATTGGAATTTTTTCCAAACCATATGGAGCATTAACTTTGGTAATTTCCTTCATTGTAGATTTTTCTCTTCCCTTCATGTGATAAAATTCAGCCTCAATGTATTGAGACTCACATGTCTTGAAAGGGGCCTTATCACCATACAATGTTCCAACTTGACCACCGAAACAGTATTTGAGACATTGATGGTATGATGACGGAATAGCTGCATGCTGATGTAGCCAGGGTCTTCCAAGCAAGATATTGAAAGCTGAGTCTTGATCAACAATCATGAAATCTGAATTGGAAACAAGATCTCCAAACTGAGTTCTGAGCGTAACGTCTCCCAGTGGTTCTTGTTCATTTTTATCATATCCTTGCAACATCATGGTAGAAGGAGATAAATCAGATTCCGTGAGGCCCAATCGACGAAGTGTGCGAATGGGCATGAGGTTGACTCCTGAACCATTGTCAATAAAAGCTCTTCTAACATCTATACCATTGACTTTGCCAGATAGGTACAATGGTTTTATGTGCCCATGCACAACATCATCTTCATCTTTATCAATAAAATATATCACTGCATGGCATTCTGCAGGATTATTCTCTATGTGATAAATTTCAGCTGCAGCAATTTCAGCTTCAAATTCCTGAGGACTTGATAAAGCTTCGATGAGTGCTTCCCGAAGATCTCTTGATAGATTCAAAGCATCCAAAATTGATAATTTGGCTGGTACTTGGGCCTAGTGTTTCAATATATCATACTTTTGATCTAGAGGCCTGCGTTTCCCAATAGGAATATGCGGTTTAGCAGGTACCTTGGAAGCAGATGCTTTGGAAGCTGATGCATCTTGTATTGAAGTTGGCAACATCTTTGGTTTTGTAAAATTAGACTGATTAGATCCATTTACTTGCTGAGATAAAGAAGATGGAACCTTTAATCGGTCTTCCAAAATAACCGTGCCGAAGCTGTGTTGGCCATTGTCAGAAGAACTTGCTTGTTCATTTTGAGCTCGCTGAAGGGCTCTACCACGAGTTTCTGCTGCATATACGGTGCTAGCAGGGGTAGAATTAGAGTAGTGGCTTTGGAAAGATCCACGTCTTCCCCTATATCCTGAACCTCTAGAACTTCCTCGGGTTCCTTTATTTGATACAGGGAATTCAGGCTCATCAAGACTGGAATATGAATCTGTTAATTGAATCATATTAACAGAACCAAAGATTAATTCTTCGTCTGATAAAGACTCTGCCTGGTTAGCCTGTTTAGGCTGTGCCGTTTGGTGGGACGGTGCCCGTTGCTTTGAAGTAGATGGCATGAAATCTGCCAGAGTCAAAGACAATTTAGGCTTTGATGCATACTCATCTTCTCCTGATTCCTCTTTCTTCTTTGAATTGCGCTGCCCTTTTGAGGATTTGTCCTTTGATGGAGGCTTTACTGCAGCTTTGGTAGGAGACACAATTGGCTTCTTCAATTGTGTTCACAAAATGGAATGGGTCCGATTGATTGTCTTTCTGACCATCCAATCATCATATTTTTTCACAGTTTTGCTTTTGACTTCCTGCCACTCGCCTCCTTCCTCTGGATCTGTAGCAGTAATACACGCTACATGAGCTGAAGAACCCTTCAATTTGACTTGTCCCAAGTCGACCATCTTTTGTAGGAGGTCTTTAAAGACAAAACACTCCTGGATGGGATGCCCCAACATTTGATGAAAGGGACAATAATTGGGACGGTCTTCATCTCTTTCCTTGTTTGGTCTCTTCGGCACTGGTAATTGAACCAAATTATTCTCCAGAGCTGAAATGAAGTAACCAGGAACTTGCTCACTTCGGAAAGAGTATATTTTACTCTTCATATCCTCAAATTGTTTTCGTCGTTGATCTTTTTGATCATTTGGACAAAACATCCTTTGTTGTTGGCGTTCAGGAGGTGGAGCCCTTCGAGAAGATGAAGGTTTTGAAGTAGAAATAGGTATAGGTGCCTGTTTAAGCATAACTGTAGCAGTTTCTGCTTTAACCATTCTTCTTCCTGGAGCTGATGGAATTACTCGAGATTTAACCTTAGCCTGTATAAGGGAATCTTCAATCTGTTGAGCGATTGAAGTAAGGTCTCGAAACCCTCCTGTGTATTTCACAGGGATCAATGGCGTGCGTAATTCGTCATGCAAATTTTCCACACAGATTGGCAACAATTCCTCCTGAGGGAGTGATAAAATCAAGGAATACGTTAATCCCTTCCAACGAGCAATGAAATCAGAGACTCTTTCATTCTCCCTTTGCTTGCTGTTTGTAAGATCGAAAACTGTCGTTTTTGGCAAAGTTGAGTTAAACTGAAGAAGGAATTTTTGACGAAGATCCTCCCATCCGATGACTGACCGGGATTTCAAGCTTGTATACCAGACAAAAGCTGGTCCTTGTAAAGTTCGCACGAAGCATCTGAGTTTCACTGCTTCTTGCTGCTCTGGAGTTCCCATCATAGGATCACAACAAGATACGTAATGCGTCAAATGTTGTTCAGGGTCGCCTGATCCATTGAAAGTAGGGAAAATAGGGTTTCCAAAACTGGATGGAGGAGAAATTGAATCTACCCATTCAGGGTAAACTTTCTTTTCTGGTTGAACTTGCGCCCGTTTCCCTTCCATAGTTTCTAACTGAGCTGTTAATGACTCAATAGTAGTTATTAACTTTTGAGAAACATCAGGTTGAACTTGGTTTTGGGTAGGTGCAATGAATGGAGCTTGGACAGATGTGGTGGTTGGTGCTGCAACTGATGGTAGTGCTGCCAACCGTTGTTGCGTTTGACCCGTAGGATTAGACCTCTGTGGGTGTACTGACAAAGGAGGATATTCTTGATCCATCTCAGTAGTTACAACAAATTCCTTCGGCTGTCGAACTTCAGCATTCTTAAGAAGAAGACTATTCTGAAGTAGTTCTGCATTCAACCTTCTTAATTCTTTCATTTCTTCCTCCTGTTGTGGAAACCTTTGCTCTAATGAGAGCGATTGACCTCCTTCAGAGGAAGGGTGAGAAGTAACCTGATTCTTTCCTTTCCCCTTATTGGATCCTTTTCGGAGAGGGGGAAGTGGGTTACTTGAAGGAATACCCAGATTTTGGGTAAGCCTTTGGTTACGTGTGCGCACACCTTCTTCATTTAGGTCTGTGTGCGCAACTTCTTGAGCAGGAATCTCTTCGTCTGATCCCTCTGATTGAGCCTCATCTGGTGAATCAGCAGCAACGGCATTGATGACATTAATGGATGCATATTGCATGGAATCCTTTCTATCAGCATTTCTGTGATATTGTCTTCTTCTATGTCCATGATGAGACATGGCATTCCGTTGACTTGATCCCTCAGGAATTTCTTGGAGAACCGTCACTTGGAGAGAATCTCCTGATAGCTTGGCTCTTCGTTCCTCTTGAGGCTTATTCCCTAATTGAGAGAAAACTGACTTTCTCTGAGGGAAGGATTGAGGATTTGAAAAAGTCCCCAGTCCGGTGGACTGGGGGTGTTCATGCTGCTTCCGCTCAACTCCTCGAATCCCATTCGTTGACTCTGAGGGTTGGGTTAGAGAAGTCCCCAGTCTGGCAAGCTGGGGTGTCTCTTGACATGCTATGTCTGAGATCTTTTTGAAATCTCTCTTGATCTTGCGAATCTTAGTTCGGAAATTAGCTGGATGCATTAACCTGTATCCACTTTTATCACCTGGTTCAACATACCGTTGGATGATTTCTGAAACTTCTGTCATTTGATGACGTGTTTGCTCCAGACGAGAGGCTTGCGCAATATTCTCGCCTGCTTGATGTAGGAGCAATTCAACAACCTGTTCTCTATATACTTGATTTTGAGAGGAACTAGTTGAAGCTTGTTCTCGAGCAAACTTTTGATTATGAACAAAGCCCATTGACTGTGGCCGGCCATGGGCAATAACATTGCATGAGACCATTTTCGGCGGGCTTTGCTGACCGGAAAGCACTGTGAAATGTAGTGCTCCGTGAACACCCCATCCTCTGATATGAACATTAGATGGAGCATTGGAAATTAACTGACGCAATCTTCTTAGTGCGCCAAGGCATGAACGTTGAAGGGTTCTCTGTTGCTTTTCAGCCTTCGGATACCGAGAGACTGATAGAGATGCCAAATCAATCTGGCGTTGTAACCCTTCTATTATCTTAAGATGATTTTCATATTCATCGTAAGATAATACCTTCTTCTTTAATTGACAAAGAGTTTTCCATATGTTGAGACGAATATCATGGATTCCATCATCCGTCAACATCTTTGGAATGTCATACTGGGAATCAGCCAAAGGCCAAAACATGACTGGTACTTCACCTTTTGCCAGTTTTTTCCTCATGTTCAGCATTTCCTCTTTATCATTAAATGAAGATTCTTCTACCTGTTTGGACCAGAGTTGGTGTTTCCTTGTTGCTTCATCGGATTCAACAAGATTGGTAGAGGAATCACTATTCATGCTGGAAGATGAATGACCCAGGGAAGGTTCGGAGAATAACCTGAACCCCATGCTATCTTCTGATGGAGAAAGAGTTTCACCTACCGATAGTAAATCATCAGACATGACTGGTTTTACGTTTGCAAGTGCCTCGAGATAGGAGGGCTTTCTCATCACTACATTGCCTTCTGAAGAATTTTCGAGACAATGTGAATCACTACTGCGGAGAGGACTTTCGCAGCGAAGTTCATCACCATGAGGAGGACCATCATGATGGGTTACAGCAAAAGATGAAATCTCTTGCTCCTTGGTCTTCTGACCACACAGAGGGTTCCTGTGGCTCTCATCTGAAGAAGAAACTTCAAGATTGACCGAATTTTCATGAAGCAAGTCTTCATGAGGAAGTGTCTGTTGAAGACCTTCGGGATTAATGTTCCCATTATTGGGAACTGAGGGAGTAGAATCTTGAATTCCGACAGATAAATGTCTGAGGGCTTCAAGAACTCCAGCATCGAGCAAGGCCTTGTTGCAGATTGGCCTTTGATCTCCTGACTGTGCCGGGCGGATCTTTTTCTTAGATGCCTTCTTACTCGCTTTAGAAACCACTTGATGACGAAAGTGATTGCTCTGAGCAGGTGTATGTGCCTGATCAGGAAAGATGGTCAGGTTAGGCTGACAATCATCGCTCAAATCAGGTGTATGTGCCTGACTTGGTTGTCCGTATGATATGGGGGAGTATGCCCCATAACCCTCTTGGACTGGAACAGATGTGTGTGTTTGTTCCGGAGTGAATTGTTGATGTGTCACTCCACTGCTAGGGATAGATTTATGTGTCTGTCCCTGAGATGATGCTGAAGCTGTTATGATATCATGGCAAGCATCCAGAATATGAGCAGGAATCTGCTTCTGCTCTTTCACCATTGACAAAATATGTTTGGTGACTTCAGCCGCCGGAACAGGGATATACGTCCATTCCGGGCTTGGAGTAGGTGTATGTGCCTGCTCCTATCCTCCTTTTCCTGTCAGTGAATCCTGACAGTACTCAAGTGTGGAGGCAGAGAGTTTAGTCTGCCTCCTGTTTGTCGTCGGGGCTTTCCGACTGACTTCTCCGTGCACTACCATGCGAGACTGTTGGTAGGCTTGATTGGTATTAGCAGGTGTATGTGCCTGCTGATTACACTTCGCCAAACACGGTTGACGAGATCCATCATATGTAGTCAGACGAGCCTGCTGACTAACTGCTGATGTATAAGCAGGTGTATGGCCCTGCCTATGGTACTCCGCCGGAATTGCCTGGCGGGATCGGCTTGATGCTGCCAGATGAGTCTGCTGGACAGCGGGATTAAAACGAACAGGTGTGTATGCCTGCTCGTTATTTGCCACCAAGTTAGGTTGGTGGACTTCTCCGGAGATGGCCGGGATGACAACCTGCCTATTGTTAACCGGATTCCGTCTCTGGCGGTTCATCTTGCCTGCTCGGGTTCGAGGAACCTGAGCTGAATGCCTAGAGTCGGTACCCTCATCATGTTGAGGGCGCACTACCGCACGAGTCTGGCGGCGATTGTTGATGGGAGCCCTTGAGAAGGACTCATGTCTTTTTGAATTAAGGTCCTGCGGGACCTGCTCCTTCACTTCCTCGGAGTAAGGGAGTGAATGGAAACTGTGTTCCGGGGATAACGACCCGAAACGGTTAGAGACGGTAGTCAGCACCGCCTGCTTCTTGATTGCTGGTCGTCGTTGTCCGGACGACCAGGTAGAATTGTTAACTTGGAGGGCTTGACGAGCAGCCTCCAGAGTTGGGATAGTACCGTTGCGACGGTATTCCTTAACCAGTGCATTAGAAACACAGCGTTGAAGACGCTGAGTTGGTGATGTCATCCTCAGAGCGGATGACGTTCCAGCAGGAGTAGCAGCATTGGTTTTCACAGCAGCAGACCTCACAGTAGAGGTGTTCACAGCAGCAGTATTCACTGGGGTGAATTTAAGGAAAGCCATTTTTTGCAGAAGATCTTGAGAAAAGAGTGCCTGGTCCATGTAACAGACATAATCAAGATGAATCCGGCTACTGCATCTTTTGGATGATCATATGTCAATGATTGCCTTGTTGGCCCAAGGGGCCTAACAGATAAGAAGAACATCACTTTAACTTGGTTAAGGATTCACGTCGGGTTCACCATTTTTGTTTCGCATGGAATCCGGGGATGACCTCCTTTACGGGAGATTCAAACGTTCCGATCGGTTTCTAACGGGTTTATTCGTAGAACTGGAAACATCCAATGATTCCACATCCGTTGGGACCTACTTTCCAAAGGCAGGCGCTCATTAGTTTGTGGACTGATGAGGCTTAGGAATTTGCATTGGTCGAGAGGATGGGGGGTCGGACTCATCACACCTTTTTGAGGGGAATTATTATCTATTCCGGGACTCTCTTTATAGATTTAAGTTATGTTCGTGAATCCTTATTACATTACCAAGTATAAAATGAGATTTCCTTTAGTTTTAACAATCAATGATTAAATATGCAAGAAATTTAGAGAATCTTTTATATGTATTCGAGGTTCTTCATTGATAGAGAATCATCTATATTTGTTTAGAGATTCTTGGTCAATTGTATCCTTCAAAACATTTATATAAAAAGTCTCTTGGTCATTTTATGATGACCAGGCTGGTTTTAAAGCCACTCAGTGGGGCACTTGAAGTTTATTGTCATTCAGAAGGACAGAGATTATCTCAATGTTGGGATCGAACCCATAAATGGGCTACCTACGTATCCTTTGTTTTGGAAAAGGAATCAGAACCCACATAGTTCGAGTGATGGAGTATGATGTTTACGATTGATGGCTCAAAGATGAATGTCATAATTACTTTTACACTCTAAGCTCACGTGAGTCATACTCGGTGTGAGAAAAAAGAGGTATTGGTAAAATTTAGACAATTGTGCCACGAAAGATGCAATCAGAGGAATTTGCTTGGGGCTTATGTATGGATGACTGCCCAGATAGATGAAGGTTTAGGATTTACTTTTAGGGAGAAAATCCATGAACAGGGTCCATAAAGTTATATGTGCTTCATGGAGATTTGAATACTCTAATCTTGGGGCTTACTCCTAAGGAGGATGCCCAAGATTAAAGGATTTGATTGGGGTTTATTCTTAAGAAAGATGCCCAAGATTGGGAACTTGATTGGGGCTTACTCCTGAGGAGGATGCCCAAGATTTTATGACTAGGACTTATTCATGAGAAGGAAGCCCAGGTTAGGGGACTTGGGGCTTCCTCCTGAAAAGGAAGCCCAAGGTTATGACTGAGTCTTATTCCTGAAAAGGAGACCCAGGTTAGGGATTAAGGTTTGGGGCTTACTCCTGAGGAGGATGCTCAAGATTAAAGGATTTGATTGGGGTTTATTCTTAAGAAAGATGCCCAAATCAAAGGTTTTATAACTGGGGATTATTCCTGAAAAGGAGACCCATGTTAGGATTCTCTCATCTTAAAGGATGAGGTTGAATGAATGAACTCTCAATCTTTGGTGACATAAAGATGTTTAAATCACTAGGTTTTGAGAGATATTTCACAGAATTCCTTTCAGATAAGGCTGTCAAATCAAGAAATCATGCCATAAATGGCTTTGAAGAGTATCTTGAAGACTGAATCTTGAATAGGAAGGGTGAAATGGCTTAAGAGGGGTAAAAATGGGCAAGATGGGCACCTAAAAAGATAGGGGCGCGCAAGTCTTGAAAGGCGCGCAAGTCCTGCGGCGGCGCGCAAGTTTTGGTCGTGCAAGTATACTTGCGCGACATGAGGGGTACTTGCGCGATTTTCAACCTGTATTGAAATACTTGAGTGACTCTTTATTAAACCCTTTACCATCCTCTTGAGGTTCTTCCAGAAGAAGGACGCGCAGGTTATATTGAAGGAATTAAGTAGGCGCGCAAGTGTTTGATAAGTTTCAACACTTAGGCCTTCCTTTTTCTCTTTAGATCTTCCGTTCTAGGTAAGAAATTACCTTAGAAGTGTTCCGGAAGCTTCGAGAAGAGACTTGGGTGTCGGGAGCTTCAATCCGAGTTTCTGGAAAAAGATCCTCTTGAATGGGGGGCCCACAGGGTCTATTTATAGGCAAAAGAAGACCCGGGCGGTTACCGGGCGGTTACCAATTAGGTCGCGCAAGTCACCTGCGCGACCAAGGTAGTCGCGCAAGTGTACTTGCGCGACAGTGGTAAAACTTGCGCGGTGAATTGGCTTTTGATCCTTTGTTCATGCCTTTGTCGATTTTTGATGTTTTCTTCAAAGGATGAATCACTTTCAGCTGAGATGTTCCCTTTTCCGATCTTTAGATTATGTGACAAAAGGAGCGTCAACAGGAAGCTTTCATGATAAATTCCCCTTATAGTCTAAAGTGCTCAAAGACTCTTTGAGGAAGCTCACTTGGTCATTTCCCCTTATAGTCTACTACACGAGGTTCTCACAGACCTGTGTAGGTGAACGAGCATTGAAATACAATATGGCCAAAGTATCCGTATAGAACTACTTGGATAATCATTCTACAAGATATCAAGCATGTCAGAATACAAACTCTCCATCTTACAGCAATAGGCATGGAAAACAGGAAAAGAAACCAACTGGCTAAAGGGGACTGAATGTTCATAAACAGAACTTGCCTGGGAAAAACATCCAAAGCATAACAATCATCCCTATTCATATCCATATAACTTTTACACAAACATGTGAGCATGGCAGGAAATCAATAGGGGTAAAATGGTAAAAACGCAATACCCTGTTCAAGGGTATTGGGGGAATTTGAACAAAAAGGCACAAACCACCTACCTCGGCATTGTATGAACTATATACATGAACCCTGAATCTTGAATCACCCTAGAACATCGAAGATCTAAAAAAACTTCTAAAATGTTCAACCCATGATATCCCACGAGCGAATATAAATCAGAAGATGGTGCCCTAGGAGAAGAAAGAACTCACTGATGCAATTCCAACACAACTAACAGTGTTCGATTTGGAGGACGAATTCATGCTTGGGGGTTCTTCGAAGATCCGCAGTCATACAATGCTCCTGGACGAGATGAATGAAGAAGGGGGTGTTTCTATCGATTATAAGCGACCCCGATGCATTTAATTAAAAAAAAGAAAGTATACAACATGTAATTTTGAAGTACACGGCTTGTACTCACCATTTTCATACTTCGCTTTAAGCGGACTCTAAGTCACTCCCACACAGCCATGTGTTTGGATACTAGACGTCCAACACATGACCTTATGCGGAAAAGCAGTACACAGAGTGTACTCATAAATTACATGGCGTGTACTTAGATAATTTCCATAATTTTCTCTTTTTCTCAAAAATGACCAGAAAAAGAAAAACATACCTGAGAAGAAGATCCGGGTTCTTACACATGTTGTGGTTTCTTGGGAGAATCCTAAGAAATTATTTGATATCTAGAGAATTATGGGGTTGGTAGATTTATATCGGTGTGATAATTTATTTCATGATTTGAAGAAGTTTTTGTCTACCACAACAATTTTGATCCTACCTGATCTAGGTGAGGTGTATACAATGTTTTGTGACACATCATGGATAGTAATTGGAGTAGTGTTGAAGTAGTGGAATCATGTTGTGGTGTATGGGTAATGAAATTTGTGGCCATATGAATTAAATTACCCTATGTATAACCATAAGTCAGCTATGGTGGTTTATTCCTTGATGTTTAGGAAGAAATATCAATAGGGAGAGAAATTTTACTATGTATACCAACCATAATTGATTAATGTACATCTTTTCAGAGTGAGATTTGAATATCTGAAAGTGGATATGGGTTGAGTATATAAATTTTTTTTATTTGGAACTAGCATAAAATTTTGGGATGGGAAACATTGTTGTTGATGCTTTGAGAAGGAAGACACAAACTCATACAGTCCAGGAGTCCAGTTATAGGTGAATGATTATGACTTTGATAACCGAGATGTATACTATGGTTCTATTGGGCCATGAGAATATTACCCTTGTATCAATATCGATGGAATCCTATATTTTGAGCTATGTCACTGATAAAGAGTATGAGGATCTGAAGTGTTTTTATTTGATTGAAATCATTGAAAAAGGGGTGTCACCATTTGATTGAACTATAGTTGAGGATGGATCATCAATTTCTAAAACTGTGTTGTTATGCCATTGTGTAAGAGAGAGGAGCTAATTTTTATGGTTCATGCCACGAAGTGGGTAGTTCATCCTATTTTGACCAATTATATTAGAACATACATTGACAGTATTGGTGGTCAGGTGTGAAAAGGGAGATTTTAGGGTTCACGACATGATGATACACCTGCCAATAATTGAAGGTGGATCATCAATGACCTAGTGGTTTACTACAACCATTTACAATTTCAGAATGGAAGTGGGATGATGTTACTAAGCACTTCATGGTGGTACTTCTACAAACACCTCAAAATAATGATGATATTTGGTGATTTTGGACCATTTAATTAAAGTTTCTCATTTTTTATATCTGGGAGACTTTCTCAGTTGATTGGTTTGGGGACATTGTAAGTTTTAGAGATATTCCATCTGCATGGGGTAAAATATAGCACAGTTTCGGACCATCACTCGTGTTTTAATTCATGATTATAGTAAGACTAAGAGAAGGTGATTGATACACATTTATTTCTATGCAT
This sequence comes from Viscum album, assembly GCA_963277665.1. Lineage (NCBI taxonomy): Eukaryota > Viridiplantae > Streptophyta > Magnoliopsida > Santalales > Viscaceae > Viscum > Viscum album. The sequence continues at coordinate 1,240,251,640 of OY728143.1, forward strand.
GAAATTCCACCAATAGATAGTGGATCCCCTGGAACATACTATTAAAGTATTCTAGTATATGATATGATTTTTCATCCTAGCCTTGGTGAGTCTTAAGATAAGTATGTAGTTCTCATTTAGTTCACCAATAATAACACTTATCACGAGACTATACTTATGGAATTATATGAGGGACTTTATTATAGTCCATACAAATAACCTCTATGTTGGATGGAGGTAGGAGAGTCTATGTTTTTGGTACTGAGTCTCATATATGAGACATCGTAGTAGGTCTAGTTGATTCAAAAATGTATGGTTATGGCTCATAGTAGGCAGAATTTGTAAGATGATTGACATCAATGATCACTTTAGTTTATAGTGGGTGATCGTATGTTTCTTAAGGTGTCACCAAGCTTGGGTTTTTGTAGGATTTGGAGGTATGGAAAGTTAGATTCTAGGTTTACCAGACCTTTTGATATTTTGGATATAATTTTTCCAATATTATACCAATTGGGTTTTCCATAGAGTTATGGTGTTATCCATGACAATTTTCATGTATAAAAACATCGGCTGTATAAACATGACCCTAATCATGTGATATATGGTGATGATTTTGAGATTGAGGTTGATTTTTCCTTCTAGGAGAATCTAATTCATATTACGGATCACGGTGAGAAGGTGCTATGTGGAAAGGACAGGCCGATAGTTTATGTATTTTTGAAACAAGGCCATGTTAATGAGGAAACATGGGAGAGGGAATTATGTATTTTGGTTTAGTGTAATTACCATTTTTCCTTTTAATATTATATTTTTCTAGTAGTAAATATTAAGGATTATCTATTATAATGTGGTGGATATTATAAGATCCTGACATTTCTAGAGATGCCTTATGCCTGCTTTCAGGTTCTCATTTACCTTCATTTTGGTTCTACCTTTGATAGAGTTTTTACATTGGGTTGTTTAGTGTTAAATTGTATTAATTTAAGATCTCATGGAGTTGTGAACATTTTATAAATGGTTAACTAAAATCATGTGGCTTTTCCTAGGAAACTATGTGTTTGATTTTGGAGAGACAAGAGTTGGCGCACGGTTAGTACACATTTTTTTTCAAACTATATGGCCTCCCTCCCCAAAATGTGAACCCTCTAATAGGGGGTATTTTCATAGTTATTTCATGATTTTTTAAACTGTGTTCCACTTATGAGAAAACATGAACCCCCAAAGTATAGGCAAATGGTAAAGGCACACGGTTTGGAAAACTACGAGCCTCTTTCCAGCAAACTGTGTGTGTGTGTGTTTTTAAACAACCTAAATTTTATTTAAATTCATGATTTCCATGGTTTTTATCCCAAATCAACCCTATTAATCCTAATACAATTCAGGTTATTTATTGAGGTCCCAATAAAGATGAAAAGGAGCTTAAAATCCATTTCTTGGAAAATCAAAGATCAGGTGGAATGATCAACTCATATTTGGTAAGTGTTTTCTTCCCCGATTGGCTTCCTCTCCCTTCCATCTCTCTTTCCCAATGAAGTGGGAGGAGTTTTCAACCATTTATGATGGTCTATATATAGGTTTTTATGTATCTTGTTCCATTGGATATTGATCTTATGTATTGATCCTAGATCTTCAATGTTGTTGGGATTTTGATCATTCTACACCAAATTGGGGACCTCAGATTGGAGAGCATTCATCAATGACCATGAGGTAGGTAGTATAATATTCAATTCCCATAGTATTTATTATAAATTAGTGTATGAAATTTTGAAATTTCAGTTTCCATGTTGTGAAATTAAATTTTAATCCAAATCACTCAATTTGATCAACATGCGATTATGAAATTGATGGAATAATGAGTTTGTGGAATTGATTTATTAAACAGTTTATGAAATTGATAGTAGCCTATGAGTTCTTTATTTATAAAAATAATTATTTAAAAATTATGATTGGTTGAGAAATGAATTTATTAATTGGGTAGAATAATGAATTTCTAAAATAGTAGATATATGGGGTGAGATTCTGGAATCATGAGATGTGATGCTTGTGACTAAGTTGTGGGTTGGTACTACTTCCCAAAAAACCCACAGGGTTTTAGACTACTCCTCTATGAACCTAATATATATATTTATTCTATGTGATCACTAAGTTGTGGGATAAGTACCAATACTCCAAATATCCCTGGGGTGCCAGACTACTGCTCTAGGCCCCCATTGTATGAATGTGAAATTTGAAATAATTGATTAATTGGAACCCATGACAGAATGAAATTTTTTATCACTTTTTATATGGTTTAGAATCTAGAATGGGTCTAAGTAGGTATTGTTGGTTTGAGTTTCATTATAAACCTAGTGATTTATGTGGTTGACTAAAGAATAATTAAATGTCAGAACTATTAAATTCATAATTGTATTTTATTCATTATACAAATTCATCCACTATTATAGACTGTATATTTTTTATATGCTATTGATGGTGCCCTGTTGAGTAATTCTCACCCCTAACTCTTATTTGACGATCGGTATCCATATAGACATATTTTTTTACTAAAAATGACAAGGGGAAGATCCCTATGTTCAATGGCGCAGTTCTGATGGACCATGGATGAGGGAACGAGACATGATATCAGGACCAACTTGGGAGCTTTTAGTTTCTTTAATTTGGGTTTTCATTTAGAACATGACAACTTTTATTCCATGAAATATATACTTCTTTGGTTTTGGTAAAGATTTCTTATTAGGGATTATCATGTGATGTTGGTCTTTATTGGTTATGGTACTATTTTTCTTTTTTTATTATTCTTTGGAAATAATTAATTGATTTACATTATAGTTATACTTTGATAAATAAGGCATAGTCTCCCCACTATATATATTAGACCCTCACTATTAGTTGGAAACCTTTGGCTATGGGGAGGCACACCTAAGGTCACATGATAGACAGGTTCGGGGAACCAACATGTGGCACCAGATCGGGGTGTTACATGAATTACCTCATAAATATATAATTTAATATTTATATACTAGTAGTAATACTCTATTTTATGGGGAATAATTCATGATTTCATGTATCACCTTGGCATAGACACTGATGAGTGGTTTTCATTTTAGAGAATTACAACAAAATGTGCCATATTGGAAGAACTAATCCTTACTAATGAATGAAACATGTCAAAATCCAAATTACCACCATTTCAATCTCTAATTGGAATATTATATTTTTCATAATATGTTTTATTTATTTAATTGTAAAGTTGGAAACCTCATGCACCTCTCTTCCCATCAACCCACTATTTCACCACCATTAACCCATTAAGGTTTATAAAAAATCAATATTAGTAATCATAGATTGTGTTCTCATCAATTCATATAATTTAAACTTCCACTATTTATTAATTTAATCAAAAAATAATCCATCCATAAATTAAAATCATTTTAATTATAAATATTAAATATATATTTCATTAATATAATGTTAATTACAAATTATTTCAATTTACCAATAAAATATTTTACTCATATTACCGTGAAATATTAATTAATTGTAGATAAATAAAATAAGGAATGGTCAGTAATATTAACAAATGATGAAGATCTAATCTGTCCCACCAAAATTCTATTATGGTTGTTAATAAAATATATTTATTTATGTATTGAATCCAAACTTTATTCATTAGAAAACAATTATAAAATTTAATTCTCAATATCCATAGTAAAAAAAATAATCCATGGGTATTAACCATATAAATTGGAGAATTATTTTTCCTATAAAAGATATTAAACTAAGATATTGGTTTTATATTAGAAAATCAGTTTGTTATTTGTTTTTTAAAAAATTATTTGATAAATAAAATCACACATTGTATTAAAACAGAACCAAATAAATCATATGCATAATATATGGAATAAATCTAAATAATGATAATAAACATGAATTATATAATGATATATAAAAATTACACATTTTTAAAAAATAAAAGGTTTTATATAGAAAAAATATATAACAAGTGAGTAAACCAGTATAGACCAGTGGTGGATGATTGAGTGTTCCCATTACAATATGTCTCAAAAATAAACTAAAAAATGTACAAAGAAATCATTTATCTCCACCTGAATCATTTTATCCCACATATAACCTCCACCATAGTACTTCATATATATACCTGTGGTCTCTAACTAAAATATATAGTAATATTATATTTTATTATATAATAGAAAACACAGTTTACATGAAAATAAACATGTGATTTCATGAAATGAGTATAAAACATGTAGGATTGCTCCATAGATTTAAGAAATTTCTACCTATAAGATAAAAAATAAAAAAATACTAAGTCCTAAAAGAAGAAAACCTATTTATATTACAAATAAACATATTTGGAATCAACCTACAGGTCTTGATTAACCAGGAAAGTTCAGTCTGAGACAAAGCCTCATACAATTTATTAAGAAAGGAAAAGTCCAGTGAACAGGAAAACAAACAAGTGGTACCAGTTACATGTCATAAAAGTCATACCCATCTCCACACCCATGAAAATCCTCCACAATGACTGATTCCCATTCCGAGCTCTCATAATGCTTGAGGATCTTTGCGTACTTCATTCTAAGATTCATTTTCTCTAGATATATCAATTCCTTAGAGGAATTCTTGATAGAAGACCTAGTTGCCACCAGCTTTGGAAAATCAGAATAGTTCTTCCTCAGCCTTCTTTTAACTGGAGGAGGGTCCTCCGTTCCAGACTTCTTCTTCCCATCCTTGACAGCATCACTATAAGAGGGCTTGACCAAACCATCATGATTCTCTTTATCACTCTCTGACACATCCCCCCATTTTCCAGTGATAGGAGCAGCTTGGAAAGCATCTTGTACCTGTTCATATCGTCCATTATTGTCAATTATAGCCAAACACTGTGGGGGATCTACAAATGCATGACCAGCATCAACTTCCTTCCTCAAAACACCCTCCAAGGAAATCTACAAGCTTTCATTCCTCATTGAAGATATCCCATCCACTTCATCATGAGATAATTCATGTAATTTATTGCAAGTGTCAATTGTGATCAGTAAACCACCATCAGATTTTAGTTGTACATTCTCCTGGATAGCCAGACAAAGAGTACTTCCATTATGTACTGACCCATCACCGGCTGGACTCAAAGGAAACTCTCCCTCCTTCTGAACATCAACACCGAAAATACACAGCCCACTGATCTCACCTATAGTAGCATGAATAAGCCGATTCACGTGGAGTAAAGCAGCCCTTGAGGAATCAATCACTCCCAAACTGCCTCCAAAACCATCAACAGGACCAGGACCATTCACACCAATACTCAATTGAAGATATTTCTTCAATCTATCAATGACCACAGCCACAGATGAGTTACTGTGTGCCCCCACTCATTTTTCCAACACTGAACCACCCAGCTCAATAGCATTGCCATGCTTTCCAGCATCTATGCCGAACGACCCCTGACCAGATGATCTACCAGGATTCTTCAACACATCATCTGAACTTCTTATCCTTGTTCCACCAAGACAGTAATTGGACATATGACCCAAGCGGAAACATCTCGAGAAGTAGTCAATCTAATCCTCAAAAATAACTGCTTGCCTCCATCAGAACTCCTCACCAACAGTAATCCATATCCAATCGACCAGTGGCCTTGAACCATCCACCTCAACGCAAATAAGTTGATTAACCGGGTGGCTCATAGAGGATGTGCGAACATCAGAACATAAAAATTGACCAACCAGGTTACCTATCATACAGATTATTGAGGGATTTTGAAAGGGAAAAGGGATATGCAGAAGACTTAACATATATTTGACCATTAGGATAACACAAGATATGATCCTATGATACCTCAAATTTTATATATTATGAATGAATAGGGGACTCCCATAAGTTAAAGAGGAATGAAACTAGTGGCACTATTATGATTGAGAATATGACTAGTATAACACTCACCATTACGATTACCACATAAAAAAATTCATTTACTATAATTTTCAAAAAAAAAATTATGAATTTAAAAATATTTATAATATCTATAATGTCATCATGAAAAAACCCACACATAGAAACAACCCCTTTCTTGAAAATATTTACATATTTCATTTAGTAAAATCTAATAATTAGAATAATCTGAATAATTATTTTCTCAATGATTTATAATAAAATCCATCTCACATTTATATCATGTATAATATACTAAATTTTTTAAAAAGTGTTTAAATACTTGAAAAAAATATTAATAATTAGTTAAAAATCTATAGGCTTTGAAAACTATATAAACCTTGTGGAAATCATAATAATTATGAAGAATAGTAAGAAATATAATATATAAAGTTTCTTAAAAATGAATTTTAACAAATCATTTCAAAATAATTATATATTTCACTAAATAACGGTAAAATCCCACATATAAAGTATATATACTAAAAATATTATTTATTTTATTTTTAAGGTATATGAATATACCCAAGCTCAAATAGTTTTTTCATAGAATGAAAAACTTATAGAATCACCTACAAGAATCTAATGTGACCAGAATGATTATTTATGATTTATGTAAATAGAGGAATAATAAAATATTTAACATCACATATTCATGAGAACCCCCAATTTAATATAAAAAATGTCTACTAAAATCAATACACCATTAGCGATTTGGTTAACTAGAATATGTCATGAGAGAAATAAAAGGAAGTGGATGGAGAAATAATCATTAAAATTAAATTTTCAGTAAGGTATCTCGATAATCGTAATATTAATATACATGAGGGAAGAGGGGATGATATGAATCCTTATGGTGGAACATTATGAAATAATATCATATCTCACAATTAAATATGAGAGTGGAATAACTAAAATATAATATATAGATTAAAAATAGAATGGTATTTTTAGAAATTATTCACAGTCTTTCAAACCATGTTATAAGTCATGGAAACCACCCTAAAAACAGTACATTTTTTTATTGTGGACCATTTTTCTAGTTCACTAGAACATAAAACCAAACCATTATCCTTGGTAAAAGTCTAAAATTCTCCATGGTTTTCACTTGACCAACATAAAATTAAATAAAATTCAGAATATATAAAATAAGTTCATTAACATGGATTATTATAGTCAAAATTCACCCAATCATACTACTTTATTCACTGATATTATTGGTTGCATTCCACATTAAAAATAAAAATGTCCTATTGAATCCCTTCTAATGATTCTCAATTCATTTCACATTAGTCTCTTTTATATTATTCAAAATCACAAAAACCACAAGAATTAACTTACCCTACAACACCTTATTTTTTTTGATCAATGTTTTAAACCAATTTCTCTATGAAGGTGGTACACTATACTAAATAGTGAATTTTATAATAAATTAAATTAAATATGATTGATTGAAACTTTAACTTTCTATTACATAGGAATGTATATTCTCTAACCATGCTACTAAAAGGTTTTTAACCAGTTTTCATTACAAATGATCACTCTAAAATAATCAGAGACAATACCATTCTAAATATCCAGTAACCGATTACCATTCAATATCATCCACCATGACATAAATGATTCAAAAATCATGTAATATAACACATGGATATATAATATCATCTCCAAAATACAATGAATAATAAAAAAATATCTAAATACAAATTATAATTCATAAATAGATTCATGATTGATTATTGATAAGATAAATATAGTTATCATATTAGAAATCCATCACCATATTCTTCCATAAGAACCATCCAGATCAACATCCAATAACATATGAAATTTATATATTATAATTTTATAGAATAATTATTGAACAATTAAATAGTGTTCATGTAAGGGTAGGAAATAATAATCGATATGATCATCATGAGTAGTGGATTGATAAGATTCTAATGAAACTACTATCCTATATATTATTCTACAAATTCATACTTTTATGTATAAAAATAATTAAAAATAACTCTCATAATCAAAATTTTAGTGTCATTGTGAATTATGAAAAAAATTACACCATTAAATTAAATCATACAGTAGAATGGTAATATAATAATTTATTGAAGAACTCATATAAACTGTAAATAAAATACCTCCTACATATAGTCTCCGTGGAGTATACATCATAGAAAGGGTGGGACAAAAAGCACAGTAAAGGGATAATAAAAAACATTGAATAAATAAAATAATAAAAAATATTGGTAGTAGATCATTGCGAATAATATGAGATCATAACATTTGAAAAGAAAAAGGCATAGTTTAGAAACATATAATAGTGTGTTCGAGTATCATGGGATAATAAATCAATACATACAGACCTAATTTAGAATAATCATGGATAATATCCATGGAAGAACATTATATTATTAATTATGAATATGGGGGAAAAATATAACATATCATTATGAACAAAAGTCATGGATAACTTCTAAGACTTCATATATAATGGTCCATATCCATATATATGATTCCTTTGAATGTTTTTGAGATCCATGGTGCTTATAGGATGCCTAGAGAAGGATCAGTTTATTTTGGGAGCAGGAATATAGATATAGGATATGTTCATTATGTGAACTATATTTCATGATGCAAGTGTTAAGTTTGCAGCTTGAATATGAAATCACTGCCTGAGAATGAATGTTCATAGGGTGTTATTTTTTATACGAGTGCTTATTTCACAAAATTAATTGGTATAGGATCATATTTAATGAATATGGAACTATAAACTCATTATGTAATAATTTTTTTCACAATTTTATTTATTCTCATATTTATTAGATCTAGGCAATTCATTTTTTAGTGGTTCTTAAACTCAATACATTGAAGATGTGAATAACTCATTAATTACATGAATTATTTTCAAGATGAATTCATATAAAGCCTACCAAGACCAATAATTTCATAAAATCCACAAATTCTCCCTAATATTACGAAAACTAAGGTGCTTATTTCAAATTTTTTTATCCCTTTAGAAGTTATTGATCCCTAAATTACTCTGTTATATCTATGGTTATCTAAGGTGGGTTTTATTTATTTATACAGTTGTATTTGTATGATAAATTTTTTCTTCCTTTTTTATCATTCCATGATATGGTTGTTTATCTCTAAAATCATGGAGTTAATTTTATTTTTATTAGCATGGTTTTGGGGAGATGTTATTGGAGGTATGTAGTTTCATTACAGGAAACATGATCTGAGTTTTTCATTGTTGTTACATTTTCAGTGCATTAATGATGGAAGCCATGAAGTAAGATGTTCATTAATTCCCCTTTTATTATATTAAATAGTAATGTTATCATGCTTATTCCATTTTTATAACTATGGAATTTATTTTAATAAATAATAAACTAGATTAATTAATGTAATGGTTTATGGTTGTAGTGATCGCATGTTTTTCCATAATGAAAATTATTTTCATCTTGTTTTACTTGAAAAGGTACTTTTAATAATTTGTTTTTTATTAAAATGTTTTATATTCATGGTTTTATCATGTTAAGTTGGTTAAAAAAGTTAATGGTCATAAAACCATTAATGATGGTTGGATAAATAATTAGAGATGTATTTTTATTGGATCTCTTGATTCATATAATTTGATGGAAATAAAATGATTTCTTATTCATGTTTAATTGAATTTATCATTAATATGATAATAAATACAGATAAATATTATGAATCTATAGATTCATGTTTTTGGAATAATAAAGGTAATTTTTATTGATAATGTTCTTCCTTTATGATTAGTAATTCTATAAATTATTCATGGAATCATGTTAAAATAATTATTATCATGTAATATTTGATGCCTTATGTCTCTTATAGATATAAATTGTGATAATGAAATATTTTAATATCAGATGCTAATAAACTATTTTTTTGTTAATGATAAATGTTTGGGGTTTTTTGTGCCAGTTTTTTTGTTAAGGCTAGAAGCCATGTTTTTAGGCCTAGATGCCTTGTTTACTATTGTTTCCCTTACATCCCAGTCTAATTTGTCGATACGTGATACTTTCTATGTGATTTTATTTCTTCCTGGGATGCCTAAGGGTTGATGACACATTTATGGTTCGTCTAGGGATTATGGAAGTAGTTGGAAACTAAGATGGTGGTATGCATGGTGATATTTATTGTGGTGTTGAGGATGGATCTAGGATTGATGGAGTGGGGTAATGATAGGATTTCTCAGTGTTGTGCTAAATGATTGGATTCATTCATCTTAATAAATATTTTTAACTCAGGGTTCTTCTCTATGTATTTCAACACTAACACCCAATAATTTTATGATATATTTTTCTCTAAATAAATTTAATTTTGTTGATAGATTCTAATACATAAAGAATAATTTCTAAATGAATAGTAATATAGTATACAATTATAACATAACTGTTAAAATGGTGGGGGTAAATATGAATATTTTGTTTAATATATATATATATATAGATTTTAGATAAATTAAATATATTTATAAATAAGTATAAACTATTTAGTAAAGTATTTGTATTCTTTAAAAATAATTTCTCCAAAAAAATTTTTTATTTGTTTTTATTAGAAAATAATAAAATTAAATTTTCTAAATTAAAATTTTTTATTTTTTAAAATGAAATTTACTTTTTGAAATTATTATATCAATATAAAATTGGGGTGAAATTATAGGATTTTTTCGAAAGTATTGATTTTACAGTGAAGTGTGAAAATTCGTATTTTTCAAATATTATCATTTCATTCTATTAAATAAATAAATTTAAAATTTGAAATTATATATTGTATTTGGTATTAAAGAGACATATTATCCATTTGATTTAAATTAATTTCCTAAACTCCATTTTAATTATTAATATTCCAAATTTGGAAAGAAGTTAATTTTAACGCATACAAATGCATTTTTTTAAAAACTATTCTTCATTGTGTATTACACACTTAAATAAAAATTGATTTCAACAACAATAATATATTCAATATTGGAAAATTTATATCATATTTTGAATCATTAGTTCAAATATGGAAAATATTTCCCTTTTACTTTTGTAATTATGAATACTAACTGTGGAAAATATTTATCACCTATATAAGGGTAAAATAGGAAAAACAGGGTAAAAACCAAGAGATATAGTCCCAAAATAAAAAAATACCTTATTAAATTTTAAGGATTAAATTAGACCATATAATTCTAAAAAATATAATATGTGTTATTTTTGTTCTATTTTCAATTGCTAAGGAAATTTATATTGTTTTTATTAAAAAATAAAAACTGTCAATGTCCATAATTTAATATCAATAATTTTTTTATAAATAGAAAAACATTAAAAGTTTTGTTATAAATTATAATATGAAATATTAATTAATTTTTTATTTTGGTAAAATTTAATTTGTTTTTTATTATAATATAATTTCCATAAATGTTTACCCAACCCATCATTATTATGGTGCAAGTAGTAGAAAAAAATAATTTTATAGATTTTAAAAACTATAAATGATTTTTTTTAATTATACTTACCTTAAAATTTTATTTACTATTATAATTTATTAGGTATGTTTTAGAGGTTTATATTTGAAATAAATTACTATATATATGTCTTGAAAGTAAAATTAACTGGTTTGAAAAATAGAAATATTCATATTTAAAGTTAAATAATATTTTCATAAATTAATTTGAAATCATTAAAATATTTCAAGAGGTAAATAAGGTTTATAAATGGTATCTAATGTCACCCATTAGAAATTTATAATCTAATTTTTAAATAATAATGAAAATTTTTAACCTTTAATATTCATAAATTAGTAATCGTAGTTAAGGTTAAAATCGACCAATGATGTTGTTAAACCTAATGATAATGCTTAAAATGAGATAAAAATATGTATAAATTTAATTATATGATGATATTTATACCGTATTCTATTTTTAATTAAATTTAATGCCATTTGGAATCATTTTTCTTAAGAATGTTTGATTTATATTTTATTCTTTTTATTTATTCCAAATATATCCTTTCCCTCATGTATAAAAGGACACCCCTTTAATATTTTCTTAGCACAATGTTTATCCATATATATCTTCCAAAAAACAACCCAATTATCTTATAAACATACATATACCTGAATTGGAGGTGTTTTTTTTTCTTCGAAGACCATTCCATGTTCACTTAATAATTAATCTAATGGAGGCCTACCGTAGAAGAGTTAATTTTCATACATGAACTCTTTGAATATATTTCCTATTCCACATTCTATAAATTTATCATATTAATAATAAAAAATATTAAACCTATACTAAAAAGTTTTGATGGTTATATAAATACCATCATCAAACCCCTTTATTATAAAATGATTTTTGAATTTACCGGTCGTGCGTACGTGTGGAATACCACCTCCACTTATTTATATAATTAAATTACCATCAATATCTTTTATGGATGTTTATTAATATGGGTTTAAAATTTATATATGATATTTATGATATATTTTTATTTGTATATTTAAAATATTATATCTTCCTTCTTACCTAATCTTCCACTTGAAAATAATAGATCCCTGATATGCCTGTGTGCACTACCACCACCCTAAAGAGATGTGATTAATTTTTCATTTATTCACTAAATAGAAGGAAATAAAGATATAATAAATGAATATATATGATATAAATTAAATAAAAATAAGTATTTAAAAGGGAATTATTATTTTTTTTCCTTTATAAAATCCATCAAAAAGTGAAAATATTGTTCATGTGTACGTATAGATGACAGTCTCCATGAATGGTGTAATAAATTTTTATATCTATGTAATTTTTGCGAAAATTATCATCTCAAGTTGGGCTCTCGACCTGACCCTCAGGTTGGCCGTTGGATGGCCGCCACATGGTTAAGACATTAGGGGGGTCGTTCTATTAGTTTGGTCGATGATCATGTTTGAAATCAGGGTTCCAAAAATTTGGCGGCCGTATCGATGGAACCCTACAGCCCTGGTTTGGTGAAACCCTCGATGAAACCCATCAGAGAAGCTGTCAGACGATTTGAGAGACATCGTCATACCAACATGAAAGCCGACACACCTCAGAGAAACCCTCGGTGAGGAAACCTGAGGTGAAGCCCTCGGAGGAACCGACGCACGTCGGCGGAACCCTACAATGGTGGTTTGGCGAAACCTTCTTTGAAACCCGTCAGAGAAACTGTCGGTCGATTTGTTCGATATAGTTGCATCGAGGTGAAAGTCGTCACACCTCAGCAAAACCCTCGATGAGGAAACCTGAGGCAAAGCCCTCGGAGAAGCTGTCCACTGATTCCCGCAGATATCCATTTGCTGAAGGCGTCAGTGAAGTTGTCGGTGAGCCTTTGTGAAGATTCAACTGACGATGAAAGAAGATGTTAGGTGGTTTATGTCATTTCTATTTCTTTTCTTCTTTGTTCTTTGTGTGAGTCACTGGGATTCATTTCTATTTTGGTTCTTCTTTGTTCTTTTGGTTGTAACGATACAGTGAGTAGGGATTTTTGTGCTTTAGGAGTATTACACAAACTGTTAATGTTTGTATGACATTTTCATAGTAACTTTGTAGTTTGAATTTATACTGTTAGTTATTTTCCTTAATTTTTTCCACTACTTGTGTGTAGTTTCCTCTACTAGTCTATAGTGGGAAATTTAAATTGCAATTTGAATTGGGTATTTGAATTGTAAAATTGCATTCCATTTTTCTCTGACAATTTATATTTCATCAAGTGAATTGATTTCTAATTCCAAATTGATTCAAATTAGAAATTTCATATAGAAATTTGCAGTTCCAATTATTGGTTGTATAGTTTTTAAAAATTCATGTCATTTTGTAGTGTGGATTCCCAATGGATATTTTCTACGGGTAGCTGGGAATTTGTATTCACTGTTTTTTTGTAATCATGTCATTCTGTTTTTTTCAATTATTGTTTGGGTGTTGTTATCCATGGATACTCCCATTGGAAATTTCCATTAAAAATTCTCATCGGAAATTCCCATTGGGAATTACCAGTGGTAATTAGTGCTCATTCGGTGCTGAATTTACAGTGGTAATTATCATCATAAATCCCCATTGGGAATTCCCATTGGACATTCCATTGGAAATTCACAGTGGATATTCCCATAAATCCCTTGTATTCACTACAAAAATCTGGTGACAATTTCCAGTGATCCTTGTGTTGAATTTCCACCGAAAATTACCAGTTATTCAAGTGGTAATTCATTCAAAATTTCCACTGGGAATTTCCCTATGGTAATTACAAGTTATTCCAGTGGTAATTCATTCATAATTTACAACCGCGAAACAATTTTTGGAATTTAGTTGAAATTTTATTTTGTGATTTTCCTCTGTTGCCATGGGGATTTCTACTGGAAATTCGGACTATGAATTTCAAGCTTCACATTGTTCTCCCAATTGGGAAGTCACGTTGAATATCATTTACAATTTATAATTTCTGAACAATTAGTTTTTCGATCACTTGTTGTCTTGATTCAAGAATTTATAGTGCACATTTGGCGTTGAATTCGCACTGGAAATTTTCTCTGGGGTTTTTCCAGTGGAAATTCTCAGTGGACATTCCTAGTCCAACTGGAACTGGGAATTATGAAATTTTGTATAAATTACACATGCAGTTGATTTATAATTTCCAACTGAAAATCATTTTTATAATGTACATCATGTGTTTTTACTGTTGGGCAGTGATTTTTCTTCTGGGATTTCTCGGTGGTAGTTCCTAGTACAAACTATTACTGGAACTTCCGAGCAAAAATTCCTAGTGGAAATTCCCAGTGTAAATTCCCAGTGGAAATTCCCAGTGGAAATTCCCAGTGTAAATTCCCAGTGGAAATTCCCAGTGGAAATTATGAGTGGAAATTCCCAGTGGAAATTCCTAGTGGAAATTCACAGTGGAAATTCTCAGTGGAATTCATTTATAATTTCCAACTGTAAAACCATAATCAGATTGAGTTGAAATTGTACACCGTCTTGTCCTACTGTTGGTATCGATATTTCTACTGGGAATTCCCAGTGAAAATTCCCAGTGAAAATTCCCTATGGAATGTGCAAAACCATATTTAGATTGAGTTGAAAATGTACACTGTATTTTCCTACTATTGGTATAAGTATTTTCACTGGAGTTTGTCACTGCAAATTTTCACTGGAAATTCACACAGCAAATTTCAACCGCAAATTTCTACTGGAAAATCAGACTGAATATTTCGACTGGAATTTCCCTCAAGAATTCATACTGGAAATTCACACCACATATTCTCACTGGAAATTCGAACCACATTTTTCTGCGGTTGGGATTGATATTTCCATTGGAAGTTGCCTTTTGAAATTTCTATAGAAAACCCTCAGTGCAAATTCTTACTGCAAATTCCTTATGGAAATCATTTATAATTTCTAACCGGAAACCATAATGAGGAGTTCAAATTGTACACCGTGTTTTCCTACTATTGTAATGGGTATTTCCTCTTTAATTTGTTACTGAAAATTTCCAGTGGGAATTTCCACTGGAAATTCTGGGAATTCACACTGGAAATCCACCCTAGAAATCCCTACTCCAAATTTTCATTGAAAATCACCCCCTGAAAATACCTACTTCAAATTCCCACTAAAAATTCCCTATTGAATTTATTTCTTATTATAAACTGTAGATCCGTTTTTAGAATTAGTTGAAATTTCGCACTTTGTTTTGGTAATTTCGTCACTTTTTTTCCTTATGTTAATATTGACATTGAATAAGCTAATTTTTTTGGTATACTGGTTTTTTTATTACAGAATAAGCATCTATATCATCTATCACCCACTACAGGTCTTCAATGATTGGGATATGGAAAATTTTTCATGAGATTAGGACTAAGCTCACTGAGAATCACATTACATTTCTTCAGAAGATGCCATTTTGGAAATTGTTTAATGTCATTGTTGAAAATAGAGTGCCCTTTGATGATTGTAAAAAAATAGATGGTTCTATTTTAGTAGCATTAAAGAGGTACAATGTTCAATTAAAAAGTTTTAATATAGGTGGTAGGATGATGGAATTAACAGTTGATGACATCCGTGATATATTTGGCATTGAGGATGGCCATTTTCTTTTATCATATCCATACACATTACGGCCAAATAACTCATCCCTTTTGAGGAGAAGGTTTGCACATGTGGGCTGGCTATTAACACATGGTGTTTTACAGAGAGCTATTCTTTACACTGTTGAATCAAGGTAAGAACAATATTTCTATGATGTTGCATGTTTGATTTGCTTGTTTGTGTGCGCCACAATGTTTTTCCCCACATCCGGTTCATATGTCGGTTTAAATTTTGTTCCTTATTTTGATGATATCTTGAATGTGATGAGGTTTTCTTGGGCTGCTGGTATTCATGACCATATTTTCACATCAGTGACAAAAAATCACAGTTTCCCATTAAAAGTTGTTGGCTCCATTGTTAGATTATTGGTAAGGTCATCACCTTTATTTAGCTGATTAATTTTACAATGTTGGTTTAGTATTTCCTAATAATATTAAATATTACAGTATTGGTATCTTGAGAAGTCTGGGAATGTTTCACCGAAAAGAGAAGGTGATCCTTTATTTGTTCTGTGGAGTTTGCAAGATATTGACGCCTCTATAAAAGAATCTACCAAGGTACTATTAGTATAATATGTTACTAAACAATCCTTTACTTTTAGAATACTTTATAACATCTGTAAGTTTGTTTCTTCTATGAAATCCAGACTCCAACCAAGTTTAGGCAGAGCCCCAGGCTGCAGTCAAGGCCTTCCGATGTGACAGTACCTAGTATGCAGGTAGTTGAGGATGAAAAAGTTCCTTTTACTATGAGGTGACACATGACAGTTGTTTCAAAGGATGAGTCTTTAGGCTACTACATGGAGAATGTGAAACTTCATAAGCGGTTCAAGAGACTGGAGGCCCAAATAAAGCTGCAGAGTAGATAGATTCTAGTATTGAAAGCGAAGTTGAAGGGGAAGGAAGAGGTTAAAATAGTTTCCAATGAGGAGAAAGAAACTATTTTAGAGGATATTGGGAGTGAAGATATTGAAATGAAAAATATTACAACTTCATTCGCTGTAAATGAAGGTAACACAAGGGATATTCATGATGCTAAGAGGGTAGAGTAAAATATTTTGGAGAAAAGTGAGGAGGAAGATATGAATGAAGAATTGGGCAATGAAGGGCCAAAACGTGATGACCAGTCCATTACAGGTTCTTGTGCCTCTAAGATACAAACTTCTTTGATTAGAGGTGTCAAGAGTAGGACGAGGAAACTAAAGTGTCAGTCTCCATATATATATCCATAGCTGACTGCAACAAAGAGGCCGAAAACATTTGGAATGTTATCCCAATTAATTCCTAAGTGGGTAATGAAACATAATATAGTGACAACTAATGATATAAGACTGATGCAGATATTTGTTGATGCAGATGGGGACTGGTAATGCTATTGAATTCCTGTAATAATTTTTTTCACATTGTTTACACAGTACAAAATTTAAAAATGACCTTTCATGACAACAGTGGTGTGGTATGGAAATCTAGTGACAAAACACAGCAGATCAATATGAAAAACATTATTGATTTGTTACAGAAGAGGTGCACTTCTAGTATGGTATGTTTTCGGATTAGTTTCATTATTCAGCACTTACTTCTCTTTTATTAATTTCAATTTTTGAAAACAGGTCATATATGCATATACGGTGATCATTCAAGAAAAATGTCGGCTTCAGAGTATAGTTGGCATTACCGAGGTCGAAAGATGTTCGTTCATGCCAAGAACCTTTACCATAAGACTGTCCTTCATTTTTCATACAATTATGATCATACTTTGGAAGTTTTCATGTTAAAAACATGTCTACAGTTAAGGGTTACTACATTATTACATTTCCTTTTGTTATTGGATTATAGGGAGTTCTTTTTTCAAAAACCCAGAAATTAAAGGACAGTTTTTTGAAGCGACCAGTACTTGCCGGTATGAGGAGCTCCACGCTTTTATTTTTCCCGGTAAATTCTGATAATATCCATTGGACTTTATTAGTCATGGATTTCAAAAAAAAGTTGTTTCGATATTATAACTCAATTCAACCCATTCGACTCACGAGAGAAAGCGACCCATTCCTTAAAGATGCAGTTTTTTGTGGTAAGTTATTATTCATTGTACAATATAATTTCGAATACATTAACAGTTGGACTAATCATTGAATTTTGTTTTACAGAAATCATATTTGGAGGAAGTTTTCGGCTTAGTTCATATCGAGAAGTTCAAGGCACGTAAATGGGACATGAAAATTGAGAAGGCACCACAATAGGGAGATGCGACTTTTGATTGATGTGTCATAATTTGTTATATCATGGAAATTTTGGCTATAGGAGTTGAAGTTCCAGAATGTTTGACAGAAAAATAACTTATTGAGTGGAACTTATTTATGGTGTATTACTTCTTAAATGATCTTGGGAGGATGACAACAGAGATCGATTCTAATATTCAGAAGTATTTGGTTACAGTCAGAAGCAATGATGAATGTTAAATGACCTTTGTAATGTAATCTAAAGTTGGTTCTCCTGTAAAAAACATTATTACTGTGACTTTTTTTGATGGTGTTGGTGTGTGGAAATGGGTAATTTCTTATCAGGATTAACAAACACTGGTCTTATGATAGGTGTTGTTATGTTCTCTGTCTTTTTAGTATGCATTTTTTTATTTGAATGACTAAGAAACTTGTTTTGCATAGAATTATTAACAGGGAATTCTCATTGGAACATTCCAGTGGAAATTTCCACTATACAACTCTGCAGTTTGGTTTTCATCACTTTTTTGGGTGTTACATTTGGTGAAAATGGTAATTTTCTTATCTGGATAACCATTTACATATAGATTTTATTGATTTAATCCTATGAAGGGTGTTGAATTGGTATTTTCTGCTTGTAGTCTCTGGAGTCAGATCTTTCACTAGAAACTGGGAGTGCATAGAAATTTCAACTGGGAATTTCCACTGGAAATTAAACTAGGAATTTCCACTGGAATTTCCACTGGGAATTTCCATTGGTATTTTGGGAATTTCCACTGGTTTTTGGGCCATTTTGTACTTTTAGTCTCTGGAGTCACATCTGTCACTGGAAACTGGGTGTGCATAAAAATTTCAACAGGGAATTTCCACTAGAAATTCCCAGTTGCAATTTCCCACTGTAAATTGTGGAACAGTTGGTTCAATGTAAACTGTCTTTTCATATACATTTTAACTGGGAATATAAATTGGAAATTCCCAGTGGAATGTCCCACTATACAGTGTGGATCAGTTCTTTTAATGGAAACTAGTTCTGTATATAACTTCCAACTGATAATTTCTAGTGGGAACTCCCACTCCAAACTGTGGTAATTTTCAGTTTCATTTATATCATTTTATTAGGTGTTACACTGTCATTTTTACTTGCACTCTCATTTTATTAGGCATACAAATTTCAACTGGGAAATCAAATTGGAATTTTGCACTGAACTATTTCATTGTAAAATGGGAGGGGACATTTTCAGTTTGTTCGTTTACAATATGCTTTTTAAAATTTCCCTATCTTCACCAATAAATTCAATTATAAAAACTGATTTTCAAAAGACGTTGCATATTCTGATAACATTTTCAGTTGAAGTTGTGTATCAATTGAATTCTGAAATGATTGCAATGAGTTCTCGGTCCTCATATTTAGGTTTTCAGTCCCATTTGCAGTCGTTGCTGAATGTTGCATCGTTAGTAGTGGAAAATTTCTCCTTTTTAGCTCCTAATTTCATAAATAATTATATATTAACAACTACAATGATAACTATAAAAAGGTTTCCATAAGATTTAAAATAGGACAACATATCAACTGCTATGAACTATTTTTAAATTTGTAGGTTTTGAAGATACAGAACAACCTGTACTTACATTGAGATTTATGAAACTATTATAACAGTAACCAACATTCAATGGTTCTGTTGCATATCCCTACAACATTATTATAACATTATTTATGCATGTTAGAATTGAATGAAATAGTTCATTAACGTAATAAAATAATATCAGAACTATTTCATAAGGTTTTAAATATCACATTATATGTAGTGCTATGATGTGGGTATCAATGTAACTCTCAATGGTGGTTTCATGGTTGGCACATGGTCCACTAGGCTTAGTAGAGACTAGCTGGGTGAATAATTGGGGATAGAAGAGTATGAATATTCGGAAGCACCATAGGTTGACTAGGTGGATTCAGACTATGATGTGTATACAATAGTGGATCCATGATAGGGGGTCAAATCATGTTTTACCCATGGAATGGTGGGAATTATATTCTGAGATATAGGGTCTGATTTTTCTACAAAAATATTCTTCTCCTATGACTCTACTGTGTGGTCAGTAGGCTATGATGTGGAGGGTCTGATATTTCTAGTTGTTTAGAATTTATTATCAATATGTTATAGAGCTATATTGAGTGTCCAACCATGAAACCACCATTGAGAGTTACACATAACCATTTATACTGTATAAGGTTTTAAATATCACATTATCGAAAGTGTTGTGATGTTGGTTTGAATATCAAATGTTTTGTAACCTAAAGTACAACACATACTTTGACATATGTGAAAGTTTGTCCTTTACAACCACTATTTTTTGGTTCTCTAGTTGTTACCTGCAATAGCATTATAAAAATAATTAGTCATGACAACATTAAATTTATTACTTCAATAACAGAAGTAAATAATAACAATGCAGTACCAGTTCTGTAGTCTCTTGATTTCTGACTTTTCAACGGTTTTTGATGTGTTTTCTTGCCCGCTCTAGACAAATTTTCAGCTTGTCACTGCCTTTCCTTTTATATTTTCTCTTAAATGATGTTTTACACGGTTTTCGACCTTGGTTGTTAGCCTATTGTTTACTTCATTTTTAGGGTAGAATATTTTTGGCGTCCTGCAATTCTCTGGCACAATTGTTCAAATTTGACATTACAATTCTATATCCTTCTTCAAAGTCACGAGATTCTGTTACAATCTTTATTTCCATTCGTGCCAACTGTTGGTAACATTGAGATTTTATTTCTACCATATCATCTTCAGCATGATTAATTGTGATGTCTTCCAACTGTATGTCAAGGTCTTGTCTTGTCCATCTCTTATAGATATACAACTATGGCAAGGATTTCACATCCAAACATTCTAATATTTTCAAATCATGACAACACAAATAGCCATAACATTCGAATTTCAAATAATTACAACCAATTCTGACAGGTGATTGTTGGTGCACTTCCACTCTAAACTCATTTGAAAAACCTTTCATTGCCACAAGATACTATTTTGGGGATATAGTTTCATTACAAGACTTAAGGAAACAAGCACCAAATAGTTGGTGTTCATGCTGGAAAAGATCAAATAGCTTTTGAGTGTACAAATGACTTTCTTGAACCATGATCGGATGATATGGAAAATGATTGTGTGGCATCTTTTCCATTCCTTCAAATTCAGATTTCATTTCTTGATACTGATTCTTCTCCAACACATGCTCAAATTGTTGGAATAATTCCAACACACTAAGTCTACGATTCACATAATCCTTTAATACACCATTGAAACTTTCACTAAACTGTGTGCTTAGAATTCCTAATGTCAATGCAGTTTTCATAAAACAATGAGCCCATTTTTCTTTGACTTTGTACATATCTTCTATCCATGTTGAATTCATATCACTACAATGTAGTTGGGTTTCTTTCCATATTGTTTCAAATTTTGAAATATCTGCAATGCCATACATGCAATTTTTCAATTTTTCTAACACTGTTTAGTCATATCTAATTACATGGGCCAAGTGTTTCATGCCATTTTGCATTAGGTGCCAGGTGCGTAGGCCATGTCTTGTTGTAGGTAGTGTCAAACCAATTGCTTTAGACATAGCTGCATCTTGATCTGTGAAAACTATCTTTGGATGTTTGCCTCTATGAATGTCAACAAATCTATTAAACATCCAACTAAATGAGTCTACAGTCTCATCATAAAACAATGTTGCACCAAAAATTACAATCTCCTAATGATTATTTATACCGACAAACACTCCCAAAGGCCTATACTCCTTTTTTGTGTTGAAGGTAGTGTCAAACACGACAATGTCTCCGAAATGCTCATAATCAACCTTCATTATCGGGTCAATCCAAAAAATGTTGCTAATTTGACCACACATGTCATGTTGCACTGAGTATACGAATGACATGTTCTCTCTTGATTGCTTGTCTAGGTATTGTAACATACCATCAGCATCACATAGTTGCAACTCCATTTGTCTTTTGGACCGTAGATAGTTCAGTTGACAAACTCGTGTATATCCAAGACTAGCACAGCCACCTGCAATAAGTGTTGCAAGTGAAAATGAATCACCGGGCTTCAGACCATCTCTTTCACTAACATCCAACTCATCACCTTGTGCATCACTAATGCGTTTTTGTGACCTCATGAAATTCATGGTCCTGGGAGCATGTAAGGGATGGTTATGCTCCTCAACAAATTTTGTGCCCTCATATTGGTTATTGGACATGTAGACAACTCTCATTCGTGCTGGACAATTAGTCCTTGTTTCTGCACATGGATTTTTGACATTAACATCACATTTGTCTATTCTTCAACATCCTTCTTTGCTTCATGTATACAATGTGGATGTTACCAAACTTTTTTACTTTTTATGTTTGTTAACATACTGTTTCCGTACACTGAAACCCACAATGCCTCCATAAGAAACATAAAATGAATAAACATCTGAATCAGATTTAAAATCCATCCCAATACTTGGTCTCCATGTACTTATTTCTTTAGAAATGTTTTCACATGGGGTGCTTTCTTCCGAATTTTGGACTTCCTCTATGTAGATGCTAATTTCTACACTGCTCTTTGATTTTTTAATTTCCTCATTGCTATGCTCCGTGATGTAGAAGTCAGAGAAATTTTGAACAATATTTAAATCAAATGAATTTATGGCCTCTGCACCTTGTAGAGTATTCCGATTGAGGTCCCTTACTGTCATTCTATGATGTACAATTTTTCTTCACAAAGTGTTATATCACAGTTTCCTATAATTTGTTTAATGGTTCTTCCATTGGATATAGTGGAAATTATCATTCAAAATTGGATTTGAAAATTCAAACTACTATTTCCCACTGGGAATTCACACTGCAAATTTCTAGTTCCAATTCGCACTGCTAATTCACACAGCCAATTTTCACTGAAAATTCAAACTAGAAATCCCCATTGGAAATTTCTATTTCAAATTCAAAGTAGTAACTCCTAGTTGAAATTCACACTACAAATTCGCACGGCAAATTCTCACTGGAAATTTTCCAATGGAAACTGCCATCGGAGTTTCCCGTTGGAAAATTCCCATTCAAAATCCCAGTTATCTTCTTCGAATTTTTTAAATTTCGAAATTGGAATTTCAATTGTCAATTCATAGTGAAATATTTCAGTAGATATGTCAACATATAATTTGAAATATGATTTAATGATGTTCTTTATAACAGAGAATTGGACTAGAAGATTCCTGAACCTTGATGGGAACGGATCCTGCAAACTACTGCGTTCTTATAAAGCGTTTCTGAAAATGCATCCTGCAACTGCTGCGTCAGAACACCTCATGTGAACGAACCATCAGAAATCCCCAAACGTACATGGTTTATTGAGGCCTCTTGTGAACGATAGATGAAAATGGTGCCTGCAAACCCCGGATATAGCCACCCCCGACAAGTGGACCTGAGTCGATGTAGGCGCGAGCAGAAAATGCCGATCCTGACCTTAAGAGAGTCCTGAAGTTGCATGCTCCACTGTCTCCATGGCCGTCCAAAAATTTCCGTCACCTTTGTTTTGGCGGGAATTGATTACCCCTCGATTTTCTCTTTACTTTTCCCCCAAACTAATCGAACGGTCTCCTGATATCATAACCACATGGCGGGAATCGAGCGGCCAACCTAACTCTCGGGTTTAGGTGTCAAACCTGAGAGGATAGGATGAATATAAATATATATAAATAATATATGTAATAAATATAACATAATTAGATATTGGGATATTTTTTAACCATGATCAATGTAAAAGGACAGAAACTATATAACTGAAATTATCAAAAAAATGAAACAGTTGACACCCTGAAAATATGTCTTCAATAAATAGTTATTGATAAATGGAAGTTAAAATATTATATGTTGATAAAATATGATATGATATTTATGTAAATTACTGAGTTATAGATTAATAATAATTTTATATTTATTAAAAAATTGTATATCCCTATTTAATCATATCAAACTAGAGTTAATAGATTTGCATATAACTTTTAATTATATGTTACAAATTACATATTCACCACTTGATTCTTTTATGTGGTGTTTATAGAGACAATTAATATATTTTTTGATGTAATGATGTAATTTATGTAAATATAATTGTCTATCTAAGGTTATTTCTTTCATGACGTTTGATTTGAATGTTATCAAAGTGGTAAGGGTTATTTGTATCAATCTCATTTTAATCGGCATTGATTATGATTGAATTTCTATTATAATAAATTATATGATTTGGTTCACATAAATCCATTAAATTTATTATCTTATTTACATTTATAAATAATAAAAGTTTTAATTTAATTTTATTTTTTATAACTTCTCAAGATATTGAGATAATGTTTTTAAGAAAAATTGACTATAATTATATCTCCAATCAGAAAAAAATTTACTTCAATATCTATTTATTACATATTATTTTCAAGATAGTTTTTAATAATATTCAATGATTTTTTATGTTCATTTTTATTCTTGTTTGAATTTATATAAATATTTTAAAAATTATTATTATTCCCCTTTTCCAAATGAGTTAGTTTTAGACTTTTCATAGAAAATGTGAAAGGGATCATTATTTTAAAATGTATGATATGAATTGATATTCCCACTAGAATGACCCTTCAATTATTTGAATATTAATTTTAATTTTTCTAATTTTATTTTCAAATAATATTTTTATTCTTCATATTTTATATGTATTTAGATATTATATATGTGATTTAAAAATGATAAGGCCAATTTCATCAAGAACCATTCCATAATATTTTTAATGGAATTTCTAGTCAATGATAACATCTTCTCATATTACTTATTATTTACAGGGTATATAATCCAATAATAACTTTTTTTAATATTTCTATAGTATATTTATCATTACAAAGTTTAAATATAAATGAAACCAATTTTAGTCTCTATGATTGAACTTATGGTGTCATATTTATGGTATTATGGAATACTTATGAATGGATTTATGATTTTGTGACTTGTATGACAAGAATAATACATAAGTGGAATGAATTTAGTAATGATTCATGTTTAATGATATCAAATAGTACATAGAAAATTATTTCAATACCCAATGAATGTACATGAGAGGTTATAACATCCCAAAAAGAGGGTATATGGGAGATTATCCAGTGCCTGAACGAGGGTACACTAGAGGTTATCCCAATCCTGATGTAGGTACACCTTTGGTAATATTGTTCCTAACATGTTTTTATTTTATTACAGTGTTTTCATGATATAATATTTCTATTATTATTATTACACCACAAATTTTAATTATATTTTATGATATGATATTCTACGAATAATTTTTTATCGTAGATTATGTTCTTTGAACACATTATGATTATTATCTTATAAACTACCAGGATTTAGGCCCTGACTCATGTTTATGATAAAATAATTGGTGTTGGTGATATTTAATGGTTAATATCATTTTATCATACACATTATGGTGATTTTATTTTTTTATGATCATTGGTATCTTACTAGTATACCCTTAATGGAGATCTAAGCTCACCCTTTATTATGTTTTCTTTTCACGAACATGTGAAGAAATGTTTTATGAATGATGTGTCTATGAAGGATTATAGATGTGAAGAACTAAATGGTAGAGGAGGTCAATCTCATTGTAATAAGTTTTTATGTGTATACGTTTCCATATACACTAAAACTATATGGTTCTAGTGTAGATAATAATGTTATATAATGAATATTCAACAAATAATATGAAATATTCTTGTATGAAAAGTGTGGGTCTCTATATATGGAAATATCATAAGATTTAGTCCCCTTTGAAAAAAATTATGGGAAATAATTTGTTATAATACACAGGTTAATCCTATGTATATGGTAAATTCTTATGTTATTGTATAGAAAATAGTGTGTTTTTCCTAGAAAATAATCCCTATATAGGTACTAAAACTGTGCATCACTTTAGAACCTATTTATCTAGGTGTAATAAAACATAAAAGATTTAGTTGAGTTTATATCATTCATTATTTTGTTTCACTATTACTATTCCCTTCATATTCACCTAGATTAATTATCTATGGGATTTTTTTGATAAATCACATTTTCATTTCTAACCATCATGAAGGAATTGAAGATTTCATGATAATGGATTCACTAGGTTAAATATATGAAGTCATATATTGAAATAAATATTTTATGATTTATAAATACTATAATTTAATTTTCATTATTATTTATCTTTCTATAATGGTTACTATTATCACAAAATACATTCCAGGTTATGTCAACAGTTGGAACAAAAAAGAACTGTTTTAACATTGAATTTTATGGAAAATGTGGGGATAATGAGATACCAAAGGAGATGATGATGGAATTTAATGATATTGTTATTATTACAAATTAGTTATCATAATATATTAATAAAAATATTCACCATAACCAACTCTTAGACTCACAATAGAAGTGATAAATATAGTTCATTGAGATGTCGGCTGGTGTAGACCATAGAAGAAAGAATGCTCAATTTCTTTATTATCATAAATGTGGAGAGATACTTCTAGAGTAATGTATCAAATTAATATAAAATTGTTTTATTTTTTGAAAAGTAGGGAATATATAAATAAATTTTTGAGTAAAAATTATGATTATTATGGGAGGAAATAAATTTTAATTCTTGTGCACCATTTATAGATTATTATCTTAAATTTGGGGAACTTGGGAATGTTCTTAGTCCATTACATATTTAAAAGTCAAAATCTGAGATGAATAAAATCCCTATATAATACATAATTTTTTAGTAATGTTATCTTTAGAAATATTATTAATTTTAAATTTGATGTTATATTGGGAATTGATTATCTTTTTATATATAAATATGACATCAATTGCATAGGAATATTTGTCAATATCTATAATCAGAACAAACCATTGAACACCTATTGGTACAAATATAAATATGAAACTTTGATAGAAATTTCACACATTTTATGGGTATTGGTTTCTATTAAAAAGGGTTTTCTATCTTAGATGGTTTGGGATAATCTCAACCAACAATATATATATATATATTGTATGGGAGTTTGTTGGTTTTTTTCAAATTAATTTCTTTGTCATCCTACAGTTTGTGAATACTATTTGTAAATATAAATCATATATAGTGCTAAAACTATTGGAAAAAATATTATAGAATATCCTTGAATGTTTTTTAAAAATAAGTGATTAAATTCTAGGAGAATTCTTTTATGGAATTCATTTAGTTATGTGTGTCACCATAGGGTGCACCTGTTACTTTTGTTATGAAAAAAGATGGGTCAATGGGACATTATGATGATTTTTTGGAACATATAAAGATAAAAATCAAGAATAATTATCATATTCTTATTATAGAAGATTTTTTTCATCAACTATGTGGATAAAATTATTTTCCAAAAATTGATCCTTGATCTGGATACTAATAATTGGGGCTCAAAAGTAGAGATGTGCCCAAGAAGTCCTACAATATGTGATATAAAAACAATGAATTTATCGAGATTCTATTTTTTCAAACTAATTCCATTACTATAATCGTGGATTTAGTGAATAGAGTTATAATATATTACCTTTAATTGTTTATGGTCATCACTATATATTACATATTTATATATTCTACGAATAAGGAAGAGCATATAGATCAATTAACGATTGTACTGAAGACCATAGAGAAGGATAATATATATGGAAAATTTAAAATGTGTGAATGTTTGGGACTAAATGTTTCATTTTATAGCCATATAATATTAATTTTGGGTATATTGGAGTATCCAAAAGAGATGAATGTTACTAAACACTGTCCACGAACTACAACTATGACTGATATCTATAATTTTCATTACATGGTTGGAAATTATCAATGATAAATGGGGAATTTATCTAGAATGTTTTATACACATATAATTCTATCTAAGAAGGGAGTCAAATTTATTTGGGTAGATTAATATGAGAATCAAATTCAATGAACTAATGAGAAGTTTATTCATCGCAATTGTTATTACACAACCCTTTCATAGAGAAATATTTTTTAATGATAGTGATTCATTGAAAAAGAGATTGTGATGCATCATAATGTTGAAATATAAGTTTATAGCTTATTCAAAATTAAAAAAATCATGAAGAAAATTACAAAACTCCTTATTTGAAGACAAATATATTATTTTTTTCATTAAATATATGGTTGAATTATCTTATAATATAATTTTGTGACATATATATGGATCGTAAAAGGTTAAAGTATTTATTCTCTTAGAAATAATTGGATATGATATGGAGGATATGGTTAGGGTTGGTTAATTATTATGAGTTATCGATATATTACAACCTTAGGAAAGATAATTATGTGTAATATACTCTAATCCAAAAGGATAATTCATTCTCATCTATGATTTGAATACCAAAAGATCGAATATTTCAGGAATTGAAGAGCATTTATCTATAAATAATAGTGTAATTGGGGAAATATTATCTTTATCAAATGACTTGTCAACCATCTATCCATTTAATTATTAAAAAAAAATAGAAAAAATATTTAGATCTACAAAATAATGTGATAAATGTTTCTAAGATTAACCTTGATTATGACTGATGGATAAGTTTTAGGAACCATGTTTTTTCCCATAGATATCATTGATTAGGAAAAATTTGAAGGACACAGATCATATTTAAACATTCTCAATCCATCCTATATGTGTGATGATATCTAGATATATAAAAGTGTATTTATTATGGTACAATATTAAATATGATATATCTCATATCTCATATCTTGGTATGTCAGAATATTATGTCTAGTAGGCAGAAGTCTATGGGGATGTCCCCACCATTACCCATACCATAGTGAAAATGGGAAAACAATGCCCAAGATTTTTTCATCGGACTCTTCAAAATTAAAAAAGGGTATAATTATGTATGTCATGTTTTATAACAACTTAAAAAGTAATAAATATTAAATTATATTAATTTACATTTATATTTTGATCTTATTTCTATAATATATATTAAATAAGCGTTACAGTTTCATGGAGTACCACATTTTATTGTATTTGATCAAGATCTGAGATTTAACATGACATTATAAAGATAACTTCTACAAGGTATGGATATAGATTTGAGTTTTAATACTTATTATCAACCTAATTATGAAGGATAGTCTTATATAAGAATTCAAAAAAATAAGATACTATAGGATCTTGTCCATTGAATTCAAAATCTGGTAGGAATCAACATCATCCCCTAAATGTGTTTCTATAAAAAACTAAATTTAACTCAATAATTCAGATGTATTACTATGAATCCTTATATGTTAATAAGTTTCAAATTCCAACATTATGGGATAATGTTAGTGAAAAAATCTATTGACACTTGAGCTAGCTGACTAAATAGAAGATAAAGTTAGATCTATTTAGTAGTACTTTATAGAAATCCAATATCGATAGAAAAGATAGGTTGACAATCATAAATTAAATATAGAATATAATGTTGAAGAGAAAATATTCCTATAATTTTTATTATAGTATATGTTTATGAGATTTCTAAATAATAGATTCTTTAGTTTTATGTATATTATCCCCTTTGAGATTCTTGATCAATCAGAGAGGGTATCTTATTTCTCGGTGCTTGCACTCAACCACCCTCAAAATATATATGTTTTACATCTATCTCTATTGGTGAATTTCATACCTAATAATTCACGTGTGATGAAATAAGATGCTATACCAATAGATTTTTATATTTTCTATGAAGAAAATTTGGTATAAATCTAGGATAATAGAAGTATAGTTCTATAAAAACATACTTCCCACTTTGTTAATGTTCTCTATAGGAATCTAAAATTTAAATAAGTAACATTAGAACCCAAGGATATAATGAAATAAGGATATCTTTATTTCTTGTATCATTTTAGTGTAAATTTAAGGGTGCAAATAATTTTATTGGTGAAAAAATGTTACACCCTGATATTTTCTAGTATATTTCACTCCAAATATTTTTAATTTTATCGATATCTTGTGATATATGAAACCCAATGTTTAAATAAACTATAATATTGTATAATACTATAACTGAACTATAAAATTTGTATAATTAATATTAATAACCACATTTTAAATGATATAAATATTTTTTTTCATAAATAAAAAATATTGATAAATATTTACTCATTTTTTAAAAATCCTAATATTCTTAAACAATATTTTTTCCTCAAAAATATGTTTTATTAATTTTTGTGAGAATTATTACAATTAATTTCAACCAATTATCAATTTTTTTTATAAAATTGAATTTATGTTTGAAATCAACATATTAAAATTATCAGTGGGTAAATGTTTTTCCTTTTTCTGAAATGATTGATTTTTCCTTAAATAGAAAAAAAATATATTTTTAAAATATTATTATCTCTTTTCCTTAAATCAAGTAATTTAAAAACTCCAATTAAATTATAATTCAGTGTTAGTATTAAATATTATCCATTTGAATTTTTATAATTTAACTAATTCCATTTTAATCATTAATATTCATGATTTTTAAATAATTTGGTTTTTTCTACTTAAAAACACAATTTTTTAAAAATAGTTTTTTATTGTGTTTTAAACATTTATAAATATGTTTGAAATTTATAGAGATTTAATCATTAAAAATGGATACCATATTTGGAATCATGAGTTTCATATTTTTTATATATGTCCCTTTTTTTAATTTAATTATAAATAGTAACTGGGGTAATTATTTATCACCTATGTATGGGTTAAATGAGAAAAATATGGTTAAAACTATGATATAAGATCTCAAATTCAACCCATAACATGCCTTTATTTCATTATATTGAATAAATTCAATCACAGAATTCAAATATTATAATATATTTCATTTCACTTCCATTTTCCTTTGATAATGTAATTTAAATTATATTATGTAAAAATATTCACAAATGTCACTCTCTTGAATTTAATATCTATATAATTTTTATATAAAGATAAAAAAATAAAACATTTTTCTATAAATATCTATTTTAAATATTAATTATTTAGTTTTATTATGGTAATTTATATTTAATTTTTAGAGATAAAATAAATACCAAAAATTCTTAAACAATGATGATGTAGTGATCTTGCTACAAGTAGAAAATTATGTAATGGTTTTCTAAAAACTCTAACAGCTATATTTTTTGGGTGAGTTATAGTGACTTCAATGTTTATATATGAATATAAAATATTATGGGGTTTTTAGAGGTTTTGATTCAAATTACAATACTATATCGATTTCATTAATTTTTTTAAATGAATAATATCAAAAATGACATTAATGATAATTTCTATAAAATAATATTTTATTAAATTGTATAAAATTCATAAAAATATTGTAATATGGATTTTAGGATAATTAGTAGTAGAAACATTCACCCATTGGACATTTATGAGATAATTTTTAGCATATAATTAAAACAACAACAATTTAAGATTGAAAAACACATTACCTCAATTAAAGATAAATTCAATTAATGGTGAGATTAAACTAAAATATAAGGACTAAAATCAAAATAAAACATATATATATCTCATCATATTATGATATTGCATCCTTAACATCTTTTATAAAAAAAATCCTTCCATTTGGAACAATTTTTATTGATAATAATATAATTATATTTGGACCATTTTTATAGTTCCATGTGTACCCCCTGCATCTGCATTAAACTATACCGCATATCAATTTTAATTACACAAAATTGAGACATATTTCCTAGAAAACCTTAGAGAAATGATTTTCTCAACATAACTTCCTACAAAATTATAGGTTTTTTATCTTAAAAGTCAATTCCAAGGGTCCATAAGACGGGATATAAAGAGTGTCTATCAATGAATTGGTAGTCTTCCTACCCGCCCTCCTTTAATTTATTTCATCTTGAAGCTTCATGAAATATATGGTACATATGATAAGATAATAACGTAAAAATAATAATTAAAATTAAATATTATTATAATTATGATACTACTATTATCCATCAAATTTTCCAACAAATGTGAAGTGAATGTATCTCACATGCATGTGTGTGGACTACCACTTCCACATTGTAATACCATTCGTTTTCCATCACCATCATTCATGGATTTTTATTAAGAAATGATTAATTATTATATATGATATTTATGAAATAATTAAACATTTATAATAATACTTTTAAATAAACATTCTTACATTCATATCAGTTGGAAAATGATAAATCACTCGTGCAGAGGTGAGGACAACTGCCTCTGTGAAGTTATGTAACACAGTTCTAGTTTCTGATTTATATGGATCCAAAAAAAGATGGAATTAATGAATATATGTGATATATAAATTAAAATAAGGATTCTTTATTGGTGATTATTTTATTAATTTATTTCATTCCATTTATTGAATATTGAAAAAAGTGTTCTAGGTTATATAAGACCTACCACCTCCATGAATGGTGAAATTCTTTTTTCAATCAATATGAATTATATTTGACTCTATAATACTTATAATGATTATAAATTACATTAATATAATAATTAAAAATCTGTTTATGATTAATCCATGATCAATGTACGAGGATTGGAACCTCTAAACCAAAACTGCCATGAAAAATATTAAATAGTTAACACCTCAAAGAAATAATTTTATTACATAAATTTTATCAAATGTATTATAAAATTTCATTAGTAGATCATTTATTATATTATAGTTATATAATTTACAATATTATATAATTATAATCAATTTAAATTTATTATGCAGGATATTAGAGTTCTATTAATGAATGTCATACTTGATGTAATGTAGTTTTTTCTCACATTTACTTCTGTGAGACACATTCCACATTCACCATTTGTTTCATTTATGTGGTGTATATACCAATTAAATTATTTTATAATTATTCTTATGAAAATTATGGGTTTATATATTTCCATAGATGGTTCTCTCATTCATGCTGATTTTATATTAATGTTGCCACAGTGGTATTGGGATTTATGTTTCAATATAATTTTAATCAGGATTATTTCATTTGATTTACCACTAAATGAAATAATATTATGCTTTTCTAATAAAACCCTTTTATATTATTTCCATATATTTATTTTATGAGAATAATTTTATTTGTTTCATTTTAGTCACATTATATGTTAAAGAGACCAAAATAATTATATTAAGGAAACTGAATTTGAATATTGTTTCTGGAATAAATAATTATTCTTATACATCTATGTTTTATTAAATGTTTTCAATGATATTTTTAAATTTATCCAATTATTTTTTAATTTTATTTTTATTAATGTCTCACCTTCTATAAATTAATTTAATGTAGTCTCTGCTTCCTTTTCTGGATGAGGTACTTTTAAAATTTTATAATAAATGTGAAGAGAATAATTATTTTAACATTATCATAATGTGAGAATAAATTTTCCCATATTATAATCATTAAATGATATGAAGATTCCATTACAGTTTTCAATGATTATTTTTAGTGAATTTTTTTCTTTTAATATATTTTAAATTATTAAATTTTCAATATGTCAACTAAAATTAAAAGGGGATTTTACTCAAGAAATATTATAGTGGTATTTTAATTGAATTTTTCTTTCTATGATAAAATCCTTTTTTGTACATATCATTTAATTGGGATATGAACCAATGATACTAGATGTATTATTCCCCTGGATGGTTTGGGGTTACGATGAAGAAATATCAATGAAACACATTTCATTTTTCCTGAGTTATGATATGATGATGAATTTTATGTTCTTGTGGCATAAATATTAAAGGATTAATGATTATGTGATGAAAGGTCATAGAATTATAAGTCCCTCCAATGCATTGGGTGATTATTAAGGTTCTATGAGATTAGTGGTTACACAGGTGGTTCTCTCATTCCTAAAATAGTGTACATGGGAGGTTATCCAAATCCTAACATAGATACATGTTCCCTTAGCCAAATACAAACATCTAATAAATGACTTTATAGGTTTTCATAACATAATAATTATGTTATTATGATTGTGAAACACTTTATGCCACTCTTTAATAAATTGATAATATACCAATTTTATTTTCTCATCACTCAAATTCATTGATAAATTTTTTACTTTTGTCTTATCAAGCATCAAGTTTTATACCAAGACTCTTCTTTACATTCAATGGATTATCGAGTATGAATTTCAATGGTTAAGCTCATTTCCTAATACACTTTATTTTCATGTTATATTTAAATGATCATTGATATATCCCTTGTATAACCCTATAGAGATTCTGAGCTCAACTATTATTATGGTTTTATTTCACCAGGATCTGATGAAAATTATTATATATGATATTTCTAAGAAGGGAACTGGTTGTGAAGAACTAAGTTGGAAATGATGTAGATCTCTTATGAATAAGTTTTTTATATATCAAAATTTCCTAGGATGCTAAAACTAAAAATTTCTCAATTAGATCATAATATTATTTAATAAATATATTTATATTAATATATAATATTTATATTTTAATGGTATGGATCATTATATCTTGATTATGCTGGTTTTGATTGTTTTTATCTCTTTTATGGTAGATTAGGATATTTATTATGTTAAAAGTAACAATGGAATGATAAAAAAATAATTATTTTTTTAACCCCCGGAGTTTATGTGTTATTTTAAAGAAATTTATCATATTCAAGAGAAACCATATAGTTAGTTTTATAACCCTTAGTTAGTTTTATATGATGGTATTTACATGTTGAATTATAGAAACCAATGAATGGTAATCAATAAGAAATATACATCACATGAATCATACCATAACCATTTTTTTCATCACCGACTAGGTCATGTAAATGAGAAATGATTGAAAAAGTCACATCATGTTGGATACTTATATTCTTTCAAACTAAAACAACTTTGTGTATGTCATGGATTTTTACAAGGAAAAATGACCAAAGCCCCATTTAGTGGGAAAGGTGAAATGGATAAAGAACTTCATGAATTGGTTCATACCTATGTGTGTGAACAATTTCCAGTTGAAGAGAGGTGAGGGTACTCATACATAATAACTTTTAATGATGATTTTAGTAGATATGGATATGTCTACATAATGAAGTATAAGTCATATTTTTTTTGATAAGTTCAAATAATACAAGAATGAAGTTGAGAACCATCTTTTTAAAGAAGGTTAAGAAACTCCGCCCAGACCGATGTGTATAATATCTTAATAAAGACATGATTGATTACTTAAGGAGTTTGGGATCCTATCCCAACTCAATCCTCCATACATGCCCCAGTGGAATGGTGTGAGTTAATGAAGTAATCACACCCTGTTAGACATGGTGAGATCAATGATGAGTCGTGCGAGTCTTCCATTATCTTGTTGTGGAAATTATTTACAAACAACAGTGAACCTACTAATCCAAGTACCAACTAAATATATAAATGGTATTCCATATGTGTTATAAAGTGAATTGAAAGCCATATTATCGAATTTTCATGTGTGGGGAAGTGATGCATTTGTTAAGGCCTCTTCAGGTAGTAAACTTGAACCCTGAGGCACAAAGTGTACCTTTATGGAATAATCCATGTAAACAAGGATATATTATCTATAAAAACCATCATAAAAAATGGTTACACCGGAATGAAACACCATATTCTTTGAGAGGTAGTACATATCAAAAATATATTGTGGGAGCGAGATAGACATTGATGAAGTTGAGGCTCAAGGTAAACAAGAGTTGGTATAAAAATTGATTCCACAAAGCCTCATGGAATAATGAACTATTCTAGAGACAGAAGAGTTGCGTATGAGTACAAGAGAGGTTAGAGAATCAGAACGATATAGTTTTCTATTTATCAAGGTAGGTGAATCATTATTAGTTGATAATAATGATCATCTAACCTACAAGGAAGCAATAAGTTGAACAAATGTTTCCTAGTGTCATGAAGCCATGAATTCTGAAACGGATTCCATGAAACAATAAAAATTCTGGATTTTGGATGTTCATCCAGTTGATTTAATGCCTATTGGTTACAAATGGGTATTCAAGATAAAACTAAACATGGAAGGATAGGTCAACACCTATAAGTCATGACTGGTTGCAAATGGGTTCAAATGGAATCATAGCATTGACTTTGATGAAACCTTTTCACTGGTTGCAATGATGAAATCCATCAAAATTCTATTGTCCATTTCCACATACCATGAATATGAGATTTTGAAAATGGATGTCAAAACATCCTTCCTAAACAGGATCCTTCATGATGATGTCTATATGAAACTACCAGAAGGGTTTAGGACTCAATAGGATGCCAATAAGGTATGCATGTTGCAGAAATCCATCTATGGATTTAAGCATGCATCCCAGTCAGGGAAAATTTGTTTTGATGAAGCCATAATGAAATATGGTTTTATCATGAATTAATGTGATATTTGTATCTATAATTGGTTTAGTGGGAGTGAACTCATTTTACAAATAGTATATGTTGATGAAACATTACATATCATAAATGAGATACCAGTCTTATAGTCTATCATGGAATGGTTGAATCAATGCATCTCAAGGAAGGACATGGGTGAGGAAGCATATTTACATGTCATCAAGATCCATCGTGATAGATACAAGAGATTTTTGGGACTAAGTCAAAGTACATACTTCAATAAGACACTGAAGAGATTCAGTATGGAACAACCCAAGAGGGGACTGTTTCTAGTGTCACATGGAATTAATCTTTAAATGAAAATGTGTCCTCAGACACATGAATAAAGAATTATAATGTCGAGGAATCCATATGCATCCAAAATTGGGTCTGTCGTGTATGACATCCTATGTACTAGGCTGGATATTGCATACGCATTGTGTGGGGTAGGAAGATGTCAATCTGACCTAGGTGACCGCCATTGGGTGGCATTAAAGACTATCTTAATGTATCTAAGGCGTACAAAGTATATGATCAAGGTTTGTGTAGGAGATGCAGAACTAGTCCTCAGAGGATATGTGGTTTCTAGTTTATTGACTAATCAAGATAACATGAAGTCACAGACATGATACATCTTCACATTGAATAGAGGTGAAGTGAGATGGAAGATCTTAACATAGAGTCTGGATGCAGATTCTACAAGATAGTCCAAGTATATCAAATCTTATGAGGTAGCTAAAGAAGCATTGTGGATGCAAAGATTTATTCCGGAGATGGATTTTATACCTAGCAGTAAATATCCCATCACACTCTACTGTGATAATACTCCAGCGGTGACTCTCGCAAAAGGGCCAAGGTCACATCAGCGGATGAAGAACATACATCAGAAATATAATCTTATGAGTTATTTTTCTCAAATAGGTGATGTTTTGAGTGAGAATCCTTTCCATGGAAGACAATGTGGTAGACCCCATGACTAAATCCTTAACTCAGTAGAAGCATGATCACCATATGAGGTCTAGCGGACTGAAAGTCATAGGCAGTTCGCTCTAGTCCATGTGTGAGTCTATAAGATTTGGTGCCTTAGAAAAAAAGGTTATATTTTGATTACATGGAAATTTATTGTTTTTAAATAATAATCATCTTATTAAATATTGTTCATTGTTCTACATGAATTTGATGTAATAATGTCCTAGAGTATTTGTTGCATTGATAAGGTCATGGCGGTTCCCCGCTATGATGAGAACATTGAAATGCTGTAATAATATTCTTAAATATAGTTCTATGGTTAGATGATATACTATGATTATACACATAGAATATATACCATCAGGTGTGGGTACTCATAAGTTGATGAGACTTCCTCTCATGAAGTTCGCACATGGTAATCTCCAAGATAGAAAATTATGCGAACATAACCACCGTTAATAATTCCTAATGTTTTGGTGTCATTATATATTTATATCTTCTAGTGTGTGTAATGATATAGGTACTTTATGATTAACATTAATACTTGTCACAAATCACGCACATTGATTTACTGACAAAAACTGTCATGAAGATAGTTGGCGGGATGTAGGGTATGTCGGGTGCCTCACGAGTGGCATGTTATTAATGGATAAGTCAATGAAGGATTTGTCCCTTCCATTTATTGAAGTTGATATCTAAACCCTTTTCATTGAAATAGAATCATCGCATGAAATTCTGTGGCCATGATGTAATGATGAGTTTATTTCAGGTAGTCAAAGTACATCGTATCAAGCATAAAAGTTGACGATACTATACTGAGACCTTCTTGATGATATAGTGTGAAAAAGGGATTAAATTACATAGTAAGACATTGTATATGGATATTATTGTTTCAATTTTATGTACTTTTTATTCGGTACCTTGAACCGCTGTTAGATTTTACTTTTAGACATTAGGAAATCCTTCCTAATTCCAACGAGAAAGAATCCTAGAGGGTCACATAGTAATTGTTTCTTATGGTCTCAATTAAAATCTATTTTATTTTAATTAATACATATCATTCTCAAGTTAGTGGAATAATTTTTTTCAAGTTAAATGATTGAATAAATTAAATTAATATTTATTAACCGAATTGTGGGTAAAATATATTTATTTATTTTATTGAACAATTAATAAATATTTATTTACTTGTATGTCATTAAAATAATTGTTTAAGAGAATAAATTATTTATTTATATATTTGGGTTTTCAATAAATAGATGTGGAGTTTGACAGGACCATGGCCATTCTAGTAGTAAAATAATTATTTACAAGACAATAATTAATTATATAACTAGATGTCACAATTTAAAATAATGTTGTTATTATTTTGTGATTCTGAATTTTATTTATAATTCCATATTGAAAAAGTTAGAGAAAAATAAATAATAACGCAATATTATTTTTAATATCATGGATTTTCTATGAGGTTATGAATGTATATAAATGCAGTTACAAAATTAGATATTTAAACTGAAGCCTCATGTCAATAAATAGAAACAAACATCTATTGTACACTACTAAAAAAATTGGCTTTATCAGCGCTCAAAATAGGCTTTAACAGCGCTAAAAAAGCGCTGTAAATATTAGCACTAACATAGGGGGGTCCCTTTTATCAGTCCTCTAAAAAGCACTGGTAAAGGCCCCATTTATCATCTCTAAAAATGGAACTGATAAAAGACCCATATATCAATGCTGATATAATGGGCCTTTATGAGCGCTTTTAAAAAGCACAGATAAAAGTAAAAAAAATAAAAAAAGTATTATTTAATGAGGGGGAGCTTTTAACAGTGCTTGACCCCCCCACCCCCCCCCCCTTTCAGAAATAGGAGGACCCCCCATCACACTCTCTTACATGCTGCCCTTCCCACGCATTCTCACATGCATGCACCCCTTTGCTTCCACCCAAACTCGAACCCGGGACCTCCCCCCTTTCTTGGTTGAACCTTTACCACTAAGCCATTTCATTTTTATCTATTTAATGATATATCTATTTATATATATATAGTTATATTTATTCATATATTGATATAGATTCATATTAATATATATATATATATTCATATATTAGTATATATATATTTATTCATATATTAATATATATATTTATATATATTTATATTTTTATATTTTTAGTTATAAATTTTTATCCGTATATTTATTTGTATATTAATATATATTAATAATATTATTTTAAAATACATTTATGAAATATCTTTTTATGTGTGTTTATAAATAAATAAGTAAATACATACATACATATATAAAACACACACACACACACACAGACACACACACACAGAGAAACATATATATTTATGAATAAATACATACATATATATATATATATGTTTATTTGAAAATCCATATAATGTTAAAACAACCACAACATATAATACAAAATCCCATTTCAACTCCACAATAAATCAAATCGAAGAAAATGAATCAATATTTAATAATATATGTGGTACAGGCCTAACGTACATCTGGATCAGAAGTTATACTTGTTTGAATGTTAAGAAATTAGGGTATCTGAATAAAAAATAAGTTTTGGAGACCTTTTGGGACTTTGATTGCATAAAAAGTTGTGACAGAAGCTTCTCTTGGCTCACCTGCATGCAGATCTCATCGCAGGCTTCGATTTGATATGTTGTAGAGCTCAAACGGACACCCAGATCAGAAGTTATGGCCATTTGAAGTTTGAGTAAGATTTTCAAATTATTTTATATATTTTATTATTTTTTTGAATTTTTGTGTATTAAAATTATTATTAAATTATTTTTAATCGATGATAATTAGCATATTATTAATTAATAACATATTTTGAAATATTTTTAATCCATTTTCACTAAATTTATTATATATTAAAGGTAATAGTCTATTTATACGTATCTAAACATATTTAAAAAATATATGTTATATTTATATGAATATAAATATACTTATATAAAAATAATTTACTTTTCATGATTTTTTTACAACATAAAATTTTTAACCGGTAGGAAAAAGAATAAATAAATCCCCCCTTTATCAGCACTACAAAAAGCACCGATAAAGGGTGGCCATTATCGACGCTTTTTGTAGCACTGTTAAAAGAGCCCATTTATCAGCGCTTTTTTAGCACGAATAAAGTCCCCCTTTATTAGCACTTTTTTTAGCGCCGATAAAAGGGTAGTGATTCCATTGCTCGTTTTTGTAGTAGTGGTACCAGGGACCAAACCACACACCCGATGAATTGAGAATTGTTGAGATAAACAATTTCTCACTTAAATACTCTTACCACCCCTATTAAGAACGAGAGAAATTTCTCAAAGACAATGAACAAGCGATTATTAATTACTAACACAAGACACTCGCTTTGCGTGCTAGAAACCGAAGAACAAGCACTTTTGATCAAAGGCCATCAGATCATGTGTGGATCACTTCTAGAGGGATTCTAGTTTGTATCCTTTCAAGTGCAACAATATAATCATGTAGGGTCATTCCAGATGATCAATAACATCAACGATGAAAATACCGAATATCCAGGTATTATTTTCAATAGAAAAATAATTAAATTAATTATAAAAATGATGTGATTGATCCTCACAAAGGGTTTCAAGTCTCTTCCTTTTTATCTAAATCATTTATTCTTTTCCATGGAGACTGGTGTTCATCATCGTATTGTTCCCAGAATAATTATTGATATAGGTAAAAATCAAAGTTGGGTTCTGTCCGAACTAGGCTTCCGCTGCCCCTGAAACCCTCACAAGAATCATTAGTTAAACATCGATGTTCAGACACCTCCCCATGCATGATAAGATTATGTACGTTCCCTATCCAATGTTTTGTTAAATATTTTAATATTTTTGTGGATATGATGCATGTTTTTGGGGGATATTAGATAAAGGGAAATCTATCTTGGGATCTACATGTAAAAATATGTTAATTCAAAATATATACAATATGAGATTATGGATAAATTAAATGTCACAATAGAGGATAATTAATTGTTTTTATTGATTAAGAAAGATATAGAAATGGAAGATAGAAAATATATAAATTAAAAAATGACACAATGCGGGAGAATGGTGAGTTATAAAGTGTAGAAATGATAAGACAAAATTAGATTTGAGAAAACTATTATGTCTTACAAGCATACAGTTAGAGACATTATTGGAAATATTTCATCATTCAAAAACATGTGAACCCAATTCATGTATTCCCACTAGTCTTCTACACCAATCATTTATCATATTGACTTATAGTGATGGATGAGTTAATTATTGTGTATTAGGTGTTTCTTACGACTATTGGTCGATTGAATTTATCAACATATTTCCAATAAAACCTATGTTGGTGATTGTTGGAACCAAGTATTTTCATTATTGGAAATGGAGTGTGGATTGTGTTTCTTTTCAATTATCACATGGATTATCAGGGAGTTTTAAATGAATTCTATTTTACAGTTCAATCATAAGTTATTATTGAAGGTTGCATTGTTTCCCAATTTTTCCATCCATTGGGGTAAATTTTTTTGAAGTTTTCTTGCATTGTGAAATGTTGATTTCATTTAATTCCACAAGAAAATTTAGATAAGGTATGAGTTTCTCAATGAAGGTATACATGAGTTGAGTTTCATAAAGTATTTTTGAATTCATGAACCATGCTCCAAAATTACGGTGAGCATCACAGAAGTTGTTTTTTGGAATAAAAATTTCATAAATATGGTAATGGAATTTATATCATGAAGATTGGGATTATATTGGAGAATATGGAGAGCTTCCAGAATAGAGGCGCTGTTTCAACAAAATATTGATAAGAGTAGCATCACGACTTCATGATTTTTTGATGGATGGATCTACGAATTTGATAAATATCATGAAATGGGAATTTCATTGGAGTATCGTGATGGGTGAAGCATTGTGAAGGTGTTTTTGAAGGATAGAAAAATCAATATAGAGGTCTTGGAGCTTCAAAAATGACTGATCTTATAAATAATAGGATACCAGACTTAACTCATCAGGAAGAATTCATAGAAAATACCAAATCACATTGATTTTGGGAAGCTAGGGGAGCTCCAAAAATCTGGTTTTATATGAAATCCTGAGCATCATGAGAAGACTAATCAGGTCATTACTGAGGTAAAGGATTAAATATAAAGGGTGCTTCATGATGATAGTGTATTCAGCAATAAATAAGTGAGCATCGAAAATTATTTTGTTCCGTGAAGGAAAGGGTACTTCGCAAAGGAGTGACCTATAAAAAGGATCTTTGTAAAAGGTAGTTTTAAACATTGCCTTTCAGTTAAAATTTTTTAGAGTGAATCAACTTATGTATACTATGAATGTAGAGTCTCAATAAAAGTTAGGGAAAAGATTACAATTCCAATCCATTGATGCGTCCTTCAAGTCGATAAACTAATTTTTAATTTTATGAAAGCATTGAGCTAGGGGAGTCGACATAAGTGTTCTGAGAGACATAGTGTTCTATTCCTATAATTTCCTAAAGTCAGTGTTTCTATAATTGAGTGATTATGTCTAAGCTTAAATAATCCACAAGTAGTAAATATTTGTGGATTTCGGTATAACCGACACATGGTCGGTGAATTCTCCTTAGACTAGCCCTTAGTAGTGAACCATGTAAAATTGGTGTGAATTCTATTTGAATTTTATTTTTTATTTCATGTTCTAATAAGACAGGTTTACCATGTTCCTACCAATATGGGACCTAGATCCTTTGCTTAAGAAGAGTCATTTCACACATAGATTCACCCCTCCTACCATGGGGTTTTTTGGGGTCCTTCTATGTATGCTATGTATGTGTTGCGGGTAGTTACAACCATGTGAGAATTTCAAATAGGGCATGATAAGTCAATATTGTGCACAACACAAGAAAATTCAGAAATACATGTATCATAGTCCATGTCGGCATTATGTGTAGTGAAAGCCAAGTCAGTATTGTGTGTATTACAATAAATGTCAGTATTTCACGTTAAAGGAATGTTTTTCCTCATGGTTTAATATATATATATATATATATACACACAACTATTTACAATGTCATGTGAAATGGAGAATATAAAATATATAAATGAATTGAAAAATATTATCCAGAGCAACTCAGGGTGTAACATTCTACCCCCATTAAATGAATTTCTTACTCAAGATTCACATGGGGTATAAAAGGATTAATACATTAAAGTTTCATTCATAGAATCCCACATTGTAAAATTGAATAATAAAACTTCCCTCTGAAAGGGGACATCAAATCCATAACTGTTATCCAATGTGACATATAACTAGGTTTTTATTATAGGATAACATTGGTTGGAAGTAAAAATTGGAAATAGAGGAAAAACATAAATATTTATAGGGACTTAGGGAGGTCATCAATCAAAAACACGTAAATGATCAAACACAAGTTAATGGTCTCAATATCATTAATCTATGATGATTTAAAATACAATTTCTTCAATAGAAATTGAGGTATTAGGGAAACACATTTTCTATCATTATAATATCATTGATTAATTCTTTTATTGACTAAGAATATATGGAAATATACATACTTGGACTTAATCCTTATCTTATACACAATCCCTGCATTTGGATATGCCTTGAAATATTTCCACTTTATCTCTTACCCTAAGAAAAGAATGAGAATTATTTTTTATTACATAAATATGAACAATTCATGAGATCCAAGATAATTAAACCCATATATAATTACATAACATCAACATAATGTAGTTTAGATATGATATCTAATATTATTAAATCATCATAAGGAGAGAGAAAACATTAATCATTTCGAATTTTTCTGATATTTAGCATAATATTCCCATAAATGGTTTACCATATAATACTTATAAATGATTAAAATTTATTTATTTTGAAATAGTTTCCTGAAATCGAATTATATATATCCCCATACATCACAATGTACCACTTGGTCGTAACATTCCAAACATGTGAATACCCTCA
Organism: Viscum album; assembly: GCA_963277665.1. Taxonomy (NCBI): domain Eukaryota; kingdom Viridiplantae; phylum Streptophyta; class Magnoliopsida; order Santalales; family Viscaceae; genus Viscum; species Viscum album. Next base: position 1,240,296,335 of record OY728143.1, read on the forward strand.
TCATATATTCCCATAAACATGATAACAATATTAATTACCCTAAATCCTTTTGGAAAATATTCATTCATCCTTATTCCAAAGGTTACTTCATATATTTCTCAATACCAATAAGTTGTAAAATTCATCAATGACGACATAGAGCACTTTTTCAACTAATCAACAGTCACATTTATTGTAATCAGTGCTATCCCATTTTCATTATCCAAGTCAATCGTTTCGTTATACAAGTGAAACACAATTTTATCAACATATTGATCACATTATGATTTACCTTAACATAATCAAAATATAAATTTTTTATGTATTAATCACCTTTAAAAGTACTTTTCGATCCTTAATTAAAACTTCTACTAAAAATACCTATATATTTCATGAATCAAATAACATAATCTACGAATTCCAAAATATAATTACTTTATTCATCCAACTTTTATTCTTAATCCATTACTCATTACACATCATCTTATTCCAAAATATATGTTTCCAATAATGTGATATATGAATCATGTCTTTAGGTTCCTTGAAATCAATCAAATAAGTTATCTAGAAATTAATTTAAATAATAATTGGAAGAACATCACATACCATTCACATAGAGTTTTTAGCTTCTTTCTAATCAAAATTATAACCAATACCCACACCACACTCATGATTATCTTTATGATATTTATTCTTGAGAAAAATATTTTCATAAAGGTCACACATTCAACATCTAAAACAATCAATGTTATCCATGTTCCTTATAGTTCACTCTTTTCACTAAAACCTTAATGAAAATGGTGAGAAACCCATATCCAAGAAGAAAACCACATAATCATGAGAAAATAATTATAGTATTTCTAAATAATTACACAAACAAATACTCAATTTCCCTTTAGGCTTTTCTTAATTTATTCATAAACAAAATTTATTTAAAACCATTATGATGGTTCGTGAAGAGTTTCTTGAATTCCCAAAGCATATCCCCTAGGAGTGTAAACAAATGTGTGCAACAGGTCCCATTTTAATTTAATAGATTACACTGAGTTAGGCTAGGAACATTTTTTGGGAGTAGCAACCACTATGAATATATATGTCCAATTTACATCCACTTTTAAATTTGAGACATGGATTTATTTATAGGAATGATCACACTATATCCTTTACCAAAATTATAGGCCATTTTTCAAAATTTTAACTCATCCTTATATTTATCCATACAGACATCCCTAGAGATTTCCTTAGAAATATACCATGGTATATCACTAATGTGTCATAATCCTAGTTTTCAGTAGTTGACTAAACGTCTCCCTTGATTCCAGATATAACAGTCCAGTCTTAATATACATGGATATTATATCATTTTAGATGAATAAATAGTATATTAAAAAAATACATCCCTAAGGAATGTAATAGTTTAGTATCCTTCGAACCATGGAAAGAAATCTTATATTATGGTGAAAGATTTTAAAAATATTTTATAAATATATCCACCTTTAGTACTTCTACCAAAAACAATTCTTCATAAACTAGGGAAAGAAATCATAGGAAAGGGGTGAGCTTATATTCTTAAGAAGGGTAAAAATAAAAAATGTGTAACAATTACGTGAAACAAAAATGTATGGAACAAGGGCATAACATTTGAATGAAAAATATGGATCGTACATAAAATTGTGAACATGGAATCAGGTTCACACAAAAACTTATGGAAATGAAACTAGATCTATGTATTACATTGTGAACTTATAATCATGATCACACATAACATTGTGAACATGGAATCCGGTTCATGCATAAACAAATGGACATGAAGTAAGATCCATTAATAACATTTTCAATATATAATATGGTTCACTCATTGCATTGGAAACATGTAATCAGGTTCACATATTAATTTATGGACATGTAACCAACTAAATGTATAACATTTTGAACATGTAATAAGGTTCAATCATAACATTGTGAAGATGTAATTATTTTCACTCATAAACGTATGGAAATTCTACATAGTCCATGCATAACACTGTAAGTGTGTAATCAGGTTCTTGTATAACATTTATTCTCATGAGTCACCCATCTTTACCCAATGAGTTGGAGGGAGATATAGTTCCCACCTATATCGTAATAAAATTCTTCATACATGTACCACAAGAAAATTAAAACTTTCATCATATCATGACCCATAAAAGAAAATGGTTTTTACAAACATCAATTCATAACCCACAAAACTAACTTCATATAAATAACATTTCATCACATAATAACCTATCGAAAATAGATAGGTTATGTAATCATTTCATTGAAGAATAACCTATGAAAATATTCTGATTTCAAAATAATATAACGAACGGAATAGAGAAAAATTTTATTAATATGATGACTGTGAAAGAGAAATGGGTGTAAAAAAGACCACGATATTATACATAACCCATTCATAGAGAGGATATGAATGGAACCTCTAGATCATGTCCTAGATGGTTAGGAATAAAATCGATAGATTTCATGTTATATGATTAATGATTTTGAAATAACATTCAAAAAACACTTCTCAAGTAAAATATCCTTTCTTCTTGGAAAAACACTTTTTAATACAGAAAACCATTTAAAAATATTTTTCATAGAATATACCTTGAAAAATTATAATGATGACATGCAATCATTTGGAAATCCTTTGTCCTTGAAAACTACTAAAACACAATTAAAAACAATTTAAAACACTTTTTATTTGAAAAAACCTTAAAATTATTTTACAAATTCAAGAAAATGTTTTGAAAATTGTTTCATATATTTTTTTAAAAAAACATATAAATGAGGTTCAAAAAAATTTTGAAAACAATTTTCCTTAAAAACATAATAAAGGGTTGCAATTATTTTGAAAATAATTTTCCTTGATATTTAATTAGAAAAAACATTTCTTAAAAATTATCCATTACAAAATTAAAAGGAAGCATCAAATAAATTATGGAAGATAAATCTAGACATGTTGTACGAGGTAAAAAGAACAATACATTATCATGATAAACAGGCTTTAAAAATTCAATGTTCGGAAAGCAACCAGAATATTCCTCATTAAGATATTTTTACAAGGCAAAAGGGTACAAATATATTTTATGTATTATAAGATAATGGTATAATATACATGTAAACCCTTCTTAGAAAACATGTTTTGAATGAATTTATATTTTTTTTGAATAGAGGGTAATGATGGGGTTTCAAAAAAACACATTCATAACTACCATATTTACCGAAGAGTGGATTAAATGGTACCGGTAAATAAATAAATATTGAATAAATAGAGGAGAATAAAATTAATTAATTTTCTTGAGAAATTGATCTTAATATTCCTAAAAAGGATGCACAAATATAAAAAATCATGAAATGTGATGAGATTGTTTTGATAAACTCTTATCAAATGGAAACATAGGATCATACTCTCAATTTAAGAAAAGAAAATTACATGAAGAATAAAATATCATGAAAATAAATAGTTTCATGACATAAAATTTGAAATGGAATTATTTACTCCTTGAGAGTGATTTTAGGTGCATAAAAAAACTTGAGTCTCAAATAAAAAAAATTGAGACTAAATTATTTCACTGATTTGGTAACTTTTCAACATAATCCCCATGAATGAAAGATCATAAAATTGTTTTGTGAATACCCATAAATATAAGTATAAGATACATATAATACAATAATGGGATGTACATAAACCATATAATAATAAAGGACTGAGAACATATCATGTACCTTGGGGAAATAAAAAGATAGATTAAATCCTCTAAAATTGTGTCATGACACTCTTCATACTTGTACAAGCTTCCTCTTAATCAGGTAAGTCCTTTTGTTTTTTGTGAAATGGCTTCCTTGAATTTACTTATACCCAAGGTAAGGATTAAAGTTGTAAGGGTGGGAATTTGGGAGATTATTTTATTATAATTTGGGTGGGCCAAGGGGCATGAGTGGTGTGAAGAAGTAGGAGAGTTGGAAGGATTTTATATTGAAATGAAATGACATAATTTGAATTTCTGAAATCAATTTTGGTATACTCATGTTCAAAAATATCAAAATTCTCAAAAAACAAACATAAATAAATAATGGAAGTTTTATTTCATAGGAATGGCCATAAAAATGGATTTCAACAATTGGATAGGTCATTTGGACCCCTATGATTGACATTTAGTCCATTATTAAGATTAATTAGACCATAATCATTATAATTAAGTTTAATCACATTACTTATTTTTTAAAAAAATTAAGCTCATATTATTAATATCTTAATATAATATTGATTACAGTTGTTCATGATGGTTTTTTGGAATTTAATTAATATAAAAATCCAAATTATTATTATATTTAATCACGTAGGAAGGGGAGAATAACAGGTTTTCAAAGTAGAAAAATGATTAAGAGAATATTTTTTTTATATTTAATTTCTAGTTGAAATTGATTATAAATACCAAAATGGTACTAATAAATGTATAATTCACATAATTATAAAATAAAAAAAATTAAAGTATAATTTAACATTAATTATTATTTATATTAAAAGGCAGTTTTTAACTAAACATCAATACTTCTCAATGTTAATAAAAAATGATGGTTCTCAGAAAAATTCCTAAAATAAATCCTAAGATAGTTTTGGTATACTAAATTAAAAAATGACATTTATATTATCAAATAAAATTAATATTTGTGTGTAAAATTAATTTTATTATTAAAATAGGTTTATTAAAGATAATGGATTTTTAAACATAATGTACTTTACCAATAATGAATCATCCATTATGAATTTTTTTATCAATATAATACAATTATATATAATATTTGATAATTATAAATTATTGTTCATATAACTATGTTTAATTTCTATGTTATCATTAATTCATTTAAATATTTAAAATAATAAAATTATGTTTTGTACCAGAATCTATGTTTGTTGTAACCTAAGAAATATCTGTATTGTGGAGTAGCATAAGCCAAGTCGGTAAGTAGCATAAGACCAGTTCATATTTCTTGTAGCACAATTTATGTTTGTATTTCATGGAGCATGTGTCATTTTAGTATTTCATGTATGAATGACATGTCAGTATTCCGTGTAGCACAATCCATGTCAGTATTATGATAGAAATGAATGAGTGGCTTAGTGTTTTAATATATAAAAATAAATATATATATATAATTATTTCCAGGGTCAAGAAAAATGAAAAATATCCAAAAGAAAAATGTTTTTTAAAAAAAATCTCAAAATATCAGGGTGTTACAAATAATGGAGGTTTATAACTTATTTGAGTTGTTCTTGTAAAAAAAATGGTGCCAGTAGTGTGATGGCATGAAGATATAGGGTGACATTTTATAAGGGAAGTGAGTGTCTGTTTTGTAATTTATTGACAAAGAGAATTAAAAAAACGTTTTCCCTTATAATGTGGCATAACTAATTGTTAAATATAGATAAAAAATGGTCATGACCATCCCCCGAGGCCCATGCCGGGACTACCCCAAGCCAGCCTTCTACAGGGTAGGGGTTGGTGACTATCACCAAAAGGCGTATTCCCTAAAACCTGGAAGGCATTTCCATTATATCCTATAACACACACTACCAAGAACAAATAAATATAAGAGTATGAGTAAATTGTATAGTAAAAATAGTGCGTACAGTATGTAAAAAGGGGCCAGAATACAAGCCCAACTGGAAAGTACAAGAAATCTGGAATGTAAATGTAAACTGAAACAACTCTTGTGAACACCTGCCTAGGACCCCACCTAAAGGGTCGGTATAGCTCTTGAATGGTCGTCTCTGTGGTATGCCTCATCTAAGGTCCACCTCCGAGCTACCTCTAGTCCTGGTACCCTCATCCTTAGTCAGTGTTGTCTGTCGTCTGTACCAAACACAACAAGGTGCAGACATAGCCCATGCAGGGGTGAGTACAATGATACTCAATAGGGACCCCTATACCCACAAATTTCTCAAAAAATCCACAAAGGATAAACCAAAAATCATGGAAACAACTGACAACCCCACTTAGGTATATTCCCATTCATATACCTAAGTAATCAAGAATACCCATCTCATTCAGGAGGAAAACACAAGGTCCAACTCAAATTCACAAAGCTCAATTGTTCCAAAAGGGTTGGAATACCATGAAAGTATAATCACAATGGTAAGTACCACAAAGGTAATTCCACATAGAAGAATACCACAAAGGTATGACCATGAATGTATGTACAACAATGGTATTCCACACAGAGGATCACCAAAAAGTTATCACCACTAAGATAAGTACCACAAAGATATGCCTCCCAAAAGATTACCACAAAGGTAAAGAATCAGCTCACACTAGGTATAACGTAGGTATGGTAGTAAAGATGATTTGATGTAGATACTGAATTATCTTACTCTGTTAAGAGGCATACCCACATAATATCCTAAATAATCAGACCCACGTAGGATCCTAATACAGGAGGCACATGTAGGATCCTAGAGTAGTCCCATGTGGATTTCTTAGAGAAGATTCAGGTGGGACAGTCAAACAAAGACCCACATAGGATCTCAAAGCAGAAACTGACAAAGAATCCCAAAGCACAGACCCACATGTGATTCCAAATCACAGACCAACATAGGATCCTTTTCTCATGTTAGATCCAGTTAAAGGGTTCCCGCACAAATCTCACTTAATTCCAAGAGAATCCGCTCCTCAAGACACAAGTCGATACTCCAGCTTCCATGAAGAATCATGAAGAAGTATCCAAAAGGTCTGCCATGTAATAGGGGTCTCAATGCAAAAGATGATGCATCAATCGAACTCCCAGTCTATAAGTTATTGGGCTTGTAGTCATGAGGGACCAGTTGGATTTGTGTTCAATCCAAACCGTATAGACACAAAAAATCTCCAAAACTCAATTTAAGTATACCAAAAGGCCTTTCTCGATCCAAGGTTTCTGGCTCCGTGGATGGTTCGTCAAACGGACGCCCGAAGCTCAAGATATGGAAAAACGAGCAGAAAAGGGAACAGTTGGTCCGGGTCTGGTCCGAGCCGGTCGGACCGACCAGGACTGACCCGACCTGGGCTGACCCACCCAGTTCGGGTCAATCTAGCCTGACCCCGGTCCAGACCCGGGTCCAACCCGGTGCGCTGAGTCTAGCCCGGCCTGCTGGGCCACCCGCCGTGCCGGCCTGCAGGGCGGTCCGCTCGGCACGCGGCACACCTGATGTCTAGACCTCCACCGCAAAGTGCGGTCACGCGCCACACCTTCACTTGTGGCCGAAAGCGAGTCAGCCGCCCCTCCACCACCGCTTTGGCATTGCATCGCGACACCTATAAGCCTGTCAGTGTGGATTCGTGTCACCATCACCGTCATGCGGTCAGCTGTGCGCCGGCCGCTGCCCTAGCTCCACCGCGGGTGACGGGCCACGACCCTTCTCCGGTGATGCGGTTTCACCACTGTTGTCTTCATGGCCGGCTAGAGTGCTGGATGCCGCTCTTGAGTCCCACCTGTGCCGGTCACCGGCACGGATCACAAGCGATGTTTCTCGGGGCACCGGGCGCGCCCCGGTGGCCCTTTCTTCATTCCGTAGACTTGCACACTCACCTCGGGACTTCGCCATTGATTTAAAACCACCACGATCCCCAAAGGATGGGGAGAGGTCGGGATGAGTTCGTTTAGCCCAAACCCTCTACATTAGAACTGTATCAAGCAGATTATTTGTTCTTGAATCATGGAGAACTACAAAAACAGGAAAGGGGGTATTCAAAAACAGCAAACCCTACCATGGAGTTCGTTGGAGGTGTGGAGATGAAGAAGACGAAGTCATTGAAGAATGTTGGTGTTCGTTGCTTTCGCAAGGAGCTCCCGATCCAGGCTTTGGGGTTATTTCTTCTATCTTCATTGGAGTTAGTTATTTGTTGGAGAGAATGAGTTTATCTAAAGTTCTCCCCTTGCCCCTTTGCTAAATAAATCCTCCAAACCAACAAAAAAATGAAGAGCCATCATAATTAAAATAATTCTAACAATTAATTAAAGTTGTTATAATTAATTAATTTCAGTTGACTCAATATATTAATTGGAGAGTTGAGAGTTTTCCCCCAATTAAGAGGGGTTCGGGTGGTCCCCACCACTACGAATTTAAAGGGGGGGGGGGTTTATAGCTCGGGTGGTCCCCACCTCTATAATTTCAAAATAGAGGTTTCAAAAGAAAAAAAATGTTAATTATTTTATTTTTCTTCTTCCATGAAGAAGTTGTAACACCCCAAGCTTCCACGGTACGTTTCCCTTCGAATAATGCAATAGCGTGTGTTGTACGCAACCTCGAGCTCTAACACACACCACAACTAATTAAACTAGCCGTTATCAATAGTAATACCTAATTTTTGAAATTTTATTAATTTTATTTATCAAAATGGACTTCATTTTTGGATTCGGAATACCAATTATAGCTTAGGGTGAAATTTTGGCTTTGTTCTGGAAAACGTGAATTTTTGATGAATAGTGAAACCACTAAGTTGTAGTTAAATAACTGATTTTTCATTTAAATGAAATATTAACACTTCTGTGATTTGATTTTCAAAAATCCGACATACATGGTTGTCATTAAGAATTAAAATATGGTTCAATGAGATTAAAATAAATTTTTGGTGAATAGTAACTTTTAAGTTCTTAATCGCGATTAGAGGTAATTAGTGTAGTTTAAGGTAAAAATAATGTTTTAATAATATGAGATGAGCATGAAACTTGTCCTACTCCTATTGGATGAGTCATGGCCGACCAAGAAAACCCAAGGGTCAACTTGAGGACCCCATGGAGCCACTTTAGTTGGAAAATGACATTAATATATATTTTTTTAATGTTAAAATTAAATTGACACAAACATGAGTTGTTTTACTAAAACAGTTTTTAAATGTGGTTACACAAGTCAAAATTTTGATTATAAATATTCATTATAAATCTAAAAAGATTTCCTACATCATAGTATTTTTTTTATAATTTTTAGACATTAAATAAATTAAATTATTTATGACATCATTATGATGCGGCGATGACCTCATTATTTAACGATTTAAATAAAATGAGAAGATAATGCAAAATCCCAGGCTTACACTTGTCAAAGGCCTATTGGATGAAGAGATTTTGAACCCTTATCACCTTATCCACGAATTAAATAAGTGTGGGACCTTTATAATCCGAAAATCATTGTATAATAATGTAACATTTCAATCTTTCCCAAAGAGCCCCTCCTCTCCTCTTATAAACGGCCCCCACCTCTACCACCTTATTCACACTTTAAAGCCTTTTGGTTCGGTCAACCTCTGCCCAAATACTCTTCCAACTCTTCTCACTTAATCCTAGAATCTTTACTTTAGTCAGAAAGCCATCCTAAGGAGTCCTTTTGATCAAATCATAAGGAAGAACCCGAAGAAGAGGTAACATTTTCATCACCCTCTTTCATGTTTCTTTCTTCTTCCACTCCCTCTTTGTTTATTATTTCAATTCTAAAATTATAACTGCAGTATCTTCTATATACTGTGATGTTATTATAAATATGGAGTAACCATATTCAGTATTCTACCCATCATTTGAATGACATGTCACCATACGTGCGTACGTACGGCTTACCGTCTCCAAGTCGTGGTGTAATTGTTATTCAATATATTATTATTTATGTGGGTATAATAATGATATGTAATTCATGTAAATGATAAATATAACATGATAATGATTCTGTATATATTATATACTATCCAATTATATATTATTTTAATAATGACATTGTCGCTCGTGCGTACGTACGGACTACCGTCTCCACGAACGCGATGAGATTCATTCTCCGTCGTATCCATTCAAGTATAATTATCATTTGATGATTTAAAAATAATGTTTAAGGACATGAAATGATTCTGGATATGAATAAGATACAACCTATCCATGAAAAACACGACTTATGTAACAAAACATATAAAAGAAAACGAGTAAGTTAACACCCGAAACAACGATAAATCTAAGATATTGTTAACAAAGCAATGTTAAAAGATCATATATGATATCATATGAATGTATATGATTCTTGTATAATTTAATAACAATTATTTCACCATTATACAGGAGGTTAACCTAACCCAACCAAGGAAAAGTACAAGGTAAGGGTTATTTCACAATCTCTTCATTATCTGAGGTTGTTTATACGTAATAATCTACTGGGATCTCTTTATCATCCACATCCATGTTTCTTTAAAATGTATTTCAAAACATTATTATTATTTAAAAGAATATGGGTTAAAGTCATTTATACCCTTTTTTACTTTTTATAAGAGGAATATTTCCGTCGTTTTCAAAACAAGGTCCTTTTTAACCTTTTCGATAGAATTAAGGTAAGAATGTTTTTTTAACTTATACGGCGGGTGTGGTTATTTTACGCCGTTATAAAAACTTCAAAGCTTTCCTTAAAAGCTTATAAGAATATTTTCAAGAAAATGTTTTGTTTTATATGGCTCTTAAATGATTTCAAAAATAGAAAGAGATATTTCTCTAAAAAGTGTTTTGATTTCATCTATGTCAACATCCTTTGATGGATTTTATGCTTATTAGAAGTTGATTTATTATAATACAAAACTTCTATATTGTATTGAAGGTTTTGTGATATGTTTGACTATGGATGTGCTATTTTTATACCATTCATAGTTTATGGGGAAATTATTGACATTTCGTATGCTAGTTTTAATACGAATGTTTATGTTATGTTTAAACCTTTTCATATGGGAATGCATTGGACATAATATGTGACGGGTGGAGCCCGCTATAGCTCCTCGATGCATCGGTAGGTCTCATGAGACAAACTAGTGTCTTGGCACAAGGCCTTGACAAAAGCTTATTTGTAGTCTTGGCACGAGGCCTTGGCTATGTGGTTATGATAGTCTGGAATTATGCATTCCAACATTATGAAAGTGGTTAGTGATTTTGCATGTGATTATTCGATTAGTAGAATATCCATGTGAATGAGTAAATGGAATTATTTCATTTTACTTTTGCCATATTATGTTGATGTTCAAGTTTAAAAGGCTTTTGTTTTAGTTATACATTGCCTTAAATTTTTATAATTATTTATGAATGTTTCCGCTATAATGTTATCCTTACTGGGAATTTGAGCTCACCCCTTTTCTATGTTTTATTTTTTCTAGAAAGTGAAGAAGTAAATTATGAATAACCTGCAGGGATATTATGAGGGGATAATAGTGTGGACTGTGGAGACATTATGTTGTTGTAGTAGTTTTTCATTTTATGATGTAATGTAAAACTTATGAATATATCTGGGGTTTCCAAGGCTACTAAACCAATCGGTCTTTTGAGATTTGATCTTTCTTGTGATCATGCCAATGTTATATAATAATGCACCGACTCCGGGTAGCTGGGGTTGGGGCGTTACAGTTGGTATCAGAGGAAGTTTAGTACAAACCTTGGAATCTATATTTAGATAAACTCTGATTAGAGCACGTAGACCTAAGATGAACTTTGAGGATTTGTATAGAAGAACTTCCTAGAATTTTGGTATTGTAGAGATTTTGTGAGTTTTCCGAGCAATACATCCCTGTCTGGATACGAGCAGGTAGAGGCGGCTTTGGCAAAGATGTTCCTAGGGATAAAACCTGAAAACACCGCTTTGAGCTAGACTCAAACGGGAACTGGTGCACGACAACGGGCCTTGCTATACTCTTGGTTACGACACTCCCGGGGGATATTCTTAGGATAACTCTCATTTTCTTTACAAATCATTATGAAGGGTTTATGAGTATATACTTCCTCAAAGAAAACATTTTTATGATTATGGATTATATCCATAAATAGTTCAATTTATGTTAAGTGTTTTATAAGTATGAGATTATGTATTTTGATTCATAAACTGATCTAGTTTATACCATTGTATAGAAATGGCTCCTAGTGGAAGAAATGGAAACTGTATCAATGCACACACTCCATGTAGGGATTGCCCTCCTGCTCAAGATAATTATAGTGGGGCTGGTGATGCAACTGGTGCCGATCAGCTAATCACCATACTGGGACAACTTACTCAGGTTATGAATAATAACCTTACCCGTATGGAGAACCCTGATCCACAGTGTGGAGGATCAATGTTAGATCGATTCATGAGGCAAAAACCACCAACGTTCAATGGGAGTACAAATCCCTTAGTAGCCGAGCAATGGAAAAATTCCCTAGAGAAAATATTTCAGGCTTTGGGGAGCAGTGAAAGGGAAAAAGTTATCATAGCAGTTTACCGCCTCACTGGAGATGCTGATCAATGGTGGTCATTGATTGAAAACATGAAGGAAGATGATGAAGTATCAAATATGGAATGTAGGGAGATCAAAGATCTGTTTTTTGAAAAATACTTTCCTCGCGACCATCGAGCAGATATGGAAAGGAAATTTCTGAGTCTGAGACAAAAGGAGGATGAGAATGTAACAAAGTATGAGGCTAACTTTACAAGGATATCAAGGTATGCGGGAGATTATATACGTAACCCAGGAAGTAAGATTGATCGTTTCTTTGATGGGTTAAAACCATTTCTTCGTCGAGCATTAGTCTCACAATCCTTTTCATCGTACGAAGACATTGTCTCATGTGCTATCAAGAATGAAAAGGAATTCTATAAGTCTTATGACTTTAAAGCAAAGCAAGAGAAGAAGAGACATGCTGATCAATCTGGGAATGGAAATAAAGGGAAGAAGGGAAAGGTTGAATATCCATCTTGTGGTAAATGCGGGAAGAAACATCCTGGTACTTTCTTGAAGGGAATGAGAGTCTGTTACAAGTGTGGCGAAAAAGGCCACCAAGCTCATGATTGCAAGGGGAAGAAGGAAGCTACCAACGTTCGGTGCTACAATTGCAGGGAGATGGGGCATTATGCAAATGAATGTCCTAAGCGTCAGGAGAACTTACCTCGGAAAAGGCCAAGGGATCAAGGCCATGCTTATGCTATCACTACTGCTGAGGTAGAAGCTCCGAAAGACATGGTGACAGGTAATTTAATGGTTTCCTCAAGTTTAGAAAATGCATTATTTGATTCTTGATCATCGCATTGTTTCATATCTTCCCAGTTTTCTAAGAAAATTAGATATTTCTAATTTGATTTAATAAGGGAGTTGTCAGTTAAAACTCCTAAGGGAAGTATCATTGCAACAAAGTTTTGTGAATCAGTCCCCATTAGAGCACATAAATGTTCTTTATCTTCTGATCTCATCGTCATACCTATGATTGAGTTTGATATAATCCTCGGTATGGACTGGCTTTCAGACTATGATGCGAAGATTTTTTGTAAGAAGAAAGAGGTTACGATTCTTGATGATAATGATAAGGAACACCTTATCTTTAGAGCAGAATCGTCACCACCTAATTCTTATTTAGATCCACCCTCAATATCTCAACTAAATTCAATTATTGGGGAGTAAGATAATGGAATAACTGTCAGTGAGGAAAGGAATGTTCAAATAGAGGATGTACCTGTTGTGAAAGAATTTGTAGATGTATTTCCGGAAGATTTACCTGGACATCCTCCAGAACGAGAAGTTGAGTTTTACATTGATTTAATTCCTGGATCAAGGCCTATATCGAAGACCCCTTATAGAATGGCCACAATAGAATTAGTTGAATTAAAGAAACAACTAGAGGAGTTGAGTAATAAAGGATTTATTCTCCCTAGTGTTTCTCCATGGGGAGCCCCTGTTCTTTTTGTTAAAAAGAAAGATGGATCTATGAGGTTATGTATCGACTACAGGGAGATCAATGCTATAACGATAAAGAACAAGTATCCCCTACCTCGCATTGATGATTTATTTGACCAACTACATGGAGCTCAATACTTTTCAAAGATTGACCTTCGATCTGGATACCATCAGTTGTGTGTGAAGAAGGAAGACATTCTGAAGACAGCATTTCGAACCAGGTACGGGCATTACGAGTTTATTGTAATGCCGTTTGGTTTGACTAATGCACCCTCTGTATTCATGGATCAGATGAATAGAGTTTTCAAGGAGTATCTTGATGAATTTTTGGTGGTATTTATTGATGATATCTTGGTATACTCCAAAACCAACAAAGATCATGAAAATCACTTGCGCATTATCTTGAAGACTCTGAGGAGGCACGAATTATATGGGAAGTTTAGCAAGTGTAAATTCTGGCATCATGAGATTTCTTTTCTTGGCCATATTGTCTCTAAAGATGGAATCTCTGTTGATCTTTCTAAGACCAAGGCAATCCAAGAATGGCCAGCACCTACGAGTATAACTGAGGTACGTAGTTTTATTGGTTTAGTAGGTTATTATCGACGTTTCGTCCAGAATTTTGCCAGATTGGCTAACCCATTGACAAAGCTCACATGTAAAGGGATTAAATTTGTCTGGAAAAAAGAGTGTGAGGAATGTTTTGAAGAACTGAAAAGAAGATTAGTCAATGCCCCTGTATTGACTCTACCATCGGGGAATGATGGGTTTGTTATTTATAGTGATGCATCGAAGAAAGGACTTGGTTGTGTCCTTATGCAGAATGATAAGGTAAGTGCATATGCATCACGACAGCTAGAAATTCATGAGCAAAACTATCCTACACATGATCTTGAGTTAGCAGCTATGATCTTCGCTTTAAATATATGGAGACATTACCTCTATGGTGAAAAATGTGAGATTTATACTGATCACAAGAGTTTGAAGTATATTTTCTCACAAAAAGAACTCAACATGAGGCAAAGGTGATGGCTTGAACTACTCAAGGATTATGATTGCACGATACATTACCACTCGGGGAAGGCAAACAAGGTGGTAGATGCTTTGAGTAGAAAAGACCATGGAGTTTCGAATGTGATGAGAATTGAAAGGGATCCAATTTTCATGGATTTTGTAAAGATGGACATGGGAATAACTAGGGAAGGTGAAACATCAATACTTTTTCAAATGGTTGCCAAACCATCATTACTAGAAAGGATTAAGAGTTCTCAGACCAATGATGAAGAATTCCAGAAGATGATTAAAGATGTGAATGATGGAAGATTGAGGGAAATTGTGTATAAGGATGGAATTTTGAAATTCGGGAAGAGACTTTGTGTTCCCGATATACCTGATCTAAAAAGGGAATTGCTGGATGATGCTCATAGTTCCAATTTCTCTATACACCCTGGGAGAACCAAAATGTATAGAGATTTGAAGGAAAAATTTTGGTGGGACAACATGAAGAGGGAGATTGCTGATTTTGTGTCAAGATGTATGGTTTGTCAACAAGTGAAAGATGGAAGGCAACACCCTGGAGGAGTCATGCAACCTCTTCCCATACAGTAGTGGAAATGGGACAATATTACGATGGACATTGTAGTGGGGCTACCAAAGACTCCTAGAAGGAACGATGCAATATGGGTTATTGTTGATCGTCTTACCAAGTCAGCACATTTTCTTGCTATAAGAGAAGATCTACCCCTAGAACGTCTAGCAAAACTATATATTAATGAAGTTGTGAGACTTCATGGAGTACCCCTATCGATCGTTTCTGATTGTGATCCCCGTTTTACTTAAATATTTTGGAAAAGTCTTCATAAATCCTTGGATACTGAACATCATTTGAGCACTGCTTACCACCCTCAGACAGACGGACAATCAGAACGGACTATTCAGACCTTAGAAGACATGTTGAGATCTTGCTCACTTGACTTTCAGGGTATGTGGGATCAATATTTACCACTGGTAGAATTTTCCTATAACAATAGCTTCCATTCGAGTATTCAGATGGAACCATATGAAGCGTTATACGGAAAGAGATGTCGTACACCAACCTGTTGGGATGACGTTGGTGAAAGAAGACTTGTAGGCCCAGAACTGGTGGAGGAAATGGTGGAAAAGGTGAAAGTAATCCAAAATCACATCAAAGCAGCTCAAAGTAGGCAGAAGAGCTATGCCAATAATCGAAGGAAGGATTTGGAATTTCAAGTCGCTGATCATGTTTTCCTGAAGGTATCTCCAAGGAAGGGATTCATATGTTTTGGTAAGAAAGGTAAATTGAGTCCCAGGTACATCGGACCTTTCGGAATTCTATAACGAATTGGGGCTGTAGCTTACCGATTGGCAATGTCGCCAAGTCTCTCCAAAGTTCATGATGTGTTCCATGTATCTCTGTTGAGGAAATACATGCCTGACCCAATGCATGTACTCACCTATGAAGAATTTGAACTGGAACCCGATCTTTCCTATTGTGAAGAGCCCGTCAGGATTCTTGATGTGAGGGAGCAGGTGCTGAGAAACCGGACGACTCATCTGGTAATGGTTTTGTGGTGAAATCATAAAATAGAAGAGGCAACGTGGGAAATTGAGGAACTTATGATGAAGAACCACCCGAGTCTTTTTATGCAGTAATACCCTAGAAATTGCGAGGACGCAATTATTTGAAGGAGGGGAGAATGTAACAACCCAAGCTTCCACGGTACGTTTCCCTTCGAATAATGCAATAGCGTGTGTTGTACGCAACCTCGAGCTCTAACACACACCACAACTAATTAAACTAGCCGTTGTGAATAGTAATACCTAATTTTTTAAATTTTATAAATTTTATTTATCAAAATGGACTTCATTTTTGGATTCGGAATACCAATTATAGCTTAGGGTGAAATTTTGGCTTTGTTCTGAAAAACATCAATTTTTGATGAATTGTGAAACCACTAAGTGGTAGTTAAATATCTGATTTTTCATTTAAATGAAATATTACCACTTCTGTGATTTGATTTTCAAAAATCCAACATACTTGGTTGTCATTAAGATGTAAAACGTGGTTCAATGAGATTAAAATAAATTTTTGGTGAATAGTAACTTTTAAGTTCTTAATCGCGATTAGAGGTAATTAGTGTAGTTTAAGGTAAAAATAATGTTTTAATAATATGAGATGAGCATGATACTTGTCCTACTCCTATTGGATGAGTCATGGCCGACCAAGAGAACCCAAGGGTCATCTTGGGGACCCCAGGGAGCCACATTAGTTGGAAAATGACATTAATATATATTTATTTAATGTTAAAATTAAATTGACACAAACATGAGTTGTTTTACTAAAACAGTTTTTAAGTGGGGTTACACAAGTCAAAATTATGATTATAAATATTCATTAGAAAGATAAAAATATTTCCTACATCATAGTATTTTTTTTATAATTTTTAGACATTTAATAATTTAAATTATTTATGACATCATTATGATGCGGCGATGACCTCATTATTTAACGATTTAAATAAAATGAGAAGATAATGTAAAATCCAAGGCTTACACTTGTCAAAAGCCTATTGAATGAAGCGATTTCGAACCATTATCACCTTAGCCACGAATTATATAAGTGTGGGACCTTTAGAATCCGAAAAGCATTGTATAATAATGTAACATTTCAATCTTTCCAAAAGAGCCCCTCCTCTCCTCTTATAAAAGGCCCCCACCTCTACCACCTTATTCACACTTTCAAGCCTTTTGGTTCGGCCAAACTCTGACCAAATACTCTCCCGACTTCTCTCCCTTCATCCTAAAAGCTTTAATTTAGTCATAAAGCCATCCTAAGGAGTCATTTTGTTCAAATCAAAAGGAAGAACCCGAAGAAGAGGTAACATTTTCATCACCCTCTTTCATGTTTCTTTCTTATTCTACTCCCTCTTTGTTTATTATTTCAATTCTAAAATTATAAATCCAGTATCTTCTATATAATGTGATGTTATTATAAATATGGAGCAACCATATTCAGTATTCTACCAATCATTTGAATGACATGTCACCATACGTGCGTACGTACGGCTTACCGTCTCCAAGTCGTGGTGTAATTGTTATTCAATATATTATTATTTAGGTGGGTGTAATAATGATATGTAAATCATGTAAATAATAAATATAACATGATAATGATTCTGTATATATGATATACTATCCAATTATATATTATTTTAATAATGATATTGTCGCTCGTGCGTACGTACGGACTACCGTCTCCACGAACGCGATGAGATTCATTCTACGTCGTATCCATTCAAGTATAATTATCATTTGATGATTTAAAAATAATGTTTATGGACATGACATCATTCTGGATTTGAGTAAGATACAACCTATACATGAAAAACACGACTTACGTAACAAAACATATAAAATAAATCGAGTAAGTTAACACCCGAAACAACGATAAATCTAAGTTATTGTTAACAAAGCAATGTTAAAAGATCATATATGATATCATATGAATGTATATGATTCTTGTATAATTTAATTACAATTATTTCACCATTATACAGGAGGTTAACCTACCCCAACCAAGGAAAAGTACAAGGTAAGGGTTATTTCACAATCTCTTCATTATCCGAGGTTGTTTATACGTAATAATCTACTGGGATCTCTTTATCATCCATATCCATGTTTCTTCAAAATGTATTTCAAAACATTTTTATTATTTACAAGAATATGGGTTAAAGTCATTTATACCCTTTTTGACTTTTTATAAGAGGAATCTTTCCGTCGTTTTCAAAACAAGGTCCTTTTTAACCTTTTCGACAGAATTAAGGTAAGAATGTTTTTTTAACTTATACGGCGGGTGCAGTTATTTTCCGCCATTATAAAACCTTCAAAGCTTTCCATACAAGCTTATAAGAATATTTTCAGGAAAATGTTTTGTTTTATATGGCTCTTAAATGATTTCAAAAATAGAAAGAGATATTTCTCTAAAAAGTGTTTTGATTTCATCTATGTCAACATCCTTTGATGGATTTTACGCTTATTTGAAGTTGATTTATTATAATACAAAACTTCTATATTGTATTGAAGGTTTTGTGATATGTTTGACTGTGGATGTGCTATTTTTATACCATTCATAGTTTATGGTGAAATTATTGACATTTCGTATGCTAGTTTTAATACGAATGTTTATGTTATGTTTAAACCTTTTCATATGGGAATGCATTGGACATAATATGTGACGGGTGGAGCCCACTATAGCTCCTCGATGCATCGGTAGGTCTGATGAGACAAACTAGTGTCTTGGCACAAGGCCTTGACAAAATCTTATTTGTAGTCTTGGCACGAGGCCTTGGCTATGTGGTTATGATAGTCTGGCATTATGCATTCCAACATTATGAAAGTGGTTAGTGATTTTGCATGTGATTATTCGATTAGTAGAATATCCATGTGAATGAGTAAATGGAATTATTTCATTTTACTTTTTCCATATTATGTTGATGTTCACGTTTAAAAGGCTTTTGTTTTAGTTATACATTGCCTTAAATGTTTATTCTTATTTATGAAAGTTTCCGCTATAATGTTATCCTTACTGGGCATTTGATCTCACCCCTTTTTTATGTATTATTTTTCCCAGGAAGTGAAGAAGTAAATTATGAATAACCTGCAGGGATATTATGAGGGGATAATAGTGTGGACTGTGGAGACATTATGTTGTTGTAGTAGTTTTTCATTTTATGATGTAATGTAAAACTTATGAATATATCTGGTGTTTCCAAGGCTACTACACCAATCGGTCTTTCGAGATTTGATCTTTCTTGTGATCATGCCAATGTTATGTAGTAATGAACCGACTCCGGGTAGCTGGGGTCAGGGCGTTACAGTTGGTATCAGAGGAAGTTTAGTACAAACCTTGGAAGCTAGATTTAGATAAACTCTGATTAGAGCATGTAGACCTAAGATGAACTTTGAGGATTAGTATAGAAGAACTTCCTAGAATTTTGGTATTGTAGAGATTTTGTGAGTTTTCCGAGAAATACATCTCTGTCTAGATACGATCAGGTAGAGGCGGCTCTGGAATAGATGTTACTAGGGATAAAACCCGAAAACACCGCTTTGAGCTAGACTCGAACGGGAACTGGTGCACGACAACGGGCCTTGCTGCACTCTTGGTTACGACACTCCCGGGGGATATGCTTAGGATAACTATCATTTTCTTTACAAATCATTATTAAGGGTTTATGAGTATATACTTCCTCAAATAAAACATTTTTATGATTATGGATTATATCCATAAATAGTTCAATTTATGTTAAGTGTTTTATAAGTATGGGATTATGTATTTTGATTCATAAACTGATCTAGTTTATGCCATTGTTTAGAAATGGCGCCTAGTGGAAGAAATGGAAACCATATCAATGCACTAACTCCATGTAGGGATTGCCCTCCTTCTCAAGATAATTATAGTGGGGCTGGTGATGAAACTGGTGCCGATCAGCTAATCACCATACTGGGACAACTTACTCAGGTTATGAATAATAACCTTACCCGTATGGAGCACCCTGATCCACAGCGTGGAGGATCAATGTTAGATCGATTCATGAGGCAACAACCACCAACGTTCAATGGGAGTACAAATCCCTTAGTATCCGAGAAATGGATAAATTCCCTAGAGAAAATATTTCTGGCTTTGGGGAGCAGTGAAAGGGAAAAAGTTATCATGGAAGTTTACCGCCTCACTGGAGATGCTGATCAATGGTGGTCATTGATTCAAAACATGAAGGAAGATGATGAAGTATGAAATATGGAATGGAGTGAGTTCAAAGATCTGTTTTTAGAAAAATACTTTCCTCGCGACCATCGAGCAGATATGGAAAGGCAATTTCTGAGTCTGAGACAAAAGGAGGATGAGAATGTCACAAAGTATGAGGCTAACTTTACAAGGTTAGAAAGGTATGCGGGGGATTATATACGTAACCCAGGAAGTAAGATTGATCGTTTCTTTGATGGGTTAAAACCATTTCTTCGTCGAGCATTAGTCTCACAATCCTTTTCATCGTACGAAGACATTGTCTCATGTGCTATCTGGACAGAAAAGGAATTTTGTAAGTCTTATGACTTTAAATCAAAGCAAGAGAAGAAGAGACCTGCTGATCAATCTGGGAATGGAAATAAATAGAAGAAGGGAAAGGTTGAATATCCATCTTGTGGTAAATGCGGGAAGAAACATCCTGGTACTTGCTTGAAGGGAATGCAAGTCTGTTACAAGTGTGGCGAAAAGGGCCACCAAGCTCATGATTGAAAGGGGAAGAAGGAATCTACCAACGTTCGGTGCTACAATTGCAGGGAGATGGGGCATTATGCAAATGAATGTCCTAAGCGTCAGGAGAACTTACCTCGGAAAAGTCCAAGGGATCAAGGCCATGCTTATGCTCTCACTACTACTGAGGTAGAAGCTCCGAAAGACGTGATGGCAGGTAATTTAATGGTTTCCTCAAGTTTAGTAAATGCATTATTTGATTCTGGATCATCGCATTGTTTCATATCTTCCCAGTTTTCTAAGAAAATTAGATATTTCCAATTTGATTTAATAAGGGAGTTTTCAGTTAAAACTCCTAAGGGAAGTATCATTGCAAAAAAGTTTTGTGAATCAGTCCCCATTAGAGCACATAAATGTTCTTTATCTGCTGATCTCATCATCATACCTATGATTGAGTTTGATATAATCCTCGGTATGGACTGGCTTTCGGACTATGATGCGAAGATTTATTGTAAGAAGAAAGAGGTTACGATTCTTGATGATAATGATAAGGAACACCTTATCATTAGAGCAGAATCGTCACCACCTAATTCTTATTTAGATCCACCCTCAATAGCTCAACTAAATTCAATTATTGGGGAGGAAGATAATGGAATAACTTCCGGTGAGGAAAGGAATATTCAAATAGAGGATTTACCTGTTGTGAAAGAATTTGTAGATGTATCTCCGGAAGATTTACCTAGACATCCTCCAGAACGAGAAGTTGAGTTTTCCATTGATTAAATTCCTGGATCAAGGCCTATATCGAAGACCCATTATAGAATGGCCACTATAGAATTAGTTGAACTAATGAAACAACTAGAGGAGTTGAGTAATAAAGGATTTATTCTCCCTAGTGTTTCTCCATGGGGATCCCCTGTTCTTTTTGTTAAAAAGAAAGATGGATCTATGAGGTTATGTATCGACTACAGGGAGATCAATGCTATAACGATAAAGAACAAGTATCCCCTACCTCGCATTGATGATTTATTTGACCAACTGCATGGAGCTCAATACCTTTCAAAGATTGACCTTCGATCTGGATACCATCAGTTGTGTGTGAAGAAGGAAGACATTCCGAAGACAGCATTTCGAACCAGGTACGGGCATTACGAGTTTATTATAATGCCGTTTGGTTTGACTAATGCACCCTCTGTATTCATGGATCTGATGAATAGAGTTTTCAAGGAGTATCTCGATGAATTTGTGGTGGTATTTATTGACGATATCTTGGTATACTCCAAAACCTACGAAGATCATGAAAATCACTTGCGCATTATCTTGAAGACTCTGAGGAGGCACAAATTATATGGGAAGTTTAGAAAGTGTGAATTCTTGCTTCATGAGATTTCTTTTCTTGGCCATATTATCTCTAAATATGGAATCTTTGTTGATCCTTCTAAGACCAAGGAAATCCAAGAATGGACAACACCTACGAGTATAACTGAGGTACGTAGTTTTATTGGTTTAGCAGGTTATTATCGACATTTCGTCTAGATTTTTTCCAGATTGGCTAACCCATTGACAAAGCTCACACGTAAAGGGATTAAATTTGTCTGGACAAAAGAGTGTGAGGAATGTTTTGAAGAAATGAAAAGAAGATTAGTCAATTCCCCTGTATTGACTCTACCATCGGGGAATGATGGGTCTGTTATTTATAGTGATGCATCGAAGAAAGGACTTGGTTGTGTCCTTATGCAGAATGATAAGGTTATTGCCTATGCATCACGACAGCTAAAAATTCATGAGAAAAACTATCCTACTCATGATCTTGAGTTAGTAGCTGAGATCTTCGCTTTAAAGATATGGACACATTACCTCTATGGTGCAAAATGTGAGATTTATACTGATCACAAAAGTTTGAAGTATATTTTCTCACAAAAAGAAGTCAACATGAGGCAAAGGCGATGGCTTGAACTACTCAAGGATTATGATTGCATGGTACATTACCACCCGGGGAAGGCAAACAAGGTGGCAGATGCTTTGAGTAGAAAAGACCATGGAGTTTTGAATGTTATGATAATTGAAAGGGATCCAATTTTCATGGATCTAGTAAAGATGGACATGGGAATAAATAGGGAAGGTGAACCATCAATGCTTTTTCAAATGCTTTCCAAACCATCATTACTAGAAATGATTAAGAGTTCTCAGACAAATGATGAAGAATTATAGAAGAAGATTAATGATGTGAATGATGGAATATTGAGGGACTTTGTGTATAAGGATGGAATTTTGAAATTCGGGAAGAGACATTGTGTTACCGATATACCTGATCTAAAAAGGGAATTGCTGGATGATGCTCATAGTTCCAATTTCTCTATACACCATGGGAGCACAAAAATGTATAGAGATTTGAAGGAACATTTTTGGTGGGACAACATGAAGAGGGAGATTGCTGATTTTGTGTCAAGATGTATGGTTTTTCAACAAGTGAAAGCTGGAAGGCAATAGCCTGGAGGAGTCATGCAACCTCTTCCCATACCGGAGTGGAAATGGGACAATATTACGATGGACTTTGTCATGGGGCTACCAAAGACTCCTAGAAGGAACGATGCAATATGGGTTATTGTTGATCTTCTTACCAAGTCAGCACATTCTCTTGCTATAAGAGAAGATTTACCCCTAGAACGTCTAGCAAGACTATATATTAATGAAGTTGTGAGACTTCATGGAGTACCCCTATCGATCGTTTCTGATCGTGATCCCCGTTTTACTTCATGATTTTGGAAAAGTCTTCATAAATCCTTGGATACTGAACTTTATTTGAGCACTGCTTACCACCCTCAGACAGACGGACAATCAGAACGGACTATTCAGACCTTAGAAGACATGTTGAGATCTTGCTCACTTGACTTTCAGGGTATGTGGGATCAATATTTACCACTGGTAGAATTTTCCTATAACAATAGCTTCCATTCGAGTATTCAGATGGCACCATAAGAAGCGTTATACGGGAAGAGATGTCGTACACCAACCTGTTGGGATGACGTTGGTGAAAGAAAACTTGTAGGCCCAGAACTGGTGGAGGAAACGGTGGAAAAGGTGAAAGTAATCCAAAATCACATCAAAGCAGCTCAAAGTAGGCAGAAGATCTATGCCGATAATCGAAGGAAGGATTTGGAATTTCAAGTCGGTGATCATGTTTTCCTGAAGGTATCTCCATGGAAGGGAGTCATACGTTTTGGTAAGAAAGGTAAATTGAGTCCCAGGTACATCAGACCTTTCGAAATTCTAGAACGAATTGGGGCCCTAGCTTACCGATTGGCAATGCCGCCATGTCTCTTCAAAGTTCACGATGTGTTCCACGTATCTCTATTGAGGAAATACATGCCTGAACCAATGCATGTACTCACCTATGAGGAATTAGAACTGGAACCCGATCTTTCCTATTTTGAAGAGCCTGTCAGGATTCTTTATGTGAGGGAGCAGGTGCTGAGAATCCGGACGACTCGTCTGGTAAAGGTTTTGTGGAGAAATCATAAAATGGAAGAGGCAACGTGGGAACCTGAGGAACTTATGATGAAGAACCACCCGAGTCTTTTTATGCAGTAATTCCCTAGAAATTGCGAGGACACAATTATTTGAAGGAGGGGAGAATGTAACACCCCAAGCATCCATGGTATGTTTCCCTTCGAATAATGCAATAGCGTGTGTTGTACGCAACCTCGAGCTCTAACACACACCACAACTAATTAAACTAGCCATTGTGAATAGTAATACCTAATTTTTGAAATTTTATAAATTTTATTTATCAAAATGGACTTCTTTTTTGGATTCGGAATACCAATTATAGCTTAGGGTGAAATTTTGGCTTTGTTCTGAAAAACTTCAATTTTTGATGAATAGTGAAACCACTAAGTGGTAGTTAAATAACTGATTTTTCATTTAAATGAAATATTACCACTTTTGTGATTTGATTTTCAAAAATCCGACATACATGGTTGTCATTAATAAGTAAAATATGGTTCAATGAGATTAAAATAAATTTTTTGTGAATAGTAACTTTTAAGTTCTTAATCGCGATTAGAGGTAATTAGTGTAGTTTAAGGTACAAATAATGTTTTAATAATATGAGATGAGCATGAAACTAGTCCTACTACTATTTGATGAGTCATGGACGACCAAGACAACCCAAGTGTCAACTTGGGGACCCCATGGAGCCACTTTAGTTGGAAAATGACATTAATATATATTTATTTAATGTTAAAATTCAATTGACAGAAACATGAGTTGTTTTACTAAACCATTTTTTAAGTGGGGTTAAACAAGTCCAAATTTTGATTATAAACATTCATTAGAAAGCTAAAAAGATTTTCTACATCCTAGTATTTTTTTATAATTTTTATACATTAAATAAATTAAATTATTTATGACATCATTATGATGCAGCGATGACCTCATTATTTAACGATTTAAATAAAATGAGAAGATAATGCAACATCCAAGGCATAAACTTGTCCAAAGCCTATTGGATGAATAGATTTAGAACCCTTATCACCTTATCCACGAATTATATAAGTGTGGAACCTTTATAATCCGAAAATCATTGTATAATAATGTAACATTTCAATCTTTCCAAAAGAGCCCCTCCTCTCCTCTTATAAAAGGCCCCCACCTCTACCACCTTATTCACACTTTCAAGCCTTTTGGTTCTGCCAAAATCTGCCCAAATACTCTCCCAACTTCTCTCCCTTCATATTATAAGCTTTACTTTAGTCAGAAAGCCATCCTATGGAGTCCTTTTGATAAAATCAAATGGAAGAACCCGAAGAAGAGGTAACATTTTCATCACCCTCTTTCATGTTTCTTTCTTCTTCCACTCCCTCTTTGTTTATTATTTCAATTATAAAATTTTAACTCCAGTATCTTCTATATACTGTGATGTTATTATAAATATGGAACAACCATATTCATTATTCTACCCATCATTTGAATGACATGTCACCATACGTGCGTACGTACGGCTTACCGTCTCCACGTCGTGGTGTAATTGTTATTCAATATATTATTATTTAGGTGGGTATAATAATGATATGTAATTCATTTAAATAATAAATATAACATGATAATTATTCTGTATATATGATATACTATCCAATTATATATTATTTTAATAATGATATTGTCGCTCGTGCGTACGTACGGACTACCGTCTCCACGAACGCGATGAGATTCATTCTACGTCGTATCCATTCAAGTATAATTATCATTTGATGATTTAAAAATAATGTTTATGGACATGAAATCATTCTGGATATGAATAAGATACATCCTATCCATGAAAAACATGACTTACGTAACAAAACATATAAAAGAAAACGAGTAAGTTAACACCCGAAACAACGATAAATCTAAGATATTGTTAACAAAGCAATGTTAAAAGATCATATATGATATCATATGAATGTAAATGATTCTTGTATAATTTAAAAACAATTATTTCACCATTATACAGGAGGTTAACCTACCCCAACCAAGTAAAAGTACAAGGTAAGGGTTATTTCACAATCTCTTCATTATCCGAGGTTGTTTATACGTAATAATCTACTGGGATCTCTTTATCATCCACATCCACGTTTCTTCAAAATGTATTTCAAAACATTTTTATTATTTACAAGAATATGGGTTAAAGTCATTTATACCCTTTTTGACTTTTTATAAGAGGAATCTTTCCGTCGTTTTCAAAACAAGGTCCTTTTTAACCTTTTCGACAGAATTAAGGTAAGAATGTTTTTTTAACTTATACGGAGGGTGCGGTTATTTTCCGCCGTTATAAAACCTTCAAAGATTTTCTTACAATCACATAAGAATATTTTCAAGAAAATGTTTTGTTTTATATGGCTCTTAAATGATTTCAAAAATAGAAAGAGATATTTCTCTAAAAAGTGTTTTGATTTCATCTATGTCAACATCCTTTGATGGATTTTACGCTTATTTGAAGTTGATTGATTATAATAAAAAACTTCTATATTGTATTGAAGGTTTTGTGATATGTTTGACTGTGGATGTGCTATTTCTATACCATTCATAGTTTATGGTGAAATTATTGACATTTCATATGCTAGTTTTAATATGAATGTTTATGTTATGTTTAAACCTTTTCATATGGGAATGCATTGGACTTAATATGTGACGGGTGTAGCCCGCTATAGCTCCTCGATGCATCGGTAGGTCTCATGAGACAAACTAGTGTCTTGGCACAAGGCCTTGACAAAATCTTATTTGTAGTCTTAGCACGAGGCCTTCGCTATGTGGTTATGATAGTCTGGCATTATGCATTCCAACATTATGAAACTGGTTAGTGATTTTGCATGTGATTATTCGATTAGTAGAATATCCATGTGAATGAGTAAATGGCATTATTTCATTTTACTTTTGCCATATTATGTTGATGTTCAAGTTTAAAAGGCTTTTGTTTTAGTTATACATTGCCTTAAATGTTTATTCTTATTTATGAAAGTTTCCGCTATAATGTTATCCTTACTGGGCATTTGAGCTCATCCCTTTTCTATGTTTTATTTTTCCCAGGAAGTGAAGAAGTAAATTATGAATTACCTGCAGGGATATTATGAGGGGATAATAGTGTGGACTATGGAGACATTATGTTGTTGTAGTAGTTTTTCATTTTATGATGTAATGTAAAACATATGAATATATCTGGTGTTTCCAAGGCTACTAAACCAATCGGTCTTTCGAGATTTGATCATTCTTGTGATCATGCCAATGTTATGTAATAATGCACCGACTCCGGGTAGCTGGGGTCGGGCCGTTACAGAAGTAATAAACTATCTTCCACCCTCAACCTACTGTGGACAAGGTGAAGGTCAATTTAAGTGAATATCAGTGCTGCGAGTTCAATGGTGTTCTAAGATTTCAATTACGGGAATTGGGTTAAAGTTTAAAAAAACCCGATTTCACATTTAATGAACGTACTTAAAAAAATTTAGAAATTCATTCCGGTCACACCGGGCCTCGGAATTAGACACCATCAATTTTCACATACACGTAAAATTCCCATATAATTAAAAAAATTACATGGAATTTCTGTGTCTTTAAATTCTCTCTACCTTAGGGATTTGCGTCCCCATAAGCCACAACTCAAACTAAGGGAACAATTGGGGATACTGAGCATGTATCTGATCCTACCGCTCCTATGTTATCTCAGGGAGGTTCTCATGCTGCCAACGTACCCACATCAAAGGTATCGATCGCCCACAAAATACTCTCTCATTTTGATCTTCAATCTCCATTGGAACCTCCGTAAACTTCATCCCAACGTCGATGTCTATATTTACCCAGTCAATGATGTGTGAAGGGTCGTGCACGTATCTCCTCAGTCGGGATACAAGGAAAACGTCGTGCACCTGGTGCAACTGAGGTGGAAGAGCTACGCGGTAAGCCACCTTGCTAACTCTGCTGAGGACCTAAAAGGGTCTGATGAACCTTGGAGATAACCTGCTGCCCCGAACGAATCTTTAAATACCTTGTCTGAGTGTGATGCGTATGAAGACGTGGTCACCATCCTCAAAATCTAGAGGTCTCCATCTCATGTCAACATAAATCTTCTGCATGCACTGTGCAGTCTTCATCCAATCTTGGATAATGTACACTATTTATCTGGTAGCCCGTACCATCTCTGGTCTCATGGGTGATGACTCCCCTGGGTCAGTCCAGTACAAAGGCGATCTGAAAAGTCGACCGTATAGAGCCTCAAAAGGTGCCATCCCAATGGTGGAGTGATAACTGTTTTTTTAAGAAAACTCCACCAAGGGAAAGTGATCCTCCCAGCTGCGACCGAAGTCAAGGATGTAAGCACACAGCACGTCCTCGAGGGTCGGAATGGTCCTCTTAGTCGGGCTATCCGTATATGGATGGAAGGGGGTGCTCAAAAAATGTTGCATCTCTATAGTCTCCTACAACCCCTTCCATAGTCGTGAAGTGAAACATTCATCATGATTAGAGATAATCGTCGAGGGTACTCTATGTAGCTATGTAATCTCCTACTCATAGAGGCATCTGAATCTTTCTACTGAACCCTACTCTCTGATCGGTATGAAGTGATCCAACTTGGAGAGTCGGTTAACGATCACCAAGATAGAATCATGACCTTTAATATACGTGGAATTCCTGTCACAATGTCCATGGATATATCATCCCACTTCCACTCTGGAAGGTTGACCCTCATAGTTAGTGTCCCCACGTTGCACCTCCCTGACTTGCTGAAGAAGTGGAGGAGTGACAATAAGAAACTGAAGGAAAGAACCTCCATCTTGTTCCACAAAGGATATCTATAAAGAGGCCAGCTTCTCTGTCACCTCAAATTATAGCTATATACCAGATTTCCTTCTGAGAACATCTGCTACAATGTTCTCCTTTGTATGAGTATAGACTATCTCAAATTCATAGTCCTGGAGGAACTCGATCCAACGTAGTTGTCTCAGGATAAGGTCCTTCAAAGAGAAGATATACCTAAGACAATTGTGATCATACTAGAATATAAAACGTTCACCCATAATGTAATGTCACCACATCTTCATGGTGAAGACCACTGATGCTAACTCCATGTCATGGGTAGCATAGTTTTTCTCATTTTATCTCATCTATCATGAACTATATGCGATAAATGCTCGCTCCTGAATCAGGACACATTCGAGTCTGGTCCCTGATGTGTCGCAGTAGACTACGTACCCTATGCCCTCCTTCAGAAGCCTAAATATGGGGGCACTTGTCAGTATCTGCCTTAGTTTGTGAAAACTCCTCTAGCATCTCTCTAACCAAACGAAGGGTTTCCTCTTCTTCGTCAACTTTGATAATGGTGCTGAAACTCTTGAAAAATTGTGCACAAACCTCTGGTTATATCCACCCAAACCCCGAAAACAATGTACCTCTGTCACACTCCTGGGTGGCTCCAAAGAAAGCACTACATCAATCTTCGCTAGATCCACCACAACTCCAGCCTCCGAGATGACATATCCTGGAAAGTTAACCTCTAGGATCCAAAACTAGCACTTTGAGATCTTACCATAAAGTTGGTGCTCTTGAAGTGTGTCTAGAACTATCTTTAAATGGTTAGCTTGCTCCTCCTCAGTAGCTGAGTAGATCAGAATGTCATCGATGAAGACTACTACAAAGAGATCATGGTATGGCTGGAAGATCCTGTTCATGAGTCCCATGAACACTACATGAGCATTGGTCACAACAAACAACATGACCGAAAACTCATAATGGTTGTACAAACATATGATAGACGTCTTTTACACATCCCTGTCTCATACTCTAAGCTGGTGATAGCCTGATCTGTGGTCTATCTTTGAGAACCACTGTTCTCCCTTCAGCTAATAAAAGAGGTCGTCAAACCTCAAGAGTGGGTACTTGTTCTTCACGGACACCTGGTACATGCAACTATAGTCAACACAGACTCTCAAGATCCCATCATTTTTCTTGGAGAACAAAATCAGGGATT
Organism: Viscum album; assembly: GCA_963277665.1. Taxonomy (NCBI): domain Eukaryota; kingdom Viridiplantae; phylum Streptophyta; class Magnoliopsida; order Santalales; family Viscaceae; genus Viscum; species Viscum album. The sequence continues at coordinate 1,240,326,801 of OY728143.1, forward strand.
CCCAAGGAGAAACACTAGGCCAGATGAACCCCTTCCCATGTATGTCCTCCATCTATACTTGTAGCTCTCAAAGCTCTGTATGAGCCATCCTATATGTTTTTGTAGATATCAGTGCCATCCCACGGTACAAGTAAATGTAAAAGTCCACCTCTCTGCGAGGAGGTAGACCCGAAAAATCATCAGTTAAGACATCTGTCTACTGATCTACCACTACAGGATAACTCAGACTCTCCACATCAACTGCTCCAAGGGTAAGGCTAGCAAACTGATTAGTGATCGACTGCACTGTCCTTAGATTAAGTCCATCCTATACTGTAAAGGATCCCTTTTCATCGGTGAAGGTAAGCCTAATCCCATTAGTGCAGACACACCGCACATTTCACCTAATACTGTCTATATGAGCTAGGACTGTAGATAAACAGTCCATACCCAAGATGACATCATAAGGTCACAACACCGCTAATAGAAGATACTAGACGAAGTTCTCACCTCCTAGAGTAAGCTCACACCACCAGAATTTGTGAGTTATCATCGAATCCGCTCCCGTAGGAGTCTCTAGACATAAATATCGATCCAAAGGCTCGGTCGAAATCTTCGATCTCCAAACGAGGGAAGTGGCAATAAAATAATGACTTGAACCTGTGTCTATAAGTACTAAAGATAAGGTGGAGTAGACACATATCATATCTTGTATCATCTCTGGAGCACCATAGTCATAGGCCTCAGCTGCCTAGAGCTGAGCTCACCCCTATACACATGCTCCCTCTGGTGGGGGTGGACCACCTAGTGGTGGTGGTCGTAACACCTCGAGTTGTCGCCCATCGTCAGTTTCATGGCCAACTCATCTGCCATGTCCTCCTCCTTCATTAATACATCCCCAATCAAACATATGTCTATTCCTGGGCTGTCTTTCGACCATCTTCCAATCATTCGTATGGAAGGTCAGGTATTCATGACCCATGTGACCCTGCCCACCACATGTGTAACACTTCCAGCTCCTCGCATTAGTGGATCTGTCTCTGGTTCCCAGCACAAATGACCATGAATCCTGAGATCGTCCATTTGTAGGTCTGGTCCTCTTGGACCTCTGTGACATCTGCCTACATCCAGATGGAGATGAATCTGCAATGTGATGCCCGGTGGTGGGTCTCACTACAGGTGTAAGTTCAGCAAGAAAACTCTCCACTATGATGTCTCCCTCTAACACCCCTGCCTGCGTCATGATGCTAAGAGAAATCATTGAAGCCCTGATCTTCTGCCTGAATCCCTGCTCGATGGTATGGGCCCTGAAGAATGGGTCCCACACCATATCATTGGAGTAGCATGAGTGGTCGGTGAAACTTTCTGAGAACTAATCCATAGTCATGCTGTATTGCTGGAGATGAAGAAGCTCATTTATGTGCACTGCGTGAAGGGTCACGTGAAAAAACCCAGCCTGAAACAGGCTCTGAAAGACAACCCAGAGAAGTGTCACCTCTTCGTGAACCTAGAGCATCAAGATCCACCATCTGCCTACTGCTTCCTGCAGAAGACTGGCAGAAAGGATCACAATGATATAAGCCAGTGTCCCAACCAGTCAAAAGACTCTCACCACGTCCTCCAGCCAATCCTCAGCCGCATGTGGGTCTGTCTCGTCCCTGATCTTGGGTGGCCTCTAGCAGTGGAACTCGTACAACGCGCTCAAGTGGAAAGCACTGTCCACTGCTGGGGACAGTGGCATCGGTGGCCCAACGGGTAATGGCATAGTCGGTGCCCCTAATCATAAAGGGCCTAGCACCGAAGCCTCATTGCTCAGTGGGCTATCATTGCATACTATACCCGGAACCCTAGATGGATGTCTACGTTCTGACATACTGAAAAGAATCTGGTGTTCCACATTCAATAAGTTATACCTAGTGAGATGACTCAAAAAGATCACAAAAAAACATTTCGAAACACACACAAAATTAGTGTTTTCATGCACTGAGTCAGAAATCAGAATTCAGGGTTCTGGTGTATGGATACGTCGGCCGCCACATCAATACTAGATTTCCTAAACTGATAACCACATTCAATAAATTAAACATTATTGTAGTTAAAAAATTTTGAGTCCAATGTTCTACGATATAACCGACACCTCTGATACTAATTTGTCACGACCGGTCCTCTGGGGCCTGTGTTGTGACTACCCCAAGCCCTCTTTCCATAGGCTAGGGGCTGGTGACTAGAACTAAAAGGTGTATTCCAAAAAACTGGGAAAAATTTTCCTTTATATCATGTAACACACACAACCAGGCACACAACAAGATATGAACACATGTAAACTGTATAGTAAAAAGAGTGCATATAGTAGGTAAAATGGGGCCAAAATACCAGCCCAACTGGAAATTACAAGAAAACTGAAATGTACAAGTAAACTAAAATTGCTTTTCTGAACAGTCACTAAGGACCCTACCTGAAGGGTAGGTACAACACTCGAGTGTTCATCTCTATGGTATTCCTCTTCTAAGGTCCACCTCCGAGATACCTCCAATCCTAGTACCCTCGTACTCAGTCAATGTTGTCTGTCGTCTACACGAAACATAACAAAGTGCAGTCATATCCAGTGTAAGAGTGAGTATAACGATACTCAGTTGGGACCTCGAGACCTTAAAATGTCTCAAAAAATCCACCATGGATAAACCACAAAGCATGGAAACAACTGACAACCCAACATAGGTATATTCCTATACATATACCTAAGTTATCATGTATACCCATCTCATTAATGAGGAAACAAATGGTCCAACACAAAATCCCAAAGCTCAACTATTCCACAAAGGAAAGAACACCACGATCATAACACCACAACGTTATATACCACAAAGGTAACACCACACAAAAGAATACTAGAAAGGTATCACAACGAAGGTATGTACCAAAAAGGTACGCCACACAGAGGATTACCACTAAGGTATCACCATGAAGACAAGTACCCCAAAGCGTTGGCGCATAGAAGATTACCATAAAGGTAAAGTCTTAGATCACACCAAGTATAACTTTGGTTTGGTAGTAAATATGATTAGATGTGACTAATGAATCATCTAAATATGTTAAAAGGTATACACACATTGTATCCTAAATCATCAGACCCATGTAGGATCCTAATACAGTAGACCCACGTAGGATCCTAGAGTAGTCCCACATGGAATTCCTAGAGTGTATCCAAATGGGACTCTCGAACATATACCCATATAGTATCCAAATGCACAGACCCAAATAGGATCCCCAAGCACTAACCCACATAGGATCCCAAATAACATACCCACATTAGATACATTTCTCATGTTAAATCCAACTATAGGGTTCCCGCACTAAGCTCTCCTGATTACAGGAGAATCTGCTCCACAAGCCACAGGTCAATACTCCATCTTCCACGAAGTACCATGAAAATGTATCCCAAAGGACCGCCACCTAATAGGGGTCTCAATGCAGTAGACGGTGAATCAATCTGATGCTTGCTCTATACGTTATTGGCACTACTGGAAATAAGATCTATACCAATGGTTTTGGGAAATCCATTTGTATAGTTCACTTATATGGACCAATAACAATGGTTTGGCCAGAACCATTGGTATTGGCCACTAATATGGACGTATACCAAAGGTTTTTGACAAGCCGTTGGTATAGGGCCCCCTTATACCAACGATTTTTCCAAAACCATTGGTATAGGTCCCAAAATCAAAGGATCTATAACAGCGGTTCTCAAAACCGTTGGTATAGAGCTATACCAATGGTTTTGAGAACCGTTGGTACAATACATGTATTTTTTATGGAATCTTCTTACAGAGAACATTAAATAAATCAAATTTTAAAATATTTATGATAATATAAATATATATTTATGAAAGTAGGTTCACAAAATTCATGTTAGGTTAGTGGTTAGGTCATTCAGTCATAAGATGGAGGTACTGGGATCAAAACCCAATGAATGATTCTTTTTTGAAATACATATACCAATGGTTTTATGGAACCGTTGGTATAGATTTTTCATATTACTTATACCAACAGTTCTCAAAACCATTGGTATAGGTCTATACCAATAGTTTTGGGAAAACCGTTCGCATAGACCTATCCCAATGGATTAGTTTTCCATGTTTCTACGAACTCTTGGTATAGGATATACCAACGTTTTGGAGGCCAATAACAACAGTTTTAAACCATTGGTATAGGGTATTTTTTTACTAGTTTGGACATTTAGTCCCGAGGTCCCGGTTGGATTCGTGTTTGATGCAACCCCACCATACCCAAACATTATCTAAAACTCAAGTGGGTTAAACCAAAACAACCATCTCAATCCAAGGTTTTTGGTGCCGTAGACGGTTCATCAAACAGATGCCTGAAGCTCAAGATATGGCCAAAAGATTGGAAAGGGTTGAAGCTGGTCCGTGTCCGATTCGACCCGGCCGGGTGGGTCCGGCCAGGACCTATGAGAGGCCCATGATGGCAGACCACCGAGCTGTCTACTCGGGTCGCGGCTGGCCGGATGGCCACCCTCCATGCGGTATGGTCGCGCACCGCTCCTTCCCTGATGGACGACAGTGAGCCGACCGCCCCCTACCACCACTGCGGCCTCAGCACGCCAGGCGGTGCGGATACGCTGTGCCATCACCATCACATGTTCGGTCGTGTGCTAACCCCCACCATCTCTCTGCAGTGGCTGATGGGGAGTGGCCCTTCTATGGTGATGCGGCTATGCCGCCGCCGTCTTCGTTGTCGGTTGGAGTGCCGACTGCCTCTCCCGAGTCTCACTGGTGTCGGTAGCCGGCACGGGACGCCAGTGATGTTCCTCGTGGCACAGGGCATGCCCCAGTGGCCCGTTCTTCATTCTGTAGACTTAAAAAGATGCCTTGGGACGTCAACATTGAATTAAAACCACCACAATCCACAATGGTTGCGGAGTGGTTTGATCGTGTTCGTTTGGACCAAACCCTCCACGTTAGAATGATAACAAGCGACTTATTTGTTCTCAAATCATGAAGAACCTCAAGAATAAGTATGGGGGTTTAAAAAAACCATAGACCCTTTCTTGTCTTTCGTTGGAGGTGTCGAGAGGAAGAAGATGAAGCTGTTGATGAATGTCAGCGTTTGTTGCTTCTGTAAGGCGCTTTCGATCCGGTCTCGGGGTCAGTTCCTCGTTCTTCATTAGAGCAATTTCTTCATTGGATAGAATGAGTTTCTCCAATGTTCTTCCATATCCCCTATGCCAAAAAAATCCACCAACCCCCAAAAAAAGAAGAGACAAATTATTAAAAATAATTCTAACAATTAATTAAAGTTGACACATTTAATTAATTGTAGTTGGATCAATTTGTTTATTTGAGATTTTAGAGGTTTTCCCCCATTAAGAGGGGTCTGAGTGGTCCCCACATCCACGAATTTAACTTGGGGTTTTTCTAGCCCGGGTGGTCCCCACCTCCATAGTTTTAAAATATATGTTTCAAAAGAAAACTAAAATGTTCTTTATTTTGTTTTTCTTCTTGCATGAAAAAGTGAAAAACTAACTTTCACCCTCGACCTACTACAGTCGAGGTGAAGGTTCCCTTAAGTGAATATCGACGATGTGAGTTCAATGGTGTCCTCATATTTCAATGTTGATCATTGGTTCAAAAGTTACAAAAAACTCCTTGCACGTTTACTCAACGTACTTAAAAAACAACCGGAATTCATCCCAGACACACTGAGTCTTGGAATCATGCGCCGTCAGTTTTCCCATACTAGTAAAATTCCATTATAATTAAAAAAATACATGGAATTTTTGGGTCTTTAAAAAAAATTTATAATTAAAAAATATCTCTAAATAATTTGTTTTTAAAAAGTATTGGTTATTTTTATACAACATATATTATATGTTTAACAACAATGTAATCTAGTTCATACCTTAATTATTGTAATTAATTTTAATTTATTTCAATAATAAATTTCAAAAAAATACAGTTGGACTTAATAGAAAGTATAAATTATTATGATTATAATTTTGAAGATATTTTTTCAAACCCAAATGGCCTAGGTGGAATTAATTAATTTAAAATTAATTCCACAGATGCGTCAAGAAAATGTGCTTTAAAGTGAAAAGACCAAATGTTCACAGTGTTTTATATTATGTTGTAATATTAAATTTATTCCAATAAAATAAATTTTCTATTATATGTATATCTAAAATAATTTTATTTTAAAAATATCAAAATATTGTTTATATAATATAAATTAATTAAACAAACTGATAAATTTCAATAAAAATTCAGTATTTGTCACATAATAAAAAAATGTCACTTATCATAAAAATACCAAAAGGAAACTATATGTAAAAAATAATATTAAGAAATAAAAATTATATTATTTTAACAATTTTTTTTTCAAAAAGTATCAGAATTTAGTTTTAAAATAAGTGCGACCTAAAAAGGAGACGAAGCTATTTTTTAAAAATATACAGTTTTGAACTTGAAATTGTATTTATTTTTTCTTTTATATGTAATATATATAGGATGAATGTTGAAATTTAGGTAGAATATATAATATATAAATTTCATTAAAATAAATAACCATAAGTTATTTGGTTGATTTATTGATATAAAGCAGTCTTGTTCATATAAACATGTTTTTCTGAAAAAAAATTCTTTTATTTTAAAGGGGTTATATTTTGATATCTAATTAATTGGAAAAAAATATATTTATATATGTTTGTAAAAAATTATTCCCTAATATAGTTATTCCATTTCATACCTACCATTTAAATATCTAGTTGATATATATCATGTTAAATAATAATATTAATCACATATTTTTGTCCATTAAAACTCAGTCATGCGTATAACACAAGCCATTGAGGGAACTCAATATTGTGTGCAACGAATGAAAAATATGGGGATTCATGCCCCAAAAATCTAATACCAATGATGTCTATAGTTAAATAAAAAGTTGGGATTTCATATAAAGAATGCTTATCTTAGTGTAGCATGAAACACAATCCATCAACAAATTCTAATTTAAACGCAACATTTTTTATAAAAACTCAAGTCGTTAAATTTTACCCCTACCCAATAAAATTAATTTCATGCTACAAATTTATCTTAGGTATACAATTTTTAATACCTGAAATATTATTTTATAGAAACCCATATCAGAAAAATAATAATGTTAAAACATCATTTAAAAAAGGATATATGGAAACATAACAGTTACCTAAATTATCTCATAATTATGTTTCTATAAAGGATTACATATTTCAGATGTGAAAAAAGTTACATATAAGAGAATAATAGCACCCAAATATTGATGGATAGTGATAGTGAATGTAGTCCAGAGAACATTAATGATCACAAATCCATAAACTGAAGAGGTGTACCAAATTTCATTAATATAGTAAAACGTGATGATAATTGTACAAAATTTTATTTGAAGAGCCTTTTCCAAAAGTTCATAAATTTTAACCAGAATATATAAAAACTTATATTAATTGAATTATATAAGAAAATATAACTCTTTATTCCTTAAATAATACTTTTTCATATGCAACAACATTTTCAAAAAAACGTCATCAAAAAGTTGATTTTATTATTCTAGAATCCACGTAGAGGTTTGCAATCCTTTCAAATTCTAATAAAGTTTGAAAAATAATATTTTTATATAGAAATTTCATACAATATAAAATATGTAATTCTAAACTAATGAAGGGAGGAGAAGTGTTACCCTCTTATCATTATTTGACTCATCTATTGTGATTTCATACACTTTCCATTTATGCTTTGTCCTAAGAGTTTTTTGTGTAATTTTCAACCATATTATACCTTATATTGGGTCCTTTATTAATATAATGAACAAACTTTATGTACATGATCCAACATCCAGATATTTTGTGAAATATTTATTTTTCAAATAAATTCAATCTTTTTTCATATTTTAGATTTCATGTAATTGTGAATATAAATGTTGTTATATAGAAGTAGTATGTTTTTCTTTAATTATAAGAAACACCATGTTAATATTTCTCTATCGGAAACACTAATATTAAATTTTTGTATAATAAAAACTATGTTTTTTTGTGTTACATGAAATGATGAGTTCATTCGATAGACTGTTTTACATGAAACACAAGGTTTTACCAGACTACAATATATTATTAATATTGTTATAAAAATATTATTATAGTCAATACCTAGCCATTATATAGATGTTATGAATAATATTAAATAAAGATTCAAACTATTATTTGAAATTTTATATAAAATTAATGCATACGTTATAAATTAGTGGAAGTGAATGTATGAACATTGTGAATTTTAGGAAATTAATTTGATACAAAAATTATTTTTCTATTTACAAACATGTTTCATCTAATTAAATTAAAAAAATTAACTTTTGGTGATTTTTTTAAAAAATATTATTAAAAAATATTAAATAATTTTTCAAACCCATCCAATAGATTTTATAGGCATGTGATAAGAATAATTATAATTTTATGAATAAAAGGATATGTTTTTATAAAAGTTAATTTTAAGACCATTTAATCTAGATAATATTTTAAATATAATTTTTCACAATTTTATAATTATCATTTGACGAAATTAAATTTTTTTTGAATGATTAATATCAACATTTACATTGGGAAATTTTTCTTTATTTATTTCAGGGAAATTATTTTTTTGTTGAAAAGTTAAAAACACTGAATTTTAATTCATGAATATTTTTGAATCAATTATATATAAATATACTATTTTTGATTTTAATTTATAATTATATCAATAATACAACATTTAATCTAATTTATGTCATTGGAAACAATTTCAAAATTATGTTGGATAAAAAAAAATTTCAAACGTCTGGAAGTTTTCTCTTAAAAAAATCATCCTCTCATCCCGACAGTAGTATTAATTTTAAATTAATTTCTTCCACTTATATGATTAGAATATGTAAAAATAAATTTAATAATTTCAATATGAATAATTAATAAAGATTACATGTTAAAAATAATATTTTACTAAAGTTAATAGGGAATGTAATTAAAAATAATTACAATTATTAAGATACCATTGAGTTCTTTTAATTGTTAATCATTAATGATAAGGGTAAAAGTGAAATAGATAATTGCCCGAAAGACACAGTATGTACATATTTTCACCAATTACCTTATTTTCATAAATAATTAAAATAATTATAAGAACATGATTTAAGGTAGGTCTATCAATAATGTTTACCTTTTTATACTTACAAGAATGTCACACCTCCTCTAGTATAAAAGGGCACTCACCCCCTCACTTCTTCTCACCTCCCTAGACTCATTATGCTAGAGATACCATACCCAATTATTGAAAGCAATTCCATACCTCTATCATATATTTATATCTTTTGGCATAAATTCATCAAGGAATCTCTTTGGTGAAAACCAAAAGTAGTAACCCAAAGAAGATGTAACATCCTTCCAAAAGTTATTTTGTTTTATAATCATTATTCACCCCTTAAAATATTATAATTATATTATTATAATAGAAACTAAAACCCAAAAATATACTTGTATTTTATTATCGCAATGATTACACCTATAGTTAGACACAATTCCATTAAATGGGTAACAAATTTTCTATTCATGTGTATGACAAACTACCTCCTCACAAAACAATGTCATCCATTTATTCCATAGAAAATATCATTATTTAGAATAATAATGGAGATTATATTTATAATATATAAATATTATATTTATGATTTAATTATTTATCTTGAAATATTATATAACCATTTTCTTCATTTTTATTGTGTTAATATGAAAACTTCGTTTATGGGCATTTGGACTACCACCACCTCCAAGAGTTGTGATACTTTCACACAGTACATGGAATGTATTATATATATGATTTCTAAAATTATATGATAAATTATACATAATAATTATACTAAAATTATATTATATATATACACATGTTTCATTAATATTTTTTTTCATCAAAAAGACAATAAAATGGAAACAATATCCATGTGTATGAATGACCTACAGTCTACATGATTGGTGTATTTAATTTTCTACATCTACCTTATATATATTATGAATAATATTTATATACTAAATATTAATGATATAGAATTCATTTTTTAAATTAAGTAAATAATTATATAATGAATCAATTAAGAAGATTAGGAATAATAAGTCTAACCATATATGAAAAACAACGCAGATATTACCCAAAACATAACATTAACATGGAATTGTTAATAAAAAGGTAACATAACGTCATAAGAGAATAATATATTTTATTAAATATAATATAATTGTTTTTTTTTATATTTATAATAAAATATTATTTAATAAACAATAATTTTTTAACAATTCTGATGAGAGTCAAGACATAATGTTTGGGGTTTCTCACCTCACTTTTATTTTCATGATATTTATGCCTTATTTAGAACTCATTTTTTTTATTTGGTTTATATAATTCCAACGAATATAAAATATTATTATTATATTTATTTTTATTTTTATTTATATTTCATTTTATGATCTCTATTTCTTGTGGATTATGGTTCAATAGTTACCAAATCAGAAAATTTATTTTGTTCAAATTTGCCTTCTTTAAAACACTAGCCATGTTATTCACTTATATTATTTTACAAGGTGTATATAATTACCATTTACATTTAATTTCCTTAATATCATTTTTTCATTATATTTTGAGTTTTATATAATGTTATTATGTCATGGGGACTATGATTCATTTTAACAAATGTTGTAACGCCCCGACCCCAGTTATCCAGAGTCGGTGCATTATTTAAATACATTGGCATGATTACAAGGAATCAAGTCCCGAAGGACCGATCAGTTTTGTAGTCTTGGAATAATAGATCACATACATGAATGTTACATTTTCACTTTAAGACGTACAAAACAACATTAATAATATTTATGAACGCCATTATACCCTTGGCTTAACCCCGCATATCAATCACATTACACTTCTTGGAATCCTGGGAAAAATAAAACATAGAAAGGGGTGACCTCAAATTCTCAGTAAGGATAACAATATAGAGAAAACTTTCATAAATAATAATAAACATTTAAGGTAGTGTATAACTAAAACAAAAGCCTTTTAAACTTGAACTTAAACATAGTATGGAAAAAATAAAATGAAATAATGCCATTTACCTATTCACATGGATATTCTATTAATCGAATAATCACATGCAATAACAATAACCACTTTAATAATGATGGAATGCATAATGCCAGACTATCATAACCACATAGCCAAGGCCTTGTGCCAAGACTACAAATAATATTTTGCCAAGGCCTTGTGCCAAGACAGTAGTTTGTCTCATGAGACCTAACGATGCATCGAGGAGCTATAGTGGGCTCCACCCGTCACATATTAAGTCCAATGCATTCCCATATGAAAAGGTTCAAACATAACATAAACATTCATATTAAAACTAGCATACGAAATGTAAATACTTCATTCATAAACCACGAATGGTATAATAATAACACATCCACAGTCAAACACATCACAAAACGTCAAAACAATATTGAAGTTTTGTATAATAATAAATCAACTTCAAATAAACTTAAAATCCATCAAAGGATGTTGACATAGATGAAATCAAAGCTATTTGAGAGAAATATCTCTTTTTTGACATCATTTAAAAGTCACACATTTATTAATGAAGTAATTTAAAAGATATTTTTGAATCAAAGTGTCCCATAAAACTTCAAAACTTTACAAAAAGAAATATAATTTCAAAAAATTCATGTCCATATAAATAAATACATAAAATAATTTTGAAAACATGGACATTAATTAAAAATATTTAGAAAGATAAATCTTTAAAACATTTAAAATTCTAATCTTGATAAAGAGTACCTTTCAAAAATTCTTAAAATCCTCATTTTGAAATCATTTAAAAGTCACATAATTATAAAATAAAACTTTTACCTTGAAAATATCCTTATAATCTTGTAATTGAATCTTTGAAAATTTTATAACGGTGGAAAATAGCCGCACCAATTGTATAAGTTAAAAAAACATTCTTACCTTAATTCTGTCGAAAAGGTTAAAAAGGACTTGTTTGGAAAATGATGGAAAGATTCCTTTATAAACTTCTTATAAAAAGTAAAAAAAGGGTATAAATGACTTTAACCCATATTCTGTAAAATAGTAAGAATGTTTTGAAATACACTTTTGAGAAACATGGATGTGGATGATAAAGAGGTCCCATTAGATAATTACGTATAAAAAACCTCGGATAATGAAGAGATTGTGAAATAACCCTTACCATGTACTTTTCCTTGGTTGGGGTAGGTTAACCTCATGTATAATGGTGAAATAATTGTTATTAAATTATACAAGAATATGATATCATATATGATCTTTTAACATTGATTTGTTTATAATATCTTAGTATTATCGTCGTTTCGGGTGTTAACTTACTCGTTTTCTTTGATATGTTTTGTTACATAAGCCCTATTTGTTATGGATAGGATGTATTATATTCATATCCAGAATGATATCAAGTCCTTAAACATTATTTTTAAATCATAAAATGATAATTATACTTGAATGGATACGATGGAGAATGAATCTCATCGCCTTCGTGGAGACGGTAGTCCGTACGTACGCATGAGCGACAATATCATTATTTTGATATTAAAATAATATATAATTGGATGTTTTATCATATATACAGAATCATTATCATGTTATATTTATTATTTACATGAGTTATACATCATTATTATACCCATCCAAATAATAATTTATTGAATAACAATTACACCACGGCGTGGAGACGGTAAGTCGTACGTACACACGTATGGTGACAAGTTATTCAAAGGATGGATAGAATACTGAATATGGCTGTACCATATTTATAATAACATCATAGTATATATAATAAATAGGATTTATTATTTTATAATGGTAATAACAAAGACGGAATAATTGGAAGAAGAAAGGAACTTGGAAAAGGGTGGTGAAATCATTACCTCTTCTTTAGATTCTTCCTTTTGATTTGATCAAAAGGGCTCTTAGGTTGGCTTTCTGACTAAAGTAAGGCCTTTAGGATGAAGTGAGGGATTTTGAGAGAGTATTTGAGTAGAGGTTGTTCGAACGAAAAGGCCTTTAAGGTGTGAGTTAATGTGAAGGGAGAGTTCCCTTTTATAAGAGAGGTGAGTGGCACCTTTGGAAAAGCTAGAAATATTATTTTATAATAAATTCATATTCGGTTTGTAATAGCTCAAAAGTGGATTATTTAAAGGTTAATATGGGGATGGGTCGAAAACCAATCAACAAATAGGATTTATACAGGTTTGGGTCATTATATTAACCTTATCTTTTAGTTTTAACTCTTAGATAATTAGTTTGACACTTACCATGTCACTTTGTATTTTTATATTATATAATTAATAAACTTACTATATACCTCCAATAGACCCCCAAATGTTCCATTAATAATACACCTATAATTATATAAGTCTCTTGGCCGAACCTTAGATTTTAAGAAATTTAATATCAATTAATAATATATTATTTGTTTTAAAAACTCTTTTATGTCAATTTTGACACTATTTGGAAAATTGAATTTTGCGAAAATCATAAAAGAATTATTAGTTCGAAAAAAGTAAATTAAATCAATCCTAATATGTCATATTATCCTAGAAAATTAGTTTAATTCATTAAAAGTCTCAAATTATATTTATTTGGGTATTTATAATGTCAATTATTTTAATTTTTCACTATTATGGTAATTACTGCATCATCATTGTGTCTTACATAAATTAAATTATTTAATGTCTAAAAATTATAAATAAAATATCATTATGTAGGAAACCGTTTTATATTTCTAATGAATATTTATAGTTTAAAATAAAACATATATAACCCTTTGTAAAAATTGTTTTGCTAAAAGATATATGCTTTTGTCATTTTTGTATTTATTTTAACTTAATTAAAATAATGTGCCCCTATCACTTACAAGTGGCACCATGGGGTCCCAAAATTGACCCGAAGATGCCCATGGTCTAACATGTATCATCCAATAAGGTTAGGACACGTTTTAGGGTAATTGTTTATTATTATAATATTACTTTTTAACCCTTACCAGATTTACCCTTTAACCATGGTAAATAAAATATTTACCGAAATAATTAATCAAAATGTATAAAAATAAAAGTTACCTATTTACAAAATTTTAACATCCTGATTACAAATATAGAATCCATTTTTCCAAATTCAAAACATATAAGTGGCAGAAATTAATTTAAAATTAATTCTCGTTGTTAAAACAAAAAGCGTGTTTTTAAGAGATAATAACAATCAAAAGATTGACACTTGTTTATGTTCTGTTTAATTGTGAAATTTTGTCCAATGACCAAAATTGTATTAAATGGTAAAAATATATTCTAAATATACTTTAAAACCACTCAAATTCATAATTTATCACTACTAATTATTTTGATTAAAAAAATTGTTTTTAATTAAAATTTAGTAATTTTCACTATTCATCTAAATATAAAAGTTATCCGAAAAGTACCAAAATTCCACCCTAGGCTAAATTAAATATTTCTAATGCAAAAATGAAGTCCATTTTGAGAGATAAAATTTATAAAATTTTAAAAAGTAGGTATTACTATTCATTACGGTTAGTTTGATTGGTTGTAGTGTGTGTTAGAACTCGAAGTTGCGTACAACACACACTAATATATTTTTTCAACGAGAAGCGTACCGTGTAAGCTTGGGGTGTTACATTGTAAATTTTTTTATGTACTAATTCTAAAGAATAAATTTATTTAGTCAAATTGAATATATAAAAGTTTAAAATATTGGATCTAAAAAGGGTTCGCTATTAAAGTTGGTAAAAGTGAATTTTTGAAAAATACTTCTTTTATCTGAAAAAATGAATCTGTTCTTACATTATGACTAAGAAACTCATAATATGGATTATAAAATTTAAGGATTATATAAAGTTTAAAATTTAGTTAATACTATTCATATCCTCTTTTGAAAGGCTTGTTTGGTAAGTCATGGTGCGCTTGAACTCGGTGTTCCGTGTAGTGCAAGTTATTGAATTATTTTGAAGAAATAACACACTATGAAATCTTGGGGTGTTACATTCTCCCCTCCTTCAATAAATTGTGTCCTCATAATTTTAAATTGTTCTTCGAAAATAAAAGGGTCAAAATAAAAAATATCTTTGTGGGAAAACCTACATCGGAAATTGGGTTACTAAAATATAGTCTTAATATGGGGAAAAGAGAAATGAAAGGGTCACCACCAAATTATGATCTAAATTAGGATAAAATTGGTGGCAATTAGAGATATATAATTGGAGGGAAAACGTAAATATTTATAGGTATTGATTTTGGTCATCAATCACAAACAACTGTAAAATTGAGGTCCTTAAATTCATCAATCTATGATGATTAGAAATACCATCGGTTCAAAAAAACATAGGGTATTAGGATAACACATTTTAGGTTTTAGGATTCATCAAATAATGTATAAGAATTAATTTCTTCATAGAATAAGAGAATAAGAAAAATATATCCTTGACAAGTAGAGTTTCATCCTTTAACTAATTTCTACCACAAACTCATCTTTCACTCTAAAAGATAATAGAATGTAAAAAATATATTCTATTTATCCCATTCGTATAAGGTTAAAAAAACGAATTTATAATTCATCTACCAGATCTTTTAAAAAAACTACATTATTTAATCCCGGACATTATGTGGGCCAGTGGTAGGTGATACACCCTTGTCGCCCTTTGGTTGTGGGTTCAAGTCTCACGGCCTTGCCGGACGCGACGGGTTGCCGCCCAACCTCCGGTTTTCCTTTTATGGAAATACAAAAATAATCCAAACTAGAACTATCCAAAATGCTTTAGTCCAAAAAATGAAGATCCCTTTTGCTGCGTAATAACATGTGAACACCTTCATCATATATTCTTTTAAAACACTGCAACATCCTGAATTACCATAAAACCTTATTGATTACATTCATGATCCCTTATTCCTTAAATAATAATGGATATACTCCTTCAATCCAAAAATCTTGTAAACCCTAACAATGATGGAATATACAAATCATTAATCAGTTTTAAGGTAGTCAAGAATATCCAATATAATTTATCCAAATCAATCATGTATTATTCTAAAATCACTACCTCGGTATCGGAACTATATTATGGTTTATCATTCTATCAACCATATATTTTCCAATAATTTATCTTTCTATTGAGTAACTTTTATTTGTTCCACACAATCTCAAGTCCTTAATGAAATAATACTGCAATACAATCCTTATATACTCTAATTATTATAACAAGTACATTGTTGATACAACACTCAAATGACATAATCAACATAAGAACTCTAATCATTCCTCTTCATCTGTGGTTGTATCATAACTTGATTATTATCCAATAGCGTCATTTTCAGCATAGTCCGATGACTAAGACATAGGTTCGCGTAGTGTCCAGACTCCTTGCAGATGAATCATTGTACATTTGAAACCATTTTCTTACCCTTGCAGTCACGTACTTTGTGCCCTTTTCTTCCACACGTATAACAAACTTTCATTCCTTTCAGGCAAGTTCCTGGGTGTTTTTCCCACAGTAATCACATATGGGGAAATTATTCTTTTCCCTATTCCCTTTATCCATCTTTCTCTCTTCCATCATTTTCTTCTCTTGCTTCCCTTCAAATCCATAGGAATCAGTAAAATTTTTAGTTATCTTATCCACACATGATACTATTTCTTTATATGATGATAATACGTGGGAGAATATTTCCCTTCTAAATGATGTCTTAATGCCATGAAAGATACGATCCTTTTTACTCTTTGGATCATACGTATTACTGTAGTTCACATTCCTTCTACTGGGATCCATTTCTATACAATAGCATAAACTAGGTCAGTTTATGAATTGAAATAAATAATTCCTAATGAAAATTGAACAGTTTAAGGATATAATCCATAATCATACAAAATGTTTTCTTTGAGTAAGTATATACTCATGAGCCCTTCATAGTGGTTTGTAAATAAAATAAGAATTATCCTAAGCATATCCCCTGGGAGTGTCGTAACCATGAGTGCAGCAAGGCCCATTGTCGTGCACCATTTCCCATTCGATTCTATCTCAAAGCGATGTTTTCAGGTTTTACCCCTAGGTACATCTGTGCCAGAGCCGCCTCTACCTGCTCGTATCCAGACATGGATGTATTGCTTGGAAAACTCACAAAATCTCTACAATACCAAAATTCTAGGAAGTTATTCTATACTAATCCTCAAAGTCTATCTTAGGGCTATGTGCTCTAATCAGAGTTTATCTAAATCTAGTTTCCAAGGTTATTGCTAAACTTCCTCTGATACCAATTGTAATGCCCCGACCCCAGTTATCCAGAGTCGGTGCCTTATTTTAATACATTGGCATGATTACAAGGAACCAATTCCCGAAGTACTGATCAGTTTATCAGTCTTGGAAAAATAGATCACATACATGAATGTTACATTTGCACTTTAAGACGTAAAAAAAACAGTAATAATCTTTATGAATGCCATTATTCTTTTGGATTAACCCTGCATATCAATCAGATTACACTTCTTGGAATCCTGGGAAAAATAAAACATAGAAAGGGGTGAGCTCAAATGCTCAGTAAGGATAACAATATAGTAGAAACTTTCATAAATAAGAATAAACATTTAAGGCAGTGTATAACTAAAACAAAAGCCTTTTAAACTTGAACTTAAACATAGTATGTCAAAAATAAAATGAAATAATGCAATTAACTTATTCAAATAGATATTATACTAATCAAATAATCACATGCAATATCAATAACCACATTCATAATGATAGAATGTGTAATGCCATACTATCATAACCACATAGGAAAGGCCTCATGCCAAGACTACAAATAAGATTTTTCCAAGGCCTTGTGCCAAGATACTAGTTTGTCTCATGAGACCTACCGATGCATAGAGGAGCTATAGAGGGCTCCACCAGTCACATATTAAGTCAAATGCATTCCCATATGAAAAGGTTCAAACATAATATAAACATTTGTATTAAAACTAGCACACGAAATGTAAATAGTTCATTAATAAACCACAAATGGTATAAGAATAACAAATTCACAGTCAAACACAACACAAAAACTACAAAACAATATGGGTGTTTTGTATAATAATAAATAAACTTCAAATAAACTTAAAATCCATCAAAGGATGTGGGCATATATGAAATCAAAACTATTTGAGAGAAATATCTCTTTTTTTGACATCATTTAAAAGTCACACATTTATTAAGGAAGTAATTTAAAAGATATTTTTGAATCAAAGTGTCCCATAACACTTCAAAACTTTTGAAAAGAAATATAATTTCAAAACATTAATGTCCATATAAATAAATCCCTAAAATAATTTTGAAAACATGGGCATTAATTAAAATTATTTAGAAAGATAAATCTTTAAAACATTTAAAATTATGATCTTGATAAAGAGTACCTTTCACAAATTCTTAAAATCTTCATTTTGAAATAATTTAAAAGTCACATAATTATAAAATAAAACATTTACCTTGAAAATATCTTTATAATCTTATAATTGAAACTTTGAAAATTTTATAACGG
Source organism: Viscum album (assembly GCA_963277665.1). Taxonomy (NCBI): domain Eukaryota; kingdom Viridiplantae; phylum Streptophyta; class Magnoliopsida; order Santalales; family Viscaceae; genus Viscum; species Viscum album. The sequence goes on from OY728143.1 coordinate 1,240,345,435, forward strand.
CGGAAAATAGCCGCACCCACCGTATAAGTTAAAAAACATTCTTACCTTAATTCTGTCGAAAAGGTTAAAAAGGACTTGTTTGGAAAACGACAGAAAGATTCCTTTATAAAATTATTATAAAAAGTTAAACAAGGGTATATATGACTTTAACCCATATTCTGTAAAATAGTAAGAATGTTTTGAAATACACTTTCGAGAAACATGGATGTGGATGATAAATAGGTCCCAGTAGATAATTACGTATAAACAACCTCGGATAATGAAGAGATTGTGAAATAACCCTTACCTTGTACTTTTCCTTAGTTGGGGTAGGTTAACCTCCTGTATAATGGTGAAATAATTTTTATTAAATTATACAAGAATATGATATCATATATGATCTTTTAACATTGATTTGTTAATAATATCTTATTATTATCGTCGTTTCGGGTGTTAACTTACTCGTTTTCTTTGATATGTTTTGTTACGTAAGCCATGTTTGTTATGTATAGGATGTATCTTATTCATATACAGAATGTTATCAAGTACTTAAACATAATTTTTAAATCATCAAATGATAATTATACTTGAATGGATACTATGGAGAATGAATCTCATCGCGTTCGTGGAGACGGTAGTCCGTACGTACGCACGAGCGACAATATCATTCTTTTGATATTAAAATAACATATAATTGGATGGTTTATCATATATAAAGAATCATTATCATGTTATATTTATTATTTATATGAGTTACAAATCATTATTATACCCATCCAAATAATAATTTATTGAATAACAATTACACCACGACGTGGAGACGGTAAGCCGTACGTATGCACGTATGGTGACATGTTATTCAAAGGATGGATAGAATACTGAATATGGTTGTACCATATTTATAATAACATCACAGTATATATAAGATACTGGAGTTATTATTTTATAATGGTAATAACAAATAAGGAAGAAGTGGAAGATGAAAGGAACTTGGAAAAGGGTGGTGAAATCATTATCTCTTCTTCGGGTTCTTCCTTTTGATTTGATCAAAAGGGCTCTTAGGTTGGATTTCTGACTAAAGGAAGGCCTATAGGATGAATTGAGGGAAGTTGAGAGAGTATTTTGGCAGAGGTTGGCCGAACCAAAAGGCTTTTAATGTGTGATTTAATGAGAAGGTAGAGTGCCCTTTTATAAGAGGGGTGAGGGGCACCTTTGGAAAAGCTAGAAATATTATTTTATAATAAATTCATATTCGGTTTCTAATGTCTCCAAAGTGGATTATTTAAAGGTTAAGGTGTGGATGGGTCTCAAAACACTCAACCAATAGGATTTAGACAGGTTTGTGTCATTATATTAACCTTATCGTTTAGTTTTAACTCTTAGTTAATTAGTTTGACACTTACCATGTCACTTAGTATTTTTATATTCTATAGTTAATAAACATACTATATACCTCCAAGAGACCCCCAAGGGGTCCATTAATGATACAAATATCATGATATAAGTCTCTTGGCCGAACCATATATTTTTAGGAATTTATTATCAATTAATAATATAATATTTGTTTTAAAAACTCTTTTATGTCTATTTTGACACTATTTGGAAATTGAATTTTGTGAAAATCATAACAGAATGATTAGTTCTAACAAAGTAAATTAAATAAATCATAATATGTCATATTATCCTATAAAATTAGTTTAATTCATTAAAAGTCTCAAATTATATTTATTTGGGTATTTATAATATCAATTATTTTAATTTTTCACTATTATGGTATTTACTGCACCATCATTGTGTCATAAATAAATTAAATTATTTAATGTTTAAAAATTATAAATAAAATATCATTATGTAGGAAATCGTTTTATCTTTCTAATTAATATTTATAGTTGAAAATACAACATATATAACCCTTTTTAAAAATTGTTTTTCAAAAAGATATATGCTTTTTTCATTTTTGTATTTATTTTAACTTAATTAAAATAAAGTGTCCCTATCACTTACAAGTGGCACCATGAGGTCCCAAAATCTTCCCAAAGATGAAATTGGTCGAAAATGTATCATAAAATAAGTTTAGGACACCTTTTATGGTAATTTGTATTATTATAATATTATTTTTAACCCTTATTTACCGGATTTACCCTTTAACCATGGTAAATAAAATATTTACCGAAGTAATTATTCAAAATGTCTAAAAATAAAAGATATATATTTAAACAATTTTAAAATCCTGATTCCAAATATGGAATCAATTTTTCAAAATTCAAAACACATAAGTGGAAGAAATTAATTTAAAATTAATTCCCGTTGTTAAAACAAAATGCGTGTTTTTAAGAGATAATAACTATCAAAAGATTGACACTTGTTTATGTCCTGTTTAATTGTGAAATTTTGTCCAATGACCAAAATTGTATTAAATGGTAAAAATATATTCTAAATATACTTTAAAACCACTCAAATTCATAATTTATCAATACTAATTATTTTTATTAAAAAAGTTGTTTATAATTAAAATTTAGTAATTTTCACTATTCATCAAAATATAAAAGTTATCCGAAAAGTACCAAAATTTCACCCTACGCTAAATTCGATATTTCAAATCCAAAAATGAAGTCTATTTGAGAGATAAAATTTATAAAATTTTAAAAAGTAGGTATTACTATTCATTACGGCTAGTTCTATTGGTTGTAGTGTGTGTTAGAACTCGAAGTTGTGTACAACACACGCTACTGTATTTTTTCAACGAGAAGCATACTGTGGATGCTTGGGGTGTTACATTGTAAATTTTTTTATGTCCTCATTCTAAAGAATAAATTTATTTATTCAAATTTAATATATAAAAGTTTAAAATATTGGATTTAAAAAGGGTTCATTATTAAAGTTGGTAAAAGTGTATTTTTGAAAAATACTTCTTTTATCTGAAAAAAGGAATTTGTTCTTAAATTATGTCTAAGAAACTCCTAATATAGATTCTAAAATTATAAGGATTTTATAAAGTTTAAAATTTAGTTAATATTATTCATAACTTCTTTTGAACGGCTTGTTTGGTAAGTCATAGTGCGCCTGAACTCGGTGTTCCGTGTAGTGCAAGTTATTGAATTATTTTGAAGAAATAACACACTATGAAATCTTGGGGTGTTAAAAATGTCATAATAGTTTGTTTCTAAAATCTTATCCATTTTCGTAATTTTTTATGTTTATGCTTTCAATGATGAAACATTATAATCCATATCATAATAAATCTCATGATTTTTTATATCCTATGGTTATAAATTATATATTTATCAGTTATTAAAATTTTTCACTCATTGGTACCTTACATGAATAAGAAATATTTTAATGAAAATTTATATTTTTTCAGTTAGAAATATGTGTTATTTAAAAACTGTTATTTACAAATAAAATTTCTGAAAAAAGTAATGTTTAAATTGTTTTTAAATGATTTTACTTTTTATTTTCAAGGAGAAGGTATTGAAAATTATTTAATGAATTATTTATATGTTTTCATATTATTTACAAAGAAAAAGGTCTTTAAAAAGTTATAATAAAGTTTTTATAAGTTTTCAAACTATTTTCAATTAAAATTTCTATAAAAATGTATTATTTATTTAAGTTTATGTTGTAAAATAATTTTCATTTAAAAATGTTTTAGAAAATGTATTGAAGCATTTTTTTATTATTTCATGTTATTTTCAATCAAAAAGTATTTTAAAATTTTTTCAATAATGATTAATATGTTTTCAAAGTATTCTCAATATATACTTTTTCAAAATTACATCAATCTTCTTTTATATGCTTTAAAAAAATGGTTTTCCAAAATTTTCTAAATTTTTTTTAAGTATTTAAAAATAAAAATATTCTAAGTTTTCATTAAGATTTTTACATGGAAACTATTTTTCACAGTTTTTTCAATATTCTTTTATAAATTTCCAAGGAATAAGTTTTTTAAAGTGTTCTCATTTTTATTTTATATATTTACATGGAAAAATATTTTAATTTTTTTTAATCTTTATACTCTACCAAAGAATGTCGTAAAAAATTATTTTATCCTTCCTTTATATGTTTTCAAGCTTATTTTCAATGAATATTGTTATCAAGTGATTTTATTTTTTTACAGAAATATTAAATGAAGAAATTATATTTTACTTTAGAAATGATTTTAATATATTTATCAAAAATAATGTTCCATATAATATTACTTAAATTAGAGTTAATTATTCCTTTTATAAGGATATGAACCAAGGGTACCAATCATATTATTTCTCTGAGGGTTTTATTTTTTGATGTATTGATTATTATGAAACTCATTTATCCTTGATTGGTTATATTTTTATAAAACTAATTTCTCTTTAATGTGTTATATATTTATGAAACATGTTTTTATTTCACATGTTATGTGTTTTTGAAAACAATTTCCCTTTCACGTGTCATATTTTTTTGAAACCTATTTGTATTTCAAAGGATATATATTAATGAAACTTGTTTCTCTTTCAAGGGACAAATTCTTATGAAACATTATTCTTTTTGTAAATTATTATTTGTATAAATTTTTATAAAACCTATTTATTTTCTACAGGTTATGATATGATTATATATTTATGATACCCATTCCATTTCATGGGTTCTTATATGATTGTTTTTGATCCAGTGGCACATATATGTATGATTTAATTATTATTAGGGTGGGACCTATATCTCCCTTCAATTCATTAGGTAATGATTTATATCTCATGAGATAGAAAAGGATGAGATATGTTGAGGACATGGTTTAATAAAGGAATTTACCTTCTAATACGGTCTTGGCAGTGATCCTTGACTAATAATTTGATCATCGGACGGAACCATGACTACCAAGATGGTATTGAGAGTGAAACCATGTTACTAAAATATCTATGGTACTGATGCCTTGAGTACTATGGAAATAAATTTTATATTTTTATGTGTCTATCATAAATTCCATGTCATATTCATATATTATACTCTCATGGATAATTCCCAAGATTCCCTTATGAGTCATGTCATATGAACTGCCAATATTTATACCATGATTCATCATTATGATCATTGATATTCCATATATGATATTCTAATGTTATAATCATTGTCACATACCCTTATTATCATTTTATGCTTATATATATATATATACCTTGTTTACGGTTACTAAGAAATTGAGTTCACCAATTTATTTTGTTTCCTTTCCCATGGTTATGAAGAAATTTCATGTTCAATAGTACCAATCGGAAATATCATTATGTGAGATTTTTAAGATCTTTCGTTGTGATAAAAGGTTATATTTTCATGTATCCATATACACAAAACTGTTATGGTTCTCATGCATTTAATTTTGTAATGTAATAATTATTCATCTAAAATGATGTAATATCCATATGTGTTAAACATATGTCACTATAGTTGGTATTAATTGAGATTTTAATATACCTGTAGAAATGAGGATGATAAAACTCTAATTAGATCCCAAGGTATATTTATAAGAATATTTTTAAGTATGTTTCTAAGAATAATAAATTAGTGTCATAGATTAAAGAAGGTTTCATAATTTTTACATTTTATAAGTAGTTTATTGTGATTTTTTCCGCTATGATTTGGGTTTCACGCGCAATGGTTTTTGGTTTTAGTCAAAATCGGGAACCCAAAGGAGTTGGAATATTGTTGAACGTGATATAATTTGTTTCATGATTAGTCAATTTTTATAATGAATAGAATGAATGATTTTATGATCATTCCTAATTAGTTTTCATCGAACATGATCAGAAATGTGTACCTTAACCAACTCATGGACTCACCAAAATAGAGAATGAATGAGTTTTCTGAGTTTATGGGTTATGGATACCATGTAACAAAGAAGATTTATTTTCCATTGGGTCTATAATTTAGAAATAATCACCCAAGTGAATGTCATATAAGAATAAGAAGAAGTTTTGATTGTGTAAAAGATGGACATAGAGTATTTAACTGCAATGAAAAAATGAATATTTTAGTTAATTAAATATATAAGAATACTAAAATCTAGAATAAATCATAGAATGTTAAATTATCTAAGTGTGGAATGATTGGTAATTATGAAATCGATGTCCCAAGTGTAATGATCCTGAAGAGAATATGCAAGGTAGTATGAGTAATGGTTATATTGTTGCAGATGATGAGACTACAATTGAAATTTTAGATGAATGTGGTATTATTAAATAGGATGTGGTATCCTGGGTAATGGATTAAGGATGAATTTTAATAATCAAATTGTCTGTGAATATTGATTCAAAACATGTTAATTGTGAAATATATAATGTTTGGTTAGATTTTGTTTTTTTTGGGATTTAGAAGTATATGTTAAATGGTTTTGATGGACATTAAAAGGGATTTAATGGAATGATGAAAATTTCATTAATATATGGATCCCTTAATATGTTATTAATATTAATTTATTGATGTATGTATATAGTATGTAGGATATTAATACGTAAGATAGATGGTTTAGAATACATCATAACTAAATGAGGATTTGTTTACCAAATTTTAAGGCTATCCTTGATGGAGTTTACAAATTTTTTTTGATTTAAGAAATATATCTATTAAACATTGGAATAATGAAACATGCATGTTTTAAATAATGATTTATGGTCATTAAAATTATTTAAAATAATAAATCATGAAGGTAATCACATGTTTGTTATATAACAAATAAAATATACTCTATGATATATAGGGGATCTATGTTAATATATTTTGGATAAATTTTGTTACATCATTTCTAGTGTTTTTAACTTCCATTTTATAGAAGCTTTATAAGGGTAACCATTTATAGAAGGATTTATGTTAAACATCGAATGATTTTTTAGAGGATAAATTATTATCTCACCAATGGGAATTTATGGATTCTTGAAAACATGTTCTATCCTTTTGGTGTTAAAAAAACATATAAAATCACTTATAATTATTTTAATGGATCTCATGATATGTTAATGCTTCAAGAAAGAAAGAAGAACCTTCATTTCATGAAATAAGAGATGAAATGTAAATTGATCAAGGCACAACAAAAGGCGAGGTTGTCATGAAATCACGTATGTATATCACCTAACTAATATTAGTAGACACAATGAAAAATGGTTTTGAAGTATAATGTTCTACTATTATCCATATTTTTGATGATATAATGATTTAATGATTCTTCAGTTTATGGTTTTTTGATTGGTGACATTACTTCGATCACTCTCTTTTATGTGATTGGTGATATTTATCCATCTCTATGATTTTTTATAATTTTCATTCATGACTGTGTTTTCACAACCCACTAATGTTTGACATCCTGGAAACATTGTTATGATTTACTTTGTTTAACCATTATTGTTCCAACATTCCATTTTAACCGAAGTTTCATTATTCATTTTTACAATTTCTGTTTCTATTAATGATCATTCTAATTATTGAAACATTGATTAACTAGAATAAATCCAGGGGATAAATTCATTTTATGGGGGTAGAATGTACCACCCTGATATTTTGTGAAATATATATTTTTAAATTTATTTATTCTTTTTCATATTTTTTATTAAACAAAATACTGAATATAATTGTTATATGGAAGCTATAAATCTGTCTTACAATATACAAAAGTCCATGATAAGATTGTGTCGAACAAAATACTTATATAAACTTGTGGTACATGAAACAATATGTTTTGATTGTGTTGTAAAAAATACTGAGTTCCATATATAGCTTGTCTTACACACATGGATGAGTTTTACCAAACTACAATATACTATTAATATTGTTATTAAAATATTAATACATTTACCACATTCCTATTGGAGTGGAATTTAATAATAATATTAAATAAAGTGTGAAAATATTATTCACAAAACTATATAAATATAATCATTTGGTTATCAGTTAGTATTAGTAAATGTAATAACTACATGAAATAAATAAATTACTTTTCTACGAAAATTATGTTCTTGTATACAAACACATTTTATCTCAATAAATTAAACTAAATATTTTTTTTTTATTTTTATAATAAAATATAAATTGTATAAATTTTATTTTTTTGAAAGTCATCCAATAGTTTTTATATGCATAAGATAAGAATCATTCAAATTTTATGAATAAATTTTTTTTATTTTTATAAAATATTACATTACCTTTTTTATGGGTGAACCCATTGAAAATATAATTTTAACCATTTTATAATTTTTATTTTAAAACTAAAAATCATTTTGGAAATCATAACATAGAAATTCACTTTGGTACTATTTTTATATTTTTCTGGGAAGTTTTAGATTTTGATGAATAATGAAATCACTGAATATCAATTCAATATTTTTTAACATAATTTATTTATATATTTAAATAATATATTAAATTAGTATTAAATAAAAAAAATATAAATTATAAATTAGTTAATACAATGTAGTTTAGTGAACCAATATCTTGTTGAAATTGGATATAAAAACATTTTCAATCATTTAGACAATATTAATTTAAATCCTCATTGCCTTGTCCTGTTCGCGGGATTAACTTTTATATTAATTTATACCACATATCATATTATAATATTGAAAAAATGATTTTTTATTTAGAATAAAAATAACTTATATTTTCTAATATGTTAAAATTATTTTTTTTAGGAATTTTATTAGTCAAAGTAGTTAAAATTAGTTGTAGTGATTATGGTAAAAAATAGTGTACATAAGGGTTTAACATTAATATTAAAGGAACAAATGAGCTATAAACTTATCCAGAAGCCATTGTATGGCCATATTTCACCCAAGTCACCTCTTAAATAGAAAATTTATAATTATTATGAAAATATGATATTGGACATATTTCAATATTTTTTCATATTTATGTTTACAAGAATTCCACTCCTAATCAAAAATAATAGGGAACTCCCCACCCCTCACATCCTCACACCTCTCAAGACACATTGGATATTTTATAAATATCCCAAATAACCTTAAAAATTCCCTAAAACATCATAGATGCCCAAAATTTTTAATGAATCTTAACAAGTAATCCCTTTGGTGAAAACCAAAAGGAGTTACCCAAAGAAGAGGTAACATCATTCCACAAACACTTTTGTTTTAGTTTCATTCTCCACACCAAAACTCTTACTATTCCATTAATATATAATAACAATAGTATTTGAAATAAAAATGTATTTTTTCTTCTATTTTTTTCCCTAAATTTACTCACCCTTCCATCTATTGGGTAACGAACATACTGTTATTGTCTACAGTGGACCACTACCACAGAAAATGATGTCATTCATTTTTCCGTTACTTCCACTCATGGTTGGTAATTGTAATGGACTTACTATTAATAGAGGTAATATATTATATTTATGACTATATATTCATTTTCATATGGAATATTATATAGAATATACCTTCAATCATCATATTTTTATTAAATATGAAAACTTTTAATGTGGATGTGTAGACTAACGCCAACTCAAAATGACTTGATTCATTCACACATTACATGAAACATCATAAAGATGGGTTTTGAAAAAATATTTGAAAAATATACTATAATAATTCCAAAATAATTATATATATACATATTCATATATGATATTTAAAATATTTCTTTGAAAATAAAATTAATATGGAAACATTGTCAATGATTACATACATCTTACCATATAAATGAATGGTTTATTTTATTTACTATTTATATATTTTAATACATTGTTATAAATATTTATATAATTAATATTTATGATATTTGTATCATGTTCTACATGATAGAAATATGTAAATCATGAATCATGTATGAGGATAATTAATAATAAGTCAAAAAATATAGAAAGAAAAAATCTTATATTATGTGAAACATAACATTAACATGGAATTTAAAATAAACAGTTAATATAAAGTCATAATAAAATAATATATGGTATTTGATATACAAATATAGTAATTTTTTATATATAATAATAAAATTATTTTTACTATACAACAGGTTTGAATGAGTACAATAAGAGTGAAAAAATAAGGTAAATATTTTCCCTTCTCACTTTCATTTCCATGAGAATTATGTCTTATTCACCACTCATATATTTTTGGTTATGTATATAGTTCCCATTATTTAATAATAATAATATTATCATTTATTTCATGGGTATTTACATATCCAATTGATGGTATTTATTTCATGGGCTTTTATGGTTAAATGTTACCAAATTGGAAAATTATTATTTTTTCATTATTTTTTTTCATTGAGACACATGCCACATTATGATTATGCTTCCAATAATGATAAACTATAATCCATATCTCAAGAAAACACATTAATTTTCTTCTCCTTTGGTCATCTTAGATATCTTTATGTATTAGTACAATTTATTCACTCATTATTACATGATATGATTAAAGGAACATTTTTATGAATGTCTGATTTTATTTCTCTTTAATGTTAGAAAAATGTTTTATTTCAAACATGTGTTATAAAAAAATATCTTAATAACTATTTTAGGATTAAAATGATTTTCAATTATGTATTTCAAAAAATCAATTTGTTTTCAATCAATGTTTTTATTTTTTCAAATTATTTTTAAAGAAAAAGGGTTTCAAAATATTTTCATGAGTTATTTATATGTTTTCAATTTTATTTTCAATGATAAAGGTATCCAAAAGATTTAAAGAATTATATATATTTAATAAATTTATTTTCAATGAAAATGGTTTTCAAAATGTTTTTTTGAATCCATTATATGTTTTTAAATTATTTTCAATGAAAAAGTTTTGAATATGTTTTTAGGAATTCTTTTTATGTTTTCAATGTATTTAAAAAAAAGCATCAAAAATTATTTCAAGAATCCTTTTCACATATAGAAAAAATAAGTCAAATATATTTAAAAAATATTTTATTTGATTACAAGAATTTTTTTTTCAAAACATTTTCATGATTATTTTATATCTTTTAAAGAAAAAGGTATTGAAAATGTTTCCAAGCTAATTATTTATGTTTTTAAGAAAAATAAATTCCCAAATTATTTTAGGATTATATTATAGGATTATAACGGAAAAATTATTAAAAATTATATTCAACATTTAATTATTGGTTTCCAATTTTATTTTCAATGAAAATTCATATCAAAATGTTTTGATGTTTTAAAATTAATTTTTCAAAGAAGAAAAGATATTTTCCACAAGAATTGATTTTAAAGAATTTCTAAAAAATTATATTCCTTATAAGATTACATCTATTGGTATTACTCATGCAGTTTATGATTTTATGATTCAAGTGTTCCATTAAAATTATTTCATGGAATGGTTTTTGTTTTTATGGAATCATTTTTTTGAAACATAACTCACATTCTAGAGTTTTATATTTATGAAACTCATTTCTCTTTCACTAGTTATATGTTTATGAATATTGATTATATTTATTGGGTTATTTGATTTGGAATCCCAATTATTATCAAGGATAATATGTTGATGAAATTAATTTCTCATTCATTGTTCATATTCTTATGAATCATAATTATTTTTAGGGTTTATTCTTTGATGAAATTATTATGAAACTAATCACTTTTAAGGTTATGATATGATTACTTGTTTTGGATACCCGTATCATTTCACGGGTTATGATATGATTTCTTTTTGATCTCATGGACCACATATCTATTATTTCCTTATAATTTGGGTGGGATCTATATCTCCTTATAATGATTTTGATAAAACTGTATATCTCATGATACATACATAGATAGAATGGGAAGTGAACATGGATCAGAAAAAGACATTGTCTGCTCTGATTATATACGGTGTGAACCTTGACTTCTAATATAGTAATGAGAGTGAACCATGACTACCAAGATGGTATGGGGCATAAAACCAAGCTATAAATATGGAATTGGATGTTATTCCTTGACTACTATGGAAATAATTTTATATACTTATTTGTTTGTCAGGTGATCAATGGATTATGGTTATGTTATTCTCTCGTGTCTTATGCTCTTTATTCCCTTATGATTCATGTCTTTAGAATTGCCAATTTTTTTGAATTAATTAATGTTATTGATCATTGATATAATTGTTATGATTTTATACTGTTATGAACATATCCTCATACCCTTACGTTCATGTTATTCTTCCATATCTCAGTTGATTACAGTTACTCAGCATCTATACTCACTCATTTCTTATGTTTACTTTACCCGTGTTATGAAGAAAGGTTTTATATAGGATAACTAATAAGGAAGTTAATTATTGTAAATATTTATGGTATTTCACAAATGACAATTATTATGTTTCCAATATTATGAAGACACTAAACTAGTTTGGTCCTTGTATATGTAAAATTGTAATCTACTAAACATTAATATCAAAATAATTAATTTCCATTCATGTTACGACTTGGTTGCTATACATGAAACACTAATGTGTGGGTTTTACACTCTGTTGAGCTCATTTTACACTTCTTTAATTTACTTTACCCTTCAAATAACAGTTACATTATTTTTGTTGATTGCAAGGATTTAAACATGTTTAACACCTTATTTTTCCTTTAAGGAAATCCCCGGTCTTCTCATTTTTCACAACCATTCCTCGGGGCCCATGCTGTGACTACCCCAAGCCCACCATCCATAGGACAGGGGCTGGAGACTATCCCAAAAGGTGTAAATCCCGATAAAAAGGGAAAGCATTGCCTTTATGAAACACAAACAAAAAAATACAACCAAAGTACAAGCAGAAGCAAAACAATAGGTAAAACTGAATACAAAAGTAGTACTGAAAGTAAAGGGGGCCGGAAATACATGCCCATATATAAAGTACAAGGAAAAAGACAAAACAACTGAATGGTGTTGAGCTGCTCCTAGATCGTCATCTGGAGTTCCTAACTGAAGTGTACGTACAGATGGCCACCTCAGCTCTCCACGTCCGTCTTTCACCTTCGGGTACCGTCTCGTCATGAAGTCCACCTCCAGGTACCATATCTTCGTAAAGTACACCTTCAGGTACCTTCCAGCTCTACAAGCCTCAACCACGATCACTGTTTTCTGTTGTCTACATCCAACACAATAAGGTGCGGGCATAGCCCGTGCAGGGGTGAGTATAATGATACTCACTAGGGACCCCGAGACCCTAAAGGTCTCACTAAATCCAACAAGGATAAAACACAAAGGAAGATCACAACAAATAACCTTTACTTAGATATATGCCCATACATATACCTAAGTCATCATGTAACGATTCTCAATCACAAGGAAAACACAAAGGTCATTGACTCAGCTCAAACCAGGATTTTTATCCACGATGAAGAAAACACGGCTACAGGAGAACTCCTCCTCTGACGAGCACAGTAGTACTTTCATGACTCTGAGGTGATACTCACAAACCATAGACTCTTGAGGTACTCCTCTTGTCAAATACTACGGGTCTGCCACCTCACAAAGTAGGGCTCCTCCACCACGGATCAGCCTCCTCATAGAGTAGTGCTCCCCCTCATAGCCTACAGAGGTACTCCTACTGTCGAGTACCGTGGGTCTGCCACCACACAAAGTAGTTCTCCTCTGCCATGGGTCTGCCACCTCAAAAAGTAGTTCTCCCCACTGGGCTATACAATTCACTCCGAATCAAATCAGACAAGCAGTCATCAGGTCTCAGAAACCAACAAGGTCACCGTACTCCGTATGCTCGCCTCTGGGAGGATCCTCTCCACGAGCCACTGGTTGATATTCCAAGTATCACAAGTTCCCACAAAGAATTATCACAAGGAATGCCTCATCACAGGGGTCTTAATGCAACTGACAGCGCGTCAATCGGATGCCTGGTCCGTGAGTTGTTAGCCTCTTTGTTCCGGGGGCCCGATTGCTTTCGTATACGAACCAACCTGGCCGTATCTCAACTGTACCCCGAACTCCCATGGGGTTTACTCAAAGGGATGGCTATACTCCAAGAGTACCGGCGCCACTGTTGGTTCGTCAAACGAACGTCTGGTACTAAATATATGGCCCAAGAAGGTGATGGGCCAGTAATGATCCCGGGTCCGGTCCGACCCGGTCGGACCCACTCGGCCTCACCCAAACTAGGCCGACCTGGTCTGGGTCGACCCAGTCAGACTCGCTGGGTCTAACCAAGCCCATTGGGCGGGTCAGCCTGCTATGTTTTGACACGGTCCACTGGGTCCGACCCAGCAGAGCACGAGGGCGGTTCGGTCCGATAGTTCCCACGAAGGCGGCTCGGTAACTTGGCCCGGGAGACCGGGCCGGTTCGACTAGAGACACCGCGGGGGCTTCGCCGGCTAGTTCAGTAATCCAGTGACTAGGAGGCCAGCGGGAAGACTGCACGGGGTGAGGGTGGGCCGACTGGGCTCCGGGCTGGCCGCGGGTGCACCGGGCGGGGCGCGGGTGCGCCAGGCAGGGTGCCGAATGCCGGGCAGCGGGCGGGGGCATGCCGGGTAGCACGGTACTCTTGGCGGGGCGCCGGGCTGGCTGGGCAGCACGCCGGGGTCGTCGGGGTGCACCGGCCGGGCATCGGGGTGCATCGGCAGGGCACCACGGGTGTGCCGGCAGGGCGCTGGCTGGGCAACACGGGTGCGCCGGCAGGGGCGTGGGATGTCAGGTGCACACCAGGGAGCCGCGTGGGCAGCGTAGTTCACAGAGGTTGCGGGTAGCACAGCCTTTGTTCACCTCCTTCATCTTCGTCGCCTCATTTCCATCCCGTCATGGAGTCATCACAAAAAGAACAACAGAGGGGTCGAGCCATGGTGGTTTGGCCCAGACCCACCACGTTTAGGGTGGTAGCAATAGGTTCTCGCAATTATGAAGCACAAAAACCACCATTCCTCGTTTTGAGAGAAAGGAAGTACATGGGAAAGGTTCGTACTTTAAATCAAATAAAACCCCTGCCTCTTGCTCGTCGCTCGTTGGAGGAGTCACAGAAGGAAGATGATGAAGCTGTTGTTCGTCGCATTCGCCACACGCCCCCAATTCCGAGCTGCGATGGTTCGTTGATGATGTTTCAGAGGATAGGTGTCTGGGGAAGGAAGGTCGAAGAAGAATCACGTGGAAGATCGCTATCGACGTTCTTTGCGTTATTCATTGGAGAGGATAAGTTTCCCCAAGTGTTGGGCGTCGCGATACTTTACCAGCGCTTCATCGCATGGTGAAGCCATCCCAAAACCTTCTCCCAAGCTCTCTGTATATAGGAGAGGGGTATAGGTATCAAACCATTATTTAATTTATGACGGTTCATTTATTTGGAACCTTCCTAAATTTCAACGATGCAGTTACTTAAATTAAAAAGGGGGTTGGGCAAATTAAATTACGTTGGCCCAATTTAAGAGGTGCGTTGGCACAACTTAAGAGGGGAGGATGTCAAAAAGTTTCCCCAAAATAGCCTGCATCAAATCATATGACACGAATTAATTTTATGTTGACACATAAAATTAAGTGAAAAAAATTAATTTCACGTTGACGCATAAAATTAACTGACAACAATTAATTTTACGTCAAACCATAAAATTAACTAACAGCAATTAATTTTACGTCAACTCATAAAATTAAGTGAGAGCAATTAATTTTATGTCGACACATAAAATTAACTGACATCAATTAATTTTATGTCCACCCATAAAATTAATTGAGTGCAATTAATTTTATTTCGACACATAAAATTAATTGATGGTGGGGTTGAGAGGTTTCCTCTCCCTCCCCATTAAATGGGTGGTTAGAGTGGGGTAGTTCCACCACCAACTCCCAAGTGGTGCTTTTAACCACTTTGTCCACACGACATGTGTTTAACAAAACAAAATAAATTATTCACTTATTTTATTTTATTAACCCACGTAAAACCCCAAAAACTAACTTTCATACCCAATCATCCACCGTTGAGGTGAAAGTATTCTTAAGAGAAAACCCACACTATGAGTACAACAGATCCCTCGTATTTCAATTCCGAGCACCGGTTGAAAATATAGAAAAATCCACTCGTACGTTTACTGAACGTACCTGAAAAAAAGTTTGGAAAATTATTATCAGTCACCCTCGACCCACAGAAGTCAAGGTTAGGCTCTGCCTAGGAGAAACATTCCCCAACAAACTCAACGTTACTCTCGGATTTTTAATCCGAGATACAATTTAGAAGTTATGAATTTTACAATAAAATAATTGTTACTTGATTATTTTATTTACGGAAAAAAACTAACATTCTCAGGTGGCCTGCTCCGACCAAATTTAGTATCTTCTTAAAGAAATCATACCCTCACGAGTTCAGGTGTGGTCTCATAATTTTAATCCAAGTTATCGTTTGTGAGTTATAAGCATTTGAAAAATAAAATAACTTTATTTAATTATTTTATTTATGGTTTTTCCATTTTTGGGTTTTCTCACAGGAGGCCTGCACTGACTAAACTTAAGCCACGCCTAGGGTAAAACTACCATCCTGAGCACAACAGTGCCCTCAAATTTATGATCAGAGTAACCGTTTAATAGTTATTCAACTTTTTCAGGAAAACTGCTTATGCTCGTTAATTTAAGCTTAAAAAAATTTAGAAAATTATTAATGTCACAACGGGCCTCGGAATCAGGTGTCGTCAGAAACTATGTACTCGTAAAATTCAAAATAATTTAAGAAAAAAAAATTTCCTTGAAATTTATAGGTCTTTACATTACTCACACCTCAGGGCTTTACATCCCTGTAAAGCTACAACACAAACTAGGGAAACTAAAGGAGGTACCGAGCATGAATATGATCCTCCCGCTCCCAAGTGCTCTCCTGGAGGTTCCCGTGCCGCAATAGAACGTGCACTAGAGGAATTGACCATCCACGAAGGACCCGCTCCTGTCGATCCTCGATCTCCACTGGAACCTCCGTGATGGACGCCTTGTCGTTGATGTCCAGCGTCTCATGATCGATGATGTGGTTCGGGTCATGCACGTACCTACTCAGCTAATATATATGAAAGACGTCATGTACACGGTGAAACTGAGGTGGAAGGGCCAGATGAAGCGTGGAGATAACTTGCCGCCCTGGACAAATCTCTGTAGTCCACGCCGAGGTGAGACCTGTAATAAAATGTGGTCGCTATCCTCGAACTCAAGTGGTCTTCGTCTCCTATCAGCATAGGAATTCTTTCTGATCTGTGGAGTCTTCATCTTCTCATGGATGATCTGCACCTTCTCCATCATATCCTGCACCATCTCTGTTCTTACAAGAGTTGCTTAGATTTCCCCTTTTCCGAAAAAGAGAAATCTTGTCTCATCCTCTGGATTAACCAAATTCATTGCCTAATACAGTCAATCTTGACATGAACGGTACATTTCATGTCTTGGAAGATATCTTAAGTCCTCGAAGCTACTACCAAGAGATCCAACCATCACTCATGCCTCCAAGGGTTCAGTCACACTGTCGGTATCAATGTGTGCTCACTGGGTCTCCTCTAGTAGGAATATCGAAAGTGAGGGTCAAGTCAACAATTTTAACCGGAACCTCTCAGTATCAACCACACAAAAGGAAAGGAAAGAAATCATACAAGGATAATTGTATTTTATTACTGCATCTCAAGTACAAAGACACACAACAACCACAAACAAAAACATCATGGAAACTAGAAGCACCAAGAACAAAGGCCTCCATTACTGAAACTAGTCCTGCTCATGTACACCTACTTCCGGAGCCTCATAGTCGTATGCTTCAGCTGCCTGAAGTTGTGCTCTTCCATGTCCACCTGTTCCCTGTGGTCAGGGTGGACCCCCTGGTGGTGGTGGTGGCAACACCTCAAAGCGTCTTCCACCTCCAGCTGCACGTCCAGCTCCCTTACCTTAGTCTCCGGCTCTATGCAGTCTGCCTTGATCAAACCTCTGCCTCTACCTGGGACGTCTGTCATCCATCTGCTGATCATCTGAGCGATGGGTCGGATAGTCAAGATCCATATGACCATGTCTGCCGCATGTGTAACACAACATGACAGGTCTGGATCTGTCACTCCCCTTGGTGCCCCACACTACCAACCCTAAGTTATGCGGTCGACCACCTCTAGGTCTGGCCCTCTTGGACCTCTGCATCATCTGTCTACTGCCAGCTGCAGAAGACTCTTCTGCATGCCAGATAGTAGTAGATCCAGCTGCTAGAGACTGCTCATCAAGGAAAATCTCCACTAAGAGGGCTCGCTCCAACACCCCCGTCTGCATCGGGATGCTATGAGAAAAAACTGAAGCTCTAATATCTCACCTGAGCCCCTTCTCAAAGGTCCTTTCCCCGAAGAACGGGTCATGTACCATATTTATGGAGTAGCGCGAGAGGTCAGTGAACCTCGCTGAATACTTCACTACTGTCATGCTACCCTGCTGAAGATGCAGTAGCTCTTGTATACGCACCGCTCGAAGGGTGGCTGGTAAAAACTCTGCACGGAACAGGCTCTCGAAGTCTGCCCACAGAAGTGTCACCTCGTCATGCATCTGGAGCATCAAGCTCCACCATCTGCCTGCTGCTACCTTAAGGTGGATAGTAGCAAGGATCACCATAAAGTCTTCTGGAGTCCCTACTAGCCTGAAGACTCTCACCACAGCCTCCAGCCAATCCTCAACCGCCTGTGGGTCCGTCTCTCCCCAGAAACTGGGTGGCATCTATCGCCGGAATTCGTGCAGCGCGCTCAAGCGGCATGCATCGCCTGCTACTAGGGCTGGTGGCAGCAGTGTACCAATGGGTGGTAGTACCGCTAGTGCCTCCACTGGTGCCTCAACTGGAAGAGGACCCTATACTGAGGCCTCGTCGCTCGGCAGGATATCAGTACATACAACTCTCTGGGCTACAACTGGTCATCCTCGGGGAGGCATATTGAAAGAAATAGACGCGACATGGTCAAAAGACAATACCTGGTGAGCTGACATGATTGGAGCTGATTTAAAGGAAAAATTTTGAAAACACACACGTAATCAGTGTTTTCGTGCACTGAGTCAGAAATCAGTAGTCAGGGTCCCGGTGTATGGATACGTCGGCCGCCACACCAACACTTGAATCCCTAGACTTAAAACCACACTCAATACTCTTAACATTATTTCTATCACAGAAAGAAAATATCAGAGTCATAAGTTCAGCGGTAGAAATGACATCCTCTGGTACTAATTTTTCACGACCCATCCTCAGGGCCTGTGCAGTGACTACCCCAAGCCCGCCTTCCATAGGCCTGGGGCTGGTGACTAGCACCAAAGGCGTAAATCCCGATAAAAGGGAAGGAATTGCCTTTATGAAACACAAAAAAAATACAACCAGATTACAAGAGGAAGCAAAAAAATAGGTAAAACTGAATACACAAGTAGTTCTGAAAGTAAAGGGGTCTGGAAATACATGCCCATCTGTAAAGTACAAGGAAAAAGACAAAAAAACTGGAAGGTGTTGACCTGCTCCTGGATCGTCCTCCGGAGTTCCTACCTGAAGGGTAGGTACATATGGACACCTCAAGTCTCCACGTTTTTCTATCACCTTCGGGTACCACCTCATCATGAAGTCCACCTCCAGGTACCATCTCGTCGTAAAGTACACCTCCAGGTACCTTCCAGCTCTTCAAGCCTCAACCACGATCAGTGTTGTCCGTCATCTGCCTCCAACACAACAAGGTGTGGGCATAGCCCGTGCAGGGGTGAGTGTAACGATACTCAGTAGGGACCTCGAGACCATCAAGGTCTCACTAAATCCAACAAGGATAAAAAACAAAGGAAGATCTCAACAGATAATATTTTCTTATATATATTCCCATAAATATATCTAAGTCATCATGTAACCCATCTCAATCACGAGGAAAACACAAAGGTCATTGACTCAACTCAAACCAGGATTTTTATCCACGATGACGAAAACACGGCTACTGGAGAACTCCTCCTCTGTCGAGCGCAGTAGTCTTTTCATGAATCCAAGGTACTACTCACTATCCTTAGACTTCTAAGGTACTCCTACTATTGAGTACCAGAGTTTTTCCACCTCACAAAGTAGTGCTCCTCCGCCATAGGTCGACCACCTCACACAGTAGTGCTCCCCCTCATAGCCTACAGAGGTACTCCTCCTGTTGAGTACAGCGGGTCTTCCACCTCAAAAAGTAGTGCTCCTTTGCCATGGGCCTGCCACCTCACAAAGTAGTTCTCCCCACTAGGATATAGAAGTCACTCTGAATCAAATCGGACAAGCAGTCATCAGGTCTCAGAAAGCTACAAGGTCACCGTACTCTATATGCTCGCCGCCGGGATGATCCGCTCCACAAGCCACAAGTCGATACTCCAAGTATCACATGTTCCCACGAAGAAGTATCACAAGTACTGCCTCATCATAGGGGTCTTAACGTAACAGACGGTGCGTCAATCGGACGCCCTGTCCGTGAGTTGTTAGCCTCTTATTTCTGGGGGCCCGATTGCTTTTGTATACGAACCAATCTGGCCGTATCTCAACTGTACCCCGAACTCCAATGGTGTATAATCAAAGGGATGGCTATACCCTAAGAGTACCGGCGCCGCTGACGGTTCGTCAAACGGACGTTCTGTGCTAATGATATGGCCCAAGAAGGAAATGGGCCAGTAATGCGACCGGGTCCGGTCCGACCTGGTCAGACCAACTCGGCCTAACCCAAACTGGGCCGACCTGGTCTGGGTCATCCCGGTCTGACTCGCTGGGTCGGACCCTGCCCATCGGGCAAGTCAACCCACTTAGTTTTGACACGGTCCCCTGGGCCCAGCCCAGCGGACCACGAGGGCGGTTCTGCCCGATAGTTTCCACGAAGGCGGCTCGGTAACTCGGCCTGGGAGACCGGGCTGGTTCAACAAGCGACACCGCGAGGGCATCGCCGGCCGGTTTAGAAGGCCGGTGACCAGGAGGCCAGCGGGCAGACCGCACGGGGCGCGGGTGGGCCGGCTGGGCTCCGGGCTGGCCGCGGGTGCACCGAGCAGGGCGCGGGTGCACCAGGCAGGGTGCCGAATGCCAGGCAGCGCACGGGGGCATGCTGGGTAGCACGGCAGGGCACCTTGGGGACGCCGGGGTGCGCCGGGCAGGTCGCCGGAAGGGGCACCGGGCAGGCCTTCAGCAAGGGCGCGGGGCGTCGGGCTGGCTGGGCAGCATGCCAGGGTGCACCGGCAGGGCGGCGGGGCGCGCCGGCAGGGCACCCGGGTGCCGGCAGGGCGCCGCGGGGGCACCTGCATGGCACCGCGGGTGCGCTGGCAGTGTGCCGGCAGGGGCGCAGGACGCCAGGTGCACGCCAACGAGCCGCGGGGGTGGTGCAGTTCACGAAGGTTGTGGGTAGCGCGGCCTTTGTTCGCCGCCTTCGTCGTCATTGCCTCATTTCCATTCCGTCGTGGATTCATCACAAAAAGAACAACGGAGGGGTCGAGCCACGTTGGATTGGCCTGGAACCATCCACGTTTAGGGTGGTAGCGATAGGTTCTCGCAAGTATGAAGCACAACAACCACCATTCGTCATTTTCAGAGAAAGGAAGAACATGGGAAAGGTTCATACATTAAATAAAATAAAACCCCTACCTCTTGCTCGTCACTCGTTGTCGGAGTCGTGGAAGGAAGATGATGAAGCCGTCGTTCGTCATGTCCGCCACACGTCCCCACTTACTAGCTGTGTCGGTTCGTTGAAGATGTTGCTGAGGATATGTGTCAGGGGAAGGAAGGTCGAAGAAGAATCACGTGGAAGATCATCGTCGGCGTTCTTCGCATTCTTCATTGGAGATGATATGTTTCCCCAAGTGTTGGGTGTCGCGATACTTTACCAGCACTTCCTCGATTGGTGAAGCCATCCCAAAACCTTCTCCCAAGATCCCTATATATAAGAGAGGGGAAGAGGTATCAAAACATTGTGCAATTTATGACGGTTCATTTATTTGGAACCTTCCTAAATTCCAACGATGCAGTTACTTAAATTAAAAAGGGGGTTGGGAAAATTAAATTACGTTGGCCCAATTTAAGAGGTGTGTTGGCACAACTTAAGAGGGGAGGATGTCAAGAAGGTTCCCCCACATAGCCTGCGTCAAAACATATAACAAGAATTAATTTTATGTTAACACATAGAATTAATTGACAATAATTAATTTCACATCGACACATAAAATTAACAGACAACAATTAATTTTACGTAGACCCATAAAATTAACTGACAACAATTAATATTACGTCAACTCATAAAATTAATTGAGATAAATTAATTTTATGTCGACATGTAAAATTAACTAACAATAATAAATTTTATGTCGACTCATAAAATTAATTTAGTGCAATTATTTTTATGTCGACACATAAAATTAATTGATGGGGGGGGGGGGGTTGAGAGGTTTCCTCTCCCTCCCCATTAAATGGGAGGTTAGAGTGTGGCAGTTCCACCACCAACTGCCAAGTGGAGATTCTAACCACTTTATCCACATGTCACGTGTTTAACAAAATAAAATAAATTATTCACATATTTTATTTTATTAACCCACGTAAAACCCCAAAAACTAACTTTCATACCTGATCATCTGCCATCGAGGTAAAAGTATTATTAAGCGAAAACCCGCACTGCGAGTTCAACGGTGCTCTCAGATTTCAATTCGGAGAACCAGTTCAAAAGATAGAAAAACCCACTCGTACGTTTACTGAATGTACCCGAAAAAAATTTAGGAAAATTATTATCAGTCACCCTCGACCCACTGCGGTCATGGTTAGGCTCTTCCTAGAAGAAACACACCCCAACGAACTCAACGGTACTCTCAGATTTTCAATCCAAGATACCATTTAGAAGTTATGAATTTTACAATAAAATAATTGTCACTTAATTATTTTATTTACGGCCAAAAACTAACTTTCTCAGGTGGCCCGCGCCGGCCAAAGTTAGTATCTGCCTAATGAAATCATACCCTCACGAGTTCATTGGTGGTCTCAGATTTTTAATCCGAGTTACCTTTTGTGAGTTATAAGGATTTGGAAAATAAAATAACTTTATTTAATTATTTTATTTACGGTTATGCCATTTATGGGTTTTGTCATAAGAGGCCTGCACCGACTAAACATACATCACGCCTAGGGTAAACCCGCCATTCTGAGCACAATGGTGCCCTCATATTTCTGATCTGAGTAACCGTTTAATAGTTACTCCACTTTTTTAGGAAAACTGCTTACGCATGTTAATATAAGCTTAACAAAACTTTAAAAAATTATTACGGGCACACCGGGCCTTGGAATCAGGTTCTGTTAGAAACTGCGTACTCGTAAAATTCCAAAAATTTTGAGGGAAAAAAATTTCCTTGAAATTTATGGGTATTTACATCATTCTCGTAGCTTATAGAAATTAGGAGGTTGAATCATTGTGAACTCTATGTGAAATATCATTTTATTCTCCAATGAACCTAGATTTTCCATTATTATCACGAGATCCTAGAGGGTTTCTTGCTCCTAATTAAATTTCTAGTCAATATCTAATTACTTCTTCATAACAACCATAATCCTATAAAATTAATTCACATCAAAGATTTGGGTACAAGAAACTGAATAATTGGTTAACTTTACATTCCATTCTGAATTATAATACTTTAATATTATAATGTATGTCTTGAATAATTTTCTTCACAAGAACAATGTGATTCTTCATCCACACTCTTATTCTCTAGAAATTACATCTCCTTTTTTTAATGAAGAATATAAAAATGTTACTCATTGAAAAATAATATTTAAACTCAACCCACTCAATATAGTAAATATATTTATGTATCCTTATATTCATAATAACATTCATCATTTAATCCTCTCAAATTAATGATGGTAGACTACTAGATTGGTTTTTTTCTAATCTGAATAATGGATAATAGAAAATAACATTTTTGTTGTGCTGGCCCATTTATCGACATCTAATGGGTGATAAGAATTAGTGAAACAAGGCTAGTGCTGCCACATGTAGGAATCAATAGAATGTTTCCCTCCATTTCTCGTTTGGATGTTCTATTTGATTCATATCTTGATAAATGTACGAGAATCATATAAATGAGGTTTTTTTAATTTCATAACCCATAATAGTCGGTTACTCAGGATCAAAATCATAGAATTTTCCATTTCATTCATCATTAACATGGTCCATTCAGGTTCTAAAAGTTGACTAAAAAACGTAGTTCAATCTACCCAAATAATACTTGAGAACCAAAAAATCATGAAAAATCATTTATAATATTTGTATATTATGAGTCTTTTTTCTAAAATAAATGACACATTAGGCTTATCTTATTTTGTACTAGTCGTCTCCTATTTTAATCCTTTATAAAGTTTCATAAAGGGTTTCTGAATTTACAATGAATATCCCCTAAGGGTATTAAAATAGTTGTGCATCAAGGCTCATCATCATGCACTAGTTCTGGATAGACAATAGATCAATATAGTTTTTTTGGATTATTTCTTATAGGAAAATATATTCTAGATCCAAAAAAACATGTAATGTACAGACTCTATTGTATTTCTTTCAAACCACTCACTCTTTCCATTATCAAAATTTTTGTCAATTTTCATATACTTAGAATCAAGAAAATACGTATACATAGATATATACCTAAAAAAATTATTTGAAATATCTCTAGGGATCCCATTTAATCCTTTTAATAATAGTTTCAAATGATTGACTAAATGTTCCCTTTTATTCAAACTATAGTTACATGGGAATCTCAAACATCGTTATTACATAATTTTTAGGAATATTCAATACAGTATAATAAGACATTACTGAGGATTGTAACAGTTTAGTGTCTTTAGAATCATTGAACATAATATTACAATATTATGAAATTTCTTCAATGTTTCACCCAAATATCATCCCTTTTAGTAAGAATACATAAAACCTTCAATCATAACCAAGGGAAAGGAATCATAATACAGAGATATATGAGGTGCTCAATAAAGATAAATAAATGACATATGTAACCATAAAATGAACATATAGGTATGATAACAAGAGCATAATATTTGATAAACATACCCTGAATATCAATGATCATAATCACGAGTCCTATAATAATGATTGTTTGTTCATAAGACAAGAGTTATAAAATAATAAAAGAATATGAGCCATGATAGCATAAAATTAGCATAATAAATATATTTATGGAATACACATCATATAATTACATTATGAACATGTAAAAATATAAACTGTTTTTGTGTTTAGGTTAAGGACATGAATTCATTCCCCCATATAAACTTATGGACTTGAAACCAGGTTAACACATATCATTATTGGCAAAATAACATAGTTACACTCATAAGATTATGAACATTTAATGAGGTTCACCCATAAATTTTTAATATTAATCACATTCACACATAAAATTGACAACATGTAATCTAGTTCATCCATAACATTATGAACATGTAATCTTGGTCATGCATAACAACATGAGCATATATTCGGGTTCACAAATGGAAAGAAATCCCTTAATAACATTCCCATGTAACATTGTGAACATTATACCAGGTTCATTGATAAAATCTACACTCACGAGTTAACCATCATTACCCAATGAATTTTATAGATATATAGGTCCCACCACTCACACAATGAATTCATAAATAGATGTGTTAGAATATATAAACATTCATCTTTTCATAACACATGAAATAAAATGGGTATCAAAAGAATTTCATTATACCATAACATATAGAAAAGAGATAAGTTTCTTAATCATTTCATCATAGAATTAACCATGAAAAGAGGTGTGTTTAATAATTATTTTATCCTTCTATGGAACATGGTAGAGAAATGTGTTTCATAAATAACGAGTCATCTTGAAAATAAACCATTCGAAGAAAAAATAATAATGTTTTACATGAATCATATCCCTAGTAAATCATAAACATAAACAAATTATGTCATCATTGATGATGAAATATTTTGAAATATCAATTGGGTTATTTTTAAATGAAAATAACATTTCCATGAAATTCACTACCATACAACATTCAAAAAATAATTTTATTTGAAAATAAAATTTCAAACACATAAATAATTCTTTTAAAATTCATATAAATCATTTCATGAAAAATTATCTTTTTCCTATTTACAAAATATTATAAAAAATACTTCATTTTCATTGAAAATAAAATTGAATACCCAACAAAATATATTGGAAAATAATTTATTTTTTGGATAATAAAACTTCTTAGAAATATTTTCCTTTGGAAATTAGTTTACAATTTAATTTAAAAGCTAATTTGATTTTTATTTTGAAAACAAGGTTTGGGAAATAAAAAATTTCCAAACTAATACATAAATAATGTAATATTTTAATAAAAAATATTTTAATAATTATCATTGGTAATAATGAGTGAAATTTTTTTATCATTACTTGAAGATATTTTTAATGACCAGAGTAGAAGAAAATTTATTATAAATTTTGAGTGGTATATATTTGGATTTAAATATTTGAGAATTAATTATAGAAAATACCTGATAAATGATGTGATTGTAACATAAATCTTTACAGCTTTGAAAATAATGAACCATAAGATAAATGACAGAATATAATAAAATGGAATATAAAAAAATGGGGATAGACAATTTAATTATATTAAATTTCAAATGAGAGGTATATACAACTCATTATGGAATATAGGTGCATATCATAACTTACTTTTCAAATATGAGAAATTGAGAAAAAAAATCCTTTACTGGTTTGGTAAATTTTAAACTGTAAACCCCGTAAAAGAGATATCCTTTAAAAGATATGTAAATATAAATAATTTTTCTTATAATAATCCAAAAATAATATTATATTTAGTTTATACACCATATAGAATATTCTGGCGATGAATATAGAATGTATCTCAGAAAAGTAAAATGTGAGACATAAATCCCTTACTGATGGAGTAACTTATGAACTATAATCCTTCTGAAAGAATAACATAAATTGATTCAATTGTTATCATTAAATGAGGTATATCCATGATAATATTTTGATATAGGGCCGTATTTACACCAAAAGGTTAATGTAATAGTGAATATAGCATAAGTCTCTAAGAACATAATGTGAGAGTAGAAATCCCCTTACCATTAGTCTTGACTCTCAACGTACTTGTTCAAACATCCTTTATAAAAATTAAAAGTTTATTATACACCTATCACAAAACTGTATTCATATATATGAAATCCTATAATATATTTTACTACTTTATCGTACTCATTTATTAATAATACTATAAAAAATTTATGTATCTAGTAATAACCATTTTTTCATATAGGTTTTGACACATAATTCTCGGTAATATTTCATAAATACTTATTTCATTATCTTAGTATTTTGAAAAATTATATATATTAATTATATAAATATTTATAATAATCAATAAAATTTATTGATTTAAAATTGAATACACCATTCATAGAGACCTTAGGTCATACGTACACATAAACACTATTTCTGTTTACTTGTTGTTCTGAAGGAAGAAAAAAGAAATTATATATATATATATATATATATTATCAGTTATAGTATTATTTTTATTATATATATATATATATAATATTTATTCAACCCATCCTTAATAATTTCCATAATTATCATGAATGAATCACATCACATCATGAAGTTTCAGTCATCCGTACACACAGACAACGTTATAGAATTCCAAAAAAAGTTGAATGTGTAACTGTATGTGTTAAATAATAATTACATAAGAATAAATATATAATATACGACATATATATCATAAATAAATTGTATTTACATCATTATTCCAATCTTTGAGAGGTGTTAATAGAAAAATGAACATCATCCATTTCGGATTTAGTAGTCTATTGTACACATGATTGTGGATTTTGCAACCCATTTGATTCATGTGTGTGTAATTTTAGTTTTTCCATTTTATTTAAAAAACATATAATTATATGGAATATAAGAAGGTAATTATATATTAATTAAATAAAAATAATTTAAGTGTTTTTAGGGAGGAGTAAAACAAAAATATTCATTGATTGACATTACCGCTTCTTCAAATAACATTTTTTAGTTTTCACAGAATGTGTACTTGGATGGTGTTATATGAAATTTTTGGAATATTGGATTAGATTATGGATTTTATGAAGTGATTTGGTTAGGTATTATCTTAACTAAATGGTATGGATGGTGTGGATAGAGGGGGATAGGACATGGCCTTTTATAAAGGAGGTGATTGGAATTGTGATAATTTTTATGAAATAGTGACTTCCACCCACTATTTATCCATGTCACGTGGCCCCAATAAAGAATAAAGAATTATAATTGAAGGAATAAGATCAAAAATGGACCTAAAATTTGTTTTGAAGAAGTTTTGGGTCATTTCTCCTCATTATATTCTGTTTTTAAACACCATGTAATTTTTATTAGAATAATCACTTTAATTATTTTTCATTGATTTAACTAATTAATTTGGAAATAAATAAAGCTGTAATTATTAGAAATTGTAAAATATTATGATTCTAATTATGGAATAAATTTCCCAAAATTCAAATAATATTTGTGTCATCAATTAATTTAAAATTAATCATGCATACATGTCAAGAACACGAGGATTTAATTAATAAATTTTCAAAATATTATAATTTTTTTATATTTAATTTCAATAAAAAACTGATTAAAATGACCTAAATTTGAAATATATAAATATATGTATATATATAAATATTATTAAAATATATTCGACAAAAATGAAAAATAAAAAATTTATATTTTTTTAAATATTATTTAAACTAAAAGGATGTTTTCAATAAAAATTTATCATTTTTCAGTATTCATCAAAAAATAAAACATCTCATAAAAACAAAAAAAAATGAAACCTAGAATAATTCAGAAAATTAAATTTATAAAATTAAATTTATTTAATAAAATTAATTTCCTAAAAGTTGAAAATATTAGTTTTTAAATCTTTTCTCTAAAAAAGGATACAAAACTACATTTTAGAAAAATATAGTTTTAAGCATAAAATTTGATATATTCTAATATATTATCTAAATAACCTATAAGATGAATGTAAAAAATTATATTGAATATAAAATATATTAAATCCATTAATATCATTAACCAATATTTATTCTGTTAAATTATTAATATAAAACACACTTGTACTTGGAAGATAGATTTTTCAGAGAAGAATACCATATTATTTTAAAAAGGGTTTTATTTTCCTTTAAAATTAAATAATCACCAACGAATTATGTAAAACTGTGTAAACAACAATTTATTAATTTAGTTACACCTTTTCATATCATCATTTATGAATTCTATATCATAACTATCATATTAAAGTATAATGTTAATAATATATTATAGTTCCATAAAATTTTGTCTTTCATGTAATAAAACCTATCAAATGTACTCAGTATAGTGTGTAACAAAATCCAAACATATTATTTCATATACAAAAAGTTATATCAATTATTAATATAATTCATTCTTAAAGTGTTGTAGTATATAAAGAATGATTATATTGTTGTGTCATGCAACGCTAGCAATCAATGAATTTTAATCTATTCCGAAAAAACTTCAACAACACAATAGGTGTTACACATATGGTGTCATGTTAATTCAATAATTAAATATAAGTAAGTACATGGAATAAGTGGTAACATACTACATGTGGAAAAAAACTATAGAGAAAAGAAAAAATAGATAAACTCCATGATTATCCCATGGAATGGATCTTTCCACTTCACTTATACACCGATATAAAAAATGATTCATCTAACATCGAACACTTCCATTTTTTTAATTTTCTTAGATAAAGAATTATATCATTGTTACATACTACATATTAAACTAGCGTTGACTACAACATATTATTCCACACCCAAATGTGTCTAATTTAAATAATTTTAATGTATAAATAATATTACAATGTGAAATTACAATTAAAATTAAAATGCTAAGTAGAAAACAAACCATGACATGTTTATAATTTTTATAGAAATGTTGAAAATAGTAAACATGAAAAAAATCACAAAAGTGTATATTAGTATTGATATAAATAACACTTATGATACAGAAGACAACTAACAAACAAAGTAATATCAGTGTTATATCTTCCATGGTGAATCGGACATGATGAAAAAGATAAAATAGGAGTCCCAATGAAGAAGATAAACCAAATCACAAAGGAGAGGTGTTTGGAAAACTCTCAAAAGTTATCTATTGTGAATATTATGGTGAAGAAGATGGCATGGGGGTTTATTATCTGGAATAAAAAAATAATTATTTTAAAATTATGTTAAAGTTTTGTATTGTTTGGAAACATGGTATTCCAAACCATACACAAACCATGTACATTTATTATTGATGTCAAAATACCCTACATGTATCATTTTCATGGTAATAAAAATCATACACAAACTATGAATTTGACACTAACATGGATCACACACCATGCATAGTGTATTCAATGGTTAAACAAACCCTTCTCAAGCTATGTGGGTTGACCCGATAATAAATTTACATATTCGAATGGTTTTTAATCCCCCTTCATAAGGTTTATAAATAAATTCACCTTCTCTATAAGGCTAGTTGATTGAGGTGTATAGATACTACAAATAATGCACCAAACGTGTTCCTAGCCATGTTTCTCTTAATATGGAACATTGGTATCTATATTATCCCAAAAACTCTAGAATTTTCTAAAACCCAATTAAGCACTAACATGTAGATAAAAAGTGGTTTAAAACTAAAATAAAGGATCCAAATATCAATTATAAAGAGAGTATAGTTGGTTCATGATAAGTTTCGTTGAATTTTTTTCATTATTATTCCAAAATGATGAGAAATGTGTTCACTAATATGATCATGTGTTTTGAACATCATTTAAAAAATGGAATAAATTATCATACATGTCCAAATGATGATGAAATTAAATCATATTTTAAAACTAATTAAAATATTATAATAACATTTCACATGGATAGTGTGACATTAAAATTAATTTCTATATTATATAAATCAATTAAAATATTTAATACATTAATTTATTGAAAAATATATTGAAAAATTGTCGAAAAAATAGTGTTTATAAAAAATAATATTTTTCATAAAAAAGTTTCATACTAACAATTACTACTTTGTGAATGTGAGATATATTCCTTCTAGTCTATTAACATATTATTTCATAAATGTATTTTTTCACATTATGTAGTCTATATGGTCAATAGATATAATATTCAGTTTGTATAATAATAGCGTGAATAATATAATTCTTGGTAGCATGACAAATTATAATGTAGTGAGTTAATAAATCTTCATGAGGCTAGTTTATAATCCCAGGAATTCACATAAAAATACACATATGGTATTTTGAAAACATTTTAACATAGTTACATGATATAATACACATGTTCTAAAATTTCAACATAATATTTAGTGAATTATTTGACCATAAGAAAATTATATTCATAATTATATTTTGTTGTATTATATTTTTAAAAAAATTAAGGGAATTTATATGGGTCAGAAAAAAGCCCATCTTACTTATATAATTTATTATATTATCAAAAAATATTAACATATATTATCAAGAATTTGTTAAAAAAATAACTTAAATATTATAGTGATTTAGTCAATTTATAGAGATTTTAAATGGAAATTTCATAGTTCATTAATTTTTAATGTTATTTATATAAATGTATTAAATTTCAAACACAGTGAAGAAAATGAAATTCAGATCTATATAAACCATGTTATAATTTAGTAATAGAAGGAAAATATAGACTCGAAACTGATATAAAATAAAAAACGTACTGAAATTTCAGAATAATTGTCTATGTATTAAATGAATTGATTTAGAATAATAGTAATTATATAATAATCATAAAAGTTTCTCATATTTTTTTGAAATATTATTTATAAAATAATATACACTATACATAATGGTATATTTAAAAAAAATATTATTTAATGAAATAGATTTATAGATTTTATGATTATATTGTAATAAATAAATTATTTTATGGAATTGTAATAAATAAAATATTTTATGTAATTGGAATATTAAAAAAATATAAACAAATAATGAAAAACTGTCAATATCTAAGGTAGTTGGATTTGTCATATAGGAATTATTATTAAGGATTCATGTTATACTTCATGGGTTATTGTGTAGTAATACTTTAGGGAATTTTCATCTTCATTGGTGTGATGAGAGAATGTGAGTTCATGAATCATGAATGTAAAACTAAGATAAAATTTAATATTCTTATCTAAATAGTAGTTCATATAGGTTTAAAGTAACTATATTACTGTAAAACTATTTTTTTAACAAATTCATCATTGATAGAATTTAATTAATTCAACCCAATCATGTAATAAATTTTTTTAATGTGAATTTCCAAAATTTGTAGCTGTAAGTGATATGGGGCTTCAGTTTTGGGTAGGTAGTAGGTAGTTTTGCATATGGGTTGTTAGTAAACACTTATGGAATGTCACATAAGGATAATTTTTTTGAGTAAACCTATTAATTTTATAATATTGATTATTTTTAATCTTATAAATTTTTTTCTATTACATAATTTCAACATGTTTGAAAAACATGCTTTAGAAACGTACCATTATTTAAACTAGGTACTATATTGATGATATTACAATGGTAGTGAATTCTCATATTCTAACTAAATATGATTAGGGAGTGGTCTTTGTAATTATATTAAGGATATTCAATTTTTAGGTTGTGTAGAATAAACATGATTATTTATATAATTTAAATTAGAGATAAATGTTATAATCTAGGTAGACCTTAAATATTGAATTTTAATTGAGTCTTTTTGTTGTAGAATGCACATTTATTATAATGTACAAGATTTATATAATATTTCATGGAAAATATTGAGTTTATTGACCATTTATTTATATTTATAATATCTCATAATTCAATGAATTTTTAATTATAAGGGATTATTTTAAGACCAGGTGCTGACACATCGTGCAATTCCAAGGCCCAATGTGACTGGAATGGTCCTTCAAAAAAAATTTGTTTTAAATTGCACTCGTGATAAGTTTTAATGAATAGTGAAATAACTCATAAAAGTGTTCCCAAATCCAAAATCCAAGGGCACTATTGCATTTAGAGTACTTAGTTAACCTTGGACATTACATCTGTTTTGTCGGCGCGGGTCTCTATTAAAGTACCTGAAAATTGAATAACCGTAAATAAAATAATTACATAAAATTATATTATTTTTCACGTCCTCATAACTCATGAACAGTGGCACATTTTGAAAACATGTGACTGCCGTTGAGGTTGTGAGGGTCTTCTTTCCTTAGGAAGAGAATAATAGAGGCTGTTGGGGGCCAATAATGGAATGTTGTTTTAGTTCATAAATAATATAATTAAATAATTTTAATTTATTTTAAAAATATTATAAATTAGGAAAGGTAATTCAGATTGAAAATACAACACCACTATGAAGCTCATGAGGGCATGCATTCCTTATACAGATCCTTACATTGGCTGGTGCAAGCCAACTATTGAATGTATTTTTTCAGATGTGAAAATAAAAAAATAATTATTTTATTTTATTTTCAAATCCTATAACTCATAAACGGTAACATGGATTATAAATATGAGAGTACCGTTGAGCTTTTAGGGTGTGGTTTACTTTTTTGGGCCAGAATGTCACACCCTGACCCATGTGTTAAGTTTATTTAATTATATTTCTTCCTTTAAATATTTTTTATGGGTCCCAAGTTGAGTCCCAGAAAGAATTTCTTGAGTATTTGTTAGAATGTGCACATTTTGGGTTTGACATCATTGGACGCATGAGGCGAGTGCGATGCCACGCAGTTTTTCCCATGCAACTGCATTTCCTTTTCTACATTGAATAATTAGTGTGAATAATTAACTGTTAATTAATTTTTTTCATTTAAAAAATTTTAGTGTCGTTAAAAATTTTATTATTATTAAAATGATTTGAATACCTTGATTATTTAAATTTTATCTTGATGATGATTATTGTTTTTATTAGTAATATTATTATCCTTATAATTATTATCATTATTAATTATAATTATTAATTTTAGAATTATTATTATTAGTTATGTGGAATAATTTTTATTTTATTATTATTATTATTATTATTATTATTTCTAGGGGTTTCCCCCCATTTCCTCTCCAACTATTCCTCCCCAATTTGTGGGTGTCTTTGCAGCGTGAGCTAGACCCCAACCCACAGTTTTCTTAGTATGACACCCCCACAACCACCTCTCATGCTTCACCCCAATGCCCCGCGCTCTGTCGCCTTGCAGCATCGATGAACCCAAGACCCTCATCCCTTCCCCTTTCTACAAGTGAGCTAGCCCGACACCACCTCCTTCCCTTGTATCACTCCTTGACATCCATCCTTGCTCAATGCACCCATCACCCTCCACCCAGGTACCTAGAATTGGCCTCCCTTACAGCGCACCCACCACACCTCCTCACCCTCAGACTTAGCTGATCCCAACCCTTAAAGCATGTCCCAGACAATCGACCCCCCAGCGTCCTAGTCCCAGTGGCACAGCCACCCCCCCCACACCTTAATGGGGTGTTTTTTCTGGAGAACACCTTTTCCAGCAGAAACCCTTCCTTCAGCTACCACTCTCTCGGCCAGGGCTCACAGTACTGGTGTCACCAGTACCAATCAGTACCCTCCTTCGGCTAGCGCACACCTTGTTATCAAGTCCGTCTCTGACCTGCTTTCCCTTCGCACTTTGGGTAGCCTCTTTCCTTTTTCCCTTGTTTTCAATGGGGGTTTTATTTTATTATGGGTTGATTTGTTAGTTTTGGATTCTTCATTGTAGGTGTGATGTTTGGGTCCCTTGCGAAGTGGTTTTGAGGTAGCGTTGTCATCGTGCATTCATATTTTAGTAGGTCTCCCTTTAACTCGCCTTTATAATTTAAAAAATTTTGATTTCATGCTTTTTACACCTTAGTTATATTCTAATTATGTGTCGCATGATCCATGGATGAGTTTCTTAGTGTTCAATGGTTATTTATTTATTTTCTGGTAATATCAATGTTATTTCATCATAAATGTGCACACATAGTGTTCAGAAAACAAAATTTTTATTGGCATTCACACGTAGTTTATGGAAAATAAAACCGTGGTTTATCACTTTAAATAATTTTTTGGAATGAAATTTTTTTTTCAAATTTATTCTTTGTTAATTAGATATTGATTTAGAAAATGTTTCATGTGCCACTGATAAATGGACCATTTTCTGTTTTTGTGGAATGTTTTACATTAGGGTGTAATGTAAAATGTTTTGGGGGTTTTTTGTGAACTGTTTGAAATGGAGTGTTTTGTTGAGTTGTGTATACTGGGTGTTTATTCATTGTTTTGTATTAAATAGAAATTGATTTGTTATGTTCTCATGTTTTATGTCTATGTTATTTATATATAAAATGACTGGTTGGATTTTACGGGTTATGCGTGATATAACAAATGGTTTCCATGAATTTATAAATGTGGGGACAACATTTGAAATGAGTTTTGGGTTCCATATATGGTTTTTTGGAATGGTTTGTGATTCATATAGGAATGAGTATCTATTTTCACTGTGTTTTGGTGATCTTTCCCCCCTTTGTGAAAGGTTCTTGTGTTTGTGGGAAAATGCGGGGTTCATGAAAAAATATTTTAAATGATTACAAATTAAAATTATTTTTTTGTGGATTTTAAATGGGTTGGTGGGAAATGTTTTAAAGAATGGTTATAATTTTTTTTAAGTGGGAATGTTGTGTCTGACAATATTTTGGAATAAGTGTTTGCCTTTTGAGATAAGATTCTTTTTGTGAATGGTTAAGGGCCTGTTTGGCAATTTTGTGAAATTTGGGAAAAGTTATTATTATGAAAAATGACGTTGGATATTCATCATGACACAATTATATGAAATGGGATGGACATCCTTGGTAGGTGATTCTCGAAATCCATTTTTGGGTTTCTTCTATTTGAACCCATGATAATTATTTTATTTTAAGGCATGAGAATGGTCATAGGGGAGACTATGGGTGAGACATGTTCTGCATTATTATTATTATATATATTGTGATTGGATTCTCGGCTAGCCCCAGTTGGTTATCCACTTTTCTAAATACTTGAGACATGTGAACCTAGAATATTGAGAGAGGATTCTGAGAATTTTTTCCACACTGTTAGGTTATGGTACTAACCAATGGACCATAGTAGGCAGATATGTTTGGGTTCATTACTATGGGATTTTTCTTCAGCCTTCCTGAGAAAGGATGGCTGAGCATTTGAGTGTTTTGATTTCATCATGTGTGACATGTCAATGAGAATGAGGTGTCATGTATTTGTGTCTTCTGGATTATTCTTGAACTCCTAGGTTCTGCTATGTCTATTCGTTCTTAGTACATGTGGTGTTGATTGTGTTACTTGTATATATATATTATCTTTCCATTTCCCTTAGAATTAAACTATTATAGTTCATTCATGTTTAATGTGTTTACTGGAATGTGATGTCAGGTTTTAATGAATCTTATGAAAACTATTTTCAAAGAAATCTATTTTATTCTTTTTGTGAAAATTAAAAATGTAACATCCCTTTCTCTTTTAAAATGCTAATGTCCTAATAAAATAATGACTTGGGTTTTTGAGAAATGAATGAGGGAAATGACACATAATTTGTTTTTGAGTAACATGTTGAAAACCTTTCTTTTATACATTGTAGTTAAAACTCAAAATGGATGGTTCTTTTATTTTAAAGGATGTCGATTGGTAAATAGTACATCAAGCTATCCTACTCAGTTTTACAACTAACACATATAGTTCATTTATGTTTTTAGTTCATGTGAAGGCTCCATCTTGGATGCATTCACATTGGGAGATGTTTTATCGTTGAGTCATAGAGTTTCTCATGAGGTCACAAAGAGTTATTTTGGTCATCGAGTTCGGTTAGTTTTTATCATCTCCAGTTTATATTTATTTGTTAGTTTGGTTTATTTATTATGCACTACACTTTATTATTTCCTCTATTTTTATATGTTCTTATTGAGTGAAATCGTTCCCATCATCTCTGACGATGTCCTGGCGCTTGTCGCCAGACTGGGAAGATCAGGAATGCCTCTCAGTCCTTTCCATAGATCGGCTCATGGGACTGGTTTCCGGATGACCCATGTTGGTTCATGACAAAATGGTATCTGATCTTGTCGGCTCTTAGTGGACCTCTCTTTTCATAGCACCCTTTGTTATTTGGGATGTCAATGTAGAAGGAGTATGATTTTCAGGATTTGGGTTTTGGTGTGGGAAGAGCGTCCCGAGCTCTTTCTCATTCTGATCCTCATGTTTCATTGGGAAATCTAGTTTAATTAGTTTCTTTGGGATTTGAGGGTATGTTTTACAATTGGTATTTGACAAAGGAGTTTGGGCCAATAATCCTCACGATCCGCATAGCCTGACAAGCCATGTGGGTCGAGGGGCAGGATCTGAAAATGCTCTCTATGTTGGTGACGTGTTTGCAATTTGGACTCTATCCTTATGGTCAAGTCACCCACTAACACTAATTCCA
Source organism: Viscum album (assembly GCA_963277665.1). NCBI lineage: Eukaryota > Viridiplantae > Streptophyta > Magnoliopsida > Santalales > Viscaceae > Viscum > Viscum album. The sequence goes on from OY728143.1 coordinate 1,240,382,891, forward strand.
TATTTGAGATTTTTTGGGTCTCTAGTGACTTCTGAAAGTAGATTGAATTAGAAACATAGGTTTTGAAAACGTTTTGTTTCAAATGACATCTTTAATTTGTGTATTATTCAAAAAGAAAAGGGATAAAATATTTTTTTTGGAAAATGAATTGGTTTTGTTTTGGTCTTGGTGATCCCATGGGTTCTCATTGGAATAATGTTATGTGTGAATGTGGACGGACAACTGGTATGGTAGATGGATGCCTGAGGTGGCACAAAAACATGTATGTTGGTGAGACTCAAATGAATACCAATGACGATGGTTTAACCCACCATTATTATTTTAAATTATATATTCTTTCAAAATGAATGTTTTCATTTTATAAAGGCTCGTATTCATGTTTCTATATCTTGTCACCTATAAGGTATTTTATTTGAGTATTTTTTTTATTGAGTTGGCCTTAATTGGGTTTGGGATTTTTTTTATCGAGCTTTTAACCCCTTAAAGATTCGATGGGTGATCATAGTGCGATTGAACAACTTAGGGATCTTATGCTATAGTTTTGGATGCTAGATCCACCTCTATTTTATGGTCATGTAGATCTTTTTTTAGTGGAGGAGTTGATGCAGATGATTGAAAGGGACTTTAACCTTATTTAGTTTCCCGAGTCATTAAAGGTCATGTTTGGAACCTTCATTCTTGATGGTTCACCATCGATATAGTGGAAGTTAGTGTCTCGAAACAAGCCCCATCAAGAACATACTTGGGATAATTTCAAGGATTTGTTTATTCGTCACTATTTATTTTAAGAAGAAAGGGTGATAAAGAGGATTGAGATGTGGTATCTACAGTAGGGTGATAGATCTGTGTTGGAATATTTCCATAGCTTTGTGGATCTAGTCCTTTATGATTTACTATATGACAATGATGACTCCATGAAGGCTTGGCATTTTTAGGTGGGTCTTTGCCCCGATCTATAGTCGAAGGTGTTGGAGTCCAACCTAACTTATTTTTCTGATGTGGTGAGAGAAGCTTTCTATGTCAAAGTCCTGATGGATGGAGTACTTGAAGTACTCTTCCCTCATTCAATCCCCCTGATCAGTGGTGATGATTCATGAAAGGAGATGAGGAAGAAATTGGATGTGGTTGTAGTAATTCATGGAATCCAAATTCCTTGAGATCTTTCACCAACCACTTCAGAGCAAGAGATCCTTGTGTGTTAATAGTGTGGTAAGCTGGGTCACAAGAGGCCATCCTACCCATGTACTCCTAATCCGTATCATTCTTGTGGACTTATGGGTCACTTACAATGATTCTACCAGGGATACACTTGAAAGCATTACAGAGGAAGTTCACAGAAGTAACATGTTGTTGGGTTTTTGTTTGAAGTTTCTTGTCTATGTTTCCTTCTTGTGTATGTGATCTGTTATCATGGAATTTTTCTGGATGTTGTTTTTGGGTTTTGAAACGTATGGGAACGTCATGGGCCTTCTGATGTACCATAGTTTTCAATTCCAGCATGGTTTTCATTTAAAAATTATGTCCATTCCTCTATCATATTAAAATATGTATGTTTCTTATAGGGCTTATCTGTACCTGACTGCGAGTCCGGAGATGCTTCATTCATCATAACTCCATCCAAAAGGCCTCAGGTGAAGTTGACGGGTAGTTATGATCCCTGTGGTAATTTTAAATAGTTTGGTTAATGTTGTGCCTCTATCGTTTTGGTGAGGTATTTTTAGTGTTTCTTATTTGGGTTCTCTTTTGTTACAATTCTCCATTTATCACAAAAATTTTGATGGACTTAAACCTCACGTAATGTCAGTAATTGTGTCTTTTGGATTTGAGTTTCTAACTAGTGGCCTTGCGTGGACCACCCATGTGAAACAGTTGCAGCTTTGGTTTGTACCCATCATGAAGTGATGAATTGTGAATAGTTTTCCATCATGTTTTCATTGATCCAATCCTTGGGCCCTCCCTCCCCACCCATGGGTTGCGGGTTTTGGTTTGTTTGGAGTTTTTGGTTCATCTCTTAACCCTCTCAGACAAAAGTGAGTGGTTTAAATGTTCTAGTTGAGTTTATTTTTTCTTGAGTATGGCCTAGTTCATCTATATGTTGGATTTTCATTTGGTCGTGTATAGGTTGGTTCTTTATGGTGGGGAGACCCATTGTGAGTATCTTTTGGTTTCTTCTTATGTCGATATTGGGTGCTAGTTGAATTATTATGGTGGGGAGTACATTCAGGCCTCCCATCTGCTGGTGATTTATTTCGGGCAATGGGGTTCAATATCATTGGCGGTCGATGTAATGTCCTTTGACTATGCGTTTAGATAATGTTTATGTGGAATCATTAGGTGTTGATCAATCAGCTGTATGGTTTTGTGGCTTTCTAAGGATGGAAAGCGTTATAGTGTGGGGAATTTTCACACCCCGACCCATGTGTTAAATTAATTTTCTTATTTTATGCCATTAAATATTTTTATTGGGGTCCGGGGTGAGTCTCGGACAAAATTATGAGTTTTTATATAAAGTGTGCATTTTGGGTTTGATGTAGTTGAATGCATAGACGAAATACGATGTCATGCATCTTCACCTAAGAAACTGTGTGGCCTTTTTATTGTCGAATAATTAAAAATAATAAATAAATGTTAATTAATTATGTCATTTAAAATTTTTATTGTCTTTTAAATTTTTATTATTATTAAATTTAAATGAATACCTTGTATATTTTTATTTTATTATTATGATTATTATTATTTTTATTACCATTATTCTTGTCCTTATAATATTAATAATAATTCCTTAAAATTATTAGTTTTAGAATTTTAATTATTATTTGCATCGCTGGATTATTATTTTAAGTTTTATTATTATTATTATTATTATTATTATTATTCTCGTTGGCGTTCCCCCATTTCCTCTCTCCAATTAGTCCTCCCCATTGTGTGTGTGTGTGTGTGCGACATGACCTAGACCTCGACCCCCTATTTTCCTGGCACGACACCCCCACATCTTCCTCCCATGGTTCTCCGAGATTCCTCGAGCTCTGTCGCCTTTCATCATTGATGAACGCAAGAACCTCAGACCTTCACCTTACTACGTTTGAGCCAGCCCACTTCTGCCTTCTTCCCATGTAGCGGGCCTCAGCCTCCATCCTTGCTCAGTGCACCCGGTGCCCTCCTCTCGTCGAGCCCACCTCAGCCTCCCTTAAAGTGCACCTACCAACCCTCCTCCGCATCGAACACAACTATTTCCATCCCATACATTACACCCCGGAGGACATATCCCCAAGAATTCTGCTCACAGTGGCACTAACAGCCCCTTGATGAGGTGTTTTTTTTCTGCGAACCCCTTCTCAAGAGGGAACGTGTCCTCCAGCTACCCCTCTCCTGGCTGGCACACAGTGTACCAATGTTTCCCCTTCTGATCACGACCCTCCTCCATCCAGCGCACTCCCTGTTGTTCGGTCAGGATCCAACTAGCTTTCCCTTCTCACTTCTGGTAGCCTTTTTCCGTATGTTTTACTTGTTTCTAATGGGGGTTTATTTGGTAAAGGGATGATTTGATGGTTTCAGATTTTTCATTTTTGGTTTTGTGTTTTGAGACCCTCGTGAAGTAGTTTTTAGGTTGCCTTGTCGTTGAGCTCTGATCTAGGGGTAGGACTCCCTTTCACTCACACTTGTAATTTATGATATTCCTATTTAATGCTTTCAACACCTTAGTGGTATTCAAATTATGTGTCGCTTGATCCGTATAAGAGTTTACTAGTGTTCAATGGTAATTTTTTTTTCTGGTAATATCTATCTTATTTCTTCATAAATGATAACACCTAGTATTTCTAAAAAAAGAATTAATTGGCATTCACACATATTTTATGAAAAATAAAATTGAGTTTTATCACTTTAAATCAATTTAAGGCAAGAATTTTTTTAATATCACAATCTTGAGTGTTAATTATAAATTGTTTTAGAAAATGTTGCATGTGCCACAGATGAATGGAACATTTGTATTTTTGTGTGACATGTTTTACTTTAGGGAGTAACGAAAAATGTTTGGGTGAGTTTTTGTGAATGGTTTGAAATGGTGTGTTTTGTTGAGTTTGGTATACTAGGTGTTGAGGATTGTTTTGTATTAAATGGAAATTAATTTGGTAAGTTCTCATGTCTTGGGTCTTTTTAATTTATATATAAAATGTCTAGTTGGCTTTTATGAGTTAGGTGTGATTTAATAAATGTTTTCCTTGCATTTATAAATATGGTGGAAACATGATAAATGCGGGTTTGGTTTCATTATATTATTTTTGTAATGGTTTAGAATTTATAGAGAAATGAGTTTTAGTTTTAAAAGTGTTTTGGTGAGCTTTCACACCTTTGTGAAAATAGCTTGTGCATGTTGGTGAACGTGTGTTTCGTGAATTTTTTTTGATGAATTTAAATAAAGAGGATTAGTTGTGGATTTTAAATTTTTTTAATGGAAACTGTTTTGAATAATGGTTATTAATATTTTTTGAGTGGGAATTAAGTGCATGACACAACTTCTAAAAAATTATTCTCATTTTATGGTAAGATTCTATTTGTGAATGCCTAAGGGATCATTTTTACATTTTGTAAAATTTGGGAAAAGTAATTCTTATAAAAACCCACATTGGATGTTTCTCATGCCTCTGTTATATGAAAAGTTTGGGAGGTCCTTATTAGGGGATTCTCAGAATCCATTGTTGGGGTTCTTCGGATGGAACCTGTTATAAAATTTTTATTTAATGGCCTTAGAATGGTCCTAGGGGAGAATCGAGGTGAGACCTATTGTGCATTATTATTATTATAAATTCTATGTTTGGATGCTTGGCTGGCATCTGTTGGATCACCCATTTCTAAATACATGAGACATCGAAACATGGCATATTAAGAAAATATTCTGAGAATGAATGCCACCCTGGTATTTTATAGTACTGACCAATTTCCCTTATAAGGCGGATATGTTTGGGTAAAATTCTATGGGATTTTCCCTTGGCCTTCCTACGAAAGGATGGCCGAGCATTTGAGTGTTTTGAATTCACCATGTGTGACATGTCAATTAGGATGAGGTCTCATGTATTGGTGTATTTTGGATTATTCATGATCTCCTGGGTTCACATATGTCTACTCATTATTAGTGCTTCATGTTTTGAATGTGTTACTTATATATATATATATATATTATTTACATTTTCCTTGTAATGAATGAACTATATCGATTTCAGGTTTAATGTTTTTAATAGAAAGTGATGTCTGGTTTTAATGTAGCTTATGAAAACAGTTTTCAATGAAATGTCTATTATTATTTTTGTGAAAATTGAAAATACAAACATAACTTTCCCCTTGTAAATAATAATGTATCACAAAAATAATGACTCAGGTTTTTAAGAAATGAATGAGGGAAAAGACTCTTTGTTTTTGAGTAAATTGTAGAAAACCATACAATTATACATTGTAGTTCAAAATTGAAAATGGATGTTTCTTTTATATTATAGGAAATGTATTGGGAAATATTTGATCATGCTAGCATACATAGTTTTTATATTCACACCTATATTTATTTTTTATTTTCAGTTTGTGTGTAGGCTCCAGCTTGGATGTCTTCACCTTGGGTGATGTTTGATCGTGAATTCAGCGAGTGACCTATGGGGACACATAGAGTTTGTTCAGTCATCGATTTTAGTTAGTTTTTATCTTCTTGAGTTCTTGTTTTGTCAAATTTTTAGTTTATTTATTATGTGTTTCTATTTATTATTTCCTCTATTTTTCTTTTTTTATTGGGGGTAATCATTTCCATCATCTCAGTCGATGCCCTGATTCTTGTCGCCAGCCATGGAGGATCGAGACCGCCTCTCTAGCTTTCTCGTGGATCAGCTTGGGTGACCAGTTGAGTGTTCACCTGCGATGGTTCGTGACAATGATAAAACATATTTCTTTATTTAATGTATTGTTAGGGATAAGGGATGAGATTGAAAATCCTTGATAAATTCCCTGGGAACTCTGGAGAAGAAAAACATTCGAAAAACCTCTCATTGGCGAATGACGAACAATGGCGAGAAGATAGACCGTCGATAAATGTTCGGATCAGGAGTCGATAGATCAAAAATTATGAGAAGATAGTACTTCTTCATTAGCAATCAAATCAATTATAGGTAGGGGTTGTTATTTGAATATTTTCATCCCTGTTATTTGTATTAGAAGAAGAACACGGATCAAACCTTAAATAAGGTTGACCCACAGTTCGATCATTCTTGCAAGAGATTGTTGACTGTGGGACAGTTTGGGGAAATGAGTTATTGTTTGATTGTTCTTATGAACACTTCTAATGGGATAAGATTAACACCATCAAAAAAATGGCAGAGGTTAGTTCCTCGATTTTTTGTTTGGTTTTCCTCCTTCCCTTTGACGCACAATCATCACGTTATTTTTAGATTGAAGAGCGGTTGATCATTGCGCAAAAATCCATGGAGCAATAAATTTACATCAATGATTTGGAATAGAAATGAAATGAAAGAGGTGTGATAATAATGGTGGTGATCAGATCATGGTGGTACGGGTGATATCACACGTGAATGGATTCTCATCCAAAAGGTGTCTCAATAAGGATTTGAACCCCAGGTGATGAAGAACATGGCCTGAGGTTTCTGGAACATCATTCTAATCAATGAACGGACAACCATATAATTTCTACTTTCTCATGGAGCAACACACTAGTACATTTTGGTTGGAGGAGGCCAGAGGAATGCACGGAGGCTCAGACGCAGGTGGTGTCGGGGGGTTGCGACTAGGATGGGCCATGGATGAGCAAGGTGACGATGTGGCAGAATTTTGTCGCACTGGTGGCACACAATCAATGAACTTAATGTGAGATTTATGGCCCATGTGAGTGGACCCACTATATGAGGGTGAAGTGTCCCATGCACTGTGTGGCATGGATCAGACGCAACAACCCACTGTGTCCGAGGTGAACGAGTCGGTCGGCTTGGAATGAGACGGGTTGGAGATGATAGGTCAAGCCTAGTTGAGATGGGCTAGGCCGAAAACGGCCTGAACCCAGTGGGTTGGGTCAAGCTTGATGTGTTTGGTCAGAACATTTTAGCCAAACACAATGGCCAATGGTGATCCATGGTTTGTGGAGCTACCTCCCAGCCTTGGCAGCTCCGCGCCGGTCAGTCCCTGGGCCACTAGCCCCCTTTTGGCTCAAATACATATAACTCTCAAACAAGGTTTCCTTTTGATAAGATGTCTATGTCATTGGGGCCCTTGTGATGAGACTATCATTTTGATATACTTAATGTGAGCTTGTGTTAATGTTGGAAGATGGAATAATTGTTTCAGGTTTAGGTCCTTCCGATACAAGGACACTTGAGCACGAATCACCGTGTTTCGTAATGGTAGAAATCCCCCATGTCATGGGATGCATGATCATATCTTTTGGGTAGAAATTTCATGAGGTTTAAATCCCTTGAAAGTGTAGGGAACGAGTCTTCTATCTGTGGAGTCGGTACTCCCCTATAGGACTAGGGCGCGGGTCCTCAACATCTAATGTTCAATGCGTTACTAATCCTCTACCGGGAAGTGTGTGATTACTCTATGATAGGAGTCAGTACACCCTTATTGTTTTATGGAAAGAGTATTACACACATTAATGAATAGAGTCTTTACTCCCCTCTTGAGTAGGGTGCGGGTCGTCTAGGTTAGGAGTCGTTACGACCCTATCATATCAGGGCATGGGTCCTCCAAAAATGAACTGAAAGTGTCGGTAGTCCCCTATCCTACAAGGTTGCAGTTCCTCTTGTCACTAAGTAGTATTCCCTAACCCAGTAGGGTTTAGGTCCTCAATTGGATTTGGATCTCCCTCGACTGTTAGACATAGATGTGAGGAACATTATCATCAACTTGATGAGATCTTTAACTTGATAAGAGATAGTGCATCCTTAACAGACTGAGGTGTAGGGCACTCCTTATATGAGCGACAAAGGATTCTTGAGATGGGTTGGAGAGGGGACCCCTCATCTATTTATAGTGGTGGGGTGGGCCTCTCCAATTGAGTTTCCATAGTCCTGTTTTGGGTGCAAGACATCAATAACTGAACCATCAGTGCTAGGAATTGGAGCTTGACTTTGTAGGATGTTTTCAATAGAGCACATTCTCTCTAACGTACCATTCAAGATGGTAGTGTTTTTCATGATGAAATATAACTATCGAATGGGTTCCACATCAGATGGTGGAGCTTGTGGAGTGTGTTTCTCCTAGTTTTATGCATTTATTTTCACACATACGATTATAATCACGTTTTGGGCTCTGAGGTTAGAACATTATGATTCATATTGTCTGAAATGAGTTATCTGGATGTTGTTGGTATATTTATATGTATATTCCATTGTTGAGATTATTGTAACATCTTGGTGGTGTTTCATTTGATGTCATTTACATTTGTGTTTTTTGGCATCCCCTACTGTGTATTGTTTAACACACTCCTGAACGGGCTTTTCCCATAAGATTCATGTCTTGTGAATACATTTGACTCTTTGAAGTTGTCTAGGGAGGTCCAGGACCGGGTGGTCCATAGTGAGACCAGACAGAAGAGCTGTAATCCTACACCTTCTTTTATTTACCCTTCACATAATCATTAGATAGAGTTCTCATTGGTAAATCTTCAAGAACATGGAATTTTAATTTTACCTCTGTTTATTTATATGGGCTTTTTTACTGGAATTGTTTTCCACATTATACAATACTTTCTGTGGAATTTTGGTTGTTTACAGAGTGGCATGCATGCATAACATCATGGGATTTTTACATACTATTTTCATTGGTTTGTATTTGTGGGAACATGTGAAGGTACATAGGCTAATGCCTTCCAATTATGGGATATGCCTACTCAGAACTAGCCACAAGACCCTCACCTATTAGAGGTTGGATTGGGGTAGTCATGGAATAGGCCCTAGGGGATGTGTCATGAAAGAGTCATATCATTGGAGACCAGTTCTACATTAGGACTGCAATGTCGTGGGCTTGGTTTGGGTTGCATAGCGGTAGAGTAATGATTCTTTGAGTATGTATCTCAAGAGACAAGTTATAGTTTTTTTAGGCGAATAACGTATACATTAACTAGGACTATGATAACCTTCATTTTAACTTAGTACATTTTGACACTGGTCTCCAGGAAATAAATTCTACATTTATCATATTGGAATGTTTTGTGTTTTCTATGTCCTTCTTGAGTCAGATTTCCATATATACTTAATTAACCATTATTTGAATTGATAAATTTCAGAAGGCCCCCATGATTATAGAAAGATAGGATTCTAAAATTGGATCACAATGACCATATGCCTCATGAGAAGTATTTAGTACAAGGAACTTGTTTTGAGGAATTACCTCTGGGTGGTCTACCTGTGGTTCCACCACCCGTAGAGCAATGGGTTTTACTGGAAGTTCGGGCCGACTATGTGCGCATGATCAGTGCACTACATACGTAATGGAGGAAACAAAATTTGAGATATCATGATGATCCAGAACCCCATGTAGTAGAGGACTTGATTGAGGTAGTCACAAATGTTTTCCTCTTAGTGAGAACACCTATCGATCATCTGGTGGTCCTAGTTGAGTGCCTTATTAATTTCTCATCGGGACGTTGGTGGATATTGGTGATATAGTTTCATGATGAGTTGACACTCACATGGGAGGATATTGAAAAAATATTCATGGAAGACTTTTACCCTGCCACACTGAGGTCAATTCATGTCCAAGCGCATCTATAGGTTTGACAAGGCATCATGTCAGTGGCAGAGTTTTCAGCGAGGTTCGCCGACTTGTCATGGTACTCACTAGATATAGTGAGAAACTCGTTCTTCATATATCTAACCATCTTGTTGGGCTTACACCGAGATATTACTACGTTAGTGGTTCTGATTAATATTCCCACCAATGCCTAGTTGTTGGAGTGAGCCCTAGTGGTTAAGAGTTTTATGGATAAGGAGTAGATGATTGAGACATACTATAGAGGTCATGAGGTAGAGGCATCTGCATAAGGTAGAAGACAACATGTGATGGGATCACAACATAGGATGAATAAATATTCTTGAACTCCGACACATGGTACTATGATGTAAAATAGACAATGAGGAAAAAATCATACACAAGAGAAGAAGTGTTGTGTTATTGTTGGTTGGGGGAATCTCGTTATATATTGTCAGACCCACTGTTCCACTGAGAGGGAGACAGTTAATGATCCCCCTTGTTAGAGAGAGAAATTTGATCATGTAGTTATGAAGGATTTAGGGAAAGGAAGATGAGATAGAAGAGAAGTAGGTGGTCCACACCAGGTTTAGGGAGCTCGAGGACATGATCGAGGATCATTGCATTCAGTAATGGCTTATAACCCAGAGAATCTTGGATTGATCTATCATATGACCTATTTCTTTTAATTTTCTATATAACTAGTGGTCACAAGTTCTAGTTTTTCTCCTCCTTATGTATGATTTTTTTGAGACAATGTGTTTAATGTCAAACAATAATCTTGACCATCACACATAGAGACTCTTGCTAGAGGAGACATGATGATTTCACAGTATATCTGAAAGTCTGACCTGACTATTGGAGGTGAGAGTTGAAAATGTAATCTCTTATTTGTAACGTCTAGGCCTTATGACATCATTATTGGTATATACTAATACAATTCTTTCCTGTATTTTTTGTTTTAGGCAAAAGGGTACGGTGTTTCATTAGTAATGGAATGAGGATCCCTTGGTTAGTAAAAGGGGAACCCAGGAAGCACTGGGTAAAATATTTCACTGGAATTTCAATAAAAAGGATCTTCATAGTTTATCTTTTCCCTTGGAGCATGTCCAAAGGTAGCACATGAATCTTATGAAGAGAACGTGGGAGAAGGAGGCTCCGGTTCATGCTCATACCCTCATTTGTTTGTTTAGCATGAGTATTGACTTATGAGGATGTAAATCCCTAAATGTTTGGGTAATGTAATGTCTCAGTATTCCATGAATTTGTTTTAACTATATGGGATTATTTCGTGACCTGGTGCTGAGACGGTGTGTGATTTTGAGGCCCTATGTGACTAGAATTGTCCTCCATAAAATGTTATGTTTTAAATAGACCACATTAGTGGTTTTACTAAAAAAACATAAATAACACTTGAATGGGTTCTCAGATCTGAAATTCAAGATCTCTATTGCGTTAATAGTAGTTGTTTTACCCTAGGCATGGATTATGTTTTGTTGGTGCCAGTCTCTAGTGAGAGAACCCGAAAATGGCATAATAGTAAATAAAATAATATTATTTTTAAAATCATAATAATTCATGAAGGGCGGATTGAATCGAATATATGACACTATAGTCAGGCTTGTGAGGGTCCCCATTCCTTAGGTAGAGCCTAAGATTGGTCGGAACGGGCCAAAAATGGAAAGTAGTTTTGGCTATAAAGAAAATAATAAAATAATGTTATTTTTTTTTCAAATCATTATTAATCGTGAATGGTAAATTAGATTGAAATTCTGAGATTTAAGAACCCAGTTCTCATTCTTGAGGAATGAGTTTCTTCTTTTCCATTTTCCTTATGTGTTTTTGAGAAAATAAAGAAAATGGGGGGGGGGGGTATCTGAAATTCTGTGGGTACAAGCCATGTACTTTTCCAAACGCCGTGTACTTTGGTCATGTGGGATGAGTACACGGGGCGTGTAGGCCTGCTGGTGATGAAGGGTGTAAAAACTGACTACGCACAGTGTACATAGTATATACATGCTATGTAATCAGTCGGCAGTTGAACAGTAATGAAGTGGGAGTAGCCACCAGCTGAGCGACAGTACATGCCATGTATTCAGAAATACGCACCATGTAACCATGTCCACAGATGATAGTTCAGAAATGAAATGTAGCTTCCAGAGGAATAGTTAAAAAATGAAAAGTGCACACCGTGTACTTGAGAGTACACTCTGTGTAGTCTATTTTTTTATTAAAATGGGTTGTAGCCTCCTTATTCAGCAGAGGATGCAGTGGACATGTTTGGAGATCGGGAGGAGAGACCAGATCTTGGAGGAGCTCCTAATCGCATGCTGGGAATCCATTTCTTCCACCGTTAATCTTATTCGAACCGTGCGGGTATGACCTTCCTTCTCCTTGTGCTATTATTAACAATTATTTCTCTATGGTAAGTTATTTGGGGTTGAATTGGTTATAATTAATCCTAGATCTACATCATTCTCAATCGTTTCGGATGGCGCCGTTCACGTATATTGATCAGACGAGACCAAGGTAGGTGGTCTGATGTTTAATCCAAACTGCTGAGTCTTTTGTGTATGATTGTGCTATGTGACCATGTTAGGGTGTTGTACAGCTGAGGCCTTGATTAATTAAATTCCTAGAATTTCATAGGTAATTTAATTAATATGAATAACTATTGTGTGGGATCACTGCTTAGATCCAGGGCCACCCTGTGGATGCATTTCCCTTGGTTATCCATTTGGCCAGGATACCTGAGGGTTTTCCATGATTTAGAATTCTTTTAATTTTCTTGAGAAGAAATGTATATAATTTCTTGCAATGTGTTGGGATTAACCCTTTTACTTTCTTCTTTTCTTTTCACCTGAGGGAAACTCCTGAGCGCAAGTGTTTTTTTGCCTAAGGGCAACGTTTCATATGCCTGAGGGCTGTAACTTCCATGCCTGAGGGAAATCGCTTGAGGGTGTCATTTCTGTTTGGCCCGAGGGAAAGATTATCTTTCGCCTAATGGAATGTCATGAGGGAAAGGACCTAAATGGACTAATGGAATGATTTTTTTATCCCGAGGGAAAGAATTCTTATGTCTTAGGAGACTGTTTACATCATATATTCACTGAGGTGATTTTACATGTTATACCTACCAAGACAAATCATAGGCTTGGTATTGTTTACGTTGTACTTGTTAGATAGAATGTTTAGTTTTTTTGTGTCACTGTTTAGGAGATTGTTGGTTGAGGTTGAGTCTCGAGAATTTATATTTCACTTATACCAAATTGTTAAATAATAATTAAATGGAATTTATAATGGTAGGAGTAGCTTCATTTGAGTACTTCCCAGTTTACTGCATTTGCATTACTGCACACTGCTGTTGCAAAAATTCACTGACAATTGGGCATGGGCCTTTGGTGGTTGCCTACTAGGATTTATTTCTCACACCCTGTTTTGGTCATGTATTGGGCCCAAACATATTATATTGTTGTTGGTGTAGATATGGGAAAGGGTCCCTATACAGGCACTTGATTGTTGTAGAGGAGAAGGAGAGCATGAGACCGAGCTTGGGCTTGTGATGCTGCTGTGTTCCTACTGTGCTATTTTATTTTTCTTTTTTCTTTTTTCCCATCTATTGTATTATTCAGATTGTAGTGTATCCTATTTTGGCTGCTTTCGTAGACTTAAGGACATATTGAATCATTATATACTAATGTTGGTATTCTCTTTACTTCAGTACTCTGTCTAATTTTAGCATTGGTATTGTTTACTGCTTCTGCTGTTGCATGTTTATATTTGTTCTGCTGTGTTACACATTGAAAAATGAGGGCATAGTTTCACCACTCTCAGACCTAGCCCCTCGCTGCTAGTCAGCAGCATCTGGCATTTTGGGAAATGCGCTTGAGGTCATGTGACCAACCGGGTTCGTGGAACCTGTTGAGTGGCACCCGGGTCAGGTACTTTATAAAGTGGTATCAAAGTTTTTTTTACTATGAGTAATTTTATTATTTTACGATGACAGAAATAGATATATTGTGAAGGGATTCGGTAATAACTGTGTTGGGGAGTAGCTACCCCATGTACAGGTAAAGGATGGATCACCTCAAATTAAATTGTAATTTTTTATTTATGATTATTACAATTGATTTGATTTCCACGATTGGGTGAAATAGTTGTGGTGTGTTGTTTATATTTTTATATCTGGGTTCTATTTAGTTGCAACCCGATGATTTGAGGGTATGCCATCACATGCATAATTTAGGAACACGTTAGAATCACTTGCAATGCATAATTCCATGCCATGTCGGTGCATTAGAAATTTCATGTTGTTGTGATAGAGGTTGGGCTAGAAGATGCATGCTATTGTGATAGATTACTTGGTAAAATACCTGCTATTTAATTGGGTATTGTTATGTAAGGTTCGGTGAATGAATGCCAAACTTTGGTTTTTTGAGAAGTATAAGCCCTCATCAACTAGAATTCGGTTGATCATCAACTGGATTACCCAGTTATAACACGTATAAGATGCCAATATTTTATTCTCGGTTAGTATGGGCCCTCATAGATTGGAATTTGGCACTTAGGTGTTGATTTTAGTGTTTTTATGGGCTCCAGTGAAGTTCATATGGCTTATTGTTCAGAAAAACCTAGAATACATGTCGTGTAGTTTTGGCTAAATGACATGTTCTATTCTATTCTATAAGAAAAGCAAAATTTTTAAGTACATGCCATGTACCCTAAGTACACGCTGTGTAGTCCATAACCATTTCATAGGCCGTGTGGGCAGAGACACGGGATGGGGAATTTCTAGAGGGCACACACTCTGTACCGATTGTACACGTAGTGTTGTGTTGACCCTGTGTCTGACGTGTAACTAACAACCCGGATAGGGAAATCTGAGTTTATACATGTCGTGTCAATGCCGAACACATCGTGTAGTTTAACATAGGGATCCAACTGTGTAACTAAAAACATGGGTCTGTGTAATCCCTTTGTGTACACGCCGTGTCCATCTGGAAAACGCCGTGTAGTGTGAGCCGTGTAACCGTCCGTGTCACAAACAACACAGATAATTGGAATTTAATTTATACATGCCGTGTAGATCTTATACATGCTGTGTATTCTCGTTTAAAGGAGAGCCATGTAGCTAAGTCATATAGAAGGACACTGGTAGGGGGAGAAAATTCAAGTACACGCCGTGTGTTTGGGGTGTTACACGACCTGTTCTGGAAGAGTACATGCCCAGGTGAAATACATGAGGAAACATGCCGTGTAGTTAGTATAAATACCATGTAGTATTTTTTTCTAAAATGTGATGTTTTATTTCCCTTTTTCAATACATACACTTTCATTTCTGAGTCCATGATAATCTTGATCTATGGCATGTGGTTGACCTTGTAGAGTCATGCCGTTGAGACGACCTCAAGTTGTTCTCCAGGAGAGTGGTAACAAGTATACTATAGAGACGGTAGGCGACGGGATACCGATGGATCCTATAGCTGAGCCAGATGCGGTGCCAGCCATTATTCCAGATAGAGGCACGAAGGTGCAGTTCCGTTAAGGGTTCGTGCGGTTTATGCAGTCCTCCCAGGGAGCACCGCCAGCTGCCACATCTATGGAAGAGCTGACTTGTATATTCCAGCAGCAGCATCCGCCTACGTTTTCTGGGGATGGCGGACGACAGGATGCACAGTCTTGGTTGGGTTCTATGCAGACTATTTTTTAGAATCTCGAGATGCCTCTAGGGCAGATTGTCAAGCTAACTACAAACATGATGTAGGATTCTCCCAAGAGGTGGAGGGATGTTAACACCCAGACTGAGCATCACATAGACATGGTGTGGGAAGATTTTCAGGCAGTCTTTTATGACTTTTTCTTTCTAGAGACACTGAGAGCATATCAAGCATGGAGTTCCGGAATCTACAGTAGGGATCCATGTTAGTTATGGATTAGTCTACTCGCTTCACCAAGCTACAACGTTTTTCACCTGTTTTGGTGGGTGATGAGATGTTGAGGGCTCGACATTTTGAGGATGGTATTCGATATGACATCTACACACTCGTGAATGTTTTCAAGTTGCCTACAGTGCATGCTATTTTAAAGTAGGCATTGATTACTGAGGGGAACCTGTGTGAATCTAGTGGTGTAGGCCAGGCTGGTTCATCACCGGTTTCTGGTACTATTTCTTCCGATAAAAGGAAGAGGTAGATGGATTTCTCTTACAGTGACAGTACTAGATAGAATATTTCATTAGGTGCCCAAGAAATATGCTAATAGTGTGGTAAAGAGGGGAACAAGAGACCTCAGTGTCCATGTGACCCAGTGGAGTGTCGAGCTTTCGGTAATATGTGTCATCTGCAACATTTTTACCGGGCGATTCCACCAGTTGATAGTGAGAGGGGTTTTGTGCAAAATCCGTATTTGGGAGTAGGACCAACAACTTCTTACCAGTAAAGGAATTGGAATATGTCAGGTTGTTCAGGATGAGGTGGTGGTCGTGGCCATGGTAGTCAGACACCAGGATCACATAGATAACATGGTAGGTTAGCTCAGGGTACCCAAGCTTTGTCATAGGGCCACCGAACTGGGAAGGCATATTTAGTGCAACAAACCCAATTGGAGAAGGATCCCATATCATCCACTATCAGAGGTACTATTCTAGTTGCTTATGTTTTGTCTTCAATACTATTTGATACTGGTGCTACACATAGCTTACTATATGTGCCCATTTTGGAGAGCCTTGGGACTTGTGTTTCTTTTTATTCTGATATTATGACACTTCACACTCTGCTGGGGACTAGAATGGCTGGTGTGCATCAGTGCAGGGAGTTCCCTCTAGAGGTTGGTGGGTGTCACTTTCTATGGGACCTCTATGTCTTAGAGATGATGAGCTATGATGTTATTCTTGGGATGGATTGGTGGGTACCCTTTTGAGCCTTTGTAGATTTCTATCATCGTAGGTTGAGTTTTACATCACTAGAGGGTGGATAGTTTCTATGAAAGGGTGAATAGGATGTCCGGGAAAGCCGAGATTAACATGAGAATTGTGGGCGAGGTGGAGTGACGACCCAAATTGCGAGTTTGTATCTGGATATACATGGAACTTTCTAGAAGGATTTCCCTTTAGTGTTTTATCGTTTTAGGTATGTCTTCCCAGTTTAATTCTCAGGTCTACCTCCCTAGAGAGTGGTGGATTTCTCTATTGACCTTTTTCTAAGAACATAACAAGTGTCCATTCCACCTTATAGGATGGCTACACTAGAGTTTCATGAGCTCAAGAGGCATTTGGAGGAGTTTCAAGCAAATGGTTTCATCCGACCCAGTACTTCTCCATGTGGTTCGCCTGTCCTGTTTGTGAAGAAAGTGGATGGTACCCTCAGACTTTTTGTGGATTATCAGAAGATTTACTAGTCGACAGTCAAGAACTGATATCTCTTGCCAAGGATTGATGATATTTTTGATCAACATCGAGGAGCACGAGTGTTCTCAAAGATTTACTTGAGATCCAGATATCATCAGTTAGGCGTTAGACCATCTGATATACCGCTAATATATTTTCAATAATGATATGATCTATACGAGTACTTGGTCATGCCATTCAGACTCACGAACGTGCTAGTAGTTTTCATGGCTCTGATGAATCGGGTATTCTAGCCATACTGAATTCATTTGTGGTATCCTTCATGGACGATATCTTGGTGTACTCTCACAATCGACATGACCATGCTACCCATCATGTGGTCATTTTGAGTACACTGAGAGAGGATCAATTATATACTAAGCTCTCTAAGTGACACTTTTGGTTGGACCAAATTCACTTCTTGGGTCATATCATCTCTGAGGTAGGAGTTGTTGTGGACCCCAAGAAAGTAAGAGAAGTAGTATCCTTGGAGCATCCTAAGATTTTTTTTAAATACGGATTTTCATGGGTCTAGCTGGTTACTACATGCATTTTATACAAGACTTATATGGCTTAACAGTTCCATTGATGGGTTTGACTAAAAAGGGTGTGATGTTCTTTTGGTTAGTAGCTTTCAAGACAGCCTTTCAAGAGCAAAAGGGATGGTTAACATTAGCACTAGTACTGGTAATATAGAGCAACGGAGGAGCTGTACAGTTTACTGTGATGCATCAGAAATTGGGCTTGGAGCAGTGTTGATGCAGGGCGATCGAGTAGTTGCGTACGGGTCTCGGTAGTTGTGTCCACATGAGATAAATTATGCGACAAATGATCTTGAGTTGGCTGCACTTGTTCATGTGTTACGCTTTTGAAGACATTATCTCTTGGGAGAACATTTTGTGCTGTTTACAGACCAAAAAATTCATAAATATATCTTTACCCAGCATGACCAGAATTTGAGATAGGAAATGTGGGTTGAGTACCTTCGATCCTTCGAAATTGAGGTTTCCTACACACCTGGTAAAGGTAATGCAGTGGCTGACGCACTGAGCAGGAGAACTCAAATACCGGCAGTGCAGAAGGCCAGTGGTGAGTGGAAGCTTATGGATTTGTTCTCTGAGATGCATTTGGAAGTGAATGATAGTCAGGGGAGAGCCTATATTTCTTCCTTAGCTGTTACTTCTACCCTCCTAGATTGAGTGAGGATGAGACATCTATCATATTCGTAAGGCCTAGTTCTACGGGAGTCGGTGGAAAGTGAGGACCCTCCTCCCTGTTGGACGATAAGCGATGATGAGGTACTGTGTGTCCATGGACGAGTGTGGGTTCCAAGGGACATACGTGAGGAGATGATGTGGGAGTTTCATGCTTCATCTTGGGCTGTACATCCTGGGGTTACCAAAATGTAATATGACTTGAGACGTCAGTATTGGTTGCCGGGAATGAATATGATAGTTTGCTGGGTTTGATACGAGATGTTCTACCAGTCAGTAGGTGAAGACAGAGCATTAGAGGCTAGCCAGACTGTTACAGTAGTTACCCATCCCAGAGTGGAAATGGGATGATGTCGCGATGGATTTCATGACCAGGTTGCTGAGCTCACCTCGAGATGAGGATGTTGTGTGGATTTTTCTGGACAGACTCACGAAAGTAGCTCACTTTTTTCCAATCAAGGAGACCTTCGGTGTTGATGAGATTGGGAAGATTCATATCCAAGAGGTAGTACGTCTTCATGGGGTCCCTCATTCTATCGTTTCAGATAGGGATTCCCACATTACGTCTCATTTCTAGTAGAGTTTATAGAGGTCACAGGGTTCACATGTGCTTTTGAGCAAAACATAACACCCTCAGACCGATGGCCAGTTAGAGCATACGAAACAAGTGCATGAGGACATGCTAAGTTCATGCGTCTTGGAATTTGGGGGCTCTTGGGAGAAGCACATACCCCTATCCGAGTTTTCCTCTAATAATAGTTTTCAGGAAACTATTCATATGGCACCTTATGGGGCTTTATATGGTAGGCCATACCGATAAACTTTGTGCGGGTTAGAGGTAGGTGAGGAAGCTTTACAGGGACCATGTCTTTTATAGGAGACTTCAGAGTAGGTATAGTAGATTTAGAAGCGGATGGCTACTGCATAGTCTCATTAGAAATCTTATGCTGATCACCGCAGACGACCATTGGAGTTCGTGGTTAGGGATCAAGTTTTCTTGCGTTTTTCACTGAGGTTGGGACATAGTGAGATCATTAGACAAAGTAAACATTCACCAAGTTATGTAGGGCTGTTTGAGATTCTGGAAAGATTCAGACTAGTTGCCCATTGGTTACAGTTACCACAGAGGTATTGGGATATTCATGATGTCTTCCATGTATCTCAGCTGAGCCAGTACCACTCAGACATGTTTCACGTCCTTCAGCTCAAGGAGGTTGAGCTTGAGGTCGATGCTTCCTTTGAGAAGAATCCGATTCGTATTGTTGATAGGAGCACGAAGGTTCGTCGAGGTTGGTCAGTTCCTCTCGTATGGGCTCTATGACAGCAGGGATGAGGGTAGGATGAAACCTGGGAGTGGGAGACTGACATACGTGCTTAGTGTCCGGTGTTATTCACAGATTTATCTTCCCCACACTTGGAAGGGAAATGCAGGGACAAATTGCTTTAAGGGGGGATGTTTTTAAGAACCTGGTTCTCATTATTAAGGTATGAGTTTCTTCTTTCCCTTTTAAATAAGTGTTTTTTAGAAAATAAGAAAAATGGGGGTAAAATCCCAAATTTTGTGTGTACACGCCATGTACGTTTCCATACACCGTGTACTTTGGCCATGTGGGATTAATCCACAGGGCCTATAGGCCTGTCTATGAAGAAGGGTGTAAAAACTAACTACATGATGTGTACATAGTATATACACACTGTGTAATCAGTCAGAAGGTGAATAGTAAGGTGGTGGGATTAGCTGCAAGCTGAGCGACATTACATGCCTGTATTCATAAATACACTCAGTGTAACCATGTCCACATATGATAGTTTAGTGATGAAAATTATCCGCCAGAGGAACATTAAAAAAAATGAAAAGTAAACACCGTGTACTTGAGATTAAACACTGTGTCGTCTGTTTTATTCTCTTAAAATGGGCAGTAGCCTCTTTATTCGGTAGAGGAGGAAGTGGACGCATTTGGAGCTCGGGAGGAGAGGTCAGATATTGGAGGAGCTCCCAATTGCATGCCAGGAATCTGTTTCTTCCGTTGTCGATCTTGTTTGAACCGTGCGGGTTAGAACTTCCTTCACCTTGATCCGTTCATACCAATTATTTCCTGAGGGTATGTCATTTGGGGTTGAATGGGTTATCATTGATCCCAGATCTACGTCGTTCTCGGACGTTTTGGAAGTCACGATTCACATATATTGACCAGAGGAGATCAAGGTATTTGGTCTGATGTTTAATTCCAACTGTTGAGTGTTTTGGGTACCATTGTGCTATGAACCCATATTGGGGTGTCGTATGGATAAGGTCTTGATTAATTAAATTCCAAGAATTGCATAGGTAATTTCATGAATATGTATAAGAGCTATGTGAGATCATTTCTTGGATCCAAGGCCACCCCGTGGCTGCGTTTCCCTTATTTAGCTGGTTGGCCAGGATACCCGAGGGTATGCCGGGATTTAGCATGCTTTGAATTTTCATGAGAGGAAATGTATATAATTGCTTGCTTTGTGTTTGGCCCGACACGATTACTTTCTTTTTTTCTATTCGCCTGAGGGTGAGTCCTAAGGGAAAGTGTTTGTTTAGCCTGAGGGAAATGTTTCATATGCATGAGTGTTGTAGCTTCCATGCTTGACAACAATCACTTGAGGGTTTAGTTTCTGTTTGCCCTGAGTGCAAGATTCTATTTCACCTGAGGGAAAGGCCTGAGGGCAAGGTTCTGAATGGAATGAGGGAAAGTTTTTGTTTATCCTGAGGGAAATAGTTCTTATCTCTGGGGACACGGTTTACTTCGTATATTCACTGAGGTGATTATACATGTTATACCTACCAAGCTAAAGTAGAGGCTTGGTATTGTTTACCTTGTACTTGTTAGATAGCTTGTTGTAGTTTTTCTGGGATACTTTTTATGATACTCTTGGATGAGGATGAGTCTTGAGAATTTATAATTCACTTATCTTGAACTTTTAAATAATAATTAAATGTAGTAGGAACAGGTAGGGGTAGATTCTTTTGAGTACTTCCTAGTTTACTTCATTTCCATTACTACACACTATTGTTGCACAAATTCACCAAATGTTGGGCATGGGCCTTTGGTGGTTGCCTACTGAGATTTATTTTTCTCACCATGCTTGGGTCATGTCTTAGTCCCAAATAGATTATATTCCTCTAGGTGTAGATAAGGGAAAGGGTCCCTATACAAGTACTTTATTGTTGTAGAGGAGTAGGAGAGCATGTGACTGAGCTTAGGCTTGTGATACTGATGAGTTCCTGCTACACTATTCTATTTTTCTTTTCTATATTTGTCTCATCTATTGTATTTTTCGGAATGTACTATATCCTATTTTGGATACTTTCTTAGACATAGGGAAATATTGCATCATTATATATGATTTTTGGTCTTCTCTTTACTTCAGTACTATGTCTAATTTTTGCATTGGTATTGTTTAATGCTTCCGCTGTTGTATGTTTATATTATTTCTGCTGCATTACACTTTGACATATGAAGGAATGGTTTCCCCACTATCAGACCAAGGTCATGGGTGCTAGTCAGCAGCCTATGGAATTGGGAGAAATTCACTTGAGGTCATTTGACCAACTGGGATCGGGGCACCCGTTGAGTGGAACCTGGGTTCGGAACGTTACATGAGACCACAATCAATCTCATGAGGGAATGATTTCCTTAGGTGGGGCATACAATTGTACAGTGTGGGCCAAATATAGAATGTAGTTTTTTAGAAATCACTATGAATAAAATTATTATTTTATTTTATTTTCAAATCATATAACAGTGAAACGGTATCTCGGATTAGAAATACAAGAGTACCATTGAGTTTGTGAGGGTTTGATTTCCTTAGGCGTGGCCTACCCTCGACTGGAATAGGTTGAGGGTGAAAGTAAATTTTTTAAAATGAAATTTAATAATATAATTAAAAAAAATATTGTTTCATGATGTTTCACAGTGATGCAGAGACGCTGTAAGGCCACGATGGTGAAACCCATTTCCTTTAGTAAAAGAAACAACGTGGCAATGCTGAAATGTGTTTCTTCATTTAATGACTTAGCAAGGGTACGATATCAAATTGACAGTCCTAGAGAATTTCCATCGGAACTCTAGTGAATAAAAGTGTTGGAGAACCCTTTAGTTAGTGAATGATGAACAATGATGAGATTGGGGATAGAAAATCACTGTTCGGATCAGGAACTGACGAATCGATGAATAATAAGAGAAGAATTATTCTTTATTATAGATCGATCTAATTCAAGGTAGTCGTTTTTATTTAACTATGCTCATAACCATTGTTGGTTTAAGATAATGAATGTGGATTAACTAATGAACAAGTTGACCTGTGGTTCGATCGTTCTTGTAGAAAGAACATAATATGATAAAACCAATAATGGGGAAGAACATAATCAATGGTGGTGATCAAATCGAGGTGGATCTAGACATATACCCTGAAAATGGAATCACACCAAAAAAGTTTCGAAATGAGGATTTGAACACTCGGTCATGAAGAACGCATCTCAAGTATTTTGGACCATCTCTTGGATCAAGGAACAGACCACCGAAGCACGTTTTGTGGCCTGTGAATCAAGACAATAGCGCACCGACAACCAGAGGAACCCACAATAGATTGGATGAGAGTGGTGTAGGGGGGAAAACTACGGTGGGATGCGTAAGATTCGGCAGAAGATTCACCCACACCATGCCAATCCAGTGGTACGTAGTCAATAGATAGTGCGTGGGATTTCCGATCCACATGAGTGGCCCGCAGGATGGGGTTGGGGCAGCACCACATGTGCCCCATCGTGCGGAGAGGACACAATAAATCATCATGTATGAGACAAACTATATAGCCTTCTTAGAGAAGGCTGGGCTGGAGTCCCAAGGCCGATCCCAAATAGGACTGGCCTGGCTGACAATGGCTCAGGTCAGACCCGATAGGTCGGGATGGACCACAGAATCCGACCAGGGCCACGATCGACTATGACGATCGACCGTGACCCATGGCCAGCAGAGCAGCCACATGGCTGGGGAAACTCATCCATGGTCAGTACTGGGGCCACTGGCCACTTTTTTGTTCAAATGAAATTATCTCTCAAATGAAGATCTATTTGATGAGCCATATATGGTGTTGGGACCCTTACGACAAGACCATCATTCTGAGAATCATTAATTGAGTTTTTATGAATGTTGGAAGACATGAAAATGGTTTGAGGTGTAGGTTCTTCTGGTACATGCACACATAAGAAATAATCAAATTGTTTTAAAAATATAGAAACCCCCACATTGTGGGGTTTGCGTTCACTTCCTTTTGGTAGCTTCCTCGGAGGGTTTCACACACCTGGAGGACCATGGAGTGAATCCTCTATTCGTGGAGTTGGTTCTCCCCTATTGGAATAGGGCATGACTCCCCCACATCTAACATTATAGATTCGATAGTCCCCTACCTAGTAGGGTGCAGGTCCACTATGATTGCAGTTGGTACTCTTTTTTCTTTCAGGTTGCAGGTTCCCCATACATTATCGAATAGAGTCGATACTCCCCTACCGAGTATGGTGCGAGTCCATTATGATCGGATTTGGTACTCCCATATCATACCAAGGTGCAGGTCCTCTAGACATTGAGTAGTACCCCCCTACCAGGTAGGGTGTGGGTCCTCAATTAGAGTTGTATCTCCCTCTTCTATCAGACATAGTTGTCTGGGGCGGGTCCATCCACTTAATGAGAACATTTCTTATATAAGAGCTTCTACTCCCTCGACAGATAGAGGTGAGATCCACTCATTATAGGAGCGAGGAATGATTTTTGAGATGGTTAGGAACAGGGATCCCTCATATGTATACATTGGTGAGGGAGGGCCTCACCACTATGGTTTCATAGTCTTTTGTTCGATGCAATACAGTGATGACTGTACCTTTGGTGCAGGAAATTAGAGTTGGTCCTAGGAGTATGTTCTCAATGGATAAGGTTATATCGAACATAACATTAAGAATGGTAAATCTGTTGTTAACGGAGTGTACCTCTCAGACAGGTGCCTTATTAGATGGCTGAGATCATGGAGCATGTTTCTCCTTATTATATGTGTTTCCTTTTGAACCGAAAAATAGATTCCTATTGGTGGCTACAAGGTTGGAAACATATGATTCTTAGTGTCTGAAATGAGTATATCTAGATGTTATTGGTATATGTATGAGCATATACTTTTGTTACGTGGAAAATATATTCTTGGTGGTGTTTCTTTTGCGGTATATTACTTTGTGTTTTTCAGGGTCCACTACTAAGTATTGTTTTACTCACCCCTACATAGGATTTTCCCACACATGTAATGTCTTGTAAAAATATTTGATGCTTTGACAGAGTCTGGAGAGGGCCATGAATGGGTGGTTCTCAATGAGACCAGATAGACAAGGCATACTCCTATGGCTTCATGCAATGACCCTTCACCTACCTTCCATGCATGGTTCTCGGCAAACAATCTTCAGGGACATTGGGTTTTACTTGTGTTATGTCCTTCTTCTGGTGGGACTATATACTAGCCTAGTTTTCCACCTTATATATTACTTTCTATTGTACTTTGGTTTTTTTACATAGTGGTATGCATGCATAACTTCCAAGGATTTTTAATTCCATAATTCTTTGGTTTGATGTTGTGTGCATGTGTGCATGTTCATAGGCTAATGCCTCCCATTTGTGGGATATGCCTTCTCGACAGTAGTCACCATTTCATAGACTATTGGATGTGGGCTTTTGGTAGTCACGGCATGGGCCCCGTGGGATGGGTCATGATAATATTGGTGAATACTCTCGATGACTGGTGAAGTGAAGATGGAGACCTATTTGATTTAGAGACCTACTGTTATATGGTTGAGAGTAATGGTATAAGATAAGAAGCATGAGGGATTGTCACATGGTCCTATCAAGTATTTTATATTTGATTACATCATTCCAATTTCACAACATAAAACCAACCACAATAGTTTATGGATAAATAATTGGGATTATTTTTATGATAGTCTATGATATATTCTTTAGAATGGTGATTAATTTTTCTCTATAATTGGCTGGGAAAATGCATTGAAATCATGTAGCTCTGAGATTATCCATAAAAAATAAATATTGTACCATGTTAGTACATTTAACTAGATATCATACCTGGATTTGGTTCAAATGTATCTCTCTAACACCCAAATATTTATTGAATTTTCATTTTCTAATTAATTTAATCTTTTTGATATTTTTCATTTCATGCAATCATAAATATATCTATTGTTACAGGAATGAACTAAGATTTATTTTCATATCACACAATGCCATGTTTAATTTTCAATAATCACAACAATTATATTATCTTTTGGTAGATGTAACACTATTTGTTTCTTTTGTTACAAGCAATGCCGAGTTCCTTTGATAACTATCATTACATGCAAGGCCAAGTTTTACCAAACTACAGTATACACGTAATATTGTTATTAAAATATAATATTAGTTACCATATAGACATTGGATGGTAGTTATGAATATGATAAATAAAATTAGGAAAATTTGGGTAATATATTTATATAAAATTAATCCTTTATTGGAAATTATTTATAAATGAAATTAAGAAATATTTGAAAATAATGATTTTTTTATGAAAATTATTTATAAATATAATTTTATCTCGATGAATTAAAAAAATTACTATTTAGGAATTTTTTTAAAACAATTTTGTATTATATGTTAAATATTTTTTTATGCACATTCTATTATTTCTATATTTATAATATACAAATAAATCCAATATTATTAAAAAAAGAAGTATTTTTTTCAAATTGTAATTTTTAAACCTTTTAAAAGAAAACAAATTTTAAATATTATTTTAATTAGATTTTAGATTTTTCATTTTAAAAAATAAACTTCATTTTAGAACGGGTGAGATCAATAATTAGTTTAGGTTATTTTTTAATATTTTTTAGACAAGATTCATATATTGTTGAATAGTGAAAAAAAGGAATATTAATTGAAAACTATTTTCTCATATAATTTATTTATGTATTTGAAATATATTATAAATTATGAATAAATTAATTTAATTTAGGTAATTTTAAATAATTTTAAATTGAAATTTCATATAAAAACATATTAATATTTTGAATTTTTTTATTAAATCCCACCTTCTTCTCATGTCTATAAGATTAATTTTAAATTTAATTATATTACTTATGCGAATATAGTGTAAAATTTGATAAAATATTTTCAAAAATCATAATTAAAATGTTTTAATAAATTTACATTAGTTTTTCCCCAAAATAATTGGTAATTTGATTAAAATTTAATACAATAATTAATGTTAAAAGAAGTTTATTTAGTAATTGAACATTATATTTTATTACTAAATAACATAGAAAATTTTAAAAACATTGCATAGACATATTTATAATATATTCACTATTATATCAAAATGTAAATATAATTGGATTCAACTAATTTAAGGGAGACAACTCAATAGTTTTTACATTTCTATATTTAGAAGAATGTCAATCCCCCCACTATAAAAGGGAACTCACCCCATAACTTATTCAAACCTCTTAATCCCATTTTACCACTAAATACCTACCCATATATACTCCCAAAATCCATCCTATCGTCTTAGATTACTCACTATGTGATTAAATTTGACCATAGATTCCATTTAGTGAAAACCAAAATGAGTTACCTAAAAATTGTTAGTGCTCTTAAATGATAAATTTTTCATCATTTTTTATAATCCATTATGTTCTTATTATTTCATGATTATATAATAACATATGTAACCAAAATATTCTTATATTTTGATATTTTAAGGTTTATTCATGTACCAACACACACATTAATCCAATGGGTAATGAACTTATCATTTTTGTGTATGGTGGACGACTGCCTCACAAAAAAATGTCGTTTGTTTTTCTGTTGTCACCTTTCACGGTTGGGAATTATTTTAGATGTGGTATTTTAATATGATATAAATGATATATAATATTTATTTATTATTATTTAATTCCTATATTAAACATACATTCATGATTTCCATTTTGTGTAAATACGATAAGTTTGTTTGTGGACACGTGCATGACAACTTCCTCGAAGTGATGTGTTTTAGAGGCACATTACATTTTTTTTGTTTTATGGATTATTTTAGTGAATTTATAAGATATATATGACATAGTTTTCTTATTGGAATAAATTTCATTTAATTTCATTATTTTATTATGACAAGAAACCGAAAATATTATTCATGCGTATGTACAACCTACTGTCACAGTGAGCAGTGTATTAAATTTCATATTTCTATATTATATATATTACTATAAATTTTTTTATACTAAATATATATGATATTTATTCCGTGTTATATATTTTATAAATATTTAAATCCAAAAATCCGTAATAGGATCTATAATGATAGGTCAAAACATATATGAGAAACTAAAT
Organism: Viscum album; assembly: GCA_963277665.1. Classification (NCBI taxonomy): domain Eukaryota; kingdom Viridiplantae; phylum Streptophyta; class Magnoliopsida; order Santalales; family Viscaceae; genus Viscum; species Viscum album. Next base: position 1,240,410,667 of record OY728143.1, read on the forward strand.
ATATATTACATGAAACATAACCAAAACATGGGATTATTATTAAACTAGTAGTATAATGTCTTAATAAAATAATATATGGTATGATATATATAAATATTATTCTATGGTAGATTTATAATAATCTTATATTCTTTATATAAGAGGATTGAACATGTATAATGAAATTCAAGTATTAAGGTAAGGGTTTTCTCATATCACTTTAATTTTTGTTAAACTAATTCCTTATTCTCAACTGATTTATTTTTTATGGTGTATATAATTACCATTAATTCATTTTATGAGTCTAATAAATAAATTTATTTTCATTTACATACCCATTTTACAATCATTCTTTCATGGGGTTTGTGGATCAAAGTTTAAATAATTGGTAAACTAATTTTCTCTCAATTATCATCTTTTGAGACACATGTCATGAAATGAACCAATATTTTTCTATGAACTATTTATAATTAACTTTTTTATATCATGAATATAATTATTTTAATGAAATTATAGGAATCATGAAATGTTATCTTGTTATAGGATTATGATTCACTGTTACAAAAGTGCTAATGGTTTATTTCTACAATCTCATTATTTATTTAGAATGTTTATGATTATACATACATTGAAAAATATTATGATAAATTTACCAAAAATACTCATGAGTTTACATATCCTTTATTCATCCATGATATCTTTATTAATTGGTACCATTTTTCACTCATTGGTACCTATGATTGTTATTAATGCGATTTTTTGAAAATATTACTTTATTTCTCTCTTCAATTAGAAATTTGTTCTATTCACAACTCAATATTTTATAATAATGTTTTCAATAAATGTTATACTATGAAATGTAAAAGACATTTCTATCCACTATTACCATCCTAATAATCTTTTTAAAAGAAAATTTGATGTTATTTTCCAATCAAGGAACTATTTTAAAAATTTACCATGAAAAGGAATGATATTCATGTACGAATTTACCTACCTTCATGACTTCCATTTCTTGAGGTTTCATTTGAATTTTTTAAATTTTATTTTTGAAGAAAATTTTGTTCCTAATATTCATTAAATTAATTTTTTTACATTGGTTTTCAATGAAATTTCTTTAAAAAAATTATTTATGCTTAAATACTATTTTAAATGATTTACAAAGCTTCAATCATAAATTTTTGTGGTTATTTTAAAAGAAACAAGATTTCTAAATTTTTATTTTTTAAAAAGTATTTTTCATAGATGAAATTATATTTTCCAGAATAAATGTTTTTGATGTATTTAATATCTTCGTTTTTATTATTTATAATGTGGGATTCAACAAAATTAATTTTTAAAATATTTCATGTTTTAAATAGTAATATTAAATTAATGATTATTTTACATTTGAAATGTTGCAAGTGATTATAAAACAACCTCCACCATGTAAGATGACATCTTGATATAGATTGTTATTAACAAGGAATATGATCATAAGACACCATTTTTATTCATTCATTGAATGGTTTATATTAATATAAAATGTTATTTATGAAAACCATTTATCTTCCATGGGTTATACCATGATAAATTTTTTTTGAAACTCAGTTCCCTTCATTGATTATTATATGTGGAAACGATTATGAAACATGTATCTTTATCAAAAGTTATGATATGATGAAATTTTTATAATACCCATATTTTTCATGGGTTATGATATGATGTTTACGAAACCCATTTTTTATGGGTCATTATATGATGAATGTTTTGTTATCTTATGTCACACGCATTTATGATTTCATTATGTGATGGGTGGGACCTATATCTCACTCCAATGAATTGTGTAATGATTTATATATCATGAGTATGATAGGGATATATTGTGGTGTGAACTCAGTATATAATTTCATGGCTGTAACGAGGAGTGAACTAGATTTAGTAAGATAAGGCCGAAATGGGATGTAAACCGTATTCAGTAATAAAGGGATAAAACATAATGTAAACCAAATTCATTAATATAGGGATATTATGGGAAGTGGACCCATTTTACTAAAAAAGGGATGGAATTGAATCTGAACCCATTTAGGTAATACATTGATGGAATTGGAAGTGAACTCAGTTTAGTAATACATGGCTGGAAAGAGGAGTGGACCCGATTAAGTAAATGAATTTTCCTACTAAGATTGTCTTGGAAGTAAGACTTGAAAAATATGTAAATAATTTTATATTTCACCCATAATTACATGTCTTATTCTTATTTTATTCATTCAATGATTAGCTCTTGATTAAATTATGATTTATTTTTTTAACTACTAATGTTTATTTCAGGACTCTTGATTACGATCTTTGATATGCAGTGTATGATCTTCCAATGATTTGATCATGTTATTATACCCTTATTATTATAATTTTTCACCCATATCTATTTTAATAACCCTAATATGTATTTGAGATATCCCCTATACTATGATTCATTTCACAAGGTTATAAATAAATGTTTTATGTGTCAGTGCTAAAGGGGTTGATCTTTACAAGAGATGTTGAATATCATTCACGAAACAAGAAAAATGGTTTCAATGTTTACAAATACATTGGAATTTTATGTTTATCAAGAATATGTATTTTTTAATGTCCTGGGTATGCTTGTACTATTTTTTAATATTCAATTATGTCAAGAACGATTCGCAGTAGTAGGTATCAAAGTAATGTTTTATTCAATCTTTAGGAACTAGAATGATAAAACAGTAGTGATATCACTAGGTATATTTCTAAGGATATGTCTATGGATATATCTAGGGATAAGCTGAAGGTGTTATATATTTAAAAGTTGGATTCATGATTTAGGAATCAAATATGTAATTTTTTATGATTATGTAGTTTTCTTTTATGATAAATGACTCTCCCACTATGAATTATTATCATTGTCAATAGAGGGATCTAGATTGAAATGGGTAACGAATTGAATGTTTTCGATGTGGAATGGAAAATAATAATAGATTTTGATATACTAACTGGAAATATCATGTGGACAATATTGAATGTTCTATGGGTATTGGATATACTTTTGAAGATAATGAAACATCAAATGACATGTGAGATGTATGGTATGTTCAGGTAGTTTTGTTTAAATAAAACATATAAAGCATGGATAGATTTTGTTTTATGAAATATAAAAGATGATTCATATTTCATATTCTACTAATATATTATTAGGCAATATGATGATGAATCGTGATTAATGGATTAAGAATTAATATGTATTATTGAGCTGTATATTCTTTAGAATTGAAATATTATGTTATATGTATCATAAATTATTTAAAGATTGTTTGTATACGTTTTTTATTATTTAATTTTAATAATGGGGTAAATGATTCTGATGACCTTGAGAAGGGATATAATGGAAAGGAGATATGTTGATTATGGTAAGGTATCCTTTAATGTGTCCATAATAATGAAAAAATGGTGTTATCCTTGATAATGTGATGAATAATAGGGATAATGTAAATTGTATAGTAATTATTTCCCTTGAATTGATTATTAATTTATTAAAAAATCCGTCTATGTTATCCTTGATGAAGTATACAACATTTTTTGGTATTAAGGGATATATCAAATTATTTTTTGAATAATAAATAATGCATGTTTTCATAAATTTTTTGTGATAATAAAAGTTATTAACATGTTTGGAGACAATACATGAAAAATTTATTCACATGTATTGAATGAAAAAACCAAGAGACACTCTATAATGCATGTGGATAAATGTTATGAAAATAATTAGAAATTTAGTGCCCCAATTTCTAATGTTTTGGACTTTCATATTTGGGAAGTGTTATAAAGTGGATCATTTAGGGAAGAGTTTATATTAAAATTAAGATGAAATTTTATATATTAATGAATTATCTCTAAATATTAGTATTTAATCATGCTGAATAACTTGTCCTAACCTATTTATTTTGATAATGAGAGATGAAATGATCTATCATTCTACTTCTCGACATGATGATCTTCTAATGCGTCATGAAATAAAAATTCACTTGAATTTTATATAATTCGAGAAAAGTTGATATTTATTGGGGAAAAACAAAGGTTGAGATTTTCCTTAAATTATGTAGGTATATTATTTCATGAAAATACTTAAAATATAGGAAAAAGGGACTGGAAATAAAATTTCTTCTTGTTTTGATAATTTTTTGTGATATCAATGATCTTTTACAGATATATTAGTATTATGGATTTGTAATCATTAACATTATCTTAATAATTTTTTATATCATTATTAATCATAACATAATTGTTATATTTCACTTCTATGTTCATGTTTTTACATTACAACTATTTTATCATATTTAAAAACCCATTTATGAGTTATTTTGTGTAACCGTTATCTTTTTTACATTTCCCTTTGAAAAGATGTTTTAATATTCATTTTAATGATATGGGTTTGTATTAAAGAAAATTAGTGTATTTATCCTTTGATATAATATATTAAATTACATTGGTATATTTATTTTATGATGGTACAATGTAACACCTACATATTTTTTGAATTTTTTCCAATTATTTTATCCTTTATGATATTTTTTCTTTCATGACACACTAAATTTGTATTTTCTTATATGAAAGAACTATATATGGATAGAATTTCACACAACACCATGTTAGTATTTCACTATAGGAAACACTTAGATAACATTGTGGTATAATCAAAACTATGTTTGTATAGGGTTTCATACAATACAAGGTTCCTTCAATATGTTTTGTTATAAACAAGCTTGAATTTTACCAAACTACAACATTATCTTAATATTGTTATTTTAATATAAATATAGTTACCAATGACCCATTGGAATGGGATTTATAATTTTATCAATAAAATTATTAATATGTGTATTATAAATTTACACATTGGTTATCAATATGGTTGAAATGAATGTAGTAACTATTTAAAATAATGAAATTTAATTTCTATGAAAACTAGTTTCCAATATCATTTAATCTCAACAAATTAAAAAAACAGTATCGATGAATGTTATAAAAATAATTTATATATTATATATTCATTATTTTTTTACAGTCATACAATATTTTTGATAGGAATAATATAAAAATAAATCCAATTTTTTTAATAAAACAATATATATTTCTTAAATTTATTTTTACCTCCTTTTAATGGTGAACACATTTTAAATATATGTACTAAAACATTTATAATTAATATTTCACAAAATAAATCTCATTTTTTAAATAGGTATGTCAGTATATACATTGGGGGAATTTATGGAATCTTTCAACGAAGTTAAATATTTTGATGAATATTGAAAAAACAATTTAATTGAAAACTCATTTTCCATTTATTTTAGTTATATAATTATATTTTATTTTAAATTATTATTGAATAATATTGAGATAAATTAAAAATACATTAAAATAATTTTATAATTTTTGGCAAGTTAAAATTTGTTTTTACTAAAAATATTAATGAAAGTAAATAAAATTAGTAACATTGGTTATGGTAAAAAGGAGCTTACTTAGCAGTTAATCTTTAACCTGACTATCCAAAAAGCATAGAAACATTTCAAAAATAAAATCTATATCCATAATTAATAAATATTATCCAAATAATCTTATATGGAAAATTATTAGAGTAACATTATGTAAGTGATACCTCTTAATATTGTTAAACGTTGAATATTTATCAGAATGGAACTCCTCCTCCACCATAAAAGGGAAATAAAAAAACCACTTACTCACACCTCAAAATCCATTTAGATCTCCATTACCCTACCCTAATAAGAACTCGGAATCCCTTCTATCATCAAATAATCCAAATATTGTTCATAAACCAACCAAGGAATCCCTTTGGTGGAAACCAAAAATAGTTACCCAAAAAGATCTCCATTACCTGTTTGTGTGTATGGTAGACTTCCGCCACATGAAATAATATCCTTCGTTTTTTTCAGTTACCACCTCTCAGGGGTGGGAATTATTAAGTAAAAAATATTTTTCATTGATATATGTAATATTTATGATGTATTTATTCTTCTATAACTAATATATAAAACATATCTATATGTCTTCTAATTTTTTTAAATATGATAACTTCGTTTGTGTCATGTGGACTATCGTGACCTCAAAGCGATGTGATTTGATCACACAATAAATAGAATGTATTAATGATTGGTTTAGTGAAATTTTATAATATATCTAACATATTAATTAAAATGTTATTATATTATATTTATATTCAATTATTTTATTTACATTTTTTCTTTTAATACAATATATAAAAAGAAACATCTTTCTTGAATGCATATGGCCTACTATCTCCACAAATGGTGTACTATATTTCAAATTTCAGTATTTTATATATTATTATAAAGATTTATATAAGAAATATATTAAATTTTTTTATCATGGTTTACATTATGTAAATAATTAAATCATTATCTATACATGATAGTCATGAATAACAAGACAAATCATATACAAAAAACAATATAGATATTATCCAAAACAAAACCTAAACATTGAATTGTTAATTAATTGGTAAACTAACATCCAAATAAAATCATATATGATATGATATATAATAATATTTTTATTTTGTGGATTTAAAATAAAAATTTATTTATTAAAAAGTTGGTTTTAACATGTACAAATAATTCAAACACATAAAGTAAGGGTTATCACATCACACTTTTATTTCTACGATACTTATGCCATATTCACCACTCATTTATTTTGTGTTCGTTAAATAATTCCCCTGAATATGCAATGATTATAATATTTATATAAATGGGTATTTACATATCCATGTTTTTGATATTTCTTTCATGGGATTTAGGGTGTAATTGTTCTAAAATTGATACTGTAATTTTTTCCCAATTAGCCTCTATTGAGATACTTTTCATTTTATAGACCAATATTTCTCTATGTGGTGTTCATAATGACCTCGTTAATTTTATATCATGAATGTAATTTTATTTATATTTACACTTCATGAAATTTTAATATTTTCATACTATTATGATTCAATAATTATAAAGTTGTAACTATTTATTGTTACAATCTCATTGTTTATCCTGATTGTTTATTATTTTTCCTCAATTTATGAAATATTATGATCCATATATTTATAAATCCAATGAAGTTTATTAATACCTTTTTATCCATAATAAATCCTTGTATTTTTACAATCTTCCCACTCTTGGGTACTTAATATAATTTTGAAAATGTTTTTATAAAAATCCAAATTTATTTAACATTCCGATTGAAATTTTTTTATTCAAATATCCATGATTTATAAAAAATGTATTCAAAAAAGATATACAATGATGTGAAAAAAACTACCTTTGTTTTAACTTTATAATAAAAAATATTTTAAAAGGATTCAACTTTTTCTTTTTTGATCAAGGTATTATTCTAAAGTTCAACGGTGTTTAAGGAATGATCAATATGTATGGATTTACCCGCTATAATGACATCATTTCCATGAATCATACATTGAATATTTACAAATACATTTTTATGGAAAATTTTCTTCCTAATATTTTGGAAGTTCATTTTTTATATTCCGTTTCAATGAAAAAGTTTTTTAATATATATTTCGGTTTAAAAAGTGTTTAGAATGATTTTCAAAGCTTACTTTTAAGATTTCGATTTTATTTTCATTTAAAATGTTTTTTAAAAGAATTTATATTTTGAAATGATATTTTCTATGAAGAAATGTTATTTTACATAAGAAATGTTCTAGCGGTTTTTAAATTATTCATTTAAATGTTTTTTAAATTTGTTTTTAGATATATGGATTTTGAAAATGATTCATGTTTTTGAAAGAGATCTTCAAAGAAATATAATTTTCCATTATAAATTACCCATGTGATCATTCAAAATACAACCCCATATATGTTAACATCCATTGAAATAGTTTATTATTTACTGGGTATATCATCCGCGGGCACCATTCTTATTCTTTATTTTAATGTTTTATGTTAAGATAAGAAGTTGTATATGAAACCCCTTTCTCTTACACATGTTATACCATGATAAAACATTATGAAACCCACATCCTTTCACAAGTTATTATATAAAAAATGATAATGAAACTTACCTATTTTTCAAAATTTATGAAATTAGGACTTTTTTATAATAAAAATTTAATTTCATGTGTTATGTTATTATTTTTATGAAATAATTATCTTTTTACTAGTCATCAAATGATTAATGTTTTGTAATCTTATGGCACATGAATGTGTGATTTAATTATGTTTACGATGAGATCAATATCACCATACAATGCATTGGTTAATCATTTATATATCATAAGTATGTCTGGGATGGAATGTGTAAAAAAACCTAGTTTAAGATGATGGGACTGAAAATATGAGTGGACTTCACTAAAAAATACTTGGTTGTGAGGTGAGGTTAAGTCAGTTTTGTAATACAGGGATGGAACAAAAAGAGATCCCAATTCAGTAATATATGGTCTGAATGGATAGTGTACCAAGTTTGATAATTAATGAAAATAATGGAATGTGAACCCATTTCAGTAATATGGGGCTAGAATTGGAAGTGATCCTAATTCAATAATACATGACTATAACGAGGAGTGAACCCAGTCCAGTATTGGACTTCTTCCACTAAGTTGTTATTGGTAGTAATCTTTGACTACTATAGAAATCATTTTATATGTCTTCAAAAAGTCCATGAATTATTACTATGTTATGATTTCATATATTGTGCTCTATATTACCATATTATTCATATCCTAGATACTAAAAATATATATTCAATGACTCATGATTATGATTTGGATATGAAGGGAATGATCATCTAATGATATGATCACGTTCTTATACCCTTATACTCAAGAATATTCTTATATATCACCTTGTATACCCATACATATAATTTTATGCCACCCCTTCAAAAATTTTCCTTTCCCCATGCTATGATGAATGTTTTTAAGTGTTACTACAAACGGCAGAGGTTATTACAAGAGATATTGAGGACCATTCCCCAAACATGATGAATGGGTTCCATGTTTCCTAATAAACTAAATTATTACAGTCCATTGTAATTTATTATTTTTAATGTTGATGCATATTTTCTAAAATGATATAATATTCATGTATTTTATCTTAGATCTACATAGTATCCACTGAGAATTTAATAATAGAGGATAGACTAGGGGTCTCTATTCATGTCCTATATGAATGGGATGGTTATCTCCCCTACATTGGTGTTGGTCCCTCAAATGATTGTAGGAGGAGGATGTAAAATGGTATTTTCTAGGTTATTAAGTTATAATTTGAGTAGGTAATATCTTCATTATCTACTTCCATGGGAGGTTTTCTACATAGTTTCCTTCTATGTGAGTAGACTGAGAGTTCTAGAATCATGTGTTTGATTTAACCAAAGGATATCCACACATGCTGAGATATGGTTCATTAACTATTATCATATACAGCCATTACTCTATTTTGGGAAATCAGAGGTCAATATTTGATTCTAGTTTTGAGGGATAGTTTTGAGGGAATTTTGAATAATATTAGGTATTTTTCCGGGAGTTTTTTTTATGGTGTCGGCCAAGGGTCTCAGGTATTATATTAATTGAGTATTCTATAGGGGTTAGTTCCTTATCCAAACTAGTTATTTTCGGATTTATGTCAAAAATAATGTATAGGTACTTTATAAGAATGAGAATATGTTTTAAATAAATATCAGTAGTGATGTTCTAGTTTATTTTATTAATTTAGTTTATTTTTTGATAAATATAAATCTTAATCCTTTATCTACATTAGAGTTTTTTCTTTTTTGGAATTTATCATAGTGTTATCCGGATGAATAAGTCTCTTAGTTAACATCCAAAAAAAGAAAAAAGATCATATTTAGGGTTTCCAAATATATTCCAAATTGTTTAATGACTTTATAGATTTGTGGTAATTCACAATTTTAGACATGATTAGTTTTCACACCATCTTAAATATAGATGATGTACTTCACATCCCTCATATATTTTAATGATTCATTGTGTGGTTTTCCTCTATTTTGGGAGAAGTGTATGTTGATTTAGTTGAATTATATGGGTATTCTTGTATTGTGGGTCATTCCTTAATTCAAATAGGATCCATTATAGCACATGTGTTAGGTTTTCCACCTATAGTAAATAATTTGATGGTTCTCAGAATATAAACACCAAAGTAGAATCATTTAAATAATGTCTCCCTACATGAATTAACATTTTTTCCATTAAAGAGGATATCATGTTTTTGAGTTATCTCAAAATGGGTGCAGAAATCATTTTATATCTATTTAATCATATAAAATTATCCACATTGTGATACATAACGGTTCTACTCTTGGACCACTAGGTAATCATCATTATTCACCTGAGTAAGTATTCTTCATGTACTGGTTATTGAGTTTCCATGATGTTGGATGATAACAATATATTTTGTTTGTATTATAAATGTAATAATTGGGATATTATGAGGACAACATATCCAATATTAATTAATTATTTATTTTAGTTAATACCCATATCTATATGGGTTGATAAATTTCATGATAATTTTTTTAGTGGGGTAGGGTTTGTTTTGGAAACTAGGATTCAAATTGATAATCCATGAGTGCAGATAGCCTTGGGTTTTATTTCATAACATTGTTTATGCATTGAGTGATGAAAGAGTCACTCAACTGTTTCATTCTAGGCTAGGTTGTGAGTTTTTATGTGTAAATAAAAAACCATTCTTAGGAATTTTCTTACGTGGCTTGGATATTTCCATATATTAGTAATGTACATCCCTAGAGAAAGGGTACTCTGAGGAAGACTGACCATAAAATATTTATATATTACATAAATTTACATTAATATTAAATTCGTATCATAAAATTACATTCATGTGGATTGCAAAGGTTTTGTATCTTTTGATTATATATTCATAACCATCTTGTTTCATGAATGATAATAATTATATCCAACAAAGTTATCCTCACATTCTGATCATCTTAGACATACCCTACTAAAAAACTTTCTTCATATCCTATATAAAGGATGCCTAATAATGGGAAATATTATATTATAAAAAATGGTAACCATATGAGATATCAACTAAGGATCATATGTGATCATAAAGTAAGAATAAGGGTATAAGAACATAATCATAACTTAGGATACTGAAACTTAATTTGTTGAATATAATTTAACATAAATTAGTTCAAAAGGATTTATAATAATAAAATATGCATGTCAAAATGATGAAGAAACATCAATAATCTATCCTGGTCCATGATTAAATATCATAACCATTTGAAAGTAGTTCTTGGTCCATAGATATGTATTGGAATTCAATTTTTTTATCATGGGACACTATTAAAACTATAACTATTGATTGGATTTATTCCACATTAAATCAATTTTATAGTCTAGTTCAACTACCAATCCATTTAACCTACCCTATAAGAGAAATATATTATATCATAATCAATGAATATTCAATATATACAATAAGGATCAACCCTTAAATTGTAGGGGTTTAGTTCCATTAGAAACTATGATATATACACAATGTATTCAAAATTGAACTACCTCACATATTATTAAGTTCTTCATAACTTATACCCTTTTACGAGACATCGTATATAATGAGTTTCTATTTATCCTTTGAAAAAGAATCATAAGAACGGGTGATATTATATAGTCAATATTGGAAAACGTGTGATATGTGAACCGATGATCAAATGAAAGTATATAATGATCATAAGGATATGAGATCATGAGTAAATCATACAAAGTAAACAACCAATATATAATGGGTTTTAACCATGATCATTTGAATAAAATATTTTCATTTAAAATATGTGTGTCCTAATAGTTATAAATAATCATAAAACAATTATTCTCCATGATTCCATGTAATATATGTTTTGCACCATCATAAATATTGATACCATTTCTTATTTAAATGTCGTTAACTAAAACCATACAAAAATAACAGATTATACATAAAAACTGTAACAACCCGAGATTTTATGAAAAATATTCTTTTTAATTTTATTAATGTCTTGTGTTGTACGCTACACCAAAAGGAGCTTGCACAACACGCATCCTTGACTTGCCTTTCATTACACGCAATCGTAACCTTCCTCGATAGCGTGTGTAGTACGCAATACTGAGTTTCACGAAACAACGATATGCTATTAAAATATTATTAAAACTAGCATTTATGAATAGTAATAACCACTTTTTAAATTTTAGAAATTTTTGCTCTCAAAATGGACTTCATTTTTGGATTCGGAGTATCGAATTTAGCCTGAGGTGAAATTTTGGTACTTTTCGGATAACTTTCATATTCTGATGAATAATGAAAATTACTAAATTATAATTAAAAACAACTTTTTTAATCGAAATAATTAATAGTGATAAATTATTAATTTGAGTGGTTTTAAAGTATATTTAGAATATATTTTTACAATTTAATATAATTTTGGTCATTGGATGTAATTTCACATTTAAACCAGACATAATCAAGTGTCAATCTTTTGATAGATATTGTTTCTTAGAAACATGCTATTTGTTTTAACAGCGGGATTTAATTATAAAATTAATTAATGCAACGTCTATGTTATGAATTTGGTAAAATAGACTTCCTTTTTGAATTGGGAATATGAAATATAGCTTAGGATGAAATTTTGGCATTGTTCTGAAAACATCAATTTTTGATGAATAGTGAAACTACTAAGCGGTAGTTAAAAAAACTGAATTTTTCATAAAACTTAATTTTACCGCTTCTGTAAATAGAATTTCAAAAATCCGAGAGACACGGTTGATGTCAGTAAGTAAAATGTGGTTCAACGAGATGAAAATAATTTTTGGTGAATATTAACTTTTTTCTTTTATTTACCACGATTAAAAGTAAATAGGGTAATTAAGGGTAAGAATGATATTACTATTACCCTAACACATGTCCTAATTCTATTGGACAAGTGTATCTCGACCAAAAACAACCTTAAGTGTAAAATATTATCATTTAGGCCCACTTGGATTAGATTAGGAGATTTATTATTATTTAATTTAAAAAAGAGTTAAAAGAGTTAAAATCAAAGTTTATTTACTAAAACATTTTTAATATAGGGTTGTACATAAGATAAATTCGATTGTAAATATTCATTAGAAAGATAAAACGATTTCATACATAATGTTATTTTATTTGTAATTTTTAGACATCAAATAATTTAATTTATTTATGACCCAAAGATGATGCAGTAATTATTTTATTAATGAAATATTGACATAATTGATATTACAAATTCCATAATAAATGTAATTTAAGACTTTTTATGAATTCCAATAATTTTCTATGTTACTATGATATATTAGTGTTTATTTAATAAACATGGTTCGAACATATAATTCTGTTATGACTTTCACAAAAATCATATATCAAATAGTGTCAAAATTGACACAAAATAGTTTTTAAATCTAATAATATATTATTAACTGTTATTTTATTCCTAAAAATCTAACGTTCGGCCAAATAACTTAGATAAGGATATATATATTAATAATAAACAATTTGGGGTGATTTTGGCATGTTATAGTAAGTTTATTAACCATATAGTGTAAGAAAACAAAAAGACACGGTAATAGTTAAATTATTTAACTTAGAGTTAAATCTAATTGATAAGGTTAAAATAATAACCTAAACTTGTCTAAATCCTATTTGTTGGTAGTATTTAGACCCATACCCACTTTATCTTCTAAATAAGACCCTTTGGAACCATTATAAACCGATTTTGACTTTAATATAAAATAATATTTTGAGATATTCCTAAGGTGCCCCTCTCCTCCCTTATAAAAGGGCACCTCTTCCCCCTCCTCATCACACCAATTTGAGCACTCAAGCTCGGCCAACCGCTGCCAAAATACCTTCTCCACTTCCCTAGAATAATCCTAGAGGTCCTGGTTCTCTTCAAAGACCAATCTTAGTTCCCTAAGTGGAGGATTCAAAGAGGCGTTCCAAAGAAGAGGTAATATCCATTACCGATCTTTTCAATTTCTTTTTTCTTCAACTTCTTCTTCTTTAGTTGTTTCATGATAAAGTAATAACATCAGTATTACTCACATAATGATATGTTATTATAAATATGAAACAAACCTAATTCACCTTCTATCCATCCTACGGAAAAATGAAATCACTGTGCGTGCGTACGTACGGAATACCGTCTCCACGCCGTGGTGTAATCTATTTTCCACCATCACCTTACAAGGATGGGTATAATGGTGTAATGAGTAACTATTTATAATTATTATAAATTAATATTGATACTTAAATAATATATATATATACTCCAATACAATTCCACAATCATAGGAACGATATCATCACTCGTGCGTACGTACGGAATACCGTCTCCACGATGTGATGTGACTCGTTCTACATGATCATCATTACATAGTAATTATATAAATGAATTGAATGAATAAATATGATATATGTTACACTAATACCATTCTGGATATAAGGTATCTATAACCTTAAAAGAAGAATAAGAATTTATTCGGCAAAACACGCATAAGAACAAAAGGCAATAAAGACCCGAGTAATAAGTAACAATGAAATATTACTAACAAGAAGCTAAGAATATGACCATATATGATATCATATCAATATGTATGATTTTGGAATAAGTCAATAACATTATTTAAACCATTATACAGGAGATTCAGACACGTACAAATCAAATCAGACCTAAGGTAAGGGAAATATCACAATCTCATTTTTATTCGAGATTGTTTATACATTGAAATTTACTAGGGTGTGTTTTATCATCCACATCCATGTTTCCTGAATATGAAATATTATTTCCATCCACCTACAAATGTTTAAATCCAATTTTACCCTTCGGTGAGTTTTTATTAAAAGATATGAAAGGAATCTTTTGTCGTTTTTCATACGAGGTACTTTTTGACTTTTTCGACAAAAGTACGAAGAATGTTTTATTTAACTTATACGGCATGAATGGATTTTTAAAACATTATTTCCAAGAATATTACTTTAAAAGTTTTCAAGTTTATTTTTAATCAACTTCTTTTAGTTTATAATTGTATGACATATTAAGAAAGGAAAAGTGTTTTTGAAGAAGAAAGGATATTTTCCTCAAGAATTCATTTCAAGTGTTTTATCAAAATTAATTTCCATCTAAGATAATATAGGGTTCTGTTTTTATCCCTATTATTACATTGATTTTATTATGTTGTGATGGAAGTATTTTTATGAATTCCTTTATCTTATATGAATTGTTTTATGATGTCATGTTGTTTAAGAATCCCATTTTTATTACATGGGTTATGAAATGATGTATGATTAAGATTTTGTGGCACACATAAGAATGGTATAATTATGAGATGGGTGGGACCTATATCTCCCTCCAATGAATTGGGTAAAGATTTTATATCTCATGAGATAGACATGGCTGGAATGGTAGGTTATACTGGTTCAGTGAAACAGGACTGAAACGAGGGTGACTCGGTTCAGAAAGGGACTTTGTCCACTAATATAGTCTTGGAAATGAGTCTTGACTAACAAGAAATGATTCTCTAGGATTATGTGTGTATACCACAAAGTTTCATGTTTTAATTTATAATTGTTGGGATTTCATTTCACTACTATGATTTATCCCATGTTATGAAATTATGCTCTCTTTTGCAGGTTAAGATTTCCGAAAGTTATGTTCTTATGAATATGATGTGATTGATTTCTCTTTTGTTTACCCTTACTGAGCATTTGAGCTCACCCTTTTATGTTTAATTTTCCCCAGGATATAAAGAAAGGTTTTAGGTAAAAAAAGGGAAGATCTTTATAGGAGACATTGAAGACATTTCACCACGATTAGAAGATTACATTCTGAGTTTCCAAAGACACTAAACTATTACGATCCTTGTGTGTGTGTTTTTGTTATGTACTAAGTATTCTGCAAAAGTAATGTAATGTCCATGTACGTCAAGCTTCGGGTCTCTACAGTTGGTATCAGAGGAAAGGTTTAGTCAACCTTTGGAAACTAGGATGCGAGAACTTTAGTGAGATCCCTAGAGATATTTCTAAGGTATGTCTAGGGATGTCCCTAAGGTTAAGTATACGTATAGGTTATAGTACTAGAATTACGCTAATGATCATAGAATTAAACCTAAGATGTTAGATATTTAAGGTACTCTCCCTTTATTATGTTGTTTTCCCTAGCATGATTTTTGCCTCTCACACTATTCTTTTTGGGTTTTAGACGATGGATGGAACCCGAAGGAACCGTGTTGATCAATGCAATGGACAATGCAATGATTGCCCTCCTGAACAAACAAATGTTATGGGAGATGGAGTGAAAAATCTTATTGCTATACTTACAGAAGCTATGAATCATTCTGGACTTCCAAATGAGCAAAGAAGGGAACAATATTCTATTGAGTCCTTCATGAGGCAACATCCAACTTCTTTCAGTGGGTCTTCTGATCCTCTTGTTGCTGAACAATGGATCAGTACCACTGAAAAGATATTTTCGGTTCTTCAATGTTCTGAGCATGATAAAGTCATCTTAGCAGTATATCATTTGGAAGGTGAAGCTGATAAATGGTGGAATCTTATCAAGAATACGAGGCAAAGAGATGAAATTGAGTCCATGGAATGGGATGAGTTCAAGAACTTGTTTTCCAGTAAGTACTTCCCTTGTATTCTTCGAACAAAGATGGAAAAGGAGTTTCTTGAGCTGAAGTAGAAGGATGATGAATCTGTTGGTATATACGAAGAAAATTTTACAAGACTTGCAAGGTATGCATCTGGCATTATCATCCAACCTGAAGGTAAAGTTGATCGATTTTTCAGTGGCTTAAAACCAAGTCTTCGAAGGGCATTAGCTATAAGAGACTTTAGTAGCTACGAATAAATTGTGCGTTGTGCTATCAAGGTAGAAATGGAAGTTTCTGTTACATATCCATCTCATGGTTTTGAAAAAAAACGACAGATGGAGTTCAAGGAGAAATATCAGAATAATGGTGAAAAGAAGATGAATATTTCCTTATGCACAAAGTGTGGAAATAAGCATGGTGGAGATTGTCTTAAAGGGACTAGAAAATGTTTTAAGTGTGGAAAAGAAGGTCATCGAGCAGCTGAGTGTCAAAGTAATGGAAAAAGGGATTCTAATGATGTGAATAAAGAAAACACTGTAGAGAACGCACCACCAACACTTCAATGCTTCAAGTGCAAGGAAATGGGGCATTATGCTAATAAATGCCCTAATCTAAGGGTTAGTGATGATCGACATGAGCAACCGCTTAAGGCAAAGGACAAAGGGAAGTCACATGAGATCACCATTGGCGATGTTGAATATGATAACGATGTGATGGAATGATTAAGTGTTTATGTAATGGGATTCCAAAATAATGTTGTATCATAAAGTATTGGAATATTTATGTATTGGTCTAATGTGGTATTCAAAGTGATTGAGATATATTTGGAAATAAGATGATAGGCGTATAATGAAGGGAAAACGAGAAAACGAAATGTTTAATAGTATTCATGAGCTCATGATTGATATAAGGACTAAGTGATATCATTGTTTGATTATATAATTTTGAGGATTTTGGTATGTGGAAAGTGTTAAATTTTACCTGCATTCATGTTTTCACTATGGTATTCAAGAGAATACATGATTAAGGACTTTGAATGTTTGGAATGTGACCAACAAAACATATATTATGATATATGGGGATCGACGATGGTGTTAAATCTCTTATAATCGTTTTCACTATGTTATGAGAGTGGACTGCAGTATTATGGATAAGCCTAAAGATTGGAATGGATTATGTTGGACATAAGTTAGTATTGTTTAAGGATAGAAGTTTTCTCGATATTATTGATGGGATGTTATAGTAATATAGTTTTAGAAAAAGGACAACCTGCAGGACGGGCGACAGCCCATCGCGTCGGACAGGGCTGTGGAAATCGAACCCACAACCGAAGTGCGACTGGCCTTTATTGCCTACCACTGGCCTACAAGAAGTCACTGTTTAGTAGAAACTAGTTTTATTATATTAAGCTGTATGACATATGATGTATAAGTCCATTTTAGGAACCATATATGATTAATCTCAGTATAGATCGACTTATGTATATAATTTTTTTCTAACCTTTTCTTTGAGACAGATGGAATGACCCGTCATTCTATCACATGATCTACTAACACTTCACGAATAACAAATTCAACTACATTTATTTAAGAGATGAATGGAAATTGTTAAAGGCCCGAACAACAGTGAGATTGTACCAAAATAAAGTAAGTATTTATTCTAATTCAAATTCTTTAACTTTAGGGAAACAATCTTGAAAACCAAAAATGTTGTCCTAGTGATCTTATATCTGATGAATCAGATGGTACCTTAGATCGTCACAAATTTATGGCTTTGTGATTTCTGGATTTTCCATATCCATGTTCTCTACCACTCTCCATTAGAACATGATGGTTAGATTTCTCTTCCATATCCATATTTTCACCTATGTGGAAACCCAGTGATGAGTTTATTTGGGTAACCGTTACGTTTCATACTTTTGTTTTTAAAGATTGGTTTTGATATTCCTTTTTACGATGTGGGTTTCTATTAAAGAAACTTTCGAATAGTAAACCATTTATAACCCAAACGAATTTCGAGGGAGAAATTCATTTTAAGGGGGGTAGAATGTAACAGCTCGAGATTTTATGAAAAATATTATTTTTAATTTTATTAATGTCTTGTGTTGTACGCTACACCAAAAGGAGCTTGTACAACAGGCATCCTTGACTTGCCTTGCATTACACGCAATCACAGCCTTCCTCGATAGCGTGTGTAGTACGCAATACTGAGTTTCACGAAACAACGATATGCTATTAAAATATTATTAAAACTAGCCGTTATGAATAGTAATAACCACTTTTTAAATTTTAGAAATTTTAGCTCTCAAAATGGACTTCATTTTTGGATTCGGAGTATCGAATTTAGCCTAAGGTGAAATTTCGGTACTTTTCGGATAACTTTCATATTCTGATGAATAGTGAAAATTACTAAATTATAATTAAAAACAACTTTTTTAATCAAAATATTTAATAGTGATAAATTATTAATTTGAGTGGTTTTAAAGTATATTTAGAATATATTTTTACAATTTAATACAATTTTGGTCATTGGATGTAATTTCCCATTTAAACCAGACATAATCAAGTGTCAATATTTTGATAGATATTGTTTCTTAAAAACACGCTATTTGTTTTAACAGTGGGATTTAATTATAAAATTAATTAATGAAACTTATATGTTATGAATTTGGTAAAATAGACTTCATTTTTGATTTTGGAATATGAAATATAGCTTAGGATGAAATTTTGGCATTGTTCTGAAAAACATCAATTTTTGATGAATAGTGAAACTACGAAGTGGTAGTTAAAAAACTGAATTTTTCATAAAACTTAATTTTACCGCTTCTGTGAATGGAATTTCAAAAATCCGAGAGACATGGTTGATGTCAGTAAGTAAAATGTGGTTCAATGAGATGAAAATAATTTTTGGTGAATAGTAACTTTTTACTTTTATTTACCACGGTTAAAAGTAAATAGGGTAATTAAGGGTAAGAATGATATTAATATTACCCTAACAGATGTCCTAATTCTATTGGACAAGTGTATCTCGACCAAAAACAACCTTAAGTGTAAAATATTGTCATTTATGCCCACTTGGATTAGATTAGGACATTTATTATTATTTAATTCAAAGAAGAGTTAAAAGAGTTAAAATCAAAGTTTATTTACTAAAACATTTTTAATATTGGGTTGTACATAAGATAAATTCGATTGTAAATATTAATTAGAAAGCTAAAACGATTTCCTACATAATTGTAGTTTATTTGTAATTTTTAGACATCAAATAATTTAATTTATTTATGACACAAAGATGATGCAGTAATTATCTTATTAATGAAATATTGACATAATTGATATTATAAATACCAAAATAAATGTAATTTAAGACTTTTTATGAATTACACTAATTTTCTAGGTTACTATGATATATTATTGTTGCTTTAATCAACTTGGTTCGAACATATAAATCTGTTATGACTTTCACAAAAATCATATATCAAATAGTTTCAAAATTGACACAAAATAGTTTTTAAATCTAATATTATATTATTAACTGTTATTTTATTCATAAAAATCTAAGGTTTGGCCAAATGACTTATATAAGGATATATATATTAATAATAAACAATTTGGGGTTCGTTTGGCATGTTATAGTAAGTGTATTAACCATATAGTGTAAGAAAACAAAAAGACACGGTAAAAGTTAAATTATTTAACATAGAGTTAAATCTAATTGATAAGGTTAAAATAATAAACTAAACTTGTCTAAAACCTATTGGTTGGTAGGATGGAGACCCCTCCCCACTTTAGCTTCGAAATAAGACCCTTTGGAACCATTATAAACCGATGTTTACTTTAATATAAAATAATATTTTGAAATATTCCTAAGGTGCCCCTCTCCTCCCTTATAAAAGGGCACCTCTTCCCCCTCCTCATCACACCAATTTGAGCACTCAAGCTCGGCCAACCCCTTCCAAAATCCCTTCTCCACTTCCCTAGAATAATCCTAGAGGTCCTGGTCTTCTTCATAGACCAATCTTAGTTTCCTAAGAGGAGGATTCAAAGAGGCGTTCCAAAGAAGAGGTAATATCCATTACCGATCTTTTCAATTTCTTTCTTCTTCAACTTCTTCTTCTTTAGTTGATTCATGATAAAGTAATAACATAAGTATTAATAACATACTGATATGTTATTATAAATATGAAACAACCCTAATTCACCTTCTATCCATCCTACGGAAAAATGAAATCACCGCGCGTGCGTACGTACGGAATACCGTCTCCACGCCGTGGTGTAATCTATTTTCCACCATCACCTTATAAGGATGGGTATAATGGTGTAATGAATAACTATTTATGATTATTATAAAGTAATATTGATACTTAAATAATATATATATACTCTAATACAATTCCACGATCATAGGAACGATATCATCACTCGTGCATACGTAAGGAATACCGTCTCCACGATGTGATGCGACTCGTTCTACATCATCATTACATAGTAATTATATAAATTAATTGAATGAATAAATATGATATATTTTACACTAATACCATTATGGATATAAGGTATCTATAACCTTAAAAGAATAATAAGAATTTATTCGGCAAAACACGCATAAGAACAAAAGGCAATAAAGACCCGAGTAACAAGTAACAATGAAATATTACTAACAAGAAGCTAAGAATATGACCATATATGATATTATATCAATATCTATGATTCTGGAATAAGTCAATAACATTATTTAAACCATTATACAGGAGCTTCCGACACGTACAAAGAAAATCGGACCTAAGTTAAGGGAAATATCACAATCTCATTTTTATTCGAGATTGTTTATACTTTGAAATTTACTGGGGTGTATTTTATCATCCACATCCATGTTTCCTGAATATGAAATATTATTTCCATCCACCTAAAAATGTTTAAATCCAATTTTACCCTTCGGTGAGTTTTTAGTAAAAGATATGAAAGGAATCTTTTGTCATTTTTCGTACGAGGTACTTTTTGACTTTTCCGACAAAAGTACGAAGAATGTTTTATTTAACTTATACGCCATGAATGGATTTTTAAAACATTATTTCCAAGAATATTCCTTTAAAAGTTTTCGTGTTTATTTTTAATCAACTTATTTTAGTTTATAATTGTATGACATATTAAGAAAGGAAAAGTGTTTTTGAAGAAGAAAGGATATTTTCCCCAAGAATTCATTTCAAGTGTTTTATCAAAATTAATTTCCATCTAATATAATATAGGGTTCTGTTTTTATCCCTATTATTACATTAATTTGATTATATTGTGATGGAAGTATTTTTATGAATTCCTTTATCTTATATGAATTGTTTTATGATGTCATGTTGTTTAAGAATCCCATTTTTATTACATGGGTTAGGAAATGATGTATGATTTATGATTTTGTGGCACACAAAAAAATGGTATAATTATGAGATGGGTGGGACCTATATCTCCCTCCAATGAATTGGGTAAAGATTTTATATCTCAGGAGATAGACATGGCTGGAATGGTAGGTTATACCGGTTTAGTGAAACAGGACTGAAACGATGGTGACTCGGTTCAGAAAGGGACTTTGTCCACTAAGATAGTCTTGGCAATGAGTATTGACTAACAAGAAATGATTCTCTATGATTATGTGTGTATGCCACAAAGTTTAATGTTTTATGTTATGATTACTGGGATTTCATTTCACTACTATGATTTATCCCATGTTATGAAATTATGCTCTCTTTTACAGGTTAAGATTTCCAAAAGTTATGTTCTTATGAATATGATGTGTTTGATTTATCTTTTGTTTACCCTTACTGAGCATTTGAGATCACCCTTTTATGTTTTCTTTTCCCCAGGATATAACGAAAGGGTTTAGGTAAAAAAAGGGAAGATTTTTATAGGAGATATTTAAGATCTTTCACCACGATTAGAAAATTACGTTCCGAGTTTCCAAAAACACTAAACTATTACGATCTTTGTGTGTGTGTTTTTGTTATTTAGTAAGTATTCCGCAAAAGTAATGTAATGTCCATGTACGTCAAGCTTCGGGTCTCTAAAAAAACATATTTCATATATCATTAATTAAAAATAATAAAAACATCATCAACTTAGTGTATCAATTATATAAAACAGTTTCCCATTGTGTATGAAGTAAGTTGTGTTTTTACTGTAACAGAATGATCACATAAACTTCTCTCCAATAGTTATCTAATGAAATATAAAACAGTAGTCCAAGAATTGAAGGGATATATAATTCCACTCCAATAAGTAAAATTATTAATTACGCATATATGTCTTTCCAAATTGTTAATCATTCATCATATCATTATATCATAATTCTTTAAAAGAACCATCAATTCATAAACAATTCATCAATCAATATTAGGTTATCCCATATAAAATAATATTGTTTTATAAAAATTTATCCATAACATTAATAAACCATCTAGAGAATGAATAATTATAGTCCCATTGTATTATATATCAATTAGAACATAAAAACCCAAATGTTTTTTGTTGTTTATTGATAAGAAATATCATAAGAAGATATTTAAAAAAAATTGGAAAATTTCTTCCCTTTTGAAATGACTTATTTATAATAAAAAGTATAAAATAATAAAGAAAAAACATTCTTTTAAAAAACTTGTAATTTTTTTTGTGTAAATCCTTTCTTAATTTAGTATTCATTTTGATATGAAGTACCATTCATTTCATATTTTTTAAGATAAATAATCCATTAACATTTTTGATAAAATACCAAAAGTATATTGTTTTGAATGCTACAAGAAGATTCATTTTAAACAGTTTTTTTAAATATAATTAATGGTTGAAAAATTCATAAAACAATAATTGTATATTATATTGAGGATTATATAAAACAATAATTGAAAACACTTAAATGAAATACAAATTATTTTCAATAGAAGAGACAAATAAATTTGATATTCATTGAAAACATAAATTAAGTCTCCTTAATTTTTATATAGAGCTAAATGAATGGGAAAAATTTATTGTATATAAATTACAATTTGATAATAAAATTCATGTGTCTCTTGAAAAATGTATCATATAATTTCATCATAAAAAAAATTATTATAAGTAACCTCGATAAATAATTGGATGCTAACAAAAAAACCTTAACCACTTTGGTAAATTTTGAATCATAAGACTGTTGAAAGGATTAAACATATATATATAATTAAAAACAAATTAAATTAATAAAAATAATTATAAAATTCATGAAATCCAATTATAAAACAAAATATAATTAAGTAAAGAATATGACCCATGTCTCAAAAAATAGATGTGAGACGACAAACCCTTACCTCAAGGATCAATTGTTTCATACGAATTTGATTATAATTTAGGATAAATATAGTGTTATTAAAGTAATAATCCATATTCATATCAATATCTATCATACCATATAATATTTTTCTTATTAAATTATATTAATGATTTATTATCAATTCAATGATAAAATCATATTTCAGTTAATAATAGATTCTCTTTTCATGTAATTTTTCGATTGGTAGATTGTGTGTTTATAAATTGATTATGGTTCCTTAATTTAAAGATTGACAATACTAATTTAAAAGAAAATTTATATTCATTATACATGTATTTATAGTCATCCATAGAAGCAATATATATATAATGTATTACATCATCCTAGGGGATGGTAGGTTGTATATACACATGAATGATGTTTCCATTTTATTGAATGATAGAATCGATAAAAGAATAGTAAAAATTCATATATATATATATATTCAATTATTATCATATATATGAGATATATATATTTATCAACTATATCATGGTTACTATCCTAAGAAAAACAAAATGAGAAACCTATCCAAACTCTTTGTGGTGGCGGTAATCCATGTTTACGCACGAGCGATGTTAGTGTTTTCCAATGAATTAGAAGGTAAGAAGATAGATGTGATATGATAATTCAATGAATATAATAATTTTATAATTATAATATAAATACTTTTATTAAATCATTATATCCACTAGTGAGAGATGATGGTGGAAAACGATTTATGACTCGTGTGTGAGTAGTCTGTTGTACACACAATCAACGACATCATTTCAAATTTAATAGAAGTGGAGATGGATATAGGTTATGCTAAAAAGAAAAAAAATATCATTACATTGGTCATAATTATGTAATTATATAATTAGTTATGATGTCTGTTTTATGGTTGTGTTATAAGAAATAAAATTCCATATTATGGTTTAGATGACTATCACTTCTTCAAAGTCCCTCTTTTCTTTTATAACTAAAGCCATCATATGTGAAATTAATATAAAATGAATCTAATAAATGATGGAAAAATATATAATAGATGGTTTTGTATTGGGAATTGGAGACAAAAAATAATAATGGAGTTTTCATAAAAAAATAGATTAGATTATCTTTTTTATGTGGGGAAATGATCACACTTGGGAACTACAAATAAATTTCACAAAAGCATACAAAATAATAAATTAATTACTAATAAAGATCTTTAAAATGATTATGGATTTTAATTTTGGATATTATATGGTTTAAATATAGCATGAAATTGGATTGATACATATTTTTATGTAATTCATTCCCTTATATTTTTAGTCTATACCATTTTAAATCCATTTAACCATTTTGGTTAATAATTAATTTTCAATAATTTTACTATTTAATATGATAAAAAATTATGTTGAAACTAATATATATTATTAATTATTTTGATTCCAAATATCAAATCCATTTTAATATATTCATTTTATACAAGTGCAAAGATATATATTTTAATGAAATACATACGTGTGAAAAAAAATGGTCATCAAATGAAAACATTTTCATAATGGTAAAAACATTTCAACATAAATTTGATTAAAATATAAAAAAGTAAATTAATAATAATATAAGTGAAATAATTTTACACTTTAATTTTTGAAAAAAATATATATAGAATATATGAAAAATTATTTAATCAATAAAAAATTTTATTTTTAACTATTATTTAAAATGTAAAACTTTTTCGAAAAATACTGAAAATTCACTAAAAATTATTTTTTACATCATGATTTATAGAATGATGTTAATTTATCCAAATATATTTTATAAAATTAAAAATTACATTTATTATTATTAAAGAAAATAAATAAATTTAATTTTTTAGAGAATAGAATATTAGATGAATATAAAGTCATTATTAATAATTAATTGTTTTTATAGATATATTATCATTATTTAAATATTTTGAACATAATGGAAAAAACTAGATTTTTCCTACTCTTACCACCATGATTAATGACTATGTTATAATAGTCATGTTTAAATTATAATATTATTGGTATATTGATGCTCACTAAAACTCCATGTCGCATGTAATGTAATCCATCAATGAAATTAGAAATATTTGGATAAAAATGTTTAATAAAATATTAAAGTGTTAAATTCCTCAAAAAATAAATGAATTTCCCAATGAAATTCCATAACTCTAATTCAATATTATATATATACTTGTTACTCATCATATCCTAGGGTTGACCTATTTCATTCTCAATTTAGGGGTTTCACCATAAAACCTTGACCATTTGACTAATCGTATTTGTTATAATTTTTCTTATTTGGTATACACTCTCAACCAGTTGTTCCTTAATTGATATATTCTTCTGCCGAGGTGTGAACTATGAGTTCAATACTTGTAATGTATCATGTTTGTACTTCCTCCATAAAGACACATGGAATACGATGTAGACTATAGAGAGGTTTTATGGAAGGACCAATTGATAAGAAACTGTCCCTAACTAATGAAGAATTTACATTGGGAATATATACCAATGGATAAGATTTAAGTTATGGATTAATATCATTACCATATTACATGGATAAATTCATAGAATAAACATCTCACAAACATACAATTCCAGATCACATTTATGATTATTTGAATAACTTTTCCATTGATTTTTTGTTGTCTATATGTGTTGTTCAAATGATCAAACCTTCTATAGAATTTAATTATAAATCATAGGTACCAATTGCGTTAATTATAAAACATTATCCTAGAAAATTGTGGTTATGTAATTCATCATATAGAGGGTCTCATTAATATCCAACTGATTTCTCAGGTGAATTCTATTTTAGTAAGAAAACTCAAATGGAGGAAGGTACTGATTTTAATCACCTTCAGGATCCATATAACAATACCACAACATATCCTACTGGGTTTTAAATATTTTCGAAGTTATATATTCTGTATAATGATGATTCATTATTATGAAACTAAATTATATGTCTAAATCATACTAAGATCATATATATAACATCATCAGACACTATAAAATTTGATACATCAAGAAATATTACTAAATATTTAATATATATATATTTTAAAACTTTAATATAGATAAATCTATTATTTTAGTAATAAATTAAATTGAATTTTAAAATATTTTAATTAAAACACATATATAATTGTTCCCTTTATATGTTTTGGGGAGTCTAATGAACAAATCCATAGTAATGTTTTCCCATTTCCATTATGGTATGGGTTATGGTTGTAACATCCCATTAAACTTTTTCCCTTATCCATAACATGATATCATACCATAATACATGATAAATATACTATAAATCACTCTTTATTCCTTCCCAACATTAATACTCTTTGAAATATCTATACATATTTGTACATCAGAGATGAATATAGAATGATGAACAATAAGATTCACAAAATAACCCCTTCTTGAAGTCAATTATAGAGATAAAAAATTCATGGATTTGGAACCATATAATTCTTTAAAAAACATGTTTTAATTTAGTAATATTTAAAACCCTCTGTAAAGACCCGCAAATTTCAAGGAAATTTTTTTCTTAATTTTCTTTGGAATTTTACAAGAGCGCAGCTTCAGACGGCACCTGATTCCGAGGCCCGGTGTGCCCGGAATCAATTTCCGAAGTTTGGCTCGGGTACGTTCAGTGAACGGACGAGCGGGTTTTTCTATCTTTTGAACCGGTGCCTGGAATCAAATTCTGAGGGCACCGATGAAATCGCAGCGCCGGTATTTGCTTAGAAACGCCTCTTCCGGAGTTGCGTTTGCTCAGACGTGGTTTTTAAATTTTGCGGCTTTAAGTCAGAAATAAAGTAAAGTTTGTGCGACAACTTTATTTTATTTCACTTTAACTGCTTGGAAGCCACTTAAAGTCACTTAAAGGCGGCTTGAACTGAGTTGAACTGGATAGGATGCTATCCAGAAATATCCTACCCCTTGGTAGGATATTTGTGCGGTGGGACCCGCACGAGCCCCGCCGTTTCTTTCGCTAAGTAACGCACCCGCGAAAACCCGTCAAAGTAACTGAAAAGTCAACCGACGCGTTTTCTTTAATTCTTAACAGACCATTTAATTGGGCGGTTTATTTCGTGAATTAAATGGACTGTTTCTTCGTGAATTAATTGGGTCGTTACTTATGCGTTTTACGTTTGTTGGCAAAATAATAAAATAGACAAACTTGTCTATTTTGGAGGATTGCTATCGTTGTGCAATTCCTCTGAGCCTCCACCCTCTCCGCGAAGAACGCGAAGAACGCGAAGAACGCGAAGAACGCGAAGAACGCCGGAACCGGAATCCGACGACGCACGATCCGCGACGTCAACAGCTTTTCCGCGACCTTCTTCTTCTTCTTCTTCGGTGCCTCTTCTTCCGCGGCGAACCTGCGATCGGCGGTTAAAGGTGAGAATCGAAACCTCTAAATTCTCCCTTCTTAATTTCAATAACAACGGATTTAATTAATTAAATCCATTTGTTCTTGATCCGGAGATTGGCGACGCGACGCCGGATACCACGACGACGCGACGATCTCCTTCTTCCGCGACGAGCAATCCCGCGACGATCCCCCGTTCGGCAACAACAGCTGCGAGGTAGGGATTTATTTTGGAAAAGTTACCCCTTTTAAATTTTCTCGTGAACGTTCTTGAAAATTTAAAAAGCCGGTTTCAAACGAACAATTTTATCTTTAAATAAAATTGTTGGATCATGTGTTGATCATCTTTTTGTTTTCTCCCGTTGATTATGGCTAACGCGGAGGGTGCGGGTCTAACGAACAAGACCCGGCAACCCTCCGCTGATCTCTTTTGTTGTGCGGATATGGCGGACAACGACAAACCGCGCGGCAGGGGCGATCCGTTGTTTCCGTAGTGAAGGTCGCCATCCGGGAGGGGCATCGGCACAGACGGGAGGCAAATCGGGCCGCCGGAGCATCTCCGGCGGCCCGCGGAAGGAGGCGGCGGCGGCGACCGGGGGCGGCGGCGCCCGGCGCGCCGCCGGAGGAATCCGCCGCGGCTCGGCCGCGGCGGCGGCGAACCAGCGGACCCGCGGTCCGCGGGTCCGGTCCACCCGGTCGGGACGCGGCAATGCGCCGCGTCCGCTGACCACCCGCGCGGCCCGCGTGCGGGCCGCGGCTCCCTCGACCGCGGGCTGCGCCCGCGGCCTTCCACCCGCGCGGCTGGCCAAGCCGCGCCGGCCGAGCCGGCCGGTCCGGTCGGCCGGGCCGCGCCCAGGCCGGACCGGTTCGGCCGACCCCAGGGGGGGGTTCGTGCCGGGTCGCCCCGGGCCCAGAACCCCCGTTTCGGGCCCTCTTCGGTCTTTTGCCCATATCTTGGGCCTGGGACCTCCGATTGACGAACCGTCAGCGGCTACGCGATCCTTGGATCGAGACGGTCGTTTCGGTATATTATACTCAAGGTTTCGGAAGACCTTGGGTTCGTCCGGGTTGGTTCGTACACGAAACCAACCGGGCCCTCGGAGCGGAAACGCTCATAACTTGAGCTACGGACGTCCGAACGACGTACCGTCAGCTGTGGTTGTTTCCTCTAAGTGAGACGGAACTTTTGGCATACTCCGCCCGAGGATCGGATACAGGCGGAGTACGGTCGGGTTGGTTTTGCCCTAAAAACCAACCGGGCCCCTGGGACGAAAATGCCAATAACTCTCAGACTGGGCGTCCGATTGACGCGCCGTCTGTTGCGTTGAGATCCTGTTGTCGATACGGAACTTTTGGATACATCAACTTCGGACTACGTGTCAGTTGATGTATCAGCCTCTCGGCTCGTGGAGCGGACCCTCCTAAACGAGCTCGCTTTGTGCGGGAACCCTAGCGCTGACTGTGACTTCGACGGCAGAGCAGAGATCCTTCGTGGACTGCGACGACGGCAGAGCAGAGATCCTCCGTGGACTGCGACGACGGCAGAGCAGAGATCCTTCGTGGACTGCGGCGACGACTGTGCAGAGATCCTCAGTGGACTGCGTCGACTACTGCACTCAGCGATCCCATGTGGATCAGTGCCTACAGGTTCTGTGTGAGCCCGATCCTCCGTGGGTCCTTACTACCGGTTCTGTGTGAGCCACTGCCTACAGGTTCTGTGTGAGCCCGATCCTGTGTGGGTCTTCTGCGGGGGTTAGTACCTATCGATCCTTCGTGGGTCCGACGACTTAGACGGATCAGTGATCGTCTTGACGTCATCTGAAAAAGTATACCTGGTTGAGCTGAATCTTATGTTACTCTCCTTTGTGGATTGTGTTGAACTATCCTTTGTGGATTTACTGTTTACTCTCCTTGTGGATTTGAGTCTTGCTTTCCTTTGTGGATTGAGTTGTTCTCGAGCTCGTGAGCAGAGCTAGAAATGGGGACTTAGGTATATGTATGGGCATATACCTAAGTCGAGTCAGATGTTACTTCGTGATTGCATCTTTCTTTTGTGCTATGTCCTTTGTGGATTTCGGGAGACCTTCGGGGGTCTCGGGGTCCTTACTGAGTAGCTTGTACTCACCCCTGCACGGGCTATGCCCGCACCGTGTTGTGTTGGTTGCAGACGACGGACAGCGCTGATCACGGTTGGGGCGTGGAGCAGGACGGTACCTGGAGGTGGACCACTGGGCGGAACGTACTCGGAGCGGACGTGGGACCCGAGGAGCCTGGAGGCTATCTGTACCCACCCTTCAGGTGGGATTTCCAGTGGACGACACGAGGCCGCCGACTTTTCTTCAGTTGCTGTACTTTACTTTACAGTTGTACTTTACAGTTGGGCTTGTATTTCCAGCCCCTTTACCTTTCTGCACTTTACTTTCCGCTTGCTGACTCTGTGTGGTTGTTACTTATAAAGGCAATGCCTTCCCTGTTTACTGGGATTTTACGCCTTGGTTCTAGTCGCCAGCCCCTGGCCTATGGAAGGCGGGCTTGGGGTAGTCACGGCACGGGCCCCGAGGACGGGTCGTGACAAATTGGTATCAGAGGTGGTCGGTTCTACCGCGGACTCTGATCATCCTTTCATTCTATGTGAAGCAATAGTGTTTAGTGTATTGAGTGTGGTTATCAGTTCAGGGAGCCCAGTGTTGGTGCGGCGGCCGACGTATCCGTACACCAGGACCCTGACTCCTGATTTCCGACTTAATGCATGAAAACATTGATTGCGTGTGTGTTTCAAGTTTTTCTTTGTGATTACTTGTGTCAGCTCACCGGGTATACTGATCTGCTTTATGAAAGTCTCAAGTTTTCCTTGTGATTACTTGTGCCAGCTCACCAGGTATACTGTTCGGACTGTGGTGCTCTTGTTCTCCTTTTCAGGATGGCCCCGCGACGACTGCCAGCTAGGGTTCCGAGTGTAGGGCGCGACGGCAGCCCACCGAGCGACGAGGCCTCGGTGCAGGGCCCTTTGCCAGCTGTGGAACCGGCGGTAGCTTTACCCGCCGAGCCACCGATGCTACCAGTACCAGACGCTGACGATGCACGTCGCCTCAGGGCACTGCATGAGTTTCAGAGCCAGCGACCGCCCAGGTTTCGCGGTGAGGCGGACCCCCAGGCCGCCGAGGACTGGCTAGAGGCGGTGGTACAGATCTTTTGGCTAGTGAGGACACCAGCGGATCTCATGGTGATTCTCGCAGCGAGCCTCCTGCAGGCGGCGGCAGGACGATGGTGGAGCCTGATGCTCCAGGTTCACGATGAGGCATCCCTGCTCTGGACGGACTTCGAGAGCCTCTTCCGCTCTGAGTTCGTCCCGGCCACCCTTCGAGCGGTGCGCATCCAGGAGCTTCTCCAGCTGCGCCAGGGCAGCATGACGGTCGCTCAGTACACGGCGAGGTTCACGGACCTATCTCGCTACTCGACCGACATGGTACGGGACCCCTTCTTTCGGGCCCGGACCTTCGAGCAGGGCTTGCGACAGGAGATTCGGGCGTCGCTGATCTCCCTCAGCATTCCGACCCAGGCGGGAGTGCTGGCGCGAGCCCTCCTGATCGAGAGCTTCCTGGCAGAGCCTTCTTCAGCGGCGAGACCTAGCGCAGGGCGGCAGGTAGCTGAGTCTTCGGCAGCAGGTAGCCGACGGATGACTCACGGGTCCAGGCAGACCAGACCCCCATGCAGACGGCCTCAGGACACCGGCTCAGCAGTACGAGGCACACAACGGAGTGCCAGCCTTTCGAGAGGCAGGTTGTGCTACTCTTGCGGCGGGCAGGGTCACATGGCTCGTGACTGCCCGACTCGCCGATCAGAGGAGCAGCAGACGGTGGAGGGGCCACCCAGGCAGAGGCAGAGGGTCGACCGTGGCGGTCCGCAGGGAGGAGGCGGACGAGGCAGAGGAGCTGGCCGAGCAGCAGGTGGTGGGCGACGCTTCCAGGCTCTACCCCCACCACCACTAGGAGGGCCACCTCGACCACAGGGAGCTGGCGGGCAGGGACAGGCCCAGCTCCAGGCAGTTGAGGCCTACGACCCCGACATGCCAGAGATGATTCGAGGTACGATCTGTGTCTATTCCACCCTTGCTGCAGTACTTATAGACACAGGAGCGAGTCACTCTTTCATAGCCTCTGCCCTTGTTCGGAGCTCGGAGATTCCGACTGAGCCGTTGGCTCGATCCTTACGGCTAGAGACTCCTACGGGAGCAGACTCGACGATTACGCACTGGTGCCGGCAGTGTGAGCTTACACTAGGAGGCGAGAGCTTCGGCTGGGATCTCCTTGTGGCGGCGTCGAGGCCTTACGACGTCATCTTGGGCATGGATTGGCTATCCACGGTTCATGCCCAGATCGACTGTTTTAGGCGCAAGGTGCGATGTGTTCGCACCGACGGGAGCAGGTTTACCTTCACCGGCGAGAAGGGAACCTTTGCAGCACATGATGGACTTCCGCGGAGGAGAGTGCAGCCCATCTCTCATCAGTTGGCTAGCCTCATCCTAGGAGCAGTGGACGTGCGGAGTCCGGCTTTTCCTGCAGTGGTGGACCAGTACGTGGACGTCTTTCCCGACGACGTTCCAGGGCTACCTCCTCGTAGAGAGGTAGACTTTTACATCGACTTGTACCCCGGGACAGCCCCGATATCTACTCCAGCATATCGGATGGCCCCCGCCGAGCTTCGGGAGCTGCGGGCACAGTTGGAGGACTTGCAGAGCAAGGGGTTTATCCGACCCAGTGTTTCACCCTGGGCTTCCCCGATATTGTTCGCCAAGAAGGCGGACGGGAGCTTGCGACTGTGTGTCGACTATCGTCGCCTGAACCAGGTGACAGTGAGGAACAAGTATCCGCTGCCACGGATTGATGACCTCTTCGATCAGCTCAAGGGAACGCGGTGGTTCTCGACGATAGACCTACGGTCAGGCTATCATCAGCTCAGAGTTCGAGACGAGGACGTACAGAAGACGGCCTTCAGGTGTCGGTATGGCCATTATGAGTTCTTGGTTATGCCGTTCGGCGTAACCAATGCTCCAGCAGTGTTCATGAGCCTCATGAACAGGATCTTCTAGCCATACCTCGACCGATTTGTCGTTGTCTTCATTGACGACATTTTGGTATACTCGACGACTGAGGAGGAGCATGCCTACCACCTGCGAGTTGTGCTAGACACGCTCCGAGAGCACCAGCTTTATGGCAAGCTCTCAAAATGCCAGTTCTGGTTACGTGAGGTCCATTTCTTGGGGCACGTCATCTCTGAGGAGGGAGTTGCAGTGGATCCCTTGAAGATCGAGGCAGTACTAGCTTGGGAGCCACCTAGGAGCGTGACGGAGGTGCGGAGCTTCTTGGGCCTAGCAGGATACTATCGGAGATTTGTGCCGGACTTCTCCAGAGTTGCGGCACCACTCTCAGCTTTGACAAAGAAGGGGAAACCCTTCGTGTGGTCAGACAGATGTCAGCAGAGCTTCCAGGAGCTGAGGCAGAGATTGACCAGCGCGCCTATCTTCAGGTTGCCTGAGGAGGGAGTTGGGTACGTAATTTACTGCGATGCATCAGGGACTGGACTCGGGTGCGTCCTGATGCAGGAGCGGGCCGTGATCGCCTACGGATCACGTCAGTTGAGGCCGCATGAGCAGAACTACGCCACTCATGACCTGGAGTTAGCAGCAGTGGTCTTCGCTCTGAAGACGTGGCGGCACTATCTGATGGGCGAGCGCTTCACGGTCTTTTCTGACCACCAGAGTCTCAGGTATATCTTCTCTCAGAAGGACCTGAACCTGAGATAGCGGAGATGGCTTGAGTTCCTCCAGGACTATGACTTTGAGATAGTTTATACTCCTGGGAAGGGGAACGTGGTAGCCGATGCCCTCAGCAGGAGGACGGGCATTCAGCTACTTGAGGAGGCGACGGAGCAGCTAGCCTCCTTGCAGATATCCTTCGTGGATAGAGACGGAGCAGCCTTTCTTCAGTCTCTCACAGTCTCTCCTCCACTTCTACAGCGGGTCAGAGAGGCTCAGCGTGGGGACACTGACTGTGAGACCCGGCGTGCACTGATATCCTCAGGTCAGGCGCCTGATGGTTTCTCCCTTGGAGCAGAGCACGACATCCTTTTCAGAGGGCGTACCTTCGTACCAGTTGCTTCACGAGAGGAGGTGCTGAGAGAGTTTCACACTTCTCCCTTGGCGGTACATCTCGGAGTGGCGAAGATGTACCAGGATCTCAGACGACAGCACTGGTGGCCGGGCATGAAGAAAGCTGTGGCAGAGTTCGTTTCACGATGCCTCACCTGCCAGCAGGTGAAGGCAGAGCATCAGGTACCAGCAGGTTTGGTACAGCCCTTGGAGGTCCCGGAGTGGAAGTGGGATAGCATATCTATGGACTTCGTGACTGGACTTCCACGTACTTCCAGAGGTCACGACTCCATTTGGGTGATTGTCGACCGACTCACCAAGTCGGCACACTTCTTACCCATCAGAGAGCAGGGCTCAGTGGAGAGCTTGGGACGTCTTTACGTCCAGGAGATCGTACGGCTTCACGGTGTGCCATCATCTATCATCTCCGATCGAGATGCTCGTTTCACTTCCCGGCTCTAGAAGGGGTTGCAGGAGGCGTTCGGGACGCGGCTCCATCTGAGCACAGCCTTCCACCCTCAGACGGATGGTCAGACGGAGAGGACCATACAGACACTCGAGGACATGCTCCGTGCATGTGTTCTCGACTTTGGTCGCAGCTGGGAGGACCACCTACCCTTGGTGGAGTTCGCGTACAACAACAGCTACCACTCCACCATCGGGATGGCACCATACGAGGCGTTGTACGACAGACCCTGCAGATCACCGTTGTGCTGGACAGACCCTGGGGAGTCAGCACTCGTGGGACCAGAGATGGTCCGAGCCACGACAGAGAAGGTCCAGATCATCCAGGAGAGGATGAGGACAGCTCAGAGCCGGCAGAAGTCATATGCTGACAGGAGGCGGAGGCCACTAGAGTTCGAGGATGGCGACCACGTCTTTTTGCGTGTCTCACCTCGACGTGGTTTACGGAGATTTGGCCGAGGCGGCAAGTTGTCTCCACGCTTCATCGGGCCTTTCTAGGTCCTCAGCAGGATAGGATAGGTGGCTTATCGCCTGGCTCTACCACCTCAGTTGCACCGGGTGCAAGACGTCTTTCACGTGTCTCAGCTGAGGAGATACGTGCACGACCCGACGCACATCATCGACTTTGGGGAACTGGACGTGGACGATGGGGCGACTTTTGCGGAGGTCCCAGTGGAGATCGAGGATCGACAGGAGCGGGTCCTACGTGGGCGGTCGATTCCTCTTGTGCGCGTCAGATGGCAGCACGGGAACCTCCAGGAGAGCACTTGGGAGCGGGAGGCTCAGATGCGTGCTCAGTACCCCCATTTGTTCCCCTAGTTTTGATGTATCTTTACGGGGACGTAAAGCCCTGAGGTGGGAGTAATGTAAAGACCCGCAAATTTCAAGGAAATTTTTTTCTTAATTTTCTTTGGAATTTTACAAGAGCGCAGCTTCAGACGGCACCTGATTCCGAGGCCCGGTGTGCCCGGAATCAATTTCCGAAGTTTGGCTCGGGTACGTTCAGTGAACGGACGAGCGGGTTTTTCTATCTTTTGAACCGGTGCCCGGAATCAAATTCTGAGGGCACCGATGAAATCGCAGCGCCGGTATTTGCTTAGAAACGCCTCTTCCGGAGTTGCGTTTGCTCAGACGTGGTTTTTAAATTTTGCGGCTTTAAGTCAGAAATAAAGTAAAGTTTGTGCGACAACTTTATTTTATTTCACTTAAACTGCTTGGAAGCCACTTAAAGTCACTTAAAGGCGGCTTGAACTGAGTTGAACTGGATAGGATGCTATCCAGAAATATCCTACCCCTTGGTAGGATATTTGTGCGGTGGGACCCGCACGAGCCCCGCCGTTTCTTTCGCTAAGTAACGCATCCGCGAAAACCCGTTAAAGTAACTGAAAAGTCAACCGACGCGTTTTCTTTAATTCTTAACAGACCATTTAATTGGGCGGTTTATTTCGTGAATTAAATGGACTGTTTCTTCGTGAATTAATTGGGTCGTTACTTATGCGTTTTACGTTTGTTGGCAAAATAATAAAATAGACAAACTTGTCTATTTTGGAGGATTGCTATCGTTGTGCAATTCCTCTGAGCC
This sequence comes from Viscum album, assembly GCA_963277665.1. Taxonomy (NCBI): domain Eukaryota; kingdom Viridiplantae; phylum Streptophyta; class Magnoliopsida; order Santalales; family Viscaceae; genus Viscum; species Viscum album. The sequence continues at coordinate 1,240,447,198 of OY728143.1, forward strand.
TCCACCCTCTCCGCGAAGAACGCGAAGAACGCGAAGAACGCCGGAACCGGAATCCGACGACGCACGATCCGCGACATCAACAGCTTTTCCGCGACCTTCTTCTTCTTCTTCTTCGGTGCCTCTTCTTCCGCGGCGAACCTGCGATCGGCGGTTAAAGGTGAGAATCGAAACCTCTAAATTCTCCCTTCTTAATTTCAATAACAACGGATTTAATTAATTAAATACATTTGTTCTTGATCCGGAGATTGGCGACGCGACGCCGGATACCGCGACGACGCGACGATCTCCTTCTTCCGCGACGAGCAATCCCGCGACGATCCCCCGTTCGGCAACAACAGCTGCGAGGTAGGGATTTATTTTGGAAAAGTTACCCCTTTTAAATTTTCTCGTGAACGTTCTTGAAAATTTAAAAAGCCGGTTTCAAACGAACAATTTTATCTTTAAATAAAATTGTTGGATCATGTGTTGATCATCTTTTTGTTTTCTCCCGTTGATTATGGCTAACGCGGAGGGTGCGGGTCTAACGAACAAGACCCGGCAACCCTCCGCCGATCTCTTTTGTTGTGCGGATATGGCGGACAACGACAAACCGCGCGGCAGGGGCGATCCGTTGTTTCCGCAGTGAAGGTCGGCATCCGGGAGGGGCATCGGCGCAGACGGGAGGCAAATCGGGCCACCGGAGCATCTCCGGCGGCCCGCGGAAGGGGGCGGCGGCGCGGGTCGCCGGCGCGGCGGCGCCGGCGACCGGGGGCGGCGGCGCCCGGCGCGCCGCCGGAGGAATCCGCCGCGGCTCGGCCGCGGCGGCGGCGAACCAGCGGACCCGCGGTCCGCGGGTTCGGTCCACCCGGTCGGGACGCGGCAATGCGCCGCGTCCGCTGACCACCCGCGCGGCCCGCGTGCGGGCCGCGGCTCCCTCGACCGCGGGCTGCGCCCGCGGCCTTCCACCCGCGCGGCTGGCCAAGCCGCGCCGGCCGAGCCGGCCGGTCCGGCCGGCCGGGCCGCGCCCAGGCCGGACCGGACCCGGCCTAGCCGGGCCGGGCCGGGTCGGGCCGACCCGGTTCGGCCGACCCCAGGGGGGGGTTCGGGCCGGGTCGCCCTGGGCCCAGAACCCCCGTTTCGGGCCCTCTTCGGTCTTTTGCCCATATCTTGGGCCTGGGACCTCCGATTGACGAACCGTCAGCGGCTACGCGATCCTTGGATCGAGACGGTCGTTTCGGTATATTATACTCAAGGTTTCGGAAGACCTTGGGTTCGGCCGGGTTGGTTCGTACACGAAACCAACCGGGCCCTCGGAGCGGAAACGCTCATAACTTGAGCTACGGACGTCCGAACGACGTACCGTCAGCTGTGGTAGTTTCCTCTAAGTGAGACGGAACTTTTGGCATACTCCGCCCGAGGATCGGATACAGGCGGAGTACGGTCGGGTTGGTTTTGCCCTAAAAACCAACCGGGCCCCTGGGACGAAAATGCCAATAACTCTCAGACCGGGCGTCCGATTGACGCGCCGTCTGTTGCGTTGAGATCCTGTTGTCGATACGGAACTTTTGGATACATAAACATCGGACTACGTGTCAGTTGATGTATCAGCCTCTCGGCTCGTGGAGCGGACCCTCCTAAACGAGCTCGCTTTGTGCGGGAACCCTAGCGCTGGCTGTGACTTCGACGGCAGAGCAGAGATCCTTCGTGGACTGCGACGACGGCAGAGCAGAGATCCTCCGTGGACTGCGACGACGGCAGAGCAGAGATCCTTCGTGGACTGCGGCGACGACTGTGCAGAGATCCTCAGTGGACTGCGTCGACTACTGCACTCAGCGATCCCATGTGGATCAGTGCCTACAGGTTCTGTGTGAGCCCGATCCTCCGTGGGTCCTTACTACCGGTTCTGTGTGAGCCATTGCCTACAGGTTCTGTGTGAGCCCGATCCTGTGTGGGTCTTCTGCGGGGGTTAGTACCTATCGATCCTTCGTGGGTCCGACGACTTAGATGGATCAGTGATCGTCTTGACGTCATCTGAAAAAGTATACCTGGTTGAGCTGAATCTTATGTTACTCTCCTTTGTGGATTGTGTTGAACTATCCTTTGTGGATTTACTGTTTACTCTCCTTGTGGATTTGAGTCTTGCTTTCCTTTGTGGATTGAGTTGTTCTCGAGCTCGTGAGCAGAGCTAGAAATGGGGACTTAGGTATATGTATGGGCATATACCTAAGTCGAGTCAGATGTTACTTCGTGATTGCATCTTTCTTTTGTGCTATGTCCTTTGTGGATTTCGGGAGACCTTCGGGGGTCTCGGGGTCCTTACTGAGTAGCTTGTACTCACCCCTGCACGGGCTATGCCCGCACCTTGTTGTGTTGGTTGCAGACGACGGACAGCGCTGATCACGGTTGGGGCGTGGAGCAGGACGGTACCTGGAGGTGGACCACTGGGCGGAACGTACTCGGAGCGGACGTGGGACCCGAGGAGCCTGGAGGCTATCTGTACCCACCCTTCAGGTGGGATTGCCAGTGGACGACATGAGGCCGCCGACTTTTCTTCAGTTGCTGTACATTACTTTTCAGTTGTACTTTACAGTTGGGCTTGTATTTCCGGCCCCTTTACCTTTCTGCACTTTACTTTCCGCTTGCTGACTCTGTGTGGTTGTTACTTATAAAGGCAATGCCTTCCCTGTTTACTGGGATTTTACGCCTTGGTGCTAGTCGCCAGCCCCTGGCCTATGGAAGGCGGGCTTGGGGTAGTCACGGCACGGGCCCCGAGGACGGGTCGTGACACCCTCTTCTACAACTCTATATAATCGATATTAACCTATGTAATCTTTATTTTATTAAATCCTTGAAAATTCATTTTTGAATGATAAAATTTCTCCCCATCAATCAATATATTATGATACATCATTTTAAAATAATTTTTTTGGATATTTTGTGACCATCATCACAGATAAGATATTATGATTCTTTTGACTCAATGTATTGACCACCTTGTTCTCGTTCATAGGATTATAATGCATTGATCATTGAATGTATTTAATAAGTTCAAACCATCTTCCCCAGCACATGATCAAAAATTTCTATTGGAATATATAATTTAAACACTTATTATTATTATAAATATCAAACATGTCTAAATTAAGATAATTCCTCCATATATTTAGTGTAAAACTTACCAGGGATACCTCCAAATCATATGTTGGTAATTTCAAATGAAACATCAATTTTCGTACAGAGTAAACTATCACTGTATCATTACTAAAGAAAATGAATCATAGTCTTTTCTTCAATACAAAACTATATATTAAAAAAATTATACCCTAAAGGGTAATATATTAACATGTTCACTAACTAACAATATCATTAGTTCCTTATAATTTGATCACATTCATTTCTCTAAAGAAACATGGAAACCTTATAAGTTAAAATAATTAGTGGATTAGAGAGTCATGATAAACTATCCACAAACCATCAATAATATCCCACCAATGAATGATAATATTAGGTGTTAATCACTATTGTTATACTTGGTAATCATTTAAATTCATCATTATTTTAGGGATCCAATGAAATACCCTCTCTAGATATTATTTGACACAAAATTGAAACCTTTTTAACGAAAAATTCTTGCATGGAATATTTTCCAATAGAGATCCCCTTCCATAGATTCCAAAATACAATTATATAGTAATATTCATGAAAATAATTTCACACTGAATATATAAGAATATCAAAAATGAATAAATCTAAAAACTGATCAATGTAATATATGCGTACTGTATTCATCAGATAGACAATGATAAAAACAAAATTAGTTATACCAAATGGAATCAATATATATTCATAGTGTTCATACAATTTATTTAATATCATCTTGGTAATATCCTACTTTAGGTGCCTCAAATATTATATTCATAATGATGGTCAATCATTGAATATTATTGATCTACTCGAGTTGATTAACCATGTAATCAATATATGGTATAACTTATAAGTTCTTAATTGTGACCTAGTTATGTTCCCTGTAATCAATATAGAGTCACATCGACCTTTCATTATTTCTAAAAAAAGAACAGGTTCACCCCTTGGTGGCAGAATTGGGAGAATAAATTCATTATCAAGATTCACCTTAATTTTCATCTTCATTTCGTTTAACTGAATTATAGAAATTTTATAATAATTTAATGTAATAAGTATTTTAGTTGGTATGTCTTATATTGATAACTCAACATCATGATTTTGTAAAATACATAGAAACTCTTCTAAAAAACATTAAAAACACATCAATAATATGAATATCATATATTTTTCGTTTTAACACAAACATACTATATAAAAAAACATTTTAAATAAGAATCAAGACCCATATAATATATTTAATATTCTTCTAATGTTTATATATAAAATAACACTTATATATGATCATAGGATTGTTAGGAATATCAAATTAGACTTTACATCTATGGAAATTTATATAGGAATTATATGTTGATTTATAATCCATTCCTAAGATGGAATAAAAATCAAATATAGGGAGAATAATAATATTTTCATGAAGCATATTTCCACAAACATCAGCTGGAGAAGAATAAAATTCATGAGACTAAATCTACGTACCGTTAGAAACAATTAATAATATTTCAACATCTAATTATTGGGGTGGAATATTTTTAACCATATAAAATCCATTAGATATAAAAGAGTGGTTAGATCTAGTGTAAATTGCAAAATTAATAGTTTTAATGTGGATGGTATGGGTACCTTTCACTATGTCGCAATCATAACCCTCATAAAAATTAACGATTGGTTGATATTTCCCTTTATATCTCATCATAAGAGGTCACTGACATTGATCATCATCATTAACTTATAGGTTTGAGAAACAATTATAATAATTACCATAATTCATCAATTTTAAAGAAATATCAATGTTTGTTCATTTGGGGGAATCTTATTTAATTCAATTGTTTTACCATCCAATTTATTTGTTTCTTATAGTCATGAACATTATGACATGTCCTTATACATTTATAGCATGGACTCGTTCCACAAAAATATTTCTTTTAATGTCTCTCCCCACATTTTTTATATGTTCATGGAGGGTTTTTCTTTACACAAGTTTATTAATTCTATTTTTCATGATACATGATATTCTTATACCTATAAAAACCATGGGAATTGTCTACATGTATTATTTCTATCAATAACATGAGTTCATTGAATTATTTCATCATATATACTAAATTTTTTTAGATAAATCATTATGGAGACATGGTTTTAGAAAAAAATTGAATCGATCAACCATACATTCATGTTTAATCATAAATAAATTAACTTACCTCACAGGTCTTGTAAATTTTTACAAAATTGAATCTGATGGATTCATCATCATTATGATTGAGCACTTTGGAATTTCGTATACATTTTTATAAACATTATATAGAATTTAATTATTCATAAATAATAACGTAATCTAATACAAATATATAGAATTAATTTTTTATATTCTTATAGGTTCTTGATAAAATCCCACAACTAAATTTCTTTAAATTTGAAATTTTTAATAGAACAAATTATATATTATAGATCCAAGAATTAGATAAAGGAATTTACATTTTCTGCAATTTTAATCCATTTATCAGAAAATTATAGATTAGTGGAACAATTAAATGAATGTGTATGATTCCCCGTGAAAGAATCATGAAATTTTCTTCCCACATTTCATTTGAAAAATCAGAATGATTCATAACATAATATTTTTTAGAGAATAAAAATAAGATTTATCAATATAGTTTCCTTATAATCTGGTCATTCCTTGGGACATTAATTTCCTAAAGCATCACATTTAGCATTAAAGCGATTCCTTTGGGTTCTAGTCATTAATTTAAACCAATAATCATTGAGTAAGAAAAAATATTCATAGAATAAAGACACATAAACAAGAAAAATCACTTATTTGATCTATTAAATGATGAAACCATAATTTCAATATATGAAAATACAGCATTAATGAAGTTCATTCATGGTCATCATCTATTTAAATAATTCATGTTTTTTCATAAAGTATCTGTAAATTTCCAAAACATATAGCCTAAGAGATTCACACCCTATATACAATAAAGCCTATTTTTGTGAACCAAATTATGATGAAGTTAACGTCAAATGATCTCTTCTGGGAGTTTTAACCCATAGACACAACTCTAAAAACCCCTAATCCACTAGTAATATTTAAATTGGGATTTAGTTGATTGGAAACCACTTTCAATTTACTTAAAAAATATATTAAGAAATATTCCTATACTTGGAATTATTCTTACACATATCCCTATAAAAACTAATTGAGACCCCAATAATGTTTTTGAAGTATAGTATCTAATGAAAAAATAAATTTAATTCATGCAAACAATAAATACCTTCACTTATCATACCAATATAACATATCTTAAATGATGAATGTTGATTACACTATAAAAACACCCAAAACATAATCCTATGGGTCTAGATCTTTTGGAAAAATGGATACATAGAACACAGGTTCAATAGTAAACTCTATCACCTCCCACCATATTCCTCATAAATGGAACCCTTATTAGATAAGTCATAAAAAATCATATATTTATATCCAAGGGATAAAAAACATATTAAATGGTAATATATGGTTCATAGTAAGAGTAAACATGTATAATATCAATTGATGATCATATAAAATAATAAGTTATTCATATGGGTATGTGATCATGAATATAACATACAAAGATAATAATCAACATATTATGGACTAGAAACAATTCCATGTTATAAAACATCTTAACCTCTAATAATAAATTCATATGAGTGAAAAGTCATCATAAATATATCATGAACCACATATTAATGGAATATAATCCTTTCACATTCATTAATATTGAAACTATTTCATATATTAAGGTTATTTAACAAGACCATAAAATCATAGAGGAATATATAAATAAACCTAATACACATGTTATAATTGATCTATCATCATCACAAGTTTCCCATAGTGAATCTAGCACATAAACATAATTTTTATTGAATATTAAGAACATCGAATTATTTCCCAAAATTAATCTAGAACAACAACTTGTTTCACATGACTTTCTCATGAAATTTAAAACATTAACAAATGAAGTGCATGGATATATAATTTATGGATTACCCATAACATAATGGATACTATAAATATGTGTGGCACAAACTCACTAAACATTAATTTTATGATTGTACCAAAACATGAGAAAAGAAACTTAATTTTATAAAACATTCATAAATTAATCATAGAAAACCCCATATAAATTAATTGGGTTTTAGATACATCTCATCATAAAAATCATAAAAATCCAAGAGGAAGAATTATGATGGTAATGTTATATTTTTCCCAATTAAAACATTATCAAGTTTTTTTTATTAATAGAAATTATGGAAAAAATTTCAAAAAAAAATTATTGACGGAAATAATATTTCCTTTATGGAATCACTTCTTTATAATCTAATTTTTGTCCTAAATAATAATTTAATTTTTTAAATAACCAAGTAATAATTTGATAAATTATTTATTTTATATAATAGTCATGATGATGTGAAATATTTTTTATGTCATAGATATTAAAAAATTTATTCATTTTAAATTTACAATAAAACTAAAAAGTATATCATTAAAAAAATGGAATGATGAATATTTTTAAAACATTTTTTAAAAATTAAATCCTAAGAAAAAATATATTTAATCAATAATTTTATAATAGAAATAAAACCATTTAAAACATTTTTAGAAAACATTTCAATTTAAGAGACAATATTTTATATTGACTAGAGAAATGATGTTTATTATTCTCCAAAAAATATTTTAATCTAATTAGTTTTTAATGATAGAAAATTAATTTACAACACTTATATCTAGAAATACACATTGTATAATAAAATTAATCATTTGCTTACAAAATATATCACATTATATAATCAACGAAAACATAATCATAAACCAAATTGATAAAAAAGGATTATAACATAAAACCATTACTACATTAGTTTTTTTTGAATCATAACCCACAAGAAATGGGAAAAATTAATTGGATATTAAATCCAAATCATAATAGATAATCATGTGCATTATATACAGCACATAAATGAATCTATTGGTTAATATGAAATGTGTATCATAGAAATAAAAGTGAGATGAAAATCCGTTTCATCATGTATTAACATTATTCATAAATGATAAATGATCCAATATAAAAATTATTGGTTCATTAAAAATATATTAAAGTTTTGTAATCACAAATATTATACCATATATTATTTCCCCATGACCTTTTATTACACATTTATAAACAATTCTTTAATAATATCATGGTTTAGGTTACAATGAATTTGTGTTTCAGGCATGTTATGGTTTTGTAGTCATGTTTTCTATACATTGATTATGGTAATATAATTTAAACAATAGTAATAATGATATAAATATAATATATATTCAGTATTTAAATTTTTTATTCCTCTCTTGATCATAGATATATAAAATAAATTATAGTATTAAATGAGATGGTAGGATATATCTACGCACAAGCGTTGTTTCTATTTTCGTCAAAGATGGAAGTAAAGATGGGAAAATATTAGATAAAATTTATGAAAAAAATTTTATGTTCAAGATGTCATATATTTAATAAAATAATTCATTTTAATAAAACCTTTTAGAACAAAAAATTTGAAATTATCACATTGTTTTGTGGTGGCATTACTCAACACGTACTAAAGTGGGATCCCATCATTTTAAATCAAAATGTTAGGTAAAATTTTTGATGTGATATTATAAGTATAATTATACCATGAATATCATATATATTATTTTGATACATCTTTATATCCAACAATTATATGCGGTGATAGATAACAAATTTTATCAACTCCTAAGGTTGTAGTCCGTTGTACACATGATCATCAAATTTGTTTGCCATTTGATGGGATATAAACACATTTATGTTATAACAATAAATTAATCATATATTAATATAATAAAAAAATAGATATAATTTTTCATCATTATAAAATTTTATTTTAATTATGTTAAAGAATAAATAAATTGATAACTTGTTGTTAAGAGTTATTCCTCTACTTCAAAGAGTAACATTGGTTTTTTATAAAATTAGACATAAAAGGGTTTCATAATCAAAACAGGGCCTTGGAGAAGTTGTATTATATATATGAAATGGTTATGGGATGTTAATAACTTATAAAAAATTACCTGAGAGGTTTTATAAAATAAATGATGGGATGTCATGTTATATATTCCGAAACAAACCCACTTAGAAAATATTTGGAAATTTTCCAAAAAAAAATTCAATATAATAAAGTAATTTCAAATAAAAAAGTATCGAAATGTTCCATGTAATTTAATTTTTGATAGTATAAGATTGATACAATGACATATATGAGGAATTAGGCTTGTTTTATTGGAACACATACTCATAAAATTTTAATTTATCCCACAAGTAAACATGTTTTATCATTACCTATGAAAAATAATTTTTAATGTTTTTTGTATTAGCTATGAAAAAAATACCATGTTCACATTACTATAAAATTATAATTATTATGATTTTTAATTTTAAATCTATTATATATGTTTAAATAATAATATTGGAATAATTTAATTTTAAATTAAACCTACACCATAAGGAGAAATTTGTTTTAGAATGAAAAAGTTTTCATAACATAATTTTTTAACATTTAATTTCTCCTATTAATAAAAAATATATAAATTATAAAATAACTAAAAATATTACATTTAAAATTTTTTTAATAATATTTTGATTTAAATGATGATGTAGTTTTCAATATAAACTAGTATTGCCGACCATTAATTAAAAAATCTATGCAGAAATGTTTTAAAAAAATTATTTCTATGATAATTTTGACTTTTCATTCCAAAAATATTGTTCATATTTTCAAAGAAACATTATAAAAAATATATTTAAAAAAAATATTTTTTAAGAAAATTTCATTCCCATAGCATATAAATACTTGACTAATAAAATATATTTATTAAATATACATTTTCTTTTTCTAACGCCTTTAAATATAAAATTATAAATATATTTTAACATATTAAGACTAATATATTTTTTCCCTTCATTAAAATAGTCATGTTTTTATTATAATATTAGTAGAATATTCCAATTTTCTACAACATGGTGTTGCGTAAAATGCAATCCTTGGATGAAAATAAATTTATTGTGAAAAAATATTTCAAAAAATCTCATGTTGTTAAAACCATGACATTATTATTTTATTGAGTCCCTTAATAAAGTAATTTCATATAAAAAGTATCAAAATGTTCCATGTAATTTAATTTTTGACAGTATATGATTGATACAATGACATATATGAGGAATTAGTCTTGTTTTATTGTAACAAATACACATAAAAGTTTAATTTATCCCACAAGTAAACATGTTTTATCCTTAACCACGATAAATAATTTTTAATGGTTTTTGTATTAGCTATGAAAAAATACAATGTTCACATTACTATAAAATTATAATTATTATGATTTTTTTATTTTAAATCTATTCTACATGTTTAAATTATAATATTGGACTAATTAAATTTTAAATTAAACTTACACCATGAGGAAATTTTTTTTAGAATGAAAAGGTTTTTATAACAATTTTTTTTAACATTTAATTTATCCTATTAATAAAAAATATATAAATTATAATATAACTAAAAATATTACATTTAAAATTAATTTTAATAATATTTTGATTTAAATGATGAGGTAGTTTTCAATATAAACCAGTATTGTCAACCATTAATTAAAAAATCTATATGGAAATGTTTTTAAAAAAATTATTTCTATGATAATTTTGACTTTTCATTCAAAAAATATTGTTCATTTTTTCAAAGAAACATTATAAAAAATATATTTCAAAAGAAAATATTTTTTTAGAAAATTTCATCCCCATATCATATAAATACTTTACTAAAAAAATATATTTATTAAATATTCATTTTCTTTTTCTAACGCCTTTAAATATAAAATTATAAATATATTTGTACATATTAAGACTAATATATTTTTTCCCTTTATTAAAATAGTCATGTTTTTATTATAATATTTGTAGAGTATTCCAATTTTCTACAACATGGTGTTGCATGAAATGAAATCCATGGATGAAAATTAATTTATTGTGAAAACATATTTCAAAAAATCTCATGTTGTTAAAACCATGACATTATTATTTTATTGAGTCCCTTAATGAACTAGGTTCACTCAATATTCATTTACTTAATATCTTATGAGATTTCTATATTAACATCATTCATATGAGGGATATAAAATTTTGAGCCCACCTATAAAAAAATGAAAACCTTATATATGATTACCTAAATATAATAAAACATTAAAAATATCATAATATTATTATATAACACCCCAATAAAAAGAAACTATTTTCATTAACATCTAACCATATAATCATAGCATACCCCATGGAAATGAGACATGTTTCATAATTGTTTCCTCATTACATAATTAAATCATGTTAAAGAAACGGTTTCAATGATTCATAGTTAAACTAGAATCGGAATAATCTATATCGAGATGACAGGTGAATATTATCAAAATATTTCAACCCTATTGTATCCAAAAAATTATTTCAAATTTGTTTAGATAGATAATAAAACCCTTATAAATAATATTCAAACATTTCATTAATAACATGATATAAATGTAATATTATTTGGATAACATTTCAATTTAAAATAAAAAAAATATTGATAAAATGGGATTCATTGAAAATATCTATGTAAATATGTAAAATAGTCAACAAAGAAACAAATGTTTTTGATGGATGTAAAATAAAAATGTACCATATATATTAAAAATAACTTTCCTTCCATAATAATCTAAAATAAAAAATAGCTTGCCCAAAAATCAATTCACTAAAAAGAATTGTTTAAAATAATTATAAATATTGAAATTGGATAATAAGATGAAAATTATAAAATATTTCATGTCGATTTAATAACATCCATTAATGTATTTAAAAGACCATAGACCAAGAATAAAAATTCTTTCAACCAAAAAGAAAATATGGTCATCCATTCATTAACATTATGTTTCCAATCATTTCATATACTAGTGAGTGGAAAATAATACTATTAAAATAAAATTATAGGAATAAATTGAATATATTAAAATATACGAGGTTAATATGACAAGTTAAATATATTTACCTCAACTAAAATTTGTTATAGAAAATCCTGAAAAGAAACCAGATTATAAGAAAAATTCTAACCTCATGTATTGTCACGATTCATACAGATTAAAATATTATTATTAAAATTATTTATTTAATATAAATCTGTTTAAAAAATATTTTTTATATACGAAATATATCTTTTAATTCCTTAATAAATTCATATTTTACAAATATGTACATGTTATTCATTTAAATGAACTTTTAGGTGAATATTCTATCCAATTCTAAGCATATACATATTTGAGGGTTCCTATATTTACAAGATGGATAATATTTAATCAGATATATAGTATTAATTATTTTATAAATATTGAAATTATTTATCATAAAAAATGTTACAATGATTTATATACAGTGCTGATGAAAAATGAATAATGTCACATTGTTAAGATGGTAGTCTATAGTTATACACAAGTGGTGTTTCCACCTTCTGATGGATGAAATTATGTATTGGTAAATAATTATTCACCAATATATAATTATTTTTTCTCATAAATATCATATATATTCATTTGTGTTTTCACTTATTACCATCCACGTATTTTAGAAATAAAAATGAAACATGTTTCTTCGAGAAGGTTGTAATCTACACAAAATCATGAAAAATGTTATCATTTTACCCAAAAGGAAAATTTAATAAGATGTGTAAGAGATTATAATTTTAGAAAAATAATTTTAAAATAAATAAATTATATAATAATATAATATATCTATATAAAACCCATTTATAATGGTGTTGTAAAATGAATCCTATCGATAACCGGAGGCGATGTCCTACTAGTATGAATGAGCAAGACTTTCATTTCCCATTTGATTGAAATGAGGTAGAATATTGAGGGTCCATCATAATAATAAAATTGGTTTTAGTTATTAAAATATAATAGTAATTTTATATTTTAGTCCAAATACTTTTAGGTAGTTGAGGAATAAATACAATTGAATGTACTATGTTAGGACTAATAAATATTTATTGAGAAACCTATATTGGATTACAACTTATGGAGTGGCATGATGATATTATGATCAATCCGAGACAAATAAGAAGATAAAAAGGTTGTAATGAAAGGATTTGTGGTGGGAAATTGAATGAAAATATGTGATTCGTGTGTGATGGATAATGGATATCTAGTGTTCTTTAATAATATTGGGAGATGACACACTTATAACATTTCATATTGTTAAAATATATTAAAGGCTAACTAAAGAAAAATGTATGAAAATTGATCATCATAGTATTTGAGATGTTATAGGGTCTAAATATCACCATATAGTTGGATGTAGCGTGGTTTCATGGTAAATTTAAATCTTACTATTTTAAATTAAATTCTCTGAAGTTTTTTTAATTCAAGTTGCAGTATTTGTGTTTCTACCACAATTACTATTCATAATTATAATAAACAAACATGAACATATTAAATAGAAATAATTATTAGGATTCCATATATGGGATTCATTTTTATATTTTCATTTATTTAATTATAAAAACTTATTTCTAAAATAAATGTTCAAAACACAAAAAAAAATTTATTTTTCATAAAATTAAAATTTACATATGAAATTAATTTATTTTCCTTAAATTACTATAAATTAATTACATATTGAGGATAAAATATTTCTCTGAATATATAATATATAACTTTTTTTAAAATAATTCATTAATTCTGATGATTTTTTTTAAAATAAAAAAAAAATTACAAGCATAGATACAGGTTTTTTAAAAAAAATGACCATTTACATTTAGATAATTATTATTTTTAAAATAATTGATTAAAAATATATGTATTTTATAAATTTGATAAAATAAATTTTTATAATTATGTTAGTAATTTTGACAAATTCAAACCCAATGTATTGTAAATAACTACCAAATAGAAAAATAATAACAATTCTATACCATGTCATGGTTCATATAAAGCTGGTGATACATGTAAATTAAGCTACATCGAATTTATTAATGATAAATTTATTAAAAAATATCAAGGGGTAATATTCTAAAACCATATATTACTTTCTCTTCAAAATTATATCAATCTAATAAAAATAATTGATTAAGGTTTAACTTCATTATAACTTTGGGTTCCCACATAGCTTCCCCCAATGTTTGGTTTTTACAAAAAACAGTAATTATATGAGCGGCTTTGTCTTTCATCACATTATCCAAAGAACAGAAATTATCACTAGTATTTATTAATAAAAAATAAAATTCTCTATTTGTAAAAAATAAGAGTTTAGTATAAATGATGTATTGGATGTGTAATTCCACATGATAGATGCATGGAAATCACCGTGATGTTGAGAGTGATTCAATGGAATAACCATGTGATTATCATCAATCCTTGTTGATCTGAAATTTTAAAATGACATTTATATAATGGAATCATCACCAACTTCATTAAAAATACGATAAACATATTCAAATGACATGTTTAAAGGAAATAATTTTAACGAACATTAATCTATATAATATAGTGATGAATTTGAGAAAAACAATTCAATAAATTATAACCTTCCATAATGTGTGTGAATGGATATAAACTTATAGATATTTTATTCACTCTGGTTAGTTACCAATAGCATTTTTCCCAAACATTATATTATATTTTTTACTTTTTCCACCTCATATTTTAGAGGGATCCACAAGGAGCCATATAAATGCTCTATTGAATGATTTTTTATATGAAAATTCAACCAAATGAAGGTTATTATCTAAAACATAATATAAATACCTAGAATAGTATCACATAATATTATCTAGTGTTTGAATGGTTCTCTTATGCTGACTATCATTCTAAGGAGGACATGTTGTGATAAAGATGAACACTACATTCAATGATTAAAAATGATTTTCTGAAAAGGATACGGTAAAAATTAGATCCTCATTAGTTAATATAGAATTTTATAATCAATTAAAACTTATCAATTCATTATTATATATCACTAAACTCTGATTAAGAGTGACAAATTATATAATGGAATTGAAATAATTTAATTTCATAATGTGATAATCATAAACCCCAACAGCATATTTCCATTTACCATTTTATGGTGTCAAATGAAAAATACAAGATATTGTTATCCCATTTAGATTATAATAATGATAAGTTATTGAAAATACACTTAGAATATTATCTCTTATTGTTATCATGATAACAAACAAAAATCATCCTATATATTCCACTATGTCTCAATTCATGTTATCCCATGAGAAACACTATTTTAGATTTTAGACATATTCATAATTATATGGTGAGCATATATTGATGATCTATGATAATTATCGAAGAGTTAATTCACAAACTCAAGTTTTTACAGGACACATACTCTATTCAGAGACATTATCATTTCATCAAAATCATATTTAAGCACATGTAAATATCTCACTTTCTTCGGTAATTACCCTTCCTCCTTCTAGGCCTATATAATCCTAACATGTATAAATGGTTGGACATTCATCTGATAATTTAATCATATTTTATATTTACTTATTATTTCAAGATCTATTTTTTTCAAATAAAAATATTTTAGATCTCGTTCAATAATCTTTATGTACAAACAAGTATGGTGTTTTGAGATTAAATATTCCACCACTTTTTCTTTCCTTAGGGTGGTTATGCATCTAAAAATCATATTATTTAGTCAATTAAAAAAAAACTTTGATTTATTTCAATCTATTAATATAGAGATATAAATATCTTTAACTTTGTATCAGTATACATAAAAATCATTTTGTCGTAAATAAAATGCTTCTTGAATTTAAATGAAAAATTACAACTACCAACTCTAAATATTAAGTAAGGTAATATTGCTCATAAATTTTAATTTAGTGATATGAATAATCAATAACCACATCATTACACATGATCGTGTTACATGTTCCCTTATATGATGAATCATTGTAGATAAAAAATCATTTTATACTATTAGTTACTATAAGTATAGGTCCATTTACCATCTAACCATTCAAATCCATTAAGTTTTCCTCACATCCAACTATCCTAATAATGTTGGATACCATCTGGGTATACACTTTAATTGAATTTTATACCCTTATAAAATCTCTCAAATCGATATTTTAGTATATTGAAATCATAGAAAATCTATTGATCTAAATTATCCTGGTTATTCTAGCATATTTCTTGATGACATCCATCATTGAAGAATTCACTAATATATCTTAAAATGGGATTATATAACCTATGAATGAAAACATTTATTACAAAATTGTCACTTTCTAAATATGGAATACAAATTCTCTTTCCTAATTATATTCAAC
The DNA here is from genome assembly GCA_963277665.1 of Viscum album. NCBI lineage: Eukaryota > Viridiplantae > Streptophyta > Magnoliopsida > Santalales > Viscaceae > Viscum > Viscum album. The sequence continues at coordinate 1,240,463,734 of OY728143.1, forward strand.
ACAATCATCAAATGGATACCATTCACTTCCTTTATCTTATAATATTAATTAATATTATCTAAAAATACTACAAAAAATTGAATATTGAAATATCAAAAGACATTATTCAATATATGTGTGAATATAGTAGGAGAACTAGTATATCAACATGAAATCACAATAATCTCATAGTCATCATACCTTCCATAGAGTGTTTTTGTGGGTATGTATACCGTCTTCAAAATCAATTGATGACATTTGAAATTAATGTAAATATTTGATAATTATTATACACTACACAATTGATAAAAAAACTCATAAATAAAGGGAAAAGGATACTTGTTATGGATTGTGATGTTGTTATGTTATGGATAATCATGACCATAATGAGTTTACCATCATTTGTATCAACAAAAATAATATGTGCACTATATAGTGACACACTATTGCATATAAATACATTATTAGGATTATCTAGAAGTTTCTTTATCAATTCTTATAAGATAATCATCTCCACTTAATATTGAGTATTTTAAATATTAATGTAACCATGTATGAGTTTTAATGAATACGTAACATAAAAAATTATGGAAGGAAAAGGGAAAATTATGTAAATACATAAAAATAATAAAAAATGTACATTTTCATCAATGTTGGATTTCTCTCCAACCACTTGAGAGAAATATCACTCCAGAATATTTTTAATGACCCCTAGAATGAATGAAACGTTTGTTGGATGTCAATATTTAATCATACAACGAATGTTGTTCATTGAATGATTTGAAGTATCAAATCTAAATTTCATATTCATTAAATTTTTAAGTGAAGTATATATATAGATAATAATTGATCAAAGTAATATCAAATAACAATAAAGGATGATATAATAATATTTTCAATGGACTCATTATTAAAAACTTTACCTCATGATGCATTTTTCCTAGATCCTAATCAAAATTCAAGAATCAAGGTGGGGATTTATTTTTATATAGAACCAAGCAATATTAAATTCACATAAAATTAAGGAATTTATCCTTTACAAATAAATAACCCTGGGGATTTTTAAAATGATTTATAATCACAATATCTAAAAATAAATAAACCATTCTCTAATGATATTTGATGTATTTAGAGTATATCACATATATATGTATATATTAAATCATTTCAAATAATTATTCATCATATATCATAAAAAATTATTCTAGACTATAATTGTTTAATTTACTTTAATTATCTATATAATCATCTTACTCACTTGATAATCTTTAATATCTACAACAAATGTCTTCCACATATTTTGCTTCATTGAAATACACTACTAAAAATATGTCTTAATAAAAAGGATAAAGGTATAATAATAAGTGGTGAGATATGAATATTAGTGATTTTAAACATTATATATATTAATAAATGATCTTAGTTGAACATAATTTATTCATAACTATATTAGAACATGATCCAAACAACAAATCACCACACCCAAAAAAACATGTAAAAAACTAAAATCTTATTGTAAAATAATTTATGAAAATAATGTAAATAATTAATAAAAATATGGGACCATCAATAATTAACCATTACCCATTAGAATTGAACATAATCATAATAAAAAAGATTAATTAATGAAAAAAATCATGGAGAAACAAATCTATATTCAAGGTAAATTGCAATAAATATAATAATGTATTGGTTTAATGATGAATTTCATCATTTCATTAGTCAAGGATCACACCCAAGAATATAATTTTCAAGATATTTCCTTATTTAATGGGGTTCAATACCCATTTATATTATTATTATAACATAAGTTAACTACCATGACCTATGATATTGGGGGGTTATACAATTGTGATCCCAAATATCACATAATGAAAACCATACATATGTGTTCTACACTATGATGAAACATTCATCACTTAATTATGTCATAACCCATGGAAATGAAACAAGTTTCATAATATTTTTATCATTTTATCCTACTGTAAAATATTAAAAAGGTATGGGTTTCACAAGGTTTCATTATAAATTAAATTTTAATTGGGAACGAAACGAGTTTAACACAATCATCCTTATTTAATAATCAGCATTTCAAAATTAATAGAAAATAAATTGAATTTAATAATATGATAAAATTAAAATTGAATAATAACAACAAGTAACTTATTATTTCTTATATTAAAACTAATTTCAATATATAGTAAAAAATATCCTTAAAAAATTATAAATATATCATTTCCATTTGAAAATATTTTATCTAAAAAATACCAAAACAATTTAGAATATATTTTAATTGAAATTAAACCTCGAGAATAATTAAGTATTCTTCGATGAAATTAACTATCCTCGTATTATAAACTTTCATTCGTACTGTAATCTTTAAAATAGAACATTTTTTTTACAATTTTTTAAAAAGTGAAAAATAAAATTGTTCAGAAATTGTTTCTTAAAATAAATTCGTTTTACAAAATATTAAAAAATTTAAAATTTAATAATGATTTATTCTCTAAATAATTTTCTATAGAGGTAATATATTTTACGAGACATTTAAAATGGAATGAAATTGTAAGGTAATATTCTTTGTCCAAAAGGTAATTATGCTAATATTCTATTTAAAAATATTTTCCTGATCATTATAATAACCATATATAGAAAAATGTTATTCATCTAAAAATATTTATAAAATAAATAGTGGGGAATAAAATTTATTTTTTAAATTATAATATTCAAACAAAATCAGTGGTAATTTAGTATGAATAATCCCAAAATGGAATGAGATTATAACACAAACTCTTACCTAAAATCCAATCTTTTTTAGTACATATTTTAATGTAATATATAATAAATATATATATTTTATAAATAAATACATATAGAAAATTTATATAATACATAATATGTAAAATTCAATTATAATTTACATATAACATTTATTAACAGTTTCTTCCATAAAATTAAAAATCATCCGAAAACATGATCATTTTACATCCACGAGTATGTTTGATGGTTCCATTAATAGAATCATTATTGTATGTAACTTAGTGTAAGGTATTCCTTTGTTTTAGGATTTAAAATTCATTTTTAGAAATATTTGGATAATATTCTTGGTGTCTTTGGATGATTGAATAGAAAAAGAATGCAGAGTCCATAGTTGAAAAAATCTACAAGTACATTCGAAACCTTAAATTATGTTATTATGACATAAATAGTTTAGGAAATATAGTGAATCAGAGTTTTCATACATAGATATTACATATTTTTATATAAAAATTATATTATTTTATATTGAAACATGTTTGGGTATTGAAATGGTATAGATCATTTGAAAACATAGATACATAAAAATTAGTTTATAGGTAAAAATCAGTATCTTCCACAAAGTGATTTATATCTACCACCATTCATTGGAACCCAATATGTAATATATATATTCATATCCTATGGATAGGATACATAATAAAGGGTGATCCCATATTCTCCATAAAGGTAGACACAAGTGATATATATAAATAACATGATAATATGGGTATGAGAACATGATAATAACATTATAATTCCATACCATTAATATAAATAATTATAATCAATAGTCATGGAAAAATTGTTAGAAGCTAATAATACATGAATAAAAATTAATTCAACAAACGAGATCTATAGTACTATAATATTGGTATAAGAAAAATAATTATATTATACACATTATCATATGAAATCATTTACATAGTTGTCATGGAGTGTAACAAAGGTTTTAACAGGGTAAGGGGTTCACTCATCAAACCACACCATCTTTCAAGTTTATCTCTAATGTCTATCCTAGTAGACAATGCCCCTCACTAAACTAGGTTTACTCTTTATTCTAGTTCATTCAACTCATTAGTTATATTTCTTTACCCAATACATTTGAGAGAGATATAGGTCCCACCAGTCACATAATAATAATCGTACATATGTATTCCAAATAATCATAAAAAAATCATCACATAATAACAAATGAAATTAAATATGTTTCAAAAACATTTCATCATATCATATCTTATTAAAAATATAAAGATACTATAATATTTTAATTATAGAATATCCCTTGGAAAATAAGCGTGTTTCATGATAATTTAATTTCTATATTACCCATGGAGGAGAAATAGGTTTCATAAAAATAATTTCAACATAAAAACTCAAAATAAATATTAATAATGTCATCCTTGGATCATAATACTAGTAATGAAGAAGTTACCTCAAAATAAGTCTTCTTTGATAGAAAATTATTTTGATTAATAAATCACATGAAACGTATCCCTTGGAAAATAAATTTTAATTGTAAATAAATAAATTAAATATAAAATAAATATAATATTTTGATATTATTTTCCTTTAAAATACCCTTTAATTATTATAACAAAACCTCTAAAAATGAAATAAAAATTTCTAGAGGAAAATATCCTTTAAAAAATGAAAAAAATCATTTAAAACAAAATGAATTATAATAAAAATTTTATTTTAAAAAATAAATTGATGATTAAAAAGGAATCATAAAGTCAATGATTAGTCATAGAAATAGATAATTCCAACTGTACTATACATTTTATAAAGTACATTACAATCCCATTTTCATTAAATTACAAATTTGATTTGTTTTAATTTATTATGAATATTCCTTTCAAAACATTTTGAATGATTGTCAAAAAATGGGTAATTATTTTAATAAATAAATTATATAATGATAAAAATATTTATAATACATGGTTTGGGATGAAAATTTATTTTTTGACCGAATCAAGAGATTAAGGCTATTTTTATTAGAAAACATATTTTGAAATCTTGAGAATATAAATAGAGGACAATGAAGGGAAAACATGTATTCTCCTTATATAACTAGATGAGAATAAATTTCATTTGGTTTTTGATAGATGTGTCATAATGATTTATTTTTTGAAACAAAATCATATAAAATATAATTAAATTAAGATATTTTAATATACAATAATTATCACTTTGTTAACATTCAATTATAAGCCCTTAGAAGGAATAACATTAAATGAAACTTGAAATATCAGGATTATTAATAAATCTATGATATTTTATATCAATATTGATATGTTTAACACCCTATTTTTTATTTTATTATTTTAATTTTGATTATCCATTTGTCTCTTTATTCTCCCTGGTGTTTCATGTTTTCTAGATTTAAATTCTGAGTTTTTTTGTTTCAGAAATAAATTAGGAGTTTCGGGCTACTGCAATTTTGTTGCATGTTTTAGGTTCACAGCTACATTATAATAATGTTGACTCCTTATAATGATTTCTATTTCTATTCATTTTTAACAGGTATTGTTTTATTCACACAACTTGCACATAGTTTGGTACAAAACATACAACACCTAGGAGAAACCTTTTGGGCCTTGATTGTCCCGGGTTGAAGGCCCACGACTTGATTATAGTTTGTCCAAAACAGACATAGAGAATTATATTGTATCTAATGTTTTATATAGATTCAAGTCTAATTATTGGTGCATGGTTTTCCAATCCATGTATAAAAACTATGTGTGTGTCCAGTGTATCATATAATAATAGCTCAGTTGGCAAAAAATTTCACAGACAATGTAGCGAGACCATGCATGATTCTCATTTAAATAAAAATGAGAATATTATTTTTTATAATTTTTGGGTTTTAACAGTAAGTATAATTTATTCCACACATTTATTGTGGTATAAAAGTCACCTTTTTCCTTAAACCTCATGCATCCCCCACATTCCATGGTGATTCTACATGAATTTTTCAATGTTTTGGGGTGATTCATTGTGGTCCCTTGTGAGAAGTAGTGCTTCTTTTCACTCTAGTGGAGTTATTTTGGGTTGTAATTGGAAAATAAATTTTGTATTGTAGTAGGTTCTCGTATGAAATGGAATTTAAATTTAAAGAATAAATGATTTATTTATTTTTACATTTTTTTCTTCTTAATTAGTGATGTATAGTTTTTAGAATAATTTTTTTGCATTGAAATAAGTGATTTCCTCCTTGTATTACATTTTGTGTGTAACATCCCGGTTCCGCAAGCCACCCAGAGGTACCCCTTACTCGGTTGGTCACATGGCCTCAAGCACATTTCCCCAAATTACAGTGGTTGCCGACTAGTAGCGAGAGCCTTGGGTGTGATAGTGGAAAAACTATGCCCTCAATGGAAGAGTACACAATGGAAGACTAAAACAATAACCCACTAGAGAACATATGTATATATATAATGATGAATGATACATATCTAGGAAAGCTTCCAAATAGGTCACAATTCTGGAATAAAAATAGTACAAAAAACAAGAACAAAAGAAAAGATAAACCACTCCATAGCATCGCAAGCCTAATCATGGTCACATGCTCTCCTGCTCCAAAGAAATCAAGTACAGGAAGTTGAAGGGTGCTTTCCCATATCTATACCTGCAACAACATAGTCTCCTTGGGCCCAAAAGCATAGCCCAAATAGGGTGTGAGACTAAATGTCAGTGGGAAACCACTTGAATATCTGTGCTTAATAGTCACTGAGCATATAGAATGTAATATTACAGTAAGCAGTAAATAGTAATAGTAAAACGCAGGCAGTAATCAGTAAAAAGTAACAGGATGATATACAATAGTAATCAGTCTATAGAACAACAACCATCAATGAAGCAAACAGCTAACCACAACAGGAACCCATATGGTAAGTACTCACAACCAACCCATCTAGTCCTATCGAAGAAGTACCCACAACCCTCAAGGCAGTGCACTCAGCCTAACCCCTCTGGTTTGGTCATACAAAATTTTAAGTCTCTCTGGGGAAGCTTGGTAGGTCAATTCCCCATATAGTCTAGGGTAGTCAGGGACTCTCTGAGGAAGATCTAGTGGTCTAACCCTCTTATATCCACAAGGTCTTGAAACTCTATGAGGAGCTCACTCGGTCAATACACCTATAGTCTTAGGTCTATCACAAACTCTATAAGGAATAACTCTCAATCAATTCCTTCTCTAGCCGGGTAAGGTTTTAAGGAAATTCAAACAAAGTAAAGAATCTCTAAGGAAGATCACTCGGTCTACCCTCCTGTAGTCTATAATATCCAAGACACTCTGGGAAACTCACTCAGTATATCCCCTGTAGTCTATAATGTTCAAGACTCTCTGAGGAATCTTACTCGGTCTATCCTACTATAGTCTATAAACTCAAAGACTATCTAAGAAGCTCACTCGGTTTATCCCTTCTAGTCTATAGCACCAGGTTCTCATGGTCTCTTGTCAGTCAGTGCATAATAATGCTATAAGGCCATAGTACACCGATAGAGATACTTGGCTAATCAATCTACAACAACAAGCATGTCATGAAAATCGTTACATCCTATGGTCACAAGGCATGGAAAACAGGTATAATGGCTAAAGGCTAACAAGACCCAAAGGTCGTCAATAGAATAAGGCATCGAAAAAAATCCAAGTGCAAAAATTATCCTCACACAAGATCAAACCACGTCTACACAAGCATACAAGCAAGGCAGGAAAACAGCAAGGGAAAAAGGTAAACACGCAATAAGCCGTTCATGGTTATCAGTGGAATTTTCACATAAAACTCAATGATTTCTAAAGGTAAGGCACAAACCACCTACCTTGATGTTAGGAGATCAATACACTTTGACCACAAGGATTGATTATCCCTATAATTTCATAGATCTACGAAAATGCACCAAACGTTCAACCCATGATATCTTGAGAAAGTGGCAAAATCAAGGAATGAAACTCAAGAAGAAGGAAGAGCTCACTGATGCGCTTACAACACAATCGACAATGGTTGATTCAGAAAATAGACGGTGGATTGGGGGCTCGAAGGATGTTCGTAGCTGTACTGGGTTCTCTTGGTCGAATAACCTGAAGAAGAATACGTTTCTGTCGATTAGGTGCATCCTCGACCAGATTAATGATAAAAAGAAACTACACGGCATGTACTTCTGGGGTACACGGCGTGTACTTAGCTTTTTTGTACTCTGATTTAAGCGGCATCCACATCGACCTTACACAATGTGTGTGTGGCCTGGACGTGGCCAACACACAGCCTGATGCGGCATCGAAGTACAAGACATGTACATATAAAGTACACGGTATGTACTTCGAAATTTTTTAGATATTCCTCTTTTTCTAAAAAATAACCAGGAAAGGAAAAACATACCTGAAACGAAGATCCAGGTTCTTACAAACTTTTCCCTTTAAAGAATTTCATCCCTGAATTTCTGTAGCGAGGCATAGAAGAAGAATCTTCGAATAGCTCCAGCCACTGCGATCGTACATCGGCCTACCTCTCGCAAGTCTCGACCTATATTCACCCGTGTTGCCATAGCACCCATACTAGAGGAACATACCGGCCACGGAGAACCTTTGTACTACAATCGAAAATCCAAATAGGGTTCTCCTTGAACGATGAATCTGCTTTGAGCTCAACCTACTCAGGTTGAAAGACATGATTCGGGTCTAAAAAGTATCATCAGAGATGAGAAACATGGAAGATGTCATGCATAGCCTGGTACCTCTGAGGTAGCTGCAACCGATAGGCAACCCGCCCAAATCTCCCCAACACCTCAAACAGCCTGACGTACCACGGTGAAAGCTTACCCTGTCTCCGAATCATATTGTGTCTGAACCTCGGTGCGACACGCAGGAAAACCTGATCCCTGACCTCGAACTATAGAGGTAATCTACGATGATTAGCATATGACTTCTATAGAGACTGTGTTGTATCCATCCTCTTCTGAGTCAACTCTATCTACTCTGAGCTCTCCTAAAGAAGACGAAGTCCCAGCAAAGGTACCTCTCCTACCTGCAGCCAGCACAAAGGTGATTGGCATGGTCTACCGTACAAAGCCTCGAAAGGTGACATCTGAATAGTTTCCTGAAAACTATTGTTATAGGCAAAATCCAGAAGAGGAATATGCTTCACCCAAGAACCGCCAAAGTCTAGGATGCATGCTTGGATCATATCCTCCAGCACCTAGATCGTACGCTCGGACTAGCCTTCTGTCTGAGGATGGTATGATGTACTCAAAAGTACTTGTGTACCCAAAGCCTTCTGAAGTCCCTGCAAGAACCAAGAAGTAAAACGTGCATCCCTGTCTGAAACAATGGCATGTGGAACTCCATGAAGTCGTACAATCTTCCGGATGTATAACCACCCTAGATCATTAACACTGAAGGTCTCCATGATCGTAAAAAGTGACCAACCTTCATTGGTCTGTCGACGAAAACCAAAAACCGCATCACTTCCTCGAGGTGACCTTGGTATCCCGGTCATGAAGTCTATTACGACATCGTTACACTTCCACTCAGGTATGGTTGACTGCTACAAAATCCATGTTATTCGTTAATGCTCCCCTTTCACCTACTGACAAGTAGAACATTTCATGACGAACCCATCAACATCTCTCTTCATACCTGGCCACCAGTACTGGAGGTGTAGATCACGATACATCTTGGTGACGCCAAGATGAAATTCCCAAACTGAAGAATGAAAATCCGGCATTAGCTCCTCACGTATGTCTAATGGAACCCATACGTGTCCCTGGAAATACAAGATCTCATCCTCACCCACTGTGCATCCTAGTAGAGGGTCTTCTCTTGACAAACTCTCCCACAAGACTAGGCCTCTAGAGTCTGATAGCTGCCTCATCCGTACCCGATCAAGAATGGTAGAGGTGACATCTATAGAAGATAGAAAAGTTTATCCATGTCTGTCGTGTACCTCCAAATGCATCTCAGAGAATAGATGTATAAGATTCCACTCACTGCTGGCCTCCTAGAGTTCCTGATTCTACGTTCTCCTGATCAATGCATTAGCCACTGCGTTGCACTTTCCTAGAGTATAGGCAAGCTCAATGTTGAAGGACTGAAGATACTCAACCCACCTACGCTATCTTAGATTTAGATCACGCCATGTAAAAATGTACTTGAGACTCTTGTGGTTGGTGAAAACCACAATGTTCTCTCCCAGAAGGTAATGTCTCCAATAGCGTAAGGCTTGAACAACAGCTGCCAACACCATATCATGCATCGGGTAGTTCCTCTCTTGCGGCCTCAACTGTCGAGACCCATATGCAGTGACCCCATCTCCTTGCATAAGCACAGCTCCCAATCCGACACATGAAGCATCACAGTAGACTGTATACCTCTTCTCTAGCTCTGGAAAGACAAGTATTTGGTATTGAATTCAACCTCCTTTTCGGCTATTGAGAGGCTGTCTTTCAATAATCTGGCCATAAGAACATCACACCTTTCTTGGTCAGACCTGTCAGCAGCGCTGCGAGGCGTGAAAGGTTCTGTATGATACTCCTGTAGTATCTAGCCAGCCCTAGAAAACTCCACACCTCAAAGACATTCTTCGGTGCTCCTAGGAAACTATAGCTCTCACTTTTTCTGTGTCCACTGATACTCCGACCTCTGAGATAATGTGACCCAAGAAGTGAATCTGATCCATCCAAAAGTGGAATTTTAATATCATAGAATATAATTGATGCTCTCTCATTATACACATAATGATATCATGATGGGTAGCATGGTCGTGTCGAGTGTGATAGTACACCAAGATGTCGTCAATGTAAACAACCACGATGGAATCCATGTATGGATGGAACACTCGGTTCATCAGCGCTATGAAAAATGTTGGCGTGTTCATGAGACCGAACGACATGACCGTATACTCGTATAGACCATACCTGCTCCTGAAGGCTGTAAGAGGTATATTTGATGGTCTAACGTGAAACTGATGATAACCGAACCTCAAATCAATATTCAAGAACACTCGGGCTCTTCGAATCTGATCAAAGAGGACATTGATCCTCGAAAAGGGATATCGGATCTTTACCGTCAACTCGTTCAACTTTCGATAATCCACACAAAGCATAAGGGTGTCGTCTGCCTTCTTTGCAAACAGGATTGGAGAACCCCAAGGAGAAGTACTGGGTCAAATGAAACCCTTTTCCTGCAACTCCTCCAACTACTTCTTGAGCTCCTCCAACTCTGGCGTAGCCATCCTATAAGGAGGAATGGAGACCATTTCCACTCCTAGAATGAGCTCAATAGAGAAGTGTATCTCACGCTTCGGAGGAAAACCAGAAAAGTTCTCTGGAAAGACATCCTTGAGACGATCCACCTATGTAGAGAAGTCTAATAGTGAAGACCCCTGGTTATCCAGATAAAGACTAGAAATATGGGATGTAACTCCTCCAAGACCATGATGTTCTGGTCTAGCTCTACCCACCTAGACATCCCACTCACCTCTATGGAGAAAAGATCCTCCCTCTGGTGATACGAAACTCACCCTACGACAATAGAAATCGAAGACTTCCTGGAAGGGAACTAACTAGTCCATACCGAGAATGACATCATAGCATGTCATCTCTTGGACATTAGGGTCCCATAAGAAGTGACACCCTAAAAACTCAAGAGGGAACTCTCTGCACTGACATACGCTAGATGTCCTCATTCCCAACTGTGTATCAAGAGTCAACATGTCAGCAGATGAAATGATACAGAGTACAAGGCTCCCCACAACAAAAATAGAGATAAAACTATGTGAAGTACCAGCATCGTAAAGGTATGAAGATAAAAATGAGGCTACTAAGATCATACTTCTAACTGTAGAGGGGTTGGGATCCTACTCCTGGTGGGTCTGCACCACAGAAAATTCTGGATTGAACCGCGTCCCTGCACTCCTGGCTGGCCACAATGAGATGATCCACTCTGTTTTCACTGGTAACCTAGTGACTAACCACCACGGACGTGACCTGCCCCTTGTCCTGAATGATAGGATGAACTCCAGTTCTCAGACTAGTGAGAAAATGGAGACACATATCTTGTACATTGGGTCTTAGAAGAACCCCTACCACCAGCTGTAGGCAAGAAGATCTAACAAAAACGCTGAATATAGCCAATGTTTCCGCAATATCGGCACTCCATCAGGTCTCTCTAACACTGAGTCCTAGTATGCCCACTCCTACTACACAGGTATCATACAACATGGCTACCCAAAGATACATTCCACCTACCTGGATCTCCACAAGCAGACTCCCTGACGCGCTTCTTGCTATCAGTAGGATGAACACTAACTCTGGATGTTGAACCACCATGTCTCACTGATCCGGAATCTCTGAGATTGCGCTCATTGATCAGCGCCTAATTGACGATATAGGATATCGAAGTCAACCTGAAGATATTCACCTGAGATATGATCTCCTGCCTGAGACATCCCTCAATCTTCTTGGAATGGAACAACTAATCACCTGCTGGAATATGCGTGAAACGCTGCAGCTCAGTAAAGCGAGACGAGTACTCCATAACCGAAAGAGTACCCAGCTACAGAATCATAAACTCCTTGGATCAGTCGGCCCTCATGGTCTCTGGATAGAAGTAATTATATAAGATGCGCCAAAACTCATCCCAAGTCATACTCTACTGGTGCCCTGACTGTGAGATCACCTCCCACCACCTCTTGGCGGTTTCTCTGAGATTGTAAGTAGAAAGTTTAACCCTCTTCTCTAGAGGTATCTCCAGATGCTCGAAGATCATCAGCGTGGCCTCTATCCAGGACTCTGCAGCCTAGGGTCCCCCATCCCCTGAGAAAATATGAGGGTTATTATGCTAAAAATCCCGCGTCAACTCATGCATAGATAGGGCAGGAGGCAGATCTCCCTAAAAGGTCTTCATCTTCCTCAAAAGGTCCTCCCTGAACTGCATATGAGTGCCTAAAATGGGTATAACTACTGATTCCAAGGATGGCACAACAGGAGGATCTTTCGGAGGTTCCTGATTGGCCATATCCAGTGTCTAATAACAGTATGGCAGCTGATATACAACCAGAGGACGTCTCAGTGGCGTAGCTATGTTCTACAAAACACGACTACACGACGTGTATAAAACTACACGGTGTGTCCTCTTAAGCTAGACACATGGGCGTGCACTTCTTCCCCCTTTGGTCGTGTAACATCCCAAACTACACGGCGTGTTGTCCCCACACACGATGTGTACTTGAACTCAATTCCCCTACCCGAGTATCCTTACATGGATAACTCACATGGTCCTCTTAAACCTAGCCTAAATGGCGTGTATACTAAGTACACGACGTGTACTAGACAAGGTTCCGGCGATCCGTGTTGTTAGTTACACAGCCGGCTACACAGATGATCCTTACATAGCCTTTTCCGAACAAACACAGCATGTATAAGAGAGATAACATCATCCTGTGTAGTTCGTGACACGACCAGGTGCCTAGAACAAGACTACATGGTTTGCTTTTACCGCACATGGTGTGTACTATATGAGCTTCCCCAACCAGTTTTGTTAGTGACACGGTCAGGTACACGACTCACTCTACAAGGCGTGTACCTACTGTATACAGCGTGTTCCTGAAAGCGTGTTCACCACCCCATGTTTTTTCTCACATAGTTAATTACACATTTCGAAACTACACAGCATGTAGTTAAGTACACGCTGTGTATTCTGGGTTTTTCCTGGCAGTAGATCGGAAACTACACAAAAGCCCAAAAAACACTGAAAAACAAGCATGAAGGTGCAAAATTCTGATCTGTGAGGGCCCATACTCCCCACAAATCAAAGCTTGTCATCTCCTACATATCATATTCAAGAGAAAAAAAGTCAATGATCCACCATGTTCTGATTCATGAGGGCCCATAACACCTCAAGAACCAAAATTTGGCGTTCATTTAAGAAAGGCGCAATACAAAAATTTCTCTACTGCAGGGATTCTATCAAAGCATCCATCACAAAAGAATGCATAATCTATACAACTTCAATCAAAACAACATTCAATCGCTAATGCACCCTAGATGGAATGGCAAGAATGCATGGAATGTCATATCTAACAAGTTCCTATTTGATGCATGAGATGGCATACCATCATCACATTGGGTTGCGACAAAAATAGAACAGTAATAGCAACAACCATAACAACACAAGGCATGTGAATCACTCTAGGTGAAATCATATCAACCATAAAATATCAAAACCAGAAAACTAAAATAAATCAGGTAGATTGAATTTTCCATGTACACGGGTTAGCTACTCTCGGGCACCGTTTATTACTAAGTACCAAACTCGTCCTACCCCTGGATAAAGGCTCCAAACAGTAAATCAAGAGAAAATAATTTCTCTAATACCACTTTGTAACATCCCAGTTCTGGAAGACACCGAGAGGTACCCCGTACTCGATTGGTCACATGGCATCAATCACATTTCCCCAAACCCGAGAGGCTGCCAACTAGCAGCGAGGGCCTTGGGTGTGATAGTGGAGAAACTATGCCCTCATTGGCAGAGTACACAGAGGAAGACTAAAACAATAACCCACTGTAGCACATATGTATATATAAAATGATGCATGATACATATCTAGGAAATTATCCAAACAGGTCACAATGTTGGAATACAAAGAGTACCAAAAACAAGTACAAAAGAAAAGATAAACAGCTCCAGAGCATCGCAAGCTGAAGCATGGTCCCATGCTCTCCTGGTCTAAAGCAATCATGTACCAGAAGTCAACGGGTGATTTCCCTTGTCTATACTTGCAACAATATAGTCTGTTTGGGCCCAAAAGAATGGCCCAAACAGGGTGTGAGACTAAATCCCTGTTGGCAACCACCCGAAGATCTATGCCTAATAGTTAGTGAGCATATGGAAGGTAATAGTATAGTAAGCAGTAAAAAGTTACAATAAACAGTAGGCAGTAATCAGTAAGCAATAACAAGATGATATACAATAGTAATCAATCCATAGAACAACAAGCAGTAGTGAAGCAAACAGCTAACCACAACAGGAACCCCTCTTCGAAGTACTCACAGCCAACCCATCTGGTCCTATCCAAGAAGTACCCACAATGCTCTGGGTATTGCACTCATCCTAACCCCTCTGGTTTAGTCATAAAAAATTAAAAGACTCTCTGGCAAAGCTCTCTCGGTCAATTCCCATTATAGTCTAGGGAAATCAGGGACTCTCTAAGGAAGATCATTCAGTCTAACCCTTTTATAGCACCAAGGTCTAGAAACTCTCTAAGGAGATCACTCGGTCAATCCTGTTATAGTGTTAGGTCTATCACAGACTCTCTAAGGAAGAACTCTTATTCAATTCTTTCTCTAGCCTAGAATGTTTTTAAGGAAATTCAAACAAAGTAAAGACTCTCTGTGGAAGCTCACTCAGTCTACCCTCCTGTAGTATATAATATCCAAGACTCTCTAGGAAGCTCACTAAGTCTATCCCCTGTCATCTATAATGTTCAAGACTCTCTAAGGAAGCTTACTTGGTCTGTCCTTCTGTAGTCTATAAAATCCAAGACTCTCTAGGAAGCTCACCCGGTCTATCCCTTGTAGTTTATAGCACTAGGTTCTCAGGGTCCAGTTCCAATCGATGAATAATAATGCTAAAAGGCCACAATACACCTATAGAGCTAATTGTCTAATCAAAGAACACCTATAGAGGTACTTGGATAATCAGTCTACAGCAACAAGCATGTTAAGAATACCATTCCATCCTATAGTCACAAGGCATTGAAAACAGGTATCACGACCAAATACTAACAATACCCAAAGGTCGTAAATAGAACAAGGCACGACCAAACATCCAAGCACAAAAAATTATCCTCACACAAGATCAAACTAACTCTACACAAGAATACAAGAAGGTCTGGAAAACAGCAAGGGAAAAATGTAGACACGCAATACTCTGTTCACGGGTATTGGTAGAATTTTCACATAAAACTCAAATACTTCAAAATGTGTGGCACAAACCACCTACCTTGATGCTAGGAGATCAATAAACATTTACCATGAGTCTTGATTCTCCCTATAATGCTGTAGATCTAAGAAAATGCACAAAACGTTCAATCCACAATAACGTGAGAAAGATGGAAAATCATGGAATGAAACTCAAGAAGAAGGAAGAGCTCACAACTGTGGTTCCAACGCAATTGACGGTGGTCGATTCGGCAAACAGATAGAGGCTTGGGGGATCGGAGGATGTTTTCAGGCATACGGGGCACTCTCGGTCAAAGAACCTGATGAAGAAGACGTTTCTGTCGATTAGGCGTGACCCCGATCCAATTAATGAAAAAAGTAACTACACGGTGTGTACTTATGAGGTACACAGCGTGTACTTAGCTTTTCTTTACTCCACATTAAGCGGCCTCCACATCACCCTTACACACCGTGTGTCTGTCCTGGACATGGCCAGCACATGGCCTGGCACGACATCGATGTACACGGTGTGTACTTTGAAAATTTCCACATTTTCCTCTTTTTCTCAAAAATGACCAGAAAAGTAATAGCATACCTGAAAAAAGAGCTATGTTCTTAAAGTGTGGAGTGGTTTTGGTAAACTCCACACAAAAAATGTCAGATATAATTTCCTTTTAACTATTATAATTTTTTTTTGGTTTCTAAATCATAGTAGTTTATTCATGAATGTGATTTTGATTCCAAATAGTGAATCACATTTATTAACTAGTTTTTTAAATGGTTTTAGTGTCACAAAAGGGAGTGAATAATCCTATATGATATTGATTTCTACTCAATTATTGGCTTAATACTTTTTTGATCCATCATTAACTGGTCCTCTTTTAAAAATTCTATTGGTATGGATGTCTTGTATTAATGTATTCTAATTCGAATAGGTGGTCCTTGACATGGGACTTCCCACATGTGTTAATGATTTTACGGAAAGGGGTATATTCTTTGGGGTGAATCGGGGATTTTTTTGGCCTATGGTTTGGTTTTGTATATGGTTGGTTTGTTTGGATTAGACCCACTTGTGAAATGACATGGGAGCATGACATAGAATTTAGACTTTCTGTGTATTTTTGAATAGAATGTTCATATTGGGCCCAATATTGGGGCCCATAGTAAAACCATGATCTTCTTTGGGATTGTTCTCCTAAGTTAGTCTAGAAAGGTTAGGACCAAGCATTTCGGTTGGTTAATTTCATTAGGTGAGGAAATACTATATGATGAATCAGGTTATAGTATATTATAGATTATCCACTGAGCTCCTAGGTAATATCATATTGGAAAAAAACTGATTTATATATGGTGGATAATTTATCTATCTCATATAGTTTGGTCTCAAGCATAGTGTTTCCCATTTACCTTCTTATAGGATCATTAGTCTTCATTTTATGTATGGCATACTTCATTTCAAAAAAAACTATAAATGAGTTTTTAAATGTTTTCAGGAAAATTTTTTAGGATGTTTTACATTCATATTCATTTTTTTATCAAATTTAAACTTCATATCACCCCCTCCTTATTTTTATTAAAATTTTAAAGCCTTTTTCTCTTTGAAATGAGTAGTGTATTCAATTATGTTTGAAATTTTATGTGAATTTTATTGAAAAATGAATGTATTAAAAATATCTAGGAATTTTTTGAAGTGTGGAATTTGAAATTTTATTTTTAATGTTTTATTTAGAAATATCTAATAATTTTTTCAGAAATTTATTTGTTGGTTTTCATTTATGTTTTGTTTTTTTTTTGAGATTTGTGGATGGTGTATTGGTATTGATTGAGTTTTTTATATCTTTTTGTTTATTTTACACCCCTAACTATGATTGGATGGATATTTTAGGTGAAGCAATGGGTGGTTCATCATTACTAGTCCCTCCAATAGATCATCATGAAGACATCGTTCTTGTGTTTAGGAAGTTAAATCCTTATATCTTATATGTTCACGTCGATGAAATCGAAAAAGAATATCTGTTATTGAAAATTTAGAAGTTCATTAGTTTCCTTGATTTTACAAATTCTATCATGGTTAATTTCACTATTGTTATGCTAAATGGTCCAAGTGGGAGGTGGTGGAAGTAAGTCATTAGAACTAGGCTTTGAGGAGATCTCACATAGGAATTCTTCATGGTCTCATTCATCAGACAGTAATTATCTAGGGACTTGAAGGTTATGAAGTTAATGGAGATGTGATGCCTTAAATAAGATGAGGGACAGTCATTGTATTTTTTTTATAATTTTGTGGGTATAGATATATATTTTTTAAATTAGTATGATGATTACTTTTTGAAGGCTCAACATTTTGAGAATGAGATTTATCCTGACTATCAATGGTTTCATAATTTATTTAGTCAGAAATTGTCGATTTGGTGATTAAATATTATTAGGTTATACCTATATTTGATGGAAATCAGGAGGTATCCAATATTTCTTTAGTCATTAGAGGAGGAAAAGGGAATTCCATTAATGATACAAAAATGAAATCAGAGGCTGAGTATGCCATTGGTGGAATAAAGATGCCTTTATATATTTGTTTCATCATAATATGTAAATAAGACTCTAATATGTAATCTATGTGGCATGATGAGCCACAGAAATAATTATATTTCATATACTGCAAGGAATTTTCATACTATTTGATGCTTAGATAAAATGAAAATGTTTTTTGGGATGTTTTTTAGAAGCGACATGGATCAAAATATAACCCTTTCGAAACAACACTAGCATATTCATTGTAGTAGAGTGGTTATATAGGTTTATTGATGTTTTCTTTTTTTAAATGATTCTTATGTTTATTGTATTGATCTTGTGGTGTTTTCTTTTATGTGTGGGGTGAAAGACGATTATATAAATTTTTTTAGAACCTCTATTTTAATTGGGGGAAAGTTTTGGTAAATTTTAATGTCATTATCTAAGTGTAAAATATGTCTTATTATATGACTAGGTCAGATGGTTCCATCCCATGTTTGTGTTTGGTACTTCTATATTAATGTAATTATGTTTGGTGGCTTGTGTTTTTTGGGAACACATCAATAAATATAAAATAGTGGGGTTTATACTATGACCACCTGAGTTGGTGGATGAAATTAAACATTATGGTTTTGTTCTTTTGTTTGTTCATATTTGAGGAGTTGTTTTGGACCATACATGTCTTCATGATTTTTTTATTTTCATTCTTTAATTTTCCTTAGTATACAATGGGATCATGGAGTAGGCCCTATGACTATGGTTTTGGTAAGGTGATCGGTTAGAGGTTTATGAACTTTATTATCATTTGGAAGGTGGTTGAGTTTAGTGGTTAATTTTAGGTGGATGATCATGTCATCATGTTATTTATAGTTGGGGTGCCTATTGTCTTGTTAGTCAGGCCCTGATGATTTGTGAACCCATTTATTTAAATTTTAGAAAATAGAAACAGTAAGGCTTTTTGGGGGAAGAAAATATATTTAGGGGGATAATTTTCACACCCATGTTTTTATATTCTTATTTTAATTTGGTTTATATTTTTTTATCCCACTTATCTCTTCAGTTTCTTGTTATTTAGATTTAAATTTTGAGTTTCATGATTTATTTATTCTATTACAATTTTTAGGTTCGTGGTTAGGTTGTAACCATGCGGCCTTTTGAGGTTGAGTTCCATAGAATTTAATTTTTAATGTGAATGTGTTGCTTGATTTTTCCCAAAATGTGCATCTCTAATTAGAAAAAATTTGTTAATTGGGTTTCCATGGTCATGGGCACACAACATGAGAATGTTATTCTAAACCATGTGGAGGGATTATTCATGGCTATCCTATTTTTGAAAGAACAAAGTCACCCGGTTGGACACTTTTTTCGAAACCGTGTGGCCAAATCATGTGGGTGTCCTGAGTGTCTAGTACGGGGTGCAATGTTGATGTTTGGTTTACCATGGTGTTCAAAAATAATAGTGTCCAGTACACAGTTAAATGAAAATATGAATTTAAAATTTATTTCCTCATGGGTTTTAACCCCAAAACACCCCATTTCCTCCCCTATTGGGTCATGAAACACAAAGGGAGATTCTATATTTTTCCTCAAGCCACTAATCTTCATTCTATGGTGTTTTTAAGTTTATTATTCATGGTTTAAAAGTGACTGTTTGAGGCCCCATATGGGTGTTCATCAATCATTGGATCCTTATAGAGGTCTTTCAGTTTCTCGTTGCTGAATATCTTGTGGATTGAAGAAGGTTTCCTTATGTATTGGCCGTTAAATTTAACAATGCATTGATTGATTTATTTCTGATTCTTTTCACCATGTTAATTTTTTATTTATATTTTTTTGAATAAATTATTTAATTGAAATTATTTCATTTCCTCCTTAAATTATATTTTATGGAATTGTTTTTCTAAACTACGAATTCCTAGAGTTTGATAAAATTACCTTTTGGATTTTATAAATGATTTTTAGTTCCTAATACATGATGTTTGCATGGTGAATGTGTTTTTGTTTCCAAATAGTGATTCAGAATTCTTAAATTGATTTATTATTGGTTTTGGGTTTATAAAAATTGTGTATTTATACTTCTGGATATTCGTATTTACATGATTGTTTCTTGAGGCCCATTTCAAGCCTTCATAAAAAATTTCTCTATTGAAAAATACTTTTAATAGTGTCGGTTTTCTTTGATAGATGATAATGGGAATGTAGCGCCCCAGGTTTGAGGTATGTAGAATTTATTAATATCTTTTTAAGTGTTTAATATTCTTGGGTTTAGTTGAGATGATGTTGGGAGAGTTTGGAATTGTTTTTAATATGGTTGGAAGTTATTCTAATGGCGCCCGATTTGATGATGGTTAGGGGAAACCATGCATGTTCTAAAGGAATCTGTGCAAAGGGAGATAGTAGGTTTCACATGGTATGCACATTGTTTTCTAAACTGTGTGAAGAAACCCTTCATAACCCTCCTCTTAAGGTAGTAGTGTGTACATGGTTAGCGTACTCATTTCCAAACTGTGTGGACTAACCATGTTGCCACTTAAATATAGGGTTTTTAAATATGAGATCCCTCATGATTTACTTATTTCTCTCCAAGTATTCACCCACTCGAGCCTCACATGAAATTTATGGTTCTCAGGGGTTTTAGGATCCCTCCCACACATTTTGAATGAAAATCGAAGGGGTTTCAAGGTGGTTTATAGGTGGTTTATCTCCGTTAAGTCTCTATTCTTGGTTTCTTTTTTATTCCCACTAGATATATTATTTTTCCTATCTTGGTTATCAAGATATAAATCTGTTTCATGTATATTTAGCATTTTTGTTGCCCAGGGTGTTGATTTTATGGATATTAGATGGCAGGGATGGGGATCTAGAGAGGTTGTAGTGGAGTGTTTGCCTAGATTTTGGATGTGGTTTCTTTTGGGTCCAATTCACTAGAACCCTAATGTTAGGGGGATTCTATCTCAACTACACTTTTCTAGAATGTAATTTTGGGTTACAATTAATCAGTTTCATTCAGAATTAATTATGTTTTTGTTGTGTGATTTGGTTGGAAATCCCTTTGGAAATGTTTTTGGGTATTTTGGGAAAATGGGGTTTATGGGGTGAAATTATCTTATTATAGATTTTAAAATAGAGACTTAAAATAGGTTTCGAGGATTTATTTGTGAAAATTATTGATGTAAAATGGATTTAAATTAGGATATTGTTTTATTGAAATGTTGTTTGGAAAGGAAAGTGATTAAGTGGTGGTTTCAATAAATGGATGATTTATTGAAGTGAAGTGGCATGAGATGGAAATGATTATTTGATTTTTTTGGGGACTTGGTGGGTTATATGCATGGTTATGGCATGTTGGAATGTTGTATAGAAGTGGGAGGGAAGCACCAACATAATAAAGGGATGGATAGTGGACGGAAGGGCCACCATCAAAGGATAAGTGGGTGGGAAGTACCACTAGTTTGAATGGGTAAATAGGTTGGACGGAAGCTCTACTTCTTTGGTTATCTAAATGTTAATTGCTTTGCAAGATGGAAATTGTTGTGAAAATTTAAAATGGTGAGATGGATTATGGAATGATTTTTTTTCTTTCCCTTAGGTCACTTGGTTTGCGTGAGGTGTCTTGGTAAGGGTATGTTTTGGCTTATGTTATTGGTTTTACATTTGATTATTTAATATAAACTACTATATATATATTTTCTAATGGTTTTTTATTAGATGCATGTATAGAGATTTAATTTGTGGAAAACCTACTGAGTATTAGTACTCACCCCTACTTTGGAACTTTTGTGCTTTTACAGATGTCGTATTCCGGAACATAGGTAAAGGAAAAGCATCTCATTTCAATTGGTTTGTGGTGATGCTTGGAATACTTGGTGGTTCTTGGAGCACGGAGTTTGGTGTTGAGTTGTGGAGTCTGTCTTGGTTTTTATGGGTCTCCTATTTAGTCTTCCACATAGTACTCAGATATAGTGTTTGGTTATCTTGGTTTCTCTATTGTATTGTTGAGAATTGTGGTTCTTTTTTTGGAAATGTATGAGTTGTTTTTTTACATGCATAATTTAGTTTTTTGATATTTGATCATTCGGTTGGTTGGTTTTTTCTCAAGGGAAAATCATTCCCCAATTAAATCTCGAAGACCCCAGCTTTTATTTCTATCCTTTGGCCCCTTGGAAAGGTCACTTAAGGCCATGTAGCATTCCTCCGCTCTCCCATGCCAATGAGATGGTGTGGGGTATTATAAGTGGTATCAGTTTGTTTGGTTCTGGGATTTTAAGTGAGAAAAGTTGTTCGATCCTTTCATATTGATTGTTAGTCTTGGTGTTGACCTTCATTTCGGGTCTACTCCTTGAGTCGGGATGGTAGAAAGATGTAGGGTTGTCAGAACATGGAATGTATACCATAAAATGATGTAGCTAACCCTTTTATGTAGAACTTCAAGTAACAACAGAGTGAGGTGCATAAGTTTATAGGAGACACGTATAGGCATTTGAAATCTCATTTTTTGGGCCTATCCAATGTGTAGAGCATGGCATTCATGGTAAAAATGAAATCTCGCTAGGATGCATAGTTCCATTGGTAAAATGAACTATGGTGTGAAATGAATGTGTTTCTTCTTAAAATATAAATTCGATTTCAAAATAGAAGGGTTTGAATATGTGAAATAGTGGTATTTTTAAAATGGGTTGATTTTCAAAACATGGTGGATTTTTTAAATAGTGAAACGTGGGAAATATAACCCATTGAAAGCCTAATTGTGGAAGTTTTTATGTAATTTAATTTGAAAATTGTATACTATTTCTTGTTTAGGGAGTGAGCCTTATAGTTTTTTTTTCTATTGTTAGAAATGACACTGGGTAGGTGTTGCAGAGACCGACCAGAGGAGGCTGCTAAAAATCTAGATTCACCTAAGCCTATGGTGAACCAGCAACTAGTTTTGATTATAGTGCTAGTTTTCCATGAATAGGATATTTGACTTCTTGGGAACACTGATATAGATTAACATGATACTATCCACCTATATGTTGGAATATTTTTCCCTTTAGTGGTAGGAGAAGGAGGTCCAAGCTGTCACAGACCAAAGTGTGACATGGGAGGGTTTTGAGGAGTATTTTAACAAAAAAATCTACCCTCACATGTTTAGAATCCATCATACAACAGATTTGTTTAGTTTTTTGAAAGGGAACATGGCCGTGATGGAATATGAGGCTATGATTACAAACTTAGTGCAGTTTTCACCTAAGGTGCAGGTGGTACATTGTTGAAGGAAGTAATTTTTTATGCTAGGATAAACAAAGAAAATAATTCAAAAATAGATTTTATCTATATAGATGATTACAAAAAAATGGTGAATCGATCTATGATGGATGTGAGGGATCTTGGGGTGGCTATATGCATAGGAGTTATGTTGGTACACACATATAATAGTGGGAACTAGAATTCTTGGTTCAAGTGGAAGAGGGACACTTATTTCTAGAGAGGGAGTACAGTTTTGAATCCAACAACCAGATCAATAAACCTTCATTTGTATCCTCAGAGTAAGAAGAGATATTTTCAATGTGGTTCTACAATCCACATCAAGCATGATTTTATAACACAACCTCGACCATGCGATAATTGTAAGAAGATGGGGAATTAGGGGCATTATTGTCATAATGATCCAATGTAAGGTGTCTGTGACACTCTTCATGGGTTGCAAGGGTCTTATGCCCTGACAAGATGGGGGCAGCAGCATACCCCTCAACGTTAGTGTAATGTGGGTCATGGTGGTTCTTAGAATACCATGAAGCCTAAGTAGGGTAATAAAAAGCATATTTTGTAATGAAATCATTTTTTTGGAGTTGAGCAAGTTGTGGTGGATAATCAGCCAGGACAATCCAAAGTGTGAGGTGTAGTTATTTTAAATTCTATATTGATGCAAGATTTGTTTGATACAGGTGATTCAAATTATTTTCATTCTTCTCACATCATTTATTTTTTGTACTTAATGGTGGAAATGATGCCTTCTATTCTGAATCCTCAAATCCTCTGGTTCAAAGAGAGTGTCTATCATTCCTCTGTAGAGAATGTTTCTTATTTGTGGATGGTATCGAATTGATGTGGGATTTCTTAATGCTTTAAATGAATTATTATGATATAATCCTGGGAATGGATTGGTTGTCAATGTTTATAACCCAAATCAACTTCAATGAACAAATAGTTGGTTTTGTGAGGAAGGATGGTGTTAGGAATCTCTTTAGAGGAGAGAAGATTTCAATGATGGGTGAAACAGATCTATTGGAGCCAAATTTTGGTATGATATCATATCATTTAGAGGTCTTGTTTTTGGCATTGGTGGTTTCTGTTGAGCAGCATGTTCATCCAGCAGTTTTGGATCAGCTTATGGATATCATTTCCATAGAATTTTGGGGTTTCCGTCCATTAGAGAAGTTGAGTTTAGGATTGATCTACTTATAGGGACCACTCTTATCTCACAATCGTCTTATCAAATGGATCCAATAGAGCTTTGGCAATTTATGGTGTTGTTAGAAGAGTTTGAAAATAAAGGGTTCATCCAGCCAAGCATGTCTCCAGGGGTAGCGTTGGTTTTGTTTGTTAAAAAAGCATATGGAACCTTGTATCTCTATTTTGATTATCATAGAATTACTAAGGTTAGGATAATGAACTGATATCCACTTAAACACATTGATGATTTGTTTGACCAGTTTAGGGGAGCCCAGTGTTTCTCCAAGATTTACATGAGGCCAGGATATCACCAATTATGGATATGAAATAAAGATATTCTGAAATTAAATTTTAGTAGTAGATATATCAATTACAAATACTTGGTTATTCCCATTGGTCTAATGAATGAACTAGTAGGGTTCATGGAATTAATGAATCATATATTTCATACTTATATGGATTCTTTTTTGGGGGTATTTGTTGATGATATAATGGTGTATTAGAGGACATGTGTAGAGCATGAGCAGCACTTGGTGATCATGTTGGCGATCTTGTGGGACCATCAGTTGTATTCCAAATTTTTAAAGTGTCACATTTTAATACATGAGGTTTGTTTCCTTCACCATGGTATTTCTAAAAAGGGTGTTTCAGTTGATATAGAAAAGATAGAGGCATTTATCTCATGGAAACTTCCAGAGGATGTTTTCGAGATATAGAGGTTCCAGGTTCAAGCTAGATATTATCAATGTTTTTAATGATTTTTCAAAATTGGATTCTCTAATCAAAAATTTAACAAGGAATAATATCCTATTTTAAATGGAATGAGAAGTTCCATAATTTCGTTGAAGAGTTAAACGGTCGCCTTACATCCGCACCAATCATGTGTTTTCAAGAACCATGGAAAGGGTACATGGTGAATTGTGATGCATCAGGGTTAGGGTTGGGGTGTATTAACATGTATGGGAAGCATTTGGTTGTGTATGACTCATAAAAGTTGAGTTTTCATGAGTAACAACTACCCAAAATAGGGTTTAGAGTTTCTGGTAGTGGTTAATGCTTTAAAAATGTGGCGCTAATATCTCTTCGGTGATAAATTTACAGTGTTTACCAACCATATGAACTTAAAACATATCTTCTCACAAAGATATTTTAACTTGAGGCAAAATATATGGAAGGAATATCTCTAGTTGTTTGATTTCAACTTAATTTACACATTGAGTAATGAAAATTTGGTGGTAGTTGAATTAAGTAGAAAATCATATGATCAACTGGTGAAGCAGGTATTAGATCAGTGGTAGTTTATGTCAGTCATTGCTAAAAGGCATTTTTAATGTGAGGAATGTGGTGACAGATATGTCTTTTATTTATATTTGTTGATTCCTGACATGTCTGGTTTGGTTAAAGAGGCACAACCACCTGATTCTGAGTGTATGATGATGAGGTTGAAAATCAATGGTGGGGAGATTGTTGAGGGTTGAGTAATGAATGGGAATTCAGTCTTTTGTTTTTGAAATTGGATCGTGGTACTAGTGGATTGTTGGTAAGAACATTGCAGGTCTTATCATTAAAACAAGTGGGCTATCCATCCTATAATTTAGAAATTATATAAGGTGTTCAATGCGCAGTTTTGGTGGGATGGTGAAAGGTAGCTGGTCAAGTTTGCCTCAAGATTCTTGACTTGAAAGCATGACAAAGAAGATCATTATCATCTAGAAGTCATGTTGCAGTCATTATTGACCACAGTGTTGAAATAGGAGTAGATAGAAATGGATTTTTCAACGGGTCTTCCAAGAATGGTCCATAAACACGATGCCATATGGGTGATTGTTGATAGGATCACAATGTTGACACATTTCATCCCTATTCATGAATATCATATGGTGGAGGATCTGTCCAAAATCTATATGTGGGAGGAGGTAAAAATGCATGGTGTTCCAATTTCTATTGTATTAGATAGATATCCAAGGATCACATCTCGTTTTTTGGAAATCTGTACTATAGGCCCTTGGATCATAGTTGACGATGAGCACGACGTATCTTCCTTTGATGGATGTCCAATCCGATAGTCCAATATAGACATTGGTGGATATATTAATGGATTTTGTGTTGGATTATGGTGGTTTATGGGAGTATCAAATACCATTGGCAGAGTTCTCCTCCAATAAAATTTTTCAGACTTTAATATATATGGATCTGTATGAGGCATTGTATGAGAGTCCTTGTCGTTCTCCACTATGTTGGGTGGAAATGGGGGAGACTTTGAATATCAGACAAAGCCATTTCAATGATATTATGGTGAAGATTATTTTGATTAGGAAGAGGATGGAGATAGCTAAAAGTCAACATTAATCGTATGTGGACCATCTTTGATGTCTTTTGTCATTCGAGGTTGGTGATCATGAATTTTTGAGAAGCAATTCTAGATTGGGACATCATCAGTTTGGATAGCTGGGTAAGTTAACTCCAGGGAATGTTGGGCCTTTTGATATACTTGAGTGGATTGAAGAGGTGGCTTATCATTTTACTTTTCAATCACTATTTACTAGGTTGGAAAATGTATTTCATGTGTTGCAGTTGAAAAAGTATCAGTCAGATCATGACCATGTGATTCGTTGGGATCATGTTGAGCTAGAACCAAATTCTTCCTTGGTACACATTCCAGTGTAGATTGTGGATAGGCTAGAAAAAGTCATTCATGGTAAAATCATTGTTTTAGTTTGTGTTTTTTGGCATCATGGTCAGATTCAAGAGAAGACTTAGGATCAGGAGAATGAGATTCCCAACAATGACCTGAGTTGTTTCAGCAAATCAATAGTTACTTATTTTCAAGGACGAAATATCCAATGGTGGGGAGAATGTAGCACCCTAAATATTATGTATTTTGACTATTTTTATCCCTTTTATTTGTTTAAATTTCTTGTCTTGAGTTGGTATGATGGTGGGAGACTTTAAAATGGTTTTGAATAAGTTTGGAGGCATTTCTAAGGGCACACCATCTGATCACGGTTAGTGAAAACAATGTGGGTTCTCCAGCATACTATGGAGGGGGAGACAGAAGGCTTCACATAGCATGTGTATGGTTTCCCAAACTGTGAGACGAAACCATACAGACCCCTCCTTTCCAGATAGTGGCATGCGTACAGTTAGCACATGATTTTCTAAACTGTGTGGAATAACCATGCAACCAATTAAATGTAGGATTATTAAATTCAGGCTCCCTTAGTCTGGGCATATTTCATTCAAAATATTCTCCCACTTGAGTGTCACTCGGTATTTTTGGTTCTCAATGGTTCTTGGAGTTCTCCCACACGTTTTGGAAGAAAAACGAAGGGGGTTTTTGGTTTTTTATGGTGGATTATTCCAATTAAGAATCTTCTGTTGGTTTCTCATTGATTTCCTCAAGTTATACTCTTCTTCCTTTCCTAGTTTTCTACATCTACATCTATTGAATGTATATATATGGTTTTAATTTCATTGGGTGTTTATTTTAAGGCATGTGGATTATGGGGAATGGGATCCAGATCAGTTTTAGTGGAGCGGTTGCCCAGATTTTGTGTGTGGTTGCTTGTGGGTCGAATTCATGAGAACCCTAATGGTAAGTGGATTCTATCTCGAATCCACTTTTCTAGAACATAAATCTTGGTTACAATTAATTTTTTATGTTCAGAATTAATAGTTTTTTTGTGTTTGAAATTGAATGGAAATCCATCTAGTTATATTTTTGGGTATTTTTGGAAATAGGGGTTTTAATGGGGTGAAATTCAATTGTTGTGGATTTTAAAATGGATATTTTAAAATGGGTTTCTGGGATTAATTTTATCAAATGTTTGATACAAAAGGGTTTTCAATAATGATGTGGGTTAATTGATATTTTTTTATCATGGAAAATGATTAAATGGAGATTTTAATAAATGAGTGATTTATTAATGTGGATTGGAATGAGATGGAAATGATTATTTGCATGTTTTTTTGTCCTTGGTGGGTTATATGCTTGGTTATGTATTATTGGAAGGTTGTGTAGATGATAGTAAGAAGAACCACTATAATAAGGTGATGGATAGTGGACAAAAGTACCACCATCAAAGGATAAGTGGGTGGGGAGAACCACAAGTGCAAATGGGTGGACATGCATGACGAAAGATCAACCATTTTGGTTGTCCTGTTGTGCATTTATTTGAAAGATGCTAATTTTTACGCTAATGTGTACTGGTGAGATGGCTTATGGAATGATTATTTAGATTTCCCTCATGTTTCTTGGTTTGGGTGAGGTGTCTTGGTAAGGGTGTGATTTGGAATATGGTAATGGTTTCACTTTTGATTGATTTATATAAATTTATTTATATAAATTTTCTAATGGTATTATCCTAGTGGCCTCTTTTGGGAAGTCCTTAGGGGAAAACCTACCGAGTAATAGTACACACCCCCTTCATCGGCACTTTCGTGCTTTTTCAGATGTAGTATTCCGGGACACAAGTAATGGTAAATAATCTCATTGCTAGAGGTTCTTGGTGATGCATGTGATATGTGGTGGTTCTAGGTGCATGGAGCTTTGTGTGGAGATGTAGAGTGTGTCTTGGTTTATTTTGGGTCTCTTTTTTATTCTTTCATATAGTACTATGATATAGTGTTTGGTTATATAATTTTTGGGTTGTATTGTGGAATAGTGTGGTTCCTTTTTGGTTATTTATGAGTTGGTTTTTTTACATGCATCATGTAGTTTTTTGATAGTGGATCGTTTGGTAGGTTGTTTTTTTTTCTCAAGGTAAAATCTTTCCCCAATTTATTCTCGAAGCCCTTGGAATTTATTGAATGCCTTTGGTGCCTTGGGAATGTCGCTTATGGCCAAGTATAATTCCTTCTCCCTCTCAAGACAATGATATGGGGTTGGATGTTATGGGAAATTGGTGGTCATTAGAAACCACCTTTTATCATGTATTGATGTTTTGAAGGAAATGGAATGATCCTTGGGGTTACTAAGTTGTGAATCTTGGTTGTGGGGCTTCTTCTTCTTATATTTATTCGGTTGGATTTTTCTTATATCCAAGGCATTCAAAATTACATGGTAACTAGAAATAGCTAGAAGGTTTAATGAGAAAAGTTATTCTGCTAGTTTATATTTTCCTTTGAATTGTGGCCCTTCGAAAGGTCCTTTTATTTATTTGTGATTGTGGCCCTTTTATACTAGGAAGTATATGATCAAATGATAGGGATATTTGATGGAATTTTTTGATACATTCTTATGGGATGAATTAGGTTTTAATATGTTCTCTTTTACCCTCATATCTCTCGGTATCTCCCATGTTCCCACCACACTTATTTATATATGGATGATAATTAAGGCACCTAAAATGGTATTGTATCTATTATAATGTCTGAATTTCCTATATTTATTTGACCATTTATCCTAAATTTCTCTTATGGCATACTTTAGTTCTAAAAGTAGATAAATGATTTTGAAATTTTTTCATTATAATGTTTAAGAATGTTTTGATTCCTCATTACATTTCTACTAAATAAAAACATCATAAATATATATACATCTCTTTTTAATATTCAAAATTCTCATTCCCTTATAAAATTAGAGTTTCTTCAATGAAAAGTTAAATGGGCTATGATTTTTTTAAAAGTAAAGGGTCAAAAACATAATTTAATATAATGTATTTTAAATATGAAATTGTTTAATCTTTTATTTAATAAAAATTCATTGGGAATAAATTGAATTGGAATTAATAATGATTTTTAATACTCACAAAAATACTTTATTTTTGTTTTTAGTGTCATGTTTATGTTCCATCATGGTCTTTATTGCTGTGGGTAGTGTCAGGTTTGGGATTTGAGATTGAACAATAAGGTCAGTTAGGGATTTAAAGCTCATTTTGATTAATTTGGGGTTTTATTCATCTTAGTTATATTTTATGATTTGGTGTAGTTTTTTATAGAATAATTTGGACATTTTATTGGGATTCTTATTTTCTATTCTGCATATTTATGTTTTCTAAACATGGCTGAAATCATTCCATCAGTATCTCATTATTGCCCTTAGCACATATGGCTAACTCTGTAATATCAGGAAAGCCTATCGGTTCATGTCATAGGTCAGGATAGGTGTCAGTTTGGTTGGAATCTATAGCCAGTTAATGGAACTATATATACATCTCCTGAAATATTCATCGTTTATAACATAAAATTTTTCTCATGTTTGGAAAATTTAGTAAAAATCCCAATGTATATGTATTATTATTTTATACACATTCAAACCTATGGTAGAAAAAATATATGTTTATTATACATATATTACACTACCACACACACACACATGTCATGCCATATAATATTTTTATATGATATTTTTTTACTTATTTATTGACAATTCCATTTTAAATTCACATTTTGGGAAGAAGTTCATTTTTTTTCATCATAGAAGTTTATATTTTTTATTCATGTAATCATATTTTATCATGGTTCTATAACTCTATAATGATTATGTATGATGTAAATATAATATATATTATGTATATATGTTTTTATAGTTATATTTATGACTGGGAGAATGAAAAAGAAATACATAGTTCCAAGATATTGTAAATCATACGTATACATGAACAATGCTTACATATTCAAGATGGGATGAAATAAATATAGGTAAATAAATTATTAAATTCAAATATTTATTTATAAATCATATACCTAATTCATTTTATAATATATTATCTTAATTATATTCTTTTATAACTATGAATGAATCACATTGCCCAGCATTGTGGTAGTCCACAACACAAACAAGCGACATTATCATATTCCCTCTGATTAGAAATTAGGAAATTATTTATAAAATAATAATTCAATAAGTATAATAATATTTTATATAGCTTGTATAAACATTTCATCCAACATTATATCCACCCTTTCTTGGTTATATTGGAATAATGAAGGACATCATTTCATAAGACTGTAGTCTACCGTGCACACCAATGCAGATTTCATAATCCATTTTATGGAAGTGGAGACTATTGTAGGTCATTACCTTAAAATAAAAATATTAGTATAATAATTATATTTTTATTTTTATATAATCATGATTTTAAAATAAACATATTAATATTGAGGAAGATATAATATAAAATGTTATGTTTGGTGAGTTACCTCTTCCTCAGACTATATGTCCTTATATTCACCAAAATAATTTATTAGTTTCATTTATGACCAAAATAAGGGTAATATAATGAGAGTTAGGAATGAATTATGTTAGTAGGGAAGGTCTTGATTGATCTAATATATTTCAAAATTGTGAATAGGATAAGAGAAAGGGTGGTATTTTATTTTTGGAGTGAGGTGCCCAGATTGCATTTTTGGAAAAGAAAAATGTATATCCACATTATTCACCTGAGAAAAGGAAACATAATTTTCTATTCGTGAGAATATAATATAAAATTTCGTTATATTTTTACAAAACTGGTGTTGGAAATGTTTTTATTCATTTAAAACATTATCATTTTAGTCTAACCCATATAAATAACTTTTTATCCTTAGCCTAGTAAATAATTTTTACTATTTTTAATATTTATTATTGTTAGAAATTATTTTTACTTAATTATATAATATATATTATGATGATTAAAAATATTTTATCAATTTATGAAAAATTAAATTCACATTGTTAGAAACATTTATTTTAATACGAACCCCATAGATAGGATGGGAATGTAGGGTTTCAAAGAGAAAATGCCACATTGTTTAAAAGGTTTTTATTTAAAGAATTGCATTAAAATTGAATTTAATGATCTAAATTTGATTCATAAAAATATAATTGAACTAATATTCATTTTAAACCAAATAAAAAATATTTTTATCAATTATTTAATAAAAATCATGTTTAAAATTACAACCAGTTGTTTAACTTTTAAATGTGAAATTATCCTTTTAATAAAATCCTAAATATTCAACCGAATCTAATTATTATATGATGAATTATAATATTATATTTATTTTTAAAAATGCTGTTTATAAAAGTGAAAAATATAATATTATTGGAGAAAAAATTAAATAATAATTCATTTTTTATAGAATAATATTTTTGACTTATGTCAAGACTTTACTAAAAAATAAGTTTTTTTTTATAAATTTTTAACCATCATATTAAAAGTATATAAATAATATATTTAAAAATAATTTTACTGTTCATATTTCTTTTTTAATGGATATTTTATTTTTATTTTTATTAAAAAATAATAGTTAAAATATATCATTATAAGGCCCCAGCCTTAAACCTTACTTAATCTTGAGTTATTACTTGATTACACATTGAGGATCTTTTTAGGTTTAGAGTTTTAGAGAATTAGATCATGAAACATGCGTTACATAACACATTTAAACAAAGTGGTTACATAAAAGATAGTATTCATTCTTCCCATCAACAGAAACATATTTAAAATAAAACATGGATTCTTTCTTGACACAACCATGACACTATCATCGCATCATGTACCTTTCCCTTGACCTATGAAAAACATTTCAAAAACATGGGATGAGCATAAAAAGAACAGTAAGGTATACACAAAGAATGAAAATTGTTAGTTTTTCAAACATCAAGTAAACCGTGTATACTTTATCAAAGTAATACCTTCACCTTCATAAAGTAGTAAAAAAAACTCTTCACTGAATAAAATATCATTAATTACCTTTTTGTAACCAAAGGATTACCATAAAACCCATATAAAGAACACATAACATAGATAAAGGTAACTTGGGACATAAACATACTTAAGTGGAATAACCATACGGTCTACATCCACACATATAACTTAATGGAATAGCCATACGGCCAATTTCCATACATACTTAATGGAATATCCATACGGCCGACTTCCATACCCAATGCATTGGAGGTTATAACGTAACCACCCATCCTGGTATTCACGACACCACCCGTCATATGGTTTATCACGTAACCACCCGTCAAATGTCCAAGTACCATTATAAAATCATAAGACATAAAAAAAACATAATGGAAAGAAGACATTTCCACAATTTGATCACAATATATCACTCAAATATATTGACATAAAAAATCCATTATAAAAACCATTTTCAATACCAAAATACATAAAAAAATATATGGTATTTATTTCATTTTAAAAACATTACGGCTTGTTGAGGAAGCCAAAGACCAAATAATACTCGCGGCGACGGAAAAAGTCGTTGTCACCGCATATGTTAAAAGAAACATTCCTTTTTGTCGTTTTGTAAAACACTTCGTAGAAAAATATTCCTTTTGTATAAAAGTAAAATTCAAAGGGGTTTATACACCGTATAAAATAATGTTGTGTATAAAACGAAATATGCCTCAATGAAAGGAGATTGAGACGAAGTCCCTTACCTCGGGTCCGACTTGACTCGATCATTATTTAACGTCCTGAATAATAAACTTGAGTTAATTTCTACTTGATTAAGAACCTTTTTAAAGTTCATTCTTCGTTTTATATCACTTATTTCCATGTTATAAACATTATGTAACCATTTAAGTTAATAATGTTTGTTTTGTCGATATTTGGTTTTTAAGTCGAAAATGGACTTCTTACAATTACATGTTGTTTGTGTGGTCAAAGGTTCTTTATATCCAGAATTACATTCCTGATTTGGATAGCATATATATCATATATATCCAGCATATACATGTATTTATAATATTACATAGTCATTTAGAGGTAATAAATGAAATGCACCGTTCATGGAGACGGTAGGCCGTACGTACGCATGAACGCCACTTTCATTTCTTTGTAATATTAATGGAATTAAAACTGAATGAGAGGTATGTATATTTTAATTACAGAATTATATTCATCATTTAGATGTATAATTCATTATATATATCCATTATATACATGTACTTTTAATAGTACATTACATTTGGGGATAAGAAATGAAATGCACCGTTCATGGAGATGGTAAGCCGTACGTACTCATGAACGCTACCTTCATTTCTATATCATAATTTAATGGAAAGAAATAATAATGATATAGAGGTATATTATAATTCCAGTATAAAATAATATATAATAACATTAAATCCATCCTTTATAAGTCCCACGTATGGCATTAACGAATCACATCACTTTGAGGGGTCGGTAGTCCGCACTTCCTAAAATGAAGATATCGCGTATACCAATAATGGAAGCCATAAAGGTAAGACACAAATGAAAAATACCAAAGCTTAAGTAAAACATAGACATATTTTATATCATATATAAATATAGTGATATCTTAATGGACACCTTTGAATGTGTTATATGAGTGTTGAACAATCATCATTTCGTGAGGCAGAAATTCACCATCCACGGAAACAGTATGTTCTTTAACCATTAGATGTAGATGTGTGTAAGTGTAGGTCAAATACTTATTATAACAACATCCTAGTATATTGAAGATCCTGGAGTTGTTACAAAATAAATGAATAAAAAGAGTTTATGGGGTTGGAGAGGCAAAATAAAACAAAAGGACTCAAGTGAACACATTACCTAAAAATCGGGTAACTCCCTTTGGTTTGAGCTCAAAGGATTCCTTGGGAAGACTTCTGCCCAAAGTGAGGCTTCAAGGAGTAAGAGAGGGAAGTGTAGAGACAAAATAGGCAGGGTTTGGCCGAGCCAAAGGCTTTGGGAGTGTGGGTAAGGAGGTAGAGGTGGGGGACTTTTATAAGAGAAGAGGAGGGGCACTCTTGTAAAGTTACAAAATGTTACTTTATTTTCAAAAGCTTTTCGGATTTTAAAGGTCCCAAATTGATGTATTTAGAGGATAAGGTGATAAGGAATCAAAATACACTCATCCAATAGTCTTTGTACATGTTTAGTTCTTAGATATTACATTATCTTTCCATTTTATTTAAATCGTTAAATAATGAGGTCATCGCTGCATCATTATGATGTCATAAATAATTTAATTTATTTAATGTCAAAACATTATAAAAAAATACTATGATGTAGGAAATCTTTTTAGATTCCTAATTAATATTTATAGTCAAAACTCTGACTTGTATAACCCCATGTAAAAATTGTTTTAGTAAAACATTTCATGTGTGTGTCATTTTTACTTTAACATTAAATAAAAAGTTATTTATGTTATTTCCCAACCAATGTGGCTTCATGGGGTCCCCAAGATGACCCATGGCTTGTCTTGGTCGTCCATGACACATCCAATAAGGGTAGTACATGTGTAAAGGTATTCTAATTTTATTATAATATCATTTTTTCCTTAAATTGCACTAATTACCTCTAATCGCGATTAAAAACTTAATAAGTTACTATTCACCAAAAAAATTATTTTAATATCATTGAACCAAATTTTACTTCTTAATGACAACCATGTATATCAGATTTTTTAAATTAAAAACATAGAAGTGGTACAATTTCATTTAAACGAAAAATCAGTTTTTATAAGTACCACTTAATGGTTTCACTATTCATCAAAAATTGAAGTTTTTCAGAAAAATACCAAAAATTCACCCTAAGCTATATTTGATATTCTGAATTCAAAAATGAAGCCTATTTTACAAAATTCAAAACATATATGTCAAATTAATTAATTTAATAATTAATTCCCGCCGTCATAACAAATAACGTGTTTTTATGAAACAATAAGTATCAAAAGATTGACACTAGTTTAAGTCTGATTTCAAAGTGAAATTAATTCCAACGACCAATATTGGATTTAATGGTAAAAATATATTAAAATTTCACTTTAAAAATAATTCAAAAGATAATATAATCATATAATAAAATTAGATTAAAAAGAGGTTTTGAATTAAAATACATCATTTTACACTATTCATTAAAAAATGAACTTTATCAGAAAAATACCAAAAATTTACACAAAGTAAAATTTGATGTCCCGATTATAAAGAAGAGTTTTATTTAGTCCAAAAGAATGTATAAGGGTGATCAAAACTATATTTAATGACAGTTCTCCATCAAAAGGTGATAAGTGAACCTTTAGTGAAAATTAGGGTATAAAAGCCTAAAATTGATTTCTTTCCGTATTTTAAGCCTTTATCTTTTATTGGATAAATGTAAAAACATTTAAAAAACATATATAATAATATTTCAGTTATTTCTATCCATTATCGCCAATACAACGACTACATGTTATTTACCATTTAAAATAATATTATTTTATTATTAGAGTGCAACGTAAGATTCCCAAGAAACTCATTGTTGCATGTTGGGTATGCCATCGAGCATAGCGTCCCCTTTAAAGTCATATTAATATTTTATTCACAAATGTGGATAAATATGAAAATGTCATATTCTTTATTTACCTGGGGTGTTACATCCTTCCCCCCTTTTGGGAATTGCGTCCTCGCAATTTTTAAAATTGAGCTTGGAAACATCCTTGAAAGTCCCACATTGGAACAAGAGTCGGTAAAACAATCAATTTAAAATAACGAAAGATAAGTACAAAGGTCACCCGAGTTAACCCATACTAGGATTCCAAGTATGAAAAAATGGACATGGAGGAGAAAAAATAGGGTCATGTTCTAATGGAGAGTGATAGAAAACATGTTTAGTTGAAAGTTAACCACAAGAAAATCACAAACTTGTGATGGGTTAAACGGTATTCGATTCCCCAGTAGGAAAAGTTAATAGACAACATTTTTGTTTTATGTTACTTTTTATTGAGGAATTTATTAATAAGGAAACATAATCACTTATCATGTTGACTTTCAACTTTTACTAGATTCCTTAATCATACTCATATTTTGTTTTCCAAAAGACGAGTATTTAGGGAGACTTTTTCGCATAAAGAGTACTATAATCAACTTCTAGAGAATCACCTAATCCACCAAAGAGAACTATATACATCCCATGTCTTTAGGATTTAACCAAAACCAAAACCAAAAAGGTTAGTACAAGGTTAGATAATCCAGAAAAGGATATTCCATTAAAAGGAAAA
This sequence comes from Viscum album, assembly GCA_963277665.1. Taxonomy (NCBI): domain Eukaryota; kingdom Viridiplantae; phylum Streptophyta; class Magnoliopsida; order Santalales; family Viscaceae; genus Viscum; species Viscum album. The sequence goes on from OY728143.1 coordinate 1,240,501,336, forward strand.
TCTATTCTTAATCTCCAAAATTTGTCCAACAAAACCCAAAGTTCAACGAGGACCATCCGATAAACAAATTGTCCATAAAATTATTCAAAGTAAACCAATCTAATATTGAAACCCAAACATTTGAAGGATTTAGTCACATAGTCCTCTATGTTAAATCGTAACATTTATCTCCAAACAACATCAGTTGCTCCTAATGTCTCGCATTGAAATGTAATTAACCTAATCACATATCCTCCATGATAGGTTAATAATTTTCATAAATAACCCAAAATCAACTTACTCTTAATTCATAAAATCATATAACTAATAAGAATCAGTCAAAATAACTAGGGACTTAACGTAGTCTAGTGGTAGGCAATAAATACCAGTCACACTTTGGTTGTGGGTTCGATTCCCGTAGCTTTGTCCGACGCGACGGGTTGTCACACGGTCTGCGTGTTGTCCTTTTTCCAAAACTATATAATTCGTAAATCATTCCCCAAAAAGGGATAAAATCATCAAAAATAACCATAACATAATTTAACGTCAATTTTATCTCATTCCTTTCACTTCAATCATAACATATAGTAACCCATAATTACCTCAAAAGTAAGGATCATATAACCCCAAATGGTTCTTTATAGCTATGTCCACAAAAGAAATGATAACTATTCCTTGAATAAAATTTTCCTATATTAAACATCAGGGTTACACATAATATAAAAAGTCTTCTAATGTAACCCTATCATCAAAAGAGACTTAATATTCTTAAGAATTTCACCATAAATCTTGAATCCCTTATATATTGACATCTTACTCATTCAACATTATTCATGATCCATTAACCATTCCTTTCCAACATATTCCAAAATACCTCTTTCCTACAAACAAAATCATGAATCATATCCTAAGATTCCAAAATAGGAAAACAATAGTCATGAAATAATACATACCTTTGATTGGTCATTGTCAGTTTCTTCATCCTCAATCGGAATGGCATTAGGTATTGGTAAACGAACATTTTTAAGCTCTTGGTGACCCCATTCATGAAACTTCTTCATAGGACATGTGTTTGCATAATGACCATGCACACCACATTTAAAACATTCAATTGATCCCTCAAAAAGAACTTCTTTCCCTTTCCTCGAGTCAACTGGATGCTTCCTTTTTCCACGGAAGGTTCTTGCTTTAGGACCTTCATTTCCACATCTATAGCATATTTATGTCCCTTTGAAACATTTTCCTAGGTGTTTCTTTCCACATCTTTGACACATAGGTTTTTGAACACACATACCTTTATGATTATTACCTGTACTACCATAGGGATTTGTTTCTCGCATATATGATGCCTTAGAGAAATCACCAAGGTTTAGGTGGTCAATCATGACTCTAGATAGTTGGTTGAGGATAATCACAAGAGTTCTCATTGCATCTCCCATATCATTCAGATGCTTTCTCAAAAAACTGTCACAGTTTCCTTCACATCCACTGTTACTTTGGTGCCTGCTAGATCCAGCCATTTACTAAAACCAAAAAGGTCAGTGTGAGTATATCAAAAAAAAACCACCATTTACTAATGAGGAAGATAAACACTAAGATATTCTTACTCATTCACTTTATCTAAAACTAGTACTCTTTCTGAAATCCTAACCATTATGGTAATGTCACTTATTCTTAAATAATACCCTAACCTCTAAAGTTATCTAAACCAACCTCTGATACCAACTATAAGGCCCCAGCCTTAAACCTTACTTAATCTTGAGTTATTACAAGATTAAACATTAAGGATCTTTTCTGGTTTAGAGTTTTAGAGAATTAGATCATGAAACCTGCGTTACATTCCACATTTAAACAAAGTGGTTACATAAAAGACAGTATTTATTCTTCCCATCAACAGAAACATATTAAAAATAAAACATGGATTCTTTCTTGACATATCCTTGACACTGTCATCACATCATGTACCTTTCCCTTGACCTGTGAAAAACATTTGAAAAACTTGGGATGAGCATAAAAAGCTCAGTAATGTATAAACAAAGAATAAAAACTGTTAGTTTTTCAAACATCAAGTAAACCATGTATACTTTATCAAAGTAATACCTTCACCTTCATGATGTAGTAAAAAAACTCTTCACGGAATAAAATATCATTACTTACCTTTTTGTAACCAAAGGATTACCATAATAACCATATTAAGAACACATAACATATATAAAGGTTACATGGGACATAAACATACTTAAGTGGAATAACCATACGGTCGACTTCCACACATATCACTTAATGGAATAGCCATACGACCAATTTCCATACATACATAATGGAATAGCCATACGGCCCACTTCCATACCCAATTCATTGGAGGTTATAACGTAACCACCAGTACTGGTATTCACGACACCACCCGTCATATGGTTTATCACGTAACCACCCGTCAAATGTCCATGTACCATTATAAAATCATAAGACATAAAACAAACATCATGGAAAGAAGAAATTTCTACACTTTGATCACAATATATCACTCAAATATACTGACATAACAAATCCATTATAAAAACCATTTTCAATACCTAAATACATAAAAGAGTATATGGTATTTATTTCATTTTAAAAACATTACGGCTTGTTGAGGAAGCCAAAGACCAAATAATACTCGCGGTGGCGGAAAAAGTCATTGTCACCGCATACGTTTAAAGAAAAATTCCTTTTTGTCGTTTTGTAAAACGCTTCGTAGAAAAATATTCCTTTTTTATAAATGTAAAAGTCATAGGGGTTTATACACCGTATAAAATAATGTTGTCTATAAAATGAAATATGCCTCAATGAAAGGAGATTGAGACGAAGTCCCTTACCTCGGGTCCGACTTGACTCGATCATTCTTTAACGTCATGAATAATAAACTTGAGTTAATTTCTACTTGATTGAGAACCTTTTTAAAGTTCATTATTCCTTTTATATCACTTATTGCCATGTTATAAACATTATGTAACCATTTAAGTTAATAATGTTTGTTTTTTCGATATTTGGTTCTTAAGTCGAAAATGGACTGCTTACAATTACATGTTGTTTGTGTGGTCAGAGGTTCATTGTACCCAGAATGACATTCCTGATTTGGATAGCATATATATCATATATATCCAGCATATACATGTATTTATAATATTACATAATCATTTAGAAGTAATAAATGGAATGCACCGTTCATTGACACGGTAAGCCGTACGTACGCATGAACGCTACTTTCATTTCTTTGTCATATTAATGGACTTAAAACTGAATGAGAGGTATGTATATTTTAATTCCAGAATTATATTCATCATTTAGATGTATCATTAATTATATATATCCATTATATACATGTACTTTTAATAGTACATTACATTTGGGGATAAGAAATGAAATGCACCATTCATGGAGACGGTAAGCCGTACGTACGCATGAACGCTACTTTCATTTATATCTCATACCTTAATGGAAAGAAATAATAATTATATAGAGGTATATTATAATTCCAGTATAACATCATATATAATAACATTAAATCCATCCTTTATACATCCCACATATGGCATTAACAAATCACATCATTTTGAGGGGGCAGTAGTCCGCACTTCCTAAAATGAAGATATCGCGTATACCCATAATGGAATCCATGAAGGTAAGCCACAAATGAAAAATAAAGAAGCTTATGTAAAACATAAAAATATTATATATCATATATAAATATAGTGACATCTTAATGGCCACCTTTGAAGGTGTTATATTAGTGTTGAACAATCATCATTTCGTGAGGCAGAAATTCGCCATCCACGGAAACAGTATGTTCTTTAACCATTAGATGTAGGTGTGTGTAAGTTTATCTCGAATACTTATTATAAAAACATACTAGTATATTTAAGATTTTGGAGTTGTTACAACAGAAATGAATAAAAAGAGATTAGGGGGTTGGAGAGGCAAAATAAAACAAAAGGACTCAAGTGAACACATTACCTTAAAATCGGGTAACTCCCATTGCTTTGAACTCAAAAGCTTCCTTGGGAAGAATTATGCCCAAATTGAGGCTTCAAGGAGTAAGAGAGGTAAGTGGAGAGACAAAATGGGCAGGGGTTGGCTGATCGAAAGGCTTTGGGAGTGTGGGTAAAGAGTTAGAGGTGGGGGGCTTTTATAAGAGAAGAGGAGGGACACTCTTGTAAAGTTACAAAATGTTACTTTATTTTCAAAAGAGTTTCGGATTTTAAAGGTCCCACATGGATGTATTTCGAGGATAAGGTGATAAGGGTTCGAAATACACTCATCCAATAGTCTTTGGACATGTGTAGGTCTTAGATATTACATTATCTTTCCATTTTATTTAAATCGTTAAATAATGTGGTCATCGCTGCATCATCATGATGTCATAAATAATTTAATTTCTTTAATGTCAAAAAATTATAAAAAAATACTATGATGTAGGAAATAGTTTTATCATCCTAATAAATATTTATAGTCAAAAATATGACTTGTATAACCCCATGTAAAAATTGTTTTAGTAAAACATCTCATGTGTGTGTCATTTTTTCTTTAACATTATATAAAAAGTTATTTATGTCATTTCCCATCCAAAGTGGCTCCATGGGGTCCCCAAGTTGACCCATGGCTTGTCTTGGTCTCCCATGACACATCCAATAAGGGTAGGACATGTGTCAAGGTAATCTCATTTTATTATAATATCATTTTTGCCTTAAATTGCACTAATTACCTCTAATCGCGATTAAAAACTTAATAAGTTACTATTCACCAAGAAATTAATCTAATCTCATTGAACCAAATTTTACTTATTAATGATATCCATGTATGTCGGATTTTTGAAATTCAAAACACAGAAGTGGTAAAATTTCATTTAAACGAAAAATCAGTTTTTATAAGTACCACTTAGTGGTTTCACTATTCATCAAAAATTGAAGTTTTTCAGAAAAATACCAAAAATTCACCCTAAGATATATTTGATATTCCAAATTCAAAAATGAAGTCTATTTTAAAAAATTCAAAACATATAACTCGAATTAATTAATTTAATAATTAATTCCCGCTGTCATAACAAATAGCGTGTTTTTATGAAACAATAAGTATCAAAAGATTGACACTAGTTTAAGTCCGATTTCAAAGTGAAATTAATTTCAACGACCAATATTGGATTTAATGGTAAAAATATATTCAAATTTCACTTTAAAACAAATTAAAAAGATAATATAATCATATAAATAAGTTAGATTAAAAAGAGGTTTTGAATTAAAATACAACATTTTAAACTATTCATTAAAAAATGAACTTTATCAGAAAAATACCAAAACTTTACACAAAGTAAAATTTGATGTCTCGATTCTAAAGAAGAGTTTTATTTGGTCCAACAGAATGTATAAGAGTGATCAAAACTATATTTAATGACAGTTCGCCATCAAAAGGCGATAAGTGAACCTTTAGTGAAAATTAGGGTATAAATGCCTAAAATTGAATTTTTTCCATATTTTAAGCCTTTATCTTTTTTTGGATAAATGTAAAAACATTTTAAAAACATATATAATAATATTTTAGTTTTTTCTATCCATTCCCTCCAATACAACGGCTACATGTTAACTACCATTTAAAACAATATTATTTTATTATTAGAGTGCAACGTAAGATTCCCAAGAAACTCATTGTTGCGTGTTGGGTACGCCATCGAGCATAGCATCCCCTTTAAAGTCATATTAATATTTTATTCACAAATATGGATAAATATGAAAATGTCATATTCTTTATTTACCTGTGGTGTTACAATCATGGTTTTCCAAAACTCGGTGTTGCATGTAATGCAAGATAAACACAGTTTTTGTAATATAAAAAAAAATAAATTAAATTAAATTTATTCAAAAAAATTATTCTTAAAAACTCATGATTTTATATTATACCCACCTTGAAATTAAGTTTCCCTCAATATTAATCACTCTGATGCAAAAAATAAGGATATTTATCTTATATTATATCATAATGTTCCCATGTAGACTCTTCAAACTGTGGTTTCCCCAAAAAAATATATACCAGGAGATTCATAATTTATCATAGACTATTCGTTGTATAATCTAGACGAATCACTATATATTAATGTTATGAATATCCCAGATCAATTTGTATGTACTCTTTGATTAATACATTTGAAGGATTAGGAATGTACGTCATCTGGAGATATATATGGATCACATCTTGAATTTGAAATATTATTTCTGGGAGCTCCAAAAGAGAAATTATATTCAATATAAAAAAAATAATTTAAAATATAACAACATACCTTTTACATAGTGTCAATTTGATTCAAATTCTCAAAATCTTTTTCGGTGGAGATATTCATTGAAACACATTATCACCAAATTCAAATTATAGATCATGAAAAAATTTGGTGCTTATATTTTTAAATATCTCTGAGATATAATGAAAATTTCCTAAAAATCACTAAAACTTTCAACCATCTATTCATTAATCTTATATCCCAATATATTTCATTCTTTAACTTAACACTTTCACAATGGAGTACCACACTTATTTACACATATGGATTAATAGAGAACCATCTAAATGCTCGAGTAAACCCTATTAATGTATGAAAAATCACACATAGAACGGTGTTGAACCCAAAAACATTTGAAATATTTCCATCTAGATCTTATATTTGTTATTGGGTTTGAATATTTTCCTTAGACTAACAATAAATCTGAGGATGATTTTCAATGCTGAAACAAATATCTATATCAAAAGCTTGTTGAAGAATTCACTATAAAATCTTGGAAAAAATAGAATCACAGTCAAACATTTTTTTAAGTGTTAATCTTATAACCTTATCATATACATAATTTATATTCTTGAAGTTAAAACATGATAGAATAATTCTATAATATCAATGATGTGCGTTGACTTTTTAATTTGATTGAGTACAACAAATATAACATTATTCCCTTTTGACATTTTGGGATGTCTGTTGAAAAAATATATTATGATTCCTTCCCATTTTCAATATGGTATAAGAAATTTATATAACATCCCCTTATAATTTTTTCTCACAACTTTAACTTTATAACATACCAAACACAGAGATATAAATATTTCAATATCTCCCTTCATGAAATCCCACCAGAAATACTCTCTCAAATATATAAACATCTTTAGTCTTTGAAATACAAATACATAAAGAAGATATTTGAGATTCATATAACAACTATTTCATTAAATTTGACGTACAATGAGAACATAAATAGTTTCTAATGTTTATTATTCCATCATGATCATGGTTAAACTCATGAACAATTGTATACATCTTTTGTAGCTATAGATATTCCTATGTACCTCTATAATCATCACATGAATGGAAGGTTGAGAATTAAAATAATAAATATATGATTTTTGAACATCCTTTATGATTTACAGATCAAATTTTGAAAATAAAAAATTATTGGTTCCTTTATGATCCTCATCTTGGATAATCTAGCATGATCTTTTGGACTCAAAGCATCAAACACCTTGTTTTTTCTCAAGGTGGTAATATATTGAGAAGTCACATTCTTTAATCAAATCTAGTTATCTTATCTTGCAAATATTCTTCTCCTTTAGTGTGAATAAAATATTCTTTCATTGGTGATTAATATATATATTTATATAGATATATATATATCACACTTTTCCAAGTAAAGATAATATCTTCATATCTTTATGCAAAAAAAATAACTTTGCAAAATCCAAATCTAGAGATCAGTATGTTTTCCAATGAAACATCAATTGTAATGAATCATAATATATAAAATTTTCATTGTACATAAGAATAATTTAAAACACATTCATTTATGAATAAATAATAATTAAAACCCATTCAAAAATATAGTTTCATGTATAAATAGTAGAACTAAATAATCTTATCTTTAGTTACTTGATATTTTCATCACATTCATCTCTATGGAGGATATTGTCTCCCTAAAATGTCATCATATTCTGTTTATTATATATTCATGAGACATTATCCTCATAACATCAATAATATCATTCCAAAATAATAAACTAAAGATCTTAGTCGCTGGGGTTGGTCTGGGCCAACACTTAATAGCCCATGTCATTGATGGATCCTATGATATACCCTCTCTTGCGACTATAAAACCCAAAAATTATACCATTTTCATCCAAAACACAAAAATATAAAATTTTCAAATTATTTTTAGTTCCTTTGGGTCATTAATACAATTCTGATGTTATCTCCATTCTCTTCTTTGTAATTTGAATAGATGAGAATATCATGGATAATGGTCACTACAAACTAATCAAGGTAATATCTAAGGACTCAATTCCATAAATCCATGATTATGATGAGGGAATTAGTAAGGAGGAATGGAATAACAATATATTCAGAGTGTCTATATAGTATAATTTTTTTTGTGGGTACATCCTAATTCAGTAACATCAATTAATGAAATATATAAAGAATGAAAATCATGGAAATGCATTGAGTACCATGAAATTATACAAATATGTTATTAATACTGGGTAGTGTATTCTTGATGTTGGTAATGATCTTTTCCAGATAAAAATAATCAATGTACATTTTCATCGATCCATATATTTTTTTAAAAATAATAGCTTAAACCTAGGGTGATATACAAGGAAAAATAAATCCTTCAATTTTATTCTCATGGTATTTCATTTTTAATCCCTACAATTGAATCAGGTAAACTCAGTAGCGATTACATGAAATTAATGTAGAACGAGGTATTAGTTCAATTGAAAAAATCAACATCATGAGGGAGTGGAAGAATAAAAAAATATTCTAGATATATATTAACAAATTCTTACACAATAGAAATATAATTGATGTCATGTTTCTCTCCAACCATCTAAGATAAAACCCCTTCTAAATTGGATTCAAGACAATATAATTGATCTTATCTCCATCACAAGTTCATACTAATCATTGCATATAGAGACCCTCACAGTTTGTTTATGAATATATAATATGACTTATCATCCTCAAGAAATTTATTTCGTATTCATATAGTGAATGTAAATCCATGACTATGAATAAATTATTCAAATATGAATGAATTGGTAGATCTAGAGTCAAATAATACATTAATAGTTCTAGAGTTGATGGTAAGTGGAACTTTTACCATATCATCGTCACACCACATGTCAAAAAAGGTATCTCGGGATATTTTCCATTTTATATTATCTTAAGTGGTTACCTAATTCATTTATTGTCATTAACCTTCATATTTTTTTCATTGGTTATCATTAATTTCTATAATCATTTCTTTTGGAACAAAATTATGAGTGGTGTATTCTACAGATATATCTCTCTAATTAAATTATTAGATAAATTCTTCCATTCACATAAGCACTTGATTTCCCCATAATATTCACTCCTTCAATTAAAAATTTCACCAGTACCATTAATTAAATTTAGGTTATTATTCATCCAACACATTTATTATCAAGGAAATCACACCTTCTTCTCTCCATAGGATTCATATTTTCACTTGAATTCCATTTATCACTTCCTTTCAAAACCATGAGATTTACATGTAACCCTATCCTCCATTACCACTATGAGAGAAAATAAAAGTATATCTTCATGGATAATGAAGTATCTTGTAGTTAATTTACATTGTATTCATGGTTTTATGACACTTATTAATTGAAAAACATTATTATATGACATTATATAATAAAAAAATAAAACCTTTCATGTATTATGAAATTTTCCACATTGTTAAAAATAGATTCATCATCATTTTTCATCATCTTAACAAACTCCTTCTACATATTATAACTATTCACATAAGGATATCACTTATAGAAAAATATATTTCTAACGTCATCCAAATCCATTGATTATGTTATATTATGTTCCATTGTTTTTTAGAGGATTTTCCACCACCAATTCTCTTCACATTACAAATGATATAAAAGAAAATGAGATATTTCAGGTTACGAAGATAGGAGACTACAAAGTATCTTTTTAGTTTTACTAGTACTCTTATCATAAATAATCAGAATAGTATTCCCACTAAAGGTAGGTGGATGTTTCTTCAAGAAGTACTCATGATAAAAAAATTCCTTCCATTTTTCATTTGAATGGTCATATTAATCCATTTATTAAAAATGTTGCATGAGTATCAGCATGAGATCTTTCATTCCATCTTCAATAATGTTAAGAATTTTATGATGAAAATAATTTCATTATCTATTAATCATATAATTTACACGATTCCTTTGGGTTCCATGCATTTATTGAAACTAAAATTTAATGTGAAGGAGACAATAATCATAGTGGGGAACTACATAATCATGAAAAATCAATAATGTGATGTATAAATCATGATGCGTTATTTTTAAGTTGTTACACCCTAGGTTAATCCTAGTTCATTCATAATCATCATCTATATATATCATTAATTATGGCTCTTAAAGAGTGTGTAATTTTCTATAGAAGATACCATAGAAGTGTCAAAATAGGTGTGCAATCGTGCCGTTGGCATGAAAAAAGTGACGATCGAGTCCAACTCAATGAACCCTTTTCGATGTTATTATAACAAGGTACCATTGTTTTATATCCCCGTCCATTTTTATAATAAATACAGGGATGTGATAGATTATATACCACTAAAATCATTTAAAAAAAATCATTTCATTTCCTGTACATTAAATCATATTTGGACTTATCCTTAGAAATGTCCTCTAGGGTCTCACTATTGTTTTCTTAAACTGGTTTCAAAAGGATAAGAAAACATTTCATGTGATACCAACTATTGAAACATCAAATTTTTATAAATTTATATTGAATATTTTTAGATGAACATTTTTTGAACAATATAAACACGGGTGAGAGGTTCATAATGGTAATGTACTTATGGAAACATGAAAAAATAGTCAATTGGATCATGTGTGATCATCAATATCTCCAAATAAATCCTTCATATCTAGAACCCTTATTACAAAAATAATACTTACTCTAGGAATTCATAACTCGGGGAAGGAAACATTAGAAAGGCTGATATCAGATGCCCCGTAAGGGTAAAATCGAGAGATACATAAGGATAAAATTAAAATAATGGTATCAATTCCTGATAATAAAATATAAAAACCATACCACTCTAATCAGATATAATAGTATTGAGTCATTGAATAAATACAGTCCTTTTAAAGGCGTGAATCCTTACAAAATTAAACATCATGAGACATATGAGCATAATATTGTCATAAGATATATAATTGTGGCCTATATAAAATCATATAAAATAAATATCATTGTAGTCAAGGATTAGATCCAAGGCTATCAAAGTTGAATGATATCACTCCCCAAGCCATCACAGTAGTCCATTTTTACTCATAGTGCCATCATAGTGAAAAAATTACCTTAATGAACCTCGTTCACTCCCCATTCTATTCCTATGGATCTAGTGATATATAAATCATTTTCAAATGCATTAAAAATAGATATTGGTCCCACCCATCACATAATGATACTAATATGTATTTATTACACAATATTATTAACCATTCATCATATCATATCCTATGAAAATAAATGGTATTCATAAATATTTTATCATATCATAATATATGGAAAAGTGATAGGTTTCATAATCATTTAATTATTTAATCATAGAATAACCCAAGGACTTATAAGAAGGGTTCATATGAATTTTACCCTGGAATAACCCATGGAAGTGAAATTATCATAATAAATATATTTTAATCATATAAAATTAAGAGAATGAATATGAATGGTATCCTTTGGTTATATCCCCAGAAAAGAATAAGATATATAATATGATAACATCTTATGTGGAAACTGATTTTAAAAGAATCATGACATTAAATACTACATGAATAAAATATGTATTCATTGAAAATCATTATTTAAAATGGAAAATGAAAAAGTTATTTTGCAATTATTTATCAATAAAAATATTATTGAATAATTACAAATTAATCTATAAAGGGAATTTCATTCATTTATTGAGAAAAATATCATTTCCTCCATGAAAAATACTTTTAAAACATAATTCATTTTCAAAATCCATTTATTTGAAAAAAACCAATATATCTTATTAAATAGGCTTCATGGAAATGATTTTTCATGATAGGTACTAGCGTTGTTCATTTATTACATGTTAAAATGAATATTACATGCACATTTTTAGTAAAATACAAATAGTAATGTTTTTTAAAATGATTTGAATAATACATTCCAAAAGTATTGTAAAAACACATCAAAAATGGGATAAAATTTATTGCATAAATAATTTGGGAAATACTAGAATTGTTATTAAAAATAATAATTGAATACATTGTTTTAGAAGAAAAAGGATATTTTGACAAAATATATATACAATTTTGGTATCTTTTAATAATATTGGTTTGAAATCAAGTGTATATAATGATACGAAAATGAATGAAAATAATTTATTCTCATTAAATAAACACAGGAGAATAAAATTATTGTGTTTCATGAGATATGGATCTTAAGAGTTAATAACCAAAATCAAAATCTTAATGAATCTAGATAAATGATGTGTTTATAACCTAAAATATTTATCACTTTGGTATCATTGAATTTTAATACCCATGAAAGAAATAAAATTGACTAAAACCTAAAATATCATGATTATAAATAAAATCATGAAATTAAATGTCATTGTCGGTGCATATTCTGTTTTTTAATGAATATATGTTTATATCATTTCATATGTCTTACGGAAGTAAAATTTAGACAAAAATATATTAACTTAAGTCTTGACTTCTTTCACACTCATTCAAAACATCATGTATCCTAAATATACATTTATTACACATATATTATAAAACAATTATTATATATATATATATATATATATATCAAATCATGGTTTATTTTCCTCTAAACATCAATTACAATACAATTAACAATTCAATTTTAAATTCTTGTTTTGGAAAAAGATTACATTATTTTTCAAATATGTGTTTATTTTTTATTTTATGTCATGTTATTTTTATCATGTTCCAATCATCTACAAAATTTTATACATGATATAAATATCTTATATATTTAGTATATATTTTTTAGTAATCCATATGTACCTGATATATAAAATGAAATACACCGTTCATGGAGATAGTAGACCGTACATATGCATGAATGTTATTTACATTTTTTCACCACGTTGAATGATAAAAATATTAATAAAATAATAAGAATATATACTCAAATATGATTCATATAAATCCCATTTTTTCAACATACCCATCCTCATTACCTTCCATGTAAATCATGAATAAATCACAACGATTCATATGGTTGTAGTTCACGCTACAAACGAGCAGCATTATAATATACCCATATATACAATAATAATAAGGTATGTGGGATATAATAATTATAAATGTGTTATAATATCATGAATATAAAATTAAAAAAATTAATACATTATTATATATTGTTGTGAGAGGTGGTAATTTATAAACGAACTACATTAGTTCGCGAGTCGATAGTATGATGTATACATGACTAATTATTTCATAACACATTTAATGGATATGAATATAATTGAAGGTTATTACATTTAAATTACAATATATTATTATATGTATGATTTTAATGTTACTATATCACTAAGTTTTAATAATAATTTATTGAGGTGTTGGATGAAATAATACAAAACATTTAGTTATGGGTGTTACATTTAATTTAGACAACTTATCTTGGATTTCCTCAAAATGATATATAGGTATGAATTCTATAGAGACTCGTTATTCTATTACATAAATTTTATTTTTCTTTTCTGGAAAATAAAAAAACGTTATTCCCACAGACTTTAGAGAACCGTAATAGTTTTAGGCCTTTGGAAACATATGCACTAGAGTAGAAGTGTGTTACATCATCATCCAATAAATTCATTATAACTACCACCCTTCATAGTCACATCTCAGATAATTAAAATCTTCATAAAATAGGGAAAAACAAACAAATAGTCATCTATAATGTATATTATTGGTAAATAAGGGAGGTACATAAGCTAAACATTAATATAAGTGTATAAGAAGGGGAGAATAATATTTGAAAACCATAACGTTCATATCAAATATAAAAAGCACAAGTCACAAAAAATTGGTATGAATTTCATATGGCATGATTCATATTGGAATCAAGGAACATTACTTATGAGAATATAATACATGGACCTTGTGTTATACACATAGTAATGGTAAAAAATTTCCATGTTTTTCAAGGCACACTTTGAAGACCATCATAGCCCTAAAATTCCTTTACTAAACCAAATTTTGTCACCATTCTATCCATTTATTACAAAACCGGGTAATCATCCATATATATTCATGTACTAAAGAACCATGTTCACTCCCCATTCTACTCATTTCCATTTTTGAGTTATATATCATTACCAAATGCATTTGAAGGTTATATAGGTCTCACTCATCAAAAAAAAATAATTCATACATATTTTTCTAAAATATGATAAATATTATTCATATAATATCACATTTATTGAAATGTGTAACATAAATATGTCATCATATTGTAACTTTTGGAAGAGTGATCGGTTTGGTAATCCTTTCATTGTACCTTAAACCTCTAAAATAAGTTGGTTTCATTATAGATTTATAATGGTTAAACCTTTGGTGGATATATAATTTTCATAAAAATAATTCTATAAAATTATAAACTATTCAAGGAAAAAATATGAGGCTAATTCATTGATCATATCCACATTATGGAATAGGTAACACAAATGGATTTCATCTTAGATGGAAAATAATTTGTAAGTATAATTTAAAACCATTCTTGAGTAAATTATCCATAACTCATAGGAAAAATCTTTTTAAAACATAAATCATTTGGAAAACTATTTTATTTTAAAATAACCTTGAATATTGATAAATTATTCTTCAAATCATTGATCTTTATTGGTGTAGAGAAATTATATCAATGAATTACATGTTAAAATGAAGATGTGATTCACATTTTGGTAAAATGGAAACATGTTTTTTTGGAAAATTAACTGAATAGACCATTAAAAGAAATGTTTATAATGTTAAAAATGGTTAATATGTATTTTTAAAAATCATTAGATTATGAAAAATATTTTTTGATTTTGTTTTAAAACATTTTTTTAATGAAAATTTATTTTTGAACAAAAATAGAAATAATGTTAGATTTTTTGAGAAAAAACTAATCAATTGTCTTTATTAAAAAAGGTGTATAAAATGGTACATTTACATAGAGATATCGTGAGTAACTAGAGGATAGTAATTTTTATGATAATTAATGACATATGTATCATAATATTTCATCAATGGAAGCATAATCATAAACAATCCTAATAAAATATGGGGTTATATCAGTAAAAATTTACAACTTTTGTAATCGTGAATCATAATACCCAATAATGGGTAACATTAAAATAAAGAATAAAATATTACAAAAATGAGTATATTAATGATATAACATGTCAATTGGTTAGTATATACACCATGTAAATGAATACAAGTGCATAAGATAACATGTGTCTCATTAAAAGAAAATTTAGACAAAATTCTCTTAATGTATTGTTAACTTCGGATCCATAACCACATGAAAAAGAAATCATCTAAGGGATATATAAATCATAAATAATAATAATATAATATTATTAAATTTTTTTTGGAGTCATATACACAATATAAAATATTTAAGTGGTGAATGTATCATGTGTCTCAGAAAAGTAACCAGTGAGACGAAAATCCCTTACCTTAAGTCCTAACATCAATCAGACTCATTGAAACATTTTTTATAATAAATATATGATTATTAGAAATATATTAATGAATACAATTAAAATATCATATACCATATATAATATATTATTTTATTATGACATTTTATTACCTTTTTATTAAAGATTTTTTAAAAGTTATGTTTAGGGTAAAAACAACTTTGTGTTTCTTAAATGTTTTTATTCATTATACATTTCATACCCATTCCTTAATAATGATATCAAAATATCCATAATTATAAAAATCATATAAATATAATATATAATCCATATATATGTTCTTAAAATAATATATTAATGATAGAAATAGGAAATGAAATACATTATTCATAGAGATGGTAGGCCTTTTGTACACATGAACACAATTTCCATTATCGAGTCATACTGAAAGAAATAACAGTATATTATAGATTATTATTATTGATTAATTTTTATTTCATATTTATCATGTATTTTATAACACATCCATAAAACATTACATGTAAATCGTGAATGAATGACAAATCTTTGTGAGGCGGAAGTCCTCCATACACATGAACGATGTAATATTTTTTACCCAAAATGGGAAGTGTGAATTTATGTGTGATATAACATTTAAAGAATCATAATAACCTTATATAAATCATTAAAAATATATAAATATTTTTTCCATCAATAATCACAACCATGAATGGTTGGATTGGTAAAATGAATGACATCAGTTTCTGAGGTGGCAGTCTACAGTTCACATGAATGATGATTTTGTAAACCATTTGATTTGACTGTCAGCGGGTGAAGGTATTACCCTTAATATAAAAAAACATAATTATATTTATGATAAATAATTTTTTTATACAATAATAATATTAAATGAATTGAATGGGTTTGAGGATTAAATAAAACAAAAACATTCAATAATGAATATTACCTATTCATCATGTATCTTCCTTATGTTTTCTCAAAATGAATTCCTTGGTTGGATTTATTCCCAAATAAGGGTTTCATGGATTATGGTAGGGAGGATGGTTAGGGATTTTTATATTTATTTTATGATCCAAAGGGCTAGAGAGGTGTGAAGATAGGGGGAGAGGGGTTGGCCTTTTTATGGGAGTTGAGTGAAAAAAATTATGTTTTTTAAAGAGATAATTCCACCCAAGTTTTTCATATATAAAAATATCAAAACATTCTATCATATTAAAAACATATACTTTATTATGTTGATATTTGTATATAAAATGGAGTTTTGACAAGTTATAGGCCATTTTTAAACTTTATTTTATAATTTTAACCATTGATTAGTCTTGTTTTTTCCTTAATTTTTATAGGTAATCTTAATTTGTTCTTAAATATCATTAGATAAGATTTAATATGGTCTTATTATAAATTAAAAATTATTCCACTTCCATATATGTATTCAATATTTCCAAATTTAAATCACTGAAGTGGTATAAATTAGTTAAAAATTAATTTTATAGTAATGTTGATAGAGTATGTACTTAAGGATAAAAATATCAAATGTGTATAAATATTTTTATATCCAATTTAAATCTAAAATTTGTAAAATTAAATAAATTGCTTTAATATTTTTATAACTAAAATAATTAAACTTTAATGAAAATTAATATATAATCAAACATAATGGTAAAATTAAATAAAAATATAATTTTAAATTAAAATTTTGTATTTCTCACTATTAAAAAAACTTGTTGCAAAAAAACCAAACAATTACTCTAAGATAAATTTTATTGTATGATTAAAAAATTAATATTATTGTATCAAAATAAAACACAAATTTTGTTTTCAAAAAAATATCATTCATCATAAAAGGATTAAAAATATGTTTTTTTGAAAAAATAGTTCTTTAAATCATGTAATGAATTTACCAATAATTATATTTATATTATCGATTTGTTACTTATTATGTTGATCCATCATAATTTATATTTAAAAAATATTTTTTACAATTCATTTTTCTGTGTCGAGGTTCTAGGTTACATAATAATGTATAAATGAATATTTTAATATTTTGTTGTGGTTTTGTTTAAACATAATTTCGCGTGTCACACATCATTACCATGTGTTGATTGTAGTGAATGATAATTCACAGATTAGTATAATGCACACATTTCATTGAAAATAATGTAATGTAAACATGAATAAAATTTAATTTATTTTAAAATTTTAATAAAAACCCATGGTGTTATATTTTATAGCCTTATAATAAATTTATCCCCGAAATTAATTACTAGGACCTAAATAAAAAGGATAATTATTCACCATCAAATCCTTATGTTCTGAAATAGATTCCTTAAACTTTTAGTTTATATATAAATCTTTTTTTTCATTTTATTGGATTGTTTTCATAGAACATTCTCTCTATGATCTAGAATATCCACAGGTTTTTCCTCATAATAATTATCATACTCTGGTTGTATTAATTCTGTGTTCATTACATTTGAATGGATAAATATTTACTTCCATATGAAAGATACAAGGAAGACATTGTAGAACTAATAGATGATTAGTGGAATTTACAAATGATATTATATCGTTCTGATATGACCATGAATTTCAAAGAGATGGATATTATTAGGTTTTAGTTTCCATTTTTTCTTAAATCACTTAACCTTTTTCAATGGTGATATTATTAGAATCCCCTTGTCCCCAAAATCATATTCTATATCTGGTTACTAATTATCAACATAAAGTTCTTACTAACATTGATATTCCAAGATATTTTAAACAATAGTTCAACCATTATCCTCCATTTCTACATAATTATCATGTCTCAATAGGTTTCATTCTCAAAAAGAATTCCATCACACTGGAGCTCAATATTTCATTACCTAGAATGATTTATATGGAGCCATATAAATTATTTAGAGAAATATCTTATTATAAGAGCCTCAATAAGGGAATTTTGTTGATCACAAACATAATTGAAATTCAATGATATTGATCTCAATAGATCCTCTATGATTTTAATTATTATTTCTGACTAACAATCCATTTGAGGATGATATGAAGTGATGAAAATTGATTCAATATCAAGGAAATTCTGATGTCATTCATAAAACATTGAGGTAAACATCATATCACAATCAACAATAATGGAATACTATATTCCATGAAACCTTACCAATTTAATAATGTATATACTAGAACACTAATCAAGAGATAAGTTGTATGTGATATCAATTATGTGTGCTAATATTGTAAAGAATTGTAAAACAACCCATATAGAATTATGAACCTTATACTTTTGGGGAGTCTGACTACAAAATCCATGGTGCTGTTATCCGATTTCTATTTTGGTATTGGTAATGGATGCAACATTACAAAATAATCTTTACTTTATTCCGTAATCATTTTTGACATACCGTGCACAAAGATACAAAAACAGAAATATGACTCTTTAGGCCATCCCATAATAAGTATTATTTCAATTATCTATACATATGTGTACTTCCCTAATAGATAGATAATGAAGAACTACAGGATTCCTATTACAATAACTTCTCCATGGCTGGTATGGAAGGATTGGATATATGGTTTTGTAACCCTATCATCCAATAATGATCAAGGTTAATATCTGGAACATTTCTAAACTTATTTTTTAGTTGTACATCAATATTTTGTTCCACGTAAATATTTACATATATATATCCTATAAAACTAATTTAATAAACATAATATTTATTCATATTCCTTTAGGATTTCCAGTTATATCCTTTTAAAATTTAGAAATAATGAATCTTTTGTGATTCTCATTATTTTTTATCAATCATGATCCAATCAACCCAAACCATAACCAACCTTGATCTAATTCTCATTGTGGAAAAATATTAACCAGTCATAATCATTATTCTTCTCCAACCATGGTCTCTAGAATATTTTAAAAAACATCTATGTTAATATATAATATATAATATTATTTTTAGTATATATATCACACTTTTATCCTTAGAGATTATTCCTCCATGTAATTATTGAAAAAATTACCACATCTAAATCCAAATCATGTGTTGGTAATATTTTCTCATGATTTTTCTATTTTTCCCTGGAGTAAGATATAATGATCCCATTATGCATATAAAAACATCCCAATAAATTATTAGATGAATTACTATAGATTACAAACCCTTATCCACTACATGTTAATGTAATAATAGGATCCCTAACTATACCCCTCCTAGGTCACTTGAACATTCTCTCAAATTCATCTTTCCGTATAAAAATGGAACTATTTCAAGTCAACATTATTTAAGGATTAGATAGTCATGAAAAATCCCTTAAAAACCATGGATAATATCCTATTAAAAAAAGAAAAAAATGGATCTCAGTAACCATTGTTGGTCTCAGAAAACATTAATTAGCCTATATATTTGATGGATCTACTAATATAATCTCTCTTGAGATTATGTGACCAATAAATGAATAATTTTAAAGTAAAAATTCACAACTTTGGATTTTTTTCATACAGTTTCTTCTTCCGTATATTTTTTAAAGAAATCATCAATAGGTATTAAGACTTTTCCATTCTATTTGAATAGTTAATAATATCATTTAGAAAAAATTTTATAAACTGATGAAGGTAATATCTATTTTTTATATTAATATTATTTATGAATATGGTTGGAAAATTTGTAAGACCAAAAGGCATAACTGTATATTCATAGTTCCCAAGTATTTTATGGGAATTTTTCTTTAGTGTATCATCCTCTTTAATGCTCAATTGATGATATACCAAATTATGTTCATTGATGTAAAAAATTGAGGCTCCAAATAGTTAGTCGAACAAGTCAAAAATATAAAAAAGATGATGCATTATCTTAATTGTGACCCTTTTTGACTCCCCATAATCAATGTAGAGTCACATAATCCTATCATTCTATCTGAAAAAAGAATATGTTCACCACAAGGTGACACACATTGGAGAATTTATAACTTACCAATGTTTTCATGGATGTTTTTCTTCAATTTTTAATCTTCCATTATGGTTATTCTAAATGGAATTTTTGAAATTTGAGTAACACTAGTTATGAGTTCTATTGATAACTCAAATTTAATTTTTTTTATGAAGGATTTGAAACACTTTTAGATATATATCAAAAAAACCATGAAACAATAGAAATAACATTAATGCCTTGTTTCTCCCAAACCATTTATTATAAAAAATAATTCTAATTGGGAATTTAGACCCATAAAATGGATATAATCTATTTTTTATGGATATACATACTGAAAAAATGATTCAAGATCATAAGTTTATTTGGATATTATATATAGCATCCCTTCCTCAACAACTTACGTGGGACTTATGTAGATAAAGCCAATCCTTCTTTATGATGACATGAAATTATACCAATGGAATAATGAAATATTTTCCAGGAAGAACATTACCCCCATTATCAATTGGAGGGGATTCATAGACATAATATAAGATCATCATATGATTATGAGTCTTTACTACTAATTCTAAATCTTAGGGTTTTGTTGAATTATTGAAAACCTTAGAAAAATATTTAAATATTAAGGAACTTTTAGATCCAAATTCAAATAAGGCATTAGTAGTTGTATAGTGTAAGGTATGTTTACCATCAATAATTTATTTATAGATCCCCCCATCAAAAAAAACATGATCGCATGAGAGTAAAATTTACCCTTTGGATTATGAGGTTTCCAATGTCGATAATTATCATTTACCCTTAGGTTTGGGAATTGGTTTAAATAATTTTCATTATCCTTACAATATAATAACTTAAGAGTGGGAGGTTCATAATGTGTATAATTATATATATTCTCTCTATTGTATGACTTATTCCCATTTCATAAGTAATAAATTTCTCAATGTCATTACCTTCCACAGATAAAACAATTACTAGTTCCCCTAGGAATATTTCCCCAATGTTTATTCCCCCAATTAGAGAAGAAAAAATATCATCATTTTGTCACCACGTTTCATAGATTTTATTTTGAACATCACATTATTATTCATATCAAAAGCATGGTATTAATACATAACTTGAACCTTCATTTATTCATTGATAACATAACACACAATCCATTCAAAGATTATAATTTCTCTTATGGGTAAATATATTTGGAGACTTTGTTTAAAGACAATAAAGAATTGATCAATCTTAATTTATTGTTAGATTATAATAAAAAATCATACCTCATAAGTATGGTTAAATTTGTACCATGTATAAAAAGGTATTGGTCATCATTTTTATATAACTCCAGTAAATCCTTCTCCACATTTATATGAAGAACACCAGGAATTAACTTATTGAAAAAGTATTTATTGAACTCATCCAAATACATGCAATATATTTCATCTTGTTGACTCATATTTTTTATATGAGTCTTCCATTGAAATTCTTCTTCATCAAAATGGTAGAATACCAAAATTAATTTACCTGTTCTAATCTCTATGGAATGGAAAATAAATTTTCAGACGTAGTTATACATTTTTCATAAACAATTGGATCAGAAGATCCACTGAAAGAAGGTGTATGTTTTCTCATGAAGGAATAAATACAATTTTGTTTCATCCTTTGTTCGTTTGGATTTTTTTCATGATTCATAGCATAAGAAAGTTGTATGATTATATAAAAGAACATTTTCCATTCCATATCCCATAACATTAAGAGTCCCTAAAGAAAAATAATTACATTTTCTGTTGAACGCAGTGATAATGTGGTTTCTTTTGGTTTTATAAAATAAAGTAAATTAAAATGAATAATGTAATAAATAATATTCACATTGGGAAACCTCATAATCCCGTAATTAAATTATTTTATATCTAAATTATGTCAGCTTTATCAATCTATGACACCATAGGTTTATCATAGTTTATTCATATTTATCTTCTATTTAAATCCTTCCTGATGGTTTGTAAATAGTTTGGAAATTTCCAAAGTATATTAATCAGGAGTGTCAAAACAGGTGTGCAACTTGGTTCATTGTTATACAACATCTCTCGACCGAGTATAGCTCAATATGGTGATTTTGGGGTTGTTACCACAAAGTAAAAATGTTCCAAATCCACATCCAATTATAGTATCTCGACAGAGAAGTATTTCTAGAAAACATATCTCCCTATACTTTACCATAATTCCATTACAGTTTCCTATTAATTGACTCATCCTTACAATTATCTCTACAAATTTCCATAGGGATCTATCTATGGTTTTCAAATCCTAGATTCTATGGTTAAATGAAACCTTTTTCTAATACCAACTAAAATGGCCCAATATTTTTAAACATGGACATTGTATATTTTTTATTGAATTTACATTATATTACACAAAAACATGCCCAAAAAAAATAATAGTTTTGGGATTTTGAAGCATTGAAACATAAACACTATACCATTATTGAAATAAGGCATATCCCATTGCGTTCATCTAATCTTAATCCCTTCATATAAATATCATACATAATACATATATTCATAACCTATGCAAAGGAAACATTAAATGGGTGATCATTGATGCTCAATAATTTAAAATAAGGAATATACATATGTATAGCCTGAACATAAGGGTTTGAGAACAAAATAATAACATCTGAAAACTATAACCTACATATCAATGATCTAAATCAAAATTCATGAACCAAAGATTTATAGTTCATAAGACTTGATTCATACGGGAAACAAAGGATATGATCCCTGAGATCATAAGAATTGGAATTTGTGTTGTACACATAAAATTATAAAATAATTTCCATATTAATCAAGGATCACTTCCAAGACCATCATAACATACAATTTACTTTACTGAATTGGGTCCACTCCCCATTCCAATACTATAGTATTGATCTTTTTCACATCATGTTCCAGTCCTATATTTATTTATTTATTTCACTCTCTCTTATATTAATTTATATATCATGAGATATAAATCATTACCCAATAAAGTAAAAGAAGATATTGGTCCCACCCATTTATAATGATATAATACATATGTATTCCAAAATATCATAAAAATGCATCATATTAAAACATATGTAATGTAATCAGTATCATCAACATGTCATCTTATCACAACCTATGGAAAAGTGATAGGTTTAATAATCATTTAATCATTGATTTTCACATGAAATTAAGTGTGTTTAATAAGGGTTTTATCGTGGTATTAACTGTGTATCAAAAATGGATTTCTTAAAAATCAATTCATAAAAAATATAACATTTATAGAAAAAATATTAATAAAATTAATGGATTATATCCCAACTAAATAAGATTAATGGCCAAGGGATTTCATCCTAGAAGGAAAATAAATTTGAAATATAATTTAAATTATTTATTAAGGAAAATACAATTTCTTTTTATGAAAACTATTTGTAAAACATAAAACAGTATGAAAACATTTATCATTGAAAACAAAATTTAAACATATAATGTAATATTTGAATCATTGGTTAATCATATTGGAAAATAATACATCCTCGTTCATACATATTAAATGTATGACTCCTATTTCCATTGTTGTGATAGAGAAATGTGAATTTCATGGAAAACAATATGAATATTCCATTTTTTTTGAAAAATTAATATATGGGTAAAAATGAATTTATAAAAATAATCAGATGATATTAAATTGTTTTCTAAAAAATCATTTCTAGAAAAAATTGTTCAAAAAGTGAAATATTTCCATCCAAAGAGAGAAAGAAAGATGGATTTTCATAAAAAAAAATCCTTAATTATATTAAGTACCAATGAGGGAAAATGGTAAAATTACTTGAAGATACCATGAATAAAAAGAGGAGAAAAAAATATTGATAATTCTTGAGATATGGACATTAATATTTTATCAATGGAATTATAATCATAAACAATCTAGTAAAATGATGAAAATATAGAAATAAATTGTTACCTCATTGATATTATTGATTCAAAACCCCAATGAAAGGGTAAAATTACATGACAACTAAAATATGTTTAAAATAATTATACTCAAGATATAAAATGAAAAATTTGAAGTATATACACCTCGTAAAAAAATTATAGGTGAATAATATAACATGTGTCTCAAAGAAAGAAAAATTAAGGCATAATTCCCATAATGATTTGTTAACACTGAAAAGATAACACCATGAAAGAGTGATAATGAAATGGATATTTTAATAAAACATTTAGGATATGAATCCTTAAATACATTCATGGGTAGTTTATACACCAAATAGATGAAATATTGGTTGAATATGAAATGTTCCTTACAGAGTAAAACATGACATGAAACTCCCTATCCTTATCTATTAATATCCATCGTACTCTTTAAAATGTCTATTCAACAAATATAAGTTTATTAAAAATATATTGATGAATAATATTCATATATATCATATTATATATCTTTTCATATTATATTTTAGTACCCCTTTATTAATGATTCATTTTTATATTAATTCTTTAGTGAAAACCACTTTTCAGGAAATTAATGTTTCAATTTATTATATTCGTTGTTATTTTAACTCAATAATGAATTATTAATATCTATAATTATAACCATGATATAAATATCATAAATATTCATTATATTTTTATTTTTAATAAACAATAAAATCTAGAAAATGGAGATGAAATACAGTGTTCATGGAGACGGTAGGTCGCATGATCCATGAACATTTTTTTCATTTCCCTATCATATTAAAAAAATGAGAAGTATATGAAATATTATCATTAAATAATATGTTTATTTCATATATATTAAAATTTTTTATAAACCCATCAATAATAAATTGCATGTATAGCGTGAATGATTCTCATCTTTTTTCGAGGCGGTAGTCTACTATACACACAAATGATGTTATCATATTCAACAAAAATTGAATTAATAAAGGTATGTGTGGTTTAAAAATAAAAAAAAATCCAAAAAATAATAAATATAATATATATAAACTATTTAAAACATTATTCCAAAACATTATAGGCGGTAATGGGAAATCAAACGACATCAGTTCTAAAAGAGGTAGTCTGTCGTACACACGAATGACAAATTTTTAACCCGTTTTATGGAAGGGTGTGCCTTTGTAAGTCATACCCTTATATAAAAACATGTTATTATAATGAATATATAAATTTTAATATATTATAATTTTATAAAAATAATTTATGGGTGTTGAGGAATAAATGAAACAAAAACATTCGTTGATGAACATTGCCTCTCCTTTTGGTATCTTTTTTTGGTCTCCACCAAATATCATTTGTGGTTGGATTTATGAATCAATTATGTCTTAAAATATGTGGTATGGATGTTGTTAAGAAATATGGATATATAATTTCATTGAAAAATTTTCATTAGAGGTATTAAATGAGGGAGAGAGGTGGAGGAATTTTATAAAATAGGTGAGTGGGAAACATGCAAAATTTTTAAAGAGAAAATTCCCTTTCACATTTTTCATATGGAAAATTGAAAAAAAAGTATAAATTTAGAACAAAAGGAATCAATTTTATAAATATGTTTATAAAATTGGAATTTAATAATTTATGGCTCATTTATAAACAATATTTTTATGTTTCACCACTAATTTGTTTTTTTAACTTTATTGATGTGAAAAATTTGTTTTCTTTCACTTATATCATTAGAAAAAAAATTAAGATATAGTTATTATAAATTATTAGATTTTATTATTACAAATATTGAATCCTTTTTTTGAAATTAAATTACATGTATTTGTAGAAAATAACTACAAAAAAATGCTGCATACTTGTTGAGATAGTGGGGTTTTAAATAGAAAAATACAAAAACTTTATAATGTTGTTTATATAAAATTTCAATGTAAAATTTGGAAAAATGAGTTAGATAAGATTAATATATGGATAATTGAAATGATTATACTTTTAAACCTATTTAAAATATAATTTTTAATTTATAAATAAATTAAATGACCAGAACTTTTTTATTTAAAATTAAGAATATTTCACAATTCATAAAAAATAAAACATTTTACAAAAATTCAAATTATTCCGCATAAATTTTTTTTACACTATAAATTCAAATAGTAAGTTACATTTATTAAAATTATTTCATAAATGTGTAAAAAAATAACTTTATTTTTTTTTCAAATGGAATTAAAACATTTTTTTTTGAGAAATATGTATGTTATATCATGTGAATACATTAATGAAATTATATATTTTATTATAAAACATTTATCCCATTTGTAGAAAAATTTAATTAAAATTTAAAAAATAATTATAAATATTATTTTTTATATGTCTAACGGCTAGGTTACAATGGTCACAATTAAATAATAGAATTAAAATTATGTCATCTTTTTTGTTATCCACAGTGTCTTGTTCCATCCAGGATAACTGAATTTTTCTTCTAGTGAATGTGTCCTATGGATTTGGGTAATAGAAGATTTACATGGTGCATCATATAACACAAGTATTTAATGAAATATAATTTATTTGAAAAATATCTGGTTGTTTTTAATTATGACTAAAATAATTACACTATTATGGGTGGTGGGAAGTAACAAGGTGATTTAAGAAGGAATTGACATATCCAAAGGTTTTTGGAATTATGAATAGGGGAGGAGAATTATGTGGAATTTATTTTTGAGGCGAGTGGAACACCTCTAATGATTTAAAACGAAAATGGTGTAATCAAGATATTCACATGAAAAAATTCACCTAACTGGTATTTTTTGATCCTGAATGATATAAGTTATAAATTTGGACACAAAATTGGATTCTTAATAGTTTTGGGTTATTTTTATCACTTATATTTTTAGTTTAACCCACAGAAAATCCATTTATTTACCTTTAACATGATAAATAAGTTTTTTCATTTTACTATAAATTATGGAAAAAATTATTATAGACATTATTATATAATATAAATTATATTGAGTAAAATTATGGAATAAATTTATACATTTTCTATTACATAAGTAAATTTTTTTAATTTATATATATTCCCATAGATGCGATGATAAAACGTGTTTTCAAAGAGAAATAACTCCAAAAATTTAACATTTTATAACAAAAATCAATATAAAAATTGATTGAAAACCAAAAACCTTTATTAATATATATATAATTTAAGTAATGTATGTTATAAAATGATTTCAGAAAACATTTTAAATTAATTTTAAGAGGAGACAGTTTTCAATAAAAACTACAATGTGTTCACTATTCGCTAAAGAATTATTAAATTTAAAAAAATCCTTAAAATTTAGCCAAAGATAATTTTGACATGATTATTTAAAAATTGAAGTATATATTATCAAATTTATTTTTACTGAAACTTTTTATATTCACTTATTTTATTTTTATCAAAATGATACATAATATAATTTTTTGAATAAATAATATTTTTGAAATATATAAATAATTTACAAGTAATTAATTAATTTTTATAAATAAGGTTAATTCTTTAAAAAATAATTTTTCATAATAAATAAAAATTAATGGTTAATATTCTTATCTATATTCATAATGGATATGTTATACTATCCAAGTTTAAATAATAATATTAATAATATTTATTCTTTATTAAAACTCTGTGTTGCATATACCCTAAAATAAACTCAGTGTTGTATATAATTCATGAAATCCATGAGATATAATTTATCAAAATAACAATAATTCCAAAAAAAATCATGGTGATATATTCTATATAACGCCCCGACCCCAGTTACCCAGAGTTGGTGCATTATTACATATCATTGGCATGATCACAAGAAAGATCAAGTCTCGAATGACCGATTAGTTTAACAGCCTTGGAATAACTAGAAACATTCATAAAGTTTATATTACATCATTA
Organism: Viscum album; assembly: GCA_963277665.1. Taxonomy (NCBI): domain Eukaryota; kingdom Viridiplantae; phylum Streptophyta; class Magnoliopsida; order Santalales; family Viscaceae; genus Viscum; species Viscum album. Next base: position 1,240,529,885 of record OY728143.1, read on the forward strand.
AGTGAAAACTACTACAATAAACATCTTGTCTTCATATCCCCTCATATTATCCCTACAGGTCATTCATAAATTACTTCTTCACATCCTAGGACAAATAAAACATTGAAAGGGGTGAGCTCAGATGCTCAATAAGGATAACAATATAGCGGAAACATTCATAAATAAACATAAACATTTAAGCAATGTATTGCTAAAAATTATATTTTTAAACATGAACTTCAGCATAATATGGAAAAGATAAAATGAAATAATTCCATTTACTTATTCACATGGTTATTATTCTAGTCGAATAATCACATGCAATATCAATAACCACTTTCATAATAATGGAATGCATAATGCCAGACTATCATAACCACATAGTCAAGGCCTCATACGAAGACAAAAAATAAAATTTTGTCAAGGCCTTTTACCAAGACACTAGTTTATCTCATGAGACCTACCGATGCATCTAGGAGCTATAACAAGCTCCACCTGTCACTTATTAAGTTCAATGCATTCTTCATATGAATAGGTTTAAACATAACATAAACATTCTTATTAAAACTAGCATACAAAATGTCAATAGTTTCTCCATAAACCATGAATGGTATAAAAATAACACATCCACAGTCAAACATATCAAAAACCCTTCAATAATATATAGAAGTTTTGTATCATAATAAATCAACTTCAAATATGCTTAAAATCCATCGAAGGATGTTGACATAGATGAAATCAAAACTATTTGAGAGAAATATCTCTTTTTTTGAAATCATTTAAAAGTCAAATAATTATAAAATAATGAATTTACTTTGAAAATATTCTTATAATCTTTTAATATAATCTTTGATGATTTTATAATGGTGGAAAATAGTCGTGCCCACCGTATAACTTAAAAAACATTATTACGTTAATTCTGTCGAAAAGGTTAAAAAGGACCTTGTTTGGAAAACGACAGAAAAATTCCTTTATAAACTTCTTATAAAAAGTAATCAAGGGTATAAATGACTTTATAACATAGACTTTAAAATAGTAAGAATGATTTGAAATACATTTTTAAGAAACATGGATGTGGATGATAATGATGTCCTAGTAGATAATCACGTATAAACAAACTCGGATAATGAAGAGATTGTGAAATAATCCATTACCTTGTACTTTTACATAGTGGATGGTATGTTAAACTCATTTATTATAGTTAAAAAATTGTTGTTAATTTATTCAAGAACCATATACATAATTATGATATCATATATGATCTTCTATTAATTCTTTGTTAATAATATTTTAGAATTATCCTCGTTTCGGGTGTTATCTTAATCATTTTATTTTATATGTTTTGTTACATAAGGAATGTTTTTTATGGATAGGATGTATTTTATTTATATCCAGAATGATATGAAGTCCTTAAACAATATTTTTAATCATAAAATGAGAATTAGACTTGAATGGATACGATGGGGAATGAATCTCATCGCGTTCGTGGAGGTGGTAGTCCGTATGAACGCAAGAGAGAAAATATCATTCTTTTGATATTAAAATAATATATAATTGGATGTTATATCAAATATAAAGAATCATTATCATGTTATATTTATTATTTACATGAATTATACATCATTATTATACCCATCAAAATAATAATTTATTGAATAACAATTACACCACGACGTGGAGACGGTAGGCCGTACGTACGCACATATGGTGACTTGTCATTCAAGGGATGGATAGAATAATGAATTTGGTTATTCCATATTTATAATAACATCATAGTATATATAATATACTAGAGTTATTATTTTATATTGGAAATAACAAGGAGATAAGAAGTTGAAGAAGAAATGATCCTGTAAAAGGGTGGTGAAAACATTACCTCTTCTTCGGGTTCTTCCTTTTTATTTGATCAAAAGGGCTCCTTAGATTGGCTTTCTAATCAAACTATAGCCTCTAGGTTGAAGTGAGGGAAGCTGAGAGAGTATCTGGCGAGGGGTTATCCGAGCCAAAAGGATTTGAATGTGTTAATTAGTGAGAAGGGGGGTTCCCTTTTATAAGATGTGTGGGGGGTACCTTTGGAAAAGCTAGAAATATTATTTTACAATAAATTCATATTCGGTTTATAATGGATCCAAAGTAGATTATTTAAAGTTTAAGGTAGCTATGGGTCTAAAACCACTCAACCAATATAATTTAGACAGGTTTGCGTCATTATATTAACCCTATGTTTTAGTTTTAACTCTTAGTTAATTAGTTTGACACTTACCATGTCACTTTGTATTTTTATATTATATAGTTAATAAACATTCTATATACCTTAATGTGACCCCAAGTGCTCCATTAATGATACATCTTTCATGATATAAGTCTCTTGGATGGTCCTTATATTTTTATAAATTAATAATATAATATTTGTTTTAAAATCTCTTTTATGTCAATTTTGACACTATTGGGTAATTTGTTTTTGATAAATTCATAACAACATTATTAATTCGAAAAAATTTTATATAATCAATACCGATATGTAATATTAACCTAGAAAATTAGTGGAATTCATAAAATGTCTCAAATTTCATTTATTATTATATTTATAATATCAATTATTTTAATATTTCATTAATTAGTTAATTACTGCATCACCATTGTGTCACAAATAAATTAAATTATTTAATGTCTAAAAAATATAAATAAAGTACCATTATGTAGGAAATAATTTTAGAATAATAAGTAATATTTAAAATAGAATTTATCTTTTGTATAACCCTATATTAATTTTTTTTAGTAAATATACTTTTATTTTAACTCTTTTAACTTTTCTTTGAATTAAATAATAATAAATATCCTAATCTAATCCAAGTGGACCTAAATGATAATATTTTATTCCTAAGGTTGTTTCTGGTCAATATTCAGTTGTCCAATAGAATTAGGACTTGTGTTAGGGTAATATTAATATCCCTTTTACCCTTAATTACCCTATTTACTTTTAACCGTGGTAAATAAAAGTAAAAAGTTACTATTCACCAAAAATTATTTTCATCTCATTGAACCACATTTTACTCCTTGATATTAACTGTGTCTCTCAGATTCTCGATATTCCACTCACATAAGTGCTAAAATTAAGTTTTATGAAAAATTCAGTTTTTTAACTTCCACTTAGTGGTTTCACTATTCATCAAAAAATTGATGTTTTTCAGAAAAATATCCAAAATTCACCTTAGGATAATGTCGAAATTCCGAATCCATAAATGAAGTCCATTTTGAAAAATAAAATTTATAAATTTCAAAAAGTGGGTATTACTAATCATAATGGCTAGTTTGATTGGTTGTGGTGTGTTAGAACTCGATGTTGCGTACAACACACGCTATTGCATTATTCAAAGAGAAGCGTACTATAGAAGCTTATGGTGTTACATTCTCCTCTCCTTCAAATAATTTTTTCAATGAAATTTCTAGAATACTACCGCATGAAAAGACTCGGGTGGTTCTTCATCATAAGTTTCTTGGGTTCCCACATTACCTCTTCCATCTTATGGTTTCTCCATAGAACATTTACAAGACGAGTCGTCCAGTTTCTCAGCACATGTTCTCTTGTATGAAGTATCTTGACAGGCTCTTCACAATAAGATAGATTGGGTTCCAGTTATAATTTATCATAGGTGAGTACATGCGTTGGGTCAGGCATGTATTTCCTGAATAGTGATACGTGGAACACATCGTGAACTTTGGAGAGACTTGGTGTCATTGCCAAAAGGTAAGCTACAGCCCCAATTCGTTCTAGAATTTCAAAAGGTCCGATGTACCTAGGACTCAATTTACCCTTCTTACCGAAACGTATAACTCCCTTCCATGGAGATACCTTCAAGATAACATGATCTCCTACCTGAAATTCAAAATCCTTCCTTCGGTTATCAGCATAACTCTTCTACATACTTTGAGCTATTTTGATGTGGTTTTGGACTACCTTTACCTTTTCCATTGTTTCCTCCACTTGTTCTGAGCCTACATGTTTTCATTCGCAAACGTCATCCCAAACGGTTGGTGTGCGACATCTCTTTCTATATAACACTTCATGTGGTTCCATTTGAATACTCGAATGGAAGCTATCTTTATAGGATAATTCTACCAGAGGTAAATATTGATCCCACATACCCTGAAAGTCAAGTGAGCAGGATCTCAACATGTCTTCATAGATTTAAATAGTCCGTTCTGATTGTCCATCTGTTTGAGGGTGGTTGGCAGTGCTCAAATGAAGTTCAGTATCCAAGGCTTTCTAAAGACTCTTCCAGAATCTTGAAGTAATACGGGGATAACGATCAGAAACAATGGATAGGGGTACTCCATGAAGTCTCACCACTTCATTAATATGTAGACTTTCTGGATGTTCAAGTGGTAAATCTTCCATTATAGCAAGAAAATGGGCTGACTTGGTAAGACGATCAACAATGACCCATATTGCGTCATTCCTTCTAGGAGTCTTTGGTAGTCCCATGACAAAGTCCATCGTAATATTGTCCCATTTCCACTCTGATATGGGAAGAGTTTGCATGAATCCTCCAGGCTGTTGCCTTCCAGCATTCACTTGTTGACAAACCATACATCTTGACAAAAAATCAGCAATCTATCTCTTCATATTGTCCCACCAAAAATGTTCATTCATGTCTCTATACATTTTTGTGCTCCCAGGGTGTATAGAGAAATTGGAACTATGAGCATCGTCCAACAATTCCCTTTTTAGATCATGTATATTGGGAAAACAAATTCTCTTACAAAATTTCAAAATTCCATCTTCATACCCAAATTCATTCAATCTCCCCTCATTCACAGCTTTAATCTTCTTTTGAAACTCTTCATCACCAGTCTGAGAACTCTATATCCTTTCTAATAAAAATGGTTTGGCAAACATTTGAAAAAAAAACTGATGTTTCACCTTCCATGGTTATTCCCATGTCCATCTTCACTAGATCCATGAAAATTGGATCCCTTTCAGTTCTCATATTGTTCAAAAATCCAATATGTTTTGTTCTCAGAGCATCTGCCACCTTATTTGGCTTCCCCAGGTGGTAGTTTATCGTACAATCATAATACTTGAGTAATTCAAGAAATCTCCTTTTCCTCATGTAGAGTTATTTTTGTGAGAAAATATACATCAAACTCTTGTGATCAGTATAAATCTCACATTTTTCACCATAGTGGTAGTTCCTCCATATCTTAAAAGAAAAGATCACAGCTGGTAACTCGGGATCATGAGTAGGATAGTTTTTCTCATGAATTTTCAACAATCGTGATGCATAGGAATTAACCCTATCATTCTGAATAAGGACACAACCATGTCTTTTTTCGATGCATCACTATAAATAACTAACCCATAATTCCCCGATGGTAGAGTCAATATAGGAGCATTGAATAATATTTTATTAATTTCTCTGAAACATTCCTCACTCTCTTTTGTCCAAAATTTTTTTACCCCTTTACATGTGAGCTTTGTTAATGGGTTTTCCAAGCAGGAAAAATTCGGGACGAAACGTCGATAATAACCTGCTAAACCAATAAAACTACATACCTCAGTTATACTCATCGGTGCAGGCCATTATTAGATTTCCTGGGTCTTAGAAGGATCAACAAAGATTCCATCATTAGAGACAATATGGACATGAAATGAAATCTCCTGAAGCCAGAATTCACACCAGCTAAACATCCCATATAATTCATGTCTTCTCAGAGTTTTCAGGATAATGCGCAAGTGATTTTCATGATTTTTGTAGCTTTTGGAGTATACCAAGATATCATCAATAAATACCTCCACAAATTCATTGAGATATTCCTTGAAAAATCTATTCATTAGATCCATGAATACAGAGGGTGCGTTAGTCAGCCCAAAAGGCACTACCATAAACTCGTAATGCCCGTACCTTGTTCGAAATGTTGTCTTCGGAATGTCTTCCTTCTTCACACACAAATGATGGTATCCAGATCGAAGGTAAATCTTTGAAAAGTATTGAGCTCCATGCAGTTGGTCAAATAGATCATCAATACGAGGTAGGGGATACTTGTTCTTTATTGTTATAGCATTGTTCTCCCTGTAGTCGATACATAACCTCATAGATCCATCTTTCTTTTTAACAAAAATAACAAGGGCTCCCCATGGAGAAACACTAGGAGGAATAAATCCCTTATTACTCAATTCCTCTAGTTGTTTTTTTAGTTCAAATAATTCTACAGTGGCCATTCTATAAGGGGTATTCGATATAGGCCTTGATCCAGGAATTAAATCAATGGAAAACTCAACTTCTCATTCTGGAGGATGTCCAGGTAAATCTTCCAGAAACACATCTACATATTCTTTCACAATAGGAACATACTCTATTTGAACATTCCTTTCCTCACCCACAATCATTTCATTCTCTTAATCCCCAATAATTGAATTTAGTTGAGCTACTGGGGGTGGATCTAGATAAGAATTAGGTTGTGATGATTCTGCCCTAATGATAAGGTTTTCCTTATCATCATCATCAATAATCGTAACCTCATTCTTCTTACAATAAATCTTCGCATCATAGTCCTAAGGCCAATCCATACCAAGGATTATATCAAACTTAACCATAGGTATGCCGATGATATCAGTGGATAAAGAACATCTATGTACTCTAATGGGGAGTGATTCACAAAACGTTTTTGCAATGATACTTCCCTTATGAGTTTTAACTGACAACTCCCTTGTTAAATCAAATTGCAAATATCTAATTTTCTTAGCAAACTGGGAAGATATGAAACAATGCGATGATCCAAAATGAAATAATGCATTTGCTAAACTTGAAGAAACCATTAAATTACCTGCGACCCCGTCTTTCAGAGCTTCTACCTCAGCAGTAGTGATAGCATATGCTTGGCCTTGATCCCTTGGCCTTTTCTAAGGTAAGTTCCCCTAATTCTTAGGAAAGTCATTTTCATAATGTCTCATCTCCCTGCAATTGTATAATTGGACATCGGTAGCTTCATTCTTCACCTTTCAATCACGAGTTTGGTGGCCTTTTTCACCACACTTGTAATAGAATCTCATTCCTTTTAAGCAAGTAACAGGGTGTTTATTCCCACATTTACCATAGGATGGATATTCAACCTTTACCTTATTCCCCTTATTTCCATTCCCAAATTGATCAGAAGATCTCTTCTTCTCTTTATTTGCTTTAAAGTCATAAGACTTAGATAATTTCTTTTCTCTCTTGATAGCACATGAGACAATGTCTTCGTACGATGAGAAAGATTCTGTGACTAATGCTCAACGGAGAAACGGTTTTAACCCTTTAAATAAATGATCAATCTTACTTCATGGGTTATTTATATAATATCCATCATACCTTTCTAACCTTGTAATGTTGGCCGCATACTTTGTGACATTCTCATCCTCCTTTTATCTCAGACTCAGAAATTGTCTTTCCATATCTGCTCGATGGTCATGAGGAAAGTATTTTTCTAAGAAATTCTCTTTGAACTCCCTCCATTCCATATTTGATACTTCATCGTCTTCCTTCATGTTTTTTATCAATGACCACCATTGATTATCATCTCCAGTGAGGCGATAAACTGCCATGACAACTTTTTCACATTCACTACTCCCCAAAGCCTGAAATATTTTCTCTAGGGAACTTATTCATTGCTCAGCTACTAATGGATTTGTAATCCCATTGAATGTTGGTGGTTGATTCCTCATGAAGCGATCTAACATTTATCCTCCACGCTGTGGATCAGGGTGCTCTATATGGGTAAGTTTATTATTCATAACCTGAGTGAGTTGTCCCAGTATGGTGATTAGTTGATCAGCACCAGTTGCATCACCAGCTCCACTATAATTATCTTGACCAGGAGGGAAATCCCTACATGGAGTGCGTGTATTGATACAATTTCCATTTCTTCCACTAGGAACCATTTCTAAACAATGGCATAAACTAGATCAGTTTATGAATCAAAATACATAATTCCATACTTATAAAACACTTAACATAAATTGAACTATTTGTGGATATAATCTATAATCATAAAAATGTTTTCTTTGAGGATGTATATACTCATAAACCCTTAATAAATAAATAAAATGAGAGTTATCGTAAGCATATCCCACGGGAGTGTCGTAACCAAGAGTGAAGCAAGGCCCGTTGTTGTGCACCAGTTCCCATTCGAGTCTAGCTCAAAGAGGTGTTTTCGGGTTTTACCCCCAGGTACATCTGTGCCAGAGCCACCTCTACCTGCTCGTATCCAGACAGAGATGCTTTTCTCAGAAAACGTACAAAATCTCTACAATACCAAAATTCTAAAATGGTCTTTTATACTAATCCTCAAAGTCCATCTTAGGTCTATGTGCTCTAATCTGAGTTTATCGAAATTTAGATTCCAAGGTTTGTACTAAACTTCCTCTGATACCAACTATAACGCCCCGACCCCAGTTACCCAGAGTCGGTGCATTATTACATATCATTGGCATGATCACACGAAAGATCACGTCTCGAAAGACTTATTAGTTTAGTAGCCTTGAAATAACTAGATACATTCAAAAAGTTTACATTACATCATTAAGTGAAAACTACTACAAAATAATCTTTTCTTCATATCCCATCATATTATTCCTGTATGTCATTCATAAATTACTTCTTCACATCCTGGGAAAAATAAAACATTGAAAGGGGTGATCTCAGATGCTCAGTAAGGATAACAATAGAGCAGAAACATTCATAAATAAAAATAAACATTTAAGGCAATGTATAGCTAAAACAAAATCCTTTTAAACTTGAACTTAAACATAATATGTATAAGATAAAATTAAGTAATTCCATTTAATGTTTCACATGGATATTCTACTAGTCAAATAATCACATGTAATATCAATAACTACTTTCGTAATGATGGAATGCATAATGCCAGACTATCATAACCACATAGTCAAGGTCTCGTGCCAATACTACAAATAAGATTTTGTCAAGGCCTTGTGCCAAGACAGTAGTTTATCTCATGAGACCTACCGATGCATCAAGGAGCTATAGCATGCTCCACCTGTCACTTATTAAGTCCAATGCATTCCTCATATGAATAGGTTTTTACATAACCTAAACATTCGTAATAAAACTAGCATACGAAATATCAATACTTTCTCCATAAACCATGAATGGTATGAAAATAACACATCCACAGTCAAAAATATCACAAAACCTTAAACAATATATGGAAGTTTTGTATCATAATAAATCAACTTCAAATATGATTAAAATCCATAAAATGATGTTGACAAAGATTAAATCAAAACTATTTGAGAGAAATATATCTTTTTTATAAATCATTTAAAAGTAACATAATTATAAAATAAAGAATTTTATTTGAAAATATTCTTATAATCCTATAAGGTAATCTTCGATGATTTTATAATGGTGGAAAATAGCCGCACCCACCATATATGTTAAAAAAACATTCTTACCTTTATTCTGTCGAAAAGGTTAAAAAGGACCTTGTTTGGAAAACAAAAGAAAGATTCATTTATAAACATCTTATAAAAAGTCAACAAGGGTATAAAATAAATTATTCCAGAGTATTTAAAATAGTAATAATGATTTGAAATAAATTTTTAATAAAAATGTATGTGGATGATAAAGAGGTCCCAGTAGATAATCATGTATAAACAACCTCAGATAATGAAGGGATTGTGAAATAAACCCTTACCTTGTTCTTTTCTTTAGTCGATGTTATGTTAAACTCCTATATAATAGTTAAATCATTTTATTTAATTTATAGAAGAACCATATACATAATTATAATATCATATATGATCTTCTATTAATGCTTTGTTAATAATATTTTAGTATTATCCTTTTTTCGGGTGTTAACTTAATCGTTTTCTTTTATATGTTTTTCTACATAAGGCATGTTTGTTATGGACAGGTTGTATTTTATTCATATAAAGAATTATATGAATTCCATAAACATTATTTTTAATCATAAAATGAGAATTATTCTTGAATGTATATGATGGGGAATGAATCTCATCACGTTCGTGGAGACGGTAGTCCGTACGTACGCACGAGCGACAATATCATTCTTTTGATATTAAAATAATATATAATTGGATGTTATATCATATATACCGAATCATTATCATGTTATATATATTATTTACATGAATTATACATCATTATTATACCCATCTAAATAATAATATATTGAATAACAATTACACCACGACGTGGAGACGGTAGGCCATACGTACGCACGTATGGTGACATGTCATTCAAGGGATGGATAGAATAATGAGTTTGGTTGTTCCATATTCATAATAACATCAAAGTATATAGAATATACTAGATTTATTATTTTATAATGGAAGTAACAATGAAAGAAGAAGTTGAAGAAGAAATGAACTTGAAAAAGGGTGGTGAAAACATTACCTCTTCTTCGGGTTCTTCCTTTGGATTTGATCAAAAGGCCTCCTTAGGTTGGCTTTCTGATCAAAATAAGGCCTCTAGGTTGAATTGAGGGAAGTTGAGAGAGTATTTGGGCAGGGTTTAGGTGAGACAAAAGGCTTTGAATGTGTGAATTAGTGAGAAGAGGGAGTGCCCTTTTATAAAAGGTGTGAGGGGCACCTTTGGAAAAGCAAGAAATGTTATTTTATAATAAATTCATATTTGGATTATAATGGATCAAAAGTAGATTATTAAAATGTTAAGGTGGGGAGGGGTCTAAAACCACTCAAACAATAGAATTTAGACAGGTTTGGGTCATTATATTAAACTTATGTTTTAGTTTAACTCTTAGTTAATTAGTTTGACACTTACCATGTCACTTTGTATTTTATATTATATAATGAATAATCATACTATATACCTCAAAGAGACCACCAAGTGATCCATTAATGATTCAAATATCATGATATAAGTCTCTTCTCAGAACCTTATATTTTTATAAATTAATAATATAATATTTTTTTTAAAAAACTCTTTTATGACAATTTTGACACTATTGGGTATTTTGTTTCTGATAAATTAATAACTGCGTTATTACTTCGAATTTTTTTTTATAATCAATCATAATATATCATATTAACCTATATAATTTTTGGAATTCATAAAAAGTTTCAAATTACATTTATTTTGATATTTATAAAAGCAATTATTTTAATATTTCATTAATTAGGTAATTACTGCATCACCATTGTGTCATATATAAATTAAATTATTTAATGTCTAAAAATTATAAATAAAATACCATTATGTATTACATCTAGTTATATTTCTAATGAATATTTACAATTGAATTTATGTTATGTATAACCCTATATTAAAAATGTTTTAGTAAATAAACATTGATTTTATCTCTTTTAACTCTTCATTGAATTAAATAATAATAAATGTCCTAATCTAATCCAAGTAGAACTATATGAAAATATTTTATTCCTAAGGTTGTTTCTAGTCTAGATACACTTGTCCAATATAATTAGTACATGTGTTAGGGTAATATTAATATCATTTTTACCCTTAATTACCCTATTTACTTTTAACCGTGGTAAATCAAAGTAAAACGTTGCGATTCACCAAAAATTATTTTCATCTCATTGAACCAAATTTTACTCCTTGATATTAACCGTGTCTCTCGGATTTTAAAAATTCCACTCACAGATGTGGTAAAATTATTTTTTATGAAAAAATCAATTTTTTAACTACCACTTAGTTGTTTAACTATTCATAAAAAAATGCTTTTTTTCCGAAAAATACCAAAAACTCACCCTAGGATAATTTCGATATTTCGAATCCAAAAATGAAGTCGATTTTGAAAAATAATATTTATAAATTTCAAAAAGTGGGTATTACTCTTCATAACGGCTAGTTTTATTGGTTGTGGTGTGTTAGAACTCGATGTTGTGTACAACACACACTATTGCATTATTCAAAGAGAAGCGTACCATAGAAGCATGAGGTGTTATATTCTACCCCACATAAAATAAATTTATACCCCATTTTTTTACTCTTATAATAAAAAATGAGTACAACTCTTCTTTATTATGTCTTCTCTTTCCAACATAACTTCTTCAAACTGGTGGTTTCTCTACAAAACCTTGACCATGCGGCTGGGATTTTTTCATATAAAAATATCTATAATATCTAGAATCTAAAATTTCTATTCCTCATAATATATATCATTCATGATTGGTATGACCTATGAGTTTATTATTGATGAAGGATTGACTATGTACATCTTAATGAGAGATACAAGGAACACATCATGAATATGAGAGAGGTTCTGTGGAAGCCCCAACTAGTAAGCCAATATCCTAATGTGATAATGAATTTTGATGGGACTAATATACATAACTATTGGTTTCCCTTTATTTATAAATATAATAAAATTCTTCAATGATAAAATTAATAGTCACACCTTATCAAAAACATCATTTTATAGATCACTACTTTTATTTTCAAAATATCATTTCTGCCAACTATGATTTTCTACAAGGGATTCTGAATGTCTCTGACATCTACAATTCCATCATCTGTCAAAAGTCCAAATATAATTCATTTTCAAACATTAATCAAGTAATTCAGAGATATATACTTATTTCCATCAATAGATTCATAAGAATCTGTTAGAATGCTCGACTGAAAGTTATTTCTGTTTGAAAAATATAAATGCGGAATGTGTTATTCCCAACCAAAATTATATTCAAAAGAATAGAATATCAGTATATTCATTGAGGTTTTAATTGTTCTCTCAGGATGACCATCAGTTTGAGGATGATATGTAGTGTTGAAACATAAATCATTATATATATATATCTTATTGAAGAATTATCCATAAAACGAAAACCACATATCCTGATCAGAAACAATTGAATTTGGTCATTTATAATGACTTACCACATTAATAATGTATATTATTAAAATTATTTCAATAGATAAGTCCTAAATGATATCGATGATGTGTTATGGAATGGTATTTTTATTTACTACATCATATATAGAATTATTCACTTTAGATATTTTAAGGGGCATGGTGACAAAATACATGGTGGTGTTCTCCCATTTCCACTATGGTTTAGGTGAAAGATGCACCATTTTCTTATACATTAGTCTCTCAGAAATAACATGGTGAACCTCTAAGCATTGTGATATCAAAATTCTCATATTTCTCTTCCTTGAATCCCACCAGAAATACCCATTAAAATAATTGAACATCGTTGTACTTCCATGATGAATAGGGAAACAAGAAATATGCGCATCCTCTAAGAAAATATTAATCAAATATGTTATGGATAGAACCCATGCATGGTTCCTAAAAATTATCATTCAACCACGATCTAATTTAATATTAAGAACAATTATATCCATATTATGTATCAATATATATTCCCTATTCACCACAATATTTTTCAAAAGGAGAGATGTTTGAACATTCAATTGAAGAAAAACAATTATGCCTAATATTTAGGATTTACATTTCCATACATTGAAAATCAAGAGATATTGGATCTTTTTTATCTTCATCAAGGATAATCATGCACGATAATTTCAAATAAGAGCATTAGACACCTTATTCACATTCCCTGGGTGGTAATTTATTAGGATGTCATAACATTTAATCATCTATAATAATAATCTCTTGTTCATATTCACATCCTTCTATGTGAATATTAAATTTAATATTTTTTTCTTAGTATATATATCACATATTTTTCTATACAGATAATTCCCCATATCGTTAATGAAAACATTTTCCACCACTAAATACACATCATGAGTTTGTTAATATATCACATAAATCAAAAATATCCGACCAAAAAATTACAGATACCTATCCGAGTGGATAGGAAGGGCCCACACTCAATATCCTCCATCAATTATGGAGAAAATAATATTACAACTTCTATGATTATACGACCCATTAATGGAATCTATTTTTTTTAAAGTTTCATAGTTTTTCCATATAGTTTATCATTCATTAGGGTCATTATAAAATCCATTAAAGGATATACATCCCCATCATTTAATTTTGAATATATTAGAATATCTTCTATACATACTACTGTAAACTAATAAATATAATCTCTTAATACTTTATTCATTGAATACATAATGATAATGAGGTCATTATTACGATGAAATGTCAATAGAATATATCCATAACATTTGTACCTTGTTCGGAATACTATATTGGGTATATTGTCCATCATAGTCCTCAATTGATGATATCTAGAATGATGGTCAATATTATAAATTGATCTCATCACATTTAATCAATTAGGTCCCTAATATGTGGTAGGTGAAAAATTTTCCTTATCAACATCATCTCTATCACTTGACAATCAGTGGAAATGTTCATTAATCTATGATGTATTTTGACTATAAGAGTCTGTTAACCCAATAATGGAACATATCGATGAATGAATCCCAGGTCAAGGATCTCCTAGAGTTATATTCTGAATTCCTAAACCCAATCAGGGAATTCTATAGGAACTCATCAAAATTGGTGCCGCACAAGATATGAGTTCTATTAACAACCTAACTTCATGTTATGGGGGATAACTAGGATTAACATTTGTAAAGAAATAAAAAAAAAATCACTCAAAATATGAATATCATTTATGTCATGTACCCCTCATACTTTCTAAGATAAGAACCACTTTTGAATTGGAATCCTGTTTAATACAATGGATGTGATATCCATCAGATATTGATACTTATTATCACACTGATAGGTACTCATAAGATTTATTATAATATAATATTTTAAATCCCTTACTCTGGATATAATGTAGGTTTTATGTAGTGAATGTCAATAAACGAATATGAGATAATCAAATTAAACCATTGGATGAATTAAAATATTTTTAGGAATCACAATGAAACAAATTTAGACTGAAGAGGAGTCATCATGTTGAGATGTGATTATCACATAATTAGGGTTTCTCACTACTAGTTATATATTTAATTGTTTGGGTGTCATCTTGATACTGTTGAAAAATTCATCATATATGAAATAATTTGTAGATTTAAGGACAAATAAAGAATTAGTGGTTATATATTGGATTGTTATTGTACCTTTTAATACAACACTATCTCACCCCTCATCAGAAAGAGTGATCAAATGATATTTCCATTACTATCTTGACTTTAGAGGTTGTTGACATCGACCATTATCACATTTCTTCAGATTTGGGAATTTGTTTGTATAATTCCCATACTCATTCTATTTTAAACACTATTATACAAGGTGTGTTTTGTAGAAAATTCTATCAATTTAAATTATTAGCTATCTCCATCCCTTAAAATCAACATCTAATTTCCAAATAACATCCCCATACAAAATTAATATATTTACAGGTCCACTAAAGACAATTTCATCTTTTTTTGTTTGCACACAGTGAGCATAAAATAAATATCAACTGCTTCTGCCCATGGTTTTTATATTTTCATTAGAATTGCATTTTTTTATTCTATAAAAAAGATATTGATACGTATCTCCAACCTATATATCTACCATTATTACACATTGAAAAATACATTCATATATATTTAATTACCCAAGAGATACTTCCATTTAATGATATGGTTTTAATCCATTAAAGAATCTATCAACCATACATTCTTGTTAGATGATAATACCAAAAGAATATGTTAGAAGTCTTATATAGTTTTCTTCAATGGTACAAAATAATTCATTTTACTTTTTCTTTAGCTCATAGAACATCTTCTACGTCATCATAGGAATAATATAACTATTTTACTAATTGAAAAAAATATTCACTCATTCCAATCTCTAGAGACAATATCATAATTATTCATTGTATTATTAATGAAATTCCACTATGGATCCACATCACCTAGAAAATTATATACAATAAATATAGAATTTTCATGTACTAAAAACTAGATAATAGAAAAAAAATTCAATGGTACTAATTTCTTACTCCAAAACCAGTGGATTAGAAGATCCACTAACAGTGGATGGACATTAACTTGTAATTTTATCATCTAATCATTATTCCCTCTATTGGTAATTTGTATGTTTAACATGATCAATGGAAAATGAAAATTTTGTGAACAATAAAAAAATATGTTTCGTTCCATGTCTAATAATTTTGGCTGACAAGGAGGGAAATAATTTCATTTTCCACCTCACTCAGCATAAACAAGATTCCTTCAGGTTTCCAAAATTTGCTAAAACCAAATATAATTATGGTTCACCAATAATCAGTGTATAGAACCACGTAATCATGATAAATTAAATAAGGTGTTTCTAATTCTTGATACCTTATTTTTAATCTATGATTCCATAGTTTTATCATAGTTGATTCATATTAAGTGTATTTTTATATCATACATGATGGTTTCTAGTTCTCTTAAATTTATAGAACATATATCCTAGGAGTGTTAAACCTGGTGTTTAGCATCTATCATTGTCATACTTTTGGAGATGCTCAAATCTATCTAAATGTGATTTTTTATTGTTTCTACCCCTATAAACCTATATTCCAAATCAACATCATCTTATAGTATATATATAAATAGATATAATTTCATATAATTCACTCACTCTATCATTTAACAAAATTATAAAAACGTTTTATAGGATTTGACCCATCCTTATACTTATCAATAGACATGTCCATAGGGATGTCACTATATTTTTATCATCCTTGTATTTAATGCTTATCATATAATATATTATGATACAAACTATGACTACCCTTTATTTTCATAAATATATATTGAATATTTTTATATTAATATTCACTACATTATAAAAACATATTATTTGAGATCGTAGGGTATAGTAAATTTCGAAACATTGAAACAAAACAAACTGGTTCATAAGTAAACTAAATCATCTCCCAAAAATTCATTCAAATATTTCACCCATCATAGAAAAGTCATACACAATTTATTTCTTCATAACCTAGGGATAAAAATCATAAGAAAGTGTAATATAAGATGCTTTGTATGGGAAAACAAGGGATATACATAAGATTAACAAAAAAAGGACATGTGGACCTAAGAATAACATTTTAATATCAAACCCTTCATCTAAATTATCATAATAATGAGTCATGAAATAAATATTTATTGTTCATAAGAGATGAATCATAAGAATATATATGAAATTTAGGCATGTGATCATACAATTTTCATAAGTCATATAATTTTGGAATACACAAAATAATAAAGAATCATTTTCATAGTTGTAAAGGCTCACTTCCAAGTCTTTAATTGTGGAATGTGACTACTATTGATACAATAATAGTAGTCAAATTTTACTCAAATAACCATCATAGTAGAAAAGGCCACTTACTAAACAAGGTTCACTCCCTGTTACATTTATGTATATCCCATGAGATAAAAATAATTACCCAATTAGTAGTAGGTAGATATAGGTCACAACATTCACATAATATAAATTATACATATAAATGGAAAAATATCATACAATAATAGTCATATCAGAACCCATGAATTGAAATGGATTTCATTAAAATTTCATCATATAAAAAAATATAGAAGAGATATAGGTTTCAAAATCATTTTTCATTTCATCAAATCGTAAATATTGGAAAATGATGGGAGTTTATTTATATTTTTATCATGGAATAACCAATGGATGAGAAACTATTTTCATAATCATTTTTTCATCATAAACCATTCTGAATAATAACATGACTGGAATCCATCATTCATGTCCCAAGTGTATCATATTTTATATCAAAGGATTCCATCATAGATAAGAAAATATTTTGAATGATTCATCACATTGAAATTTTTTTTAGGAATTTTATTAAAAAAACTATTATAACTAAAAATTCCATAAATATTTTCAAAATATTTTTCCTTGAAAATATTTTTCAAAATTAATAAATAATTATTTAAAAAATTAAAATGTTTTTTAGGAAAATAACATTTTATATTTGATTTTTTTAAAATATAAATCATTTTTAGAATACATTAATTTGTGGATAACTATTATTGATTATAGGGTAATCATCAATGTAATTATCTTCTATGATGACATTTAATTCCATTCATGATATATATTAAAATAAATATTCCTTTCATATTTTTAGTAAATTGAAAATTGATTTTTTTGTAAAATAACATGTAGATTACTTTAAAAAAATTAATGAAATTCAAATATGCCTATTAATTTTACTAAAAAATTATAGAATTATAAAAATATTTTCGGATATATATCTAGAAAACAAGATTTTATAGGAAAAATATGTTTTCAACCAAAGAGAGTTATAATGATGATTTTTCTTAAAAACATTAGTTTAAATTATTGAGAACATAAAGAATGGAAAATGAATTAAAATCATGTATTATCATGACATAATTAGAGAATATGTAAAATAATTAGTTTAATTAAATATAGGTCATATGATTTTATCATTTGATACATAATCATATAAAATCATGATAAATGATGAGATTTTGATATAAAATATTTACCTCCATGGTAACCATAAATTTTAAGACCCATGAAGGACTAAAATTAAATTAAACATAAAATATCCTAAGAATAAGTAAATTAATTATATTTCATTTCAAAGGGGTATTATATAAACCTAATGATATGACATAGGTGTATAACATTACATATGACTACATGAAAGAAAAACGATAGAAAAATACATTACCATATATTTTGAATTCCTTCATACATGTTCAAACAACCAATATAATAAATCTAAGGTTTATATAATTATACTAATGAAACAGATATATATATGTATATGTAACATATTTTATTTTATTTACTTAATACTTTTTATTACATGTTTATTAACAATTCAATGTTAAACTCATATTTCAAGAAATAATTGCTTTATTTATCACGTATTTTTTAGATACTAATTAATGTACTCTTAATTTTATCATGGTTAAAAAATCTCTAAAATATTTAACAAAGATATAAATATCTTATATTATAAGTATATATGTTTTTAGAGTAAAATATATTATATGGAGATAGAAAATGAAATAAATTATTCCTAGAGATATTAGACCATACGTACTCATGATCATTCATTCCAATTCACAAATGTGTTTAATAAAGGAATAATTAATGATATATAACTATTATTGAAAACAATATATATTTATATATAAAATATATTAAATAAACCCATCCTTATTTCCTTCCATGTAATTTTTGAACGAATCACATCATTTCATGAGATGGTCGCCCTCCAAAAACACGAGTGACATAATCATATTCTAATAGAATATAATGTTTGAAAGTTTATGATATATAATAATTATAGGTGTATAAATATATCATAACTATCATATATAAACACATTCATTATTATCATATCCATGTATGGGTGGTGGTAATGGGAAAATAAATTAATTCGGTTCTTGAGGCACTAATCTGCCACACATGATTGATTATTTCATATCCCATTTGATGGAAGTGCATATGATTATAGGTAAATACTTTAACCTAAAAAATATTAAAATTAGTAAGATATCTAGGGTATTATGTCATCATTTTGTAATAATAATTTAAGGAGGAGGGGGAATAAATTATATGACTTGTTTGATTTCGGTTGTTACCTCAAATTATGTCAAATTAATTTGGTTTTACGCCAAGGGAATAATAGGTTTGATTTTTTTACCAATGTATATATTATAGTATTGTTTTGGGGATTTCTAAAATTTATTTGGGTATTTAAAAATTGAAATAAGGTTGTTTGGATGTTTTAAGTGGAGAGGATAAGGGGTTGACTTTTAAAAATAAGATATTTTAACTTATATATCTATATTTAATGTCTAGGTAATAATTGTAAAATTTAAATAATAATATTAATAATATATCATGTTTTGTTAAAACTCTTTATTTCATTTCATTCAATATAATCATTGTGTTTCATGTAAATAAATCTTTCAGAAATTTTAATTTATTCAAAAAAATTATAATTTATAAAAATGATGGGTGTTAAAGGGATGATGTTTATAGCCTAAAAACCATCCACACCATACAAAAATTATTTTGTAAAATGGTTTTTTCTAGAATAATTAACCGAGGAGATGAGTTTTTCAACATAAGTAACCCATGTTAAATTTAATGCATATTTTATCAATTTACATTATAAATGGTTCAGTTCTAAATTTTTTTTTCTGGAAATAAATTGTAAATCATGAAATGATTTTTTTCTTATTTCTCTCAACTTCCATCCATATCCAAGAAGAATATTAATATATTTTGACATTATGAATCATTGGAAAATAAATCGTTGTTCATTTAGAAATGGTATCAATGATTTGGATCCCCTCCTTTATTTCTAATCATTGACCACTTTGAGTTCACCAACCAAAAAACACTAATCATTGTGTAAAACAAAATACATAAATGTGGAGCTCTATTCATGAGATCATTATGGGTTATGTAAGGGGAACATGAGGATGTGGATGATAAATAGGATCATGTTGGATCCTTTGTGAAAATAATACCTATGTGGGTGTCTTTAATTTCATTCTAGTAATCCCGAACATGTGATCATGAATCAATATAAATTGATGTTGTTATTTGATATGAAATATCATGAGAACATCATTTGAAAAACCTCATTTTGCAGTTACATAAAAGGGAAAATAATTTATTATTCTCATGTGTTGTTTTTGTAATTTTGTTTCAAATGATTTATATTTCATATGAAATTTGTTTTTTAGAAATCTATTGGATATTTATAATGGTCTTGGGATTCATATTCTTGTCTATTGATATTAAATTATACAATGTTATTGTGAATGAGGATTTATTATTCTTACTAACTAGAATGATAGAAGGAAACATCAACTCGGAATGACTCGGTAAAAGATATAATTCCATTTGGGAGTCTTGTGATTATCATTCAGTATGCATGCCAATGATTTTTCAGGTAACATGATTTGGTTATTCTATCTGGAAATTTAATGTGAAAATGGAAGGACTGGTTTCATTATATTATGTAACGTCTCATGTTTTGAACCGGATGAAATAGTGACGGAAATTAATTTTTTCCCGATTAACTGGGAAGGCTGACTTTAAAAAGAGAGCATCGGAACTGTTTATTCCGATAGTCCACACTACAACATTGATAGAATAAAAATATTAAGTTTATTTAATTGATAAATGTATTTTTATTATATAAAAACTTAATAACTCTCAAATGATCCTTCATACGAGAAATCTAAGACCAACGTCTGGTCTGGAATGTTGGGTTTACCCTAGGTAGGGTATAACCTTGATTAAAATCGGGAGTCTAGAACAATCACACTTGATAATACAGTCTTTATTTTTAATTAATTAATTCATCCAATTTTTAAATAACAAATAATTAGTTTCTCTCAAACAGTGCGTCGAATGAGAAATCTGGCACCACCAATAGTTCCGGGACTTGAGGTTGAATCTAGGCAGAGCATAACCTTTGAAAGCGTTGTACATTTGTTCATATCACACCGGAAAATAATTTATTATAATTTTAAATATTTTGTTGGATATATTAATATCATTATTATTTATTTTTAAAATAACAAATGGAAATGCACGACCACAATAAATAAATTATGTTGTAGTGTAAATAATAACTGCGCATTGTAATAAATATGATATTATTAATTATTTGAATTAAATACAAAATGTGCAATCAATATTTATTTAATAAAAGTTATATTTTTATGGTTATTGTTTTTAAGTTATTAATGGTGTAATTTATTGTTGAATTAAATAATAATAATTATTTTAATTATTATTAATAATATTATATTGGGAAAAAACATTGATGTATATATATATGGGATTAAATAAATATATAGTTATATATACATGTGTGGGTGTATATATATGAATATGCAGATGTATATATATAAATATATATATATATATAACACGTATATACATAAGTGGATATTTATTGTTGGGTTAGATAAAATATTATTAATTACCAACTTAAAATCATTTAACATATCGACTTAAATCAAGGTGTGGACTTTTTTGTTTTTAATCTAATAGGTGGATAATTATTATTCGGTTTGATAAAATATTAATAATTACCAACTTAAATTCATCTAACTTGTCATCTTAAATCAAGTTGTGGGATTTTATGTTTTTAATCTAAATCTTTAAAGCGACCCAGGGCGCGCACCAGCACACCCTGTCACGGGTCCCAGAAAACTATTAAAATTAGTTAGATGATTGCTCAGGCTATAAATAAAATATTATGTCGCACCATAGAACAACGTTTGGGTTAAAAATGATTAAAAAATATTAATTAAATTAATTAAATTTAAATAGGGATAAAAATAAATAATAAAATAGATATGGTTTGAGAGAAATTAAATATAATTAAAATGAGGTAAACCTATTTTAATTATTTATTTCATTTTTCCACCATTTGATTTTTATTATTTTATTTATTTATCTCTTTTTATTTTTTCTTTTTTAATTTCATTCCTTTATTTTTTATTTATTTCTTTCCTCTCCTCCTCTCCTCCTCCTCTCTTGTCTGTGGTGCACCTCCCCTCCCATAGTGGTGCTCACCACCTTCTCCTCCCATTGGATGATCATCACACCTCCGTTCATCGTCCGTTTTTTTGTCGTCAAGTGCGCTATAAACCTCTCGGTAAGGTTTATCACACACACCAAGAATCAGGAGACCTCATTCTAAATCCTTTTTCCCGTTCTCCATGGAAGGATTTTACCTTATTTTGAGGTTTTCTAAAATCATTCATTTTTTCAATTTTTGGTCAAATCATAGCCTACCGCGAATCACAATATCATCTACATCTATAAGGTAGTGTGTCTACTTTCTTTCCCTCTATTTCATTACTATTTATAAAAACACATTCTTGTGTCGTTAGTCGGTGCCTACAAGATTTGTGAAAATTCAATCAATATCATTAATTCAATTGTTTCGCCTAGTTGTTTTATCCCTATTGATCATGAATTAAATTGTTTAAATTGTTACAATGTTGTTGGACATCCCTTTGGATGTGCCGATGTGGTCGATATAAATTTTGTTAGCCCGTATATATAATTCATTTAACTACATGTGTTAAATAGTATATTTTTGTTTTGTTTAATTAAAATAATTATTTAAGAATAATTAAGAACTATATATAGTTGGATCTTTGATATTGTTTCTACTGAATTATTTATTCATTTAAATGTTCATGCCCAAAAATTTAATTTAATTAACACCATGTGTTGTGCATCCCATTTCGAGATTTTTAATTTAAATAATGAATTTATATTAATTATGAACCTTAGATTTGTAGGATCTTTTGGTAGTTGGTTGTGCTAATATATATATTTATTTAAAAGTGCATTTTGTCTTCTTTTGTTGATGCAGTACTTTGCCTTATTAAGATTTCTTTGCTGAAATATTTAATTTTAATTGTCTGATGGACGGGTGTTCCTGTTTAGTTTCAAGATGCAATTACTTATGTTGATGTCATATTTTCTTCTTTGAAAACATTAATTAAATTAAATGCGGGGAAAGGAGGTGGGTCCCGTATTAATGGTCATTCTTAGACACTTCTATCATGATGGTTACTTCTATGTGTCGGGGAGCGTTGTTCTTGGATTAATCGAACCGAGACTTCTTCAAGATTTCTAAAACTTATGATTGATACTGGTTCCAAAAGGGCCCTGTCGGGACGGATCCGCTGGCAATGTGGCTAATCCAGCATCAGATGGTGCCTGATCACTTTTTGTGGGATCAAGACAAACTCTGGGTGAAGCCATGCCTCGTGCGATACTTCATCTTTCAAAATATTTCCTTGGACGATCTCGGTGATATTGGATAATTGATTGGTGTTCCATATCAATACCTTCGGGATGGTATTAGACTCCAACCCTCAACCTAAACCTTAAGAATGATGCAATGAAGTTTTATATTAATGACTCCATTTGTCTCTTGAGATTGGGATACTTTCTGGTATGTGGAAGCAAACTTTATGAACACATGACATAAACCCCATGTTAAGGCACAAGTTTGGGGGTATGCATCTTCCCTGTTTTACCTTACTCTTCTAGGATTATAAATATGCATATGTCAATTTTTCTTATAGGTACTCTTTTTAAATCTGGTTTAGGCCATAGCAGGTGATTTGGGATGGGTGTCGTTGGGAACCCAAGCCAAGTTAATTATTTAATTGCACCTAATAAATTTTCTACAATTGTTTTATAGTGGTACATTACAATTTATTATTTCACAAAATAGAATGGTTTAGACACCACAGGTGCTAACCTGCTGGGATTTTATCTCACACCCTTATCAGGCATCATTGACACGTTAGTAGATTATATGTTTACATGTATTGACAAAAGGAAGTGTGTTGTTTCTGATACCTGATTGTTTCTTGCTACTTTGGATGGAGTCTGGGGAAGAGGACTGAGCCTTTCTAGTGATACACTTGCCGCACTTTGGGTTTTTCCATTTTAGTTGACAGAATGCTTGGGTTCATGTTTTCCATGTTTTTAGTTTATAAATACATCATGACATGATATTTTTTTGTGAGCTTCCGCACTTAATTATTATTTAATTTGATTAATCATATTTCATATGCTGCAGTTTATTCATTTAAATGCTTCAGCCATTTATTATTTATTTTTTGTTTACTTTCACTGTGATAATACCTATTATTTATGAGGGCATAGTCTCCCCCACAGACATGAAAAAGGCCATCGCTGCTAGTCAGTAGCCTCTGGCATTCGGGGAGATGTTCTTGAGTTCATGTAACCCATCGGTCTGGCCACCGTCTTAGAGGTGAGTTGGGTCGGGACATTACAAAGTCATATCAAAGGTGGTATTTTTCCTTTGTCTTACTATTTTGGGTAGGTAGACAGAAGACTAAGAATGTGTCAGCACTTGGTTAATAGTTGTGTTTGTGACTGATCACCCCATCTACGGGAAATGACCAAGTGGCCATGGTTGGGATTGATGTTTTTGCTTTTTGTTGTTACAATTGAAGTGATATCACCTTGAGTTATTGGTGTAATTTACACTGCTTATGTATTTATAACATTTATGATATTTTACCCTTGACCTGTTAAGGTAAGAATGAATCATTGCATGCATCATAATAGGCACGTAGAAATTCACATGCCATGCATAGTGCCATGACATGTGGTTGCATTTTAGGTTGCATTCTGATTCTTATTTTGTGCCTTGAATGCATGCCATGCCTTGTATTTTTTAGCATGCTAGTTTAGATACTATGTTTCGGTGATATATTTATCATGCCACCTGTTTAATACCATGTTATCCTTTTATCATGCTTTTGTGCCTATTAGAATGTCTTTGTGTTTAAAATGTTATGTTTATGTGATTACAACATGTCTCTCTATTAACTTCTTGTAGTGACCTGCTAGCTTGTTTGTTATATAACAAGTTACATTGCTAAAATTTATTGGTTTCCATTAAAAGTGATCCAAATTCCAAAAACTATAATGTGTATTGATTCTTTATAGGTAGATATCCACCCATATTTCTAGGATGATATTTTGTTGAGCATGTTATAATTTCAAATGAATTGGTTAACTACCTAATGGAACAACTGTGACCAAGTAAGATAGTTGGTACATGTTCCTTATGAGATAACCGAATATGAGTGTTGTGACTCTTAATAATTAAGAAAATAATTTTTTGGGTTTCATTCTAATTAACCCAGGTCAGCTAAGTGGGACCCCTGTAGGTCGCCTTATTCTCTTAAAAGGAATTCATGTGATAGATTTCCAAATTAAGGATGAGATGTCAATAAATGTAAAATGTCTATAAATGAAGTATTATAAAACATACGTTTTTTCCCTTGAGGCATTGGTTAATATCAGGTACCTTGATTTTTGTTTTGAAAAAATGTACATGATGTTTTTATTATTTATTTTGATGATTAAAGATTAAAAATTATTAAATATAAAGTGACTGGATATGGGCCATGTAGCGATGTCCCTTGTTTAATACCCTGGTATAATATTAGATTGAGTTTCTACTTGATTTTCTTTCAAAGAGAACCATTCTCATGTCGTTGTCCCTAGTCAGACCCCCTTGTTTAAAATGACACCCTTGTTTGGACAGGTGTTCATATTCTCCTTGACTTTTTTTGGGATTGAGTATTCAGTAATGCTCATTTCCACAATGTTAGGAATGCCTTAGGAATGTTCAGTTTTTTCATAGGTCATTGAACCCAATCTTTTTCAAAGTGATGGATGATCCAGTATAGCGTCCTCCGTGTTAAAATTCACCTTGATTTTGTATCACATCAGGGTACTATGTATTCATGTACGTAGTTCTGTAGAGTTCTTAACGTTGGGAAAACCCAGCTGAGTTCAGTGTAAGCATCAATTCATTCACAGTTCAATTCATTTCAAGTCTTCTCTATAGTACATTGCCTTCATTGTTTAAAGAATCAAGTTCTTCCCAATGCTCTGGATGACTTCTAGAGACTCAATGTTTTGACACACCAGCCAGTTTGGTAGGGATTTTATGCCATATGTTTAAATGTTTCCCTTCTGGTAATCATATAATCCACTTAGTGTACTTTTCCTTATGTGACGACCATGTCCCCTATCTTGCCTTCATCCTTGATACACTAATAGAGAATCGATCTAACGCCATGCTAATTCTTTAAAAGTTGTTGGACCTTGTTTAGGGGGATTTCTTCAGTGTCTCACCTTGATGCATTGTTCCTATCAAGGATTTGGTTAGTCTTGAATGACCCACTAAATCCTGTGTAGGAATTCTTTCAACAAACTCTTGTACCCCATTTGTTTCATTTGACTTGACCTCTAGGCTGATGCCGCTCTGGACTCAGTCAATGTATTGGTATGGGTATATTTCCCTTGTACCAGTTTCTCACTCGTAAACATGGAGTATGGACTACCTTGTGTTAGCTTCTTTCACTCTTGTTGCGCCAATATGAGGTTACCCTAGACTTTTGTTAGGCTCAAGGATGCCTAAATCCAAGAAGGTCACTAGAGGTCAGGTATGAAATTCATTGGATGTGTGTAGTAAAAGTGACATTCCTTTTAAGAAGACATCACATTTTAGTCTATAAGCACCTGCCTTCTAAGCCGAGAAACTTTTTTAATGTTCGGTTAGAGTGGCTTGACTATTTCTCTCTCCTTATGAACGATGCAATCAGTGATGGTTCTTTTTAGGACATGTCATCTAGTGAGACAAGTGCGGTTTGGGTCAATCAGGGCTTTTAAAAAAAATATCCTGCTTAACATGGGCTTTAAGGGTGATGGAGAATCAACCATTTTATCCGTTTCAGAAATCAAGTGAGAAGATTCTCTAGAACTCATAAGGGAGTGTCTTGTATGAAATTCCGATAGTGGAATGTGTCAAGACTTAGAATTTTCTCCTTTCTAACTTTAAACCCTAATATGGGAAGTAACCTTGGGCCAGAAGTTAATGTGATGAATACATGGTTGTGTGTTTAGTTTAACATGTTTGGAATGGTACTATCTTGGTGTTTTAGTTGGAAAATGAGCATTGAATCAGACCTTAATATCATAGTTTCAACTTTCCTAACAAATATTTGAGCATACGTTGGGCATTTAGATACGCAACATGAACTTTTGTATGAGACTGCATGACCCTGTAGATTTGGTGAGGGTTACATTGGTCTTGAAGACTTCTTGGGGACGCGAAGTTCTATGGTTGGAAGCTTGTAACGTCCCATGTTTTGAACCAGATAAAAAAGAGAAGGAAATTAATTTTCTCTCGTTAACTGGGAAGGCCGGTTTTAAAAACTGAGAATTGAAACTATTTATTCGGATAGTCAACATTGTAGTGTTGATTGAATAAACATATTATGTTTATTTTAATGATACAAGTGTTTTTTTTCTTTTCAATAAAATGAAATAACTCTCAAATGATGCTTAGTACGAGAAATATGAGACCATTTTTAGGTCCGAAATACCAGGTTTACACTAGGTAGGGTATAACCTTGATTTGCATCAGGTGTTTTGGCACCCTCACATTTGATAATACCATCTTTATTTTTATTTAATTAATTATTCATATTTTTAAATAATAAATAATTATTTTCTCTCAAACATTGTGTCTAATGAGAAATCTGACACCACCGATAGTTCCAGGATGTGGGGTTTAACCTAGGCCAAGTATAAACTTTGCAAGCATTATATGTTTGGTCATATATCACCTGAAGATAATTTATTTGTGTTTTAAATATTTTATTGGCAATTAGATATATAAATTATTTTATTATTAATATTATTATTTATTTTTAATATTAAAAATGGAAATGCACAGCCACAATTAATAAATTGTGTTGCAGTGTAAATAATAACTGCACAATGTAATAAATGTGATATTATTAATTATTTAAATTAAAAAAAATGTGCAATCAATATTTATTTAATAACTATTATTTTTTATTGTTATTTTTTATGTTATTTATGGTATAACTGATGGGTTGAATTAAATAATAATAATTATTTTTATTATTTTCATTATTATTATATTGGGACTAAAACATTGATGTATATATATATGGAATTATATATATATATAGTTATATATACATATGTAGGTGTATTTATATGAATAGGAAAATGTGTATATATATATAACACATATATACATGGGTGGATATTTATTGTTGGGTTAGAAAAAATAGTATCAATTACCATCATAAATTCATTTAACATATTGACATAAATCAAGGCTTGGAATTTTATGTTTTTAATATAAATCTTTAATGCGACCCAGGGCACATGCCTGTTCACCCTATTGTGGGTCAAGGATAGCTATTTAAATTAATTAAATGATTGCTCAGGCTTTAAATAAAATATTAAGTTGCGCTATAATGTAGAGTTCGGGTTAAAAATAACTAAAAAGGATTAATGGAAATTAATGGAATTTAAAGAAGGATAAAAATAAATAATAAAATAGATACGGTTAGAGAGAAATTAAGAATAATTAAAATGATGTAAACCTATTTTAATTATTTATTTCATTTCTTCCACCATTTTATTTTTATTATTATAATTAGTTATCTCCTTTTGATTTTTTCCATTTTCATTCGTTTCCTTTTTATTTATTTTTCTCTCTCCTCCTCTCCTGTGTCTGGCGCACCTCTCGTCCATAGGTGGTATACACCAGCATATCCTCCCTTCGGAAGATCTTCGTGCCTCAGTTCGTTATACTTTTTCTTCATTGTTAGGTGCGCTATAAACCTCTCGGTATGGATTATCCCACACCCCAAGAATCATGTGATATCATTCCAAATCCTTTGCGCTGTTCGCCACTGAAGGATTTTACCCTATTTTGGGGGTTTTCTAAAATCTTTCATTGTTTTCCATTTTAGGCCCAATCAAAAACTACTGTAGATCATAGGATCATCTACGACCATAAAGTAGGGTGTCTACTATATTTCCCTCCATTTTGTTGCAATTTATAAAAATGACTCGTTGTGCCGTTAGTCGGTGCCTACCAGCTTTGTGAAAATTCAACCAATTTATTTAATTTAGTTGTTTTTCCTAGTTTTTTTACCCCCATTGATCATGAATTAAATTTTTTATATTGTTACAATGTGGTAGGACATCCCTTTGAGTGTGCCGATGTGGTCAATATAAATTATGTTAGCCCGTATATTTAATTCATTTAACTGCAAGTGTAACACAACCTATTTTTGTTGTGTTTAATTTCAATAATTATTTTATAATAATTATGAACCTAAAATTGTTGGATCTTTGATTGTTGTTTATGATGAATTATTTATTTATTTAATGGTTCAAGCCCGAGCATTTAATTTAATTATCTCAATGTGTTTCACAGCTTATTTCTGTGATGATTAATTTAAATAATTAATTTAGATTAACTATAGATCTTATAATTTTTGGATCATTGGTAGTTGGTTGTGCTAATTTATTTATTTATTTAAAACTTCATTTTTTCTCCTTATGTTGATGCGGTACTTTTCCTTGTTTATATTGTAATGCTGAAATATTAAATTTTCACTCTGTAATGCACGGGTGTGCCTGTTTAGTTTCATGCTGCAATTACCTTTGTTGATGTCATATTTTACTCTATGAAATCATTAATTAAATTTAGGGTGGGGAAAGGAGGTAGGTCCCATATTAAGTGCCACGCTTAGACCCTTCACTCATAAAGGTTACCTCTATTTTATGGGGGCAATGTTCATGGATTTTCCAAACCGAGACTTCCCCGGGCTTTCCAATACTTATGAGTGATACCTATTTCAAAAGGGCCCATTGGGACAGATCCATTGGCAATGTGTCTAAGCCATCCTCGGATGCTACCCCGACCCCTTTTTGCGAGATCGAGATGGACTCAGGGTGAAGCCATGCCTCGGTTGATACATGGACTTTCGAAATATTTCCTTGGATGGGCTCATTGGTTTTGGATAATTGAAGGATGGTCCAAAGTGATACCTTCAGGACGAGTTCAAACTCCAACCCTCATCTTGAACCTCAATAATGATGCACTGAAAGATTATATTAATGTCGTTGTTAGTCTCTTGATATTTGGAAATTTTCTGGTATGTTTAAGCACACTTGTTTGACACATGACTTAAAACCCTAGTTAAAGCACAAGCTTGGGGGTATGCATCTTCCTTATTTTACCTTACATTTCTAGGCATCATATATATATATATGTGCATATGTGTATTTTAATTATATGTACTCCTTTCAGACATCGACTTTATGAAAAAGTAGGTGATTAGTGATGGGTGTCGTTTGGAACCCAGGCTAAGTTAATTATTTAATTGCACCTAATAAATTATCTGCAATTGTTTTATAGTAGAACAATGCATTTTTTTATTGCAGGGAATAGAAAGGTTTAGAGTCCGCGGATGTCAGCCTACTGGGATTTTATCTCACAACCTGCTCAAGCATAGTTGACACCCTAGTAGATTATATGTTTGTAGTTATTGACAAAGGGATGTGTACTGCTTTGGATACTTGATTGTTTCTTGTTGTTTAGGATGGAGACTGGGGAAGAGGACCGAGCCTTGCTCGTGATGCAATTGTTACACATAGTGTCTTTTATTTTTAGTTGATAGTATACTTGAGTTTCTGTTTTCCATGATTTTAGTTTCAAAATACATCATGTCATGACATTGATTTGTGAGCATCCACACATGATTATTATTCAAATGGATTATTCATATTTCATCTACTGTTATTTATTCATTTATATTCTTCCTCTATTTATTATTTATTTGTTGTTTACTTCCTCTGTGACAATACCTATTTCATATGAGGGCATAATCTCCACCACAGACATGAAAAACACCCTCACTTCTAGTCAGCAGCCTCTGGCATTTGGGGAGATGCGCTTGAGGTCATGTAACCCACCGGTTTGGCCACTGTCATAGTGGTGATCCGGGATAGAAAATTACATATTACATGACAAAACTATTTTATTTGGATTTTTTTTCAAATTCTAATGATCAATATTATCTAAATTGGGATTACTTGTTAATGTCTTGGTTCCTTTCATTGAATTTTTTTGTTAAATCCAACTTAGTGATATTCTCACCCCCCATCTTGGTAGCATTGTTCAATTTGTAAATTCCATATACATAGATACAAGAAAGGGATATGTGTCATAATTCTCTAGTGGTGATCATTGAAATAAGTAGTTTGATATTGTAGATGGGGTTGGGGAGTCTCTAATTATTGGACATGGATGTTCTATTTTGGTTCCCTGGCCTTTCTTTTTTAGTTTTAGATTCATACTATTATTTCTATTTCTACAACTAATTTGAGATTTCGTCCCTATTGATATTTTATTGTGTTTTTTGATTAACTATTACCATTAATAATATATTTGATCATGTTATTTAGGTTATTCTTGATTGGTTGAATGAGTTCTATTGGGAAAATCAGCCCCCTAATAGTTTATAATTCCCCGGTTTTTTATTTCCACCCATTAGTATCCTTGGGATATCACCTATGGTCTGCAACCCCCATGTCATTTAACAATATAATACGGAGGGGTGTTTTTTTATATTTTTTATGGATTTATTATCTCAATATACTAATAATAAAATAAGTATCATAACTAATTATGATATACACTTTTGAAAAATTTCATATAAATCGGTGATGAAAAATTAATTATATCAGTTTGTAGAGATGCAATTTGTCTTTATGTTGGAGTGATGATTACAAATTTCAATGGATATAATGATTTTATGTTAAAAAATAACTCACTACTAAAAAATAAATATTATAACAGAAATATCATATATATTAAATAAATTAAACTTTTTTACTATCTTTGAAAAGATGAAAAAATGAATCACATCAATTCATGCAGGTGGTTGTCCAAAAATACACATGAGTGGCGTTATGATTTTCCTATAGATGGAAATGTACGAATTAAAATAGGATCATAAATTTATATAAGATTAATTATTTAATAACTATCTTATATAAAAATTAAATTTATCATAATCACACATTTTTAATGATGGTGAGGAAAACAAAATCATTATTCCATGTCTAGGTGGTTGTCCAGACATACGCACAAGTGACTGTTTCATTTACTATTTGATGGAATAGATATGAAAAGTAGTTGCACCATAATTATAATAAAAATATATATCTAAGATAATGAATTTATTATTTATGAATGGATACAATAGGATTTTAAGATCTATAATAAGAAATAAAATTGAATGTTCTCGACTAAGGGTTGTGCATATTTATTGGGAAACCTTTGTTGGATTACACCATAACCAATGAAAATATAGTATTATGATAAAACCAAGACCAGTAGAAATTCTGTTGGGATGTCAGGGATGGATTGGATATGTATTTTTTGTCAAAATAGGATCAAGATGTGTGAGGATTAGATCATAGTTGGGTTTTATTTTATTAGGATTAGAGTTGATTCAATAGGAATTGTTCAAAAGGTTTAGAAATATTAATGACTTACATAATAAAAATAGTTAAAAAATGAAGCATATTATAATATTATATTATATAGGGACAAAATATGTCCACATAATAATATTTCTAAACGTTTTAATGTTATTTAGCCATTATCATATTTAAACCATTTGACCATTGTTACTATTAACTCAGTAACTAAATTTTTTACCAATGATACTATTCATAATTGAAAAAAAGTATTGTAAAAAATATTAAATAATAGAAATTACTATCATAAAAAATATTGGATCCATTCATAATGTTTTAATTTTTATATCTGGAAGATATTTATTTTAATGTATGTACAAAATACTTAAGAAACCCATTTCTAGAAACAAAATCACCATTTAGTATAAAACTGAGATTAAATTAATTCCATTCGTGGTAATTTTATATAAATGAATATAATTTTATTAATTGATATATAATTTTTATAATTAATTAAATTAATTTGTCAACATTTACTAATTGTATTTATTTAAACAAGGATACATTGTGCCCATAATTTTTTTTTAGAAAAACATCACATTTTTTGTTTCACTTGCATTTATTATCTTTTATAACTAAATTATAAAAATTAAATTCAAATTAGGAATTAGAAAAAAAATACACTTTAATACTTTATTTAGTGTAATTCATATAAACCAATCCAATAACTAGGTAATAACTATCAAATGGAATATTAATATCTCAATATTACATCACTATTCATTTATATTTTGAGTTTCATCTATAAAAAGACGTAAATAATTTATTATAGAGAAGTATATCATACAATATTATAGTTTTATATACAAGAATTCCCTAATCTGGGTACCCTAAAATGGGTCAGATATGTAGGGACTCGTATGTAGCTATACCTATTTGTGAGGTGACTGCATATGAGACCCCCCAACCAAGTGGGACCCCTGTATATTTGAATCATTAAAATATTTCTAAAAATTTTAAACTGATTTGGGGGGGATCCCCTTATGTAGGAATTTACAAATATGGGAATAAACCATGTACTATAAAATTCCATCACAATTAGAATATCATTACAAAAGAAGTGATCACATATTAGAAATCCCCATATACATGGAACCCCTTTATAGATATTGTCTAATATATTAAATCCCCTTATGTGGATCCCCCTTTAAATATATAATTTTCTTACATCACCCATCGACAAACATCGGAAAACCATCATGAGAATCCCTGAATAAGGACCATTATGTCAGATACCTTGTTTGGATTCCCATTACAAAGTGATTGATGATCCCAAAAAACAATATAAATTTAAAATTATAAATAATATGTCTTTTTGATCATGTTCTCATAAGGGTTTCAAAAAAACTATGGGGCTCTTTGAATTTTTTTTTGATAAGGATTGTTACATTGAATAATTTCATAACTGAGTTCTATTTTATCATAAAATAATTTTAATCTGAATATAACAGTTCACATTGACCCATTTCAATTATCATTCCAAACATCATTAATATTAATAAATTTTATCATGTTATTAAAGTGTGTCATACATTTTATAGTGAAAAGTCATGAAAAAATTGGATTTATATTTTCTTATCTAAATATGGTAAAAATAAGATGATTTCACTAGGTTTTTTTGATTAATTTTAATAAGAGAATCATTTTTTTATTTAGTTTCATTGAGGTTTGTTGTGAAATAGATGAATTTTTAAAAAAAGTGATAAATTATGGATTTTTTGTGTTAAATGTCTTACATGATAACGGTTATGGAACAAATCATTTTTCAAAATTATTTGATATCAGGAAGTGGATTTAATATGATTCCATTGAGTTCATAATATGATTATGGTGATATTTATAGTCAATATAAACTCCAAATGATATGCCAGGATTAAGAGATTATATTGGGAATTGGGAACCCATTTAGGGTTTCATTGTCATGATGGTTTACGGAGGACCATAACATGTTATCAGGAGTAATAATTAAATATTTTTAGAGTTACTAGAGGAGATTATGGGTGACTCAGTTTATGTGTAACCTCATATTCTTTTAATTTATGGTGTTATCATGATGACCCAATTGTGATGAGAAAATGAGATATTATTGGAGTGTTTTATGACTGGTGATTTATTAGGAATGGATATTCAATATAACAATTGTGACATGATTTTTTTTGTCAACCTCGATTGTTTAGGATTACCTCATTCTGATTTAATTAAATACTAATGCTTCTAGATCATCTTGGATTGCCTCTATGGGATTGGATTGATCCTAACCAAAATTTATTTAAAACAACTACTTATTTGAGATTGGGTTATTCTTGGAGACTATCGATCACATAGTATTCCCTCATAGGGATTGGATTTTTTAATATGAATATTAATACATTGTATTTACACATATGAATAATTTTATACTTGATAACTATAAATCACTATAGATCACCTCTTAGAGGTTATATTAATTCATTTTCTTATAAATTGTCATCAATTACCTCTTAAAAATAAGATTTTATTCATGATAACTAATATATTATTATGATGACTATTGTGATCCTAATATTATATCTAATATGTAGTAAATTACTATTATAATTCCTATTATTCTATATTTATTCCAAATGGAATATTTGGTTTAGAGACATTTGGCACTGAAGAATATAACTACAGTTTATCCTCAGTGTAACCATGGGTCCTAAGGATCGATATTTGATATTTATTAATGCATACATTCTATATTAATTTACTGTAATTAGAATTTAACAAATATATAAAATAAATTTTAGGTTTTTATGAACTTTTTGTGGTGAATTACTGGTTTATAATCACACTCAATAACACCTAGTTATGTAATGATATATTTTTC
Source organism: Viscum album (assembly GCA_963277665.1). NCBI lineage: Eukaryota > Viridiplantae > Streptophyta > Magnoliopsida > Santalales > Viscaceae > Viscum > Viscum album. The sequence continues at coordinate 1,240,565,637 of OY728143.1, forward strand.
ATTAAATATATTTTTTATACCATTTTTTAATCATGCCGAAGAATAAAATGAATTGTAATATAATATTAATATGTTATGTAATGTGAATTTTTCCAACATTCTATTTGATTTGAGGGTATTCAATGGACTAAAAATAAAGTAAATGTTTTTTTACACTGGTTTAAAATGTCTAGATTTGTTATCTTTTGGTTTAGAATTAAAATAAATGCATAATGTAAATGGAGTTTTTGTTTTTTAGAAAATAATTTTTATGTGCCCAATTTTTTTTATAATAATAAATTAAATAATTCACAATTGATGAATTTTATACTTGAAAATTTATTATTATATATTCATTAAAACATTTTCTCATTCAATTAATAGTTATTATATTGAATGTATTGAAGCTAAACTCAAATTTAATTTGGAAAATTATTTTGTCTGAAAATGGCTATATTTCATTCTGCGAACCTATTTTTAAATTAATTTGTTCAAAATAATGAAATATTTCCATAAAAAAATTATTCTATATTGGATTTCATCATTTCTATTATATTTTTATAAGTTAAAATTATTATTATTCATTATGTAATGGGAAAATAAAAAAACCTTGTAACCATGGTAAGGGTTAAAAAGGGTTTACATGTTGATAATATAATATATAATTTTTAAAATATCACAAAAATATTGATTCAATTGAATATTATTATTGAAATTTTGAATTATCATATTCATATTTTAATAATTTTCATTTTTTATTTATATTACATGAGGAACAGACTATTATATATTAATATTCTGTAAAATTATATGTATGTTTTCGTCTCCCTTGTTAATAGATACCATGTCTCATTTTTACCAAACACTTAATTAGAATTATATATTGTTAAATACCTATCATAATCCCTTAATAACAATTTTTCCCTCATCCTTATGGTCTTGGTTCTATTATAATACAATCCAATCTTGTCTTAATGTTTAATACAAAGTTGGATTCACTATGAATATGTATAACACTTTATCGATTATAAAATAATGATATATATATATATATTAAATATACATAATTTTAATTATAATTTTGGATCATCCATTTTTTATACCTCCTTCACATTAAATTATAAATTAAATTATCCACACGTGTATGTGTAGAATACCACATCCATGTATCAATATGATTCAAATGAAATAAAAATATTTAAAAGTAAGTTATTATGACATATTTAATAATAATATATTATTTTAATTAAATAATTATGATTCTATAATTTGTATAACTTATGAACCTTATTGTCTTTATATCCATTGGAAAATGACAATGTCACTCATTTGTGTATGTCAACTACCACCTCATTGAAGTGATGTGATATGATTTTTGTTTCTCTTTTACAAGGTTGGTATTATAGATAAATGTAATGAATATATAGTATATATATAGTATAATAGTTATTTTATAAATGTGAATTTTAATTTACCTTATATTCATTCATCAAATTATTGGAAACTCACAGATGTTATGTATGAACTATTGAATCCATTGTGTGATGTAATTATGTTATCATCCCATAATTATATAAACTATTAAAAAAATTAATATATTAAATAAATAATATATATTTGAAATAATTATTATTTATATGACGAATCTATGACCAAGACCCAATTACTAGAAAAATTAAAGATAATGATGCACAAAAAATGGACCATATTTCACAAAAATGTTCATTTTGATTATAAAATTATTAATAAAAAGACAATCTGAAATTATAATGGAATTATATATAGTATATTTTGTGTGTTTATGTCTCTAGAATATATTTATGTCAAATTTATATTTATTATTTTTTGATATTTTAATGTTAATTAAGTAAGACCATACATGAAGCAAGGGATTTATTTTTCAATCCCATTTTATTCTGAATTGTTTATGATTTAATTTCTAATGTGGTAAATTATATGGATCTTGTCATTTAAATCAATTATGATTTCTTCCAATATAGCTATTTATGTATTTTTTTTAATCAGTACAATTTTGTTATCCCTATTACATAAAATGATCAAGAAATTTTTTTTAATAAAAATCCATTTGTATTTCTTCTATGGATGATGAAATATTTCTCCCATGTCATAACTCATAAATATTGTTTCATAAATTTTTTTACCTAAAAATGATGTTTTTAAAATATTTCATTTTCCCTATCTATGTGTTAATAAACTAAGGAATCAAATTGAATATTATTTATTTATTTTTTAAAATATATTGTTCTAATTTAATTTTACAATGGTATAAAGGAACATATTATTCTTACACATATGACACGAAGGGATTTTCTAACCATCAAGAATGTTATTACATAGAACCATACAATATAATTTTACTTCATTATTGGAAAAAATACCTATTTTCTGAATACTAAGTTCATTTTTACAAAATTATAATATAAATTATAAGATATTTATAATGACTTCAATGAAAAGTCAGAATTACTATTTAAATGTATTTTTAATCTATGTCATCATATTTATTGATTTTTATACTTATATATTATATGATATCATAATACAATCCACATCCACTCAATGTATGGAATATAATGAATATTATGTAAATATTACATATAAACCATATTTCATTCTCAAAGGTTATATAATTAATGATGATACCTTTATGAAAAATTTTATACTTTATGCGGGCATTACTATAATTAAATGATGAAATATTTATGAATCCCATTTCATTTCAATAGATTATGAGAAGATGAAATTATGAGTTTTTCATGTTCTAGTGGATCAAATATTTATTGATTTTATTATGATGTGGTGGGATTTTAATTATATATTCCTTCACTAAATTTGGTAAATAGGTATATATCGTGATATAATATGGAATATAATGGGGAGTGAACCATGTTTAATATGTGAATTTTCCAACAATGATTGTATTTAGACCAAACCATGAATAACTTGTGAGGGAATGAGGAGTGAACCAAATCCTTTATCATATCCTTGATAATGATCCCCCACTAAGAAATATATTTTTGATGCTTATGTGTATGAAGAAAAATAATCTATTATAATTTTGATATTAATTTTTAGATCGTGAATGATTATCGATGTTTTTGATAATATATATATTTTGTGTTTTTATTGATAATTTATTTTTCCATGATTTATTATTAATTATGTTTGGCTGATTGGATATTATTATTATTAGTTCTATTAATGTATATATATAACTACTATTATCTTATACTCTCTCATGAATATTCATTGAGATATCTTATTTTTAAACTTATGGAGAATCTAATTCCTCCCCATTTAATGTATTATTTTCCCATACTATGAAGAATGTTTTTATGTATGGGATTTTAATTATGTGTTCTTTATTAAAAGAACATTGTGGAATATATTTAACATCATTCATGAAATAATATGATTATGTATGTAGTCTATAGAGACGCAAACCCATTACAGTTCTATGGTTTGTATTATTATGATATGTATTTGACATTAATCTAAAATGATGTAATATATATGTATGAAATTATTATTTCACATTAGTTAGTATCATTAATGGGTATGGGAAATCAATGTGAATGTGGATTTAGAACATTTTTTTGAAAAAAATATGGATAAGCCTATGTATATGATAACATATATATTATTTGGTAATTTTTTACGTTTTGGGTTTTCATTGAAAGCCCATATATTTCTAGATATTGGAAAGTGGATTTTGGGGTAGAAAATTTTCACATTTTTTGCAACTATAACAGTTTATGATTATGTAATAATGTGATCATCACTGGTGTATTATGAGTGGCCCTTAGATTACACACATGGATAGACACTCCTGGGGGATATGTTTGGGTCATTTATTTTTTTATGCACTATTATTAAAGATATGAATAGATAATGACCATTGATGACATATGTTATACAAAATTAGTCATACCATTAAAATCTATTTGATAATATTTATAAATCCATAATTTTTTCTTGATTACTTGATTGATCACTGTGATATTTGGAATTCACAAAAAACCATTATTGCTTTATTAAGGAAATGATGATGAGGTGGTGATTCTAATATATTAAAGTATATTATTTTACATTATTCATATTAATTTTATGATAACATGAATAAAATATATGGATTTTGATATGTATCCTTAACTATTAGAAATTGCGTTAAATTTAAAAACTCATAATGCTGTGATGATTTCATGTCATATCTATAAGTCTTATATAATAGATTTTGTGGTGAATATATAAAAACAATATTATCTGGCCCTCTCTCTAATTGATTTTGATTTGATTTTTGGAATTCATTTTATCTCATTATGTATATCCTATTTCAAAACAAAGAGTTGATGACTTTTTCGATATTCTGAATCAACCTATGATCATCATTCCACGTGATGATGAATATGAACATCCAAAGGATGTTACATCAATTATATGTGTGCTACAACATAATCATGAGGGATATTTATCTCAGAAATTTTTAGAGAAACATGAAATCATATATATTCTTATTGTTTACAATTGTTAGGATTTAATTATTAGTGAAATTCCTATTATTCACCTAAATAATGATTTTGAGTTTCCAAAAGAACTCTAAATTATTGATGATTCATTTTTAAGGAATCTATATATATAATGTGTTTTATAATGATGTAGTAATTGAAAAAATGACTGTTGGAGATTCCATATAAGGGTTTCATACACCCTACAACATCACCATGGAGTGAAACTATTTTTTATTTATAATAGTGGAAACATCAAATTTTCATTAATTATTCAGAACATAAACATATCTCTATCAAGAACAATCATTTCCTACCAAGAATTGAAAAGAATTTTGATCAACTGTTGAATCTGAATGTATTTCCTTTATTATAATTCATTCTAGATATCATCAATTGTGTGTCATGAAGTATGATATATCAATGTCATGATTCAATATAATGTACAGTTATTATGAATTTATAGGGATTCAATTTATCCTTACTAACTTCCCCATAAATATCATCTGTAATACACTGTATTAATTCAAGGTACATAATCAGAAAATTTTATTTTAACGCTTTTTTAGCATAATATGGATACTTGATGTGTTCGAAGGTGTTTTGGTGGTGTCTGATGTAACACCCCAGGTAAATAAATAATATGACATTTTCTTATTTATCCATATTTGTGAATAAAATATTAATATGACTTTAAAGGGGATGCTATGCTCGATGGAAAACCCAACACGCAAGAATGAGTTTCTTGGGAATCTTACGTTGCACTCTAATAATAAAATAATATTATTTTAAATGGTAGTTAACATGTAGCCGTTGTATTGGCGGGAATGGATAGAAATAACTAAAATATGATTATATATGTTTTTAAATGTTTTTACATTTATCCAATAAAAGATAAAGGCTTAAAATATGGAAAGAATTCATTTTTAGGCGTATATGCCCCGGTTTTCACTAAAGGTTCACTTATCACCTTTTGATGGCGAACCGTCATTAAATATAGTTTTGTTCACTATTGTACATCCTTTTTGACCAAATAAAACTCTTCTTATGAATTGGGACATCAAAATTTACTTTGTGTAAATTTTTGGTATCTTTTCGATAAAGTTCATTTTTTTAATGAATAGTATAAAATGTTGTATTTTAATTCAAAACCTCTTTTTAATATAATTTATTTATATGATTAGATTATCTTTGGAATTGGTTTTAAATTTAAATTAGAATATATTTTTACTATTAAATCCAATAGTGGTCGTTGGAATTAATTTTACCTTTAAGTCAGACTTAAACTAGTGTCAATCTTTTGATACATATTGTTTCATAAAAACATGCTATTTGCTTTGACAGTGGGAATTAATTATTAAATTAATTAATGTGAATTATATGTTTTGAATTTTGTAAAATGGACTTCAATTTTGAATTCTGAATATCAAATATATCCTAGAGTAAATTTTTTGTAATTTTCTGAAAAACTTCAATTTTTGATGAATAGTGAAACCACTAAGTGGTACTTATAAAAAACTGATTTTTCCGTTTAAATGAAATTTTGCCATCATTGTGTTTTGAATTTCAAAAATCCGACATACATGGTTGTCATTAAGAAGTAAAATGTGGTTCAATGGGATTAAAATAATTTTTTTCGGTGAATAGTAACTTATTAAGTTCTTAATCGCGATTAGTGGTAATTAATGTAGTTTAAGGTTAAAATAATGTTTTAATAGTATGAGATGAGCTTGACACATGTCCTACCCTCATTGGTTGTGTCATGGCCGACAAAGACAAGCCATGGGTCAACTTTGGGACCCCATGGAGCCACTTTGGTTGGGAAATGACATAAATAACTTTTTATTTAATGTAAAAGTAAAAATGACAAAAACATCATATGTTTTCCAAAAACAATTGTTACATGGGGTTATAAAGATCAGATTTTTTATTATAAATAGTCATTGGAAAGATTAAAAGATTTCCTACATCATAGTATTTTTTTTATAATTTTTAGACTTTAAATAAATTAAATTATTTATGATATCATGGTGATGCATAGATGACCTCATTATTTAACAATTTAAATAAAATGGAAAGATAATGTAATATCTAAAACCTACACATTTACAAAACCTATTGGATGGGTATATTTAGAACCCTTATCACCTTATCCTAGAATTATATCAATGTGGGACCATTTAAATCCTAAATTCATTTTCAAATAACGTAATATTTCTTTACTTTCCAAAAGTTCCCCTCCTCTCCTCTTATAAAAGGCCCCCACCTCTAACTCATTACCCACACTCCCAAAGCCTTTGGCTCGGACAAACCCTTCCCATTTACTCTATCCACATCCCTCTCCGCATCCTAGAGGATTCCATTTGGGCAGAATCCTTTCAAAGGAAGCCTTTAGGCTCAAATCAAAAGGAGTTACACTTTTAAGTAATTCATTCTCTATTGCTCATTTGTTTTATTTTACTTCTCCAACCCCCTAAAATCTTTTTATTTACTTCTTTTGTAACAACACCAGTATCTTCAATATACTAGAATGTTGTTATAAGATTTATTCTAGCTAAAATCTCACAGAACTACATCAAATGGTTAAAGAACATACGGTTTCCGTGGATGGCGAAATTCTACCTCCCGAAACGATGATTGTTCAATACTCATTTAACACCTTCAAAGGTGGCCATTACGATATCACTATTTTTATATATGATATATAATATTTTTACTCTTTCCTTAAGCTTTTGTATTTTTCATTTATGGTATACCATTATTGTTTCCATTATGGGTAAACACGATATCTTCATTTTAGGAAGTGCGGACTACCGCCCCCTGAAAGTGATTTGATTTGTTAATACCATATGTGGGATGTGTAAAGGATAAAGTTAATGATATTATATATGTTATTATACTGGAATTATAATATACTCTTATATAATTTTGATTCCATTCCATAAAATATGAAATAGAAATAGAAGTAGTGTTCATGCGTACGTACGGCTTACCATCTCCATGAACGGTACATTTCATTTCTTATCTCAAAATATTATGTACTATTATAATTACATATATATAATAGATATATATGATGTATGATACATCAAAATGATTAATATAATTATGGAATTAAAATATACATACCTCTCATATAGTTTTAATTCCATTAATACGACATGGAAATGAAAGTAGCGTTTATGCGTACGTACGACTTACCATCTCCATGAACGGTGCATTTCATTTCTTTCCTCTAAATGATTATGTGATATTATAAATACATGTATATGCTGGATATATATGATATATATGATATAAAAATCAGGAATGTCATTCTGGATATAAATAACCTTTGACCACACGAACAACATGTAATTGTAAGAAGTCCACTTTCGACTTAAGAACCAAATATCGGCAAAATAATCATTATTAACTTAATGATTACTTAATGTTTATAACATGGAAATAAGTGATATAAAAGGAATAATAAGCTTGAAAAAGTTTCTTAATCAAGTATAAATTAACTCAAGTTTATTATTCAGGAGATTATAGAACGATCGAGTCAAGTCGGACCCGAGGTAAGGGATCCTACTCCACCCTTTCTTTTTAAGTACACTCTTTTATGTCATTCCTTTTAAAGATCATCTTTCTTGTTATTGGGATGTTATTTTATATTAATATTACTGTAATTTTTATGTTCATGTGATGAGAGACCCTATTCTCTCTCATCAATCCATTTTGAAAGTTTTGAGTGGTGTCGTTAGGCTGCCGAATTTTTGTAAGAGATATAACCTCTCTCTTTCTCTTTACGTACTCTCCTTTATGTCACTTCTTTTAAGCTCCTATTTGTTATTTTGGGGGATGTTATTTTATATTCCTCTTTCTATAAACTTTAATTTAATATGATTAGATACCCTATTTGATCTCATCAATCAATTTTTTTATGTTTTATGTGGCGCCGTTAGGCTGCCGAGTTTTCGTAAGGGATTTTTCATCTCACTTTTATTCCCGTGAGATTTATGCAACATTTGCCACAATTTCCTTTGAGTGGTTTATGTACTGCCCATTATTACACTCCTTTTTTAATATAATTTCATTTATGGGTATTTACATATTCATTGTATGACACTTCTTCAATGGGGTGTACTTTTCGAAAGTTACCCAAGTCGGTAAGAGAACCTTTCACCCTCCTCTTTTTAAAAGACTTTGTTTGTTATGTCTTTTAATTCAAATACTATTATGTTGGTATATGTTATTATATATCCTGATTGATGTAAATTTTATGTCCAAGTTACGAGATTATCTTTTTATCTCTCATCAACTCATTTTCTGAATTTTTGATGTGACGTCGTTAGGCTGTCGAATTTTACCAAGGGAACTTTTTAACCCAATTTCGATTACTATGGGTTCAACATGTTGTTATTGAATATTTCATACTTTTAATATGTGTGAATGAACTTTTATTATTTTACACCTAATATCCAATTATATTGGGTGTATTTATATTTTTCACACATAATTTTGAGATTGATTTATCCTTAATTTAAGGATACCTTCTTTATAAGGGATTTCATCACATTTTACATCTCCATTGAGACTTCATTGTTGATATGCACCAATTCACTCTTTCATGGTGTATATACTGTTCATTGGAATATTATATCATGGATCCATTTATTCACATGATATTATAAAGTTCTGATTAAATGTTATTCCTCAATTGTTGTATTCAAGTGTCTCTAATTTTGGTAAAAACCCTTTAACCAAAATATCGCTTTAAATGTTTTAATGATTTGTTCTTATTAATATCCATGTTTTAAAAATGGTTTTAAGGATTTATTTATATGGATATTAATGGTTTAAAATGCTAAAATCTTCAAGGTGGTAAGGGACACTTTGATTAAAAAATCTGTTTATTAAATGTTTTAAATGGTTTTGAAAATGGGTTTTTTAATGAATTCATTATTTCAATATCCTAAATTGTTATATTGTGATTGAAATGTGGAAATGTTATATTTACTTTATGCATGTTTTATGTGATACATTTATGTTAAGGTTCTTGGGCATTATTATGAAAATGGGTGGTTCCGTGATAAACTAAGGGCGGGTGAGCCCGATATAGCTCTACAATGCATTGGGTAACGCGAAGGAGTGAAACATTAAGGTTTCTCCGAAGAGATTTAGGGAATATACTGTGATGGGTATTTCAAACGAAACCAAGAGGGTTACTCCCTACATAAGAAGGTTGTGAATGACTCAAGTTACCTTTATGTCTTATGGATTCTATGATTTATTCATGTTTTGATGAGGTATGTTAAAGTGCCTATGTTTTATGGGTAAAGTATGATTTCATTCTTATTTATATATGAACTCATGTCTCCTTTCCATATTTTTATAACCCTTACTGAGCTTTTTACGCTCATCCCATGTTTTTTTGAAATGTTTTTCACAGGTCAAGGTAAAGGTACATGATGTGATGATAGTGTCAAGGATGTGTCAAGAAAGAATCCATGATTTATTTTCAATATGTTTCCGTTGATGGGAAGAATGAATAGTGTCTTTTATGTAACCACTTTGTTTAAATGTGGAATGTAATGCAAGTTTCATGATCTAATTCTCTAAAACTCTAAACCTGAAAAGATCCTCAAAGTGTAATCTTGTAATAACTCAAGATTAAGTAAGGTTTATGGCTGGGGCCTTATAGTTTGTATCAAAGGGAGGTTTAGATAACTTTAGAGGTTAGGGTATTCTTTAAGCATAAGTGGCATTACCATAATGGTTAGGATTTCAGAAAGAGTCATAGTTTTAGATAAAGTGAATGAGTAAGTGTATCTTAGTGTTTACCTTCCTCATTAGTAAATGACGGTTTTGTTGATATACTCACACTGACATTTCTATTTTTAGTATGGCTGGATCTCGCAGGCACCAAGGTGACAATTGGTTTGAAGGAAACTGTGGTGGTTCTCTGATTAAGAGACTCGATGAAATGGGGTATTCAATGAGGAAACTCGTGGTTGTTCTAAACCAACTATCAAGGAGTCATGATCAACCACTTGAACCTTGGTATGTTATATAATGCATCATATACGAGATGACCAATCGATGTGGAAGTTCAGGTAATAATTAAAAAGGTAACCATTAGGGTTTATATGATCCTTACTTTTGAGGTAATTATGGTTTATTATATGTTATGATGGAAAATTAAAGGTATGAGATAAACTTGAGGTTAAAATATGTTATGTTTATTTTTGAAGATTTTATCTCGTTTTGGGAAATGTTTCTAGAATTATATAGTTTTGGAAAAAGGACAACACGCAGACCGTGTGACAACCCGTCGCGTCGGACAAAGCTGCGGGAATCAAACCCACAACCAATGTGCGACTGGTATTTATCGCCTACCACTGGACTACGTGAAGTCCCTGGTTAGTTTGACTGATTCATTCTAGTTATATGATATTATGAATTAAGAGTATGTTTATTTTGGGTTATTTATGAAAATGATTAACCTATCATGGAGGATATGTGATTAGGTTAATTACTTTTCAATATGAGACTTTAGGAGCAACTGATGTTGTTTGGAGATAAATGTTACGATTTAACTTGGAAGACTATGTGACTAAATCCTTCAAATATTTGGGTTTCAACCATAGTTTAGTTTACGTTGAAGAATTTTATGGACAAATTGTTTATCTAATGGTCCTCGTTGAAATTTGGGTTTTGTTGGACAAATTTTAGAGGTTAAGAATAGATTTTCTTTTTATAAAGGGTTATCCTTTTCTGGATTATCTGACCTTGTACAAACCTTTTTGGTTTTAGTTTTGGTTAAAGACTAAAGACATGGGATCTATATAGTTCTGTTTGGTGGATTAAGTGATTCTCTAGAAGTTGATTATATTACTCTTAATGCGAACAAGTCTCCCTAAATACTCGTCTTTTGGAAAAAATATGAGTTTGATTAAGGAATCTAGTAAAAGTTGAAAGTCAACATGATAAGTGATTATGTTTCCTTATGAATAAATTCCTCAATAAAAAGTAACTTAAAACAAAAATGTTTTCCATTAACGTTTCCTTCAGGGGAATCGAATATCGTTTAACCCATCCCAAGTTTGTGATTTTTCGTGGTTAACTCTCTCCTAATCATGTTTTCTATCACTCTCCATCAGAACATGACCCTTTGTTTTTTTCCTCAATGTCCATATTTTCATACTTGGAATCCTAGTATGGGTTAACTCGGGTGACCTTTGTACTTATCTTTCTTTATTTTAAAGTGATTGTTTTACCGTCTCTTGTTCCGATGTGGGACTTTCAAGGATGTTTCCAAGCGCAATTTTAAAATTGTGAGGACGCAATTCCCAAAAGGGGGGAAGGATGTAACACCCCAGGTAAATAAAGAATATAAAATTTTCTTATTTATCCATATTTGTGAATAAAATATTAATATGACTTTAAAGGGGATGCTATGCTCGATGGCGTACCCAACACGCAACAACAAGTTTCTTGGGAATCTTACGTTGCACTCTAATAATAAAATAATATTATTTTAAATGGTTGTTAATATGTAGCCGTTATATTGGCGGGAATGGATAGAAATAACTAAAATATGATTATATATGTTTTAAAATGTTTTTACATTTATCCAATAAAAGATAAAGGCTTAAAATGTGGAATGAATTCATTTTTAGGCGTATATGCCCCAGTTTTCACTAAAGGTTCACTTATCGCCTTTTGATGGCAAACCGTCATTAAATATAGTTTTGTTCACTCTTATACATCCTTTTGGACCAAATAAAACTCTTCTTAAGAATTGGGACATCAAAATTTACTTTGTTTAAATTTTTGGTATCTTTTCGATAAAGTTCATTTTTTAATGAATAGTGTAAAATGTTGTATTTTAATTCAAAACCCCTTTTTAATCTAATTTATTTATATGATTATATTATCTTTTGAATTGGTTTTAAAGTGAAATTAGAATATATTTTTACCATTAAATCCAATAGTGGTCATTGGAATTAATTTCACTTTGAAATCAGACTTAAACTAGTGTCAATCTTTTGATATATATTGTTTCATAAAAACACGCTATTTTCTTTGACAACGGGAATTAATTATTAAATTAATTAATGTGAATTATATGTTTGGAATTTTGTAAAATGGACTTCATTTTTGAATTCGGAATATCAAATATAGCTTAGGGTGATGTTTTTGTAATTTTCTGAAAAACATCAATTTTTGATGAATAGTGAAACCACTAAGTGGTACTTATAAAAAACAGATTTTTCCATTTAAATGAAATTTTTCCGTCATTGTGTTTTGAATTTCAAAAATCCGACATACATGGTTGTCATTAAGAAGTAAAATGTGGTTCAATGGGATTAAAATAATTATTTTGTGAATAGTAACTTATTAAGTTCTTAATCGCCATTAGTGGTAATTAGTGTAGTTTAAGGTAAAAATAATGTTTTAATAGTATGAGATGAGCTTGAAACATGTCCTACCCTCATTGGTTGTGTCATGGCCGACCAAGAAAATCCATGGGTCAACTTGGGGACCCCATGGATCCACTATGGTTGGGAAATAACATAAATAACTTTTTATTTAATGTAAAAGTAAAAATGACACAAACATCATATGTTTTACAAAAAAAAATTTACATGGGGTTATAAAGATCAGATTTTTGATTATAAATATTCATTAGAAAGATAGAAATATTTCCTCGATCATATTATTATTATTTTATAATTTTTAGACTTTAAATAAATTAAATTATTTATGACATCATGATGATGACGTGATGACCTCATTATTTAACAATTTAAATAAAATGGAAAGATAATGTAATATCTAAAACCTACACATGTCCAAAACCTATTGGATGGGTATATTTAGAACCCTTATCACCTTATCCTCTAATTATATCAATTTGGGACCATTTAAATCCGAAATTCAGTTTCAAATAAAGTAATATTTCTTTACTTTCCAAAAGTGCCCCTCCTCTCCTCTTATAAAATGCCACCACCTCTACCTCATTACCTACACTCCCAAAGCCTTTGGCTCGGCCAATCCCTGCCCATTTACTCTCTCCACATCCCTCTACTCATCCTAGAGGATTCTATTTGGGCATAATATTTTCAAAGGAAGCCTTTAGGCTCAAATCAAAATGAGTTACACTTTTAAAGGTAATTCATTCTCTCATGTTCATTTGTTTTATTTTACTTATCCAACCCCCTAAACTCTTTTTATTTACTTATTTTGTTAAAACAACAGTATCTTAAATATATTAGGATTTTGTTATAAGATTTATTCTAGCTAAACTATCACACAACTACATCAAATGGTTAAATAACATACGATTTCCGTGGATGACGAAATTCTGCCTCCCGAAACGATGATTGTTCAATACTCATTTAACACCTTAAAAGGTGGCCATTATGATGTCACTATTTTTATATATGATATATAATATGTTTACGCTTTCCTTAAGCTTCTGTATTTTTCATTTATGGTACACCATTATTGTTTCCATTATGGGTAAACATGATATCTTCATTTTAGGAACTGCGGACTACCGCCCCTAAAAGTGATTTGATTCGTTAATACCATATGTGGGATGTGTAAAGGATAAAGTTAATGATATTATATATGTTATTATACTGTAATTATAATATACTCTTATATAATTATGATTCCATTCCATTAAATATGAAATAGAAATGGAAGTAGCGTTCATGGTACGTACAGCTTACCGTCTCCATGAACGGTACATTTCATTTTTTATCTCAAAATATTATGTACTATTATAAGTACATATATATAATGGATATATATGATTTATGATACATCGAAATGATTAATATAATTCTGGAATTAAAATATACATACCTCTCATATAGTTTTAATTCCATTAATACGACATAGAAATGAAAGTAGCGTTCATGCATACGTACGGCTTACCGTCTCCATGAACGGTGCATTTCATTTCTTTCTTCTAAATGATTATGTGATATTATAAATACCTGTATATTCTGTATATATATGATATATATGATATCCAAATCAGTAATGACATTATGGATATAAAGAACCTTTGACCACATGAACAACATGTAATTGTAAGAAGTCCACTTTCGACTTAAGAACCAAATATCGACAAAACAATTATTATTAACTTAATGATTATATAATGTTTATAACATGGAAATAAGTGATATAAAAGGAATAATAATCATGAAAAAGGTTATTAATCAAGTATAAATTAACTCAAGTTTATTATTTAGGAGATTAAAGAACGATCGAGTCAAGTCAGACACAAGGTAAGGGATCCTACTCCACTCTTTCTTTTTAAGTACACTCTTTTATGTCATTACTTTTAAAGATCATCTTTCTTGTTATTGGGATGTTATTTTATATTAATCTTACTGTAATTTTTATTTTCATGTGATGAGAGACCCTATTCTCTCTCATCAATCCATTTTGAAAGTTTTGAGTGGCGCCGTTAGGCTGTCGAATTTTTGTAAGAGATCTAACCTCTCTCTTTCTCTTTAAGTACTCTCCTTTATGTCACTTCTTTTAAGCTCCTATTTGTTATGTTGGGGGATGTTATTTTATATTCCTCTTTATATAAACTTTAAGTTAATAGGACGAGATTCCCTATTTGATCTCATCAATCCATTTTTGTAAGTTGTATGTGGCGCCGTTAGGCTACCGAGTTTTCGTAAGGGATTTTTCATCTCACTTTTATTCCCGTGAGATTTATGCTACATTTGCCACAATTTCCTTTGAGTGGTTTATGTACTTCCCATTATTACACTCCTTTTGTAATATAATTCCATTTATGGGTATTTAAATATTCATTGTATGGAACTTCTTCAATGGGGTGTACTTTTCAAAAGTTACCCAAGTCGGTAAGGGAACTTTTCACCCTCCTCTTTTTAAAAGACTTCATTTGTTATGTCTTTTAATTCACATACTATTATGTTGGGATATGTTCTTATATATCCTGATTGATATAAATTTTATGTCCAAGTTATGAGATTCCCTTTTTATCTCTCATCAACTCATTTTCTGAATTTTTGATGTGACGCCGTTAGGCTGTCGAATTTTACTAAGGGAACTTTTTAACCCAATTTAGATTTCATTGGGTTCAATATGTTGTTATTGAATATGTCATCCTTTGAATATGTGTGAATGAACATTTATTTTTTTACACTTAATATCCAATTATATTTTGTGTATTTATATTTTTCACACATAATTTTGAGATTTATTTATCCTTAATTTAAGGATACCTTCTTTATAAGGGATTTCATCACATTTTACATCTCTATTGAGAATTCATTGTTGATATGAACCAATTCACTCTTATATGGTGTATATACTGTCCTTTGGAATATTATATCATGAATCCATTTATTGTCATGATATTATAATGTTCTGATTAAATGTTATTCCTCAATTGTTGTATTCAAGTGTCTCTAATTTTGGTAAAAACCCTTTAACCAAAATATCGCTTTAAATGTTTTAATGATTTGTTCTTATTAATATCCATCTTTTGAAAATGGTTTTA
Organism: Viscum album; assembly: GCA_963277665.1. NCBI lineage: Eukaryota > Viridiplantae > Streptophyta > Magnoliopsida > Santalales > Viscaceae > Viscum > Viscum album. Next base: position 1,240,581,687 of record OY728143.1, read on the forward strand.
AGGATTTATTTATATGGATATTAATGGTTTAAAACAATAAAATCTTCAAGGTGTCATGGGACACTTTGATTCAAAAATCTCTTTATTAAATGTTTTAAATGGTTTTGAAAATGGTTTTTTTAATGGATTCATTATTTCAATATCCTAAAATGTTATATTGTGATTGAAATGTGGAAATGTTATATTTCCTTTATGCATGTTTTATGTGATACATTTATGTTATGGTTCTTGGGAAGTGATATGAAAATGGGTGGTTCCATGATAAACTAAGGGCGGGTGAGCCCGATATAGCTCTCCAATGCATTGGGTAAAGCGAAGGAGTGAAACGTTAAGGTTTCTCCGAAGAGATTTAGGGAATATACTATGATGGGTATTCCAAACGTAACCAAGAGGGTTACTCCCTACGTAAGAAGGTTATGAATGCCTCAAGTTACCTTTATGTCTTATGAATTCTATGATTTTTTCATGTTTTGATGAGGTATGTTAAAGTGCCTATGTTTTATGGGTAAAGTATGATTTCATTATTATGTATATATGAACTCATGTCTCCTTTCCATATTTCTATAACCCTTACTGAGCTTTTTATGCTCATCCCAACTTTTTTTGAAATGTTTTTCACAGGTCAGGGGAAAGGTACATGATGTGATGATAGTGTCAAGGATGTGTCAAGAAAGAATCCATGTTTTATTTTCAATATGTTTCCGTTGACGGGAAGAATGAATAGTGTCTTTTATGTAACCACTTTGTTTAAATGTGGAATGTAATGCAGGTTTCATGATCTAATTCTCTAAAACTCTAAACCTGAAAAGATCCTCAATGTGTAATCTTGTAATAACTCAAGATTAAGTAAGGTTTAAGGCTGGGGCCTTATATCTGAAGCTAGATCAAAGCATGAAACCCATCATTCATAGAAAAATTGACTTTCCAAATGGTTAGAAGAAACCACATAGGGCATACAACATGGGCCCTCCTAACTGTGTAGGACTAGAGAGCGAGCTATGTAGGGTGCACAGTTTTTCCTAACAGTTCTATAGGGTTGAAATACAATTCATTTATCCTACAATAATATAGTAGATGAGTTTTTCTAGTTTTCCACATGGTTTCCCTAACTGGGTGGAATAACCCTACGGGTACCCTCCTTAAGCAGTAAAAGGAACAAGGTTAGCATAGGCTTTAAACACCGTGGGGCCAAACCATGTGGCACAATTATTTTTGGTAACATGAAAAATTTTCCTTTAAAGATAACTGAATTTATACCCTTATATACTTTTCAAAATCTAGCGTACAATTGCTCCCATATTATCTTGTTGGAGCTCCTAAAGTCCTCCTTCTAGGTTTATTGATATCTTTTTTGTTAGGAAAGTGATTCAAATGCCGAAAGTCTTGTTGGATAACCATTAGCGAGTAATCTATTCTACTAACACCGTTATCTATTTTCATTCCATTCAATGTTCTTATAATGGGGTTGGATGATACTCCTTATTTTGGGGCGTTGGAATATTCATTCATTTTTTCTTCAGTTAAACAAATAATGGATTAATACTGAATGATGGGATTTTTACCATTATCATGTAGTTAGTATTCTAATTATCCCATCATGTAATCATGTTTCATAATATATGATATGTGAATCAATATGGTTTCACTACATGTTTCAGTTTTTTATCCACCTTGTATTGGTTTAATTACAGGGAATCCAATAACTTTAGTGAGCCAAGACCAATTTGAGAACAAACACCTCAGAGTGAACAATCCGTTTGGGTGATCCATCCAACATGGCTAATTGGATTTATAGAGGATGCTTCAAAAGCAGCAATTCAGGAGTTTGGTTTGAAATTATAAATGATGATATCATAATTGATAATTGATCAATGATGTGTTGTAGCACAGTTAATACCCTCTTCGTATTATTAATTGGATTCATTAGAGTTGGGCGATAAGACCATATAACCTAATAAAATTGAATAGTTATCAATCCCTTGTTAATGATAAATGGAAACAAATTATGAATTACGTGATAGATTGTATTCATGAAAATTGATATTATTACTAAGGATGTGTTGGCTTGTTGACCATTCATAATTATGGAAATTCAGCATGATGACCCTTATGCATGATGAATATAAGTGGTCATAATTTCCCATTGGCATCATATTAATGGGAATGGAATCCCATTTTATATATATGACATGAGCACAGATCCCCTCTATATATGAGATTCTAGAATTATGTCCCTTTATAAATATATTACTTTTCTGGAATCCCTCTATAAATACGATATTGGAATCGTTCCCATTTATATATTTGTGATACTAGCATAGAGTCCCTATTGAATTTTTATGGTCTTTATCTCCCTTATGATAAAATATGTTCGATTTGACCCTAGAGATATTATATAGCATGATGTCCCTTATGATAAAATATATGCATGAGTACTCATAATGTGGTACATGTTGTCAAATACCTTACTGTTTATATAATATACATGGAATCCCTTATAAATTGGATACAGGGCATTACATCCATTACTACATGTTCATACCAAATCATGAATGGGATGAAACATGTATTGTTTCTCTGGTTTACATTTAAGAACAAAAAGCAACCCATTGATAGTTTTTATTACAATATTATTTTTTATATGAACACGTTTCCATGTTAAACACAAATATTGGATATTTATAGACTCCATTGGTGGTGGCCTACTGGGTTTATCTCAGACACTATCTGATTTTTAATGGCACCATAGAAGACTATATGCTTTCATGTATGGATAATGGGAAGGTTCCTGTTATGGAAGCATGACATCTTGCAGGAAACGTGACAGGAATGTGGTAGCCGACGACTGGGCTGGACTATGGGATGCTTGGATTGATTTTGGGAATTTTTATACATTTTTTTATCTTGTATAGCAAGTATTTCCTGCTACCTTATATCCATATTTTCTTTCATTATTAGATACATGATATAAATCCCACCCCTTATATATAAGTTTCATTTTCTAGTAATTAGTTTATTGTTTTCAGATGTAATTTTATATCTTTTTCCACTACAGCTGGTTACTAGTCCATTGATTTTAGTGTTGGTCATCTATTAAATTTTCATTATATATACGATTCCACTATTTATTTATTTTATATATGAATTTTTTCACTTTGGATCTGAGAGATCTTTCAAACCATAGAAACATCTTAGGCTTTGTCATCTAGTTGGAAGCCTCTATCATTCGGGGAGATGTACAAGAGGCCATATGGCCCATCGGGCTTGGGGAACCTCTAAGTGGCACCCTAGTGATGGATTTCACAATGTGGTATCAGATAATTCTATTCATTATATAATATTATGAGGCTATTTATATGATATTATAAAGGTTATGATATTTGGTAATGAGTTATTCCAAATATTATCAATCTCATTTATAGAGAAAATACGAATTTCCTTGAATAGAAATTTATATTTTCTAATTTTTATCATATTATAGTTAAATTGATTCAACTATCTGATGATGAATTTTAATTGTGATATTACTACTGATATAATTTAGTTTTATCTTATATCCTTGGATTAATGATGAGGGAAAGGAAGCATTTATAATTCATCATATTATATACTTTATTAGAAATCCACATGCCACAAATATCCAATGACATATTATATATTTTTGTTAGTTCCATTACCTATGACATCCATGAGTTCTTTGAATATAATAAATAAAATTGATAATAGATAATTTATTTTGAATTTTGAAAGCATAGTTTGTACATTGAGTTCGTATAATAACAAAAAAAATGGTTTTCTTTTTTATGTCACTGAAAACACCATAAGCATACTATTATAGAATATTGATTCATGGACCATTCAGTCATACAGACTAGAACATGTTATGGTGGAGAATTAATGAACACCATATTTCAGTACACAATGTTTATATACCCTTATGAATCAAAATTAGTTAACCCTTTGGTTCAAAACATTAATTAAAATTGAAATGAAAATATGAATTTAAAGTGAAATTGAAATTCAAAAACACAAAGCTTGAATTAATACCAACCTTAGTAGTGTGAAGTAGGTAGCCTATCTTATGTGATATATGCATGTTTCTATCACCCAGACCCAACTCATTGAGTTTTTAGTGGGGGTGATTATTACATGGAATGCTTTTGTAAATTTTTTATTTAAATATATGTGGTATAAGCCGTTATTGATCATAATATGAGGATTGTTTTTGAAAATTATTGTGAAATTCCACCATAATGTCCGCTGATTGCACATGGGGAGCATGGTGATGACCATGATCTTAGTTGGTGGACCCCAAGATTCCAGTTATCATCATTTAGGGCCAAATTTGGAATATATTTCTATTCTTAATGTAGTCAATGATGGTTGGGTTCGATAATTTCCCTTTAGAATCATATAGAAGACACATGGATCTCTACACCATGACCATTCTATGAGATAGTTGATTAGGATGTTCCAATAGTAGCATCCACCAAAATTTCTGGGGGGACAAAGAACCATATTATGGGGTGTCATGGCTCAAGACTATTAGGTCTATATTCGATCATATGTGGAAACCTCATGGGGAATTGTGAAACACTAAAATTAAATTATTTAAGGATCCTCCAAATGATATTGGGATATTCTAAATTAGGCTAGTCAGTATTGGGAAGTGATGTGGAGATATTTATAATTACACTTAATTGATTATTTCTTTCTAGAGACCCTGAGGGAAGAATGAGCCAAGGATGTTATGAACATTCACCAGGCTTTGATGATTGTTATTGACTAGTTAGCACATTTTACAAAGATTTAGTTCTTTTCACCTATCTATACTATTGATGAGCCTGTGAAAGAGAGACCATTTGTGGATAGACTTTGGAATCCTATTTATTCATTTGGATATATATTTTCAATGGGAAAACATTTCTGATATGGTGATCGAGGTCCTTATTGCTAAGAAGATCCATAGGAAAGTAGATAGTGTGTGATGGGGCGGTTCAGAACCCCAAGAGGGTAGTGGTTTGACCAGTGGTCCGACGTGGTGTTTTGAGACTGTGAACATGAGAAATGGAAGCGTATTAGAACCCACATATAGTTATGTTTTATTTCACCATTGTTGGAATACGGTGCAAAAAAATCAATAGTTTTCCTAACACGCCTTCGAGTTTTGAGGCTATGGATGATTGGGGAATCTATAGTGATTCAATAATATCTTCATATTTGTTTTGCATGGGATAGGATTCGTTATCGATCAACCTTCAATATCAGGTTCATTAGCACCACTCCATGTAGGTATATAGAGTAGTACTATCCATTCCGGATTAGGAGGAGATCATGGACTTCGAATCCAAACATAAAATTTTCTGTTTTTAAAGAGTGGAAATATGCTTGATAGTTTGGTTATAGCATAGGTTTAAGCATTAGTTCATATCTATTCAATGTATCCTATAGCAGAGGAGAAGTAATTTTGTGAAAATACTATTTTAGGTACTATTACAATGTTATCTACCATTGTTTCTTCTTTATTCGATGAAGTTGTATCATATTCCGTCATATATATGACTATTTTACAGACCTTTGGACTCCATGCTGAGTGCTGGTGTGGTGTAATGATGCTTGATACACCTTTTATTATAGGTTCTAAGTGTATACATTATTGAATGGACTTTAATAACTACGAATTAAACCATCATTTCACATGGTATCTCTTTATGCTCAAATGATCGGAATTGATGTCATTCTTGGGATGGATTGGTCAGTCCCCTATCATGCCTTTTTAGATTATTATTTCCAAAGGGTTTCTATTACATCACTATATGTAGACACATACATTCACAAGGGAGAGTTGGATATATAGTATAGTAAATGTGGACCACAAAATCATGGGCTAGGTGGATTGACAACCAATATTTATAGCATTTATAGAAATGAATAGGGACCACATCAGATTGAGTTACATTCTATATTTGATTGACTCAAGGATATCATACATGATGAATTTTCAAGACTACATCCCAATAGAGACGTATATTTTTCAATTGAGAATATTCATAAAGATACAATATTATGAATTCATCCTTACAAAATCAATAATTCTGCATTATAAATGATCAACTAGAAATCATAGGATTTAGAGGCCATGGTTTTTTTAAAACCTAGTAATTCTCCCCAAGGATCAATGGTCCTCTTCTCCATATTGGATTTTATAACCCTTAGGATTTTTGTTTATTAATTGAATAAAAATCATCTTATAGTGAAACAATATTATCCATTACCTTGCATAGATGATCATTTTTACTAGTTCAATGGAGTGAGATAATTATTAAAGATTGACCTAATATTGGGATATCATCAAGCTCAATTATGGACTTATGATATTTTATATATGGATTGATATAACTATAATGACTTATATGAGTATCATGTTATGTTTTTAAGTCTAAAAAATGGTCTTCTATTTTTATGTATTTGATAACATGATTTTTACGTCTATATCTTGAATTAATTTTTGTGGTTTTCACATTTGACATCATGTTGTATTCTCATACTCAAAGTGACCAAAATACTTATCTTGGGATCATTTTGAATTCACTATGTGAGAAATAGATGAATGCTAATCTCTGTTAATGGAATATCTGGATTGAGAATGTATACACCCCAGGTCATTTTACCTAAGAGGTAGTTGGTTTAGTTTACCTGGAGAAGGTGAGATATGTGGTTTCCTAGTATCAATACAATAATGACTTTGACATACACATTTTCTCAAGGATAGTTAGTTACTACAAGAAATTTAAACCGGAATTATCAATATTAGGATAATGTATTACTGGATTGAAAATGATGGGTGTGATGTTCATATGCTAAGTATCTTTTGAGATATCATTTCTTAAAAAAAAGATATTGACATCAGTGATAATACTGATTCTTCTAAAGTCAAGAAGAAGCTAGATAGTCGATAATGATATGTCAGGTATCTAGATAGGAGTAGTTGTATTACAGGATGATCAATTCATTGTGTATGGTTCTTAGAATTTGAAACCTCATAAATGGAAATACCTAACTCATGATATTTAGTAAGAAGATATGGTTAATGCCTTGCATTGTTGGAGGCATTAATTGAAGGGATTTTATATTGTGTTATTCAGGAACCACAAAACCCACATGTTTTTATTTACACAGCATGACATAAATCTCAAGAAGAAAATATAAGTATAATATATGTATTCCCATGGCTTAGAACCTTCATACATGATTAGGAAATTCAATATTGTTACTAATTCTTTGAGTATGAGGGATCAAACATAGGATTTTCAGGAGGCCAATGCATAATTTCTTCTTATTGCTCTATTTTATGAGGTACATAGAGAGATTCATGACCATCATGGATTAAATATACTTTCATCTCTATTGGTGTCCTCTTCCATTATACTGAAGTTGAAGATGAGGAAGTTTTTATATCCTCATAGCTTTCTCTTATTAAAGTGTATTGCTAGTAAGGAGCCACATCTAGATTGGTTTATTTATAGTGATGAAATACTATATATACATTCCTGAATTTCATTCTTTCTTGTAGGACATACAATTGGGTATCTCCAAGATGTATCATGTCATGTGTTGATATTAATGGTGGAAAGTGATGAAGCATCAGATAATCGGTTTTATTAGAAGGTTTACCACTATCCAGCAGAGGATGATTGAGAACCAGTGACCTTCTATCATAAAATAGATATTACTAGTTTTATAATAGAAATGAAATTATTTTGTGATAGAATTTTTCATCGGCTTAATGATGTCTCCTCGAGGTATTGACACAATTTTGGTGGTCATTGATCAACTGATGAATGTATCCTACTTAATTTCTAGTTGGGAGTCATTCTATACTCATGAGATGGGAAGATTGAATGATGATGATATTCGCTAATTACATGGGTTCCCTCATAATATCATTAAAAGTTGGATACTTTATTCATTGAGGTTTTGGCAAGGGTTGCAGAAGGCTATGTCTATGGAGGTTCTTCTAATAATATCCATTAAATCTCAAAATAATTTTTATTAATAACTAATTATATATGTTTACGAGATCATTATTTGAGCCTTCATAATTAATTTTAAAGTTTCATGGGAGAATCATATACCTCTATTTGAGTTATCCTAACGTAATATTTATCCAGATAATATTCTTAAGGATACCTATGAGGTCTTATAAATTAGTTGATTCTTTTCACCATGTGTTGGTTAGAGGAATGTGATTCCACACTAATGGGCCATCTTATCGTTCAGGTGATATCAATGTTGGTTCAAAAAATCATAAATTTTTCTGTATATTGCTCAGTATGGAAATAAATCATATTTTTATCATCGTAGAATACTTCTAGATTTTGTGATCAGGGATAATATTATCTTTTGGGTATTTCCCATGATTTGGAAAAGCATGATACAGTTTCAAGGGAGGTGTTGCCACATTATGTAGGGTCATTTGAGATCTTGGGGATAGTTGGTTTAGTAGACTATCAGTTATTATTAGCTCAAAGGAACTATTCAATGCAAGATATGTTCCAGGTTTTATAGCTTTATCATTATCATGTTAACTAGTCTCATATTTTTGATGTAGAAGAGGTTGAGTTATATGTTGATGCGTCATTTAAGGAGTATACTATTTGAATCACTGAATGAAGACAGAAGGATCTATGAGTCTAGTCTATCTATTTAGTTATGTCTTAATGGATTCGCAATTGGTTACATGTTGATATTTGGAAGTGAGAGTCCGACGTATTTGCTTAGTGGACATATTTATACTAAGATGAAGTTTTCACACCCATGGAAGGTGACCTCGAGGATGATTTCTATTATGTGGGATGAATGGTAGAACATGGTCTTTATTCCAAAAAATTATTCATTATTTATTGGTCTAAATATTTTCTTTGAACATAATATGGATGCCTAATGAGGTCATGTGTGTTTCAAGGGTGTTCGGGGCTTGTTCAGAGCCAAGAAACCATCTTTTTGAAAAAAAGATTGGATGGATAGTTAATAGAAACCATGGAGGGTAAGCAGAATGGCATCTCCTAATAGTGCATGGAGAGATATTTGGATACTAAGTGTCCATATTGTTCCCTATTTGTCCACTTGAGGTTGACCACATATGCGTGTATCTTAGTAAAATATTACAGTTTTGTTATTTATAGTCAAAACAAGATTTTCATAACTATTCATCCTATCTTTCTTGGTGCCATTCTTAAATAATGAATTGTTCATGGTAGGCATGCAGTTTTTTGAATAATGTGGCCAACATACGCATCCTTGTTACTATGGTAAAAATGACCATTTTTCTTTAAATATAATTACATTCAATCCATCTTTTCATTTTACGATTTCTAGAATACAACGACTACCATTTTTACATGAAGTATCTCCCAATTCCCTATATATAGGTAATTCAATTTCTTATTCATTCGGACTGAGATTCAAGAACAATCCATCTCATTGGTCATCCATCGGTGAGAACATTATTCATTTATCACCTTTCTATATTTTTTTCTTTCGTCTAAGTAATCATGGTGTAGGATCAAATGCCTTATATTCGTGTTGTTGGTACATTATTCTATTATATATTGATTCGGACCATGTCTATGGTCTATACTGGATGAGGATAGTTTTATGAGTATGAGGTAGGTAGTGTACTGATTTTCACATTATGTATGATTTTTTTTAAATGAAATATGTTTCACACTCCAATTTCACCTTGAATTTCTCCTAATTAGTATGTTTCTTGAAATAGTTTTCTTTCATCGAATGAATTTAAATCATAAAACATAAATCACCTCAATTTAATCAACCTCAATGTGCAACATACATTTGTGTGCTCCATTATATATGTATAATCTTAATTATTTATGATTTATCCAAATAACCAATTGATGTGTTTGGAATTAAATTCAAAATGGAGGTATCCTAATAGTAAATAGATCAATGTGGTGTTGTGTCATGGCTATCACAAGCATCATATAATAAAATGAATTGATTAGAGGTGAGTGGTTATCTCACATAACCTAATTAAATTGAATAATGGTTTTTCCATTATTAAAGTTCATTGTAAGAAAATATTATTTATGACTTGTCACATACTGAAGAAAATTGATATAGTGACAATGGATGCGTGGGAATGAAAACCATTCATAAATATGGAATTCGGGATGTATGATCCCTAAAAAATATATATATGTATTTGTGTGTGTGTGTGTGTGATTATGACATACCTTCTACTTGAAAACAAATGGTAAGGGAATCTCTTTATATTTATATGATAAAAGAATGGGATCCCTTTATATATATATATATGATGCAGGTACGGAGTCCCACTATAAATGTGATATGAGAATGGTGTCCCTTGAGATTCTATATGGGCATGAAGGCCCTTATAATACTATAAGAGCATAGAATTCATTGGGACACTATATGGTCATGGCATCCCTTATGATACAATACATGAATAATGAACCATATTGTGATACTAGGAATGACATCCATTATTATTATTATACTATGCAGGGAATCCATTATAAATGTGATACTAGGAATTGAATCCCTTCATATATGTTTAGACATAATCTAGCATTGGACAAATAATGCTGGGTCATCCTATTTTCCATTCAGGAACTAGTGAAAACCAATTTACAGTTTAAATTAATTCTTCACTAATTATATATTCACACTTCCAGGATATAAACAATGACTAGTTATTGATAAATATCACTGATGGTGGCCTACTATGTTGATATCACAACTGATCTAGGCCACCAATGGAACCTGGAAAGACTATTTTCTTTCATGATTTGATAAGGGGAAAGAAACTCATATATATGTGTCATATCATTCATGACATAGGATGAGATCCTGGAAAAACATGATCAATAAATATCCTAGGATTCATTGATAAAATTTTGTATTTTTAGTACCTTTTTTATACCATGTAAATGATTTATTTCACACATCCTTATATCTATTTTTCAACATTATTAAAAAAATGACATACATAATCATCCTTTTGAATATGTTTTATTTTCCAGTAATTTGTTCATTATTTTTTCTTGGATGTTTATATATGTTTCAACAATGTTGGGTAACAGGTCCAATAATTTTAATTTCTTCCATATACTCTATTTTATTTATTGATATTATTATGATATTTATTGATTATATATTCATGATTCTCCACTATTGTAATAATTTCATTGTCTCACTAGACACCCACCACAGTCCCTTGTTTCTAGCAAGAAAACATTGGAGTTCAAGGTGATGTAATTGATGCCATGTAGACCACCAGGCTTAGGGCACCTTTAGGTGGAACATGGGTTTCTGATGTCACATTATGTATTTAATGAATAAATAAATTAGATATTATCCATATAATTTCCCTGTATTGTTTAAAAATGATATTGTTATATATTGGATGATCATGTAATATAATAATTAAATTTTTATGATTGAGTTAAGGACCCAAAGGAAAGAGTTATTTCATTCCAAATGTATACCATGCATGATAACTAAGATCCATAGATTTCATGTTTTGGAAAGATATTACTAAAAACTAGTGATAGGTTTCATAATACTATATTATCAAATGACCAAGTTGACTAGAAAGAGATCTTCTTTTCATTGTATAGATGAATACTGGAAAAACATTATGGTGATGATAATACTTTTTTGAAGAATACAAGTTGTTTATTGTTTTTTTTATATTAGTAAAAAATTTATGAATATGGCTGAAGAAAAAAATGTCAATATGTTTTTAATTGTGATGATTAATGAACTATTTTTATGTTCAGTGACATATTGAAATAATATTGGAACATTTTTAATATTAGTGTTTGGATGAATAAGAAGTAAAATGAAAACTATATTTATTCTGCATGGGGAATATTTTGAATATCACTTTCCTAGACGTGAATTGAAGAATTTTTCCAATAACAAAAGAAATATAATGGGACCATAACCACTTATTTTATGGGTATTATATCCTAATATAGTAGTAGGTTGGAATAAGTGGCTGGTAATAATGCATAAAAAACATATGGAATCAAATTGGGACCACCATACAGTTATTCAAAAAGGTGGAGAAAAAAGTTGGAATGAGTTGGTTCCTACATGTGATGGGAGCACAAACCATACTAACATATATTGTGGTAATAGAAGGAATTGTTATAAATGGATCCAAAATAACCATAAAATATCGGATGTGGGAAACTATTGGGGTGAAACTGTGGCTCCATCATTTAAAACATATTGTTAGAGTAGAGGATTTTTAATCTATTGAAAGACAATTTTTTATCATATGATAGGTTTTTCTTCATACTTGAACATCACTGATGTACATTAGTGCATTTGGATTGGAATGTTAAGCTAATATAATAAAACTAGGATACTTCTACCCATTTAATGGATTAAATTTTACCAATATATTCATGAAAATATTCATTAAAGAGAGACACATAGTCCAAGATAATGATATGTTGTAAAATAATTTTAGTTATTCTCATATTTTTGAAGAAATATCCTATGTTGAGTGTATAGACAATAGGTGATGAGCATATTGGTTGAGGTGGTAGATTTGAATAAGGGTTAATTGTTATAAATACCTGGACCATATCATTTTTTGTGTGCTAAATGAGAATTCATGTTTGTTATGAGAGTAAAAAATAGATACCCAAAAGCACTGTGATTTCGATAGAAGGTTCAATGCATATATTTTTTGATTCTTTCATCACAATTTCGTGATGGTGGTTTGAGTTATGAGAACCATTTATTACAGTATCAAATCATAGTGTTGTAAATTGATGAAAAACCCAAGAGTTTCTTGGGAATTAGAGGTTCATGATATTTTTTTGATGCAAGAACTAGCACTATATACTGAATGAGATGGGATACATACTTTTCTAATGAAGATCAAAATGCATGTGATGTTATTCATGAATGAGGACGAGTAAAACAATATATGTTCTAGAGTTGTCATGGAGGAATTATGGTTATGAATTTAGTTATACAAAGATCCCCTCATAGTAAGCAATAATGTGATATCATAATATACATGTAGGAAGGAAAATTATTTGGTTTAATTGAGTTATAAATGATATATGAAACAGAATAGAATAAAATGAATGGATGATATTGAAGTATTTAATTGAAGATGCATTGGAAGTGTGTGATATGATTGTGTGAAGGATGTATGAGATCTTTGTCAAAAAGAAGCTTATAAAGTAGATTTCATATACAAGTATTAACACATGCTTAATGTTGGAATACCATTTATATATTTTTACATGTAGGTTATTTGAAAGGTGATCATTTAATATAATTTTAGTGTATATGGTAAAATTATTTTATAATAACATGATAATTATTATAGTAGAATTTTATATATGAGTATAAAATATTCTGAGATATGTTAATATAATTTTATATTTAGTGAATGGTGATTAAGATCAAGTAGTTTTTTATCAATTGTTGAAGTTATTGAATACTATACATGAAAGGATTTGGTTATCTCATATTCATGTAGATAAAATATTCATATCCATGTAATAAATAATTATTCCTAAATTGATAAATATATATTTATATATGGATCATCTCATGTGTGACACAATATATTTAGATGTCATCAGCGTGACTCTAAAGAAAAAGACGTCTCTATTAGGACAATGGAGAAGGCATGAGAGATACTGGTAACATTATGGGTTTCATTATATGGATCTTAATGTATGATTCCTGAGTATCTAGATTATATGGAATCTTTAAACTATTGTGGGACAATATAGTGGAACACTATGGATTTATGTATTGATTGGATTGATACTTTCATTAGTTGGAACCATCAACATATAGTGAATAATTTGTAATTGGGGGGGTATAACTAGTTGCTAAAATTATTAAGTCTTAGTATTAAACCTTGTTAAAATATTATGTGTTTTTTCATGTACTTTCATCATTTAATGTTGTATCCATTAATCTTGATTGGTGATAAAGGTTTGAATTGGTTTAATGAAATTAATGAATTTTAATAAAATATTTCACTACTGATTCACCCCCCTCTTAGGTAAATTGCATGATCCATTCACCACTTAAATTTTATTAGAGGGTAAGAGACATCTAGTAATATATACACTACATTCCTAGTTTCTCATATTAGAATTATTTGACATGCATAATTGAGTTTAAATAAAAATTAGAAAAAATTAAGATAGAAAATCCCATCTCTACACCTAATCATAAAAATGATTATGTTTCAGTGAAGAATCAGAATTGTAGGAAGAAAATACTGGCAACGAGATTGAATAATGATACAAAGATAGATGAAGATCAAAGGAAAGGTGATGGCACTCATATTTGTAATATATTTTTAAGGACATTTGATGATAAATCAATTGAATAATTTTCAATCCTTTATGAAGTTATTTTCTATTATGAAGTTAAAGTGAAGAAAAAAAAAGTTCCCACTAAAGTGGTAACAGGAATGATCAGAGCATTCAAGTAACATTTGGAAGAAAACATACATCTTGAAGAATAGGTACATTCTATAGAAGATGAATTTTATAAAGTGGTTGGTATTATTAATAAATTAAAAAACACAATAAACTAAAGGAAGGTATTATGTTTCTATATAATTAAAGGTTCTCAATGGTAGACCAATCAATTCAATATTTTGTGTCTCTTCTCAGGAATTTTTTTCATTGATTAGAGAATAATTAAAATGTAGTTTTTTATATTTATATGATAAAAATTTTCATTATAAATATTGACCTTTCACTAAAAATGATTCATGATACGTATATGAATTTCAAGGATTCTCAACATGAATTTAAATTAATTAGTTTTAATAAGTATGCCAATTTTTTAATGAATTTCATCTAGTTGTATGAAGAAGACATTAAAATGATTAATAATTAGTGGGGACAAATAATGAAATATTTTGAATAAGATATGATTGACCTAAACATAAAATGTACTAAACTATAATTTATACTAATCAGTAAATAAGAAACACAAGATTATACTTCCCATGATGCTAATAAAAAAGTAAAATAAAATATTCTTCAAATATGAGTCTTATTTTTGAAAATCCCTAACCTAGTTAAAATAATATCATGAGATTATCTATTGATAAATATGTAGTAGGCTGATTGTATATGTAAATGGTTTTACTAGTAAATATGTTTGTACTAATTTGGTTTTTATTACTTGTGGAGCTTCAATATAATAATGAGTACAAACATGGGTGATGAAAAATTCAATGGAATCTACTGATTTTTTTAATGGATGTGGGGAAGTGTATCAATTCATATTCCCCAAATAAATATCAAATATACGAAATGTGTACTATAAAAATAATAATATTTCAGAGATAGTAAAAATTTATCACAAAATAATAAATCAAGAATTTTATCAATTTTTATTGTTGTTGTATTTTTGGGGGTTATGAAATTAATTTTTCGAAAAAATATTAATTTTATGAAAATTAATATATACCTACATTTATGGGGAGTGAAGATGAATAAAGAGGAATTTTTCACTAGAGTAGTGTAGTTTACCAAACATGAATCACTCTATCATGAATAGATATGAATATATTGTCAATTTTTATAGTTACTAAAAAAAATATGTCAATATTATGATGAATGATGATATGTAGAAATAATTTAAAAATCAGCTATGAATATTAATATAATACCACTATAAATAATAAATCTTATAAGAACATAAGATGAAAATTTTCATTAGGATATGAAAAGGAATAAAAATTTTAATAAAAAAATGTAGAAGACGATTGTGAAAGATGATGTGAAGAGCATCACAGTAGAGAAAAAATTCTTCTATTATTGAAAGAAACATCACACATGGACCATTATGAATTTTTCTATGGAAAAATTAATAATAGATGTATAATGTAATAAAAAAAATAATCAATCTAGAAAATAAACCATATTTGATTTGGGGAAATTAAACTCCAATGAAATGTCAAATATATTACCCAAATGGGGTAACTGAAAAAATTATACTTTTTATGTGAATGGTTAAATATGTTAAGTAAATAAGGTAAAAAATTACATTGTTTCCTAGATTATAAAAGTACCAGAAAATGGATGAAAAGAACCTCTGAAATCTTTAAAAAATATATTTTTTAGAAAAATAAATCTACAAACCATGAAATGATTGAGCATGTTCCTAATAAATACTTTATTATGTGGTCAGAATAGTTATAAGTGGTGTTATATATAGATCATGTAGAGAAAAATGAAACTATTTTTCTAGAATATCTGAAGATGCCTCTTGCATATAGAGAGATATCTTGGTAGTGGAGAAACTCTAAACACAATTTATATAAAAAAGTAATATTGAACAACATATTTATTCCCATATACAAATAATGTTTGTTTTTTCATACATTAAATTGAATTTGAATCATGTATTCATAACGATACATGAATTAGAAAAATTATTTGAACATATTATTTCTAGAATGTGATACATCACTAAAGAATATTAACATTTTATTTTATCTTGGGAAGATTTAAAATATTTTAAAAATATTCATGGAGTTAAATTCATAATTAAATATAATGATGATAATAATGTATAAACGGTATCTCATGAGGGAGAGTGTAGAAGAAAAACTAGCTGAAATATCTATGTCATTTGATATCTTTTGAATATCAAACGTTCTTGTGAGGTATTCATCAAATAATTCACAATTTTGAAAGTCTATTGATCAAATACTTTCATTGATTATGAATATTTATTACATTCTCATATTTTTATGATGAAAAAATCACACATACATGGGATTTATTGATTACATGATAATAAATGGAAAAATAACATAAAGGAGGAAAGTACAATCATCCAATTGACTTTTTAAATCTGTCTATGTAGTTGAATGTTGGATATTTTTTATAAATATTTTTTATAAGAACGACAAGAATTTTTTAATGATTATATCTCAACATAAACATTTATTAGTGGAATTTCAATTAAATTGGAATTCAATTATCTTTTACATAGGGAACAACTCATGAGGACATAGAGTTTGTTAATTTTATCTCATCACTATGTAAAATGAGATTCCATCATTATAAATGTTAAATCATATTATAAGCTTAAAAATGAGAGAATATGTTCATAAAATTTGATTGATTGAGATGAAAATTCCATCCCATACCTATATATTTTATTACATTCCCAATAAGGTGGAGAATATATCATTGAATTTTGAAAATATATTTTTATTGACAATAAATCCAAAGGGGGATATTGGAGAACCCAAGTGGTTTATTACAATTTCTTTTGAAGTTAAAATTGTTTTAAATAAGATGTAAAAATAAAATAACAATTATTTGTTTATTATGATTATTGTTGAATTTGTCTTATGTTCAAAGACATTTGAAAATTTTGATGGCACATTTATTACATCAATTTTTGTAAGAATAAACAAAGGTCTAATAAAAATAAATCATATTTTTATAGTGGAATATTTTTAGTAACAATTTTTAGAAATTTGAATAAAAATTTGGGCTAAGCACAGAAGCCATCAAATGTGAATTTATCCTTTCATATGTTACTTTTATACACTCATACAACAATGGTGAGGTGGTAGTGTATTGTAATAACACATCGAAAAAGTCACATTGAATCTTATTTGTGCCATTATGAGGGAAAAAATGTTGAATAGAAGAATTATGCCATTTTTCAGTGCATGTGGGTGATGGGAGAAGAACCCATAATTATATAGTGGGGGTTTATGGAATTAATTTTTATAAAATTAATTACCAGAATGATAAATACTTCAATTTGGAACTCATGTGGGATGATAATGTAGGCCAATCATTTAAAACATATGGATAGTTCATAGGTCATGACAACTATTGAATGAGGACCATTTGATTATATCAATTTTTATTCTTCTTTATTGTGGCTCATCAGAGGACTTCAGTTCATCAAGTTCTACGTGTTGAGAATATGTGATCAAACCAAGCACCTCATACCAATTGAAATGATCAAATGAGATCCATTTATTCAGACAACATTAATTGCATGAAATGTATCAATTTAGTCTATGATAAATATATATTGGATAATTCTTATGAATATTCTCGTAGTCACAAATCACGGGCTAAATATGTCCACTTCAATGAAAGGTGGAGTGTATATTATTTATGGTGGGTGAGTTGTCTCTATGTACGTCATGAGCTCATTTTGGGTGTATGTGATCGTTTTTTGGTTTCCAATATGAGAGAAAAAATAGAGACTGAAAATAACTCTAATTTCACAAGAATGTTCGAAGAATTTGTTTTATTTTTTTTCTTTAGTGATTTATTGATAATGGGTTGAGTTCTACGAAACATCTTCAGTTGTATCCACATTCTATGTTGTTATGTAATGAACAACCCTGAGTCCCAAGAGCTTCTATGAATTGTGATGTTCTTGATGTTGTGTATAATGAAACTAGATATATTTATAGTGGATATCCATGTTTTGAGAATTAAAATCAACAATCATGTGATGTTATGCATAATTATGGTATTTTTAAATAGACTATGTGTCAGATTTATAATGAATGGATTATTTTTGTGAATGTTTTTTCATTAATAATCCCTAATATGATTTAGCTATGGGATAGATTGATATAATTGAATGAATAAACATTAAAGTGGTTTTATTGAGTGGTGGATGATATATTAAATAACAAGAAATAATTTGCATGAATGATGTACAACTGGTTACAAGAAGAAGCATTCATAGTGACTGACATTATTTTATGAAGTTATTATAGAATATTACTAAAAAATAGATACATATGGTTGTCTTCTTGTACATGTATTAATTCACTAATAAATTTATATGGTCAAGTATCATTTCATATATACATGAAATTTAATAAGTGAAAATGAATTCTAATTTTTTTATATAGTTTCCGTTTATTTGAGACTAAGCACGAAATTATTTTAGAAGAAATTGAAATCTAAATAGTTATTATATTGATAATTTTCAAGTAATTTTAATTTTAATATGCAATGTGTTTATTCATGATGTTTATTTTCACTTGCATTAGTTCTGGAATAATATAGTGGTAAAGTGTGGGTAATTTCGGTTTCTTTATTAGAAATACATCATCTCAAAGTAGAGTCGAAGTAGTGAGATTATAGAATCGATCTTTCTCTTGGTGGATCATATCTCATGGGACACCCGATTAATAGATTTATTTAATGGTACTATAAAGGGTAATAAGACTCCATTGGAAATCTGGAGAAGGCCAATGAGATGATAGTTACAATATTTTATATAGTATATATATCATTCTATGAAAATCAAGAGTTTATACTATAATAAGGAACACGTAATATCCAGTGGGAAAATTTATTAGAACACTTTAGGACACCATGTTGATGGGAATGAAAACTTCCACAGTATTGACAATCAAAATATAGTGAAGAATCTGCAACTGGTAGGTATAACAATATTTAGAAAGGATTATGTCTTTACTCTCAAGATTGTGGAAAAATTGAGTGTTTCATTTAATTTAGTTTTAAATTTCATATAGTGTCCACTCATCCTGATAGGTGACAAAGAGTTTAATGGGGTCAAATAAAAGAAAATAATTCTGTAAAACTTGTCACACATGATTCACTTCCCCCTTTCAGTGTCACAACATGATCCATTTGAAATATTATGATGGTCATTTAACCTATAAATATAAAAATATAATCTATATAATGGTTCCTTACATTTATTATTTTAGTGAATAAGGACCATGTACATAACCTCAAGAATAATGATATTTAAAAATATTATTTCTCATGATAGTTTAATATTCATGAGTAAAAATAAAACAATCAAAATATGGAGATGACTAATAATTTTTTCATAAAAAATAAAGAGGAATTGATATTTTAGTGAAATATTTTATAAATATATCAATCATAAAATTAGGAAGTACATATTAAACGATAGAGAGAGAGAGAGAGTTAATTATGAGCTAATAGAGATGGTTCAAATTGATTAAATATAAATACATATTAATACACCAAAACCCTGGAAATGTAAAAAATGTGGTTGATGATCCAATATATAATGACCATTCTAGGTTTTCCATGATTATGATTTAATGTAATACAATAGTTATGGAATTATATAATATATATTATGAGACCAAGAACAATGGGGAAATATCACATGTTTATCAAAAGAATATTCAAATAACTATCCTTATGTGGATTAAAGCGGCACAAAAATCAGTTTTGGAACTATTTTATGTTGGTGATAAATATTCCCCTTTTCAACCCATTGTTGTTATGGAATGATATATGTTATGAATTGGGTATGTATTATCTGAATTTTAGATATACCAATGGAACTATTGGATGAACCAAATAGTTAACAATTATCTTTTTGTCCGGAATGTATTGTAATGTATAAGGATCATAAAAAGTATTCATAGTCTGAAAAAATGGATATTATTCAGAAAGTATTTGGATTGATGGTATGATAATATGTTATGAATGAGAGATAGAATCCAAAGGGGATGTAATGACCATTACCCATACCAGAATGGAAATTGGAAAGCTGTACTGAGTATTTCATCAACATACATCCAAATATATATAAACGGTATTAGTATAATTGTGTTTAATTTGATCACATTATTAATTCATCATATATAATAACAATTATAGAATATTTATCTCATGATAAATTTATATGATATACAAGAATCAAGGGGTTATATTTTACAATGTACTACTCTAAATTTATCAGATCAGGATTCCTGGTCTAGCATAATGTTGTGAAGAATTATTATATATGCTATTAATGAAAGGATGATATTAAGAAATAAATATTATCTTCATATATAAGGTCAACATTATAGGACCATTCAAAGTCCCAAATTGTTTTTGAGAGATTTATCTATTGGTTTTGAAGGTGTTGGATGAGATACCTTTGGTCAGTAGAAGTTTTATACAATAACATCATTCAATCTTGTATAACAATGACTCCCTATGAATCCTTGTACATATTGAATTTGGTTATGAGCCTCCTTTGAATTTACAAATTGAATAAGGATATGATATATTTAAATAAAGTAACATTAATATTTATATATATATCATATATAGAAAATATTTTGATCGTGATGGAATGGATTCTAATCAAATTGTTCTTCCACAAAGTCATTCTAAAGTAGATGAGGTCTTCTATCTATTTCTTGTGAGGATGTATATACATTTTCATTCAAATTTACTAAAATATGATGTCATAATATTGGATAATGAACCCTTTTATGAGGATGAATTTTTAGTAATTATAGATCATCAAGAGAATTTTTTTTAAAACTAGGCCACTCACCTTTTTAATGTTTTGTGGAGATACAATAATGCTAGGATGTTTTATGGAACCATAATATGAGATGAAGTAGAAGTATCCTAAATGATTGTATACATATGGAGGAATATCATGCTATTAATTTTTAAAAGGTGTATACTATAAATCTAGGAAATTATATCATTAATATATATATATATATATATTATTTTTTTCATTGATTGTTTGATTTAAAAGAAACAACGATTTTAATCCATCTATAATATATTGTTGAAATATTTTTTAATGTGATTATTATAGTCTATCCATATAATTTGAGGGAATGAATTAGACTAAAATATTGTGAAAAATTATTTTTTACAAAATTATAAAATTAATTCATATGGTATCATTTGGTTAGAAATGAAAATAATAGCATTTTAGGGTGTATATAGTTTTTTTCAGATAATTATATTTTATGAACAAATTATTATTTTATAATAATAAAATAAATTAACAACTACTAATGAGTGGTTTTAATAAATTTTTTTCATTATATTTTCAATCAATTTTTATAACATTCATATTATAGATTTACATTGAATTGAATGATTCTAAAAACAATTTTAAGCTTAAATTTCATTTTTTTAAATATGGTTTTGTTTTATTCTTCAAACCTGTTATAAAATAAATTCCCTCCACTTATATAAATTTATTGTTAAAAAACATATTAGGGTTTCTAATAAAAATTTAAATTATTTAATATTTTCAAATTATTTTTTTGGTAATAACGAATAATAAAAATATTACAATTTTTTTAAAATGATATGGGATATAAAAGGATTATCATTTGTTAAATCAAATAGAAAAGGATTCTAATATCAATAAAATAATTTTATTTGATTGGATGATGGGATATAGAACTAAACCTTGCTAGAATAGATTTTCTGGAATTTGGGATCTATTTTACATGATTAAGACATTATAATATGTTATTATTTAAAAAAAATCATATCTGTGCTCCTTATACCTTATAAAAGGATACAAGTTATACTTTATTTCAAACACATAGTGAGTCCTTTAACCCACCCAATCCTTTCCCTAATCTAATCCTAAAATCCCTCCCCATATCTCATAGGTCATGTATTTATCATAATAGTATCCATTAAAAAATAATGTGTATGATAATTGTTGTTTCACAATGAAGAGAAACAAAAATTAATCTTATAAATATAATTTTCTTCACGATCTACTATATATAAATTTATGGTATAAATTCTAACATAGTTAATTTAATATTTTCAATATACATAGTATTTATTATGATTATGTATCAACCAATTTTATAGTGATCCATGATCCTCATACATATATAGTATATAATTATAGATGAATATTGAATATATTATACGAATACATGCCATTGTATTGTATATGTATAATTCATTTGGAAACATATAAACATAAAAAACAGATTCATACATGAACTAAACCATCACCAACCAATATCCTCATATTTAAAAACCTCATTTTAAAATTGTACATAGCACATATATTTATAACATGGGGAAATGAAGCATCAAAATGGTTGAACTCAAATTTACATTAATGGTGAACCTGGGATATACATAAGTATAACATAGAAATAAGGGAATGAGAACATTAGCATCAAATTTTAAAACCATAACACAAATATTAAGGATAATATTATTCAGTAATGACATAAATATGGGATGTTTAGAAGAAATGAATCATAAAGTAATCATAGAACATGATCCAAGGTAGAATTCCGCTGACATAATACATAAAATTCTGGTATATAGAAAATAAAATAAAACCATTTCAATAGTAGTAATGCCTCACTATGAAGGGTATTATAGGGGAATGATTTCACTCCCCCAAACCATTATTATAGTCAAACTTCACTCCCAAACTATTATAGAAGACAATGTTTCTCTCTGAATAAAGTTTACCCCTCATTCCAATCCTTTCAATCTCATGTGATATTCAAAATTATACACTAAATTATAAAGAGAAGTATTTACCACCCTTCATATAATGAAAATCATATATATGTGTTCTATAAGATTATAAAACATTCATCATATCATATCCCATTAATTGAAACAGGTTTCAAAAAAAATCATTACATTAAAACATGTAGAAAATGGAAGGTTATCATAATCAGTCAACATTTCATCATAGAATGAACTTCTAAAAGAATTACATATCATAATAATTTTACCATGGTATAACAAATACAAGATAAATGAGTTTCCATAAAAAATTTACAAAATTTTACCATTTGTTGAAAACATAATAATGGTATCCTAGGATCATATCCCTGGTAAATCACAGTTACTATAAATGTATTTTATCATAGATGGAAAATATTTTTGATAGATTAATTGGAAAACTTCTTGAAGAAGATAAATTTTTAAAATAAAATTATTAATCTAAAAAGCCCGAAAATATTTTGGAAGAAACATTCCTTGAAAATTAATTCATATTTAAAAATATTTTACAAAATTTCATTTGTGGAAAACTATTCTCTATATGGAAAACCCATTTTAAAAAAACCATAAATAATGATATACATTTTCATTGAATATAACCTTGAAAATGTATAAAGGATATATTATAGAAGCATTTAAAACATTATTCAAAAAAATATCATTTAAAATTTGTGACATAAAACATTTTTTAATTTTTTTTAATTTAAAATAATTTTGAAAAATAATAATGTAAACTTTTTATAACATATTGTACGTATAGGTAGTAAATTATTTTCATTTCATACATGT
This sequence comes from Viscum album, assembly GCA_963277665.1. Taxonomy (NCBI): domain Eukaryota; kingdom Viridiplantae; phylum Streptophyta; class Magnoliopsida; order Santalales; family Viscaceae; genus Viscum; species Viscum album. Next base: position 1,240,605,839 of record OY728143.1, read on the forward strand.
TAAATCATAAATTCCTATCATGTTTTTGGTAAAATAAAAATTGTCATTCTTTTGAACAATATTTTTAAGTAATTTTTAATAAATTTTTGTATAAAGTCAAACGTGGGTTAAAATGTATTTGAGAAATCATTTTAAGACTATAATATAATTGAAAACATTTCTTGAAGACATTATTATGGATGAAAATTTGTTTTTATGATAAAGAGAAGTAAAGTAGATTTTTGATATGTAGATCCATTTAAGCTCCAGAGTATATAAATATTTTAAAATGAAAGGAAAAAATATATTCTAATAAAATAACATAAGGAGAGTTAATTTCATGTGTTTTTTAGATATGGATCATTATATTTTTCCAATTGAAATATTATCATAAATAATCATGATGAACAATGATATTGTAACCAAAAATCATTACCACATTGGTAATATTTAATTGTATGTCACATGAATGAATAAAATTTAATAAAACATAAAATATAATTAGAATAAATAATTTTTTGATATTAATTTTCAATGGATATGTACTTACACCTAATATAAAAATATACATGCATTACATAACATATGTCTCAATGAAGGCCAATTAAGACAAAAATGCCTTACCGCTTTGGTAACATCTAAACCCCAAAGCCCATGAATGTGATATCATAAAATAGATATTTAAATTAAAATAATTATCAGGATTATAATATAAAAATAAATCCATCAGATGTATTTTAACCACATAAATAAAATACTTGGTGAATATGGAATGTGTCTTATACATGTAAAAAGTGAGAAAAAGGTCCCTTTCCACATTTGTAATATTATAAATCAAAATCCCCAAGAAAGAATAACATATAATGAAACATTAAATATAATTAAAAATTGAGACTCATTATATATCATGTCAATGGGGGACTATTTACACCACACAAAATAAATGGGAGGTGAATTTTTCAATGTCTCCAATTAATAAAAGAGATAACTGAAATCCTTTACAATAACACTAAAATTCCTTCATCTTCATTCAATCCACTTGTACAATAAATATCAGGATGGGATAAATATATTACTAAAAAATAAATACATACATATATATATATAATAGAATATTTTAATTACTTATGGCCTTCTATTACTTTTTAATAAATATTTCAATGTTAATGTCTTTTTTTTCAGGAAAAAATGCAGTTTTTATGTATGTTTTGACTTGTTATTCTGGGTCTTATTAAATTGGTCATTGTCATACATATAAATATGTATAATAATGATATAAATAATATATATTTTTTATTCATGTATTTTTCATTATTGATAAAAGGTGGAGATAGAAAATAAAATACAATATTCATAGAGATGGTAGGTTGTACGTGAGCATTAATGTGGATTACATTTTCCAAAAGGAAATAATGAAATAAATTTTAATTTTAATATTACACATTAATAATATTTTTCAATATATATATAACATACATTCACTAAAACCATATTTATTACCTTTGATTAAAAATGTGAACAAATTAGACCGCTTCACATGCCTGTAGAAGAATAACATTATTGTATTCACATAGAATGGAAATTTATAAAGTGAATGTTATATAATTATTCATTGATAATAATAATATTTTAAATATAATATATAATAATTAAACCCAAAAATATATCCTTCCAATATAGGTGGTCATTCAAAATGAATAATATAAGTTCATGAGTTGGTAGTTTATTGTACACAGAAATGATGACATCATGACCCAATTAATGGAAGTGGATATTGTTTTATGTCATTCCCAAATAGTAAAAAATATTATTATATCTAATATAATAATGTTATAATTTCATAATGTTTTAACAATAAATAATTTATGTGGAGGATGTAATAAAATAAAATGAATGGTTTGTAGTGTATACTCATCTTTGGAAAAATTCGTTTGGCTTTCACCAATAGGTATCCTGGGTTGTATTTCCAGAAAAACTAAGTTTTTCTGGACTGTAGACAGGGATTTAATTAAGTGATTTTGGATGGTCTTGGATAATCTATTGGGGTTTTTATGTGTGATTGGAATATGAGAAGGGGTTAACTTTAATAAGATAGGATAGTGGAAAAATTTAATTTCTGAAAGTAAAAAATGTGTATTATCGTTTTTCAACTGAATTAATGCTCATAAATGGTCCATTAATGAAAAAATAATAGTTGAGATCAAAATATAGACATAAAATGTGTTTTGGACATGTTTTGGGTCATTTTTTAATGTTATATTTTCAGATCTACACTCTCAGTAATCCCATTTTTACCTGGATTGATGTAAATAATTTTTAATGTTTTTACAATTAATTGTGGTGAAAATTATTTTCATCATATTAGATAATATAAATTATTCTTATTCAAATGTTAAACCAATTTTTTCATATTCCATTCATAGGAATAGAAATTTTCAATTTAAAATCAATGTTATTGATGTGAGGACAATATAGGGTTTTCAAAGAGTAAAACATCAAAAGTTTAAAATGCGTTAGAAAAATTAAAATATTAAGATTATTCTAATGAATTAAATTTGATTAATAGCTATATAATTTAATTAATTTCTTCAAACTTATAGTTAAATAGTTTTTTATTTTCTATATTCTTTTAAGGAAAAGAATATTTTTAATAGAAACCAGTATTTTACAATGTGCACTGAAAAAATAAAATTTAAAGAAAATTATAAAAAATAATCCAAATATAATTTTTACAAAATTATTTATATAATGGTGTTTATTTTTTCAAATAATGTTTTCAAAAGTTGGTAAAATTTATTTTTAAATTACTGTTAAAAAATATAAAAACTACATTTTTGGAAAAATATACTTTTAAGCATGTAATTTGATTTATTGTTATTTGTTTTCTAGATAACCCATCAATTGAATATTTAAAAATATAAGAAATATATATATATCTATATTAATTTAAAATAATTCGCCAAAATTTATTTCAATAATAGTTTGAATTAGAAAACATTTTTGCTAATATATTGTTTTATTCAAAAAATAATAATTCCATTATTTTCAAATAGTTTTAAATTTTTCTATAATTAATTCATTTCCAAGGAATTAATTTTACATTTATGGTAGACCATATATTTGAATTATTTAGTTAATCATATATATACTTTCAATTCTAATATCTATGTGATAAATATAATATTAAATCATAATAATATTTCAATATAAATTCATGTTTTGTTTAAACTCGGTGTTTTGTATAACACAATTACCACTGAGCCTTGATTGTAATGAATTCTAGTCACTTCACATCATATATCGTATGATAAAATATATGTTTATGAAAATTCAATATATCAAAAAAATTAAATATATTTTTAAAAAATTTACTAAATCTCTAGTTGTTACATTATTCCAACCATAAATAATTTTTGTCCTCATAATCTGATGTTGTCGCTAGTAAACGAGGGATTAACGTTTGAATATCCATTTTTTTGAAACTGACATTATTAAAATGGTAAATAATAAGTCATGATAAAAAGAAAGAATGGGATATGTGATTGTCACCTAAAATAACATAGAGCATGGTTGTCATGATGGAGAACATCATTTAAAAGTTAAAATGTGATACACAAGAAAATTCCAACACCCATGTACTATTATAGATGGATAAAGAACATGGCCAGGAGAATATTAATTAAATAATCCATAAAACAAATATGATTGAATTTTTTTATAGATATCGCCAATAATTATTATCATTGGCCACCAATTTATTTCAATATCCTCTTCTAATATTGGGTAATATTCATAACAATATATACTTTCAGAAATTCCGTCCATTTTTAAGTGAAATATCAACTCTTGGTTGTGACTTGACCAATTTCCAATTCAACTCTTACTCTTAATGGTGAATTTAACTTATTTGAAGCACTGAATAAGATATATAAACGAGTGATAAGTCATTCCTCATATCAATTATCATTATAAATACCAAAATGGTTTATACATGTTATCCATTAATCATCATATGGAGAAATAATTCATTAATCTATAAAACATCATCCAAAAATTATACCTAAACCATTTTATAAATGGATAAATTTATAAACCTTCATAAAATAAAAAATTATAATGAAGGTCACGAAATTTATGAAAATCAACATAACATTTACCCCAAATTATAATAATGAAGCTATTGATTATAACATACAAAACATGTGAATATCATTTTCATATAAATTTTGGACGATTGGTAATGAAAACAATTACCATTAAACCATAATGAAAATATACCTAGGTACACATTCCTTGAATAAAACAATTGATTACTAAATATATTTAACAAATTAAATAGTTTTGAATACAATATTAATGATAAAAAACATTGCTTCCATTTATCATTAATCAATTCCAAGGTCATATATACTGTCTAATTTACATCATTCATATCAATCATCTCCTTACCCAAAATAAACACTATTTTCAAAAAATTAGAAACATGTTAAGGGTCCTTTACCATTAATAAAAATATCACCTTTCCAATTAAACAATTTTCTATGTCATCATCAGGATTCAACCTATTTTTTTACATCCTTAAGGAAAACATTAATCTAAAAATCCTTATATATATTTAATTACCTATTTATAACAATACTATTGAATTAAAAAATACGAACACTTTCATCACCCCACTTCCTTCTCAAATTATTTACTTGGATTCATCACCTTATTACATAATTCATTTTTCCTATAATTTATAATATAAATCATGTACTGATATTCATAAACCTTTATTTATTCATGATTATAATTAATAACATAAAAATGGTGTTAGAAAATCCAATTCAATTCATATGTCATTTGTAGTTTCCTTATCCCTAAAATTATAACCATTAGATGTTTCACATTTATGATTATCTTCACAGTCTTTCACCTTATGAAATTTATTATCAGGATTCTCAAACCTTTTAGATTTTAAACATTAAACAATCAATGATATATGAGATAGGTCATTGTTATCAAACATTTTATTCCCGAGAAATTTCATTTTTTACTATGTAATTACTTGATTTTTTTCCTTTACTACTCACTCAATAAATATTACTATTCATCTAAGACATGCACATGTGTCCTTCTCTCAAATTATCAAAATATAGAAAATTTAATATTCATTCCTCGATGGTATCAACCTAAAAAACTCTTAGTGAACAATATCCTTCGCATCTTTGGTGATTAAGAGAGTTGTTTAAGGTGAATGTTGATAATCATATCTTTTGATAACTGATTATGAATAATCACAATATTCATCCCTCTAGTCATCGTCCAATTTTATTTTCCATCAAATAATTTTCAATCACATTAAATTTCAGTCCAGTTACATATGGTTCCATCCATTTATAAAAACCAAAAAACAAAATTTGCGTAAACATATTCATAGTTGGAGAAAACATAGTGAAGATAAATATCCTCTAGGAAGTGAAACTCATGATCGATTCTTTTTAATCGATAAAAAATAAGGTTTAACCTATAAAATTAATAGTTGTATTCTATTTCAATCCATCATGATGGATCATAAATAATTTTTTAATTTCCAAACAATATTACCCAATAGTTTCAAACTGTGCTCAAAATAAGGCTCATTTTCATGAATTATGAGGAGATAGATTCCATATCAATACACCCTATTAAATTATAATAAACCCAGATAAATATATTCTAGAGACACATAAAATTATAGTATCCAGATAAGGATCAAATTACATTGAAACCACTCACTCTATCATTTTCCAAAATTCAAGGACATTTTCTTATACATTCAATCATCGTTAGATATAACCTCAGGCCTATAAGTAGGGATATCACAACTGTTTTCTCAACCAATTTTCAATGGTAAACAAAACATTTCTTATGATACAAACTATATAAACCCATGATTCTTATACATATATATTACATAGTTTTAGATAAATAATCATTACATTATACAGATATGGACCTGATAATATAAATGGTATTGTACCTTTGAAAAAATGAAAACAAAATTAACATGTTCATAGGTGTGATGAATCATCTCTCACTATGTAATTCAAATCAATCCCCTTTAGAATACAAATAAGACATAACAAATTTCTTCTTTATTTGGTGAAAAGAAACATAAGAGTGGTTACATCAGATTCTCATAGACGGTAAAAACACAGGATATATAATCCTAACATAAAAATTAGGTCATTAGAACTTGATCATAAAATTTTAAAACCACCATTTTTATATCTAAAATTATAGTATTGGTTAATTAAATAATTATTGATAGTTCATAAGACACGAATCATTAGGAATAAAATATCATGATCTATGAGTGCATAACAGCTTCGTAACATATGAAATAAGGGAAAACACATAGGTTTAGAAAATCTATTACTTTTAGTAACATATTTCTTCCAATGATATCATAGTCTAATGGTTTCACTCATCAAACCATCATATTCGGGTTAGTTCCCTCCCAATACCACCAATAAATATATAATCCTATACTGTGCTGGGTTCACTCCCAATTCTAGTTCTATATAACTCATGATATATTTTCCAACTAGATTGGAGGTAGATATAGGTCCCACCGATCACAGAATGAAAATAGTATGTATGTTTTCTACAAGATCATAAAATATTCACCATATCATAACCCATGAAGTGAAATGGAATTCATAATGATATCATCATATAATAATCTATAGGAAAACTTTTTATATCATAATCAATTTATCATTTAATTATATCATAAATCATGAAATGAAGCAAGTTTTGTTAGATTATAATCACGTTATAACTTATAGAATAGATATGAATTTTATAGACTTATTTTTATCACAAACATAAATAGTAACATCCATGATCTAGTGCTCCGTCAAGTGACTGAGCCAGTTGGGTACTTGACCTTGGGCACTCCAACTTATACACCATTATATTCCAAATAGTATCTAGGGAATAAGAAATATATTGTTGACACTATAACTTAAATTAAATAGTTTAATTTTAATAATAAAATAATCACCGAGTGGATGCAATTGTGTAAATTTTTGAATAAAATATTAGAAAACAAAATTTGAAAAAACAATTGAATAAATCCAATTAATAAAAGAATAATGTAATTATATGATCAATTAAACCAATAAAAATATGATATTCATATAAATAAATTACTATAAAGACTCAAATTAAAATTGTGAGACCCTAATCTAAGACTCCATGTCAGTCTTCTGTCTAGGATCCAACCCATCCAACCAGTATCAAATCAACGACTTGGTACATTTCCCTTCCCCAAAACTACATCCATGAAAACTATTTTCTATACCAAATGATAGTCCTTTGAGGGTGGGAGTAGAACTTAGTACGTCAATACCACATCGTAAAAAAAATACATTATATGGGATATAGTGCAACAATTATATTGATATATGTGGTATTAATTTTAAAAATTAATACTTCGCATGAAATAGAGATTACGAACCTCATGTTCATTTCTTACAGATGGGGCCAACCAAAAAATTGCTTCAGAACCCTTATAGATATCTTTGTACAATGAAGTATCCTCATGCCTTAATATAGATAACCGAAATGGTGTTCAATTATTCTACCACTGATTAATCTCACAAACATCAAGTTCACAAATGGCCACTACCAACAGTATCTCGAGAATCTCTCCCTAGAGTATCCAGAATCACACTCATGTGCAATTAGTTAATATACATATGGTCCATATAAATATTATATATTCACATGATGTACCCTAAAGAATCAGGTTTTTATGCAACTATTATCAATGTTTAATGAAAAAATGCACCATCCCATTATGTGTGAACATAAATCAAGAGTTGTGTAAAGACCCGTAATTTCCATGTTATTTTTTTTAAATAAATGGGAATTTTACGAGTCCACGAAAATTAATGGCGCGTGATTCTGAGTCCCGGTGTTCCTAGAATCAATTTCTGATGTTTTGTTCAGGTACGTTCAGCAAAGGTGCAAGTGGTTTTTTATAACATTTGAACCGGTGCTTGAAAATGATATCTGATGGCATCATTGAACTCACAATGCTAGTTTTTTCTTAAGGATACTTTCACCTCGACGGAAGTTGGTTGAGGGTGAAAGTTAGTTTTTGGGTTTTTCATTTAAAAAAATTAAATAAAAATAAAATTGTGAAAACATTTTATTTTTATTTGCAACAACCATGTGGGTGTTCATAGGTGGGGTCCAACAGATCTAAACCACATTGTGGAAGTTGGTAGTGGGGACCACCAAACCTTAACCTCCTATGAGAGGTTATGTTGTTGGGGACCACCCAAGCATAGCCTCCCATGATATGTAATGGTGGTGGAGACCACCCGGGATTAAACCACCCTTTAATTATGAGTAAGACCTCAACTCCCTCATTAATGTGGAGGATCCTCTTGAGCTTTTTCAACATTAATTGTGTCCACACACATACCTTTATTTGTTTCGCTTAGTTAATTGGATTGCTCCCTTTTTAAATTATGGAAAAGAATTGTTGGATTTTAGGAAGCTTCCTAATAAATGAACCATCATAAATTCAAAGAACATAACCTACCTTTCCCCCCTCTCATATATATATGGAGCTTGAGAGGAGGATTTGGGACGACTTCACAAATAACGAAGTGCTGGAAAAGTGACCGGATTCCCAAAATGTGGAGGATTTTACTCTCCAACTTTGAATACTTCCTCCATAAAGAACATCGATAAGGAACGTCATTACCTGTGATGAATTGACGCACATGCCCAAGATGGGTGGTGTGTGGCAGACGAGACAAACATCAATGACTTTCCCTTCTTCCTTGCGCCAACGCCAACAACGAACATGGTAGGGGTTTATTTTTTTGTATGATTATATTTCCATGTTCTTCCTTTAATTATAAAGAATAACTCAGATGTTTTATTTGTGGGCTAAAAACAATCATTACGGGAGGGTTTGACGTTCTTCAGTCATGTTTATGATGAACTGCTCGCTAATTTCCTAATGCGGAGAGTATGGGCCAAACTAACATGGTTGTCATCTTTGAAATCCTTGTGTTGAATTTAGGTGTTATTTGAGATGGAGGAAGGCGAAAAAGGCAATGGTTCTCCGCCACTTGCGGCCTTCTCATCTCCGCACCGTGGCTGTGTTGAGCCCCCGAGCCGAGCCGCCACCCCGACTGAACACGCCGGCGTCCCTCTCGGAGCCTCGGCCACACCGGACTGTGCCCCTCACGGTGCCCCGGCCGACCCGGACCATGTCCCTCAAGGCACCCCGTCCAAACCAGCCTTCTCCCCTCGAGGCGCCCCTGCCGAACTGGCATGCTCCCTTTGGAGCAACCCGGCTGAACCGGCCTGCGCCCCTCGCGATGCCCTGGCCGAACCAGCTCACGCCCCTCCCGGTGCCCCGGGCGAACCGGCCCCCACCCCTCCTGATGCCCCGGCCGAAGTAGGATCGTGCCCTCGTGGAAACGCAACATCCAAGCCGCCTTGTAGCACCCATGGGTCTGTGGCCCCTCGCGGCCCTCACGGCTTGCCGGACCCTCAGCGGACCGGGTCGTATCATGTGTCGGGCCTGACCCAACGGGACGGGTCGGGTCTGTAACGACCCAAAGTTTATCAATGAAAATTTCTTTCATAAAATGTTTTCATAAAATCACATTAAAACACAACACAATGAACTACTAAGTTCTATGTGACTTTTAAACATAAGTTTGTCACTTCTTTGTTTGAAATTTTGAAAATCTGACATACACGATTGTGTTCAAAATGTTTTTTGATGTCTAATAAAACAAAAACAATTTTTTGGTGAATAGTAACCAACCCATATGATAAGTTAAATACCCTTATGAATAGTGATATACCCTAATGAATAGTAACCTGACTTATGGTGGTATAAATATGATATTCATGTTGGAAGTACGATACACCTATATTTTAGAATAAGTTAATTAATGGTTTAAATATGGTTTTGATAATAAATTATTAATTTAATTAAATATTAAAATAATCATATTTAGAAAATTATTCTTGAAAAATGGACTTCATTTTTGGATTCTACACATTAGAAAATAGTTATGGTGAATTTTTGGGATTTTTCTAATATACTTGAATTTTTATGAATAGTAGAATACGGTAATTCACAATAAATGCTAAATAATGGATTAATTGAGTCATTGACGATGTTATGCTGATATAAGCCCACTTGGTTCGGTATCACATGATAAAATAACTATTCTTAGTCATGGAATACTTACTATTATTTGTCTTGGGTGGAAATAAAAAATTAATGATTATAGTATTATGGAATCCCTCCTCTCCACTATAAAACCCCCCCTTCACTCCCTCTTCTCTCCATTCTTCACAATCCTTGTTTATTGCCATTACTCATCCCCAAAATCTCCTCGAGGTCCTCCCCCATGTTTAAAAGCTCTCAGCCTCCTCAAAATACAAAAACTTATCTTTTTAAGAGGTTCTCAAAGGAAGAAGTCTCAAGAGGTAAATTCCTCTTCCCAATTTCTTCTTTTTTTAAGTTCTTTTCTTTTTATTTGATTCCTAACATCCCTTAACCATAATAGTATGATAAATAAAGTAACACAATTTTACTGGAATTTATTCATGCTAGTGGTAAATTTCATTATTTTCTCTCTTTTCCCCACCATTTTATTTGAATGGAATGAAAGCATCATTTGAGATGTGCTAATTTAGCACATTCAAGGACAACGATTTATCAATTTCTATTATTGTTTTTAATTATGGTTTGGAAACCATTTGTGTTATAGTTGAACCAGATTATTATATATTTAATATATCATTTTTTTGGTTCTGTAATCCTTTTTTTCAAATGTAATTAATTTATAAAGCAAAACACATTCATTGTAATCAAATCCACCGATTAACAAAAATGGTTATCACTAAGGTTGTATATATAATAATTGGACTTCACACTAAGTAATCTTAGTAAAATTAAATCCATGTAATATCCTGGATATGAACTATAGAATATAACATAAGTTCTGGACATCCACTTTCATCTTGCATATAATCCAAACATGAATATAAGTGAACTGATATTTTAAAGCAAAGTAAACAAACAAGCCCGAACAATGAAATTGAACCTTGTAACTAATCAAAAAGGATTTGAATGAGATAATTTTTTTTATAATAAATAAATTGAATATAGAAGAGGTTATGAACTTATTAATTAATAATCCTAATTTGTTTATTCATGTTGTTAATAACAAGTGGGGAACACCAACAGATTTAAGTTAAGAGATCCTCCCCTTTTCACTCTTAATCACGATTGTTCTCTATGCTATGAATTTTGTGTGTAATACCAAGTGATGAGGTATGTTTATAGTCATTACCCATAATTACATAATATTTTATAATTAATGAGAAACCCCTTACCTCTCTCATCAAGCCCACTTAGTTTACCTGATACCATGCCGATAAATCATAATGGATTCTACCTGAACATCCTTTTTTCCTTTGAGTTGCTCTATCATTATTTTTACCATAATATTGTTGTTTATTCTCTTTATGTAGAACATCAACATTATGTTTATATTCTCTAAAATCGTGTTCTATGACCCATCTCTCATTCTCTTTTGGCGATATACATTCTTTTAAGTGAATCTATCCTCGATACTTCCCAATAAGCACACTTGTTTTAAAGGAACTTCCCAAACGTTTACCCAATTTAAAGTGCACTCTATATTTTGTTTTAAGACACCATTATCTTTCTAAATACAGCGTTTTGACTATGAAAACATTCTTGGTTCAATTCGGGTTTGATTTAAAAGAATTCCTTCATTACTATTTTAAAATCTCTATAGTATTTTCCATGAAACCGCACAAAAATGATTTAATGCTAATGTATCTCAAATACATTTCTTATGTGATGTCAATTCTATGTTTTACAACCTACCATGTTTTTTCCCTAAATTAACTTATGAATGTTCATGTATGTTCTAATACCTTTCTTTCATGGACACTTTCATGATACACTCATTGGATATGCTTTATGTCAGGATTTAGGTACCCAATTCTCTCCATGGGTAACCATATGTTTATGAACAATTGATTATGTATGATTAATCATGTAGAAAGAATATTTACGTGGTAATAAAATTAATGTGGAAATAATATTCCTGAAAATGTTGAGATGGGTGCACCCATATAGCTCTCCAATGCATTGGGTAAGGATAAGTCTCAAGAGATGCGATGTGAAACGGGATTGGCGATTAGCCTTGACCCATACTGAAATGGGAGACATGATTGGTGGTTAGACTTTACATGTACTAAAGAAATGTTTTATGATTCTGCCACATTTATACGATTCCATGTTTATATGATCCCATGCTTATAGTGAATGATTTCATAAGTTTCATGCTTTGAATATCATTATGTCATGCCTCTTAACTCATGTTCTTGAGATGTATCCTTATGTTCATTCCCTTACTAGACATTTTTAGCTTATCCCTTTGTTCATGTGTTCCCTAGGGTACCCTATGAAGATGTAAGGGATCAAAGGAAGTTAGAATATCTTTATGGAGAATAAATATAGAAGTTTTTCTCCCATGTTTTATGTTATATATACCTAGTATTCCAAGACACTAGACTTAATGATCCTTGGATTTTAATCTGATGATTAATTATGCTTAAAATCATGAAATGTTATACTTAAGTGGCTCAGGTTGCTATATAAAAGTCTCGGGTCGCTATAGATGGTATCAGATGATGGTCTAGTTAGTTTTGGAGATTAGGAATAGATCACCATAGTGAGGACCTTATGGACGAGACTAAGTATAAGAAAATAGACCTAAATTTTGGTGAGTATAGAGTAAGTGGTTTATCAAGAAAATACATCCCTATCAGGATATGAGTAGGTAGAGGTGGCTCTAGAACAGATGTATCAAAGGGGTAAACCCCGAAAATACTGCTTTGAGCTAGACTCAAACGTGAAATGGTGCATGATAACGGGCCTTGCTGCACTCTTGGTTACGACACTCCCAGGGGTTATGCTTTGGTAGATTCACGTGCTTAGAAAAAATAGTTATTAAGGGAAAAAAGAAGCCCATAAGAATATATGTTAAGAAATAGTTTGAGGATAACATAGATATAAACCTAAGGAATCAAAAGTTAGGATATACTTCTTATTTATCAGTTCATACTTTTTTGTTCAATGTTTCCTTTATACTAAATAGATAAGTATTCAAGACCTCTAAATATAGGTTATTTTTCTTAGCTAATGGCGGGGAATAGAAGAACGCGTTCCAACAATGAATGTGATAGGAAATGTGATGATTTCCCTAATGACATGCCTGATGTGATGGAAGTGAGGGCTCAAAACATCATGGTAGTACTTTCTCAACTGGCTCTTGTTATGAATAATAACTTGAATCAGGTGGAATGTGCCGCTCCTCCAAGGAAAGAGCTAGTTGTTGTGTAATCCTTCATTCGGCAAAGGACACCCATGTTTAGGAGGTCTTCTGATCCCCTCCTCACTGAACAATGGATTAACTCCTTTAAAATGATTTTCTCTGTCCTACAGTGCTCGGAAGAAGAGAAAGTTGTACCGACAATCTATCATTTTGATGGGGAAGCTGATCAATGGTGGAAACTGATCAATAATACAATGTCCCTAGAGGAAATTTATTCCATATAATGGGAGGAATTCAAGAGTATGTTTTTCAACAAATATTTTCATCGAACCCTCTGTCTCAAGATGGAAAAAGAGTTCCTTTGACCCAAGCAGAAGGAAGATGATTCCATCAGGGCGTATGAACGAAACTTTACAAGCCTTTCAAGGTACGCCTCTGGCTTTGTCATGAACACCGAAAGCAAGGTGGATCGCTTCTTTAGCAGAATAAAGTCCAGTCTATGAAAAGTGTTTTCAATTCGAGTCTTTGACAATTATGAAGAGATTTTCAGTTGTGACATCAAGGTTGAAATGGAGATTGCAGACTCTCAGTGGTCTCATGGGCCTAGTGAAAATAAGTGGAAAATGAAGAACAACATGGGTGGTTCATCAAACAAATCCAATGATGGAAAGAAGCCTCATTCCCCCCTTTGCAACAATTTTGCGAAGAAGCATATTAGTGATTTTCTCATAGGAACCAATAATTACATCAAATGCATAATGTTTGGTCATTTGGCCAAGAACTGCCGATGGGATATGAAAAATCCCACTAATGTCGGAGAATAAATGAATGATCAGATCAACAGACAGCATGTACTGTAGTGTTATAACTACAAGGAGCATGGGCATTATGCGAACAATTTCCCTATGCTGAGGGTTGTCGGAGGCAATCTACAACCACATCCAAGGCAACAAGGAAGGGCTTATGCTATCACTACTGCTGAGGTGGAGTTGGAAAATGATGTGGTGACAGGTATACTAATTATTCATTCAAGAATAGTGAATGTACTATTTGATTCTGGTTCTACGCATTCTTTCACATCATGAATGTTTAGTAGAACTATTCAAACACCACCTAAAAATTTGGAGGAAAAGTTATTTGTGAGAAAAGTGCATGGGGAAATTATTGAATCCATGGTTTATAACTCAACCCTGGTTTATGTTTTTGTACAGAACCCCCCCATTAAATCTTGTCATACTTCCTTTAGTTGAGTTCGATGCTATCTTGGGCATGGATTGGATATCTTTATACAAGGAAAACAACAATTGTCAAGAAAAGGAGATCACTTTTCACATCCCAAAGCACCCTCTGATTCATTACATGTGTAAAGAAGAATATGAGTCCCCTTTAGAATCATCTTCTCATGTCTGGGTACTGCATCCTTGTGAGAAAGCATAATTAGCTCAAATGATTGGGCAATGGAGAGAATCATTCTTTAAGACATTCCATCATTTGGGATTACACTGATGTATTCCCCAAAGAGTTTCCTGGTTTTTCTCTTGACCGATAGGTTGACTTCTCAATTGAACTTGTCCCTGGATCTCTGCCAATCTCAAAGACACCTTACAGAATGGCCACCGTAGAGCTAGAAGAGATGAAGAAGCAGTTACAGGATAATATAGTGAAGAGTTTTAGATGCCCGAGTGATTCACCATGGGGTGCTATAGTCCTCTTTGACAAGGATAAGGATGGATCAATGTGCATATTCATTGATTATTATGGGCTCAAAAAAATCACTATAAATAACAAGTATCCCCTTCCATGGATAGATGAATTACTTGATCAGCTTTGTGGGGACAGTTATTTCTCTAAGGTGGACCTTCGGTCGGGATATCACCAACTAAACATGAGGAAAGAAGGTATTCCCAATACTTCCTTTCAAACAAGGTATGTACACTATGAGTTCAGAGTGATTTCCTTCAGACTCCCTAATGCTCCAGCAATTTTCATTGACTTAATGAATAGTGTCTTTAGAGATTACCTTGACAAATTTGTGGTGGTCTTTGATATACTCAAATAGCAAGGAGGAACATGTGGAGAATTTGGAAACATTATTAAATACTTTGTGAAGGGAGAAGTTGTATGAAAATTACAGTATATGTGAGTTCTTGATGGAGGAAGTATCATTCTTGGGGCATGTTATCACCATGAAAGGGATATATGTGGAACCTTCCAAGACGAAGGCAATTGAAGAGTGTTCAAGGTCAACTTCTGTAATAGAGATCCACAACTTTTTAGGTCTAGGTGGGTATTATCGATGATTTCTGAAAAAACATTTGAGGATTTTCAAACCCAATGACCAAGATGACATAGAAGGGAGTGATGTTCATCTGGACACAGGAATGAGAAGACTGTTTCATGGAGTTCAAAAAGAGTCTTATCACTGTGTCGGTACTCACACTCCCTTCAAGTGGAGAACTCTTTGTGGTGTATAGTGATGCATCTAAGAAAGGATTAGGCCACATGATAATGAAAAGTGATAAGGTTAGAGACTATGCCTCAAGGAACCTGAAAATCCATGAGAAAAACTATCCCACTCATGATCTGGAGTTGGTGGCCATGATCTTTGCATTGAAAATATGGAGGAATTATCTCTATGGGAAAAAATGTGAGATATATACTCACCACAAGAGTCTCAAATATATATTCACACATAAAGATCTTAATATTCACCAGTGGAGATGGATAGATCTCATCAAGGATTATGACTTCTCAATCCACTACTATCATGGTAATGCAAACAAGGTGGAAGATGCTCTATGTAGAACAGATCCTGCATCATTATAAATTATGAGAATGTAAAAGGATCCAATATTATTAGATTTTAAAGGATGGACTTGGGAATAATTAAGGGAGGAACATCATAAATCCTTTCTCAAAGGATTTATCAACCATCCCTCTTGGGGAAAATAAAGGATGATCAAAGAAAGGATATGGAAATTTAGAAAAGGGTGGATGCTGTTAAAAATGGGTAATCCTACGATTTCAAAATTGATTAAGAAGGAGTTATAATATTTGGGACACAATTTTGTGTGCCATATGGTCTAGAGATAAAGAAGGAGCTATTAAATAATACACATAGCTTGACCTTCTATATGCATCCTCAGAGTACCAAAATGTATCGTGATCTCTGAGAACACTTCTGGTGGGATAACATAAAGAATGTGATTGTTGAATATATATCAAAGTTCTTAGAATTTTAGCAAGTTAATGCTAAGAAAAAAAAGTCCAACGTTATGATGCAACCATTTCCTATACCCATGTGGAAATGAGAAAATGTTACTATGGACTTTTTCACGGGTATCCCGAAGACATTGAAGGGAAATAATGTTATATGGGTTTTGGTTGACCGGCTCACCAAGACATCCCATTTCATCGCTATTCGGGAAGATCTATCGCTTGAAAAACATGCAAAGATATCTGTGAAGGAAGTGGTGAGACTGTATGGTGTTCCACTCTCAATTGTCTCTGACTATGATCCAAGGTTCATATCTAAATTCTGGAGGAGTCTTCAACATTTCCTAAGTACTGAATTAAATTTCAGCACGACCTATCTCCCCCAAACTGATGGCCGGTCTGAAATAACTATTCAGATGCATAGAGATATGCTTAGAGCCTGCTATCTAGAATTCAATGGAGGATGAGATAAATATCTCCAATTGGTTGAGTTCTCATACAAAAATAGATTCCACATGAGTATTCAGATGGCTCTATATGAATCTCTGTATGGAATTTGATGTAGAACTCCAACCTGTTGGGATGAAGTTGGAGAAAGAAAGCTACTTGGACCCAATCTTGTTCAAGAGATGATAGAGAAGGTTCAAGTATGCTAGAAACACATCAAAGCTTCTCAAAGTTGGGAAAAGAGCTATTCTGACAACTGTCGAAGGGACATAGAGTTTGACGTTTGAGATAAAGTCTTCCTTTGAATATCTCTATGGAAGAGAGTCATGTGATTCAGGAAGAAAGGGAAGCTAAGCCCAAGGTATATTGGCCCATTTGAGATCCTTGACCGCATAGGAGTCATGGCCTATCAGCTTACACATCCACCGAATATGGTAAGATTTCATGATGTTTTTCACATATCACTCTTGAAGAAGTATATACCTGATCCCTCACATGTACTAAACTCAGTGATAGTGCAGCTGGAAGATGATCTCTCCTATGAGGAGCAACCATTAAAGTTTCTGGATCGGAGAGATAAGGTTATACACTACAAATAAAACCTATATTGTCAAAGTGTAGTAGAGGAACAATATGTTTGAGGAAGCAACATGGGAACTAGAAGAGGCAATGAAGGAGAAACACCCTCACCTGTTTGTTTAAATTGAAATTAAGGGGTAAATTTTCTTAAGGGGGGAAGAATGTAACGACCCAATGATTTTAAATGGAAATTACCTTATTATAATTATGTCATAAAATCACATGAAAGCACTACACAATGAACTATTAAGTGCTAAGTGAACTTTAAACATAAGTTTGTCACTTCTGTGTTTGGATTTTTGAAAATCTGACATACACGGTTGTGTTAAAGATGTTTTTTGGAGTCTAATAAAATAAGAATAATTATTTAGTGAATAGTAACTTACCCTTATGAATAGTAACATACCCTTATGAATAGTGAAATACACTAATGAATAGTATCCTTACCTATGGTGGTATAAAAATAATATTCAAGTTAGAAGTATGATATACCTATATTTTAAAATAAGTAAATGAATGTATTAAAACTGGTTTTGATAATAAATTATTACTATAATAAAATATTAAAATAATCATATTTAGAAAATAATTCTTGAAAAATTTAATTCATTTTTGGATTCTACATGTCGAAAAATGGTTAGGGTGATGTTTTGGGATTTTTCTGAAATACTTGAATTTTTAATGAATAGTAGAATACGATAATTCACAATAAATGATAAATAATGGATTAATTGAGTCATAGACGATGTTATGCTGATATAAGCCCACATGTTTCCGGATTACATGATAAAATAACTATTATTGGTCATGTAATACTTACTATTACATGTCTTGGGAAGAAATAATAAATTAATGATTATAATATTATGAAATCACTCCTCTCCTCCACTATAAAAACCCTCCTTCACTCCCTCTTCAATCCATTCCTCTCAAGACTTGTGCCTTTCCATTATTCTGCCCAAATATCTCCCCAAGTTCCTCCTCCACATCCAAAAACTCTCATACTCCTAAAAATACCAAAACCTCTCCCCTTAAGAGGTTCTCAAAGAAGGAAGTCTCAAGATGAAAATTCCTCTTCCCAGTTTCATCTTTTATTTTATGTTCTTTTATTTTTATTTCTTTCCTCACCTACCTTCACCATAATAGTATGATAAATCAATTAATGAAAATGTACTGTAATTTCATCATACTAGTGGTATATTTTATTATCTTCTCTTTTCCCCACCCTTTTATTTGAAATAAATGAAAGCACTATTTGAGATGTGCTAATTTAGCACATTCAAGGACAACAGTTAATCACTTTCTATTATTTTCATTAATTCTGGCCATGAAACCATTTGTGTTGTGGAATAACCTGATTATTATATATGAAATATATACTATTTTTGGTTCTATAATCCTTTTTTAGAAATGTAATTTAGTTATAATGCAAAACACATTCTGTGTAATCAAATCCACCAATTAACCAAAACGGTTATCACTAAGGTTATATATGTAATAATTCGACTTAACTCTATGTAACCTAATTAAAATTAAATCCATGTAATCCCTTGGATATGAAATAAAGAATATAACTTCATTTATGGAAAACCACTTTCATCTTTCTTTTAATCCAAACATGAATATAAGTGAACAGATCTTTTAAAGCCAAGTAAAAAAACGAGCCCAAACAATGAAATTGATCCTTGTAACTAATCAAAAAGTATTTGAATGAACTAAAAAGGGTTATAAAAAATAAATTGAATATATAATAGGTTATGCAATTATTAAATAATAATCATAATTTTTTAATTCGGTTCGTTAATAACAAGTGGAGAACACCAACAGATTTAAGGTAAGGGATCATCCCCTTTTCACTCTTAATAAAGATTGTTCTCTATGCTATGTCATTTTTGTGTAATACCAAGTGATGGGGTATGTTTATACACTTTCACCATAATTCCCTAAATTTATATAAGTGAAGAGAAACCCCGTACCTCTCTCATCAATCCCTCTTAGTTACACCCGATACCGTGCCGATAAATCATAATGGATTCTACCTGAACATCCTTTATTCCTTCGGGTTGCTCAATCTTTCTTTTTACCAAAATATAGTTGTCATTTCTTTTTTATGTATAACTTCAAAATTCTATTTATATTCCCTAAACTCATATTATAAGACCCATATCTCATTCTCTTTAGGGGATATACATTCTTTCAAGTGAATCTCTCCTCGACACTACTCAATAAGCACACTCATTTTAAAGGAACTTCCCGAACATTTACCGAATTTCATGTGCAATATATAATATATTTTAAGACGCCATTGTCTTTGTAAATTCACTATTTTTATTATTAAAATCTTCTTGGTTCAATTCTGGTTTGATATAAAAGAATGTATTCTTTACTATTTTAAAAGCTCTTGAGTATTTTTCTAAAAACCACACAAAAATGTTTTAATGCTAATGTCTCTCAAATACATTTCTAATGTGATGTCACATATATTTTTTCCACCTACCAATTCTTATGCCTAAATTAACTTATGAACGTCCATGCATGTTATAATCCTTTTCTTTCATAGAAACATTCATGATAGACTAATTGGTTATGCATTATGTCATGATTGTGGTACCCAATTCTCTCCAAGGGTAACCTTATGTTTGTGAACAATTGATTATTTATTATTACTCATGTGGAAGGAAGATTTATGTGCTAAGAATATTTATGTGGAAATAATATTCATGAAAATGTTGAGATGGGTGCGCCCAGATAGCGCTTCAATGCATTGGGTAAGGATAAGTCCTATGAGATGTGATGTGAAACGAGATTGGTGGTTAGCCTTAATCCGTAATGAAATGGGAAACATGATTGGTGGTTATCCTTGAACCATAATAAAGAAATGTTTTATGATTCTACCACATTTATATGATTCCATGTTTATAAGATCCCATGCTTATATTAAACGATTTCATAAGTTTCATGCTTTGGATATCATTATGTCATGCCTCTTAACACATTTGCTTGAGATGTATCATTATATTCATTCCCTTACTGGGATTTTTTAGCTGATCCCTTTGTTCATGTGTTCCCAAGGGTAACCTATACAGATGTAAGGTCTCATAGGAATTTTTATGCTCTTTATGGAGATTAAATAAAGAAGTTTTTTTCCCGTGTTTTATGTTATATGTACCTAGTCTTCCAAGACACTAGACTTAACGACCCTTGGCTTGTATTATGAAGATTAATTATGCTTAAAATCATGAAATGTTATATGTAAAAGGCTCAGGTATCTATATAAAATGCTCGGGTCACAATAGGGTCAACCTGATCTATGTCGACAAATGCCAGGTCCGCCCGGGTCGGACCGGACCCAGGCCCACTTTGACCCATTTACGCTCCTTCGGCCATATCATTGGCACCAGAAATCCATTTGAAGAACCGTTAGTGGAGCTGGAAATTTTGGACTGAGATGGTCCCTTTGAGTATACTACACACCAGTTTTGGATTAAGATATGAAATGGTCAGGTTGGATCGAGCACGAATCCAACCGGGTCCCCAGGACTAAAAGGCTAATAACTCACATACCAGGCGTTCGTTTGACGCATCTTCGGTTCCTTTGAGACTCCTATGACATGGAAGAATTTTGAGATACTTATTCATGGGACATCGTGACAGTTGGATTATCGACCAGCAGCTCGTGGAGTATATCCTCTCAGAGACGAGTGAGAAAAGTGTGGAGACCGAGTAGTTGGCAGAGACCTGACAACTATTGAATGTTTCGACTCGGTGTGACCCAACTAGCCCAGTGGGGAGTGCCTTGGTGTCGCGGCAAACCCACAGTGGGGAGCGGCTTGGTGTCGCGAAAAACCCACGGTACTCTATAGGAGGAGTACCTCAGCCGGCTACGAGGGGGAGCATGCTTGGTGATGTTGCAGAACCGTGGTGGGGAGCACGATTTGTAACGCAACAGATCCATGATACTCGAAAAGCGGAGTACTTTAGCTGTCCAATGTTAGTGGGAAGCATTCTTGGTGATGCGGCATGGCCACTGTACTCGACGGAAGATGAGTTGTCCATAATCTGTGGTTTCTGTAATGTGACTAGGGTTGTTACTTGGTACTACCCCAAGAATAAAATCCTGGTTGAGCTGAGTCAGTTTTTTTGTGTTTTCCTCATGATTGAGATGGATCACTTGATAACATAGGAATATGAATGTGTATATACCTATGTAGAGTTATCTGCTGATTTCATTATTTTTTGTTTATCCTTGGTGTATTTTTTGAGACCTTGAGGGTCTCAAGGTCCCTACTAAGTATTGTTATAATCACCCTTTCATGGGATATGATTGCACTATGTTGTGTTGGATGCAGATGACGGACAACGCTGACAGAGGCTGAGAGTACCATGACTAGATGGTTCCTGGAGGTGGACTACGCGACATGTCTATATGTGGAGGAGACCGATGGATGTGGAGTACTGAGGAGGAGATCTATACCTACCCTTCAGGTATGATCCTCAGATGACGATCTAGTATCTATCTCCTTTTTTTCTTTTAGTTGTATTGTATCACTGTTGTACTTGTATTTTCCAGTTGGGCATGTTTCTTGGCCCACATTTTTCTTTCAACACCTTTTTTTTGTAAATTTTAATTGGTGTTTCATCCACCTGTGTGATTGCTTGTGTGTGATTTTACAGGTTATAAAGGCAATGCCTTCCCAATTTCAGATAATTACACCTTCGTGCTACTCACCAGCCCCTGGCCTCTGGAAGGAGGGCTTGGGGAAGTCACGGAATGGACCCCAGGGGACGGGTCATGAAAAATTTGTATCAGAGGTGTCGATTCTACTGCAGAACATAGGACTCTGATCCTTTCAATGAAACAATAGTGTTATGTGTTATGTGTGTGATTTTTAGTTCAGGGAGTCAAGTGCTAGTGTGGCAGCCGATGTATCAATACACCAGGACCCTTACTGTTGATTTCCGACTCCATGAACGAAAATACTGATTGAGTGTGTGTTTTCAATAGTTTTTTTAAAGTCAAATAACTACTTCAGATCTCCAGGTAGAACAGTTTTTGACTGTTTCACACCTGTTTCTTTTATAGATTCCTCCACACAAACAACCAGCTAGGGTTCTGAGAGTTATAGGCACTGATAGCCCAACGAGCGACGAGGCCTCTTTGTAGGGCCCTATTTCGGTGGAGTCACTAGTGGAGGAACCGATGGTACCACTACCCATTGGGACACCAATTTCACCAGCCCCAATAGCAAATGGTTCACGATGCTTGAGCGCGTTGCACGATTTCCATCACCAGTGGCCACCAAAGTTTAGGGGAGAGACGGACCCACATGAGGCTAAGGATTGGATGAAGGCTATGGTTAGAGTCTTCATACTTGTAGGGACACCATCTGATATCATGGTGATTCATTCTTCCATCCTTCTACAGGAATCAGCGGGAAGATGGTGGAGCATGATGCTCTAGGTCCGCGATGAGATGAAGCTTCTCTGGGTAGACCTCGAGAGCCTGTTTCAGGCAGAGTTTGTTACAACAACTCTTAACAATGTGCATACCAGAGCTTCTTCATCTGCAGTAGGGCAGCATGATAGTAGCTCAGTACTCAACAAAGTTCACTAACCTCTAATGTTACTCCACCTATATAGTGCAGGACCCTTAATTCATAGCCTGGGCCTTTGATCAGAGGATCGAGTGGGAGATCCAGGCTTTAGTGATCTAACTCAGCATCATGATGCATGATGGAGTGATAGAGAGATCCCACATAGTGTATAGTTTCTCTACTAAGAAGTCTCTAGCAGTGAGACCCACCACCAGTCGACATGTAGCGGAGTCTTCTACAGCTGGATGATGAGAGATTTCACAGAGGTCCAAGAGGACCAAACCTATAGGTGGATATTTGCATGACTCAGTATCGCTTCTACGGGTCACCCGAAACATAGATAGACATGCCAGGAGTAGGCAGTGTTTCACATGTGGCGGGCAGGGTCACATGGCTTGTGACTATCCGACCCACTGTTCAGATGATCAACAGATGGTTGATGGAACGCCCAGGCAGAGACATATCTTCAATCATGGAGGTCCGCAGGCTAGAGGAGGACGTGGTAGAGGAACAGGCTGTACAGCAGGTGGTGGGTGATGGTTTAATATTTTATGACCACCACCACCATGTGGTCCTCCCCGACCATAGGGAGCAGGTGAACAGGGGAGAGCTCAGCTCCAGGAAGGTAAGGCCTACGATCACAGTGCTATGAAGATGATTTGAGTCACGATATGTGTCTACTACACCATTGTTGTAGTACTTATAGACACGGGTTCCAGTCATTATTTCATTACCAGTACCCTCATTTGGTGGTTAGAGATTCTGAATGAGCCACTGGCTCGATTCCTACAGCTATAGATTCCTATGGGAGCTAATTATGCTATGGTGTCGGTAGTGTGAGCTTACTCTAGGAGGCGAGAGATTTGGATGGGAACTCTTAGTAGCTGTGTTGATGCCTTAAGACATCATCTTGGGTGTGTACTGGTTATCTATAGTCCTTGCTCAGATTTACTGTATTAGCTGCAATGTATAGTTTGTCTGCACGGATGGGGCTAGGTTTACCTTCACCGGTGAGAAATAAGTCTTTGCAGCCTAGGATGGACTTACCAGGAGGCGAGTTCAGCCGATCACTGATCAATTGGTTAGCCTTACCCTTAGAGCTGTTGATGTGGAGAGTCCGAGCTATCCTGTAATGGTGGACCAATACACGAATGTCTTCCCTGATGATGTTGCAGGTCTAACTCCTTGTAGAGAGGTGGAATTTTACATTGACTTGTACACCGGGAGGGTACCGATATCTACCCAAGCATATCAGATGTCTCTCTTAGAGATTCGTGAGATGTGGGTTCAACTAGAGGACTTACAGTGGAATGGGTTCATCCATCCCAGAGTTTCACATTGGGAATCCCTGATTCTATTCGCCAAGAAGGTGGATGGGAGATTGAGGCTTTGTGTTGACTAGCGGCACCAGAACCAGGCGACCGTGGAGAAAAAGTACCCACTCCCGAGGATGGAATACCTCTTTGATCAGCTGAAGGGAGCATGGTGGTTCTTGAAGATAGACCTCAGATCAGGATATCACCAGCTCAGTGTTTGAGATGAGGATTTATAGAATACAACCTCTAGATGACGGTACAACCACTATGATTTCTTGGTTATTCCATTCGGCATAACCAATTCTCCATTAGTGTTCATGGGAATCATGAACAGGATCTTTCAGCCATACCTTGATCGGTTTGTCATATTCTTCATTGACGACATACTGATCTACTCGACTATTGAGGAGGAGCATTCATATCATTTGTAGTTAGTACTAGACACACTCAGAGAGCACCATCTTTATGGTAGGATCTCAATGTTCTAGTTATGGATCTGATAGGTTCACTTCATTGGACAAGTAATATCAGAGGCTGGAGTTGTGGTAGATCCAACAAAGGTAGAGGAGGTACAAGCTTGGGAGCCACCCTAGAGTGTGACAGAGGTACAATGTTTTTTGGGTTCGACAGGGTACTACCAGAGATTTGTACCAGATTTCTCCTGAGTTGTAGAACCATTGTCATCCTTAACAATGAAGGGGAAACCCATCATGTTGTAGGAGAGATGTCAGTTAATTTTTCAGGATCTGAGGTAGATGCTGACTAGACCCCCCATATTAGGGCTTCTAGAGGAGGGCGTAGGGTATGTAGTTTACTGTGATGAATTAGGGAATAGAATCAGATGTGTCTTGATTTAGAAGTGAGTAGTGATCGTTTATGGTTCTATATTTCTAAGACACCATCCATAGAACTACGCTACCCACGACCTGGAGTTAGCTGTAGTGGTCTTTTCCTTATAGATGTGGCGAATCAATCTATTGGTCAAATGTTTTACAGTGTTCTCTAATCACAAGAGTCTCAGGTATATCTTCTCTCAGAAGGATATGAACCTGAGACAACGACGTTGGGATGATTTCCTCCAGTACAATGACTTTTATATAGTCTATACTCCGAGGAATGGGAACGTTGTAGCAGATGCAATCAACAGGAGGTCTGGTATACAGCTGCTAGGCGAAGTGACAGAGAAACTGGCCGCTTTGTAGATATCCTTTGTGGAAAAAAGATGGAGAAACTTTACTTCAATATCTTACAGTCACTCCCCCATTTCTTTAGTGATTCAGAGAGGTGTAGTGTGTGGACGCTTACTGTGAGACACGATGTGCTCAGATATCCATAGGACAGTCACCTAATGGATTTTCTGAAGGTGGGGAGCACATAATCTTCTTCATAAGACATAACATGGTACCAGTTTCACTTCAGGAGGAAGTGTAGATGGAGTTCCACACTTCCACTCTAGCGGTACATCCAGGAGTGGAAAATATGTACCAGGATATCTGACAATAGCACTAATGGCTGGGAATAAAGAAAGTAGTAGCAAATTTTGTCTCTCAATGCTTCACTTATTAGCAAGTGAAGGCGGAGAATCGGGTACCAGCAGGCTTGGTCCAGCCTTTAGAGGTCCCATAGTGGAAGTGGGATGGGATATCCAAGGACATTGTGATATGATTTCCATGCAAATCCAGGGGAAATGACTCAATTTGGGTGGTCATTAACCAACTCACCATGTCGTCCCACTTCCTATCGATCAGAGATCAGGGTTCATTAGAGGGATTGGGACGCCTCTATGTGCATAAGATTGTGTGGCTACAATGAGTACCATCGAAGATAGTCTCTGATCATGACACACAATTTACTTCCCAGCTACGGAAGGGGTTACATGAGGCTTTCAGAACGCATCTTTGTTTGAGCACCGCCTTCCATCCGCAGATGGATGGTCAAACTGAACAGACCATTCAGAACCTTGAGGACATGCTTCTTTCTTATGTCCTTGACTTAGGTCGTAGGTGGGAGGATCACATGCCTTTGGTGGAGTTTTCGTACAAGAATAGCTATCACTCCACCATAAGGATGGAACCTTTCGAGGAGTTATATGAGAGACCTTGCTGACCATCTTAGTGTTGGACTGACCCAGGGTAGTCAGCACTAGTGAGACCATAGATGGTATGGACTACCAAAGAGAAGGTTCAAATCCTCCAGGATTGGATGAAGACTACATAGCACATGAAAAATTCATATGACGACAGGAGACGAAGACCTCTGGAGTTCGAGGATGGTGACAACATCTTTCAATGGGTCTCACCCCAACAAGGTCTACGGAGATTTGGCCATTGTGGAATGTTATCTCTGAGGTTCATCCGACCTTTTTAGGTCCATAGATGAGTAGGTGAGGTGGATTACATCTTATCTCTTCTACCTCAGTTGCACTGGGTTCATGACATCTTACACGTATCCCAGGTAAGGAGATACGTGCACGACCCTTCTCACATCATCGACCATAAAAAGCAGGACGTCGACGATGAGGCAATGTTTACAGTGGTTTCAGTAGAGATTTAGGATCAACAAGAGTGGGTCCTTTTTGGATGGTCGATACCCTTAATGTGCATTCATTGGAAGCATAGGTACCTCTAAGAGAATAAATTGGAGAGATAGGCTCAGATGCATGCTCAGTACTACCACTTGTTCCCTTAGCATGATTTGTGGATTATGGGGACATAAACCCTGAGGTGGGGAGAATTTAAAGACACAAAATTTCCATATAATTTTTGTCCAATAAATGGGAATTCTATGAGTCCTCAAAAATTGACGGAATTTGATTCCGATGCTCGGTGTGCCCGGAATCAATTTATAATGTTTTGTTCAAGTGCATATAGTAATCATGCAAGAGGGTTTTTATAACATTTAAACCAGTGCTCTAAATTGAAATATGAGGGCACCGTTGAACCTGCAGCGCCTGTTTTCTCTTAAGGAGACTTTCACCTCGACGACAGTTGGTCGTGGGTTAAAGTTAGTTTTTGGGGTTTTTGTGTAAAAAAGTTAAATAAAAATAAAATTTTGCAAACATTTTATTTTTATTTGCTACATCAATGTGGGAGTTTGTAGGTGGGGTCCAATTGAACTAAACCTACATGTGGAAGTTAATAGTGGGGAACATCAAACCTTAACCTCCCATGAGAGGTTATGGTGGTGGGGACCACGTGAGCCTAACCTCTCATGAGAGATTATGGTTGTGGGGACCACCTGGGATTAACCCCCCCCCCCCATCTGGGAGAAAACCCTAAACTCCTTCATTAATGTGGAGGACCCTCTTAAGCTTCCTCCCCATTAAATATGCCAACACACGTACCTTTATTTCTTCCTCTAAGTTATTTGGATTTCCCACTTTTTAAATTAAGTAACAGAATCTTTGGAATTTAGGAACATTCTTAATAAATGAACCATCAGAAATTCCATGAACGTTACCTTCCTATCTCCCTATCCTAAATAATTGAAGCTTGGGAGGAGGATTTGGGATGGCTTCATTAAGTGATGATCCATTGGTAAAATGACGAGATGCCCAACACAAGGAGGATTACGCTCTCCAATGAAGAACACTTCCTCCATGAAGATCGCCGACATGGAACATCGTTAACTGTGACTAATCAACGCACAAGCCCGGGATTGGTGGTGTGTGGTAGACGAGATAAACGTCGATGACATCCCCTTCTTCCTCGCGCCAACATCGAAAACGAACAAGGTAAGGGATTATTTTTGGTTATGATTATATTCCCATGTTCTTCCTATCTTTAAAATGAAGAACGCGGATGTTTTATTTTTGGTCGGGAAACAATCATTGCGAGAGGGTGTGACATTTTTCACTCTATTCTATGATGAACCGCTTGCTACCACCCTAATGCGGAGAGTGTGGGACAAAAAAACATGTTCTTCCTCTCCGTAATCATTGTGTTGAATTTAGGTGTTCTTCAAGATAGAGGAAGGCGAAAAAGGCAAAGATTCTCTACCACCCGCGGCCTTCGCCGCTCCGTGCTGCCTCCGTACTGAGCCGCTGAGCCGAGCCGCCACCCCGGCTGAACCGGCCTGTGCCCCCCGCAACCCCTTGGACAAACCGGACTGCGCCCCGCATGGAGCCCCGACCGAACTAGCCTGTGCCCCCTGTGGCTCCCTGACCGAACTGGCCCTTCACCCCCGTGAGGCTCCAGTTATTCTGGCCCAGGGCATCGCGGCACCCCGTGGCCAAGCCGCCCCACGGCACCCACGGGCCCGCGACCCCTGATGGCCCTCTCAGCTTGCCTGACCCCTAGCAGACTGGGCCCTATCACGGGCTGGGCCTAACCCAGTGGGTCAAGACGAGTTGACCTGAATCGGTTCAACCCATGCCAGGTCGGGCCACGTCGGTCTGACCGGGTCAGACCGGACCTGGGCCCCCTTCGACCTGCTTAAGTTCCTTCAGCAATATGTTTGGCACCAAATTTCTATTTGACAAAACATGAATGGCTCTGAAATATTGAATTGATATAGTCCCTTTGAGTATAATTCCCAGTAGTTTTGGATTTATATGGGAAATGGAGACGTTGGATCGACCACAAGTCCAACCGTGACCCCAGAACTAAAGGGCTAATAACTCACAGACCGGGCGTTTGTTTGACACACCGTCTATTGTGTTGAGACCCCTATGATGTGGAAAACCATTGAGGTACTTTTTCCTTGGACTTCATGAAAATTGAACTATTGGCCAGTAGCTCATGGAGAAGATCCTCCGGGAGATGACCGAGCAGAGTGCGGAGAACTAGTAGCTGGCTGAGACCTGACAACTGCTGACCATATCGACTCGGAGTGACTTAGCTAGTCTTGGGGGGGGGGGGGGCTTGGTTCCTTGGAAGAACCATAGTGGGGAGCGCCTTGGTGTCATGGGAAACCAACGATACACGACAGGAGGAGTACCTCAGTTGGCTATGAGGGGGAGCGCGCTTGGTGATGCAGCATATCCATGGTACTCGAAAAGGGGAGTACCTCAACAGTACGAGGTTAGTGAGAAGCGCGCTTGGTGTCGCAGAAGTACCGTTGTACATGACAAAGGATTATTTCTACAGTAGCCATTGTTTCGGTAATGTGACTGGGTATGTTACCTGATACAAACCCTAGAATAAAATATTGGTTGAGCTGAGACAGTTTTTCTTATGTTTTCCTCATTATCAAGATAGATCACTTGATAACTTAGGTATATGTATGGGAATACACCTATGTGGGGTTATCTATTGATTTCAATCATTGTGGTTTATCCTTGGTGGATTTTGTGAGACCTTGAGGGTCTCAGGATCCCTACTGAGTATAATTACACACACTCCTGCACGGGCTATGCCCGCACATTATTGTGTTGGATGAAGACGACGGACAACAGTGACTAAGGCTGAGAGTACCAGGACTGGAGGATGCCCGTAGGTGGACCATACGGCATGCCGATACGTGGAGGAGATAGATGGACGTGGAGTGGTGAGTAGGCGATCTGTACCTACCCTTCATGTAGGAACCCTGGAGGTCAATCCAGTAGCTGTGTTCCCTTTTTCTTTCAGTTGTATTATATCACTGTTGTACATGTAATTTCTAGTTGGGCTTGTATTCCAGCCCCCATTTTATTTTCAAAACAATTTTTGTTACATATTTTACATGGTGGTTTGTCCAGCTATGTGTTTTCATGTGTGTGTGTTTAATGGTTATAAAGGTAATTCCTTCCCAGTTTTAAGGAATTATGCCTTGGTGCTAGTCGACAACCCCTAGACTATAGAAGGCAGGCTTAGAGTAGTCACCGCACGGGCCCCAGGGGACAGATCGTGACAAGTCATCACTTAATGAACATAAAATGAAACAAATTATTATTCCCTAATGCACAAATAAAATTAATGTAACATTATCAATAAATATATGCATGAGATGGAATGTAAAAAAACCAAAATTCCATATATATAAATTTATAACATTTCTTATAACCACTGAGACTGAGAAATAACAGATCAGGTGAATGTATTAAATTGACTTTAAATATTTATTGACGAGTACACCAAAATTCACATTTACACTGGTAAATTAATGTCTAAAAAGTATTTATGCATTATGTAATGTAAATTCATGATATGTTATGAGTTCATGAAATGAACTATTTTACGACATGCATCCCTTTCACAAATTATTCCCAGTGGTAGATATATGTCATATAATTCATTTACACACTTTTTTAATTATTTTCATATATGTTTAATACCAAATTATACAAAAGTACCTTGACCACCCTTTCATTTTTTCAAAACTCATGTGAAACAATTTTAATCCCATTGAACACATTAATACCAATACACCATGATTTAATAGAAACTTACATCCAATAAAATTTGATCATTTCCACTAACAATGATATCCCTCTCTAAAAAATACTTGAACACCAAGGTTTCATGATAAATAATACTAAAAAACATGTTTTAAAAAAATTAATGAGGGTGATACCAAGATAATTATGTGATCTTAAAACCACCCCACCCAATAATAGCTCATCTTCAAGATGCTCTATGAATCACTCAAGGTTCTCGATGAAAAATTCTAGAAACAATGTCTAGGTATTTAATTACCTTTCCTAGGTCTCCAGTTGAACACAATAATTATAATAATATAATCAAAATTTATTTATATTCCTTCTATAGAGTTACATATCACTATTGTCCACAATCCATATTATATTTTCCTTAACAGTTGGATTTTGAAAATGATATGTGACCTCAAGGGCCACTACATGGAAAAGATATGGAAGATTTATCCAAGTTTGCGAGAGGTGAAACATGTAATTAATATAATTATATCCCTATTTAAGGGATAATAATTATTACAATGGAATTCCCCTTTCCACTATCTCAAATTTTCCAAAAAAATAGGCTTTATAATTCCCAATTTCCTGATATGGATTTTTCCAAACCTATGTGACACCTAAAGGAGAACATGATGACTAACCTCAAACTCTTGAGGACATATTTTATTCTTATAAAATGACTATTTCCTGTACTACACGGTCACCAACCAACTCTTTTTAAATAAACATTATAATGTGTCTCTTATACGAGCCTACGTCTAATAAAAATTAACTCATATACCCCTAACAAATAGTGAAGAAAAGTAAATGTTCTTCCATACAATTCCACAAAAGGTTCCATTGGATTAAATGAATGGAAAATATTGTTATAAGTAAATACTGTGATTCCCAAATACTTCTCCAATGAGACACCGAAATAAAAAGCACCAACCAATAATATATTTATCATAATAAAAATAATCTTCTTAGATTAGAAATCTCTCTACGGATGGTATGTTATAGTATGATGAAACTATGATCCCAAATCCTTTTGAATACCTTTCCAAATCGTAAAAGTTAACTGAGGATCTTGGTTAGAAAAAATTCTTATCTATACACCATGCTATAGAACTATCTCATGAACATAAAGAATTCCCATATCAACAATAGTGGAGGTCTCCATGGTAAGGAAGAAGTAGGGTAACATCATGAAATGATAAAAAATCATCATGTAGTATATCACACACATGGTATAATGGAGAATCCTATCAAGAAATTCATTTTGAAATCATCCCTCTTCCACTCTAGATAAGTAAAAGGCTGAAACATCCTAGAAGGCCTCTAATTCTCATGAATCACCTACAGACAAGTGAAATATCATTCCATAATGGATGATAACATTTTATTCATCATTTCACAATAGTAAATTCTATAACGATCAAAATAAATCTTTTTCAAGCCCAAATGTACCACCCATATAAAATTTCAAACCTCTCACATAAGATCCTCATGTAAAATAATACGAAGGTATACTCATATATGAAATATATGAACAAAACTAATTCCAGAGGCCATCTAATGGGTGAATCCATAGACTATATGATGCCCATCAAAGATAATCCCTCCAAAAATATAATTTCTTTGTCTAGATCTCGTTAAGAAGGATTTTTAAAATATATTTTTAATTCAGATCTACTTAACCCCATAACACCTGAACATCAAGAAGTATATATTTTAATATTACTATCAAACACTAATCATTACAATATTCCCACACTATCTATATCTATGTCATCCGTCTCAAGGAGTCAACAATCATGTTTCCCTTGACTAGTGTGTAAGCTTGATCGATGTCAATATACTATAGTAACTCCACCCACATCCTCTACCAAAGGATTAAGACTCACATAGAAAATATGTACCTGAGACTCTTTTGGTTCATGTACACCACAAACCTCTCCCCCAGAAGATAGTATCTCCAACACATCATGGTGGTCACCACATTATCGAACATTAGATCATGGGTAAGATAATTATTCTCATGTTGTCTCTGATGTCTTTATCTATAAAAATCAAATAGTCAGCCTACAATATAATTTCAATGAGTCCAAGTCCAGATGAATCATATTACATGGTATATTCATTAAGTGTCATAGTTATAGTGAGAACTGGTGTTGATTTCAACATTCCCTTTATCTCCTAGAAATAACGCTAATAAATATCATACAAAAACATGCATCCCTTTCCTTGTCATCACAATATTAGGTCTTGAAAGATGTGAGAATACCATGATAAGGTTCCAATAATACCCAGATAGAGAATTAAAACACTAATTATTGAATATATTCTTAGTCATCTCTTCAAAATTTTTGTCATCAACCATATATTGGTCCATTGACACTAATACCACTGAGATGTAATGACCCAAAAAGTGCACATTATCAATCTAGATAAAAATATTTTTTTAGATTGGAATGATGTTGATTATTTCTAAATGTACTAATGATGATGGGATGATATAGGACATGATCATGAAGAGAGCTGGGGAAATCTATGATATTATTAATGAAAACTTCCACAAACTAATCAACAAAATGATAACAAATATGATTCATTATGGTAAAGAATTACTAAAAGATATTCTCCAAAACAGATGACATCACTAGAATGTCATATAAACCATAAATTATTCTAAATGAATCTTATGGTTCATCTTATTGTCTCACCCTCAACTGACATAACCCTGAAAACATTATATAATATTTAAAATTATTTAACATCATATATAATCGATGTGGTCCTCGAAACATCTAGGGTAAATTACTTTATTACCAACACATGGTTTAGACTATGATAATCCAGACAACACAGTTTTGTTTCATCAGTCATATTTATGAAGTGAACAGAAGAACCCTAGAGAGATTTACTAGGATAAATAAAACCCATAGACTCCAAATCATCTAACTAGACTCTCAACCCATAAATATTTATTGGTTCTATCAGATATGGTTGAATAGAAACTAGATCATCTCCTAAGAAAAACTCGATCTGAAACAAAATATCATACTGTGGTGGTAATTAAGATAAATCTTTAGGAAATACATCTTTAATATCATATTCCAATATAGAAAAATTATCATGTTATATTACACTATCATCCATAATTATTCATTATATATGACCCAATTTACTAACTAATATTAACAAAATGGGTCCTACATGACCATCCTAATGATCTAAATCACCTATATGAGTATACCTTCCAATGTAAGTAGATATAAAAGCAACCATCCATTGATAAAAATTGATATTATCGTAGTAAGGAACATGATTATACATACCCGGAATTAAATAGAATTCAGTATTTTCAAACACAAAATATTTTCAATGGAATTTATTGCCACTAATTTAAAGAGAAGGTACCTTCTAGTTCGTGATTCCCAATAATTGTACCCCTAAAGGTATGTAAATATTCATTACCCAATATATTCACTACATGTCCTAACCCAAATTCATTATAAAAAGTAACGATATAGAAGAACTAGATGAACCTGTATAAAAAAATTGATATGGCAGAATATACAAGAAACATACCTCTGATGATATAATTTCTATATTCAAGCCGATCGAATTAGAAAAAATAATTTTTAAAGATATCACTTCTAATATAAGTGATAATATGAATCCATATACTATTACCTCTATGTGGTATAGTCGCTCATGCACTGGGGTACCTTGTACCTAACCTCATCCCGAACAGCTAATGGAACACCATTTACCCGTCTTTTGAGGGGTACAGGAGCCCCATATAGACTCAGGTGCATTAAACGATACACTATCACTTATCCACTATAGAAACATCAAACCAATATTCTGATTATGCCTTATCCTACCTCTTATACCACATTTTAATGTCCCCAATATAGTGCTCCTTAATGAGACCAAGTCAGTTGGCAACGTATCCTTTGGCATACCTCCCCATACACCAAAATCTTTTTAGTATAATTGATGGTAAAAATAATATTGTTGTAAGACTATTACCAATATTAATGATTTTTAATGAAAAGTGTAAATAATAGAATTTAATAAAAAATAGTATAATCAATATGAATAAATAATCTGTTTATCAATATTATGAAATGACCAACTTAATATATATAAAAAAAGATTATTGTAATTTTATGATGAATATAAATAAATGAAAAGTTGAACATCATAAAAATAAATGAAAAGAAGACTCATGAAAAAAATACCAAAACCCATATATTTAACCCCATGTTAGTCTTATATCAAATATATAACCCATATACCTAGCTACAAATCAAATATTGTGTCCCTTTCACTTGTTCGAACCTGATCCCATGAAATCAATCAAGGTAAAAAATGGATACCTATACTGGGTGTGAGAAAAACTCCATTGGATGAACCCACTATATTAAAAAATCCAATATAACAAATATACTGCATGTAATAATGTGATTAATAGAATATTAAATAAATTATAAAATACTGTAAATAAAATAATGATGCTAACACCAATGTTTTTATGAGACACCATGGGCCAGTATGAAACATTCTTTTTTACTGACCAGATATCTCTTTCAATTAAACGATCCTTATACATCAGAATGGATCACTGAATCGATAGAATTTCTCCTAAAATGGATGAATCACAAAATCATCATGTTCCCAAATGGCTTCTGACCACCATCTATATATAATCTATCCCTAAAAAATACATAATCACAACCTTAGGATTATATTGCCTATGAATCTGGTTATCATATATTCGATATAATCATATGATCTACCCTTGAGCAAAATTTGAATATGTTACTAGAAATATTGTGATAAAAAAATCATTAAAAATGTCCTCATTCATTGAAATAAAGCATTATTCATATTATGATGAACTCAAAATTCCACAAATCATCCCAAACCTAAGTGTCAATAAAATTAGTTTCACAAAAACACAAAATCTATGGATGGGACCACACAAATAAAAAGGCACATTTCCGATATATAATTAAAAGACACAATGAATAATTTATCAAATTGTAATATTATCAGAAATGTATAATTCATTAACTCTAGTTCATAATTATAATAATAATTATTTAAAAGTTTCTGAATTTATAATTTACATCTATGGTTATTAAAAACTATATAATTCAATTTATCCAAGGTGATTCTTCTATAATGGATCAAACAATATTAATTTAATGGAAATTCATAATATTAAGCAAATAATCGATCAATTTATCAAATTTAATATTGGGATCTAATGATAATTTTACCATATCAATACATGGTTCACTAAATCTACACATGTAGGGTGACCATAATTCTCTCTCTCTATGGATGAAGAGCCGATGGGTTCCAATGAATGTTATAAAATGGAATATTATAACATAAAATGGATTATAATATTTATTTTTCCTTGTGAGTGGTGTAATGACATGATCACACATATTTCAAATTTTAGTTATAATTAAATCAGTCCCAACAGATTATATTTAGATCACCTACCATTATATGGTGAGAAAATATCAATTCAAATAGGTGACACCAATAAGAATAGAGGAACATAATATCATAAAATAATCATATATCACCTGATATCATGATAAACAACCAAACAAACCCTGGTAAAGATATTACACCACTACAGGTGAAGAAAATTTGTAAATAATTTGAGGACCAGTTTGGGATATGCCTAACATGGAGTGGGGGTGAATCTTGGTTGGGGACATTTTTGAACCAATTTATTCTTTTTATCCGGACACCTCTGAACCTATTAGGATCTTGATTCTCTTATTATATTTTCCCTATCTCATGTAATAATATGGAAGAAGTGAAAATATGCACATTATATTTTTACATGGTTCACCACTTAATAATATAAGCAACATCCTTTCCATGTATGGTAGTGACCCGTGCACGAATTCTCTAATATAATGTACTTACAGTTACAACGGTTGATGAGGAAATCAATCTAATAGTCAGTTTGGCTTCCTAAACATGGAGGAGGGAAGGAAATAATCACATAAAAGTGTTTATCCTTACACACAAAGGAGTGAAGGGAAACAATCCTTTTCTAACTTTTAGTGAGTATGATATACACTAAAAATAGCTTGATATTTATACCGCTAGTGTAGACAGTCTCTTGTAGACACTAGTTGGTGCCCTATACTACCTCTAAAAAAATTCTTCTCTCTGTTTAAAGAGTTTGCAACACCAAAAGAATATTCCACCTATTGAGACCATTTTGATGAT
Source organism: Viscum album (assembly GCA_963277665.1). Classification (NCBI taxonomy): domain Eukaryota; kingdom Viridiplantae; phylum Streptophyta; class Magnoliopsida; order Santalales; family Viscaceae; genus Viscum; species Viscum album. The sequence continues at coordinate 1,240,642,965 of OY728143.1, forward strand.
AAAATGATAATTTGTTCTTCCACAACCTTCTTCTTAGTCATGTTACATGATTATCATTATGCATGTAACCAACATCTTCTGTGTCTGTATAAAACTTGTAGGCTCCACACTCTTCTTCTTCATCTATTTCTTCAATGAAAAACCATCTTCACTGAAACCATATCTTTCTCACACATTCTATTTCAGTGAAAAACCAACTACACTAAACTCTTCTTCTTCTTTATCTTACTATAATTCCAAGTTCAATTTGTGATTGTTAAAAAAATGATGAACATATCATCTTAGAATCATCAACGATTATCAAAATTTGGAAAACAATTATAGTACAACTCATTTCTTTCACACCAATCCCTACTTTCATGCCACCCTACTTTCACACCTCCCTACTTGAAGGCCACCAACTACATGCACGCCCCAATTGAGAACAACTCACAACATATTCTCCACTTTGGGGTTAGAAATAAAACAATTATTGCAAAAAACTCTCATCTTGTGTGCCTCTTAAAACCTGCTTGACACTGATACTTGCACACCACTCTGCTTGCGCACCTCCCTTCTTGTTCTCCTTATAAATTACACTGAACATGCATGCCACTTCAGCTTGCACACTATGTCTAATTGTGTGCCACATTCTACTACATGCATGATAAGAGCTCAAATTTTCCCTTATGTGTTGATCATAGAAAAATGAGGACGATAGCCATATATTTATAGGCATTTTGGAGACTTTCGTGCAACATATACATGCGCGCTATTCATTCTTGCGCGCTGCTCTATCACTTGTGTGTCGCCCTATCACTTGCACGCCGCTCCATCACTAGCACACCACTTTATTTTCTTTGTCATATTTTGATAATATGATATTGAGATATGACTTTCACACAACATACACATGTGCACCATTTATACTTTGGCGCCACACTTTGGGCAACTATTTCACGTACATGCCACTTTATTTCCCTTGTCATATTTTGATGTGATGATCTTAAAATATGTCTTGTGCACAACATACCCATGCATTCCACTTATACTTGCGTGCCACACTAGTGTGCCACATATACATGTGCACTATTTTTTCTCCTTTTCCAAAAAGCAATTCTTTTCTCCACCTATCCTTTATAAGGTTTGCATCACATGTTCTAAAA